>CM034154.1:447556808-449956808 GCA_019776745.2 Taxus chinensis | reverse complement strand
TCATTGGAGCATTTGAGTATTATTGTATGGTTTGGAGGTTGCCCCCTCGAAGTGGCGAAGCTATTCTAATTGTGCATATTGAGATCATTTACTCTGGAATTATTGGTGTTATTTGGTGTTATATTTCTACTCATGATCTGACATCTATACAAGTAATTTCATTACAAGTGGTATCAGAGCTTGAACTCGGCCAGACACTGCGTCAAAACCCTAATTTTTGAAGGTTCGTCCATATCTCGAACATCAGTAGCGAATTTTTCATCAAATTTTTTCTATGGTGCTGGTACAAAATCAGTCAAGTAAGCTATCCTCTCAAAATTTTAATATATTTTTGACTTGTTCTGCAAAAAAAATTATAGCAAGTTTTATGTTTTTTCATAAATTTTCAGCTATCATAGGGTGCAATTTGTGGAATTTTTACAAAGTTAATTTACATTTCCAGAAATAAGGATTAAAAATTAGCTTCGAGTTAGTTTTTTTGAGTTTTATAAAATTTTTGCCGAATTTCCTATTTAAATCTGAAACCCTAAATTTTGACCTTGATCCTTAAATCTTACCATTTTGGGGCATCATGGCTGGGCCTTCGACAAGAGGCAAAAAGAATCCCATCACTCCGGGTAAAAACCCCTGATAAGGATGAGATAATAGTTGGGGGAGTTAAAGTCAGAAGGGGTATTTTACTATGATATCCTCAGGGTTAGGGTTTACTTCAACTAGACCATAAGGTCAGCTAAATCTTGAGTATAGAGTATACGAAACCTTGAAGGTAAGAGTGGCACCAATAAAAATAAGATGTAGAAAATAATGGACAATCGATTGGAGGATTTCATTCAACAATTTAGCTACAATATCATGAAGGTTCATCATCTATCATTCCTAATAGAGCCACAACTCAATCAGATACTAATCATATCTAATCATGGTGGATCTTTAGGTCAAAGTAATGGAAACAAACTAGCCAGGGTGGATCTAAAAACAAGGACCCAATCCAAATACAAACACTCTTACAAGCCCCGTCACATGCTTCCAAAAGTTGGAAATGCGTAAGTGTTATGGAAATGATATCACTCAATTGGATTTAACCAGATGGAGAATTTCTTTGATCTTCATCAGATTCCGTTGGGACAAAAGGTTACCATGGCAATCATTGTATCTTGAACCTGACCAATTCATCTTGGTATCGATGGTTATGTGCTCAAAGGAAAAAGAGTGGTCTCAATGTTACAATGGACAGTATTCATCCGAAGAGTTGCAATTGCACTATAAGTTCTAGTGTGTCAGAGAATTACTTTAGCCAATTAGCAAAGCTCATGGACAAACAGGAACAGTCAAAGATTACATCCATCAATTCCAAAACCTTTCCTTACGGGTGGAAAATATTTCCCTGGAAGATAATTTGAATGACTTATATTTATTGGGGGTCTTAAAGAAAAAATTGAGCACTGAGGTGAGTATGATTAATCCACTTAAATTTTTTTATTCTATAATCATGGCATGTAAGGAAAAGGAAAATTTTATTTCCAACAAGAGGAAAACTAAGTTTGATACCGTAATACATTGACACCACCATTCCCTTAGCCAATTCAAAAAACACCTAATTTTTTTAAATAAAATAGAGGAAAAGCGATATGTTTTAACTGTGATAGAAAATATGGATGCAAACATAAATGTGTTGAAAAGAAGTTATTTTACATTGAGGGGCCTAATGAAGAAAAAGAGAAGGAATAAGATGAAGAGGTATAGTTTGTTGTAGAGCTAGAGAAGGATTTAGTATATCCCCAACCAATGATATCATGTCATGAAATTTTAGGTATTATCACCCCTCAAACCCTCAAAGTGGTTGGATTATTAGAAAACAGAGGGCAACAATGTTAATTGACTCAAGAATTACTCACAACTTCATCAATCATAAGTTGGTGGTGCTCTTAAACTGTTTTCTTTATCCAACTCTTGAATGTCAAGTAATAATTGGTTATGGGGGTATTTTTCCTTGTTCATGAAAATTCCATAAAATTAACTCACAATGGAATATTAATTGTTAAATATTCCTATGTATTTAATTTCCATGGGAGGATCAAACATTTTTTTAGGATTTCAATGGATAACCACCTTAAGAGCCATTGAGATGAAATTCCAAAAGTTATTCATGTGTTTTTAGTTAGAAGGGAGGACTTTTGACCTAACAATATTAAGAGAAAATTCACCAAAATTTATGAGCTCTCACAAGATGCAAAAAATTATAAAAAAGGTGTAGATGGGTTCATGGCACATATATTTTCATTATAAACACATCATTCAAGTGTTGTTATACCATCTGATATGTAAGAAATTATAGATGAGTACTCAATTATGTTTGGAGATATGCCAAAGTGTTTTCCTCCAAAAAGAGACAATGATCATGCTAGTACCAAGGATCTAACAACCCAACATCAGATCTTATAGGTACCCATATGTGTAAAAGAGTGTGATTGATAAAATAGTACAAGAGATGTTAGAATAATGAATTATCCATCATATTCAAAGTGTTTATTCTTCTCTATTAGTGTTGGTGGGTAAAAAATATGACAATTGGTGCATGTTTCATAATTATATGAAACTAAAAAATTACATAGTCAAAGATAATTTTCCTATTCCTGTAATTGATGATTTTCTATATGATTTGCATGGTGTTTTTTACTTCATAAAACTTTATCTCTATTTTGGATATCATCAAATCAAAATTAAGGATGATGATGTTCATAAAAAATTCTTTAGGATACATGAAGTCCATTATGGATTGTTATTAATACCTTTTTGACTCAAAAATGCACCCTCTACATTTAAAAGTTAAATGAATTCTTTCTTCAAGCCATTCTTGTAGAATTTTGTTTTAGTTTTAATTGATCATATACTAATATACAACAAAAAATGGGAAGAACACTTGTATCATGAAAATAAGGTGTTATAGACTCTTGAAAAACATTGAATTTATGCAAAGCCCTCTAAGTGTTCTTTTAAAGTCAAAGATGTTGAATATTCAGGTCACATTGTCTCTTATGATCTTAACAAGATAAAGGCCATGTTTGAGTGGAAGGTTCCAAAAACCCTAAATAATCTCTGAGGAATTTTGGGGTTACATGTTAGTATCAAATATTTGTAAGGAATTATGGTAGCAAAGCATACCATTTATAATTTTATTGAAGAATGACTCTTTCCATTGGAATGCTGAAGCTACCAAAGTATTTAGAAGCTAAAGGAGGCCATGTACACCACTCTAATTCAAGCTACTACATATTTTTCCAAAACAATCATTTTTGAATGTGATTCTTCATGGTATGGTATGGGGGTATTACTAATACAAGATGATCATCCCATTTCCTTTAAGATCCGTCAATTCAAAGTTAAGAATATGTCAAAACCAATTTATGAGAAGGAAATGCTAGCCATACTTCATGTAGTAAATCAATAGAGACCATATATAATGGGGATAATTTCAAAGTAAATACATATAATGATATCTTTAAATACTTCTTAGAGCAGCATTTATCATCTAAAGAAAAAAATGGGTCTAAAAAATATGGGGTATGATTTTGAGATAATCTATAGGAAGGGGAAGGGAAATGAAGTTGTTAATGCTTTATCTCGTAAGGATGAGTCATTTGTGGAATTTTTTTGTGACATATCTATATTACAAGAAGATTTGGTGGAGGAGGTAAGGTCAGAATGGTGAGATTACCCAAATACATAAAATATTATTCAGAATATCCAACACAATCCAAGCATGTAAAAAACCTTTTTATGGAAAAGGGATGCCTTATGGTACAAGGATAGATTATACCTATGTATGAAATCAACCCTAAAAAATAAGGTTCTATCTTAGCTCCATGCTTCTCCAATATGGGGAATTCTAGTTTTTTAATACTTATCATTGAATCAAGTAAGATTTATTTTGGGAAGGGATAAAATGAGATGTCTAAAAATTTGTGGTAGAATGCATGGTTTTTCAACATAATAAGGGTGAAACAATTAAGTCCCCACGTATTTTACATTATCTATCTATTCCTAGCCATAGGTGGGAAGAGCTTTCCATGGATGTCATCACATGATTACCTGAATTAGAATGAAAAAATGTAATCATGGTTGTGGTGGATAGAGTCACCAAATATGCCTATTTTTATACCTTTTTCACACCCATTTGTCACAACTACAGTAGTAAAAAACTTCATGGATTTAGTTCAAAAGCTACATGGAACACCAAATATTATCATAAGTGATTAATACCCTATATTTACTAGTAGGTTTTAGACTATTTATTTTCATGTTCAGGTACTTAGTTAGCTCATAGCTCTTCTTATCTTCCCCAGTCCCATGGGAAAATTGAGGTGGTAAACAAGTTCTTCGAAGGATATCTTCGTTGCTTTACCTCAGATAAGAAAGAGAGATGGGTCCAATGTCTCCCACTTGTAGAATGGTGGTATAACACTTCTTTGGTTAAGAAATTATTCCTACAAATAAATTTATATCATTTGAGAATGAACAATTATTTTTCAGTTATTGAGCACCCAAATTCCTACAAAATTTGGTTATTCAATTATTTCCATGAATTTATAGATGGATGATGAATATATGTGTATTACATTTATATGTTATTTGTGAATCTTTGGATAAGTTATTGATGGCTATCATTATCACCTCATCTAAGATGAAGATGGATGAGGATTTTGTGGCCTTATTGTCAGGGGAAGTGCATTTTTATTACATGGGAGGACACAAGAAAAAATGAAAGCGTAGATCAAGGGAGAAGTGTATGTATTCTAGAGGTATATATAATACTTTAGAGAGACATTCTTCAATGAAATGATATAACTGTAAAAAATAGGGAATTCTAAGAAGGATTACATAGTGAAGATGGATAAGATAAATCCACCATATGTTACCTCTTTGTGTGAAAAAAGGAACCATCAATAAAAATGGAGATGTGTACTTGACATCTTTGGGTATATGTGCATTAAATGAAGCATAGTTGGTTGATTTTTGAGGATCTTACCATTTGAATTCTCATAAGGTCTAGTTTTATGAATATGAGGAATAGGATGGTGTTAATGTATATCTAGGTGAAAAAATAAAATTAGTAAAATTATGGGTCAAGGAAGAGTGAAGTTAAGGTTCCATGGTGGGTGATTTAAGACCCTTCCTAAAGTCCTACACATTTTAGGCATTCAAGAAATATATATTTTTAAAAAAGATGTACAATGCTTCAATGAAATTTTCATTCACAAAAGATGTTTTTAAAATTGTGTGTAGAGTGATTGTATTGTCTAGAGGAGTATGCACTTGACTCTTGTTTAGACTATATGCTAGTATAGTTATTAATGGTTGTATAAACATAATTTTTCAATTTTCTCTTTTCATATTTCATACATGTTACTAACAATATTCCATGTGCTAAAGGTTGTTGATGCATATATTTCCAGAGTGGGTGCCTTAAGGGTCCTACTTGGAATGGGGAATTGTTATTCATGTAAACAATATGGGTTAGGGAAAATGCAAAGAGAAAGTAATGTTATTTAGTCTTGGCCTTAGTTTACATTAGGTATACCTATCCTCCTAGGTCTCATATGCATTACATTTATGACTTCTTGGTTTTATTTCATCATTTTGCACCTTTTTCATCCTCTCTCATGACTCATGACGCATTTATTTTACCTTTCATGACACACCACTTCATTTTTGCATCCTTGGCTGACATAATCGTATGAGAGTGATTTTGTCAGTGTTATGGTTTTTATGGCTAAGTCCATTTCCCAAAGGTGATGATGTCCTATATATACCTTCAATTCACTGAACAATTGAAAGGAAAAAATGAAGCTAAGACACCCAAACTATCACTCATTTTTCTCTTGTATGACATCTTCACATATGCTCACCTATCTTTTTTTCTTCTTGCATTGTGCTTAGATTGGATTAGATACATCTCTTCTTCAATGATTTCTTACACTATTGGGTCAACATATAGTGAGTCTAGGATAGGAATTGTCTTCCTCTACTCCACCTAATAGTGACTCTCTCTTTGTGTGTTACTTCGCAGTGGAGATAGATGCATCAACAACCATCCTATAAGTACAAGGTAATTTATCTAGCCCTTATTTGTCACTTTTCATAGATTAGTTTATCTCCTCTTCATTGTGCTATGTTAGATTAGTTTTATGCATGTCTAATCCTAGTTAGCTTAGCACTATTATCAGATATCATCTCTTTATTTATTTATTTTTCATTTTTTGTGTGCTTATTTGTTTTAATTTTTTATCCATACCTCTCCACACCCAACCACCGATATATTAGTAGGGTTCCTTCCTCTATGTAACATCCCCATGTTAAAACACCAGAACAAGGGAATTTTTTTTTTTTTTTTATATATAACGTTCTCTGTTATGAATAATAAAATTCAAACACACGTTCAAGATTTAATAATTGTTCTCTGCCCAAACAACACAGTTTGGATCATACAATTTCTTTTTAAAACGAATGTTCCCTGTTCACATATTTACAATATGGAACACACATTCAATGCCATTCAATCTTATAACAGATTCTATATGCTGCTGTAAATGACTCGATGAACTGTCGATCCTTCCATTTTCATGGCTCGGAGTTTCAACGATCCTTCATTTCATGACTCGGCAACAACCGATCCTTCATGTTTGTTTATGCATAGTATATTTTATATACTTGTTCTCATAACCTTCCCCGGTTATCGAAGTGATCCATTTAAGAAGCCTATCTGAATATCTGTTACTGATATTCATCTGACATCCTGCATCTTAAATTAAGTGATAAGGACAACGCAACCAACAATTGCGATACTTTGGCCAAATATTTTCACATGCTTTGCATGATCATATTCCTGGATGTGATACACATCTACGAAATACGTCCTTCACTTCACTTCACCTGTTATCTAGAATGGTCTTTCCTGGTTCCTACCAGTCCTCAACGTTTAAGTTCAGTTTTAAACTTTTCAATTCCACCTAGTAATATGAACGGGTATAGGAAGGCACTCCTGGTAACTAAAGATACGCAGACATACGGTGTCGTTACCCCACGACTCTGTGTGTCTACTTATCTTTACTATTCCAGAGTCACTTCGTATACCAGATCATACCCTATCCCCACCCCAGCTAAGATCTACACATTCAGCCTATGTATTCTAAATGTTTTAATTCGGGAGGGCATTGCTATATGTCAGCTGCAACAATGTGTCGTCATGAAGACCCCATCTTCATGAAGACACCTTGATGTAGCTGGCGTATGCCAATGTCCTGCAGAATTCTCCCATCGAGAATACACATCCTGCCCAAGTGACTTAGCAACGAGTTAATAGTTAAAGCAATTTTATGCATCCACGCTGATCCCTTGATCCTCGTTTCCGTTGCAGTTGTATATAACTAAGAGGGACTAAACTATCCATTAGTTTGCCAAGTATTGTCTCCTTCGTATCGAAGGGCTACATTTCCTTACTTGGTTTATTTCTTAATCATTGGATTAAGCAGTCCGTACCGACGGACATAATAAGTTTAACCTATTAAACTTAGCCAAGATGTTTCCAACTGCAACTAATTTCAGAATATTAACTTATTAGATGTCATTCAAACGAGGTCTAATCTTCGAGAAATGAATTCATTTGTTCCCCTTAACGTTATATAGTTAAGGATCATTAGTTATGGATATATGTATCCTATATCCTTTATTCTGAATTTTATCAAACGGGATCATTAATGAGGTTCGAAAACGAAGTTCGAATACTCCCAATTTAAATTGATATTCCTTAGCTCCAAGCTAATCCTGAATTCCCTCTGATTATGAAATCATATTCCTCTTAATCCTTTTAATGTCAATTAAAAAATCATCTTTACCCAAGTATGAACTAATTGCATTGTTCAACTTAAAAGTTGTATTTAAGTAAGAATAGATATCAGTTTCAATTCAACATCCATCCAAGGATAATGAAACAATTCCAAATCAGGAAATAACATCATATTTCCAATTTAAACAACAAAATCAACTGATATAATTATTGAAAATATCACGCCTGTAATTGTATTCAATATTTCAAGACATAATTTGTACATTTGCCAATCCAGCTGATTGGGTATAGTTTATACAAAGCATCCATTCAACTCATGGACAGAAGAATATATTTTCTCCTTTTCACAATTCCTCGAAGAGGAGTAAAAGCAACAATTACAAGTTATTTTACATCTAATCAAGAGGCATCAGAAAATAGCCAAGCCTTCATTCTAATCAAATTCCATCTGCAAAATGAATTGCACGGGTCAGTTCAATGAACTGAGCACATTAAGCACTTATCCTTAAAATAAGATGCTTCAACTAACTGTTTCAATAAACGAACCCTACTTTTATGAAACGAAAGCAAAACATCAATCTCAAAATAGGCACAAAGGAGAGATCAGCATAACAACTGAACTATCAGAAAAAATATCATCACAATCAGCCAAGGGACTGCTGTCCCGTTTCCACATAATCATTGCAAGTATCAATTTACAATATTTGTAACGTTAGGAATACAAGTAGTTTGCTGCCTATATAGCATACAGTTATCCTTTCCACGCCTTTCATTAATAACAAATGCAAAGGATGAAACTAACTGAATATAAATCCATTACGTTCCTTTCCGTTCATGAAGCATGTTAAATTTAAAGCATTCAAGTACAAACAAGAAAGCGAACAGCAATGCATATAGTAGCTCCCATCTAAGCACTATAAAATTCTTCATTCACGAATTCCAGATTTCTAATTGAATGAAAGAAGAAAGATCATTTTTCTAAAACATTAATTCATATCTCTATTTCTTTCCACATGACTGTCCTAACAGTGAAATCCATACGAAAGACAAATCAAAATAACAGTTCAGAGTGAAACTTACAAGATCCACTCGGAATTCACTTTCTGGCAGCAAGAATAATTTCATTTATTTCCAGTTCATATGAATGCCAAGCAGGTTAGTAAGACATTATATTCATCGTTGAGCAAGCCATATCAATATGCATACTAGGTATTTGCTATACTAGAAGATTCCCTACTTCTTACACTGTATAGCTAACCAACAACAATTATGCAACCACGCAAGTATATATATTCATATAATCTTTTATACCTCTGAACACATATAGTTCTTAATAACAAGTGGTACATTGCTGTTACCTACACCAAGACCGAGTCATAGGCACTATAATTCCAATGTCACTTTCAGAGTCCCAAATAGCAAAAAGAGAAGAATTCATTCTCTACGATTTCATTAAGAACAATCATTGTATTCAGAATGAAGTAAAAACATTCAAATCATGTTTTTCTAATCAAGACAAATCAATTATAAAGATAGCAGAACAGTCATCCTTAATGAATAGCAACTCACATAGCCTGTACAGAACCAATCCAATCATGCCTCAACAATGAATAACCAATTCGAGTTCTATCTCGATCAACCGTTAATTCCAAAACAACATTTCCCATTTTCTTAAGGAGGTACAGAACTCAAAATATAACATTCATATATCAATACCTCTATAAGGACAAACCGTTTAGGGGGTTAATTGCATAAGCTTGGTACAGTCAAAATAGACTCAGAAAACAAGCTAATTCCCACACTTTCCATTTATTAAAAACAGAAATCCAAGTCGGGTTCACATTCACAAGACAATTCAAACAGAAGGTCAAACCTCATCTACAAGTCGCCATGGAATCAACTTTCCATCACAGCATAAAGAAATATAATCATTCACTGCACTGAATACAACCCAATTTGTATTTGTGTATACAGTCCGAACAGGGAGACCAAACAGCATCATTAAATCACCCTAAAACCAACCCATTCTCACAGCAAAGAGAAAACATAATCCAAAAATAACCTCAGAAGGAGAAATAGCTACTTTTTCTCTATTTTCATGGGTACCAAAACGTATTCGCTCATTTCTTAAACAAGAAAAGGCACAGCAATGGAAATATCGCAATTACTTCATTCAAGCGAAATCAGATACTCATAGAAAACCCAAATACCATCTTCATTAAAATCCATAATAGTAAAAGGAAGAGGATCTATTTCCTTATAAGTTTCAATAAGAACAGCTTAAACCAGCTATTGCTAACTGTTAAACGAACAGCACGACAGGAATCATTTCATCCGTGAATATTAGAACAGTCGAACTCAGCGACCCATAACAATAATTCATATTATTTCCAAAATGACAACAATATAACACGATTGTAATTCCATTTTTTTCTTCACATGTAATAGCAGTTCCAAGCACAACAACAAGGAGAACGATTACACTATAAGGAAAAGATTAAACAGCCTGTCCACTCCATACTACATGTACAGAGAAAGAAAATGTTTATTTCATTCCACAACAATGTACGCAACCACAACAGTAATTCATATTCCAACCCAATTTGAGCAACAACAAATCAAGGCCGAGCAACCAGGGCCGTTTTCTTATCATTTTCCAAAGAAAATAAGGCAAGAATCCGCAAATCCATTTCAAAATCAACCCAACAGAAATCATGCAATTCCAACCCAAGAGCAGGGTTGTTTTAATGAAACATTTAAATCAAGCAAAGATTTTAAAGAGAAGGGCTTAACGTGCCTGTATTCTCTCTTCCAGAACTCGAAGAAAACGTTGTTTGCCACATTTTTCCTTCCACAGCAACAGCACAATCTCTCCAACACTTCCTTCCTTCTTCAGGCTTAACAACAGGCTCCAAATCTCCACAAAATGTCAAATGCCAAGAGCTGGTTCGACCGAACCAGGTCAGAAAAACTAAATGTTGAGCAACTTTACAAAAGGCTCGAACCAAAAAAAATGAAAATTGATTTTTCCTCATGCTGTTTCTAAGGTGAACTAGTCGCGAGGACCAAAAACCATTAATGCATTAAAGGCTTTCCCTTTTTCCTCACTTTCCGCACCACCGCCACTTGTGTTGGCGAGTTCTAAGTTTCAAATTTTCCAAGCAAACTGAACTTGGCTCTATTTCAAAATAGATGCCTCTAAATTCCTTACCTACCCCGCCAAAACTGGCACCGTCCACGAAGGGACAGTTCATTTAATTCCAATGAATGCCTCCTTCCCATCCTTATCCCTTTCTTCCCAAGGGTCTGCGTACCCCTTAGTTTAGGATTAGTTTAGGTTACATAACTCATTCGACCTAGGTCTTAGTTAAACCTTAGGTTTTAGAATTTAGATTTATTTTTCCCTCTTTTTTTTTTTGTAATTTAAAAATCCACTTAGGATAGTAGTGTAGGATGTATGTTAGGTCTTAGGGTTAGTTTAGGTTTAATTCACACTAACCACTAACACTAACAACTTCTTCCAGCCCCTTACTAACATTCACCTTAACGCAGAGCAGGATGTTCCATCCTTCAGATTACAGGCCAAGGCCACCCGTGTCCAGGCGTTTCTCGCCCCACGAGGTCCCGAATTCGATAGTACAGGGTTCAAGAATCGAACCCCTGTTGTTGGCATTTTCGTGCTAGCTATTCACACCTGTAATCAGGCGCTGCACGCTCATAATAATCCTAGTCCAGTTCAAGTGTGAATTAACATAGAAAACACAAGAGGACCTCAGCATACTTGAATCAATGGAGTTGATTCAGGGTATGCTGTCAATCAGCACAAGAGCAAGCAATTATACGACAATCTGTCGTCACATCAGCAAACACACAAGTACAATATTTGCTGTCCCATGCAATAAATCACAGTATGCAAGAATCCAAATTAGCAACACATTCTCTTAAGATGAAAACGTATCTTAACATGTTTGCTTTCATTCCAAGAGCTATAACAGTATGTAAAACATTCACCAAGTTAACATACAAAATCAGAGTGTTACACTCTATCTTTATTATGGGCCTTGGAACCCTAGGTTGACCTAGTGTAAGGGTTATTTCCCTCTAGACATACAACCTTAGCACTCACTTTATCCCCTTTAAGTCTATCCCCTTATATTATGGTACTTGTGTGTCTCCTACTAATTTCCTTGAATGCCCTAGTTGAATGGATGAGCTAGAGTACATGTTGTTGAGACACATTTTGGTCCGCATACATTCTCTAGTGAACCTGACATAAACCATACCAACCTTCTAACCAAGCACAACTCATTAAAAGAACCCATTTTTTATTTTGACTTTATCTAAGCATCGAAAAATCCTAAAAACCCCAAAAACATACCTACATAGACACTATCTCCCCTAGGATATCCTATCTATTCTTGTCTCAACTATTTCCAAATGCCTTGAGCCCCTATGTAGACCTGTTTTCATGGCTGATCCTTTTTTCTTTTCCATATTCTCTCCTAAATGCCTTTGAACCCTGTGTAGACCTATTTTCATGGCCAATCCTTTTTCTTTTCCATATTCTCTCCTAAACACCTTCGGCCCCTATGTGTAATTTTCTACAGGGGTGATTTTTTTTATATCCTTAATCTTCAGACCTTTTATCAGCCATATCAATACTCCATCATGGAGTGTTTGGGCCAAGGGTCCTTTGACTTTGTTGTGCAATTATTTCCAAAAACATAGCATCCTTAAACTGTGTTTCCATTTTGTATGGATTGTTGTGTCGTAGGAGCACCTAGGAAAAAGCCTTATACGTGAAGAAATTTCCCACCTGAGGATGAGGAGGAAGAAATCCAAAATATGATACTTTTGACATCTTCGTGAGATCCGGAAATATCTATTTCAATTTCCTTGATATAAGGGAGAATTAGAACAAATTCTTATTAAACATCTTCTTGATTTCATCTCTGAACAAATGATTATGATACTTTTGACCATCTTCATGAGATCCTGAAATTTCTATCTCAATTTCCTTGATACAAGGGAGAATGAAAATAAATTATTGGTAAGCAAATTCTTGATTTCATCTCTAAACAACTAACCATAGGGAAAAAAAGAGGGAAGCCAATGAAATAGGCTCATCTGAAAATTCCTCCAATTTTGATCCTACTAATCTTATCCTTTAGCTTCTTGATAAAATGAATCAAAAAAATCTTCCACTACCGCTCAAATTATCCAAATGCAAGATAATATGGCTCAGTTAGTCAATAGCCCTCCAATGGGATCTTGGGTCACCACGACCCATCCTTTACCAAATAGACCTAATGGGGTGGTCATCAATCAACCCCCCATTTAAAATAAAAGTATTGTGAGCACTCCAACATGATCCATTAGAACCTCATATTGCTAGTATATACAGTGGTGGCATTGTTGCATCTATCTCTTATGATGGGTCTATCAATCCCACTCTTCACATCAAGCCCTTTAGAAATATTTACAAAGAATGGATCATAACTAACTCATATGGTACCACTAAAATCTTAGATAAAACCATTACAAGGGATTATTTAGATTGGTACCATTATTTCCTCATAATTCTATACTTGAGATAAAGTCCCTAGTGAAAACCCTATTAAATGAATTCCAATATCATGATCTACCCAAAAATAACATCAACACTTTCATCAACTATCAGTAAGTTGAAAACAAATCAACGCAATCCTTTATCAGGTCTTGTAAGACCCTATCCATGTGTGCAGAACATAACATGCCTAATAATAGCCTCTTTCAAACTTTCCTATAAGCCTTAAAGTTTGTCCTTAAGTACAAGGTGAGGTATTTTTCTCCTAATTCCCTAGAAAAGGCCTTTTAATAATACAAAATATAATACTATATTATGAGGGAATTCAAAAAGGCTCCTCCTAAGACACAAACTAATAAAAAAGTGCATATCCTTCAGGGATAAAGGAAAAATAATTCAATAGATGACATATTCTCAAACACTCTTCATCTTGTTGCTTCTTCAAATAGAACTATTTTCAACATTGACCAATAACCTAATAACAACAAGAGTCAACAAAACTATCATCAACCATTGAGTAGGGAAGAGTTGAGGCATCATTTTCCCAAACCATTCACCTTGATTCTAGATCCTTCTCAACCCACTCCTCATTGGCATGATGAGAGTAATTTTTTTGGTGAAATGCTAATTGGTTTCACTCATATGATAATTTTTTCACACTCCGTATGGATACCATCAACTTCTTCTTAGGACCCAACTTTTATTATGACACCATCACTTGTGAATGTTTGAGCGAAGCAGTCAAGGCTCATGATGCATATTAACAAAAGGATATTCATGAATCCATCAACTAGGATAATGAGAAGATAAAGATATTATCCAATCCTACTCCTAATCATTATTTTTTTAAAAGTTTTTAAAATCAAGAGAATCCTACAACTAATGTAGTAGACATATTTTACCCTCTTGAAAACACAGTTACACTCAATGATGTAAAATGTGTTATCTCTTATGTTGAACTAGAATATCTTGTAACATTATAGCCTATGAATAATAGGGCCATTTACTCTTGAGTTCCTCATATTTAGTCTCCTTAATTCAAATACCTACCTCCTACAGAATCCATTATCTCCTTTAGAAGTTCTCCTACATGGCTGATTTTTTCTATGCCTGTATCTTTGTCTATAGACACTATCTACTCCTATGTAGGTCAACTTTACAGGGTTGATGGCATATGGTTTAACTAAAAATAAGTTATATAAGTATCTCTGACTACCCCCACTCCTTTTGACCCTATTTTTTAGGGTTACCAACAATCTCATCCTACTACACAGTCTAGTCACGATGAGTGGGATCCTCTCGAAGAACTTTCCCAAACTATTGGTCTAGTTCCCATCTTGGAACTCATGTGCATGTTACATCACCATCATGAATGTCTCATCAATACACTATTTGACATGAATATTCCTTTCCCTCCCTCTTTAAGGTATATTCTAGCATTGGACAACTCAGAAGAAAGTATATGTTGATTATGTGAGGAAATATTTATTTGTATTGATCTTGCCACATACTCTCATTCTTGTATTCATTTCCCCATCACTTATTTGATACTAGATGAACTCTTTCTTCATGCAGAAAATATTCTACTCTTCATCTCAATGTAGATCAGTCACACTTCAATTAAGCATGCTCTCATTGATGAGGGAGAAGGAACATGTGTGGGTTCACTAGATTTCATCAAAGCCTTTAGTTATTCCATCCATAACCTAAAATCCACATGAACTACTTTCCAAGGAAACCATTTCTGAAAAATTATTTTGATGGGGTGTACTTGGTTACCCATCATTTTTCCCCCTAGGACATTCCATGTCAAAGTTATGGTATTCAATTTTCCCATATCTTACAACATTCTCCTAGGGAAGCCTTGGACTTACTGTATGTGTGGCATTGCCTCTTCTACATTGTTAGGAATATATTTTATTAGTGCTCCATTAATTTTTACGTGAATTATGTTTCGTAATATATAAAATTCAAGAGTAATTTTGGTCAAGTCATATTGAAAGTCAAATTCAAATATTTGTAAAAAAAAAAAATTACCTCACTTTTCAATAATTGGACGCATTTTCACTTGTACATGACATCCATCTTGTGGGGGTGAATTGTTCAAATATCCTCAAATACAAAACAAGCTAAGTTATCATCCTTTCAATGGACGATAGAGGTAATGGAGGCATGAGGAAAATCAGTGTCCTCTAGTTTTTCACTACCTTAGAGGCCACAAACTGCTTTAGTGACACTTTTAGCTTTGTGTGTGATGAATAAGAACAAATGTCAATATGTGAAGATCTCTCAATAGAGAGAAATTTATAAGATCCAAAGGGACACTAATCCCTGGAATTATGATATACTTTAGTAAAAGTGGAGATAAAATCTCCCCACACTTGAGGAAGTATCACCAATCCCCTTTTGGGAATATCAACACTGTAACTACCCCATATAGACTATTCACGGCAATGACGGTCATCCAGAGTTGGTCAAGCACATGCCTCCCAGTCTATTGGAAATGGATGATGATAAGCCCAATGAATTCACCCTCATAAGTAACACTTGTTATGTCCCTAACCTCATCATATATTAGTTACCTCCTTCTTTGCAACCTCGCCAAAAGGAGTCTTCAATTTCTGTAGTTATCACAAAAACACCAAAACTGTTGTAAGAGTGTATGGTTTAACTCAAAACCATATTTGAATCTTGCACAGTGGATGATTTCATGACCAATTATAATGATGGTTACACTCTAGATGACCCTCATCTAGCTAATTATGCCCAGATTTAGGATAGGGAAGTCTTATGCTACGAAGAAACCCTATGCACCAAAATAACTCAAGACATGAATGTCATTTTAGTAAAAGAAGAACCCTCAAACACTATTGACAATTCTTCACAGGTTCCTAGGCCTCAGACTACTGCATTGGCTACACTCTCACTTACCAACATTGACCTAGCTGACCCATTCTCTATAACATAAGAGGATGAATGGGTTTCCAAGTTTTACTGTGAAGTTAATGATCTCATGGATGATGATCCTATTTATTGTTCCTTAATGACTAAGTGGCACACTACTCCATCGGCAACATACTCGCCCATTATATCATTACCCCTATTACATGCTCCCACTAGCTCCCTATAGCATATGAGACTTCACCCCTACCTCTTTCCCTTATGGCTCATCATTCTTATATGGCCAAGCCATACTACACATAACACAAGGCTTCAGGAAGTATTGTTTCTAATTATAGATCCTATCGATGCCACATGTATAAACTTAAAGCTAAGTTCAAACTTGACCAAACTAAAAATTTTACACAACCTTATGGTTCCAGTCATTTCTTTTTCTCTCATCATGGGTATTTCGTGCATATTGATTCTGACCATTTAGTTCTGCATAGCAAGCACCACATCCTTGAAACCCCTTCATGTACTTAGAAGTATAAAGTTGACCCCTCTCGTACTCCCCCACCTTACCCCATACCACCTACACTATATCCTACATATGGGCCTCTACCTCACCATAAGACTTTCCCTACTCTTGATGAAATCCAAGGCAATGTCCTCGCTTATTTGGAGGACCGAATAGATGAAACCTTATTTTCCACATGGTCTGACATTTTTTGACATATAACTATCACAAAATATTCTATTGAAGACCTCATGACCTGTTCCTGAAGCCAAATTCTACATCAAATTAATAATATCATTATAGATAGACTTTCATATTTTTTCCCTCATGGCTAGTTACCTGTAAGAATCATATTCCCATCTGATTTTCTTTCTATGGATTTATCCCTCACCTTCGCTTGAGCTCTCAGTCCCCACTTTCGTTTTTAACAAACATATTATACATTTTATTTGGCTCTCAACCCCCCCTTGGGTTTATCACACTATCTCTTATAATGGGTCTATCAATCCCACTGTTCACATTAAGCCCTTCATAAATATTTACAAAGAATGGATCAGAACTAACTCATATGGTACCACTAAAATCTTAGGTAAAACCCTTTTAGGTAATTATTTAGATTGGTACCATTATTTTACTCATTAGTCTATAGTTGAGATAGAGTCCCTAGTGACAACCCTAGTAAGTGAATTCCAATATCATAATCTACCAAAAAAAAACATCAACATTTTCATCAACTATCAGTAAGCTAAAAAAATCAGTGCAATCCTTTATCAAGTCTTGTAATACCCTATCCACGTGGGTAGAACATAACATGCCTAATAATAGCCTCTTTCAACTTTTTCTATGAGCCTTAAATTCTCTCCTTAAGTATAAGGTGAGGCCCTTTTCTCCTAATTCCCTAGAAAAGGCCTTTTAATAATCCAAAATAAAATACTATCTTATGATGGAATTCAAAAAGGATCCTCCCAAGACACAAACTAATAAAAAAGTTCATATCCTTCAACGATCAAAGAAAAATAATTCAATAGACGACGTATTCTAAAATACTCTTCATATTATTGCTTCTTCAAATAGAAATATTTTCAACATTGACCAATAACCTAATAACAACAAGATTCAACAAAACTCTCATCAACCATTGAGTAGGGAAGAGTTGAGACATCATTTTCCCAAACCATTCACCTTGATTCTAGATCCTTCTCAACCCATTCCTCATTGGCATGATGAGAGTAAGTTTTTTGGTGACATGCTAAATAGGGTCACTCACATGATAATTGTTGCACAATCTATGTGGCTACCATCAGCTTCTTCTTAGGACCCAACTTTTATTATGACACCATCGCTTGTGAATGTTTGATCGAAGCAGTCAAAGCTCATGATACATCTCAACAAAAGGATTGTCATGAATACATCAACCAAGCTAATGAGAAGATAAAGATATTATCCAATCCTATGCCTAATCATTATTTTTCTAAATGTTTTAAAAATCAAGAAAATGCTACAACTAATTTAGTAGACATAGTTTACCCTCTTGAAAACACAGTTACACTTAATGATGTAAAACGTGTTATCTCTTATGTTGAACCAGAATATCTTGTAACATTATAGCCTATGAATCATAGGGACATTTACTCTTGAGTTCCTCATAATTAGTCCCCTCAATTCAAATACATGCCTCCTGTAGAATCCATTATCCCCTTTGGAAGTTCTCCTACATGGCTGATTGTTTTCTAGGCCTATATCTCTGTCTATAGACACTATCTGCCTCTATGTAGGTCAAATTTGTAGGGCTGATGGTGTAGGGACTAAGTAAAAATAAGTTCTATAAGTATCTCTGACTACCCCCACTCCTTTTGACCCTATTTTTGAGGGTTACCAACAATCTCATCCTACTACACAATCTAGTCATGATGAGTGGGATCCTCTTGAAGAACTTGCCCAAACTGCTAGTCCAATTCCCATCTGGGAACTCATGTGCATGTTACATCACCATCATGAATGTCTCATGACTACACTATTTGACATGAATATTCCTTTACCTCCCTCTTTATGGTATATTCTAGAATTGGACAACTCAGAAGAAAGTATATGTTGATAATGTGAAGAAATATTTATTTGTATTGATCTTGCCACATACTATCATTCTTGTATTCATTTCCCCATCACTTCTACGATACTGGATGAAATCTTGCTTCATGCAGAAAATATTATACTCTTCATCTCAGTGTAGATCAGTCACACTTAAATTAAGCATGCTCTCATTGATAAGGGAGAAGGAACATGTGTGGGATAACTAGATTTCATCAAATCCCTTAGTTATTCCATGGATAACCTAAAATCCGCATGAACTACTTGCCAAGGATATGACCATCAAAAAATGATTTTGACAGGGTGTATTTGGTTACCACCCATTTATCCCCCTTGGAAATTTCATGTCAAATTTATGGTATTCAATTTTCCCATATCTTACAACATTCTCCTAGGGCAGCCTTGGACTCACTATATGTATGTCATTGCCTCTTCTACATTGTTAGGAATATATTTTATTAGTGCTCCATTAATTTTTAAGTGAATTATGTTTCGTAATATATAAAAGTCAAGAGTAATTTTGGTCAAGTCATATTGAGAGTCAAAGTTAAATATTTGTAAGAATAAAAAAAACTACCTCACTTTTCAATAATTGGTCACATTTTTGGTTATACATGGCATCCATCTTGTGAGGGTGAGTTGTTCAAATATCATCAAATACAGAAAAAGCTAAGTTAGCATACTTTCAATGGAGGCATGAGGAAAGTCAGTGTCCTCTAGTTTTTCACTACCTCAGAGGCCACAAAATGCTTTAGTGACACTTTTAGCTTTGTGTGTGATGAATAAAAACAAATGTCAATATGTGAAGATCTCTCAATAGAGAGAAATTTATAAGATCCAAGGGGACACTAATCCCTAGAATTATGATACACTTTAGTAAAAGTGGACATACAAGATCCCCACACTTGAGGAAGTATCACCAATCCCCTTTTGGGAATATCAGCACTTTAACTACCCCATATATACTATTCACGGCAATGGTGGTCATCCAGTGTTGGTCAAGCACATGCCTCCCAGTCTATTGTAAATGGATGATGATAAGCCCAATGAATTCACCCTCATAAGTAACACATATTATGTCACTGACCTCATCATATATTAGTTACCTCCTTTGTGACCTCACCAAAAGGAGTCTTAAATTCATGTAGTTATCTCATAAACACCACAACCCCCGTAAGAGTGTATGGTTCAACTCAAAACCATATTTGAATCTTGCATAGTGGATGATTCCATGACTAATTACAATGATGGTTATACTCTAGACGACCCTCATCTAGCTAGTTATTCCCAAATTCAGGATAGGGAAGTCTTATGCTATGAAGAAACCCTATGCAACAAAATAAATCAAGACGTGAATGTCATTTCAGTAAAAGAAGAACCCTCAAACACTATTGACACTTCTTTGTAAGTTCCTGAGCCTTAGAATAATCCATCGGCTATGCTCTCACTTACCAACATTGACCTAGCTGAGCCATTCTCTATAACATAAGAGGATGAATGGGTTTCCAAATTTTACTACAAAGCCAATGATCTCATGGATGATGAGCCTATTTATTTTTCCTTAATGACTAAGTTGCACATTGCTCCATCAGCACCATCCTCACCCATTACATTTGTACCCCTATTACATGCTCCCACTAGCTTCCTATAGCATATGAGACTTCTCCCCTACCTCTTTCCCTTATGGCTCATCATTCTTCTATGACCAAGCCATACTACACATAAGACAAGGCTCGAGGGCATGATGTTTTTGATTGTAGATCCTATCAATGCCACATGTATAAAATTGAAGCTAAGGTCAAACGTGACTAAATCAAAAAAGCTACACAACCTTATGCTTCCACTTATTTCTTTTTCTCTCATCATGGGTATTTTGTGTATATTGATTCTAATTGTTGGGTTTCTCATATCAAGAATCCCATCCTCGAAACTCCATCATGCAATTGGAAGTATAACATTCATCCCTATCATACTCTCCCACCTTCCCCCATACCACCTACACTATAGCCAATATATGGGCCTCTACCGCGCCATGAGACTTTCCCTACTCTTGATGAAATCCGGTGCAATATCCTTGCTTAGTTGGAGGACTGAATAGATGAAACCTTATTTTCCACATGGTCTGACATTAATTTATAGATAAGTATCACACAATATGCTATTGAGGACCTCATGACCCGTTCTCAAAGCCAAATTCTAAATCAAATTAACAATATCATCATGGATACACTTCCATATTCTTTCCCTTGTGGCTAGTTACCTACAAGAATCATATTCCCATCTCATTTTCTTTCTATGGCTTTATCCCTCACCTTTGCTTGGGCTCTCATTCCCCAATTTGGTTTTTAACAAACATATTATACATTTTCTTTGGCTCTCGATCCCCCCTTTGGTTTATCACACTATCTCTTATAATGGGTCTATTGATCCCATTTTTCACATCAAGCCCTTCATAAATCTTTACAAAGAATGGATTAGAACTAACTCATATGGTACCACTAAAATCTTAGATAAAACCCTTACATGGAATGATTTAGATTCGTACCAATATTTTACTCATAATTTTATAGTTGAGATAGATTCCCTAGTGACAACCCTAGTAAGTGAATTCCAATATCATAATCTACCCAATAATAACATCAACACTTTCATCAACTGTCAGTAAGATAAAAAAATTAGTGCAATCCTTTATCAAGTCTTGTAATACCCTATCTAGGGTAGAATATAACATGCCTAATAATAGCCTCTTTCAAATTTTCCTATGAGCCTTAAAGCCTCTCCTTAAGTACAAGGTGAATTTCTTTTCTCCTAATTCCCTAGAAAAGGCCTTTTAATAATCCAAAATAAAATACTATCTTATGAGGTAATTCGAAAAGGCTCCTCCCAAGACACAAACTAATAAAAAAATTCATTTCCTTCAGCGATCAAAGAAAAATAATTCAATAGACGATGTATTCTCAAACACTCTTCGTATTGTTTCTTCTTCAAATAGAACTATTTTCAACATTGACCAATAACCTAATAACAACAAGAGTCAACAAAAATCTCATCAACTATTGAGTAGGGAAGTGTTGAGGCGTCATTTCCCCAAACCATTCACCTTGATTCTAGATCCTTCTCAACCCATTCCTCATTAGCATGATGAGAGTAATTGTGGTCAAGTCATATTGAGAGTCAAAGTCAAATATTTGTAAAAATAAAAAAATTACCTCACTTTTCAATAATTAGACGCATTTTTGCTTATACACGACGTCCATCTTATGGGGGTGAATTGTTGAAAGATCCTCAAATCCAAAACAAGCTAAGTTAACAGCCTTTTAATGGAGGATGGAGGGAATGGAGGCATGAGGAAAATACGTGTCCTCGATTTTTTCACTACCTCAGAGGCCACAAACTACTTTAGTGACACTTTTAGCTTTGTGTATGATGAATATGAACAAATGTCAATATGTGAAGATCTCTCAATAGAGAGAAATTGATAATATCTAAGGAGACACTAATCCCTCGAATTATGATACCCTTTAGTAAAATTTGACATACAAGATCCCCACACTTGATGAAGTATCACCAATCCCCTTTTGGGAATATCAACACATTAACTACCCCATATATACTATTTGCGGAATGGCGGTCATCCAGAGTTGGTCAATCACACGCCTCCTAGTCTATTGAAAATGGATGATGATAAGTCAAATGAATTCACCCTCATAATCGACACTTGTGATGTCCCTAAACTCATCATATATTAGTTACCTCCTTCTTTGCCACCTCACCAAAAGGAGTCTTCAATTCTTGTAGTTATCTCATAAAACCACAACCCCCGTAAGAGTTTATGGTTTAAATCAAAACCATATTTAAATCTTGTGTATTGGATGATTCCATGACCAATTACGATGATGGTTACACTCTAGACAACCCTCATCAAGCTATTTATGCCCAGATTCAGGATAGGGAAGTATTACACTATGAAGAAACCCTATGCACCTAAATAACTCAAACGTGAATGTCATTTTAGTAAAAGAACCCTCAGAAACTATTGAAACTTCTTCATAGGTTCCTGAGCCTTAGAATACTCCATCGGCTACACTCTCACTTACTAACATTGACCTAGTCTACCCATTCTCTATAACATAAGAGGATGAATGGGTTTCCAAATTTTACTACGAAACCAATGATCTCATGGATGATGAGCCTATTTATTGTTCATTAACAACTAAGTGGCACATTGCTCCATTGGCACCATCCTCACCCATTACATCGGTACCCCTATTACATGCTCTCACTAGCTCCTTATAGCATATGAGACTTCTCCCCTACCTCTTTCCCTTATGACTCATCATTATTATACGGCTAAGACATACTACACATAACACAAGGCTCTAGGGCATGTTGTTTCTTATTGTATATCCTATCGATGCCACATGTATAAAATTGAAGCTAAGGTCAAACATTGCCAAACCAAAAATGATACACAACATTATGCTTCCACTCCTTTATTTTTCTCTCATCATGGCTATTTCGTGCATATTGATTCTGACTGTTGGGTTTTGCAAAGCAAGAAACCCATCCCCAAAACCCCTTCATGCACTTATAAGTATATCGTTTATCCCTCTCGTACTCTCCCACCCCCCCAGACCACCTATACTATAGCCCATATATGGGTCTCTACCTCATCATGAGAGTTTCCCTACTCTTAATGAAATCTGATGCAATGTCCTCACTTAGTTGGAGGACCGAATAGATGAAACCTTATTTTCCACTTGGTATGATGTTCATTGACAAATAGCTATCACACAATATGATATTGAGGACCTCATGACCTGTTCTCGAAGCCAAATTATACATCAAGTTAACAATATCATCATGGATACACTTCCATATTTTTTCCCTTGTGGCTAGTTACGTACAAGCATCATATTCCCATCTCATTTTCTTTCTTTGGCCTGATCACTCACCTTCACTTGGGCTTTCAATCCCCACTTTGGTTTTTTAAAAACATATTATACATTTTATTTGGCTCTCAACCCCCCCTTGGGTTTATCACACTATCTTCAATACCTAAAAAATATCATCCTTTCTTCGGCTATTCAATCCACTTGGATTCATCACCACATACACCTTGGCATCCTACCACTAGATGTCTTGGAATTTTGCCACCTTTTGGATTTTTCATAGCACATGAGTTGGGCTATCTTATCGATCTCCTTCTCATCATTTTTACCTATCTATCTTATTATCATTACTTGTAATTATCATGTTATTATCACATACATACATGTGGAAATCATGAAAATGATAAATAAATCATCACATACACATCACCTAGACACCCAAATATCATCACAAATCATTTTTATACAATTTATGAAAATAGTACAAAATGGCCCATCCATCATATGAATCAAGCACCCTCACCCCTTATGGGGGGTCCTTGGATGCTTTGGGATGATGGGATTGTGTTATTTTCTCTCATTGTGCCCGCTAGGGATACCGCCCTAGATCAAGCTTTAGAGGACTCTCCATGTGCTCTCGCCAACTAAGTTTCTAGTGAATTAATTCACTCCACATATCTCTAAGAATCTACTAGGTGATATGATTTCCCCTATAACATGGCTACATGCACCTATAGTAGGCTCTACAACATTACATCTATGTTATCGGTGGCCTCCTACGCTTGAAAATATCTATATCATTATAGTTCCCTAGATGCCTCCCCACTAAAGAAAACAACCACACTGAGTCCTTAGTCAATGGCACTGTTGGATCCACCATCACTGATGTATCATCGACATCTAGTATTGTGTACATGATCTCATGTTGGGTACTCTCGATCAATGAGTTTCACTCCTCTGGCGTCCACTCTGTAAAACCAAAAACCAACATAAATCACTAACAATACCACATATTCCTATTTAAAAATCATGTAAGTAACTTGTTATCACCCATACCTCCCTACTCAGGTCTTTCTATGATGGTATTTTCATCTCCTAGGTCACCCAATACCCCCTCCACATCATCTTCCCAACGAGGTCTGGATCATATATATTTTTCCTACCTTTTATGGAGCACTAATATCATCCCATCTCACCATTGTGGTCTATTCATCTCTCTCATATTCACGACCTTATGAATTCAAAATGATGTTAAAAATACTCTACCTAGATGTCACATCTTGTTCTCTCCCAACCATGATGTTGGTTATCCGGATCCCTCTCTCACGGTGTTGGGACCTACCCCATCATGTGTCCTAGTGTCTTTGTATTCTCCATTGGATCCATCCTCTAAACCATTATCCACTATGATTTTTGATGGGCCTGTCATCACCAATCTAGCACTATGATAATTCTTCACCGGGAACTCCTCGTGCTATGATTATTTACTAATGCACAGCCTTTAGTTTGGTGGATGTAATCTGGAAACAAAACAACAACATAACACAAGAATACCATCGACTATGATAAGACAGAATGATGACAAATCTAAAATATCAAAATAAATTATAATATTAACATGAAACTGTTACAATCTCACCCATGAGGTACTTCAAGTGTTATTGACTTCACTTTCCTTTCACCAAGACTATGGGAGAAACTTTACAATTACACCTCTTAATGGCTTCTTCAACACACCTTTAAACTGATGGCTTCCTTCGCATACTTCCTACAATATTTCTCACTACTTCCTTCTATGCTAAATGAGGGGGGTGGCCTCTCTATTTATAGAACTTCCAGGCTTATCCATCTTATCTCTAAGATAGGATAAGAAATCCACTCTGACAAATCATATTCCATACCTTAACTCTTATCTGTACATGTAAGCTTATCTGTTAAGATAAGATAAACCTTATCATTTTACATGGGTTCCACATTTTTAGACTTTTTACAAATAAAATACACAAAATATTTATGACCTCACTCCTTGTCTTTATTACCAATATAATATTTCTAATTCCTAATCATGTAGACCCTACTTCTCTAATTACCCAAACTTTGACATTTTAACATTACCGGACCACTTACGACAAATATTTACTTTTTACAACATTCCTATTGTACTTTGACTGTTACCATACTCCACATTATTGGCGGCACCGTACTGACAGTGCCATTATCTTCTATCAAATGCTACTACTAATTATACTTAACAACATCCTATTCCTAATACATACATTAATGAAATAGAAATTACGGAGGAAAATTTTAGTGTCGACATCTTCCCCCTTCCTAGCTTCTACACCGTCCTAGGAGTAGACTATTCTGGTGCTTGGAAAATCTTCAACTTGTCGTGGTTGACCCATTTCGTAATGGGAGTGCCATCCAATTCCTCCAGTCGGTACGTACCATTTTCATGCACAGCTGCTATTTTGTAGGGCCCCATCCATTTTGGAAGAAATTTTCTCTATCTTCTTTTTTGTATCTGGAATCATATACTAGAACCAAGTCATTCACATGAAATGGAGACCACCGGATCTTTTGATCAAAGTATTCCTTCTGCTTCATTTTCTTCTTATGGCTTGTATTCTTTGCTATTTCTCTCATTTCCTCCAGCAAATGAAGATGTACCAACCTTTCTTTTATTGAATCACTTTCATCCATCCTTTCATTTTTCATAACTCTCACAGTGGGAATATCAAACTCAATAGGAAGAACTGGATCAATGCCATAGGCCAACTGAAATGGGGAGTATCCTATTACTGACTTTGATGTTTCCCTATATGCCCACAATGCTGCATGAATCCTTTTATCCCATTTATGTACCTGCAAGGCTGCATCTTTTGCTAGAATTTGACACAACACAAAATTTGTCTGTTCCACCTGTCCATTTGTGCTTGGCTTGTATGTTGTTGCCTTCCTGTGCTTAATAGAAAACTTATTGACTAGGGCTTCTACCACCTCATTAATGAAGTGGCTTCCTTGATCTGTTACAATTTCTAATGGGCAACCAAATCTGGTGACAATGCGTTCATACATGAACCTTGCCACTTCATCCATGGAAGCTGTTTTTAATGGTCTAGCTTCAACCCACTTGGTTAAATAATCTATGACAACTACAATATACTTATTTTTACGTGATGTAGTTGGAAGTGGACCTACAATGTCTATTCCCCACTTTTCAAAGGGACCAAGGGGAAGAATAGGGCATAATGGAGCTGATGAAGTCTTACGGTTACCATGCGTTTGACAAATATCACATGTCTTACAATAATTATAACAATCTTTAAAAAGAGTGGGCCAGTGATAACCTGCATCCAAGATCTGATCTGAAAATGGAAGAGGGTAATGATCCTTCTGTGTTGCCTTATTGAGCTTCCTGTAATCAACACAAATGCGTAGCTTCCCATTCTTTTTTTATTGAGATCACAATGGGAGAAACCCATTCTGAATTCTCCATAGCAAATATGAATCCTGCATCAAGTAACTTCTATTTCTTCTTTTACAGTCTTGGAAAAATTAGGATTCATTCTATATGGCATTTTCTTTATGGGCTTAGCACCATCTACCAGCTCAATACAATGTTCTACCCAACTTACTTGACGGAGTTCCTTATAATCAAAAGTGAATAGGTGTATGTACCTTCGAAAGAGCTGGAGGTAGGATTCCTTCTCACTCTCCATCACAGCATCACCAATCTTTATTTGTTGGAGACGATCATCAACTTCTTCTTCAGATAATTTTATGAGGTCATGAGTTGGTGTGACTGGAAGGATATCCATGACTGAAACATCCACCTCGCTTTCTTCATCTTCAGTGTCCACTTTACTGGTACTAGAGTAATCAGAGGATGTCCAATCATCAGTTTCATCACTTGAATCCACAGGTTCTACCTTATGATGTCGAGGGATCAAATTTATCTTCACCCTCTCTCTACCACGTCTAAGTTTCATGAAACCTTCATTCCAGTAGTTTCTTGCATGAACTCTCCTTAGCCATGGTCTTCCCAGCAGCATTGGGTACGCAACAGTGCCATTTTTCATCACCTAAAAGTATACCACACATACCACACCCATAACAGATATTGCCACATTTGAAACTACACCTTCTGGTTTAGTTTTTCCTTTATTTAATGACCTTAACATAAGTGTTGAAGGGCGATCAATTTTTAAATCCAACATATTCATTACAGACTCAGTCATTACATTAATTGCAGCACCTCCATCAACTAAGACATCATGAATTGAAATACCATTACATAATACCTCAGCTTATGGAGCATAGGGATTTGCCTCTGCCTCCAAAACAGGGATATCAACCTCCTTCCTTCTTCGAGCATTGAGTCCACCTCGCAACTCCCGCCTCTTCTCAGAACACATAGCCAAGAGTTGACCATATGTAATATTTCCAGGCCTTTTGGATAGATCTTCCAAGATGGAGTATGGTCCTTGCCCCTGTGAAATCAGAAAATCCTACACACCCAACTTTCTTCTCCTATGTTTCTTACTAGTTTCTTATTTCATCTTCTTAGGATCATTTCCATCTTGATTATCTTTTTCTTTCTTTCTTTTTGTTACAAACACATCTACTTCATTATTTCTGCTCTTATCTACTACATCAAAAGAATTCACAGGTGCTTTTCCTTTATCATTATCTCCTTTACCAGATGTAGAAGCTCTATCTGGACAATTATACTTATAATGACCTTTTTTATAACAACCATAACAAAAAACTTCAGAAATATTTCTTTTTGGACCTCTATCTCCTCCCTGAGAACTAAATTCCTTTCCTTGAAGAAGATTAATAGTTAACTGACCCATATTTTTGAGCAGATCTTCATACTCAGTAGATGTACTAGGGGAAATATTTGTGCTCACCGGGAGTGGTTGTGGATTCTAGACCAAAGGTGCTGATGTAGGTTCTATTTTAGCAACAATTTCTTTGGGCTCCTCTTCCATGCTTTCTTCTTGCCTTCTTGCAATCTCCTTTGCTAGTTCAATGGTAGCTGGGCGGTCATACTTCACTCGTTGTCTAATCTCTGGCTTCATCCCAAGAATGAAGTGCTTACAGAGGAGATTATCCACGCCATTCATCAACCCATCCGCTAGTCCTTCCTTCCAGATCTGGGCATTGAGCTTCCTCCTTAGCTCTAGAACACGAGCATGATAATCCCTTATCTTCTCCTTCTCTCCTTGGGATAGCTTTGTGATCTCGATCATGAGATCTGCATATTTCTGTTGTTCACCAAATTCTTCAAGAAAACTTTCAGTTAATAAATCCCATGAATTTTTCACATTATCACCTAGTGTTTCAAACCACCTAAGTGTTGAACCATCCAAAAAGCTAGGAAAAAATTCAGTCCATTGTTCCCTTCTTATAAGGCCATTACAAATACAAGATCGTTTAAACTCTTGAATGAAAGAAGAAGCATCTTCATTAGATTGAGCTGAAAAAATAGGAATCTTTCCCATTTTCAAAAGTAACCACCGTGAAATACCAACCCACAAGTACAATTAACAAGACTTATGTGCACAAATAATTGGAATCACTATACTAGAAAGTGACTTTACACCTTTCTACAGTAAATTAAAAATGACCATGGTAAACTATGGTAAACTTGACTTACTGCGGTAAAAACTGACTTTACTGTGGTAAACACTATTCACAGTAAAAAGTGAAGTTACTGCGGTAAATACTATTCACGGTAAAAAGTGAATTTACTATGGTAAATACTATTCACAGCAAAAATGACTTTACCATGGTAACTACTATGCACAGTAAAAACAAGGTTACCCTCCAATTGATTTTTGACTAAGTGGGAATATCTCTCCAGAAAATCCACCAATGAGGAATGGTCCTGGCAACGGAACCAAAATGTCATCACCAATCCAGCATTATGATAATTCTTCACCGGGAACTCCTCGTGCTATGATTATTTACTAATGCACAGCCTTTAGTTTGGTGGATGTAATCTGGAAACAAAATAACAACATAACACAAGAATACCATCGACTATGATAAGACAGAATGATGACAAATCTGAAATATCAAAATAAATTATAATATTAACATGAAACTGTTACAATCTCACCCATGAGGTACTTCAAGTGTTATTGACTTCACTTTCCTTTCACCAAGACTATGGGAGAAACTTTACAATTACACCTCTTAATGGCTTCTTCAACACACCTTTAAACTGATGGCTTCCTTCGCATACTTCCTACAATATTTCTCACTACTTCCTTCTATGCTAAATGAGGGGGGTGGCCTCTCTATTTATAGAACTTCCAGGCTTATCCATCTTATCTCTAAGATAGGATAAGAAATCCACTCTGACGAATCATATTCCATACCTTAACTCTTATCTGTACATGTAAGCTTATCTGTTAAGATAAGATAAACCTTATCATTTTACATGGGTTCCACATTTTTAGACTTTTTACAAATAAAATACACAAAATATTTATGACCTCACTCCTTGTCTTTATTACCAATATAATATTTCTAATTCCTAATCATGTAGACCCTACTTCTCTAATTACCCAAACTTTGACATTTTAACATTACCGGACCACTTACGACAAATATTTACTTTTTACAACATTCCTATTGTACTTTGACTGTTACCGTACTCTACATTATTGCGGCACCGTACTGACGGTGATGTTATCTTCTATCAGACACTACTACTAATTATACTTAACAACATCCTATTCCTAATACATACATTAATGAAATAGAAATTACGGAGGAAAATTTTAGTGTCGACAGGCCCTGCACATCCTTGTCATATATAGTTTGTCACCACCTTAGTGCCCCCATTGCACATACCCTATGAGGTCATAATGCTCAAACCTAGACCTCTGATCTAGTAGCCTCTCTATCATGATGACATTAGTAGGGTGGAAACGGTGGTTTCACTACTAGTTTCAGCCATCCAAACTAATGTGGTATTATATATATATCATGTTTCTCTCCACCCAATATAAATAGTGCTCTATCACCTCAGTGGTGGTATCTAGGTACTCTACTCTAGGCTAGCTGGGCCACTGATCCATGTTCCCCATGTACGGATGTCATATCACATCATTTAGACCCACCTGTACTAGTGGCTGATATACCCGAAGTGATCTCATTGTCAGCCCCTGCACCCACTGATGTACTCTTGGGGCATTAACTACTAATACATTTGATGTCCTGGTTGGCCTGTACATTGGGAACTACTCATATATCCATGTTTTTAGTAATATAATGGGTCCCATGACCAATTGGCCTTTACACTACACCCTATAAATATCATGTACCAATTTTACCCATAAGGTGGTGCCCCAGGTAAATAATACACCTTGTTCCACAATATCTTGGCATACTACTATCGGGAACTATGGTATAGCTCCATTGACCTTGTGACACACTATGCATGCCACCATAATCCTCATCACTACATTCTGAATGTTTGGAATCCTTACTTATCGCACTGCACTGACTCGAATTCATAACATGCACTCATCATATCTACTATTCCCTATATCCCGTGTGGTCAAGGCTCTCTTCTCTGCAACATTAGGTGTCAAATCACAATACATACAAGTGCATCCAATTAGTAACCCCAAAATCCCAAATATTTCCTCCAAATTCAAAGCCATCCCTATCGTCTCCCATCCTATCTACCACTAAAATTTGTTACAATTGGTCTCCCATGCAGCTAAAAACATTTGCAATAAATCCATGTCTAGTGGTATCCTAAGAATTTGCATGATGCCCCCAACCCTACAGATAGGTTATCTCTGCCTATAACAATCTCCCAATCATCCCATTTAGCCATGATACATATATGCTCCCCCATAGGTGAATCCTGAAATATTTCTCCATCCACAAAATCACAATAAATATTCATTATACATCTTCTTCATAAACTTGTAATTAGAAATTAAAAAATCCATTTTTCCTATTTTTTTCATGCGTCATCAACCCCCATGACATAATCCATTGGCCCTTGGAAGGATTCCCCAACACCATCATCCATTTGGAAATTTCCATCAGCCCTCTGGCTGCCCTTTTTCCAATCTCTATACAATTATCCCTACTTTTACAGGGGGACTAATGGCATCTAGCCAAATTGTGGTTGCGATCTCCCAATTTTGACTTTTCAAAAATGCAAAAATGAAAAAAAAATCAATACCTTCCCAAAATCACTTGTATTTTAACCTAACCTACCTAATGACGTTATTTTTATTAAGTTTGATGTTATATTGACTCCGAAAGGATAAATAACTAAAATGCACCTAATCTACTCAATAAAATTTAATGTGTCAACTTACCTGTGGTCAAGCACCAATGTGTGCTCCTCCTCCTTATACTTCATCACCACCTTGTACTAATTCCATATCATCTACAATTCATCTAAATTTGGAGTTCCAAAGCTTAGTTCTCTCAATTCCATAAATAGTGATAAGCAAATAAAAATAAATATTACAATATAAATCTCAAATTCTTATTCAAAATCGGTCGCGATCAGCCTCAATATTCAAATACCCATAATTTCTATTCTCAATATCCATAGCTTATGTCATTTTTTATGTTATGATCTTGATCTCATGTCATTTATTTCCACTTATTACACTCCTAATTTTGATGATCTTTGATTTTGACCTATTTTTGACACCATATTATTATGACATCTCAACATCTCCATATCACAACATCCATCCCATGGGCCCTTGGCTAGGTGATTTATCTTATTTTACTGATTTTCCTATAGTGTTTCCTTTCAATTTTACTTCTCCAGGGTTCTTGAAGTATGGATTTAACCCACACGTGGAAGGACATGCAACACTATCAGGTTGCATGTCCTTTTAGCACTTCTTTATGTACTTACTTTCAGTATCAGTGTTATGGAATGTCTTTTTTTATCAACCACCCCATGTTTCACTATTATGACATGTAGTGATCAACAACTGGGGCATATGTCTACATCTAATGTTTCACATTCTACTTTCATCTTTCCTACCTATTACTAATAATCCTCCTTGTGCAGATAAGGGTTGGTGATGTATCTATTTCCTAAGAGGGTGCCTTAAGGGGCCTTCTAAGAATGGTGAATGTTTATTCACGTAACCATTATGGGTTACAAAAATTACATGGAGAGAGTGTCTCTACTTATTCTTGGTCTTATTTTACATTAAGTATCCTTGTCCTCCTAGGTCTCATATGCATTACATTCACAACTTCTTTCTTGAATTTCATCATTTTTCACCTTGTTCATCCTCTCTTATGACTCATGACACATTTACTTTGCCTTTCATGACACACCACTTCATTTTTGCATCCTTGGCCAACATAATAACCTGTGGGTGATTTTTTTGGTGTTATGTTTTTATGGTCGGTGTCATCACCCATGGGAGATGGTGTCCTATATATACCTTTAGTTCACTTAACACTCAAAAGGAAAAAAGGAAGATGAAACTCTTGAACTACCACTTTCTTTTCTCTTTTTTTCCATCTTTGTATATTCACACCTAATTTTTGGTTAATCTTACATTGTTCTTAAATTGGATTGGATACCTCTATTCTTGGATGATTTTTTATGCTATTGGGTCAACATATAGTGAGTCTAAGATAGGAATGGTCTTCCCCCACTCCACCTAATATTGAATCTCTCTCTCTCTCTCTCTCTCTCTCTCTCTCTCTACATGTTTCTTCTCAGGGGAGATACATGCATCAACTATTGGTATGTGTTTCCAGCACTCCTGTGAGTTTCGTGACATGGAATAACTACGTCTCATAGATCCTAACTCTAGAAATTGTATCGGAGAATAACACCTATGGGTTTTGGTCTAACGGTAATAATGGTTCAGCAAATGGTATCATAGAGACATGTATTGAGTTCGAAACACACTCGGGTAATGCTAAGGGGGATATTTTTGGCATGTATTTCCAGCGCTCCCCATGAGCTTCATAACATGGAATATCAACCTCTCGTAGATCCTAACTATAACGATTGTAGCAGAGACTAACACCTATGGGTTTTAGTATAATAGAAATCATGGTCCAACATCAGCAACCACCCTATAGGTACAAGGCAAGTACTCTAACCCTTATTTGTCACTTTGTAAAGATTAGTTCATCTCCTCTTCATTTTTCTATGTTAGCTTAGTTGTTATGCATGTTTGATGTTGGTTAGCTTAGAAATATTATAAAATATCATCTCTTTAGTTATTTTTATTTCAGCTATTGCATTCTTCTTTCTTTTACATGTTGATCCATACCTCTCCACACCCAACCACTGATATCTTATTAGGTTTTCTTCCTCTATCTTAAGTGTGGGCCTTGGAAACCCTACGTAGGCCTAGTATAAGGGTTACTTCCCTCTATATATGCGACCCTAATGCTCACTTAGCTCCATTAATTATATCCCTTTATATTTCAATACTTGTGTATGTCCTACTCATTGCCTCAAATACCTAAGTTGAATGGATGAGTAAGAGTGCATGTTGTTGAGACACATTTTGTCCCACATACATTGGTTGTAACAGCATTTTTATTCTTGATACCAACGAGGTACATGAAAAAATTAGCATGCTTTCAATAGATAATACTATGCTTTAGCATGAAAATTTGGGTCATATTACCAAGAAATGGTTGTACATACTACAGTCCAAAAAAAGGGTAGAGGCATTGACTAATTTCTCTAGGAATATTTTATTCAATGAGCATTGTGTGTATGGTAAGAAGAAAAAAGTTGAGTTTCCCAAAACTACCATGCATGAAAAGGAGATCATGTATGTTATACTTGGTAATGTGTATAGGTTGATGGAGGTCCCATAACTTGGGAAAGATATGAAAAATGGGTTATTCATACATGAATTTTCAAGGAAGAAATTTGAATTTTTCAATAAATCCAAGGAGTTCAATGACCTTTACAAAATTAGGTGAAGAAGATCAAAGTGTTTTCCACTGATAATGGGGATGAATTATGCATAAAAAATTATGAGAAATTATTCAAATAGTTCCAAATTGAAATATCATGGAAAAATTCATACACACCTCGAAAAAATGGATTTGTGGAGAAAATGAATAGGATGTTGATAGATAAATCCTTGAGTACACACATTGGTGGGAACTCAGAGCATAAGTGTTGGGCTGAAGCAGTGATTACTTATTATTTCTTGGTGAATCATTCACCATCATCTAATTTAGAAGATAAGAATCTTGGAATGGTAAAAAACAATTCTCGAAAGAACTATAATTTTTTGGCTACAATGCATATATTCATATTCTAAAGGAAAAGAGGATTTTTTTTTACTGAAAGTATAATAAGTACATATTGAAACATATGGAAATGGTGTGATAGGTTACACGATGTGTAATCCTAAAATGAAAATGTGGTTTATATAAATAATTTTCTCTTTAGAGAATTAAAGACAATTTTTCACAAAATGGCATGTGCATCGATGAAGATGACCTATAACATCTAAAGAAACAACTGAAAGTAAATTCAAAAATGGTGCAGGTTGACTTAAAGTCTAGATATTTTTTATCCTAGTATGAATTTGTTGATGAAGAAGAGGATCCAAAGGATTAATAAGAATGTAGAACCTCTACTAAAAGATATATCAGTTAATGGAATCAACAATAATGAGGTATTCTCTCTTGGTTTGAATTTGATTTCAATCAAATTTATTGTATCTATTTTTGTTGTATATGATTTAGATATATATCACATGGATGTTAAAACAACATTTTTTAATGGGGAAATCAATGAATAATGCTACATGTCACAATTTAAATGTTTTTTAGTCAAGGGGAAAGAGGACTTGGTCTACCTCCTACAGAATTCATTGTATGGCTTGAAACAAACACCAAGGATGTGGAATCAAAAGTTTGATAGTTATGTGATATAACTTGGCCTTGAATGCAACAAAGTTGACTCTTGTATGTAGTTCAAATAAGAAGGAGATAATTTTTTCATCATATTTCTCTATTTGGATGATATTTTATTGATTAAAATATGCAAGGTAATGATCAACAAGGATAAATCTTAGTTTTATACACATTTTTATGTGAAATATATCAATGCTACAATAATTATTTTTGGAATGGAAATTATATAATATATTACAAATAAGAAGCTTTGATTAAGTCTACAGAAATATTTTTATACTATCTTGGAAATGTTCAAGATTCATGAGAGCGAAGATCTGAGCATACCTTTCCATTTGGTCAAAAACTATTGACTACAAAATGTACAGAGACACAAGAGGTGTTAGAGTACATGGTTTAGGTCATGTATGCAACTGGGGTAGAAGCTTAATGTACACATTGGTCTAGAAAAGACCTAATATTAAACATGGAATGTAAGTAGTTAGAAGATAAATGTACAATCCCAGAAAGGAGATTTTAACTATGATGAAAAGGATTTTTACGTATTTATGTGTTGTATATGACCATGTCATTGTTATCAATGAAACCATAGTGAAAATAAATAAATGATTTTACATTATAATTTGGACTCAGACTGGAGTGAAGATCTAAATATGTGCAAGTCTATTAGTGGGTATGCTTTCAACTTGTTCAATGGAGCTATAAGTTAGATGAGTAAAAATAAAGAAAGTGTGGGGATATTCATCATTGAATTGGTTTATATGGTAGCTACTCATGCAAGTAGGGAAGTGGTTTGGATTTAGATATTACATTCCATAGTTGAATCTTATCTAATATAGTAAAGATATATTGTGACTCTTAGAGTGCAATAAGGTTGAGAAATGACCCTGAATATCAATATTATACAAATCATATTATGTGCACTATTATTTTGTAATGGAAATGGTGGATGAAAAGAGGATAAAACGTGAGAAGGAATAGACTGATTTAAATTTTTCAAATTAATTGACTAAGGAAGTTGTTAATGAGAAATTCTCTTAGTGCATAAAAAACATGAGATATGATGCCCACATATATTAAACAATGTGATTGTCCTCCCTCTATGTAAATTTATCAATAAGAGGTAGAATGTTTATAATGTCTCAACTTTGTAAGTTTTCATAAGGTATATTGTGCAATGATTGGTATTGCAAGAGAAATTTTTGTACAAGGGTATCTGCACATGAATATGAGTAGACATGCATTACTAGGGACTTTCACAATGAGGTTAAAACTATTATGCAACATTTTATTTATGTGTAGGGTTGTGCATGATAGAGTACACAATCAAATTTGCATTATGGTGCAAAAATTCTTTGCCCGGCATTGGACTAACAATGATGTGTTGTCAACGCTTATTTAACTAGAAATGTAAAGTGAGATGTTGAATAATATTCTAACATGATTGGTGGGTGAATATATTATATTTAATGACTAAGTAAAGGTTCAAGTGAGTTTTGGGATACTTCGCATGGAATTCATTTGGTGTATTAAAGTGTACAAATAATTTTAATTGTGTACATTATTATGTGTAAATTTGGGAAGTAGTTGTAGAAATTAAATGTGGTCATTAGCTTTGTAAACATATACCAACCAAATATTAGCATGATCATTTAAAATTGAATCATAAACATTATCATAATTGCACTCTATTCATGCATAGACTATTAAAGTATTCATGTTCAAATCTTGTTGTTTTTGTAATTTGGTTTCAAGTTAATGCAATAAAAAACACTACTATTTCTTAATTTTTTCATAAAAATAGTTTTCGTAAAATAAAGCTTTGTCTATATCTCATATGAAATCCCTATGTTGTTTATATTTATATTTTTAATTACTTCTCTCATTTAACTTATTGTTATTAAATTTATAAGATTTGCGGTTTTGGGATAATTTCCTCAACACTAGGGTTGTGAACCATTAGAATCCTAGAAAAATGTGTACTCCTCCCACATGAATTGAAAACATGGGAGCCTAACATATACTTAGCCATGTATATTTCAATACCATGGAATTTCCTTGAACAATTCACTATGCTACCATTTGAAATCGTGACATGAAAGTATGGATCTAAATAAAAAAATTATTCAAGCATGCTTCAAACTTATTGTTGATGAGTTTGTGATTTTTTCTTAAGTTGATGAACACTATCACTCTTTGTTTCTTCAAAAACAACCACCACTATTAGGTTTTTTGGAGTATTAATTCCTAAAATTTCATGACAAGATATAATTATTTGGGAGTCTTTTGATTCTTCCTCGATATCTTCCTCAAAATTTCATATAACTTCCTCATCATATTCATCTTCATTGGAAGCTTCAACATATAACAATATCTTCTCAGCACATTTATCTCCTCAATTATACTTTTCACAATTGAAACACGACCCTTTTTAACTTTTCTTTACAATTTATAGAGGAGTCTATATGTTTAGTTGAGGTAATAATACATATAGATTATTATGATCCCAATAAGTGTTGAATGTAAATTTCATGACCAGATCTCTTTGTTCTACTCTATGGAGAAATATAATTTCCTACAATACGTAACTCAAATTAAACATGTAAATATCAAATTTTATTTTATCTATGAGCCCACATAAAAATAATTCAATGAGGTTATCCTCCATGATTTCATTTAGTCAAAAGGAGAGGTTATGGAATCGCTAAATATAATATTTTATAGGTCATTTTTCCACAACATTTCTAGTTGGCTGAAATAGTCCTATATAATGTTTTATTATTGCATATATAGTTCACCATAGAAAATTGAGTATGTGAAAACCATTTTCTTTTTCTTATTTTAAGTGCATAACCATAAATGCCAAATGAAATGCATTGGATATTATTTTTAGGATGTCATTACCATCTTATGTACACAAGGGGTTTGATATACATAGAATAAATTATCAATTTGATTGTTCCATGTGGATTTATCCTTCCCATCAAACTTGTGCAAGTCCAATTTTGATAACATGCTCCAAACCCCCAAATTGGAGTAACGCAATTTTTTATCTATCCAACAACATATTTGGATTTGGGTTGCTTGAATATCTTGTGAGAACTAGATGGGAATGTTTGGATTGCAAGTAAGTTTACAAAGTATCTAAGTTTATGTTAAAATATAGAAAACTGCACATGAAAATATCTCTAAATTTTGTTAAATTTCCATCCATCATATCCAAGTCATCTATTTTTCCATGTTTTTCACATCTTCCTAGAGTTAGCACAATATCGTATAAACCTTAGGATTATAATTTTCATATCATCATTGTTTATTGTCCATCTTGGATTGAATGACCCTTTTCCATGGCCTTTAATTCATGGCTCTATTATGGTTTAGGTTTCAAGGTTTAGTTTTTATGGTTCAGGGTATAGGATTAGGGTATAGGGTTTAGGGTTCAAGATTCTAATTTTAAGGCTCAAAATTAGGGTTACCATAGGCTTATACCATTGTGATCATCTCTTTTGAAAATTGATCTTAACCATTCCCAACGTTGTAAAAAAATTGGCTTTCTAAATTAGACATGCTTCGATATTCAAAATGAGAAACATAGGATATTCCAACCTCACCCATAGAGATCTTAATATTGTATTTCTTTAAACAACTAACTATACCATCATCTATAATCATGCCCTGAAATTTGAAGTTGGATAAACAAAATTGTAGGAAGTGTGTATCTATATTATTTGTGAATTTTTGTATTCCTAGAGTCAATTAACATTTTGAATCTTTATTTTTTCATAAAACCCGCGACTTTTAGGGTTTTTGTAGTACTAATTTCTAAAATTGCATAACATGAAATTGTTTGTTGGGATACTACTTCTTATTCTTAAAGCTCTTTCTCAAACTACCTACAACTTCTCTAATGAGACATTTATGTAGAATAGTTTCTTCCCAACACATGTATGTCCCAGGTTTTACTTGCATGTTGCAGTTTAAACAAAACCCTTTTGACTATTTATCTTCAATTTGTTGAGGATAGAATTTTTTGGCATTGATGTCAAAATAATGTGTATGTGGTATTGTTATTGTTGTCTGAGGCATCATTGATGTCAAAAAAAGTAATAAGCATGAAGTTTGTTTTGTAGTGTCATATCAATTTTAAGATGCATGATGTTTCATGGTGTCAAGAGAAATGTAATGGCTTATAGAGGTGTTGTAGTGGGTTAAATGCACAATAGCGTGTCCCACTTGGTGGGATAAATACACAACCCACAAAATTTCATATCAATAGTTTGAGCGGTTTTTAGGTTAACACCTCTTTTACACGAACCCCCTTTTATCACTGTGTCATGTCATAAAAAATAGGGGTTCACCAAAATCCCCTCTTTGGGTGAACCCCATTCACCCAAAGGGGGTTTAGGTGAACCCCCTAGGCATATTTTACCCTCCAAACTTTTTGGAGAGCAAGATGGAATTAGGCGTAAGGGGGGTTTGAGTGAACCCCCCTTCGAGAAAACCCCCTTATGTGGAGTATAGGTGGCACCTATGTGGTATTTTTTCCCCTTAATCCATTTGGAGGGAAATTATAGCCCAAGATATGCCATGTGTTTAGAGATACATAGTGAATTAAACTATGAAAAATTACACATAAAACAATTTTTTTGCGATCTTTCCGAAAATAGAATTTTTGAATTTTTAAAATGGTTTTTTTTAATTATTTATAAACTATGGTATTTTAGGAAATTTGGTACGTCCCATTTGAGACACTATGAAAAATAGTGAATCATTCCCAAAAAAATGAAAAAATATATTTTACTAAATTTTAATGGTATCATTACACTCATGAATAAAAAGTATTTAAAAAAAAAATAAAGAGATATATCACCATAAACACACACGCACGCACGCACGCACGCACACACACACACACACACACACACACACACACACACACACACACACACACACACACACACACACACACACACACACACACACACACACACACACACACACACACACACACACACACACACACACACACACACACACACACACACACACACACACACACATATATAATAAATAAAAAAATTCATCTAATAGATAATTCAATCTACAATATATATCTAAAATTTAGTAGAAAACAATTATGTTTTGACTACATTACAAGATGTCACCACAATGTGGCTCTACTATAAAATAAGAAACAACCTTTGAAATAAAAAAAAACTAAAAAAATCCAAAAAAAAATCCATATACATTATATATTCAAAATGAAACATTTCATTAGTTCAAAAAAATTTCCAATTCTATGTAGTTTTGTGGCAGTTACCTCTACAATTTTAGTGATGTCAAAAATTTATGTGTTTAGAGGTACAAGAATTTTAAAAAAATGTGGGACACACGTATGTGCTTTGACCTAGTGTTGTGGTGATGATATTTAGGTGTCATGATGCATGTTGAAGGCTCTTGTAGGTTGGAAAGAGTGGAAAAGTGATGAGGAGGTCGGTTTGGTTGGTGCAAACATGTTCAAGGTGTTTGATTTTGAGGCCTAGTCAGCTGGATGAGGTGTATCATGATGGAGTATAGGTATGCATGAGCTGATTGATCTTGGTGATAGCATGATAAACATGTAGATAATTTTAAGAGATGCTCATAAGTGTCTTAGAGTGTAGATATAGGGCTAAGTCATGTTTTCTAGGTGTGCACTAGACTTAATATTAATCCCTAGGTGTCCAAATGATATTAGTTGGACTAATTTCAGAATTATGATGTGAAAATGATCCTTGTGGAAGGTTTATCAGGCTTATATTGAGGTTTGGTCCAAGTTTCAGGTCCTAATTTGCATGTTGAAGAAAGAAATTGAGTTTTTACCCCTACCGAGTTCACAAAAGTTAGACTCCTGGCTCAAGATGGAATGTTTGATTCTCATTGGCACAAGTAAAATATGCATGGTGGTCCAAGATCTTCATGGTAGTTAGGGAAGGGTCCTAAGATGAAATTAAAGGAATTAATTTTTGAATTGAGGGGCAAAGCTTTATGAACAATCATTAAGAATCTACGGTGGTATGAAACCCTCCTAAAACCCTAGCTATAAAGTGAGGGACAAGAAATGATGATTATACATTCCCTATAATGGGATTTATTACTTTGTATTATAATGACTATATTAGGTTGTTATATTAATCTCTTCCATATTTCTCTAGGTGTACATTTAGGTGGGCATGGTTAGTATGTGGTCCACACGCAAAATAGTCACATGTTTATGAATAAACTAATATATTTTCTCAAGTTGTACACTAGAACCAATTCATTAGATTAATTTTTTTATAAATTATATAAATATATTATACATTTCTCATGGTGGTGTCATAACAAGGAATAAGCCCTTTGGAAGTTTGTGGAAGTCTTACTCTTCCAAGACTGAGTTTTAGGGGTAGTTTTTTGGTAGTGTTAAGTGGTCTTGGCTACAAAGGTATTTTAATATTGTTTCAATCCAATTTATGGTTTCATAGGTCATTTTTTGGTGACCATAAGGTCATGATATTTCCATCCATGTTTTACACTTGCATGGTCTAAGTTGTTTTTTGTGTTGGTTTGAGCTTCAATCCTTGAAGGTCTGGTTTTGTAAGTCACAAACCTAGTGAGATGAACTGTTACTCTAAAAGGATGCTTTCATTGCATGTGATGGTGATTCAGGAGTTATATAATCTTTTTGGATGTTTATAGACGGAATTATACAACATGTTATAAGTGGTATTTTATAAGTTATTGGTGAAGTTTATGTTGTTCCAAGTGGTCTTGGTTTTTGTGCGAATTGGTTGATTTGGGTGCTTTATGGCTTCTAAGATGTCCTTAATGAAGGAGTTGTGTTTGTAAATGGTATTTCCAAACTAATTGGTATCTTTATATAATGTTTTTTTTATGCTAATCTCAAGTTTTTTAACGGTTTATATGTCCCTATAATAGATGAACCTAGGTGTGTTATGATCATGAGTCAATGTATATAAACATGTTTTAGAGATCGTATTTATGCTAGTTGAGAGAGTATGAGGAAATTGGCGAGATAGAGGGGCGTAATTTGAAGATGTGTAGAAGGTATTGTGTGGCCATAATAGACGAAGGAATAGAATATGTATCATTAAATAATACATTGTGTGTTTCTAGTTATTGAAAAGATAGGTTATAATGACCTAATCAGCTTGGAGAGGAATATTCTTAGAGCGAGTTAGCAAAGAATGAATATTTAGAGAAGATAGAAGAAATGGGAGATAAATAGAGTCATCATTAGTTTTTTATGGAAACATTCCATATGTGAAAAAAATTTCAGTGGATGATTTGGTACTTATTCATTTAGGGGTTTGGTTCCTCCTTGTAGGGTTGGTGCTCTACTAAATATAGGGGTTGGTTCTCCTTGTGGGGTTAGTGCCTCACTAAACCTAGGGGTTGGTGCTCCTTGTTGATTTTGTAATCAACTAAATTTGATTCATTGTTGTAATAAATAATTGTTTCAATGGGTATTTTTTCCCTATAATGGTTTCCCACTTATATTTGGTGTTTATGTGTTGAAGTGTTCTCATTTTATCATGTTTGGTTATGGATCTCGAACAAGGTTAATTTTAATGGTTAAGGTTATGAATGATTACTGAATGGTTAAATATTTAAGTAATTGAAGTATTTATTTCCCACTGATTTAGCACTTCCTAAGTGGTTATGCTTCCAACAATTGGTATCGTAGTAGGTCCTCTGAATCAATATTAACAACCTAGGGGTGATCCTTTGAAGCACGGAATGGCTAAGAAATTTAGGAGAGAGTGTCAAGATTTAATATATATGCTCAAGAAATATGAAGAGATAATCAAGGATCTCAAAACATAATTATAGGTTTCATGTAGAAATATGAGATCAAAATGTTATGAGTGTGACTAGTTGAATACCAAGTTATGTTCCTTATAAATTAGTGATATCAATTATTATGATGATGTTGGTAATGAAGATCCTAAATGTGATTTACAAGTAGATTTGGTGCATTAAAGAATGAAGAACTTAAAGTTGGAATCATAGATCAAGGACTATGAAAAACATGTCAGTAGCATGAGTGTTGAGTATGATCATATCCTTAAATATGGAATCTCACATTGAGGCTATGAAAAAAATCATAAATGACAATAAGGATGATTGTACAAGGTATGAAAATTAATTGAATACTTTGAAAGTAGATTTGAAGAAGATATCTAGCAGGTTGAATACCTTGTAGATATTTGAGAGGAGTACTATGACTCTAGATGATATTTTGAGTAATCAAAATATTGTAGGTGATAGGACAGATCTTATTTTCATACAAAACCATAATATGTGTAATGAAAGTGGCAAGAAAGATCTTGAATCTCAATTCAAGTATAATGTTGGTCCTAGTTCAAATGGAGATTAAAATGATGCTAGTGTAAGAAAGAAGGTGAATATCATGAAGTGTAATTCAGTAATGCATATTAATTCCATGAGGTATGCAAGTTATTTTCATGGTTATTGTTATGGATGTAATCAATATGGTCATAAGAATTTGGATTGTGGAAGGAATATTAGATCATATCATTCAATAAGTAAGAGTAATGCTATGTGTTTATAACTATCAAATATTAGCCATATAGAAAATATTTTGTTTTTTTGAGTCATCCAACCAAAGAAAGAAGTTTAAAGCACCTAGATAGAATAAGAGTGTTCAAGAAGAAAGACAAGACAATAATTTATACATCAAGAAGTATAACCTTTTTGAATGAGGTAAAGGAGGAACCTAAAATAGTCAAGATAATCTTGAAATTAGATAATGTGGATAAGTTGAAGGAGAAAGTTAAAAATTCATATCCAGGTAAGGAGGATGAACAAATGTCAATCAAATCTTGTTCTGATATGTATAAAATGCAAAGTGGAATGTTTTTCCAAGATAAAGCATAAGTCATATGTTGAAGAGAGTCCATTTTGTGTTTGACAACAATTCAAGTAAAGGATAATAAATATAATATTGGACAGACATGCAATTAGTTGAAATCCCTAAGTCAATGCCAGGAGGTTCCTAAAGAATAGCTCCATCAACCTCAAGTGTGTAGATTATCTTGAGAAAGGTAAGGAGATATGGGAATTTCCTAAATTCATGGTATGTTTAATATCCCTAAGAAGTATATGTGGTCTCTATTAGGATTCATAGAGGCATTCTTTGATTCCATAAGAAGAAATGAATGGTTTGTTTCTAAGTTTGGAATTATCGTGTGTCTTGTGAATGTTATGTCCAAGAAGTTCAAACGAATTTGGTTGAGGTATGTTTGTGTTTTTGATTTTCTTAGTATCATAACATGAGGTTATGTTCCATAGTTTTGAAGTCTTGTTTGAAGGCCGGTTTCAGATAGGATGACAATGTATGTATTATGCTATATTTGATCCTGAATTATTTGTGGCTTAGCATGTTATTGTTTAAGGTATGGGAGTACATGGATGTTGGGTATTTGATTATCTCATATTGCTAACTCAGTAGTAAGGTATGAGAAGGACATATTGATACTTTCCTGAAGATGCATCATAAGGTATGCGTCATGTTAAAGGTAAGGGGGAGCTTGATGTGTGACTTTTAAGGCATGGTTTAGGGTATGTGAAGGCCAAAATCCATAAAGCTCGTAGTGAGTGTCAACTTTAATCAGAGGTATGGTCATATCTAGGTTTGGAGGTAATCATGATTGTGTTAGTATTTGATTCAGTAATAAATAAGTTGACATTCATGAAGATATGATATTGAAATTTAGGATTATGCATTATGTATAAGGTCAATAAATATTTGAGGTTGTAGGCATCAAGATTTGTGTCTTACTAAGGTGTAATACAAGAACATAGGTTTTTAATAGGCAAGAATATGTACATGATTATGATATAATATAGGTGTAAGCATCAAGATACAAGGTAATTGGAGATTTCAGTTAGGTTATAATAGATGCTACAAAACTGATGTCTAATGTAGCATTCAAGAAGTATTTTAGCAAATATAGTGCCTCAAGTAGATTTACTATTGAAAAGTGTGAAGAACTTAAGAATTGTTTGTCTTGACCTAGTATAGATTATAGTCTTGAAACCTTGATTTCATGAGTTTGGATTATATAGACCAAGTATGTCTTTTGGGATTTGAATACCATTTTAAAATATGTGCATTTGATAGGTATGAGTCTGAATAAAGATGGTTATAGCATCTTAGAAATATGAATTCACATCTTGTATTGAAGATGCTTAGCAAAATGAATTTAAATGGACCAAGATAGAGTTGTTTAATGTGCCAAGGTAAGCAAGTGTTATTGCTGATGTAGATCAATGGTTAGACAATAGTAGATGTTTGAAGACCTAAAGTTACGTTTATAGTATGACAACTTGATATTCAATGTTGTGTTATTCATATTATGGGGATGTTTGTTAGTACTTGAAAGATTATGAAGGATTGACATTTGAGACTCAAGGTAGCCGTGAAGATCAATATGTTGATGACATAAAGACTGTATTTTTAGAGGACATAAGTTACCTGTTCAGCAACTATGAAGACCCTAATGGTATCCATTGAAGTGTTTTTTATACATCAATAATGCATTGTGATGTTGAACCAATTTTGAGTAGGTTGTTTGCATCAAAAGGTATATTTTGAGCTTAAAGATTTTTTATCCTTGCATGCTCTTGAGAAAGTACTTGATTAAGTTAGCATTTATTATGACCATTAAGGTTTTAGTTCATAAGCAAATAATAATGTTATGAATCCATGAGAATGCATTGTCTAGTGGTGTTTATGAGCATATGGCTTAAGCCCGACACAATAGACGTTCAATGAAAAAATTGGGAATTCAAAGTGTTGCATCAGTCATTTAGATAAGTTTCATGAAGATTGGGGAGCATATTATAAGTTTGCTGAACAAGTGTTTCAATGTATTAAAGGCTTCAAGAAGGTCATAGTTATAAAGAATAAGTATGAATGTTCCAGTAGGTTGAAGAATGTACTTGACCTTATTCAGGTTGTATGGTCTTACAGAAGAAATGTTTGACAGATTCAAATTGAAAGGTATTGCTTGTTTTTTTAATCTAATTCATGGAGTCATATTTAAGCATCCCTTATCTAGGATATATGGTTTTGATCATAGTTAGTGTTATGCTCAGGTTTGAGGCTAAGGGTGACCTATTATTGAGCTTGTAATACATAGGGTTGAGACTTGAAGAATTGGGTCTATTTCATGATATAGGACCCTAATAAATGTGTTTTGGGACTGATATAGTTATGTAAATAAAAACATTAAGATGGAGATTAGTCTAGAAAAGTTGACCTTATTGTGATAGATGGTCATGTCATCATGTTCGTAAGATTTATAATAGTGAATCATGAAGGTATCTAGATGGATAGAATAAGCTTATGAGGCATATATAACTTGGCAAAAATTCCATATGACTCAGCTAGGTATTTCAAGATTTTGTGTTGTTAGTGGATGAAGTAGGTAAGAGAGCATGTTATTGTAACTTTAGTAATTTGAAGTAAAAATGGTGTTGCATAATCATTTTTATGTCAACTCATGACATGTGAGGTGCTTAAGTGTTTGAGATCCAGAGGAACAAGGTATAAATTGTCTTGTTTGCATAAGATCATTTCATTCAGGTAGATTGTATAGAAATTGAAGGGGATCATGAAGAAAAAGTCCGTGAAGTTATGTATGCAATTTGTGAAGAATGTGTATGAGGCATTCGAAAAAAAAATAGTGTTTGTATGCATTAATGAATCAGTAGAAAGTTAAGTGATTTGTGATAAAGAAGATTTTGGTTCAATGTATTTGTTTGAAGCATTGAAGTTGAGATAATTTGCATATTGAGCCTATTATTTTAGGGGGAAATGGCTATTTTATGAGTTAAATGTGGTTGTAAGATATGGCAAAAGTATACTATCCAAGAAGTTATAACATGTATATTTGATTCTATTTTGATGATAAAGTCAAGGATTGAATGTCTAGTTAAAGAAATTTGTATGGCATAAAAATTCAATGAAGCATCTTGAAACTTTGAGAGTGGAAGGATGAAGGTACGTGTTTCTTAGAGCATATGATCTAATGAAAGTTGAAGGCTTATATTATTTGCAATAGTATCAAGATCATTAGGGGGAGTTGAATAAGGGGGAGTCAGTTAGCATGAGTGAATCTCCAGGAGATCAGTTGTAGTTGAAGTATGCCATGGTGCTTCATTGGAGAAGCATTATTAAGGTGTCTATGGTGGTAAGAGTGAGGTGACAGATCTATTAAGGATGCTAATGGTGTTTGAAATATGTGACATAAGAAATCATGTTGAACAATGTTTATTGTATGCATGATTGGTATTAGTTATGTGTTTAGTAAGAGCTTATTGGTCAGGTATGATTCCTATTTGAAGGCATGAATCTACTGAGGGGGAGTTTTGTTATCCTAAAGAGTTAATATAGAGAAGAAGAAGGTCTAATGGACCTTGTTTTATTTGGATGATGTTTCCAACCAAAAGGTGAGTCTAATATGATGTTAGAAGAAGATGAATAAGTTATTTTCAGGTTTTTCTCTGTGTCATTAATGTCAAAAGGGGTAGAATGAGATGATAACACATGTGAAGTACCTTAGGGGGAGTATGAGATATTTGATCTATCGATGTGATTTTCCATCAATGAAAAAGGGGCAGATTTTTGGTAGTATGTTTTCATTGATGTCAAAATAGATGTAAGTATGTGTATGTTTCATTGTTGTCTGAAGTAATCATTGATGTTCAAAATAGCAGTAAGAAGCATGAAGTTTGATTGGTAGTGTCTCAAGTTGAATATGCATGGTGTCTCATGGTGTCTTAAGTTAGTGATAAATTTTAGGCTTGTAGAGGTATTGATAGATGTTGTGGTGATGTATTATGATGTGTCATGAAGCTCTTGAAGAGTTCTTATAGGTGTGCAAATGTGGAAAAAGTGATGAACGAGGTCAATTTGGATGGTGCAAGCATGTTTAAGATGGCTTGATTTGGAGGCCTACTCGGTAGGATGAGGTGTGTCATGATGGATTACATGTATGTATGAGCATTTGGATATGCATATGGTGAGAGAATGTGAGGAGCATCATTAGATGAGGTTTATCGGAGAACTCACAAGTGTCTCATAGTGTTAGGTATAGGGCTAAGTCATGGGTTTTAGGTCTGTTCACTAGACCTAGTTTCAAGGAAACTAGGTGTCCTAATGAGATTGGTTGAGATGGATTTTCAGCATGGAAATGGAAAATGTGAGCCTCTTGTAGATGTGTGTGGCAGGTTTATATAGAGGTGTGAATCAAAGTTTCAGGTCTTGGTTTGCATATTTTGAAGCAAGATATTGCATTATTTACCTCTACCATGAGTTCACTAGAAAGTGAGAAACCTGAGCTTGAGATGGACTATTTGATGCTCATTGAACATGTGTAAATTATGCATGGGAGGTATGATACTATTCATGGTAGTTTAGGTAAGGTGTCCTAAGATGGCATATATCCAAGCATTAGTTTATAGAAATAAGGGGCAAAGATTTATGAAAAATCATTAAGAAGGTAAACTACTTTTAAACCAATGTAAAACCCTAGTTCAAAAACAATGGAGGAGATATTATTCCTAGTGGCCTAGAATGGATTTTGGTGTAATTTTGAAGATTGGATATTGTATAGGACTCCTCCAAATTTCTCTAGGTGGAATTTAGGTATCATGGTTATGTGTGGACCCCACTCAAAAAGGTAAACTTTAAATATGTTGTATTTTATCCCAAGTTGTGCATTGGACCATGTGACTAAATTGGTGTTGGAGGAATTATGGAAGATATTATACATGTACATGGTGGTTTCAAATCATTTTTTATCTCTATGGAGGTCTATTGAAGTCCATTTTGCAAGAATGGGTTTTAGGGCGGAAAATGGGTAGTTTTAAGGTGACCTGGTTGCAGAGGCATGTTGGTGTTGTTTCATTCTGATTTATGGTGTCTTATGAATTTGGTGATGACCTTGAGGTCATGATATTTCTAGTGATATATCACACTTGCATATTTGAGGTGATTTGATGAGGTTTTGAGCTTCAACCTTTGTAGGACTATTTTGTGAGGTCATAGACTTGGTGAGTCTTTGAGATCTCAAAAGGTGGCTTCATTTCAGGTGAGATGATGGTGCAAAGTTGTATAAGATTGTTGGAGGTTACTTGAAGACTTAGAAAATAATTTTAAGTGGATTTCTATTTTTAGTGAATGTTTTTTGGCTGAAGAAATTTCAATTTTTGCGAGTAGGATGATTTAGTACTTTAGGACTTATTGTGTCCTAATGGAGGTTTTGAGGTTGCTCATATAATTTCCAACCTATATGGTATTTTGTAGGATGTATTTATGATATTTTTATGTTTTTATGATACAATTTTTCATATGATGGCCAACCTAGTTGTTTTAGGATCATAAGTCATGTATTTAAAGCAAGTTGTAAAGCTCATTTGAGTTAGTTTTGAAGACTAGATATATTGCGAGCTAAAGGGAAGAATAAAGAGGTATTAGTGGTTTTATGACCATTATGAGAGGGAAAAGATGATGATATGATGTTATATAAGGAGTGAAACTATTGGAGAGATAGGCCATTAGGCCTAATCAGCTTGGTGAAGAAGCCCATGAGCGAGTTGACCTAGAAAGGCATAATTGAATAAGGAATGAAAGAAAGAGATATGACATAGTGTCATCATCAATTGTTGGTGCAACATTTCAGAGGTGAAAAACACATTATGTGTATTTAGTTGGTGTTGATTCATCTAGGGTGTTGGTGCCTCCTTTTAGGGTTGGTGATCTACTAAATCTAGGGGTTGGTGATCCTTGTGGGGATGGGGCTTTACAAAACCTAGGGGTTGGTGCTCATTTTTGAGTTGGTGCTCAACTAAAATTGATTCATTTCTCTAATAAAAAAAATTTTAGTGGGTTTTCTTCCCCTTGATGATTTTTCACTTATATTTGGTGCTATTTTATTGATTTGTTCTCATTTTATCATGTTTGGTTATGGCTCTTGAATGCATGGTTAATGGTTAATGGTTAATAGTTAATAAATAATGGTTAATGGTTAATGGTTAATGGTCAATGTTCAATGGTCAATGGTTAGTGGTCAGTGGTCAATGGTCAATGGTTAGTGGTCTGTGGTTAGTGGTCAGTGGTATGTGGTCAGTGGTCAGTGGTCAGTGGTCAGTGGTCAGTGGTCAGTGGTGAATGGTCAATGATTAATGGTTAGTGGTTAATGGTTAATGGTTAATGGTCAGTGGTCAATGGTTAATGGTTAATGGTTAATGGTTAAGTTGATGAATGGTTAATGAATGGTTGCATATTTGAGTGATTGTAAGGTTTATTTCCCACTAATCCCCCCCTCTTAGTGGTTTTTCTTCCAACATACTCAGGTATGATAAGGGAATAATGGAGTTTAAGTAATGCAAACAAAAAAATACAATGGATTATAACACCGAATGAATAAAATATGAAAACATATAGTAATATGTTACCCTTGATCCCACCCTAAAAATAATTCATTTAGGATATCCTTCGTGATGTCCTCCACCCACAAGGACAAGTTATGGAATTGATAAATATAATATTTGACAATTATTTCTTTCCACAATTTTCCTCACAATCTGAATTAGTTCTTTGTCAAATTGATGTAGTAGTGCAATTATTGTTCATTAGTGAACTTTGATCATCTGATAGGAAGATCCTTATTGTTCTTTAAAGAACATAGTCATCAATATCAAAGGAATTTATCCCATTCTATATACAATAATTCTTTCCACCTTCTACACACAAACGATTTATGTAAATCAAACACATTATCCTTTTGATTAATCCATGTGATTAGATCCTTCCAATTAAACTTGTGTGTATAAGTTTTGAGCCTACACCGGATTTATATTTGGGTTTCTTAAATATCATGTTTGAATTAGATAGAAATTATTATATTTTATCTATGTTTGAAAAGTAACCAAGGTTTGTGTTGATAATTATAAATTACACTTGAAAATATTGATGCATAGTGTCCAAGTTGTTGATTAAATCAAAATCTTTTTTTTTCATTATGTTTTGCACATTTTTAGAGTTGGAATGTTATTTTAGAGAACTAGAGATCAAAATTTTCAAACTCCATCTCCTCCTTGTTTGGTATCCTTCTTGAAGTGAATGATCCTTTTCCATAGCCTCTAATTCATGTACTTTTCATGGTTAAAGGATAAGGGTTTAAGGTTTATTATTTAGGTATCCAAGTATAGGGTATAGTGTTTATGGTTTATGGTTCATGGTTTAAAATCTATTGTTTATGGTTTAGGGTTCATAGTTTTGATTTTAGGATTTTGGGGCTAATAATTAGGGTTAATGGTGGTTTAAACCTTTTTCATTACCTCTTCAAGACATATCCAATTACTTATAGTATAAAAATACACAACAATTACAAAAATAAAGTTACGTGTTAATGATATTGTTTTGAACATCTCGATTGAATGTTGTTTGTGCAAGGGTGTAAGAAAATTATTGAAAAACTCCTAGAAGTTCATCTCAATCATTCTCATGTTTTTGATCTATTTGAATCCTATAACATCATTTATTTCTCCCATTAGAATGAAAAACACATGAGCCTAATTTATTTGAACAACTAATTGTGCCACCATCTACAATCATGACCTAAAATTTTGGAGTTAGATAAACGAAGCAATTTAAACATGCCACCTACTTATTATTGATGAAGTTATTTTTTATCCCCAAGTTAATTAACATTATCACTCTATGTTTTTGGGTAAAGCATGCCACTTTTAATGTTTGTGGATTATTTTACTTTTGAAAGTGTGTGACACAATATAGTTGATTGGGAGTCTTTTTATTATTTCACAGTCTCTACCTCAAAATTTCCTATGAATTCCTCATCCTCTTCTTCTTCCTTAGAACCTTCAATGTAGAAAACATATTTTAAGCACATTTATGTGCTTGATTATGCTTTCTATCACATTTTTAACACATAATTTTTTAACTTTCTTTTCAATTTGTTACGATTCAATTTGATAGGCTAAAGGAAAGAATTCCTAAAGTACTAAGCTCCATAATAGTGTTAAATTTCCATTAATTGATTATATCTCTTTCTTCTAGTCTAGTGGAAAAGACAATGAAATTTAGCACTTAACTCATATTAATCATGTAAGAATTGAGTTGGATGTTATCCTTAAGCCCACCTAAAAACATCATTGATATTATCCTTTATTGTGTCCTCCAATTGCAAGGATAGGTTCGATAGTTGTTGAATATAATCATTGACAAGATATGTTTGTTATAATTTTTCTATCTAGATGTATTTTTATATCACATTTTCGCAGTAGTGCATTTGTATTTAATTATTAAACAATAACCATGTGACAACCATGCCCTTATTATTTTGAGCACATAATTTTATATACAAAATGAACTGATCCAATTCTAGATACAAGGACACTAGTACCAACTTTGATGCATAAGGGGTTTGGTGTAAATCAAATAATTTCACCATTTTTTTGATTCATGTGACCAATTTCTTCTCATCAAACCTTTGCACGTGCACTTTTGATACCATTTTTTAAACCATGTAATAGACCCAGAATATTTTTGAGCCTACCCCAAATTTAGGATTGAGTGATGATTTTTTATGAATCGAGTGATAATTGTTGGTTTGTAATTGTGTTCGTAGAGTGTCCAAGGTTGTTTTGATAGTTGCAAAATCCACATAAAATTTTCCATGCATCATGTTCAATTTTTCAATGACTAAATATAAATAATCCTTTTTCACCATTTTTACACCTTCCTTGATTTATGACACTATCATAAAAACATTGGGACCAAACAATTTTTATTCCATCTCCTTTTTTTAGTTTCCTTCGTAGAGTGGATGACCTTTTTCCATGGCATCTACTTCATGTACCTATCATGGTTCAAATTTTAGGGTTTAGGGTCATGATCCAGGGTTTAGCATTCAATATTTCTAATTTTAGGGTTTTAGGGGTTAAAATTACGGTTTCCAGTGGCTTATACTATTACAATTGTATCTTTCATATGGGTCCAATGAATACTATAATAACATTGCAAGTAGTTGTCAAAACTATTGTTATTGGTGGCTAATAATGTTTCAATAATCTTAACAATATTATTCCCACAATTATTATTTTGCAAAAGGGGAAAAAAACTTGAACAAATAGAAATTCATCTTGATAGTTACCATAGTTGTGTTCCATTGAATTCCCAAAATGAAGTATGTTCATCCCATTAGAGAGGAAACTATAGGAGATTTATGATTGAAAGAGATAGATTCTAATATAGGTTCTCAAATATAGGGATAAAATCTTAGTCCAGATATATAATGTCGATGCTAAATGTGCTCAATGAGCACTAATGTCATAATTCTTAAGTATATTGATCATAACCTTAAGAAATCCATATGTTTCCAAGGCCTACATATAAGATAAATATAAATATTCTACTATGATTCACAATGAAGATGGGTTAAGAGATGAATAAATACAAGGGGTACTATAATAAGAAAAAGAAATAAATTAAAGTAAACATACATCCACTCTAGTCTATAGCAATGAGTAACCAACCATCTAAAAAATAATATACAAGAAACAAAATAACTAATACGGGCTAGAAAGACTCACCTATAATATGGTTGATGATGCATGATCCTCCCCCGAGGAAACAAAAATGAAAGAGAATAGCTACGGGTGGTGTTAGCAGCTAATTTTGACTTCACAAAATTATAACGTCAATTTTTTTAAAAAAAATTGGAAGTTTCCTTTCTCATGATTTATCACCTTCATCATGATTTTTTATTCTCCTAATCATTTTGGCCTTTGTTTTTTCCATTTTGGATAAGTACTTCTCCCGCTATGTCACAAACCGTGTTTTAATTAATTAATTAATATTTTACCTTTTTATTTAATAAAATTAATTTTATTAAATTTTAGGGTGTTTAATTAATAAATATTAATTTAATCCTCATAAAATTTGTTCAAAATTTTTGGAAGAACTTTTCTCATTTTCCCTAGGTGAAAGCATCTCCACCCAAGAGGGACAAGAAAGATCCAAGCTACACACCACAAAAATTATAGTCCATGTAAAGAAAAGATAAGAACAATTATCAAAGAAAGATAAATGGCAGTAAGGCCATTCAAAACCAACCCGCAAAGTCCACGCATTAGCCAAGGTAATTCTCTCCATGCATTCAAAGTCAATCAACACAAATCTCAGGAAGAGGTAGGAAGAGGGTAAGCCATGTGAGAGAAGAAATACCTCGGTACACGCACAAGGAGGATAAACGTAGTCAAAGCAAATATCCCATGCATTCATTTTTTCCACACATTTACCTTGGAAAATCCCACACAAGAGTGAAGGCCCATCACATTTCCACACATTCACCAACATTCACACCGGTCTAAGGAAAAAATAAAAATACCACGCAGGTTAAAAAGATAAGAAGGCTATGCAGGCCAAAGGGAAGCATAATACACACATCAGTAAAAATAAAAACAAACAACTTACAAGCCTAACATGTGCTCCTCCTCCTGAGCATGAAGGACTAGTGAAAAACCAAGCTACAATGATACTATTTTAGTGCCCTAGTTTTCTTGTATTCTAGACTTGACCTTTGGGATGGGGATCAAATATTACCACAAGGACTTCGGTTTATGTTAAATAAAAAAAATATTGATGTAAAGGAGATATCATGCATGATCAAACTCATGAGGAAAATCAAAACAAAATATTTTTAATGCCTCCAAAATTGGGTTTCACCTTAAACTAAACTCGAGATCATATTAGCATTTTAAAAAAATTGTAAATCTGAAATTGCTCTCTTTATTTTAAAATAATCATAATAAATAAATATATGTATTTTTCCTTGTTCTCACAGTGATTCAAATACTAATACCTGACACCATTTTTGTGTGCTTACTTTTTTTTTCCTTTAAAATTCATAATGGTAGAAAAACCTAACAAATCTACGGGAAAGTCAAAGAAACCCATTCAAACAAGTTCGCACTTAAATATGAATTCCAAGGGATCATTCCCATCACTTATATCAAATCTTCATATGAAAATATCACTGATATCGATCTTTTCCACATCAACGTAACACAATTTTGTGATCAGGTGAAATCCGAGGGGAAAACTATCTTCACATATAGACTCTATCATAATGGTCTACCTCAAGCGGTAGCTTTCTTTGTTTCAGTGCAATTCCCTGAGCTAGTAATTACCTACATGGAACATTGTGGTCTCGAAAGGAAAGGAATCTTCAAGGATAATCATGAACCTTTCCTTTTGATCACACCAAATCACATTGAAGAATTTCATAACATCCCTGATTTCCCTAAGAATTCTGACATCACTCAAAATTCAGCACAAGAGTTTTGGGATGAAGAACCCCTCATGTGGACCAAGATGGTCAAAAACAATTGGCTAGTGACCAAGAGGACTCGTGTTGATCGATTTCCCAAGGAATTTTACCACATTGAATTTTTGGAGGAAATTGGTGATATGATCACTCTTTTGAGCTGAGTCTCCAGTCTCCCTTCTGTAAGGATTTTTCACCCATGGATGTATTAGTTCATTTGCATCATCCTTACAAAGAGATAATTTGTATATTGGGACACCATCATTAGTGAAACTCTCTAAAAGTAGTTGATCAAGGTGAAGATGACTATGAATTTCTACATGACATCATACCTAATCTATGTTGTGGCTAGAAGGAAGTTCTTTTCGGGGTTAGAGACTAAAGGCATCATGGATCCATCAAATAGTGTTTTCCATTATTATCTATAATTGAGTTTCAAGAATATCTCTGATCACTTCAGGAGAGTTAATCATGATTTCACCTGCCACATGATTATATACTTGAATAGGAATATGGAAGAAATATTCTCCAAGGATTCCATGACGGTCATTTCTTAGTGGGGAACATGGTTCATTCAGTTTCCATCCTTTTCCTACATTCATGTGAGAAGATTTGTAAGAACTCCATGGAAGCTTCCTAAGTATGTCAGTGATAAGTGGGAGTTAATGGAGCTTGTATGGAAACTTTTCCAAGTTCATTGTCTTCTTAGCAATAAAAAATGTTCACGCATCCACTTCCCAATCAAAATTGGGGAATACCAATGCCCAAATCTCTTTAGTGCACAATTCATGGAGAAGGAGTTTTATCTCATTACCATATGTCCATTTGTAAAGAGATCCCAATTTGACATCAATGGATTCATGTAAAAGTCTCTTGGAGTGAATTACCATCACAATCCAACCATGGAAGACTACTGGGCTACCTACTCAGATGAACATGAAGTAAGAAGGAAATAATTTTCCCTCCTAATCCTTTCTCAAATCAAGTAATTCCGCATTAGAGATCCTCCAAATTCATTAGTGGATGATGTTGATGATTTGATTGATACCTCATATGATTTTTTTGACTTCACTCTATTTCCCCGAGTTGATGATACCAAGAGAGATAAATTATCTCTTGATGGAAAGAATCAACCGATTCTAGAAAGGAGCATAGCCTAGTATGAACGATAACTTTTAAAGTTACAATCCATCCAAGTTCATACCCTAGGATCATAGAAATTTCCAACATGAGGAGGTCTCTAGTTGACTAAAACCTCTTCTCATTCAACCTCCAAGCCATCAACCCATACACATATAGCAAGGAGATAATGGTTTCCCAAATCCACTACTCCAAAGAATATGTCACGAGGAGAAACATCCAAGGGTCTTGGCCCTATTGAAGGAAGAGAACATGTCTCAGGTTTTTACAATTTTAGTAGAGACTCATCTACTCATGTTGTTTATAGTTCAAGGAAGATCATCATAAATGCTACTCATCCATGTCATGCACAAGATTATACTCAAGTGCAAGTGTTCCAAATATCAAATGCTCTTAAACACTTAGTTCACGAAGAGGTTTCTTAAGGTTACCTTGAGGTTAAGGAGGTCGATGTTGAAGTTATTTATCCAAGGGTTGAAGTTTTGGAAAGAAATATTATAGAATCCAATGATGACAAGAATGATGTGAATGTTTCTTAAAACTCTAGGCTTTTGTGTGCAGAATTGGTCAAGGAGACCCCTTCTTGGGTTGACTGTGAAGTCAAGAAAATAAAGATGGTTGTCAAGGTGATCAATATTTACTTTGATGCCATTTCCAATATTTCAAATGATTGCATCCCTAGGAAAGTTAAAGTGTTATTGAAAATAATGGTGGATGGAGATGGAAACACATTTGTAGATCTTACCATTTCACAAGTCGAGAAGGAGCATAATTCCATGATGCCTTCCGACTAGGAAGTATCCAATATTGGACTTGGAAAGTCTACATTGGAAAGTGACATGGAAATGGACCGAGATAATATGGACATTGCGTTAAAAAATCTTGAGAAATATAAATCTCATAATTCTCATCTCAAGGCCAAAAATAATTAGTTGGTGAATTATGTTCAACATCTTATAAATCCAATAGTCCTCCACTTTCCCATTACCTAAGGTAGTGGCTTACCCCAAAAAAGAAACACTCAATATGTCGAAGGAGGTAAACACTTTGGGCCATTTCACTAAATCTTGGATTTGAGAAATTCTCATATGAGAGAGAGAGAGACAATCAAAGTGGTCGTAAAGCTCCATGAAGACATTAGTGTATATCAGGATCCAATCCTTTCTTTTAAGGAATATTTTACTTCTAATATATCAAATCTTGATGGTATATTTCCTATTCGATAAGATATTGTGAACATGGAATCTATAATTCTATCCATTGAAGGGATCCTTGAATTTAAATACTAAGGAAAATGCATTCTATGGTGTTTACATCTCAAGTCACAGAAGACACTTCTCGAAGATTCCATGATTCATTATGAGAACATATGTAGTGAAGCCTTCACTTCAATCACCTTGATTCATGAGTTCATAGCTGAAATCCCTTGTGATTTCATTGAAGAGCGTAATCAAAGGCATTCATCGAAACATGTTGAGGAACAATTCTCAAAATTGTTTAAGGACATGTACATTCCTGCCATCAAATTTTCCTCTACTTCAATGGAATGTTTTATCAAATTGAGGAACTTTTTTGAGGATTCTCAATAAAAAATGATCAACCTAAATAATATGCCAGGTAGGATTTTGGAATTTCATGTGTTCTGGGAGGTTGTGCTTTAATCAAGTGAACCTCCTAAAGAAGAGAAGATGTTCGAGACATTGGAAAGGTTCATATCTTTTCAATTGGAAAAGGCATCAAATCCTAATTTCACCAATGGGATGAGGAGATAACATTCTGGTATTTAACAAAGTGGGAGAGTCCATTTCTTATACAATTGATATAGGCAGACCCCACTTTAATGGATAAGGCATTGGGTCTTGTTTTATGCTTTAAAATGAAATTTTAAAGTGATGTTATTGTTAAACTCATTTTTAACAAAGTTTTGATTGCTTAAGTGATTTCTAATTTCAATTTACTTTTTAAAAGTTAGTTGAAAAAGTCAAAATCACTTAAGGTTCCCTAATTTAATGTTCATTTAAACCCTAACTAACTTGTAACCAAATTTTGGGTTATAAAAGGAAGTTAGGGGCTCATTTTTAAAGGGCGGCTTTGCGAGAGGAGAAGAAATGCTTTTATGTGCAATATTTATTTTAGGAAAGAAACTTTGTGTTCTTTTGTGAAGACATTTTGAAGAGTTAATGAAATATGAAATTTGTGTCCCATTCATTATCTCTTGTAGCATTTGGTGTTCTTATATTCATTTTTCTTCTTCTTCTCTATGCAATATTAGGCTCTATTTTTACCTAACTATTGTATGATCCTTCCATCCATTTCTTTCCTTAATTCCATTCCATTTCCCTCATTCAAAATTCTTTCCATTTGATGTCCCAAAACACCCTCCACATACAATTTTGAATGTATAGATGTAAATAGAGTTTTAGTTTTCAATAAAGGCAACCTCACCTTCATTGAGGAGGGACTTTGTCCCCTGGCTGTTGTATGCCATTTGCATGCATGACAATCCATTTTCTAATAGTTTTTGGTGACTCTGCTAGGGATTTAAGAATCGTTAACTAGTTATTGGTTAAATATTTATAACTATCACCTCTGCACAAGCTCCAGTTCTTCAATTGAATCTTATGCCCACCGAATATTTTTAAGGAGACATTTGTTCCAACCTTCAAATAGTATCTTGGAAAAACCGTGAAATCTTGTAGTAATTTTCGGTTGTTGATAGAGCCGTTGATAGAGAAATATACATTGAAGACCTTATAAAAAGAGAACTCACACTTGTGGAAACAAGACCTCCTAGACATTTGTTGATCATTGTTCATCAACGTGTTCCTCTTCCACCAAGGTAATAATCTATATGACTATTATAGGTAACTCACCTATCTTTCAATGAAATATTCTTTTTACAGATACTCAAGAAGACATATCATCATATTTGAGGCAAACTATTTAGGAAAATTACATGAATGAATATCATTTTCATCTTTCCGCATCAGTATTGGGTAATGAAGAAAATCAAGTTGTGATAGTTGCTAGAGTCATTTAGGTGCAAAGAGATCAAGAAAGAGAGAAAATAGAAAAGGATAGATCTAATCAAAACACGTTAGCGATCCTTTCACAGTAAATATTTCAAACTAGAAGGAATTAGGTTTACGTGAGGAGAAAAAAAGAAAGTTCGATCTTATGCAATTTTTTATTTTTAAGGAAAGTTTGGTTTCAAGTTATCTCCTCTAAGGAGTAAAATTCCCCATAAATTTGTAAGCCTTACATCAAGTTCTGAAAGAGAAAGTAAGGTAGGAATCACTACAATTCAAGCACTTGTTCTTTCTCAGGTTATTTTACCCTCGCATACAACCTTTCCTAGGATGGTTTCTAATGTACCATGGGGAAATTCCATAGGTCCATTGGCCTTGTTATCTTGACATGAACTCCCACAAGGATCGATGAAGATCGATCCCAAGTTCAATGGATATGGGAATACTTCACCTGATGACCACATTTCTACCTTCTTAGCTACATGTTCATTTTTGTTGGTTAATATGAAAATTTTGTTTTTCACCTCTTCATTAAAACATTGCAAGAAATTTCCACATATTGGTTTCATCATCTCCCAAACGGGTTCATTACAAATTGGAGTGATATGAAAACTAAGTTTGAAGACAGGTTCAAAATGGAAGAAGATGAACATGCCCTTTTAGCCCAACTATCTTAGGTGAAGAAAGAGACAACAGAACCCATGAAGAATTTCATGGATAATTTCAACAAAAAGGTGAAAAAAAATCCTGTTGGAATTCACCTAAACCCTAACGGAAAAAATGTTTCTTTATTAATGCACAACAAAAAAAGTATGCTATCAGCTAAGAAGGGCTAGAGTGGTTACTTTGGAACTTTCTTAATCCATGGCAATAGAAATTAAGGATGATCTAATCATGGTAGGAAAATTCAAGAAAACTTTCCCCAAGGGAAAGAGTAAAAAAAACCCCAATGCTTCAAAGGTCATACTCACTAAGTTATTTAATGATATGTTATCTTTGAAAAAGCAAGTTTATCAAAGTATTAAACCTCCTAATTACAAAGGAATCCCAAGAAAATGCTATGTTCTCAACAAAGAAATAATTTCAGGTGCTCCGAAGAGGCTTGCTATTGAAACAGATCCCGCAACTAACTCAAAGTGTGATGTCATTAAGGAAAGTGACTATGAAGTTGAGATCATCGAGGTTGAAGATGAAGAGCCTGACTCTGGGACATTTGAACCTGAAGTTGAAGATCCTAAAGGAGAAATTAATAATCATTTCTTCAATTACCGTTCAGAAGAATAAGATGAATACGAAGAAATTGTATAATATACGAATATTCAATCCTTCACGATCTTCACACGCTCTCAGAAAAAGGATTTGAGTACCACTAAGGTGGAAGACAAAATATCTCTAGGAAAGTTCCTAAAGAATCTAAAACTAAGGAAAGTTCCAAAGAATTTAAAATGACTGAGATTCCCAAAGAGTCCAAGATGACTGAAATTTCCAAGGTCAAATCTATCTCAAAGAAAAGAGAACCTTTACCAAGTCAATCAGTTGATAAATCAACTACGAAGAAATTTTCTTATTCCACATTAGTATCAACTAAGCCCAAAGAAAAGGTAAAAAGTGAGCCATTATCAAGTTTGAAATAACATGTATATAAGACATCAAGTATGATCATTTTGTCCAAGTTTGATATTATTGATCATATCAATAAAACAAAAAATTCCATATCACAAGGAGAGTAGTTGAAGGCCAATAAGGATCAACTCGATAAATTGGTCAATTTTATCAAAGGTGACTCTATTGTTCATTCCTCTAAAGGAATTCTAAAAACTCCCAAATAAGGGAAGACTTAAATTATTGTGGTGGCCATTACACCTTTAAATGAAAAGGTTTAACCTTTCTTTGCATCCTTTCTGATCAATGGATGCAAATTAAGTAATTGCATTATAGATTTTGGAGCTTTGGATAATGTGATATATGTGAAAGTAACATATTCTCTTGGTTAAACTTGTACAAAAAATACTTAGATATTATTACTCAATGGATACAAAACAAGTTCCTCTGATTAGGTAGATTAAAGACGCTCAAACGGCTTTCTCTTAATTTCCTCAAAAGTGAGTTAAGGTTACCATTCTAGTTGCTAACATTCGCACTTCATATGGTATGTTGTTAACCAGGAAATTTTACAGAGATCTAGGTGGTGAGATTCAAATGGACTAGTCTCATGTTATGATCCCTATTAGTGGATAAATGAAGAAGCTAATACCGGAGACTTAGGAAAAGTTCACGGTAACAAAAACTGAAAATATTTGTGCACAGGTCTTGTTTCAAAATAGTAGTATGGGTAATTATATGATGACTACAGAGGTTCATGTGCTTGAGGTCACTTTCCAAGATCCAAATGATATCTGGACTCTTGTGTTTGATGGAATCTATTGTTCAACAAGTTCTGGTGCAGGAGTGGTTCTTATATCTCCAAATGGTAAAAAAATTTCTTTTTCTTACAAACTCCAATTTTTAAATACTAACAACACTGCAGAATATGAGGCATTAATCCTTAGCCTCCAAGTTGCAAAAGAAAAAGGGATGAAAAATTTAAATGCCTTAGGAGATTCAAAGTTGATCGTGAAGCAAGTAAAAAATAATTTTCAAGTAAAAAATGATCATTTGAGACACTACAGAAATAAAGTGTGGGATGTGATTGAAGCCTTCGATAATTTTTCCATAAAATCCATCCCTCATGAAAATAATGAAAAAGTAGGTTTTCTAGCAGTCTCATCTTCATTGATGATCCCTCATTTAGAGTTTGATCAACACAAATACACCATTGAAATGATTTTTAGGCCAAGCGTTCCCAGTAATGCAGAAAATTGGCAAGTCCTTAATGATGATCAAAAAATTATTTCCTTCTTAGAAAAAAAGGGATAATTTTGAACATTTTTTACTTTAAAGGAAATGATTCTGCATTTCACGAATCGAAAACCTCTCCCATTCAAGAAAGAGTTAAGAGCGAGGATCCTAGAAATGGAATAATTCAACTCAAAAGGAAATAAAATTTCCAAAATGAATTGTTTTCACTTGAAGAAATTTTTCATAAACATGATAGGTTTATCAAAGAGAAAGAGCAGGCAGGACCTGTGAATTCAACTGACTATGAATGAAGTGTGATATTGGTACCAAGGACAAACCTCACCTGGTTAACATTGGTAAGTATTGCTCAACTGAGGAGCACAAGAAACTTTGTAAGCCTCCTTACTAAATATTTTGATGTCTTAGCTTACTCATATGAAGATTTGAATTGTTTTCAACCTAGGGAAATTGAGCATGCCATACCTTTGAAAACTAGTGCAGCTCCATTCAGGTAGAAGCAAAGACAAGTATAAACCTAAAGATAGTCAGGGACGATACTCCATGAGGTTCAAAAGATGTTGAATGCATGAAGTAGTGTTTCCTACTTCGACATTCAACTTAGATAGCTAATATTGTCTCGGTTCACAAGAAAAATGGAGAAATTAAGATTTGTGTGGATTTCTGTAATCTTAATCAAGCTTCCTTAAAGGATAACTATCCACTATCCAGTTCAGGGGCCATATTCTACAAGTAGTAACTAGATTGGAAATGCTATCCATGCTAGATGGTTTCTCTAGTTATAATCAGATTGAAGTAGTCAGGGAAGATCAACATAAAACTACTTTCACCACCCCTTGGGGTACATTCACGTATATTAGAATGCCTTTTGGTTTGATCAATGTTGGTGTAACATTTCAAAGGGCTATGGACATGGCATTCGCAAATTATAAAGATAAAATCATCGTAATATAATAATGCCTTTTGGTTTGATCAATGTTGGTGTAACCTTTAAAAGGGATGTGGACATGGCATTCACAGATTATAAAGATAAAGATCATCATAATATACCTAGATGACTTGACAGTTTTCTCAAAGAAGCATGAGAAGATCATCTAAGAGATTTGGAGAAAATATTGCAAAGATGCAAACTTCATATAATCTCCATGAATACAAAGAAGCCTATGTGCTCAGAGTTACTAGAAGGGAAACTCCTAGGTCATATTATTTCTAAAGAAGGAACCAAGATTGATCCTGAACGTGTTCAAGCTATCAAGAATCTTTCCCCAGCTACAAGTAAGCCTGGAATCCACTCATTCTTTGGGAAGGTGAACTTCTTGAGAAGGTTTGTGCCATATTTTGTCTGAGTTAACAAAAGAAATTACTAACATGATGAAGGGTAAAATAATCTTTCAAATGGTCAAAGGAAGGTAGGGGAGCATTTGAAAAAATCAAGGATTCTACTACAAAAGCTCCTACATTGGCGTGTCCTGATTTTTAAAAAGGATTTCATAGTATATTGTTATGCTTCCCCACACATGATCTCTGCCATCATGACTTAGTCATAATCAAGAGGGAATTAAATATCCAATTGCATTCATGAGTTCCAGATTCAAGAAACATTAACTAAATTACACTCCCCTTGAGAAACATGTGTACGTTGTGGTTAGAGCCTTGAAATATTTCAGATACTATGTGTTGAATTCTCACACCAAAGTCCTAGTTCTAGACACCGTGGTTAAATCAATGTTGACACAATAGGAAACCAAGATTTAAAATAGATAATTGGGTCTCCAAGATCCAGGAATATGACTTAGACATCAATCTTACCAAGTTATTTCGAGGAAGAGGGCGCTGTCAAACTCATTGCAGAGAATGAGCAAAGAAATGACCTTGAGGAAGAACCAGTTAAATAAAGTTTACCACCGGTATTTTTCGTCAGTACCACAGATGAGTGGTATTATGATATAGCTTACTTTCTCACATATGGTGAATGTGCTAAGAATATGATAGCTAAATAAAAAATAGCTATCAAACTAAGAGTTGTCAGGTACATCTTTTGGGACAACACTTTGTTCAAGAAAGGTATTGATGGCATGTTCCTCATATGTGTTGATAAGGAACAACAACCCAGGTTGCTTAAGATCCTTTCATAGTCATGCTTGCGGTGGTCATTTCTATGGACCAATAATAGGTCATAATATTTTACAAGTGCATTATTATTGGCCCACTATGTTTTTTCGATGCCCAAAAATGGGTAGCCAAGTGTAAATCTTGTCAACAATTTATTGGAAGACCTAAACTGGAACAGCTTTGTCCTTTGAAGCCAGTTGTCATTGAAGAACCATTTAAACAATAGGGGTTGGATTTCATCAGGGATCTTGAACCCAAATTCCAGTGCCGGTCATACATCACGTGCTGATAGACAACCAATTATTTTACAAAGTATGGTAGAAAGCTGTTCCATTAAAACAAACATCTACTACAATAATTTGTGACTTCATCAAAGAGAACATTTTTGTTCGTTACGGAATTCCACAAAAGATCATGATGGACAATGCCACCAATTTATCTTCTATAAATATGGTACATTTTTGTTATGGGTATGGGATATCTTTATCTCATTCATCGGATTATTATCTTCAAGGAAACGGTCAAGCAAAATCTAGTAACAAAAACATCATTACTATCGTGCACAAGTTGGTCAAAGAAAATCAAAGAACTTGGCACAAAAATTTATACGATGCATTATGGGCTGACCATATGAATCCCAAAAGAGCAATTGGAATGTATCCATTCCAAATCTTATATGGAATCGATGCTCAAATTCCCATCACATTGGAGTTACCTGACATTACGATTGGCTCAAACAGTTGACGATGAATGCTTTCGCCAATGTGTTGGATAAAAGGTATCATGTTCTTAAGTAAGCTTGAAGAGTAGAGAATTCAAGTAGCGAGCAGGATCGAGGAACACCAATCCAAGGTAAATAAATTGTTTGACAGAAAAAATAAGGAGAGATAATTTCAAATCAATGACCTAGTTCTTCTATGGGATAAGAGGCATGAACCCAAAAGGAAATCACGGGAATTTTGATTCATTGTGGCTATGCCATTTTAAAATTAGGCATTTCTATGGATATAACACATATTACTTGGTATATCCTGATGGGAACTCATTTTCCTCTTCCCTACAGCTAGCAAATATCTCAAGCACTATCGATAGTTGAAAACAGGTTGTCCCCTATATGTTCATCGGTAAATTAGGGTTTCTGTTTGTTTCTCGATTCCCATTTTTTGGTTTCCTCTTTTGTTATGTTTTTATGCATCGTCATTTTTGGGATCATGTTCATAAATTTTTTGGGTCTAGGTCCATTACTACGTCTGTGAAGTCCTTTTCCCCAATAAGATCTAGGTGTTATCAGCTAATTTTGACTTCACAACATTCTAAAATGAATTTTTTTTTTTTTTTAAAAGTGTCATGTCTCATGATTTATCACCTTCATCATGATCATTTTATTCTCCTCATCATTTGGCCTTCGTTTCATTTTTAAAATAAGTACTTATCCCGTTATGTCGCAAACCGTGTTTTAATTAATTAATTAATATTTTACTTTTTATTTAATAAAATTAATTTTATTAAATTTTAGGGTGTTTAATTAATAAATATTAATTTAATCCTCATAAAAGTTTTTCGACAAATTTGGAAGAACTTTTCTCATTTTCCCCAATTGTCGTGAGCAATTATAATTCTGCTTCTAATTGTTGTGGACAATTAAAATTTTGCTTCCATCATCTGAGAAATTGGGAAGAAGAAAAAGCTTCGTGGATGTTTCCATGAATGCCAAATTGTCTCTCTGCTTCCGTTTTTCCCTTTTCTAGAAAATATTTCATTTTCCCGCACTTGTGGGAAATTCCCTTGTTATTTTCCAACCCAACCAGAGATCAAACGACAAAATATCTCCCATTTTCCCATGTGGAGAAATGGAGGGGAATTTCCAGCCTACTTTGCCATTGTCATGGGAAAATGGTTAAATTCTCCCTCTATTCTCCTGGAAATTAATGCCCACTACCCAAAGAAATTTTGAATTGGTTAAGAAATATGGAATTGGCTATTCAACGGGAAGAAATAAGAAGCAGCTATAAAATTTAAAACAAAGTGTCAGATCTTCATAAATTTCCTCCATGAACTCTACAGAGAAGAAGATTTTAAGCTTTTCATTTCCAACTCCTTATTATTTCCATGTGAAGAAATGTTTTTCTAGAAGGATTAAAAATAATACATTCTAGTGAAAAAATACCATGCATTAGACAAAGGGAGTTGTCCATGCTGGTCCATTTGCAAATCTCACGCACTCACCAACATAGGCCATTGATCACGCAATAGGAAGTGAAGAAAACCACGTAGGAGTGAAGAAAGAGGATCCATCACAGTTAGGAAAAAGTCCATGTATCTTCTGTCAACACAATAAAATAAATCAAGTCCCCACTGAAGGAAATAAACACCAAGCAGACCCAAAATGAGGCCATGCAGAGGAAATAAACATCCACGAAGGTGAAAGCATCTCCACCCAAGAGGGACAAAAAAGATCCAAGCTACGCACCGCCAAAATTATATTCCACGCAAAGAAAAGATAACAAGAGTTTTCAAAGAAAAATAAAGGTAACAAGGCCATTCAAAATCATTCCATGCATCCATTAGCACAACCCACGCATTAGACAAGGTAATTCTCTCCACACGTTCAAAGGAAATCAACACAAAGCTCACATAGAGGTAGAAAGAGGGAAGGCCATGCGAGAGAAGAAAGACCTCGATACATGCATAGGGAGGAGAAACATAGTCAAATAAAATATCCCACTCATTCATCATTTCCACACATTTACCTTTGCAAATCCCATGCAAGAGTGAAGTCCCAACACATTTCCACACATTCACCAATAGCCACACCGGTCCAAGGTAAAAATAAAAATACAACGCAGGTTAAAAAGATAAGAAGGCTACACAAGCCAAAGGGAATCATATTACATGCATCATCCAAAATAAAAAAAGGCCATACACAGGACCAACATGTGATCCTTCTCCTAAGCACAAAGAACCAGCAAGAAACCAAGCTACGGTGATAGTATTTTAGTGCTCGAGTTTGCTTGTATTCAAGACCCGACCTTTGGGATGGGGATCAAATATTTCCACATGAACTTTGGTTTATGTTACATACAAAAAAACATTAATGTAAGGAATAAATCATGCATAATCAAAATCATGAGAAAAATTTAAAAAAATATTTTTATTGCCTCCAAAATTGGGTTTCACCTCGAACTAAACTCGAGCTCTTATTACCATTTAAAAAAAAATTGTAAATCCAAAATTGCTCTCTTTATTTTAAAATAATAATAATAAATAAAGAGACATATATTTCCTTGTGCTCACGGTTATTCGGAGACTATGACCTAACAACATGTTTGTGTGCTTGCTTTTTTTTTCCTTTAAAATTCATAATGGTAAAAAAACCTAACAAATCTACAGGAAAGTCAAAGAAACCTATAGAAAGGTCAAACAAGTCCATAATCAAATATGAATTCCAAGGGATCATTCCTCCCACTTCCATCAAATCTACATATGACAATATCACTGACATTCCGATCTTAGCCACATCAAGGTAACACAATTTTGCGATTGGGTGAAAGCCAAGTGGTGAAAACCATGTTCTTAGATAGACTCTAACATAGTGGTCTACCTCAAACAACATCTTTTCATGTTTCAGTGCAATGCCTTGAGCTGGTCATTTCCTGTGTGGAACATTATGATCCCAAAAGGTGAGGAATATTCAAGGATAATCGTGAGCCTTTCCTTTTGATCACATTAGAGCACATTGAATAATTTCTCAACATCATCGACTTCCCTGAGAATGTTGACATCACTCAAAATTCAACACAAGATTTTTGGGATGAAGAACCCCTTAAGTGTACCAAGATGGTCAACAAAATTGGCTAGTGACCAAGAGGAATCATGTTGACCATTTTCCGAGAGGAATTGTACCGCATTGAATTTGTGGAGGAAATTGGTTGATATGATCACTCTTCTGAGCTGATTCTTCAGTATCCCCTCTGCCAGGATTTTTCACCCATGGATGTATCAGTTCATCTAAATCATCCTTGCAAAGAGAGAATTTGTAAATTGGGCCACCATCATCAGTAACACTCTTCACAAATAGTTGATCGAGGTGAATATGACTAGGCATTTCTACATGACATAATACCTAACCTATATGTTGGATCAGAAGGAAGTTGTTTTTGGGGTTAGAGATGAAAGGCATCTATGGGTCAATCAAATAGTTTTTCCACTATTATCTACAATTGACTTTCAAGAATATCTCTCATCACTTTAGGAGAGTTAATGATGCTTTCACCTTCCATGTGATTAGAAAATTAAATAGGAATCTGGAAGAAATATTCTCCAAGGATGCCATGGAGGCCATTTATTAGTGACGAACATGGTATATTCAGTTCACATAATTTTCCTAAACTCACATGAGCGGATATGTTGACACTCCATAGAAGCTTCCCACGTATGTTAGTGATAAGTGAGCATTAATGGAGCTTGCATGAAAAAATTTCCAAGTTCATTTTCTTCTCAGCGAAAAAAATCATTCAGGCATCCACTCCCCAATCCAAATTAGGAGATACCACTACCTGAATCTCTTCAGTGCGCAAATCATGGACAAGGATTTCACTCTCATTACCATACATCCATTTGTAAAGAGATCCTAATTTGAAATCAGTGGATTCATGAAAAAGGCTCTCGGAGTGAAGTACCAACACAATCCAACCATGGAATACGATTGGGCTTCCTACTCAGATGAACACAAAGTAAGAAGGCAAGAATTATCCCACCTGACGCTTTCTCAAATCAAGGCCTTCCGCATTAGAGATCCTCCTGATTCATTTGTAGATGATGTTGAAGATCTAATTGATCCCTCATATGATGTTTTTTCCTTCACTCTATTGCCCCGAGTTGATTGCACCAAGAGAGATTAATTCTCTCTTGATGGAAATAATCATCCAATTGTAGAAAGAAGCATAGACTAGTGTGAAGGATAAATTGTAACGTTACCATCTATCTAAGGATCACAAAAATTGATAACACAAGGAGGTCTTTAGTTGACTAAAACATCTACACAGTCAACCTCCACACCATCAACCCATACACATCAAGCAAGGAAATAATGGTTTCCCAAATCCACTTCTCGAAAGAAGATGTCACAAGGAGAAACATCTATGGGTCTTGGCCCTATTGAAGGAATAGAACGTGTCACATGGTTTTCCACTTTGAGTAGAGACTCGTATAGTCACATTGTTGATAGTTCAAGGAAGTTCATCATAAACACTACTCAGTCATGTCAAGCACAATATTATACTCAAGTGCAAGTGGTCCAAATATCAAACACTCATGAACCGCTAGTTCATGAATTGGTTTCTCAAGGTTTCCTTGAGGTTCAGGAGGTCGATGTCAAATTTATTTCCCCAAGTGTTGAAGTTGTGGAAAGAATTATTGTAGAATCCAATGATGTTGAGAATGGTGTGAATGTTTCTTTAGACTCTAGGATTCTGTGTGCAAAATTGGTCAAGGAGACCCCTTCTTGGGTTGACCTTCTTGGGTTGAATATGAAGTCAAGAAAATAAATAGGGTTGTCAAGGTGATCAATATTGAATTTTATGCCCTTTCCAATCTTTCAAATGATGTCATACCCAAGAATCCTAAAGTGATCTTGAGAATAATTGTGGATGGAAATGGAAAAAAATTTGTAGATCTTGCCATTCCACAAGTCGATAAGGAGCCCAATGCCATGATGTCTACTGATCTTGAAGTATCCAAGCTTGGAATTGGGAAGTCTACATTGGAAATTGCTATGGAAATGGCCTAAGATTCCATTGATATTGTGTTAAGAAGGCTTGAGAAATAAAAATCTTAGAATTCTAGGCTCAAGGCCAAAAATCATTAGTTGGTGAATTATGTTCAACATCTGATAATTCCAATATCCTCCACTTTCCAAGTACCTAATGCAGTGGCTTCCCCGATGAAGAAACACTCAATCTATCGAAGGAGGTAAACACTTTGAGCCATGTCACTAAATCCTGGATTTCAAAAATTCTCATCTTCAGGAGAGATACAATCAAAGCAAACGTAAAGCTCCATGAAGACATTAGTACATACCTAGATCCAATCCTTTTTTAAGGAATATTTATCTTCTATCATATCAAATCTGGATGAGATATTGCCTTGTCTACAAGAGATGACAAACATGGAATCTATAATTCTATCCATTGAAGGGATCCTTGAATTCGAATACCTAGGGATACACTTTTTATGGTGTTTACATATGAAGTTGCGGAAGATGATTCTCGGATATTCCATGATTCATTACGAGAGCATATGTAGTGAAGACTTCACTTCACTCGTCTTGATTCATGATTTCATAGCTGAAATACCTTGTGATTTCATGGACGAGCATAATCAGAGGTATTCATCAGAAGATGTTGAGGAACAATTCTCATAATTGTTTAAGGAAATGTACATTCCTACCAACAACTTCTCCTCTACTTCAATGGAACATTTTATCAAATTGAGGAACTTGTTTGAGGATGCTCAATCAAAAATGGTCAACCTAAATAATATGTCAGGTAGGATTTTGGAATTGCAAGTGTTCTGCGAGGTTATTCTTTAACTGAGTGAACCTCCTAAAGAAGAGAATGTTTTCAAGACATTTGAAGGGTTCATATATTTTCAATTGGCAAAGGAAGAAGATCCTAATTTCACCAATGGGATGAGGAGATAGCATTCTAGTATCTAATAAAGTGGGAGAGTCCATTTCACATACAATTGAGATAGGTGGACGCCACTTTAATGGATATGGCACTGGGTCTTGTTTTATGTTTTAGAATGATGTTATTTTTAAACTGATTTTTAGTAGAATTTTGATCACTTAAGTGATTTCTAATTTCAAGTTACTTTTTAAAAGTTAGTTGAAAAATTCAAATTTTCTTAAGGTTCCCTAATTTAATGTTCATCTAAACCCTAACTACCTTGTAACCAAATTCTAGCTTATAAAAGGGAGTTAGGGGCTCATTTGTAAAGCATGACTTTGAAAAAGGATAAGAAATACTTTTGTGTGCAAGCTTTGTTTCAGGAAATAAATTTTGTGTTCTTTTATGAAGACATGTTGAAGAGTTAATGAAATATGAAATTTTTGTCCCATTAATTATCTCCTGTAGCATTTTATGTTCTTATCTTCATTACATGTTAGTATTTAAATCTTGCATGTGAATACTATATTTGATCTTATTTTCAACTCTATTAATCTATTGTTCTTGTTCATATTGATCAAGCTCTGATATCTACATTCTCATGTTTGTTCCCTTTCACTTATTCTTGTTTAACTGATTCAAACTCCATTTTATCTGAGTTAGTTTTTCATTGTTCTTCTTCTTCTATATGCAATATTAGGCTTTATTTTTACCTAACTATTATATGCTCCTTTCATCCATTCCTTTCTTTCATTCCATTATGTTTCCCTCATTCACACTTCTTTCTATTTGATGTCCCCCCACATACAATTTTGAATGTATAGATGTAAATATAGTTTTGGTTTTCAATAAAGGAAACCTTTCCTTCATTAAAGAGGGACTTTTTCCCCTAAATATTGTATGTCATTTGCATGCCTTCAAATCCATTTACTAACAGGTGGAAAATGGGAAATTCAATTAGAAAAATTCTATTCCTATTTCCTTATGGTGACTCAAATGTAAAATGGAAAGCTCTAAAACCTCCAATTCTAATAACTAGAAGAAAAAAATATTTGTAAATGTCCAATGTGCATGTGAATAAATTATTTTGGGAGTTTAAAAAGATTCAATGATCTAAATTATAAAAGGGGAGGGGCATATATACCCAACACCATCACCCATGGCTGATGGGTGATGGCGTCGGATTTTGGGGATCCCTAAGTGTTATGGATAAGAAGGATTATATATGTAGATCAATCCCATAGAATCACAGTAATAAGAACTATGAACCAAAAATATATAAACAAAAATACACAACAAGAAGAAAATATTTAACATGGTTCACCCAATGTGGGCTACATCCACTAAGAAACACTTACCCAGATTTTATTACGAGCCAAAAAGAGTATAATCCACTCTCAGACCAGTATTCTCATAATTACAAAACACAATTTGTTTTTGGAGCTATGCTAAAAAATCTCTCTCATAAATTCACACTTGAATTCACACACCCATATCTTTCCCTATCGTATGTCTAGCTACTTATAACCACATCAATAGGTAATTGTCTAAGTATTTTTACAATACCATGGGTACTAAAACCATGGGCCAAAAAACTGACCCATAAACTTATGGGTTAAATACCACCCATAAAATTAATACATGAAAAATACCACATTTTCTATTACTCCCAAAAAAAAATCTCAGGGGCTACCACCCATGAACCCTAGTGAGAATACGTGAAGAGTGTACAATAATTTTGGTTTAAAATTAACACCACATCTAACATTAAAAACTTTATTGTGATCCTTGATTGTATTAATCATAACCCTAAGATATATGTAGGTTTCCAAGTCCTACATAAGATAAATATAGATATCCTACTAGGATTCACAATGAAGATGAGTCAAGAGATGAATAAATCCAAGGGGGTACTATAATCAAACAAAGAAATAGATCAAACTAAACATACATCTACTGTAGTCTATAGAAATGAATAACCAGCCATCCAAGCAAAATATACAAGAAACAAAGGAACTAATAATGGTTATAAAGACTTACCTACAATGTGGTTGATAATGCATTATCCTCCCCCGAGGGAACAAAACTAAAATAAAATAGCTATGGGTGGACAAGGGGAAATTCAAGTAGAAAATTTCCATTCCTAGCTCATTATGGTAACTCAAATGGAAAATGGAAATCTTCAAAACCTCTAAGTTTATCAACCAGATGCAAAATTATGTGCAAATGTCCAATGTGCATGTGAATAAATTGTTTTGGGATTTTGAAAAGATTATATTATCTAAATGACAAAATTGGGTGGGTATGTATACCCAATGCCATCACCCATGGGCGATGGGTCATAGAGTTGGATTTTGGGGATCCCCAAGGACATGGGGTAGAAAAAAAATAGGGATGAAACCTAAAACATAAATAGGTGTAATGAAAAATTTCTATCGTGACCAAAAGTAGGGATAGTAACATGTATTAAGTGTGAACAAGTGGACATAATGAGAAAAGTAAAGGTAATGGATGTGATGTGTGAGAAAAGGGAAGAAACGATGATAGGGTAAGGGAACTATGGTATAATAAGAACATATCTCAAATTTTTTGGTCTAGCCCACATGACTAAGTTTGATAACAACCCAATCCTGAAAATTCCCTTGAGGCACCTTATTAGGAGAAAAATGCATCAATGTCCCTTGCATGAGATAAATAGTTAACAAGTGTCAAAAATGAGGTTTTTATGTATGCCTCAACTAAAGATCATCATGTGTCACAATCGAGAAACAAGAGATGGTCTTAAAAAATATCTATGCAATTACTGAATTAAAAAATAAATGTTGAAAGTAAAGCAGTAATGAAAAGGTTGTAAATAAATAAATGAACCCAACAAAGTGAAATATACCTACCTTATACTTCCAAGTTTATGTCACTCATCTTTCCTGTGGCAGGTGTAATAGCTTCTTGTAACCCTGAAGAAGAAAGACTAAAAATAAACAGTAGAATGTAATTAGTAAAATAATACATAAATCACCTAGGTAGGGGATCATATGAAGGATGATAACTAGGAGAATAACAATGTTGAAGAGTGCAAAAAACCAATGGGTAAATGCTATAAGGATAATAACATGAGATAAAAATTGCTAACTAGGAAGTTATATCATCGAATTAGTGATCTATTAGAGAAGTAGATTGAAATATTTAAAAAGTATCTTATATAGGAATTTATGGCCATACAGAGCCAAGTGGGATAGAGTGTAGTTTGAGGTTGATGTAGTAGTTAAATTGAATAATTTTATAGAAAGTAGATATAATATGGAGTTTAGTTATGTACAAGTTGACAAGTGAGAACATCAAGTGTATAATTTCATGAGAAAATGAACAATGGTTGGTTCTTTTAAGATGTGATCATAATTAGTTTTTAGATGATATGTGTTGGGAACAAGGATGTCTTTAATGAGATAAGGACCCAACAAATTTTGAAAGTATTTTCCTTGTTAGTCATGGGTATAATCTAATTTCAAGTCAAGGTCACCAATTTTGAATTTCCTGGGCTTGACTATTTTGTTGTGTTTTTTGGTGACACACTTTATATGTATGGTTATGAGTGATGGAATCATCATGTTTTTCATCAATGATATTAAGAGCATGTAAATGATCCTCATGGATTTCCTTGTTGATGATGATTTCATGGATAAAAATGTGGAGAGAAGATAGTTCCACCTCAAGTGGAAGGATATCTTCAGTGTCAAATACAAGCAAGAATGGGGTTTCCCTAGTAGTCATAAAAATGTTGATATGATAAGCCTAGAGCATTAGATAAATCTTGAGATTCCAATCAGAAAATGATACACAGATAGTCTTTTGGAGAATTTTTTGAGGATTTTGTTATAAGATTCATCTTTCCCATTATAATGGGGATGGTAAGAAGTTGATAATATATGTTTGATTTTGAATTTTGTGCAAATTTTTATCATCTCTTTGTATTTGAAGTTCTGACCATTGTCAAAAATGATTTTTTGAGGAACTCCAAAGTGGCGAATGATTTATTTAAGGATAAATTTTGAAGTGGTGAAGCTAGTCATATTATTGAGAGGAATGGCTTCAACTCACTTAGTGAAACATTCAGTGATTGTAATGATGAGAAGATGTGTTAGAATCAAAATGGATTGAGAGGGGGAGTGAATCAGTCCTAATAAAATTTTCAATTAACTTTCAGATTTGAAACTCAAATTACTTTTATCAAACATCCAAAATAATCACTTATTCAAAATTTAATGTGTGCATACCATAAATCATCAACAATGCATGAAACCATGAAATCATAAAAACACCATAAGAACACAAGATATAAGTGGGAAAACCTCAAGGGGAAGAAAACCCACTAAAAAAAATATTATATTTATATTTTTAAAATTTAGTGAGGCACCAATCCCACGAGGAGCATCAACCCCTAGTTTAGAAGAGAACCAACCCTACAAGGAACGCCAACCGCTAATTTTGTGAAGCACCAACTCCACAAGGAGTCTACAACCCCCTAATATGATCAAGAACCCACTCAACCACCTCATGATGTGTAGATATCTGATTTTTTTCTCCCAGAACTAATGGAGTTCCAATTTCCATCTCGCACTTCATACCTCAAACCCTAGGTGAAAAATCTTCACAAAACAAGCTCCAAAATCACTCTAAAATTCATCAAACCCTTTCTCTCATGTTCTCTTATTTTTGTCAACCTTCAACACACTTGTTTCAGCTACAAATAATCCTCAATATCCTGCAATCACACCTCACCTAGGTCACTCAACCTTGCACACACTCAACTAGTCAATAAAAGCACCCAAAACATGTTTTTTATATGCAATTCATCTCTCAAACTTAAGCCCTAAATTTTCCCTCAAATTGGTTCGACTAATGCATAAAGGAAACATTTAAAATTTGAAATGTAAAAGCTACAAGTGACCCATATAGGTCAGCCTATCCAAAAACATCATTTCATGTGCCAAAAATGGCTGAAAACCTCATGGGCATAATCTTAAAATTGCCATAACATGAGTCCCATACTTTTTCATGACCCAATAACCCTTACATATGAGTAAAAATTCATTAAAAATTCATACATGGTCACATATTTAATCAACCAATCAAAATATTTCATATATTGGGCCCAATTCCCTTTACAATTCTCAAAATAGTTGTTTCTTGCACCCTTGAGCACCCTGAAAACTTCATAATGCCACAAAATGACTTATAATAAATTAAAACATGCCATGTGACCAATAAAAATAAATTTCATAACATTTATAAAACTTCTAATCATGTTATAAGTCATGAAACATCTCTTTCTTCAAACCACAACAGTATTTGCCTTCACCAAATCAACCTTCCCAAAACTTTGTTTCCAAAGGTTAGCTCAAAAAATAAAGTATGCATGCATTCAAGACTTAAAAGTGGATTATGTGGATGCCCAATTCATCCCTATTCACATTCCAGGTGATATAAATCCTAACCCAATCCATCTCATGCTTCAAACAATGTCAAACTTGCACAAAACTAGATGTTGTCTTGAAATGTAGAAAATATTCTTACTCAAAGAATGCCATGGAAACCCTATCATATGGCTTGATAATGAGGTAATACATAAACCACTGGAAATATCTATGAATATAATTTCTAACACAACTTTAATCATATGAGGAATCAATCTGAAACTCATGATTGGTCAAAACACTAAAGACTACTTTTTGAAATCCCAAAACTGCCCTTTGACTAGTCACCCTATTTGGACCTCAAAACCTCATGAAATTTTATGAACTTGATCTGAAAACTCCATGAACATCTATAAAAAACTCACATACATCATACAAAATCAATTTAGCATATCACTTCTTTGGACCAACTTGTCCTAAACTAAAACTCTTCATAAGCTATTGTTTTTCAGGAGAGACCCACATATGGTCATGACCTCAACCTTACATTTATAGTAAGATAAAAGTCCTCTACAACATATAATCATCAATTTTTCACTAGATATCAAAACTAGGTCATTATACTTCATCTTTTGCAAACTGCTCCTGGCTAGAGTTTAACTAGGATTTTTGACCTCTTTACCTTCTTAACATTCGTTCATAAAAACATGACAATAAAATGACCCCATTATTATTCTGAAACATTCTTCATTCACCTTATGAGATACCTTGAAATTATCAAGGTCCCATCCAAATCATATTATCCACAACGACCAACATAAGTTGCATTTTAATCTAGAAATGCACTTGTTCTTGACCTTTTTTCACCAAAACATGCATATCTTGCAAATTACTCATCATAGGCATCTAATTTTTTTTTGAGAGAATCATCAATAATCCCTATAGCATCTCAAATAATTAGAATTAAAATACCATTTCTCAATATTTCCATCCACTAAGACTTACTTAAGAAAACATGTTTGATCATCAATGTAATAACTAGGACCAACTAGAAGAGTGCAATAACTGAACATGGAATCTCTGCAAATGACCCAAACATACTATTATCCAAATAAATCTCCCAGTTATTTAGGTAACATATATACACTTTTTGGATCTAAAATCCCCATTTCAAGGTTACGCATGCTCAAGTTCACTTGGCACATTCCATTAGTTTCATTTCCTCATGCGCCCCCCTTCTTTTCCTCACACACCTTGCACGCTTTCCCCTTATTCACTTTTCCTTTTCCTCTTTGCTCCATATTCCCCTTGCAAGCCTTCATTTTTCATCCTTAATATGCCTCATTCTTCCATGCACATTATCTTTGTACCATCCTTCGCACCGTTCATGCCACATCATCTTTTGACATGCTTGAGTGTACCACACGCAACAAGTCAAAGTGTGCCAACAAGGTGCCAAATCCTAACAACCAACTAATGAATGAAACTTGCTAAAAAAGAAAAATCAAATGAATAGTTTGATTTCTTCAATCAATTTACATGCGCCACATGTCTTAGATGCCCAGACGGCTCTGACATCTCCTGAAAATCGTATATTTTTCTATAGAGCTCCGATTGGCGTGTGCTTAGTCTCAATCAATAGCTGTTGACATGGGCTACATTGCTAAGCATTCAAATTTAAATTCTTGGTAGATCTGGTAGGTGAAAAATGGGAAAACATATTTTTGGGCATTAATGAGCAGATCTAATTACTTCAACCACTTGATTTGATATTATCTGCCCTCCTTCCTTCTCCAACATGCCAAATAGACTTGGGGAAATGTATTTGATAGATTTACAGGTAGATTTACAGACATTAAATTCTTCTTGTTGGTGGTTTTATTTCAAATTCAGTTTTTCCCTCCTTCTCTTCTTCTTCCATGGATTCATCTATAAATGTAACAGCTGGGATCATTATTAATGTTGGACATTTTGGATCCTTAAGCATTTTGCTAAGGACATCATAAGTTTTTTACTTTGAGTTGCAAACCTCTAGATCTGGCTCTTGCATGTGGATATCAGCCTCTTTCACCATTGTAACATCTCTATGCATTTCTATAAGTAATAAAATCATTATTTTATGACTATTCTTTATCATAACATGTTTGCATTCCTTCTTCTTGCCTTTTATTTTTCATTGCATGCTCATTGTGCCATTTTACGTCCCTTGCAGCTCCTTATTTAGTTGTGTTCCATGAAACTGATTTGGTTAATATGTTTTAAGTTTTGTTACACATTCCTATCCTTAATTTACACATTTCAATTCATTTTCACTCAAAAAAATAATGTTAATCCCTCTTTTCTAGTGCTATCACCTTTTAGTGTAGGTTTCCTTTTGTGTTATCCTTCTATCCCTGGTCCCTTGGCATTGTGTTGGGTTTCATATTTTCACTTGGAATGAAACCACAGTCAGGGGAAAAGCAATTCCATCCTCTTTAATAGGAGATATTCCCTTATTGAAAGCAAGGGCCAAACCTATGTACAAATATACAATCTTTCATTCAATGTTGGTTTCTTGGTATCTTGAAATGTGTTTTATGCCTGAAAAGTTATCAATACATGAGGATAGAAGACTTGAAGAGAGGAGGGAGGCAGAAGAAGAGAATAATTTTAGGGAAAATAGATGGCAGAGAAAACCCTTATATGTATTGATAAAATGAGATATAGAATAGAACCATTCACATTTATAACAGGCACAATCCGCAGACTCAAAGTTATTGAGATTGTATAAACTAGAACACAAAGTTTCTAAGAATGCAAGGATTAAATGATTCGCAGATCAGAGAAAAAAGGAAAGAGAAAGTAGTGGAAAAAGGGGAAAACCTTTGTATTGATTTCTTCCAATTTGAAATTACAGTTTCAGAATATCAAAATTCCAACATGTCCAATGGCTTTGAAAGCCCATGATATAGCTCGCAAGAGACAGTTACAACTTCCTCAAAAAAGCAAATAAATAGTTACCACTTCCTTGAGCAAGTAAGAAATAGTTACGAATTCCTCGAGCAAGCAAGAAATGGTTACAAATAATTCCAACCTTTTGCACAATTTCAAATTCTCGATTCACAAAGAAATGTTAATGGCAGAAAAACTAGGTTCAAATATACGGCCATTACATTATTTCGCTAGTTAAAATATGGACCATTCAATTTTCTTTTACAACTTTAAATCTAGGATGCCCATATGGAAGGAATTGATTAGAGTGGGCCTACGAATATCTTTTGCATTTTTTTACCTTTGAAGTTGTGTGAGGATGACACGTGGAGAGCTCTGTTGGTTCCTTTATACTTAACCGATTTTGGCCTGTTTTCTGCTTGACCTATGTTGACCCCTAGACACATGGAGAGATGGCACTCATTTGAGTTTCTGTTTTGTAAATGCCTCTTAAAACTACATCGATCTGACGCATGTCTCCTTCTTCTGGTCTTGGAATTTTTAACAGCCAACTCTGTCTCTCCATTGAATTTGACCATGTGACGAGTTGGTGCTCATTTGAGTTTCTACTTTGGAAATGCATCCTAAAATTACATCATGCCAATGCGTGTCTCCTTCCATCGGTCTTGATGTGGTGAGATAGCACTCATTTGGAAATTTTCCCTTTGGTTTCACTTTTGAAATTGCACCATTGAGGCACATGGAGGCCTCCACCGACCCTCTTATACTTAGTCAATTTTAATAATCGGCTCCATCTCTTTTTTGGACCTAGGACATGTGGAGGACTGGCATAAGTTTGAGAACTTCCCCTAGCTTCGACTCTTGAAGTTACGCCGATGAGGCATGTGGAGCCATCCTCTAAGCATTTCATACTTAGCTGATTTTAACTTGTTTTACCTTCATTTTGATCCTGGGATGCATAGAAAGCCTGCGCTTATTTAAGGATTGTCCCCTGGAGTTACGTTTTTTAGATGTGTGGATGCTTCCGCTGACACTTGAAACATGGACAAACCGCATCTAATCAGAGATGCCCACATACTACCCGTGGATGCTGAGGCAAAATTTAATGGGGAAGATATGCCTATCATTACCGACTATGGGAATAAAATAAAAAAAGGGAAGAAACTTTACCATTACGCCCAACTTTTAAATTATTCTCCATGAATGGGAAAACTGCAAACAATTTCAGGCTCGATGCGATCTAATACTATAAGGTACAGACTCAAAATTTCCAATACTTGACTTTAAAAGAGGGGAATTTTGAGGGTGACAACAATTGGCTCTTTTTGGGTATGACTTGGCTTGGAACAAAGACATAAGGAAAGATCAAGAACTACAGATAACTCTGGGAAAGAGGACCAGTACCTTATCCATTGGGAAAAGGAGTCAAAATCAAAACCAATACAAGGTAACACACACAAGACGAGAAAATAAACAAAACAAACCAAAAGGGAAGACCCAAAACAAAACATACCACACAACAAAGAACAAGAAAGGGACACAAGCCAGAAACTAAAAACCGAACGCAATGTACAAAAGGACCACCTAGTCACCTAGGACTTGAACAACTTCAATACTACCCACTATAAGGAATTGGGAGAGTAGAACCATCCATGTAATCTAGATAAAAAGAGTTATCTCTAGATAAATGTCTAATTCTAAAAGGACCAAGCCAAAGAGAATCAAACTTACCATGACTTCCTCATGGCTCATGTCTTTTGTCCCAAAGCAGCACAACATATCCCACTTGGAAAACTCTGGGTTTTAATTTCTTTTCAAACAAAGCCTTCACTTTCAACCGATGAGTTGTTATCCTATCAATCACTTGTAATTTTTCCTCATGAAGCTTCTGAAGGTACAAAATTCTTTTTTCCAAAGAGCTACTGAAACTTGAATCTAGAATGGTTTTCATCAGATGCAAGGCTAGAAATTACACCATGACTGGTAGTTGAGCTTCCACACCATACATCACTTAGAAAGGAGACATTCCAATTACTCTCTTGGGTGTAATTCTATCAGCCCAAAGTGCATCATATAGATTCTTATGCCAATTCCTCTGAGAATAATTTACAAGCTTTCTAACTATGTTCACCAAGTTCTTGTTTTTTGATTCTACCTATCCATTCCCATGGGGGTAGTAATTTGAAGAATGAGAAAGTGAGATCTCATACCCATAGCAGAAGTCCATCATCTCAGACGAAGAAAAGTTGGAAGAATTGTTAGTCACAATTTTTTTAGGGTCCCAAACCTGATCAATATGTTCTCCTTAATGAAGTTGCAAACTACCTCAGAAGTAGTGCTCTTAACTGGGATGGCTTCCACCCACTTGGTGAAGTAATCTATGGCAGTCAACACATGAATAACCTCTACAAGTCTGGTCATGAAAATTAGAGAACAAATTCTTTTGTTGCTCCTTGTCTACACACTTCAAAAACCTTCCATCTATGCCTCGTTTGAACAAAGCATTCTCCCATAGCACATAATGTGCAGACCTCAGTTTGATGGCTCTCTTCTCTTTGGAACTCAAGTGAGATGGACACTCTCCATAGGTCAAAAAATGAGCAATGTCAACATACCATACATCTGTCGATCTAAGGAACAGACCAACAGGGACATCAACTCCATCTTTGGACAACTCTTTCATAGCTCCCTCAGCAATGAGTTCACAAATGCCCTTACCCCGAACAAGATTTTTTGGCCTGATGTCAAGATCATACTCTTGTAACTTTTCTACCTAATTACCTCTCTAGGTTCTAAATTCTTGCTGATTAAGAATCGATTTGATTGTTGTATCAGGAACCAACACCACAGAGTGAGAATTAAGGATGTAAAACCTAAACTACTTGACATCTTTGATAACTGCAAAATCATGTTTCTACATAATGGAGTACTTCAGTTCATGAGTTTTCAAGACATAACTCATGAATGCAATTGGGAGCTCATGATCTTCAGCATTCTTCTAGGCTAACACAATAGCTAGGGTATTTTCAGTGGCATAACAATAGATAATGAAATCTTTGCTCAAGTCAGGGCATGCCAAGATTGGAGTCTTTACAATAGCCTTTTTAATGTTTTCAAATGATTTAGTCCCTTCAGAGGACAAACCAAAAGTTTTCTTCCCTTGCGTCATGCAAGAAATGCTCATAGTAAGTTCTACAAAATCAGGGATGAATCTCCTTAGGAAATTGATCTTACCAAAGAAAGAATGGACACCTTTCTTACTTTATGGAAGAGGAATTTGTTGGATGGCCTAAAATCTCTCCATATCAATCTTGATCCCTTCCTTTGAAACAACATGTCCTAATATCTTTCCTTCTGTGACACAAAACACAGACTTCTTAGGGTTTAAATAAATCCCATGCTCTTTACACTTTTGTAATATTGATTCAAGGTGTTGGAAGTGATTTGTTCTCACTTTAGAAAACACTGTCAAGTCATCCAAATACACAACAATGCATTCCCCTTTCAAACTTCCAAAAGCCAAGTCCATGGCTCTCTGGAAAGTAGCACCAGCATTGATGATACCAAATGGCATCCTCTTATATGCAAAGGTTCCCAAAGGAGTATTAAAGGAAGTCTTATGTTGATCTGCAGTATTCACCTCTACTTGATTGTACCCTGAGAATCCATTTAACATATATAGCATCTTTGATCCTGTGATAGCTTGCAATACTTGGTCCATCATGGGGAGAGGGTAGTTATTCTTCAAAGAACCCTAATTTAGATTTTTGAAGTCCACACAGATCCGGATCTCACCATTATTCTTTCTAACAGGCACTATATTAGTAATCTATGTTGAATGGTGGATGGGGAAGATGATCTTAGCTTTCAAAAGATTTTGTATTTCTTGGAAAATTTTATCAGCTATCTTTGGATTATATTTCCTTTGCTTTTTTTTGAAGGGTTTGATCCTAGACTTAAGAGGAATGAAATGTTACATTTCTTTAGCCTGAAAATCCTTGATCATCATAAGAGTAAACCAGAACATCAACATACCTCTTCAACATATTCACCACCTTCATTTTCTCTTCCTTAGTAGATTGTCACTTACTTTAAAGTATAGCTGATCGAAGTTGTCTCTGAGCTCCAAGAAAGAAATCAAATATTGGTCATCATTAAAAACTTACCAATTATTTGCATTGTCAGGCACACTGGATCTATGGATCATCTCAATGGTGAATTTATCTTGAGGGAAATCAGGATGAGGAATCAACAAGGACCCCGAAACAGCTAGAGAGTCATCTCTAGTGTTCCTTTCCCTTGACACAACTTCAATGGAAAAAGCATCAAGGAATTCAATGGAATCTTAGACCAAATTCCTATAGTGCTTCAACCTTTTGTTCTTTACCTGATAAAGGTCTCTAAATTTTTTTACAATTATATTTTCATCTCCACGAGAAATAAGGTTCTTCACTCCCATCTCCTTCGCCATGCTCAACCCAAGAATGAGGGCCTCGTACTTGGCACAATTGTTGGTATTTTCAAATTGACACTTGAAGGAGAAAGGATGAGCCTTACCCCCATGAGAAATAAGCTTTACACCAGCTCCAGAACTAGCTGAAGAGAAATTTCCATCAAACTCCAAAGTCCACACACCATTAGGATCAAGCAACACTCCCTTTGGCAGACTTGTCTCCTCTTGTGACATTATCATGTAGTTCCCATTCCCAATGTCTGCATATAGTATTTGTGCTTTAGGATGATCTGTTTTTTACAAAATATACTCTTCTTGTTTCTTAGGAAGTAGCTTCTTCATCGTCCCCTTGACAGGGATCAAGGCATGTGACCAATCCATTTGTATTTCTCCTCCTACCTCCTTATAAAAATTTCTACTCAGCAACATCCCATATGAAGGAGGAATATCAGCTACCAAAATGGTGGCTAAGACCATTTTCTTTGGGAAACTAGAAAAAGCTGCTTGTTCATCTTTAATTCTGCCAACCAAAGGTACTTTCTTACTGTTTATGGAATAACAAGAACCAAAGGTACGTGTTAGGGTTAGACCCAAAGAATGGGATACCTTTGCACGCATTACATTATCTGATGCTCCTGAATCTATAACACAGTTACTTATTTTATGGCTAGCTGTGAAAAGGGTCACATAGAATGGTTCAATTTTCTCATTAGGGGAAGTGACTGCGGCCACAAGGCTTGATTGAGGTGAGGAAGAGGGACTGGGAAAAAGGCCTTTAGAAGAATGGGTTGGGGTTTTAGATTTAGAATTTACAAAGTTAACCATTTTGGAAAAGGCTTTAGGATGGGTTTGATAGAACTTTTCCTTAGAAATATGAATCTTGGTCTTTTTAAGATGGTCTATAATGTCAAAATATCTAGATGTGGATGGGGAATCACTACTAGGAGTAGGAGGAGATTTTGATCTATCAACTTTATCATTTATTGGACAAGAATTCCTAGAAGAAGAATTAGATGGAGAAGGACTAGAAGAGCTTACCTTTTGGTGGAAGTAGTAGGAATAGGATCTCCTCTTCTTGTAATCACCGGGATGGTGGTGGGGTACTCCTTGGATATTTTTACAGGATGCACCAGTTTTTCCTTTTTTTTGGTCTGCTCTAAGGTCATAATAATATATGACTCACTGTTCATCTTAGCCATTACATCATCATAGCCATCTTCATCATCCACACCTTTAGTGGTGAGGAAATGAACTCAAGAACCACCAGGCTCCTTCAATTATTCATCAGCTTCCTCTTCTTGTTCATCATAGATCCCATTTTCTTCCTCATCATCAGGCTCAAGAACCTCACAACTAGCATTGATAGGCACCTTGAGGGGTGGACCTTCAATGGCCAACCTGGTTTGAGAAGAGGGAAAGTGGTTCGTAGGCTGGAAGTTCTTCCTTGGAACATCTTGATATGGAGCATGCTGAGCCAATTATTTCTTGGTGGCAATGAGGTCATTAGCCAGTTTTTGCACCAACTGATCTGCATTACCGCTAGGTGGAGAGGAAGAAGAAGAAGATTTGGATTTGAAAAAATCCCTTTTCATCTTACCAGACAAGATCAAGTCATCTTCCACACTAACATTCAATATCTGATCAGCATCCAAAGTTGCAAGATTTTCTCTCCTTAGGGAATAGCTTACTTTCAGAAATATAGCATTCAAGAAGAAACACTTCTGAATCTAATCAACAGACCTAGTATTTAGTGGAATCTTGTTAATCAACTTGTTGAACTTGGCCACAAATTATCTCATAGGATCATGTGGCTCCTTATTGATTTGAGAAATTTGAGCTAGCAAAGCATGCACATCTTCAGCAGGTTTGAAACACTACTCAAATTGAGTCCTCATAGTAGTCCAATCAGTGATGGTCCCAGCAAGAAGATGGTAAAACCAATCTGCAATATTGTCTTGCAAGGTCTCCACAAACAACCTAATAGATACATCCTCATGTTTGAATTCAAGGACCCCACATGAAACAATGAAGGCTGCAATGTGTTCAATATGGTGTGCTTTGCCATCACCTCTAAACTTGGGAAAGTTCTTCCTGTTACCCCTAGGAAACTCATGCAATAGTTGAGGAAGAGCCAGAGACCCAACTCTTTGTCCCCAAGGTTGAGGTGCTGCCATCCTTGGAAATATTTCTTGAAGTGGAACTGAGACACCAATAAGAATTTGGGCACAAAGATTAGGGCTAAGTTGTGCTTGAGGAATACTACTACCAGAAGCTTTATCTTCAATAAGAGGTGTGCTTGTGGAATGAGCTCTTTTATTTCTTCTTGTTAGAGGAATTTAAAAACCTTTTTGATCCAAAAGTTGAAATTGGGAATCTTAAATTCCAAGAGACCTACCATGAGTATATATTAGAGTCACTAGATCAAAGAAATGATCAAATCAGATGTTCTTTTTAGACAGGAAATTTGTTGAAAAAATTCCTCAATAGAGTCGTGAAAAATTGTTGGGTTTCAGATTTACACTTGGAATGAAACCACAGTCAGGGGACAAGCAAGTCCCTCCTCTTTAATGGGAGAGGTTCCCTTATTGAAAGCAGGGGCCAAACCTATTTACAAATATACAATTTTTCATTCAATGGTGGTTTCCTAATATATTGAAATGTGTTTTATGGTTGGAACGTTATCAATACATGAGGATAGAATAATTGAAGAGAGGAGGGAGGTAGAAGAAGACAATACTTTTAGGGAAAAGAGATGGCAGAGAAAACCCTTATATGTATTGAGAAAATGAGATATAGAATAGAACCATTCATGTTTATAATGGGCACAATCCGTGGACTCAAAGTTCTTAAGATTGTATAAACTAGGACACAAAGTTTCTAAGCATGCAAGGATTAAATGATTCATAGATTAGATAAAAAAGGAAAGATAAATTAGAGGAAAAATGGAAAAACCTTTGTATTTATTTCTTCCAATTTGAAATTGTAGTTTCAGAATATCAAAATTCCAACCTGTCCAATGGCTTTGAAAGACCATGTTATAGATCACAAGAGACTGTTACAACTTCCTCAAGAAAGCAAGAAACAGTTACCACTTCCTCAAGAAAGAAATAAATGGTTATGACTTTTTCAAGAAAGCAAGAAACAGTTATAAATCATTCCAACCATTCGTGCCCTTTTGAATTCTTGATTTGCAAAGAAATGTTAATGGCAAAAAAACCAGGTTCAAATATATGGCCGTTACATTATTTTTCTAGTTAAAATATGGGCCATTTGATTTGCTTTTACAAATTTCAATCTAGGACACCCACATGGAAGGAATTGATTGGAGTGGGCCTACGGATGCCTTTTGTAATTTTTTTCCTTTGAAGCTATGATAGGCTGACACTTGGAGAGATATGTCGGTTCCTTTATACTTAGTCGATTCGGGTCTATTTTCTGCTTGACCTATGTTGACCCCTAGACACATGGAGAGATGGTGCTCATTTTAGTTTCTATTTTTGAAATGCCTCTTAAAACTGTGCCGAGATGACGCATGTATCCTTCCACCTATTTTGGATTTTTCAACGGCCAAATCTGTCTCTCCATTGACTTTGACCACATGGCGAGATAGCGCTCATTTGAGTTTGTGATTTGGAAATGCCTCCTGACATTACGTTGTGTTGACATGTGTCTTCTTCCTCCGATCTTAACGTGAATAGATGGATCTCATTTGGAGATTGGACCTTTTGTTTCACTTCTTAAATTGTGTTGTTGAGGCACGTGGAGGCCTCCACCAACCCACTTATACTTAGTCAATTTTAACAATCGGCTCCGTCTCTCTTTTGGACCTAAGACATATGGGGGACTAATGAAAGCTTGAGAACCACCCCTGGCTTCAAATCTTGAAGTTAAGCTGATGAGGCACATGGAGCCATCCACTAATCCTTCCATACTTAGCTGATTTTAGCTTGTTTTACCTTCATTTTGAACTTGGGACACGCGAAAAGCCTATGCTTATTTGAGGACTGTCTCCTAGACCCTGCCCCTAGAGTTGCATCATTTGGACATGTGGAGGCTTTCATTGATGCTTGAAACATGGCCAAACCACATATAATCAGAGATGCCCACATACTACCCGTGGATGGTGGGAAAAAATTTAATAGGGAAGATATGCCTATCATTCTCGACTGCGGGAAGGAAATAAAAAGAAGGGAAGAAACTTCACCATTATGCCTAACTTTTAAATTTTTCTCCATGAATGGAAAAACTACAAACAATTCCAAGCTTGACGCGATCCAATGCTCCAAGGTATAGACTCAAATTTTCTGAAACTTGACTTTAAAAGAGGGGAATTCTGAGGGCGACAACACATTGTTAGTTCATTTTTCCTTTCAACATTAGGATTAGCAGTAGCAATAGAATTATATAGAGGAATCAGCCTTCTCCAGGGATACTTCCTAAGTGCACAAGGTTCTACAACTTGGGGATAATTCCATTATTGTCTCAAACAACTTAGTTCTTCCAAACCTGAGACATGTGTGCAAGTTTGATGACCAATAATTTCTGGCATGCCTATTGGGAGAAGAAATGAAAGCTTAAAATTCATATTGCTAACTTCTAGTGTGTGGACTTAGCATTTCATCCTTAGAAGGCTCATTTCAACACATCTGACAACTCCTAATATCTTTAGATCTCTTTTTTAACAGTCCTGAGCACCTTTCATGAGAACAGTGCATATAAGGAGAAGTTTAACAGCTGAAGATTCCTTTGAGTACCTCAAGTTGTCCCCTAGAAGAGTTCCTTCTAGAAATCTCACACATGTATCTCCATCTCCATCACACTATGCCCATTAAACTCCTCATAGCAGAAAACCAACACACCCTATAATGGGGCATCAACCACTTCCTCCACTAAGGAACTGGTCTAACTTCACTGGATGAAGTCCCCTAGCTCTATCCATATAACTGTAGACACCAAATTTGTGTCTTACGAACCCCTGTGACTTGCATCTCATTTCGCAACCTAACCTCATCACCTAAACCTTACACAATTATTTATTAATTACCTTATAATTAGTAAATCCACATCACCATACCTGCCACCTCATTTCGCCACCTCATCATGACCTATTCTTAACCCTAAACTAACCTAATTAAGACCTATAACTTGGTCCACATCCACACCCATGACTAATTACTCCTCACCTGCACCTAAAACCACCCTCATAATGACTTGACCAAGCCCGCAACTAATCCCTCGGGAGAAAAGGAGGGAAAGCTGGCTATTTTACTAAAAATAGCTCGCTTTGACCTGACCGATACCGGTTCCTAATCGACCGCCATCGGTTACGTAACCGCCATCGGTTACGTAACCGCCATCGGTTCCCTGTAAATGACCACTCCCAACCAAAAACAAAGGGATGGATTTTTGTGGATCCAAATCAGAAATCATTGGAAGGATCCAGAATTTACTTGGCTGAACAGAGAAAAGTGAAAGAAACAAGAAGAGTTTGCAGAGAAGGACATTAAGCCCAAAAAACTGCAACTGAGTAACCAGAGCCTTATGACACTCATCTGTTCGTCAGGAGGGAAGATAGCTCATCTCCTGATTGTTAGGTCATCCTACCTAAGTTTTGTCGTCGTCATCACAGTTATTGGACCTACATCCTCATCAATAATCAATAAGTAATATCTTGTATGTCCTTCTAATAACATTTCTTGAACTTCTGAATCACAGCCATCATAAGTCTATTCCTAAATCTACTACCCAGCAACACACTACATCTAACTGTCATTCCTCCACCCTTACGTTACCCCAAGAACACCCCTCATATTCTCTGAGTCCTTCTCATCACCCCATTACCTAACCCCACCCATTTATCAGCCTTATAAAACAACACAACCACCTTACAACCAACCTTCACCAAAATCCCCTAAAACATTTCCCCTACCGATATCGGTTACCAACAACCGGTACCGGTTACAGTGACCGGCATCGGTCACCGTGATTCTAAACCAAGACCATCCCTTTCTCTATTGTTCTAACAAGGTAAAAAAATTGTAATTGGACAATAGCTTATTTGTTAGAATTTGTGTTAATTCATATTAGCAAGGGAACTGACCACCTTCGAAAGGAAGTTTTATATTTCCTAGGCCCAAGGCAGTTCCCTCATTTATTGTCTAATTAAAATCTGGTGGTCTTGTATTCTTACTTGCAAGTAGTCCTTCCAAGACAAAAAGGAGTTCTTCGTAGTCGACCTAATCTCTCTCTCTACGGTATGCGCACACCCTCTCGACATTCAACAGGTATTCCTCCTAGCCCTAACCCTTATCTATTTCTCAAAGGAATGAAAGGATAGAAGAAAATCTATTCCACAGAGCTGAAACATTCCGTGCGAAACATTTTGGCACACCCGGTGGGACCCATTTCAGGTTTCTTTCTTTCTTGCTTGCTTTCACATAGGGAGCATACTTGCTGTTTTCTTCTTTTAAAAAATTCACACGGTATTTTGTTATATTTAGTAAAAGAATTTGTCTTGCTTTCCCAGTTTTGCGTTAGTGAAAGTCATCTTCTTTGCTTCATCGAACATCATTTTCGATTTGGGTTTAAAACACGTGCATTACATTCTTGCTTGTTGTTTTCAATTCTAGTGAACGTAGACTAAGTAACAGGTCGTACATGTGGGGGTGATTTCCATGGTATTGACAGGAAATTAATCTTACTTTCACTACACAACACATACCGAATCACTTCATAATTAACACAACAGCTCAAAACATCCCCCCTTTTCCGCGGTATTCCTCCGCCCGATTGAGGTAACCTTATAAGCCAAAACAAACTTGACATTTCCCCTAAGTCTTGTGTTTAGGATTCTGACATCATTCTACGTCTAAGGGCATAAGCTCAAATTGATAAACACTAATCCTAGGGTTAGTCTGTTAATTTGCTTGTGTATCTTGTTTGTTTTCAGTTATGTTTCTCTGTCATACACTGTTTCAGTTATCACTTCAGAACAATTTGATAGATGTACTAAGCATTGTTAAAAACTCAAATCAGCAGCTTCTTATATTTTCTTATACCAGTCTTATTATACCGGCATCGGTTAACTAACCGACGTTGGCTATAGTCTAACTGACATCGGTTAGCAGACCGATATCGGTTATTGTCTTTTACAGTTCCTGACAAACCAACAACCTACCAATTTCAACATTCTGAGGATGTTTCTATTCCTAATAGATTGAAACCCTACTATGTACTCTTGTTCATGGTTGTTATCACTCGGAAGCAAGCCGCCACCATGGTTTCACATGCCTGCTCTGTGCCTTTGCCTGAATCACCCCCTTCACATTCTATAAGGAATCCTACGGATACCAGCGAGGTTCCTAAAATTCCTGTAGGAGATAAGGAATTTACCAAATTTTTGGATGCTAATCCTAGCGCTGTACAATGCTATTTGTCTCATGCCCCTGACCGTACACTCGACGGTCAACTCCTTGTTGGCATGCCTATTAGTATAGCTGCTCATTTAGCTCCTTCTCCACCTGATAACTCTACTTTGCCTGCTGCATCCTTAGCCCCGTCTCCCAATCCAGTGGCTTCAGAGGTTCATACGACACAGATTGGATTTCCTTTGGTTAATATTGGGCCCCACATGTCATTACCGCTGACTTCTCCTACCTCGTCTCTCTTGCAGACTGTTCCATTCATGACTTGCTCTCTACCACCTATCCACACGAGCTTTCCTTCTCAAGCTCCGCCCACATTTTCATTCCCACACACGTATCCCGTGACCTCAACGTCTTATATAGGACATCCCTATTCGGTCACCTCAACACATTCGTCCTCCATACCTTATCAACATTTAACGCCACCATTGTCTAGTGGAGGCCCTTGGCCCAATTTGCCTCCATTTTCCACAACCACACCATCAGCTCATCCAACCATGGATTTCATCAAACAAATGATGGACAAAATGCAAAATCTGGAGGCTTCTGTTTCAGGAAGTCGTAGCGCCTTGACATACAAGCAAGTTTTTCGGGAGCCTATCCACCCTTCTGTCCCCCTTCATTCATATCCTCCTCAATGGGAATTACCAAAATTTACTCATTTTAATAGTAAGGAGGATCCTCAACAACACTTGCGCTCATTTAGACATGCCTGCTATCTAATTGCTCACGACGATGCCTTACTACTCCGCACCTTTCCCATGTCCTTATTAAGACCCGCCTTGGAGTGGTACAGTGCTTTAACCCAGCACAAAATCTTCTCTTTTAACCAACTAGCCCAATCTTTCTTGGATCATTTCTCCATTAACATTGCCAAGAAAGTATCTATCACCGACCTCTATGCCATCCGACAATTTGAAGATGAATCTATCGCAGATTTCGTTGGACGATGGCGGGGCCTTATCAACCAACTTACGTATGCCTTGCCTCAAGCCGAACTTATCAAACTTTTTACGCGGGCCTGCGCTAAACACATCTCCCCTACCCTCCAAATTCAAACTTTTAACACATTTGACGAAGCCTTTACTATGGCTCGAAAACTAGAGATTCGAGCCTTAGAGGAAGAGAAATTGCGGTTGCGCAACAAAAACCCCAATTTCCGAACCCAAGATTCCACCAAAAAACCTAACACCACCAATCCTCACCCATCGACTGCTTCGAAATCAAAAGGAGCTGTGCACGCGGTGATGGTCAAATCCCAGCCACCGTCTAATACCCCACCAAAAACCGCCTATAAGTATAAAGCCGAGCCCATCAATTACACTCCCTTGGGAGAAACTTATGGTGTGATATTGGAAAAATTGCTTAAAGCCAGGAGCTCATTACCTTACCTCCTGTTAAACCTCACTCCGGGTTTGATTCCACTCGTGCCATACCTTCTTGGTACAAAGAAAATGACTTCTGTAACTTCCACCGCGTGAAGGGACACAGTCATGAAAACTACAAGATGTTGAAAAACATAGTGCAGGAAATGGTTGATGCGGGAGATATAGCCCTCGATAATCCTAATGCTCCTGCTAACTGAAATTTGAAAATTTTCAACAAACCATTCCTGAATCACTCTTCTAACAGTAACATAAACCAAGATATCTTAGCCGAGGAGAGTGTTCATGAGATCCATGCAGTCTTCGACTCCCAGCCAAAAGCCTCTATCGAATTTTTTTTGAATCAAGCCTCTTCACTAACGCAGGAACCCGAACCCCCTTCATCACCATCAAGACAAGACGAAATCCTTGCCGTTCCTTTACCCATCAAGGAATTAACCACCCAGAGTTCTCTTCTCACAAATGAGCCTTCTTACACCACATCCTTGCAAGACTGTGAGCGGATGTTATCTAACTTATCTATTTCCCAAACGTCTCCTTCTACCATTCTTGTTGTACAAGAGGAAGGCTCGCCACTTCTTTTGTCATCCTTAGACGAGAAACCTCTTGCACCGACATCACCACATTCTTTAAACATGACGGATCCTCTCAAACACGCCCTCCTACCTATTAGTTCTTCATCGCCTAAATCTTTTCAGCAACTGGTTGACCTCTTAACGCCCATTGATACAGTGCCTCATCTTCCCCCTGTATCACACCCACAGTGGACCGGAATCACAACCCACCTTTCTTCCATACAAAAGTTCCTATTCACACGTGAGGACTGTCATTCCCCGGAAGATAGACAGGTCCTATGGGAACGTTTGAGTACGCCATATTCTACTCAAATGCAGATGACCGATCCAGACGCCTCTACCATATACCCGAAGTGTTTACAGAAGCTTAAAATGCCTATGTCCTCATCTTCACCCCCCTCATCTCTACCAAATACCTTATCCACCTCTATTAGCCTAACCAAATCTTCCCCTACGCTTGGGACCTCACCAATACCCAGTCTAACACACCCACCTAAGCGGCTTGATTTATCTAAAAATAAATCCGTCCATCCACTTAGGAGACAAAATCAATCTCCTCAACCTATGTCTCTATCACGACTAAAACCATCATCGTCACACCTACCTTCCATATTGGGACCTCATCCCTCCACCTTGCATCAATATATCATACCTCCTGTGTTTTCTTTAAAACAACCTACGCCTTCTGCACCCATACAGAGATCTAAGGGTATATCAACACCGTCACCCCGTGTATCCTATCCACCTATCAACTCTAAACAAATTCCATCATCAAAAGATTTGTTTGTTGTCACTCCTATTTCTCCGTGGTTGTTTTTTGATACCACATCACTTATGGCCTCATCATCTAACCAGCTAAACATAGTTTCTGCGCCAAAGAAGCCACGTTTAGTTAAAACCCATTATCAAAACCCCTTGGCTAAACCACCACCCATACAAACCAACCATACCCCGTCATTACTAGAAACTACCCAGTCAATAGCCTCATCTTCCTCTGACTTTGACCCACTCAAAGGGTCTTACACCAAAATCCTTGCTATGTTGGTGGAGAATGCGACCATTTCCCTACCCCCACTTAGACCTTATGATCCATCTAAACCTCGACCTATAGGTTATGATGAGTCTAAAATCTGCGCTTACCACCGCACACCAGGACATGACGTAGAGGGATGCAAAGCATTGAAAGCCATACTTCGTCAATCACCTCTCTCAGATAGAAAAGTTAAGAAAGAAAACTTATGAAGGGAGAGACATTTAGCTTCAATTCCCTCTCTTGTACTACCTATCCCCGCCTCACCAAGATCTATCATTATTACAGCCCCACCTCTCGAAGACCATGAATTATCCCTACCGTCTTCCTCCTCTCGTATTCATGAGATCAATATGATTAGTGTTGCTACTCGAGGGCAGAAAAACAATGGGAAAGCGAAAGAAAGCACACCTGCGGCCTCCCTTTCTCCATCCACCATCCCGATCACACCACCACCTAAAGTGGTTATTCGTGGACCCACCTACCCCGTCTCTAATGGAGTTGCCCACCAAACCATGATCAAACAGCTTCACCAATCACCTGTAAAAATGACACTGTATGATCTCATTCAGACTTCTGAATCTCATCGACAAGCTCTCGTTGAAATCCTTCAAGGGATAGAGGTCTTACCTAATGAAACCTTTCCTGTTACCTCCATTCTCACACCCAATCACGTTGCTTCACTCACCAAATAGCCCATCTCCCCAACCACTTCTGTCTCTGTACAGCAAGCCGCTACTGTCAGTTTCTCCGAAGACGAAATTATTGACTTTGGTGCTGAAGATGCTGACCCTACTCTTTTCATCTCAGCTTACATCTGGGACATTCGGGTACGTCGTGTTATGATTGACGGGGGTTCTAGCCTAAACATCATCTCTTCAAAAGCCTTCCAACAAATGAATATCCCTTCTAGTTGCATGTGTGCCAACCCCATCATGTTGCAGTCATTCAATGATGTTATTACTTCTACCTTAGGTACCATGATCCTTAACATTCATGTAGGGCCACGTACTTTACCCGAACTCTTCTATGTCCTTGAGGGAGAGTTCCAATACAATATGTTGTTAGGCTGCCCTTGGATCTGGGCTATGGGATGCGTTCCCTCCACCTTACATAGATGCATAAAATTTGAGTACGAGGGGAAGTCCTACACTATAAAATATGATCCTCCCCCCTTCAAAACCTGTAATATGTTATATCGCCCTAATGATGTGCTTGTACCAGTCAAGACACCCATTCATCTAACCCAACCATCCACTTCAACCACACCTCTACCATCCACTTCAACCGCACCTACACCTTCAACCAATGAAACCACCGTCACAAATACCACTTCCTTTCCCACAGCTAACATCCCAACCTCTGACCCCTTAGTAGATGTTTTTCAACGCCTTACGCTGGGGGAGTATCGCCTATATAACGTTAGTTCTTTCCATACCCCATAGGAGTACGGACAGTTACATGCACATCCTACCTATGACCGTCGTGTGGGGGAAGTAATCCCCTACGGACCACCTCATTGCCGCACCAACCTAACGTATGGGGGTGTCGACGCATCCTCCGTTACCCCTGAACCTCCTCTTGGTGTGGTTCCTTTCCAATCTGATTTTCAATACCTGACAAATCGTCATTTCGCCCTCACCTTCTTGACTCGCTGTGCTTGGAAAGGCTTTGGTTTTGGTCTTTATGAACAAGGCCAACATACAATCATTCCCATAACTACACGCAAGCACAATGATCGTAGTGGTCTCAGATTTCCTGGAACACTTACACCAAAGGAACCTCGTGTCAGTTGTCTCCTGGAAGAGGATGACGTCACCCCTACCGAACCATCATCCATTTTTCCATCATCACCCATAGAGTCGATAGAACCTGAATCTATCCCTCCTAACTTTTTTTTTTTTCATAAATGCTATCTTCCTAGGTCCTCTCACTTATCAACGCAATAATGAGGACCCATCTTATCTTCCCTTTCTGTATCCAGACATGATCGAAGAGGATTCACCTTCAATTGATGTTGTTGAGTGCCAGGATGACGACTCCATCCTCACTTACCTTAGTGCGGATGACTCCTATATTCAATGCACCTTACCATCTGAAACTCAAACCATGTTGAATGAGTCTACTATAGAAATTAACATCCACACAGAGGAGGATCCTCACATTGTGAAGATCGGACAATCCCTTAACTCATCAGAACAAGTCGCCTTTACTACCTTTCTCTATACCCACAACCATGCTTTCGCTTGGTCCTACGCTGACATTCCAGGAATTGATCCTGACATTACTGTCCATAACATCACCCTAAAACCTGATTCCAAACCAATCAAACAGAAACTGAGAAAAATGCATCCACGCATTGCCCTCTTAGTCAAAGAAGAGCTTCAACGACTCCTTTCTTTTTCCTTCATCTTGCCTATTGACTATCCTCAATGGATTTCTAACATCGTACCTGTCACTAAAGCGACGGGGGGACTTCAGATATGCACGGATTTTTGAGACCTTAACCTCGCTTGCCCCAAGGATGACTTCACCCTCCCAAGTATTGATCAACTTGTTGATCTCGCTGCGGGCCATGAGATGCTTTCTTTCATGGATGGCTTTTCGGGATACAATCAAATTTTGGTAGCCTCGGCTGATCAACATAAAACTGCCTCCATCACTCCTTGGGGAACCTTTTGTTATCGTTTCATGCCGTTTGGCCTTAAGAATGCTGGTGCGACCTATCAGCGGGCTATGACTTACATTTTTCATGACATTATGCACACTATCCTTGAGGATTATGTCGATGATCTTCTTGGCAAATCTAAACATCGCAGTGAACATCTCGATGTTTTAACCATTATTTTCGATCGCTTGTTACAATATTCTGTCTGGCTTCAACCAAAGAAATGTGTCTTTGGTGTTCTTTTAGGAAAACTTCTTGGCTTCATCATCTCTTTACATGGCATTGAGGTCAATCCATCTAAATTCAAAGGTATCCTAGAAATGCCCCCACCCAAAAACCTCAAACAATTGCATAGTTTGCAAGGTAAACTTCAATCCATCCGCCGTTTCATCTCCCAACTCTCGAATCGATGTCAACCTTTCCATCACCTTCTTAAAAAGGACATTGCCTTTCAATGGAGCGAAGAGTGTCACCAAGCCTTTGAAGCTCTCAAATCCTATCTCTTGCAGCCACCCGTGCTTATCCCACCTTAGGATGATCGCCCTTTCTACCTTTACCTTTCTGCCACTGACCATGCTATAGGAGCTATGCTCACACATCGGGACTCGGCACGTCGAGAACAAGCCGTTGCCTATTATATAAGTCGTACTCTCATGGATTACGAGACTAGGTATACACATGTAGAAAAATTGTGCCTAGCCCTATCATTCATAGCCACCAAACTCCGACACTACCTCCTAAATCACAAAACTTTCGTCATCACCAACACAGACCCCATCCATTATATGTATGTCAAACCGCATCTAAACCAATGCATCGCCCAATGGCTTATGCTCCTTGCTGACCTCGACCTTGAATTTATACACCAGAAGTCAATCAAAGGAAAAACTATTGTAGACCAACTCGTGGAGGCCCCTTTACCTGGGGAACAATTTACCAATTTTAATTTCCCTGACGAACTCATCACCACTCTTTCACTCAGGGAAGAGTTGTATCCAATGACCCTCTTCTTCGATGGATCCAAATGCCAATGCGGCGGAGGGGCCGGCGTTGTTCTCATTCCTCTTGACACTGAGCCTATGCCTCTTTCATTCCAACTTGATTTCCCCTGCACTAATAATACAGCAGAATACAAGGCCACACCATTGTTTTAGGTCTCCAGGTTGTGTTACACTTAGGTGTCAAATCTATTAATATTTTCGGCGACTCTCAATTGGTAGTCAATCAAGTTATGGGCATCTACCAATGTAAAAATGAGGAACTTCAAAAGTACAAACATTACGTGGATTCACTTTTGACCTCATTTACTCGTTATTCTATCCAAACCATTCCCCGATCCACTAACAAATTCATAGATACTATGGCTTGCTTAGCCTCGCAAATTCCTGCTTCATCAACTGAATCTGACATTTTTGTCTTCGTCCAACAACTCTTTGCCCCATCTTACTCAGCCTCGGTTGTTTGTATGATAAATAATGTGTCTGCTAATTTGCAGGATACCTGGTATCACCAATTTCACGACTACCTTACAACCTTTGTTCTCCCACCTGACCTTACTAGTACCAGAAAACATGCTTTTCTTAAACGTGTTTCTCATTATGTTGTCCTAGGAGGACTCCTTTATAAACGTGGCTTTGATGGCATCCTCCTTCGATGTCTAACCGGCGCGGAGGTCACCTATACCATCCAACAGGTCCATGACGGTATTTTTGGTGGACATTTTAGTAACCTTGCCATGGCCAAACAGATCCTTTGCCTAGGCTATTATTGGCCTACTCTTAATAACGACTGCTACGAATATGTTAAGCGTTGTGTTATGTGTCAACAACATGCAAACATTCAACATACTCCTAGCCATCCGCTACAGGTCGCATGAGATCTTTGGCCTTTCTCACAATGGGGTTTAGACCTTATTGGTGAGATTCATCCACCCTCTTTGCAACGTCACCGATGGATAATCACAGCAACCGAATATTACACAAAATGGGTGGAGGCTATTCCACTCATTTCAACTAAAAAAGAAAAAATCATCGAGTTCATTAACCACCACATTATACATATCATTTTGGTGTTCCTCATCGCCTGATAACAGATAATGGAAAATATTTCAAAAATAAGTTGTTACAAGATCTGTGTAACAACTTCGGTATCAAACTTAGTTTCTCATCACCTTACTATCCACATGCCAATGGTCAGGCTGAATCTTCTAATAAAACCCTAACAAAAATCCTCATGAAAGTTGTTAATGATTTTGGAAGAAATTGGTATGATCACATTCCCTTTGCCCTTTGGGCTTATCATACTAGCATTCGTACCTCCACTAATGCCACACCATTTTCTTTGGTATATGGTACCGAGGCTGTCTTGCCTCTCGAAATACAAATACCCTCCCTCAGAATATATCTTCAGGATATTCTCACCAACGATGATTTCTGCCAAGAGCGGTTAGCCCAATTAGAGCTTCTTGACGAGCGATGTCTTACAGCTCTTGACCACCTTCAAGTCTACCAAAAACGCATCAAGCGTGCTTATGATAAGTGACTTCATGAGCAACCTTTAAGGTTGGTGATCTTGTCCTAAAAGAGAATCAACATGTAACCAAACTAGAAAAAGAAAACGTGGAAAATTTGCTCCTAATTGGATTGGGCCTTACATTATCACTCACACTTATGGATCAGGCACTTATCGTTTAGCTTCGCTTAATGGTAAACCTGAGCCTGAGCCCCTTAATGCCTTGCATCTTCAATCATTCTACTATTGAATTCCATGTTATATCACTTCTTTTCTACCTTGCGCTCGTCCATTGAGCTCATTTACCACCGCATACACTTTGTTTCTTACATCTCAAAATCAAATCAAGCTCACATGGTTTGATTATCACCTCCCCTTAAAGATGCCTTCCCCTTTTTAGTCTAGTCCATGACTTCAAAGTATCAAAATGACACATTCTTAATTAAACACTTATGGGATTTTCTTGAGTCAAACTTCCTACAAAACTAGATGCTTTATGACCAACGGACATCTAGACCCCTAAAAGGTATACATATACTACTCCCTTGAAGGGAAACTATCCTGCCAAACTATTGCTGCTCTTATATATAGACTGCTCCCCTAAAGGACAACTATACATAAAATCACCGCATCTGCTACTATAAATAGACTATTCCCTTGAAGGACAGCTATACACAATCAGCCTTTTATCAAAAGCTTCTCGCATTAATCAGCTTCGTGAAGACCTCAAGAACAAAAAAATACATATCCCATGTAGACTTCCCACATTGATCAGTCTATATTCAACAAAATAAAAGCCGCATTCAAAAGAACTTTTGAGTCATGGACTTGTCTATTTAGGTTTGGTTCTCTTTCGTCAGAATAATCATCTTATAATAATTTCTCTGCACCCCAACTATACCGGCCACCTCACCTCACCATTCGTTAAAACAACAAAACTCAAAGGACGTGATGTATATCCGATATATTGTGATTATACAACTCTTTTCACCTATCGACTTCTCGCCTATGCAAGGTACCTAGGGATTCAAGCTCATCCTACATTAATATGTGGTTTGTTTAGATCTTCTCAACTACGGGACACTCTTGCCTCTTTTGATTGACTCTAGGATTGTGTGTTGACCTTAATCAGGACATGATTCCCTACTAATTTGGTATGCTAACTTTCGCTTCACCTATACCTACACCAACAACATTACCCTACCAACATCAAATTTTTACCAACCGATAAATTACCTAACTTTGCCAGATATGCGGGTTCCCATGCGAAAGTCACGCTCATTTCTATCATTTCCCAAATAACACTCATCAATGCTTTTGGAAATCTTCCACCCTCCGCCCTCGGTAATGCATAATACCCCACCGCTATCATTAGTAGCACGGCCAACCTTGTTTCCTCAGGGTGTGTTGCATACATTGTACCATACGTAAATGTTAAACCTCGCTGTGTCAAATCTCGTGCAGTTGAACCAAATACTGATATTATCATTGCCCGCCCCGCGTTAGGAAACCCCTGATACACTATTTTTCCTATCATTGGGAGTCTCTAAATACGGAACACATCTTCCAATGTCACTGTCATCTCCCCTGTTGGCAGATAGAAGGTATTCTTTTCTGTATTCCGTCTCTCAATCAACGCTAGCAACATAGCATGGTTACACACGATTCATGAATAATAGCGGATTCCACTTAACCCCAAACGATTTATCAATGCCCATTCAACTAGTGTTACATCCGCTCGGATTCGTGACAACAACGCTGGCACAATATCATTCATCCTTAACCCTGCTTCCGCCTACATACATCAAAACGACACATAATTATTCAATAAAACAAATCTCCACGGGTTTTTTCTCAAATTCTGGAAACTCCTACAGTAACCGATATCGGTTATATATAACCAATACCGGTTTGCTAACCGATACTGGTTATCTCTAAACAATACCGGTCACTGCTAAACATATACACCCTGATTAAAAACATACACCTACGATAATTATTTTTCCCATTTACTCCTATCTATAACTAAAAACATACGTGACCACCCTGCTTACCTACCCCATAGCACTCACCCCATCCCAAACCCTTGCCTATCACCTTTTCTTTATCATGTTTACCCACTTACTCTCTCTCATCCTATTCACAAAAAACATGCAAGAATCAAATTACACCCAAACATTTTACCTCTCGGGATGTAGCAGCTTGGGGTGGAACTGGTCTTCCCCCTCGTCCCTACCTGCTGGATGCTTCTCCTCATTCGGCCATGTTCACCACCCTCTTTAAATATAACTTGTATTTCTACCTTCTGAATCTCAGCCCACACTAACTTCACCTGTCTCTTTCCTCCTTATCACTCAAATTCTTTCATGCAATTACCAGTATCAGTCGTCAAACAGTGTCGCATTCACGTATTTAACTTGTTGCATGACTCTAAAAATAAGAATGCTAAAAATAAGAACTTAAGTTGCCAACCAAGCAGTTCTATTTTTTAGGAAATATAATTTCGAAGTAACCGATATCGGTTACATAACCGTTACCGATTGTATATCTACCGACATCGGTTACATAACCGATATCGGTCATGTGTCCCCTTTTTGCTTAAACCTAAGCCGTTTCTTCGTTTTTGCAAATTTTTGTGGCACCCGTCTCTTTTTCCTACATAACAACACCATTATCAATATTTGTCATCCAAATCACATATATATATCCTCATAATTTCAGCAACATCATCCATCTACATTATAACAACCATCGACAACATACATACGACATCATATATACATCAAACTCATCAGCATACACAACATGTGAATTAAACTCATCATCTATATATACATACATTCCATTTCAAAAAGCCATCAACAAAAGACATCAACACCATCAATATATAAACCATGTGAATCAAACTCGTCATACATTAAATTTCACAACCCATCAACAAAACACATAAAACATTTCATATGCACCATGTGGGTCAAAATCCTCATATATATATATATATATATATATGTATATATATCAAAGGTTTCAAATATACAAATTTCCCTGCATAGGGGCCTCTGTGATCTCAAGATAATACAAAGCCAGCACGCAGGCTACAATAACTGTCAAAATATCGACTCGGCTTGCAGGCCGGTCTCTCATATCAAAAATATACTCGGCTCGCAGACCGGTATCAACTATACAACCTGTACTCAGCTCACAGGCCGGTATCTACAACAGGATGAATAAATGAATGAAAGAATCATGTGGGCATGCAGGCCTCTCTATACATAACCATTTTGTAGACCGGTGCCTCTATCTAATATCCAATATACAAACAAAACATCTCTCTCTGACCCAGGGATGTCTCAACTCTCCCCACCACCCTCGGCACCTCTCCCTATGGGTCTTGGCCCTGGCTCCCACCTCCTCCCTATCACCGACCCACCGGCTATAGCTGCACCACCTTAGGATCTCTGACTCCACGAGGTCTCCGCTCTATGTGCCGCATATAGCTGATAGTTAGCCCTGGTACCATGAAGGACGTCTTGATAGTACTGGGCCTCCACTCTCGCCTCCATATAACGGGCCCGTGCCACCATAATTGTTGGGGTTGGTCCCCCGACTCCTAATAATAATGGCCCCTGTGCTGGTGGTGGTACCTGTGCCTGTGGCGGCACCGGTGGCGGTACCTATACCTGTGGCTGTGCCGGTGCCGTTGGTGGTGCCTGTGGTGGTGTCGCTGGTGGTGCTTGTACCTATGCCTGTACCTACACCTGGGCTAACTACCCCTGTAGGACACCTATCTGTGCCTGTGCAGCAGCAAGCTGCCCCTGTAACAACTGTACCTGTCCCCTGAGCTGGTCCCTCTCTGCTCTAACAGCCGCTAAGTCTGGCTGTGCGGGATGTGCTCTCCTCACGGCTCTCTCCCCTACCCACCAGACCAAAAATACTCTTGTGCAGTCGGTGTCATCTACAGTATCATATGTTGGCCTCTCGGCTACCCAATCTGGGTCCATGGGCTATGGTGTAGGCAGTGGGGCCTCTACATCATCCCTCCAGTACTGAGGGAAGGGAGGTGGCTCATCCTATCGTAGCCCCATCTACCGTCATACCCTCTCCAGGGGTATCCGCTCATGCTCTTCTGGCCTCCGTCCCGCTATCTAGAATGTATATTGGATCCACCGCAACTGTGATCGGGCTCCTCCACGAGGCTGATGACCTCTGTAAGGCCTTCATACAATATCCAAGGTAGTCACGCCATCTAATACATGCCGGTAATACGCTACATCCCATCCGGTGAGAACTACTCGTGGCTGGCCCACGACCCCCAGCCACCTCTGAAAGCCATATCTATAGATCACCTATGGCCCTGGCTACTGGGGCAGCCCTACTGGTCGAATGCATATGATATGCGCATATGCCCAACAATGTAACAAGAATGTAGAACAAATCCTGAATCACCTCATCCGGCGGTAGCCCCACAGCTCTCTGTATAACTGCACCAGGTATACTGGTGCCCAAGCATAACACGTATTCTCCTCCACCATCTCGTGTAGTACCCCCATTAGTGCCCGTGGAAAGCAGCCTCCCTCTGAGTCTGGGGAAGCATGTGATGCCGATCATCATCAACACGACAAGCTGTGTCTCATGTCTATGGGCATGATACATGTCCCCATAGGCAATGCTTGCGCTGTGATAAGTCAATAGCGTGGCTGCATCCCTGAATACCTGTAAAATGTTGTCCGTGGCTGTCTCTGCATCCACCTGGAAGACCACCTCTCCATCAATTGGTAGTCTAAGGATACGATACACATCCTCAAGTGTAATTGTCATCTCTCCCGTCGAGAGATGGAACACATTGGTCGTCGGATCCCATCTCTCGATGAGGGCAACCATCAGACTATGATCCCTATCTATCGCCCTATAACGCTAGACTCCACCAAGTCCCACCTCATGCATGATGGCCCACTGCACTATGGACACGTGTGGCCACATTCGTCTCAACAACGGGGGCATCCTATCCCGCATCGTTAGCTGCTGACATGCCTGCAAAACCAACTCACTACATTAGCCCTACTCTTTATCACAACAACTCCTTTAACCTTATATACCCCCTTTTAACCACCCGACCACACAACCGCCCCGTTTCCCCCCCCCCACCCACCAACCAACCTTCCTATCAACCTCTACCCCTTCCCTCTTCACCCCCATAAACACAAACCTCCCAAACAATAACCACAACTCCGAAACAATAACCAAAACACCCAAATAACAACCAAACACCCAAAACCACAACAAAACCAAGCAACAAAATAGAAAATCCTAACTAGGGACTGGTACCGGTCACCCATGACTGCCACCGGTCCCCTCTCCATTGACGCCGGTCGACGTACGACCAACACCGGTCCACCACAAACCCACCTTGCCTGAAAACTTTGTGACCGACGTCGGTCGCTTAGTGACCAGCATCGGTCACTGTAAAATTGTGGAGCCGAACCCGACGCGGCCCCCCAAATCCATTTTTTTGCCTATTTATCTCTATTTACCCACCCAAATACCCTAAAAACCTACCCACCCTGCCGCCTTGGCCTATTTAACCCATCTACCCTCTCCATTTTTCAAATAGCTTCAATTTATTCATTATTTTATCCAAACATTGGATTTCTACCCAAACCCCCAAATATAGTTTAACAACATCAAATTCACACAATGAAGGGTTTCAAACCTACTGGTACGACGACACATTGTCGTGGTGGGATAGGTGGTGGTGGTTTAGCTGGTCCCGCACCTCCTGCTCCTCCTGGCTGTGCCATGGCTCTAACTCTCCTCTGCTGGGTCCTCCACCAATCAACTACTGCCTCCTACTCACTAGGGCCTACCAACCACTCACTTCTCCACTCAAATAGTGTCACCTCAGCCGACAAATGCACCAATCTCAACAATACACCTCAGACAACTCAAATGGGTTTTCAAAATGACAATGTGACAATGACAGGCCATATTTTTCCTTTTATAGGTTTTTGACCTATAACCGATATCGGTTATATTGTGCCCTAAGGAACCAGTATCGATCACCTAACCAATACCGGTCATATTTAGCCGATATCAGTTTAATACCTACCTTCACCAAATTTCTACCCTTATTTACTAATCACCCTTTCTCACAACATCGCCTATATCCACCTTCACTGAAAACCCTTTATTGACTTCATTGGCCCGACCTAAGGCCGCAACCAACCAATTTGGCCTGACCCAAGGCCGTAACAAACCATTTGGCCCGACCCAAGGCTGCAACAAACTATTTAGCCAGACCCAAGGCCGCAACCAACCAATTTGGCCCGACCCAAGGCCGTAACCAACCATTTGGCCCAACCCAAGGCTGTAACCAACCATTTTGCCCGACCCAAGGCCGCAACCAACCATTTGGCCCGACCCAAGGCTACAAACAACCAATCAGGCCCGACCCATGACCCTCACTCATCAATCGGCCCGACCCAAGGCCGCACCACTCAAATACCTCACCCAAAATCAACAAATTACAATTTTAACCACCCATCATGTAGCTTTTTGTTCAATCGAGCTCACATGTTCGTGTTTTAGCATGATTAGGGTCCTTAACTTGATCAGTCGACCAACTTTTCCTAGACCAAGACCGTGACGTTTATCTCAACCAAACCAACCATTTGGTACTGCTGAACATGCCTAACCATTCCTGTACCTTACCCATTATATCCCCTGGAGCTACTTCCTATGCCTTGGATACTATGATTATATCACCCTTGTTTGGATAAACTATCGACCTTTGCCTATGAATTGTTTGTTTGCTCTTCAAATCATGTACCTTGGTCGCACTACTGCAATTCAACATGCGTCTGCTTCCTTGGACCTACCCCACCATCTTACCATCATCTCAACACCATTTCCCTTTATCAACCCTATCCCTGATTTCACGCTACCTCAATCTATGATAGATTTGAGGGGGATACCCTATACCCTTAACAGGGGTAACCACTTCTTATTATTGTCCATGCAGCTTTAACAAAGACAAGCTACACGACAACAAGGGGCTAATGTAGACACCAAATTTGTGTCTTACGACCCCCTGTGCCCCGCATCTCATTTCGCAACCTAACCTCATCACCTAAACCTTACACAATTATTTATTAATTACCTTATAATTAATAAATCCACATCACCATACCTGCCACCTCATTTTGCCACCTCATCATGACCTAGTCTTAACCCTAAACTAACCTAATTAATACCTATAACTTGGTCCACATCCACACCCATGACTAATTACTCCTCACCCGCACCTAAAACCACCCTCATAATGACTTGACCAAGCCCGCAACTAATCCCTCGAGAGAAAAGGAGGGAAAGCTGGCTATTTTACTAAAAATAGCCCGCTTTGACCTGACCGATACCGGTTCCTACTCGACCGCTGTCGATTACGTAACCGCCATCGGTTCACTGTAAATGACCACTCCCAACCAAAAATAAAGGGTTGGATTTTCATGGATCCGAATCAAAAATCAATGGAAGGATCCGGAATTTACTTGACTGAACAGAGAAAAGTGAAAGAAACAAGAAGAGTTTGCAGAGAAGGACATCAAGCCCAAAAAACTGCAACTGAGTAACAAGAGCCTTGTGACACTCATCTATTCGTCGGGAGGGAAGATAGCTCATCTCCTGATTGTCAGGTCATCCTACCTAAGTTCTGCCATCGTCATCACAGTTCTTGGACCTGCATCCTCATCAATAATCAGTAAGTAATATCTTGTATTTCCTTTTAATAACATTTCTTGAACTTCTGAATCACAGCCATCATAAGTCTATTCCTAGATCTACTACCCAGCAACACACTACATCTAACTGTCATTCCTCCACCCTTACATTACCCCAAGAACACCCCCCATATTCTTTGAGTCCTTCTCATCACCCCATTACCTAACCCCACCCATTTATCAGCCTTATAAAACAACACAACCACCTTACAACCAACCTTCACCAAAATCCCCTAAAACATTTCCCCTACCGATATCAGTTACCAACAACCGGTACTGGTTACAGTGACTGGCATCGGTCACCGTGATTCTAAACCAAGACCAACCCTTTCTCTATTGTTCTAACAAGGTAAAAAAATTGTAATTGGAAAATAGCTTATTTGTTAGAATTTGTGTTAATTCATATTAGCAGGGGAACTAACCACCTTCGAAAGGAAGTTTTATATTTCCTGGGCCCAAGGCAGTTCCCTCATTTATTGTCTAATTAAAATCTGGTGGTCTTGTATTCTTACTTGTAGGTAGTCCTTCCAAGAAAAAAAGGAGTTCTTTGCAGTCGAACTGATCTCTCTCTCTACGGTACGCACACACCCTCTCGACATTCAACAGGTATTCCTCCTAGCCCTAACCCTTATCTGTTTCTCAAATGAATGAAAGGATAGAAGCAAATCTATTCCACAAAGATGAAACATTCCGTGTGAAACAATAACATGATATGTCAAATGGCGTGCTCAAAATTATTCCATAATTTACTAGTGAGAATCAAGTCATCCCTCAAGTGCATATTCAGGATGTAGCAAACATATGTTCACTTTATTTTATCACATATGACGATGTAGAAATTAGGCTACTTACGACCTCTTTCAAAGGAAAAATGCTTCAATGGTACTGAGTCTTGAGACTTAGATCTATTTACCCGTGGGATGAGCTTGGAACATCTCTTTGAAATTACTTTGAAGATAATTCAAATCACCTATCTTTTTTGGAGCAAATGACAACAACAAGGAGGGTGCCCAATGAGCAGATGACTAATTTCAACATCATATTTTAAAAGACTTAGGACAAAATCCCTCTTCTGGTAAGACCTACAGCTCAGCACATTTTTCTGTATTATCTAAAGGAATTGAACAATTATATCTCGGTCATGATTCAATCTATGGGAGGTAGGACTTTACCAACAACCTATAATATTGCAGTAAGGGTGGAAAATAGTCTTATTCAGGTGAGAAATATAGCTCCTAGACCGCATATGCCCTTGTTCCTAGAAATGTCACAAGCGCCCTAGCATTTTTTTCCCCTATTCCTATTCCTGAGAAAAGTGCACAACCTATTGCATCAACATCCTACTCCTCGGTCCATCAGAGAGAAGATGAAGAATTGAATACACTGATTATAAATTTATCAAAAAAATTAATATCATTAGAGAAGCAACAAGTGCAATCCTATAGAGGTAATTCTAATCAAGCTCATATCCAAAGCAGTCAGACTTGGTGAAATCAATATGGAAACCAAATATACACACACAAAAAGCAAAATGACAAATGGCATGCTAACACACATCTTCCCTTGCAATTTGTTCCTCATGTGCCCTCTCTTCCAATGCCCAACACAAGTCAAGTTCTTGTTCCAGTTCAGAACAATTTGGCACAGGAGTCAGAGTGGTGCTTCCTTTTCTACATGCCTCACATTCAATATCACTATGTCAATGTTGTTCTCGCACAAGCCTACATGATTCAGAATACTTCCAACTATGAACCTTCAACGAGTGCACCTGAGATAAAGAACCAAAAAATGGCCATATATTCTCCCTAATTCCAATTTGATGTTATTTGGCATTGAATAATTTTTTTCAATCAACCAATTTGCAGAGAACACAAGAAATCTATGTGCCCAAGTTGCAAAAAACAAAATACATAAGAGGATAATACTCAAGTCTAGTGCACAGGTTATAGTCCCAGTAACACGAGTCAACCTTTAGAAGAAGAAATATGTAGCTAGGTCTTCCAGTGGTAAAAGTGCTCAAGTCCCTACACAAGATAATCCACGTAAATATCCTCCTAAAGTAGCACGTGCCCCTCCTTTGGTAGGTTAGGCCTCAGCTTTAGCCAAAGCCCTTGATTTCGTGCCTGAATAGTCAATAAAGGATGTTGTTATTCCAAAAATGTGCAAGTCAATGGGTCTTCTATTTAGCATTGTGGACCAAATGAAGAATACTAATATAAATGTCATTATGTGGGATTCTCTGACCATTCCATCTCAATGGGATCTGCTACATGAGGCCTTATCCTAACTTCCACGTATTGATCCATCTGTTCACAAGCCATGCTCTTCCATCAACATCTTCTAAGAATAGGAGAAGTAAGTAAAGTTATTAAAACCCCAACCTTCTATATGTCCTTGATCATAGGAAAACATCTTGTCCATAACTTTATGATTGACTCAGGTGTTATCACTTCTATTATTCCCAAGAAGATAGTTGATGTCCTAGGTCTTAAGTATAGCCCCTTAACTAAAAGAGTCATGTAACTCGATGGTTCGACTGTCACCACCCTAGGAATCATCAAGGATCTTGATTTAACCCTCCATGCATGTCCAATTATAACAATAACTCAATATGTTTCAATCATTGATCTGCCCCCTTTGTTTTCTTTTTTTTCAAGAGATTTTACCACTAAAGTGGATGGTTAGTTGTCTTTTGATTGGTCTCATATATTACTCAAGACAAGGTATGGTACCCGGTTTACCATACAAGTTGAACCAATATTCTCCTATCATGTAGGTTCATATCTCATATCTTCTCTCCAAGCCAACTATTTAATCCAAGAAGAACCAACTTCAGTTCCTGAAGAACATCCTCTTCCACCTTCTATTCATGAACTAGTACTTGATGAATGGTAAGGAAGGCACCATAAATTTGACCCATATGCTAAAGAACTAGAATCTTATGAAACTGTGCATGGTACTTACTACATTCTTGAAGAATAATTTGTGTTTCTGCGTGTGCTTAAGAAAGACCAAGTTGAACCTGGTCTAGAAGTAGAAACGGCACAGGGGCAGGAGTTATTCTCATTTCTCCTAAGGGTGAGAAATTATTCTTTTCTCACAAGTTACAGTTTACATGTTCTAACAATATGGCAGAGTATAAAGCACTGGTGAATGGTCTACTTATTTTTGAAAAGAAGAAGATTAAGGCATTGTAGATATTTGGGGACAAAAAATTGGTTATCCACTAGGTTACCAACAAGTTCCAAGAAAATAATAAGCTTCTCAAAGATTATAATCACATAGTTTGGTACCTCCTTGAGAGATTTGATGCTCTGAACTTACAGGTGGTACCTTGAAAAATGAATAAGGAAGATGACCAAATGCTTGTGCTCGGTTTGTAGTTCTCTCCTTCTGAAGACTTTTTTAAAGAAAACACTCAACACATTAAGATGGTGATCAGACCATCCATTCTAGAAAACAGTACCAGATGGAAAGTGTTTGGAAGGGACGCACAGATCATATAGTTCATTCAAAATGAATTTGAGTTCTCATCAAGCATGCAAGCTGACTTTTATGATAGCTATGGTGACCAAGTGATTCAACTGAAGTCAAATAAGCTACCTAAAGGGTTGATCACCTTAAAGAAAATGTTTATCCCTAATGATGAGTTCAAGGGTGAAGAAAAGTATATGTGTGTCGTGCAAGAATACTGCTCCCTAGTCACTATTGCATGTGGAAAGTAGTTTTTGCTCAGTAAGACTTGTGCACATGATAAAAAGTAGGCCTTCATCTCTCTCTATCAAAAATATAGTGATATCTTCTTGTGGGAGTATCAAAACCTCAAATGCTTTAATCCAAGTGTTGCTCAACACTCCATTGAACTTGATCTTGGTATCAAGCCTGTCAGACATAAGCAATGACCAGTCAATCCAAATATAGAGCCCCTCATGAGAAAGGAATTATCCAAACTCTTTTAGGTAAAAATTAATCTTCCCATCAAGTACTCTACTTGGGTCACGAATCTAGTTCTAGTGCACAAGAAGAATGGTGAAATTAGACTCTATGTTGATTTCAGAGATTTGAACAAGGAATCTCTAAAGGATCATTATCCTTTTCCTTCAATGGATCAGATTCTATAGACTGTGGATGGTACGTAAATATTCTCAATGTTGGATGGGTATTCAGGTTTCAATCAGATCATGGCCAAGGAAGAGGATCAATTCAAAACAACATTTACAACCAAGTGGGGAACATATGCATATCAAAATATGCCCTTCAGTCTTTCAAACACAAGTGCAACATTTCAGTGCTCCATGGACGTTTCCTGTAAAGGTTATATTAACGAGGTCATCTTGGTTTACCTTGATGATATTACAGTCTTCTCAAAGAAAATTACAAATCATATGCCACACCTGGAGAAAGTATTTGAGAGATGTAGAAAATTTGGGGTATCCCTTAACCCCATGAAGTGTAATTTTTTAGTGGCACAAGGCAAGCTCTTGGGCCATGTGGTTTCAAAGGATGGCATCACAATTGATCATGAGTGTGTTTCAGCCATCCTAGCTCTTTCCATGTCGATGCACAAAAATGCCTTGCAAACCTTCCTCGGTAAGATCATTTTTTTTAGATGCTTCATTCCTAAATTTGCAGGTCTAGTTCGGCCCATCACCCTGATTCTCAAGAAGGACATAGCATTCATATGGACATCAAAAGGAAATCAAAGCTTTAACAAGATCAAGCAAGAAATTTCTTGCGCACCAACACTCATCAACCCAGATTATTCGAGGAATTTCATCATTTATGCTTATGGCGCTGATGTGAGTGTTGATGATGTCCTAACACAAGAAAATGTATAAGGGCTGGAACAACTAGTGGCTTTCTTCAGCCAGACACTGAAGGATTATGAATTAAAATATAGTCACATGGAGAAGAATGTCTTCACCATCATGCACGTGCTCAAGAAATTCCCTAGTATGCTCACCACAAATCATATCAAGGTCTTAGTCTCTCGCTCTTCTATCAAATACTTCATCATGGGAGTAGAGGTTAGTGAAAAAAGAGCACGTTGGGTGACCAAAATCATGGAATATGATGTGATTATCAAATCCAAAAAACTAGTAAGAGGTAGTGCACTCTGTAAACAGCTTGTTGAAGACACACATAATGAATCTGAGACTTCATTATTTTTTGATGATGATCTCCCACGTGCAGAAATTGAGTAGAATACAGATCCTAGTGTGTGTGAATGGATGAAGGATGTGATCACATTCCTTTCTGGGGGTGTATACCCTCTTATCTTAAACAAGGAAAAGAGAATACATATAAGGTTACAATCTATCCCTTATGTTTTGATTGATGGACTTCTCTTCAAGAAAAATCTTGATGGTGTGTTGTTAAGATGTATCAACAACATGCAAACTAAAAATGTGTTAGCAAAATTTCATGATGGATTCTTTAGTAGACATTTTTTAGCCAAAAGTATAGCAATGAAGATCTTAATGGTAAGAATATTTTGGCCTACCCTATTTGCAGACACACACAAATGGGCCACAAAATGAAAGGAATGCACTTTCTTTGTAGGAAAGAAGAGATTGGAAGTTCTTCCCCTTCGACCAATCCAAGTAGATCAGCCTTTTACGCAAAGGGGTCTTGACTTCATAGTCATGATCAATCCACCTTTAAGCGCTGGACACAAGTGGGTACTGACAGCTACAAACAACTTCACTAGATGGATAGAATTTTTCATGCTCAAAGAATCAACTAAGTCAGTCATCCTTGACTTTCTCGAAGGTATAGTCACAAGGTTTGGCGTTCTTCAAAGCATTATCTCTGATAATACGAAATCCTTCTTTAGGACTAAAATCACTAATTGGGCTCTAAATTTGGGAATTTATCTGAAGACTTCTTCCAACTATTACCCACAAGGAAATGGTCTGGAAGAGTCAACAAACAAGAACCTAATCAGAATCATGAAATGCATAATGGAAATCAGCCAAAGACAGTGGCATACCAAGGTCTCACACGTGCTTTGGGCAGATAGAATCACAATTAAAAAGGAAATAGGAATTTTTCCTAACAATATTTTCTATGGAAAAGAGGCTACCCTTCCTTGGACACTAGAGTTGAACTCATTAGCACTTTCCCAGCAACTGGAATTCGAAGGCACAGACTGGAGGGAAATCAGAATGGTAGAGCTGGTTAATCTTGAAGGGTTAAGGAACTCTATCATGATTAGGTTAGAGCAGCATCAACAAGCAATGAAGAAATGGTTTGACATAAAATCTAGGCCTCAAGATTTCAAAGATGGGGACTTGGTCTTAAAATGGAATGCTGACAAAGCTAAGTAAGGGTGGCATTCAAAGTTTGATATACTTTGGAGTGGCCCATACATCATCAGTTCATGAAAAGAGGCTAAATCTTTTGAGTTAACTCATCTTGATGGATGCGCGTTATAAATCCTAGTAAATGGGATCTATCTCAAACCATTCCACTAATTTTGCTAAATAATTTTGTATATATTAGAGTAGTTTCAATTCCTCTAAGTGTGTTTTGTACACGTTGTTTGTTTTTACATATTTATTTCTTTTGGCATGCTTCCTACGTGCACTCTTCTTTTTCTTCCAAGATGTTGACAATTTTTCAGCAATTTACAGGATTCGAAATAAAGTCAAGAAATGATCCTTCAAGTGAATTCAGGGGTTGTTCTTCAAAGCTACATATCATAATTTCATGATTATATAACAGAATCTATGCCCAATGGATTCTTCAAGCTACTGATCTCTTTCATCTAGCAAGAAGATGGCCCCAAAAGTGACCAACACTGTTATCCAAATAAATCTCCTAGTTATTTAGGTAACTATTGGTCTTTAAACTTGCACCTATGTCTCAAATATGGAAGAAACAACATGTTTGAGATCACAATAGAACCTTCTCCAAGTTTTGGGACCTTGCATGCTTGAGATGGATCTCTAGATAAGGTTGGTTCCTATATCTATTTCTATTACTATGGCTACTCCTAGTGCTGAAAGGGAAAACTAAGCTAATAAATTCCAAGAGACCAAGGATAAAAGGATAACATGGAAATGAAACACACTAAAAAGGTGATAGCACCAAAAAAAAGGGATGAATACTATCTTTTATGAGTGGGAATGAAAATGAAACATGTGAAGGAGGCTAGGCATGAGTAGCATAGCTGAAAACACATCTACTAGATTCTCATGGAACACAACTAAATAAAGAACTGTAAGGGACGTGAAGTGTCACAACAAACATGCACTATAAAAGAGAGGAAAGAAGAAGAAATGTAAACACGTTAGGATAGACAATAGTCACAAAATTATGCTTCTATTACTTCCAGAAATGCACAGATCTGTTATAATGGTGAAAGAGGTCGATATCCACATGCATGAGCTAGATCTAGAGGTATGCAATTCAGAATGCATAATATATGAAGTCCTTAGAAAAACATGCGTAAGGATCCAGACTATCCAACATGTTAATAATGAGCCCAACTCTTATATTTATAGATGAATCTGTAGAAGGAGAGGACAAGAAGGAGGGAAACCCTAAATTTTAAATACAACCACCAACAATAAGCATTCAATGCCTACAAATCTACCTAAAAATATGTTGAAATGCACTTCCCTAGGTCTATTTTGCGTGTTGGAGGAGGAATGTGGGTGGAAAATCTATATCAAATCAGGTGGTCGAAGATCAATTAGATATGCTCATTATTCCTCAGAGAGACATGGTTTCACATTTCTCACCTACCAAATCCACCAAGAATTTGAATTTGAATTTCTAGCACTGTGGCTGATGTCAATACCTCTCTGAAAATTCCAAGAGTGTGCCGATCAGAGCTCTGTAGCAGAAGATATGTAGCTGTCATAGGGATGCCAAATGTCGTCATGCGCACACAAGACATAGTGGTGTGCACAAATTGGTTGAAAGGATGGCCAACTGTGCATAATGTTTTTCATTTATGCCACGTGTCACTCATTGATTTGTTGTAATGATTCAGTACACCATGTTGGTGCACTTTGACTGGTTCCGTGTGGCACACTCAATCATGTCAGAAGATGACCTAGCACAAAAGGGTGCAAAGGAGGGTGAGAGGGAAGGGTGCACAGAAGAAAATAGAGGAAGGCATGGAGAAGCACATGTACAACATGCACAGGGAAATGAGGCACAACTGGAGAGTAGAGAATGCATGGTCAAGGAGAAACCATTACAAAGATGATGGACGTGGGCACGCGAAGAGGGCTAGGGACTTAGTTGATTGAAGCACGTGCAAGGCATGCGCACGCAGGGAAGAATGGCTTCTTAGGAAGGAAGGTGAATACACATAAGATGCGTGCACAAGGGAGCAGTTGAACAAAGAGGAAAAGGAAAGTGGAAGGAGAGAATAGAAAGCGCACAAGGGTGTATGATGAAAATAAGGGGTGCTAAGGGAAAAATGCAACCAAGGAATTGTTCCAACTAAACTTGGGTGCATGCAACCTTCAATGAGGAGCTGAGAGACAGAATATGTATACAAGTTACCCAAATAACTAGAAAATTTATTTGGATGACAGTAACTTGTATACACTTTATGGATTTGAACTCTCCATTGCAAGGTTATGCATGCTCAAGTTCACTTAGCACATTCCCTTGGTTTTATTTCCTCACGTGCCACCCTTCTCTTCCTCACATGTCTTACGTGCTTTCCCCTTCTATCATGTTTCTTTTCCTCTTTGCTATATCTTCCCCTTGCGAGCCTTCCTTCTGCCTCCTTCCCACGTTGCATTCTTCCATGTGCATTATCTTTGTACCCTCCTTTGTGCCTTTTGTGTCACTTCATCCTTTGACATGCTTCAGTGTGCCACACGTGACCAGTCAAAGCACGCCAACAAGGCGTCGAATCCTGAAAACTAGCAAATGAATGACACATGGTAGGAACATTAAATCAAATGAATGGTTGGATGATTTCTTCATTCAATCCATGCACGCCATGAGTCTTGTGTGCCCAGAAAACTTTGAAATATTCTGACAGCCATATATTTTTCTACGGAGCTCTGAGCAGTGCACACCTAGTCTCAATCAATAGTTGTTGACATGGGATACAATGTTAAACATTCAAATTCTTGGCAGATATGGTAGGTGAGAAATGGGAAAACATATTTCTGGGCATTAATGAGCAGAGCTGATTACTTCAACCACTCGATTGTATATGATCCACCCTCCTTCCTTCTCCAACATTCCAAACAAGCTTGGGGAAACGTATTTGAGATATTTACAGGCAAATTACAAAGTAATGGATGTGGCATGTGAGAGGGATAGGGACTTAGCTGATTGAAGTAAGTGCAAGGTGCGTGAGTAGGGAAGAAACTTCTTGGGAAGGAAGCGAATGCGCAAAAGGTGGGCGTAAGGGAGGAGTTGAACAAAGAGGAAAAGGAAAGTGGAAGGAGAGAATAGAAAGTGCACAAGGGCACGTGAGGAAAAAAAGGGGTGCCAAGGGAAAATTGCAGCCAAGGAATTGTATCAACTGAACCTGGGTGCGAGCAACCTTCAATGAGGAGCTGAGAGCCAGAATATGTATACAAGTTACCCAAATAACTAGGAAAGTTATTTGGATAACAATAACTTATATAAACTTTCTAGCTTTGAACTCTCCATTGCAAGGTTACAAGTGCTCAAGTTCACTTAGCACATTCCCTTGGTTGTATTTCCTCGTGTTTCCCCCTTCTCTTCCTCATGCGCCTTGCGTGCTTTCCACTTCTACCTTGTTTCTTTTCCTCTTTGCTCCATCTTCCCCTTGCGAGTCTTCCTTCTGCCTCCTTCCCACACCTCATTCTTCCATGCACATTATATTTTCACCCTCCTTTGTTCCTTCCATGCCACTTCATCCTTTGACACACTTGAGTGTGCCACATGTGACCAGTCAAAGAGTGCCAACAGGGTGCCAAATCCTGACAACTAGTAAATGAATGACACATGGCAAGAATAACAAATCAAATGAGTGGTTGGATGATTTCTTCAGTCAATCCATGCACGCCATGTGTCTTGTGTTCCCAGACAGCTCTAACATATTCTAATAGCCATATATTTTTCTACAAATCTCCTATCAATGCACTCCTAGTCTCAATCAATAGTTGTTGACATGGGTTACAGTGTTAAGCATTCGAAATCAAATTCTTGGTGGACCTGGTAGGTGAGAAATGTGAAAACGTATTTTTGGGCATTAATGAGAAGATCTTATTGCTTCAACCACTCGATTGTATATGATCTTCCCTCCTTCCTTCTCCAACATTCCAAATAGGCTTCGGGAAACGTATTTGATAGATTTACAGGAAGATTTACAAGCACTAATGCTTCTTGTTGGTGGTTGTATTTCAAATTTGGATTTTTCCTCCTTCTCTTCTTCTTCCATGGATTCATCTATAAATGTAAGATTTGGGCTCATTATTAATGTTGGATATTTTAGATCCTTACGCATTTCTTGGCGAGAAAAAAATTTGGGTGGACAAACTTTTGGATTTCTTTCCAACACTCTAGGAGTCTAAATCCCTCTACTTAATCAATGCATCTGTCGTATGTGCATGCCCATGAAAAGGTGGATTTCTGTGGTGGCCTTTTGACCAAGGATCCAACAGGGGCACTCCACTAACCATACAGAAAGGCTAGCAATATCTTGCTATGGAATTCTTCATCTGTAGATCAGGAAAGGGGAGTGAGAGAAGAGGTAAGAGAAATAATGTTGTAGGTAGAAAATCAGATTCCTTCATGCACTAGTTAGAAACTTCAACACATGCATTCATGAGAAGAAACAACCCTGTAAATAGCAACAAGACCAAATATAATTTGATGAACACAAAGTATCATGAAACCCCTTAGTCAAAGAAAGCTAGAAACTCCTTCTTGTATTGATTGCTTAGACAACAGTTGTACATAGTGGAGAAATGGAAGAAATTGAGAAGGGGGGAATAGAAGAAAATGGATATATCCTTTGTTCTCTCAAGGTGCATTACACTCTTGAGTTTACAAGATCAATCACCAACCATTTGAAATTGGAATGGCGTTATAATTTATAAAAGGAGAGGTGACTTGTCGTCTTCCTCATGACCTTTTGAATACCTTAATATGACTTAAGATTGTTCATATTCCACTTTAAATATTTAAGTCCCTTTTATAAGAGCAAGATGACTTAATTTACATTATATTTCTAAATTCATTTAAGTCATATTAAAAAGTGCAACCCTCAACACAAAAATATAACATTCAAGAGAGAGAGTGTGTCCTATGAGGAGCGAAGAGAGAGAGATAGAAGAGGAAGAAGAAGAAGAAGAATTATGTCGAAGGATGAGTTGCTACATTGGAATTAGCTCCATTCTCTGACTGTTCTCCACTTCATAATCCTGAAAAGGATTCTGACCCATCCACTTTGGCTTCATATCTCCCTTATAAAAATCAACTTACTATTTTTAGTAAGTATGAGAAATCAGGTCCTCGATCTTCAATTGGATGTTGCGGCTCAGTTTTCCTCTTTCTCCCTGCATTCCTCATTCCTTATAGATCAACTTTCGATTTTTAGCAGGTGCTCGAGGGCACACTTACTATTTTTAGTAAGTGCCAAAAATTTCTATTCTGGTGGATTCTCAGCTATAGTGCACCTCTAATGCCTTCATCTTCTTCACAGGTTCTTTTATTGATGACTTTCCCAAAATATTGGTTCCAATGTAGTAGACCTACTATTTTTAAAAATTTTGCCTCTGGGAGTCGGATTGACATGGAACAAAGTTTTTTGATATTCCTTTTTTCCCAATATCCTCCATCTGAAATTTTGGGCCCGCCCGCTTAATAATCCAGGAGATTTTAAAGTTTTGATTTTCAGAACTGGCAGTGCTTCAAGGTATGGCAGCCATTAATGGACCTCAAAATTGCAGGTCTGGTTTTCTCCTCCATTTTTGAAGAAAATTGTATTTTTGATGTGGGTTTTTTCTTCTGGTGCTTCACGTGTAATCTTACTTCGATCCGGCAACCGGTTTGATGGGAAATCCCACTTCTTTGTTCGTTGAGCCGAAAAGGAGATTTCTTCATTGTGGATGCTTTGTCACACATGGGGGGATTTTGAAGGTGTCTTCTTGATGACCTTGGATATAGGAATGAGAAAAAAAAATATCTTGTTGTTTCATGCATCCGTTTGGGATATTTCTTCAACTTCTCATTTCATGGCTATGGAGTTTTCTCTGTTTTCTCCTTCTATGCTTCGTGCTTGTCCTTCTGTGTTTGATGAGGATTCCTTCTGAGACCTTCATGATTTCATGGAGTGGGAGGGGAGTGAATTTTTATCAATTTTAGTTTGATTTATTTTAATGGTGGAGTGATGGAAGAAAGTTGCAGAGGAAGTATGGAGGAATGAAGTGCACACACAACTGTTAGAAGTTAGAAGAAAAAAAAAGTGGCACTTGGAAAAAATTCAAAAAGATATGCACAGGTAGGGATTGGGCATATTTTTCCATGCTTAATGTCCCTGACCTCATGGATTTGAGGGACATAAATTTCCACAATGAGCAATACGGCGACATGTGGCACTACATCCAATGACAGGGAATGAAGAGGAAAAACTTAATTTAAAGCACTCAGAGCTGAAAGGAGGTCACATGGGTGTCTAAATGAATCCCAATGGGGTATGGGTGCATTTTTCAAGGTCTAATGTCCCCCAAATCAGGTGCATAAGGGACATCAAATTCCACGGTGGTCAAGAGCATGACACGTGACACCCGATCCGACGGCAGGGAATGCACATTCCAAATAAGCACCTGGGGGCTGAACTGCGGTCATGTGGGTGTCCAAAAGACTCTCCATAGGGGTTGGGCACATTGTTCAAGGTCTAATATCCCCCAAATCAAGTTCATAAGTGACATAAAATTCCACAGTGGTCCTAGAGTTGACATGTGGCACCCGATCCGACGGCAGGGGATGAATGCTTCAAAAAAGCACCTAGGGGCTGAACTGTCAAGTTTGGAAGTCACATGAGGGTTAAAGAGGTCATATGAGGGCTGAGAGGGATTTAAAGGGGATGGTATAACTTTTCCAACCTTTTTTTCCCTAACCTTGGAGGACGTGATGGACACAAAATCCCGCTAGGCTCCTGGTGCTGACATGTGTCCTCCCAAAAAATTACCTAAGTCCTGAACTTGTAACAATGATAACTTGAGCTCCTGATGAAATTTTTTCAAAAAAAAATATATTATCCTGACTACAAATGGCCTTATAAATCCAATGGTGTTGGTATCATGTCTTTATTATTCCATTTTATCCCTGAAAAATTGGATTTTTGATTTTGTACTACATTTGTGCCTGATAAAAACTGCCTGCAGACCTGATGCTCCGAAGTGTTGTGAAAAATATTATTTCAACATAATGTAGGCCTTGGAATCATATTTATAGAGATATTTTTTTCTCCTAACTCCATCTGGAGCTCCTGTAATCTTCTTCAGAAGCCCAGCAGCTATATTAGGCCTGTGTACCGCCTAGGCTTGTGAACCTTGTTTTTTATTCAGACCGCTCCAAGTATTGAAAAACTTCCCCAAACCTTAAAAAATAATTTCTATTATGTTTTAAGGTATTAATTTCATCTCTGTGTTGAAATTTTACCTTCCATTCCACTCTAGGGAGTTAAATCCAGTCCTGGGAAGGCTAGCGATAGCTCTTCCCAATACTACCAGAAAATAGTATCTTTTCAGAACTCCCTAAAATCACCTAGGGGTGATTAATAGACTTACCTAAATCACCTAGGGGGATGAGATTACATTATTTAGGAGGTCATTTTGAGTAATTGGATAGACCCGGGGTGTCTTGGAATGATGGGACTTGAAAAAGTTAACACTGGGGTATCATTGTCGTGCTTAGAAATTATCTGTTGCACATTTGCACGACAAAAACTGGATTTAGCTTGGGGACATGACATGGACTGAGCATAGTGAAGACATGACATGGAAATATAGAATCTCAATTTTATATCATATAGTTTGTTGACCAGTGCCTTATCCATTGGACCCTGCGGAGTCATGAACAACTTCTAGAAAGGAATATTAGAAGAAGGAAACACACACACAAAATGAAGGAAAGGAAAAACATGACACACAACAGAAAGGGAAACACATGCAATAGAAAGGGAAACACACCTATCAATCACCTATGGTACAAGGAGGGGGACAACCCACTTTCACTGAAATACTTTTCATTTCTCAAAAGTTACCCCTGAAGAGGTAATGCCGAATGATGATTTTCTGCGAAGTCGTTGACGGGTTCCTGAAAGTAGCCTCCCTTCCTCAACTTCTTATGAAATACATTTTATTTCACAATTGTCTATGTATTTGGTAGGAATGATTCCATGTGAGCTTCTTGATGCTCGAGTCCTTGCTTGGAAATTCCACTGCCTTCATGTTCTTTGAAGTCGGTTTCATAGTGCTAGTTGCCTTCCATGTTTATCCATATAGCTGATTCTCCATCGAACATCTCTTTTCTGCCCCAAAGATTATTTTCTCCATGTTCCAAACAAATTTATTCAATACAATTCATCTCGATGTTTTCCTTGTTATCTTATTCCATGACGGAGGTTTTGTCTTCAAAAATGGAGATGTCCGAAAGAGATACATGAACTTTTATTAATCTGCACTCATGAACTTCTTCACACAAAGTGGAAGAAAAAGGCATGTTTTCATGTTTATTCTCATCAACCAAAATATTAGAGAAGTCATCAAGCTTATCCAAATGCTCCATTTCAACATCAAAAATTGGTGCACCAAAATAGGAAGCACAAATTGACTCACACTTTTCTTGTATCTCCATGGCCTGGGTCAAGAGTTCAAGACTGAGTTGAGGATCCTTAGTTTCTTCTACGGCCTTCAATATGTCTTGTACGGATAGTTGTTCTAAAATTTCCATAGAATATTTTTTATCTTTATTGGAGGAATCTTCTTGTTGTGCCTCTAGGAGATGGTTAAAAATCTGATCCATACAAGCCCATGATTCATCTAAAACATTCTCGTTCATCTCTTTCACGATTTGCATTTCTGAAGATTCACTTTCTTGCATACACTGGCATACTTGATTCATGACATCTATTGACAAGGAGAAGGTGTCCAAGCTTCGTGGGAAGGGTGCTCCTTCAAGATCAAAATCTATATCATCTTATTCTTGGTAAGAAGCAGAGAACCATGTTGGGACAACAGTATGATAATAATTTTCTGCTATATCTTGACCATCCATTATTGAATCTTCTTTCTCAGGTGAAAGATGAAAGGCTATGTTTTCATTGAGATGATGATTCTACTCCCTGAGTGAGTAGAGGTTGTGTTTAAATTGTTCATTCTCCTTGGTTTTTAAAAGAGAGTGGGCTTCTTCCATTTGATCATCTATGATTGCATCAGGACGAGAGTTTGATTCTTTGACTTCCTTAATTTCTTCATGCAACATTTCTACATCACTTGAAGAATCAAAATAGGAAGGAGGATTATCTATGACCATCTTGAATTCATCATTTTTAGACCATAATGTCATCTAAATTTCTTGCACTTCTTCACATATCCCCATTTCATCATCAATTGAAATATCAAAACTTGAAAAGAGATCATCCATGCTTACTTTGAATTGGTCTTCTTATTCATCATTGGTGGAGTATTCAGAAAGTATTGGATCATCCATTATTTAGAAAGGATCTTCTTTTATTGAATATATTATTCCCCCAATGGGCTATTACTCGAGCCAAATGGAATTATTGAATGGTGATTCTATCTTTGTCTCTTCTACTTCTTCCTCCATGATGTTGCTTTGTCTTTCATCGGGAGGTTCCATGAAAAGATCTTCGTCAAAAGCATCTGAGAATATCTTGAGAATGAAATTTTCATAATATGGGCAGAAATCTGAGTCTTCTTCCATAGGGTGTGTCTCGTCTTCTTCCTCCATTTGATGTGGAGCTTCAAGATGTTCATATCTTCTCTGTAGAGCTAAAGCATACCTCCAAATTTCATCAAAGACTTTAGGGTTAGAATTTCCTTTTATTATGCTCTCAAGTATTTCCACATATTCTCTTTTCAACATGTTCATTTCTTCATCACCATATGCAATGAATTCTTCTAGAGAACTGTGGAAAAAGGAAAATGTTCTCAATTTTGTAGTGAGTTGTGTGAGATTCCAAAAATCTTCTTCAGTGGATCTTGTATTGTCTTGTCTTTCGCCGTCTTCTTGAATGCTGATTTTATCTTCATTGGAAGGATCAAGGATAGTATTTTCTTCAGCATAATTCAAGAACCTTTCAGGTATGAAAACCCTATGGTACGAATGATCTTCAGGGTCTTCTTCTATAGGAGGATTCTCCTCCTCTTCTTTCACACTATGGGCTGCTTCAAGTTGCTAATTCATCTCTTGCAATAATTTGGCATATTCTCAAGCTTCACACTTTATCTTATGTCTCCTTTGAATCCATGTTTCTTCATCGATGACAGGTCCTTTCTTCTTTCCTTTGTCAACACTAGTCTAGAACTATGGCTGATCAACGATCTTTTTTTCCAAGAAGACATCTTATTCTTCTTCATTGTCACTCATTGGTACTTCACTCCAATCTGGAAATTTCTTCATAATGCGGGAAATGAATATGATAGGGGTTTGTTCCTTGACAGATTCACCTTCAAAAAATTATTTTCCTTCAAAATCTTAATTTTTATTTTATTTTCATACCTTGTGGTCAGATATAGTGTACAGATGCTGCTAAATCTGCCCCACGGTGGGTGCCAAAAACTGTTGGCGAGAAAAATTTTCAGGTGGAAAAACTTATGGATTTCTTGCCTACACTCTAGGAGTTTGAGTCCCTCTACTTCATCACTGCAACTACCATACGTGCATGTGAATGAAAAGGTGGATTTCTATGGTGGCCTTTCGACCGAGGATCCAACAGGGGCACTCCACTGACCCTGTGGAAAAGATAGCAATCTCTTGCTAGGGAATTCTTTGTCTGTAGAGTGGGAAAGGGGAGTGAGAAAAGAGGTGAGAGAACTAATGTTGCAGATAGAAAATCATATTCCTTCACGCACTGGTTAGAAACTTCAATACATGCATTCATGAGAAGAAATAACCCTGCAAATAGCAACAAGACCAAATAGAATTTGATGAACACAAATTATCATGAAACCCCTTAGTCAAAGAAAGCTATAAACTCCTTCTTGTATTGATTTCTTAGACAAAAGTTGTACATAGTGGAGAAATGGAAGAAATTTAGAAGGGGGGGGCAATAGAAGAAAATGGATATCTCCTTTATTCTCTCAAGGTGTAATATACTCTTGAGTTTACAAGATTAATCACCAACCCTTTGAAATGGGAATGGTGTTATAATTTATATAAGGAGAGGTGACTTATCATCTTCTTCATGACCTTTGAATACCTTAATATGAATTAAGACTGTTCATATTCCACTTTAAGTATTTAAGTCCCTTTTATAATAGCAAGGTGACTTAATTTACATTATATTTCTAAATTCATTTAAGTCATATTAAAAAGTGCAACCCTCAATGTAAAAATATAACATTGAAGAGAGAGTGTGTCATATGAGGAGTGAAGAGAGAGAGACAGAAGAGGAAGAAGAAGAAGAAGAAAAAGAAGAATTATGTAGAAGGATGAGTTACTACAGTGGACTTGGCTTCATTCTTCGACTATTCTCCACTTCGTAATCCTGAGAAGGCTTATGACCCATCCACTTTGGCTTCATATCTCCCTTATAAAAATCAAATTACTATTTTTAGTAAGTATGAGAAATCAGGTCCCCGATCTTCAATTGGATGTTGCGGCTCAGTTTTCCTCTTTCTCCCTACGTTCCTCGTTCCTTCTGGATCAACTTTCTATTTTTAGTAGGTACTCGAGGGCACACTTACTATTTTTAGTAAGTGCCAAAAATGTCTGTTCTGGTGGATTCTCAGCTGTAGTGTACCTCTAATGTCTTCGTCTTCTTTACAGTTCTTCTATCGATGACTTTCCCAAAATAGTAGTTCATATGTAGTAGACCTGCTATTTTTAGAAATTTTACCTCTGGGAGTCATATTGACATGGAAAAAAAAAATTGATATGGGTTTTGGCCAAATATCCTCCCTCTGAAATTTCAGGCCCGCACACTTAATAATCCAGGAGATTTTAAAGTTTAATTTTCAGACCTGACAGTGCTTCTAGGTACGGTAGCCATTAATGGACCTCAAAATTGCAGGTCTGGTTTTCTCCTCCATTTGCAAAGAAAATTTTATTTTTTATGTGGGTTTTTTCTTCTGGTGCTTCACGTGCAATCTTACTTCGATTCGGTAACCGGTTTGACGGGAAGTCTCACTTCTTTCTTCATTGAGCCGGAAAGGAGATTTCTTCGTTGTGGATGCAATTTCACACATGGGGGGAGTTTAAAGGTGTCTTCTTGATGGCCTTGGGTAGAGGAATGAGCAGAAAATTATATCTTGTTGTTTCATGCATCCGTTTGGGAGATTTCTTCAACTTCTCATTTCATGGCTATGGAGTTTTCTCTGTTTTCTCCTTCTGTGCTCCATGCTTCTCCTTTTGTGTTTGATGAGGATTCCTTATGAGACCTACATGTTTTCGTGGAGTGGGAGGGGATTGAATTTTTATTAGGTCTGGTTTGAGCTCTTGCAATGGTAGAGTGATGGAAGAAAGTTGCAGAGGAAGATATGGAGGAATGAAGTGCACACATAACTGTTAGAAATTAGAAGTGAAAAAAAGTGGCACTTGGAAAAATTTCAAAAAGATATGCACAAGTAGGGCTTGGGCACATTTTTCCATGCTTTATGTGCCTGACCTCATGGATTTGAGGAACATAAATTTCCACAATGAGCAAGATGGTGACACATGGCACTAGATCCAACGACAGGGAATGAAGGAGGTAAAAGTTGATTTAAAGCACTGAGAGCTGAAAGGAGGTCACGTGGGTGTCCAAATGAATCCCTATGGGGGTTGGGAGAATTTTTCAAGCTTTGATGTCCCCCACCTTAGGTGCAAAAGGGAAATTAAATTCCATGGTGGTCAAGAGCATGACACGTGACATGCGATTCGATGGCATGGAATGCACACTCCAAATAAGCACCTAGGGGTTGAACTTCGGTCATGTAGGTGTCCAAAAGACTCCCCATATGGTTTGGGAGAATTTTTCAAGGTTTGATCTCCCCCACCTCAAGTGCATAAGGGACATAAAATTCCACAATGGTCCTGGAGCTGACATGTGGTGCCCGATCCAACGGTAGGGGATGAATGCTTCAAAAAAGCACCTAGGGGATGACCTGTCAAGTATGGAGGTCACATGAGGGTCTAAGAGTTCATATGACAGCTGAGAGTGCTTCAAGGGGGCTAAGAACACTTTTCCAACCTTATTTTCCCTAACCTTGGGGGACGTGAGGGACACAAAATCCCGTCAGGCTCCAGGTGCTGACACATGTCCTCCCAAAATTTTGCCTAAGTCCTAAACTTGTAACAGTGATAACTTGAGCTTCTAATGGAATTTTTTCAAAAAAAATTATATTTTCCTGACTATAAATGGCCTTTTGAATCCAATGGTGTTGGTATCATGTCTTTATTATTCCATTTTATCCCTAAAAATCAGATTTTTTATTTTGTACTACACTTGTGCCTGATAAAAACTGCATGCAGACCTGATGCTCCGAAGTGTTGTGAAAAATATTATTTCAACATAATGTAGGCCTTGGAATCATATTTCTAGAGATATTTTTTTCTCCTAACTCCATCTGGAGCTCCTGTAATCTTCTAAAGAAGCCCAACAGCTATTTTAGGCCTGTGTACCACTTAGGCTTATGAACCCTATTTTTTATTCAGACTGCTCCAAGTATTGCAAAAATTCCCAAAACCTTCAAAATCATTTCTATTATGTTTTAAGGTCTTCATTTCATCTCCATGTTGAATTTTTACCTTCTGTTCCACTCCAAGGAGTTGAATCCAGTCCTGGGAAGGCTAGCGATAACCCTTCCCAATATTGCCAGAAGATAGTATCTTTTCATAACTCCCTAAAATCACCTAGGGGTGATGAATAGACTTACCTAAATCATCTAGGGGGATGAGATTACATTATTTAAGAGGTCATTTGGACTGATTGGATAGACCCGGGGTGTCTTGGAATGATGGGACTTGAAAAAATTAGCATTGGGGTATCGTTGTCGTGCTTGGAAATTATCAATTTCCCTGTTGCACATTTGCATGACAACAACATTTTTCTAATGACTTCATACTCTTTTTACTTTGAGTTACAACCCTCTAGATCTGGCTCTTGCATGTGGATATCAGCCTCTTTCACCATTGTAACAACTCTGTGCATTTCTGGAAGTAATAGAAGCATCGTTTTGTGACTATTATTTGTCCTAACATGTTTGCATTCCTTCTTCTTTCCTTTTCATTTGCATTGTGTTCTTGTTTTGCCATTCTACATCCCTTTCAGCTCCTTATTTAGTTGTGTTCCATGAAACTGATATGGTAAATATGTTTTAAGTTGTGTTACACGTGTCTAGTCTTCTTTCACGCATTTTCCTTCATTTTCGCTCAAAACACATAGTGTGCATCCCTCTTTTATGGTGCTATCACCTTTTAGTGTAGGTTTCCTTTTGTTTTATCCTTCTATCCCTGGTCCCTTGGCATTATTACTTTAGTTTTCCCTTTCAACACTAGGAGTAATAGTGGCAGTAGAATTAGATAGAGGAACCGACCTTCTCTGAAGATCCATCCTAAGTGCACAAGGTCCCACAACTTGGGGAAAATTTCATTATTGTCTCAAACATCTCATTTCTTCTAGATTTGAGACACATGTGTAATTTTAATGACCAAAACATACCTCATATGTCATAATATACCTGATTATATGCTTCTATGAGCTCATTTATCCCCAATGCACTCTTTCACACCTCTAAGCAAGCATACCTACTCCCAATGAGTACTTGTAACATGATGAACCACATGTACCTTCACTATGACACTATTGTGAGTGTTCAAGAACCCCCAATACCTGATAAGAATCATGTCAACATGCTTCTCCAACATCCAAGAATCTCTCACTATCAAACTATTTCTTCTATGCACATGTATAAGCTTGCTAGAGTAAGCATACCTCATTGAATCTCCCTTTAGCATCTCATAACCATATGAACCATCATGTTAGCACCTCATACATCATCATGAAATCATCCTAAAACATCCAATTTTTTATTAATTTGGTTTTTCATCAATGATAACACCTATTAAGCCTATATGCCAACAATCTCCCCCTTTGTCATTGATGGAAAACACCCTAAACTTTTTCCCCTTTTTACATTAATGAAAAAAAAAAAAAATTACTCACCTCATTCACCTTCTCTAACAACATACCTCCATGATTTTGTTTTAAACATCAACCAAAGGTATCAAACAATCCCATTTTCTTCATTTTCTCCAAAAAAACTTGATACTAGGCCTCATTACAAGCATGCAAATGCCAAGCTCCCCCTGGGAAAAACATCTAAAACATCTAAAAATCATCAGTACACCATGAAAGAAACAAATTCTCACCTTGCAAGGGGCTAAACCATCTCCTAGGAATGTAAGAGCACCATTTTTCACTATACCATTGTTTCGGTCTTCTTGTAAACACATCATCTACTATAATCTGAGCCATATAACTTCTCACATGCCAACAATGTCAGTTCATGAGCTCATCAAATCATCATTCACCTTTCTTGACCAAAATTCATCATCTCTAGGCATATAATTGACTTTTTCAATGCATTTCCTTGTTCTTCATACCATATAAGGACTAATGTCCATAAACAGACCTTTTAGAGCATTTTTAACCAATTTTGATCATTTCAAACATCTCATACAAGATCAGAAAAATTGTATTCTAGATCACCCTAGGCTAAATGCATCTATCTCTAGCTCCCAAGTACAATTTTGGACTACTAGCCTTGCTCACATTCCTTAAAATCAAATTTTTAATTTTCTCGAGGTCTTAAGACTCATTTTCAATTTTTAACAGTCATATCCATCCGAGATAGGTCAAAGACACACCTTTGCATGAATGAATCAATAAGAAATAACCATGCATACCTTGAATTTCCTTGAGAATTCAATTTTACTCTCATGGACGATAAAACTCTCACTCCCCTTGACATGAAGCAACTATACACCATTAAGCCATACAAAAATTTGTCTCAAGTCAATGTAGCTCTATCACAGTCACTCCATAAAGGATTAGATTTATAATAATGTCTAGCATTGATCAATCTATTCATGAATGAGCCACTTCCACATGTATCCATTATAAAAATTCTCATGCAAGGGATTAAAGACATCGTTGGACTCCAACATTATAGTCATTATGCAAGAGATGAGCTCTTACAACATGTAGGTGACATTTTTGAGCAAAGAAACAAGTAATTCTTACCTGGATACATAATAATGGTCTTCTCCATGTAACATTTCATTGAAAATGTGGATAGATAACTAACTCAACCTTTAAACTAAGATAAGGCCTTTGAATCACGATTCATACCTCTTTAATCTTAAAAATCTTCCTCCCATACATGTAGATGATCATTTTTACACTAGGAGGAACATTTTAGCTCGTGCAAGTGTACACTTAACTAATATTATCAACAATTACACTCAAAACTATCTTTAATAACTTAAAATGGTATCTTAGAGATAATAACACCTCAAAAAATTAATGAGAAACATTTCACTTACTTCAAGGAGCAACAAATCTTCTTTTTAAACCACTAATACTCCTGTAGATTACTTTTCCCTTCTCAAAGTTCTAGGAAATCCACACAAATATTGATCTCAATACTAAAATATATCTTAAACTATCTCAAAAGAACCAATAATATAGTCACTTCAAAACAATGTCAAGAATGTAATAGCATCACCTCTCATACCTTAGTGACCATGTATTCCTCCTCTCTGGCATGTAGGTCTGTATAGACCTCATACGAGCAATAATCAACCTTCACAGGACCTTTTCAACTGAATGCCAACTACAAGATCACTCCCAATTCATTTAAAATATCTCAAGGGTTCCTTAGATCACTGAAATTCATAAAGAAAAGAGGAATCATCATCATACTTACCATTCAAGCCATCAACCCTGCCACTATACAGTGAAATACACCATTTTACAAGAGACGTGATGAAGATACCGCTCAATATTCTTCACATTAATTACAAACTATATGGCATGTATAAAATATCATTTAAGAACTCCTCATACTGATAAAACATCAAGAAATTCTTGACAAACCATGAGTAAACTTTAGAGGTAGGGGTTTGGGAACTAAACCCTAAACAATGTGCCAATGAAGTAAATCACCAACTCTGTCATTCATAACTAGAAATATACACATACATGGGATACAAAATTCACACATCCTCTATCTATATGAATCTTTATGAAAGGTACAATATTTCACTTCAAAATTATTTCATTTTAGCACTCAAACTTAAGTTTCCTTCTATACCACTTGAATAATCTTGAGCAAACACAGTCAAGAACAATGAAGTAGGAATTTTCTTGAGTTTATCCCATACCATCTTCAAACTTTAAAATTCACATTCCAAGGACATCTTAAGACATGAATAATACCTTCTCATATTTTAGATATCATTAATCACCATGATTCATACATGTAGCCTTCACTTTTCTTGTAGAAACAATGCAATATTTGCTATATACAAGTCTTAGTCAACCTTATTTGGGATCAAACTTGATCAATTAGAAGTCGATAACCTTGTATCACCTTTAAGGACACTCAAAGGACTAGACAACACATTTCACTTCATGAATCAGACCTAAAAACACTCACGAGTAGGACACAAACTTTACACATAGGTTAACAAGACTAATAACATATTGATATGAGTCCAAGAGACTCATTTTCCATTGAAATGACCATACTTGTGGAATCACACATATATAATACACAATTCCACACTTGTCAAGAAAATTTATGCCCCATGACCAATCCATATTGCCTTCTAGTGACTCAAAAAAGACAATGCAGAATTTCACACACCCAAAGATAGAGTGGAAATAAAACTTAAACACAAAATACATGAGTAGTATAATCAAGGCTACTAAGACCATTTAGAAAAACACTAGGACATGTAAAGATGATACCAAACCACTTATGACTCTCCACAAATGAACTATACATCATGAGATCTTATACACAAACCACTCAAGCCATTAGCAACTTCAAGTCAGAAATGCAAGACAGAGAATTAGGAAAATCACACAAGAATCATAATAATGACCAATGCAAGACTACAAGGAGAATAATATTAAAATACCTAGACTCTATAGAGATGGCACACATGATAAAAACAACTCCTCCTCACCTACATGCTTCATTTTTAATGGTATACCTTCAAGAAGCATAGTGAAGGCATATATGATCCATAAAGACATAAAATAAGGTCTTAAAGATGTCCCAAACCTTCTTAGACATCTGAAAAATAATTCCATATTCCCTTCCTTCATATGATCCCTAAGATACACTTCTTATTCCACCAAATTTTTCACTTGAGGACACACCATTGTCTCTATTAGCTTCCCAAACCCTTCTAGGGTCATACTCATACATTATAGCCTTCTAAAAATCAAGACTTTGCATTCTAGGACTTGAGTAACCTCTTATTTGACATTGGGAGGCTTGAAAACAATTCCTAGTCACATGACCAATCTTATGATAGTAGTTCCATACAACTGAGTTCCCTTTTACTAACCCTTCATTTTGACTAGGTCTATCATACAAATAGAACCTAATAGTGTGTCCTTGTTCATTACACTTATAGCACACAATTTTCTTGGAAACCTCACTCCTATTGTTTCTCCAAGGATGATTTATGGCCAAAAGCATTAAAAGTAAAATAATGACCACTGAATGATCTCTCATACCTTGAAGCTTGAGGTTTTCTAATGGACCTTGGTCTTTCATTTTTATTAATAGGATTCTCCTTCCTTCCCTCTTTCACAGTGAGTTTATATTATTTTTTTATTGAGACACCAACTTCTAGCTCAACTTCTTTGTCCTTAGGCTCTAGTTTGAATCCCAAACAATTCATATCATCTGCAACACTTTGTTTTATAACTAGGCCATCTATATCTTTAGTAATTTTCTCATACTTTTGCCAGGACATAGTCTTCTTACTGATTTTTAGCAGCTCATCCCTCAAAAAATCTATATCTTGCTCATATTTGGTGCACAAATTCTCATTATCCTATAGATTAGAGACCAAAAACTTTACCATATCTTATAACACTATGTTTTCCTCTATTAGCTTTGTGGAATCAATCACATATTGTTTATCCATCTTATGAAAATTATTTTCATATTCCTTAATCTGTAAGATTAGTTTTTTATTCTCTTTTTCATTTTTCTCAAGTTCCCCTTTTATTATTTCAAGATCACCTATGTCCTCTTCACATTCATTATCAAAAAATTTACCATAACCATAAATGAAATCACCTAAAGGAGAAGAACCATCACCTAAAGATCTCATAACTTCTTTAGTCATGAAAATAGCTTCATTACCTAAGCTTTCATACTCATTTTCAGATTCAAAATCTGATACACCACTACTATCATCTGCAAAATCATCATCTTGATTTGATTAAAAGCTTCTTTTCTCCTTTTTATAATTTGGTTTCTTAAAAAAAATCTTACATTTCCCAAACTTGTAGTTATTCTTCTTGGGTTCTTCCTCTTGACCTTCATCATCATCAATTTCTTTCTCATGCCTATGAGGACACTTAGCAGTAAAATGACCTACTCCTCCGCAAGTGAAACATTTGAAATGGAGTTTACCCTTATACTTACTCAGAACCTTGCTTCATTCTTCTAGATAACATAGAAAATAGCTCTTCATCTTCAATCTCTAGGGTGATTTCAACATTATTTACCTCCTTTTCCTTTTTCTTCATTTCATACTTAAAAAAAATCTCCTTCTTGGTTGATTTTTAGTCACTTATCCTCGTCTCATAAGCAGTAAAAGTTCCATGGAACTCATCCAATATAAAAGTGGTTAGATCTTTAGCTTATTCTATAGCAGACACTTTAGAATCAAACTTAGAGGATAAGGACCTTACAAATTTTTTAACTAAAACTTATTATTTTACTTATTGACATAAGCCTTTCATGTTTATTCACAATTTTTTCAACTATAAGAAGCTATGCAGCAATATCCTCATTATAATTCATTTTAAGACTTTCAAACTGATTTCTACAAGTTTGAACTTTTGAAATTTTTAGCTTTGAGTCACCATCATAGATAACTTCAATATTTTCCCATGCCTCCTTTGCATTCTTTACAATGTATAATCTTACCCATTTCTAATTATCCAAGAACAATTAAAATGGCAACTGAAGGCCTTTGAGTTGTTGGTATAATCAATCTTCTCTTTTTTAGTTCTTGGAGCTTAGTGACATAAATTAGGGATTATAAGCATTTTCAACTACTTCTTAGAGCGCTCAAAAATATCTTGTTTTCATGATAAATTTGGGACTTCATTCTAATTTTCCATAACTATATAATTCTTCACACACATGAAACATTGGTGTCTTTCCAAATTTTTCACATCTGTTAATCTTAATCTATCATTTTTTGCTTGAAGGATCTCCTTATAAGTTGTTAAACTTCTGCAAAAAGGACCAGCTTGAATACATGTCAATTGTTAGAAGAAGCTATTGACTGAGAGGGGGCTGAATCATTCCTTATTAAATTTTAAAATCAAACTTTAGATCTGAAACTAAAATTACCAAGTATGATGCTCCAAACAACCACAATAATTCAACATTTATTCAACTTTTAATGTGTGCATACCATAAACATCAACAATGCATGAAACCATAAGGTTTTAAAGCACAAGAACAACTCCATAAGGTGTCATAAGATGATAAGTGGGAAACCTATCTCAAGGGGAATGTAAAAACACACTGCAAATCTACAATATTATATTCCATATGTTTTAAACTTATGAGGTACCAACCCCACAATGAGCACCAACCCCTAATTTAGTAGAGCACCAACCCTATAAGGAGCACCACCCGTAATTTTTGTGAAGCACCAACTCCACAAAGAGGATACAAAACCCCGAAGATGATCAAGATACCCAATCAACCACCTTATGCATCATTAATCTTTGATTTTTTTCTACCACAACTGATGGAGATCCAATTTACATTTGCAACAATTCCTTCCCTCAAACCCTAAGTGACAAATCTTCACAAAACAAGCTCCACAATCACTCTAAAAATCATCAAAACCATTGATCTCATTGGAAGTTCTCTGTATTTTTCTTCAACAATGCACAACAACTTCTCATCATCTCCTGCAATTCATGCTCCAATAAACCTGTAAGTATTCACATCTTTCATGCCTAGGTAGGGATCCACCTTGCACACTCTCAACTAGCTTCAATAAAATCACCCAAAATATGCTTTTTATATGCAATTCATTTTTCAAACTTAGGCCAAACTTTTTCCCTCCAATTGGTTTTGACCAATACATCAAGGAAATAATTTAAAATTTTAAATATAACAGCTATACAAATGACCCATATAGGTCGTCCTAGCTAAAAACATTATTTCATGAGCCAAAAATGGCTCAAAACCCCATGGGCACAATCTTAAAAATTACCCTAACATCAGTCCCATACTTTTTCATGAAATCCAAGGAACCCTTAACATGATTAAAATGATCATAAAACATTCATACATAGGTCTAGGGCCATTAAATCAACCAATCAAAATATTTCATTTATGGGCCATGATTATAATCTTTACAATTAGGCACTAATAGTTGGATTTCCTTGGGGACCCTTCAACACCCTGAGAAACTTCATAATTCCAAAAAATCACTTATACTAAATCAAAACATGTTATGTGACCACTCAAAAAAAATTGTAATAACATTTATAAAAATTCTAAGCATGTTATAATTCATGAAACATCTCTCACTTCAAACCACATAAAGATTTGTCTTCACCAAATCAACCTACCAAAAAAAAACGTTTCCAAAGGTTAGATCATAAAATACAACTATACATGTATTAAATACATGGTGAAAGTGAATTGATAATGGATGCCAAATGCTTCATCCCTCTTCACATTCCATGTTATAGGAAGCATAACCCAATCCATCGGTATTCTTCAAACAATGCTCATATCAGATAGAGTAAGAATAGATCCATAATGCATTAAATTTCCCATATTATTCCTTTATCTTCATGTTTTCTATCCCATAGCAAGATGATGTCATATCACCTAATCATGAGTCAATACATTCTATGGAGTGTACCTTTCTATAAAATCCTATTTCTTACAAAACTTTAATCACCTCAAAATTCTACCTATAGTCTCTAATGTTATGGCCAAAACACTGATGACATTACTAATTCAAGATTCAAAAAATGCCCTTTCCCAGGAAGATGAATACACTCTAGGGAACTGTAGACCTCATAGAAAATTTACATTAAAATTTCTTTAAGAAGCATGTCGTGGGGGAGTTACGAGATCCAAAATATTACATGGATTCAAAAATTTTATTTTAAATCCATTTATAATTTTGGACGAATTTATCCTCAATAAGTTGGCAAAGAGAATAAAGAAGAAATTTTTGTTATTTATGTTGGGCCCATTCATCAAATATGACCTTAAAATTACGTTTCAAAATATATATCATATTCCTAATACCATGCAGGGAAATATGAAATCACCCAAATGGGGATGTTATGAATCAATCAAAATTTTGTACCTATAGATGTAACCTTCTATTGACAATTAAGGTTCTAGTTAGGGTTTAACTAGCATTGACCTTGACCCTTTTTGAACAATTCATTCATTCATTCATTCTTAATCCTTAATATTTGATTCTTTTATATAACATGTTTATTTTTGTGAAATTGAAAAGAATCAAATCATACCTTATGAAAGCAAATCTATAAAGTCTTTGTGGAAGGTGCACACATGATGGTGACATGATTCAGAAAGAGACATCTGAATTTGAAGTTTCGTTATGGATTTTGCATTGTTCTTGACCATTATCTCACCAGCTCCATGACATGAAATGGAAACATGTTCTCATCGTGGAAACCTGTAAATATTTGTCACTTAGAACTATGAAATCATTAAAATAAAATTTTGATGTATTGAGGGACTATGGTACCAAATTTTTTATTGCTTCAAAGGGTTTTTCATGGGGGTAATCTTATTATTTTTTTCATAGTATTTACCTTGCAAGCCCAAAAATTATAAACTTGAGCAACTGACGGCAAAGTTAAATAATGCAAATTAACTCAGCAAGTAACCTCTAAAAATGAACCAAACATAACCTCATATACAATGGTCATACTTTTTCCTTCATGCTGTCCATGAGTTCATCCCAGCCTTTCAAACCACTTCTATCATATTTCCTAGAAAGCATACATGTGTAGATGCTTTAAATTATTTGAAAAGATCAACTCTTCCATTAAACAAAAGTGAAACTGATAGACTAGTTCTCTGCATAGGCCTAAAAGGGCCAATTTTGGCCATGTCAAGGAAATTATGCATCCTTTTGGAAGGTTAAAAAGGACCATTAATAATCATTGAGATGGTATTGGATATCCCTTAATGTTTTTAAAGTTATTTAGGAAGCATTTATGGAATATTTGGTGGTTTATTTATAGATTGTTATGCAGCGTGTTTTTCAGGCTTGCTTAAGGAGTGAGCGGTTCCTAACTATGAATCTCCCTGAACTTATCTGTTATGATATCTGGGAGCCTTGTAATGGGTTATAAGGAAATAAAAAAATTCATTTTAACATCATCCTACATAATTAAATTTTTCATTAATGTTGTTTTTCATTTATGACAACATTTTTTCCAAGACCTAAGTTCTTCTCAAGGCATCTCAATCTTTGCATGAACACCCTGATGTCCCGAAGAAAATGAGCCATTTTTTTTATATGAAAGAAAAATAATGTTATGAAACCTATTAAATTTATATTTAAATGGTATTGGGAATAAAAATAATATAAAATTTCATGTCACAAAACCACCCCAAGCTCTAAGAATCGTGTTTTCAATCCTCTCTCGTGTAGGGTTTGTTTCCCATACTTCCTAAAAATACATACATATTCTATCCCGCTTCTATCTAATTAGAATTAATTAAATTAATTCTATCTCGCCGCAATACACCCCTTTGGAATTAATTAAATTAATTCCATCATTCAAATATTCCCCTTTAGAATTAATTAAAATTAATTCTATTACCTAAGTTATATTCCTACCCATTGGAATTAAATAATTTAATTCTAACATGCCTTTGGAATTAATTAAATTAATTCCTACACCCTCTTAGCTAATATAATTAAACATTTAATTATTTAAATGGTTAATTATCTCCTCACAATTAAATTAATTTTAATTATACCACCTTCTCTAATATAATTAAACATTTAATTATTTAAATGGTTAATTATCTCCTCATTAAATTAATTTAATTATACCAATTCCTTGGAATTAATTAAATTAATTCCTAACCTTCTAGCTAATATAATTAAACATTTATTTATTTAAATGGTTAATTATCTCCTCACAATTAAATACTAATTAAATTTAGTTATTTAATTCCACCTATTTCAGTCAACAGCCACTTGGACTCCACTTGTACTCCACATCCTCATCCTAGTTAACTACACTTCTAGAATCCTAGAAAGGTGGGGGCAATTGAATTGCACGTACAACCACCTTCCCGGATGCAACTTCTGCAATTAAATCCATTACTGCCCCTAAATGCCCCAGCACTACTGTAACTTCCTCCAATGCTATTTTTAGCATGTGCATTCAACTGTGTTCAACCAACTTCCAACCACTTTTGCTTCTATAAATTGCAAGCTTACTCTCTTACAAATCCTCTTGAATTGTTTGCAAATAAACTCTGTCAATTTGCAATCTGAAGCTTTCCAAAGTATCTGTGTTTGTAGCATTTGCACTCACATTTGGAGAATATTCAAGAGCACCCACATCCATTTGCAAGGTTCCACAGACGAAGTCTCCACAACCTTACTGAGGTTTGCATTGAAGGATTACTGGGAGGTTTGCATTATTTGTGTATCTTTCATTACTATAGTTTTTTTCTCTGCATACATTTTGGCACACCCGGTGGGACTCCCCACATTTATTTCTTTCATTTTAGTTAATAATTTTGTGATCTAACTCTTTATTTATGTTTATTGTTCTTTTTTAACCTTGCTGTCAAAATTTTAGCTTCTCAGGTGAAGTACAGAAGTCAGAAAATAAAAAAACCAGTTGTCAGGGCATTTTTCTCACGTTCAAATTTTTCACTGAGAGCGCTACCATAGCCCATCTTCCAGAAGCCATAACGTTTTCTCCCAAACTTAGAATGACTTCATTTTTTTTACAGAAAGGTATTGAAAAGATCTATGCAATGGAAAAATAATTTTCTGATTTGGACTTACAGAAAAATTATGGTTTCATTTCTTCTAACACTTGTCTTTTTTTCAAAAAAAAATAAAAAATTGTAGTTTTTTTAAACTTTAATTTGTTTTTTTTAACGTAACAACCTCATGCGTATGCTCTTTCCTCCACTTTCAAAGTGATCTTGGAAATCAGAAACATGATCATTTCTATTTGTTTTGGGAATTAACCTTTCTTTTATTTTTTTAATCAAAGCTTGTTTTACGTGTATGCTCTTTCCTCACGCTTTTTAAGCGATCTTGGAAATCAAAAGCATGAACTTGCTTCTATTGTTTTGTCTTTTACCTCCTTCAGAGAACTTTCTAATCTTTTCTTGTAGGACCCGCTCTCACAAAGGTGGATAAAACATTCAAAAACTACTAACTGCAGGTTGCCAAAGGAGTACAACCAAACCACATTAAAATCAAAAGATAAAAAATACACCACATTCAAAACACTATATTTGCAGGTTCAGTTAAGAGCTATGGCTCAACCGCTTAACTAGAACATAACCCCCTTGGCATAAGCCTTAAGCTACAACAAAGGGGGTGGTTCTAGGAACCCCAAAGTAGTCCACACCTTGAGGGAACTGGTGGACGAAATGGGAACCTTTTTATCCTACCTAACTAGTAAAGCCTTTGTGAGTTAGAGTCACAGATATCTTTAGTGGTGACCCCAGTGCGATTCATTTTGAGAAAGATATTTTCTCAGGATTTTAAAGGGGTTAAAGTAAAGCCGTCAGCTAGCAATAGAGTCATGCTTGCTCGGATATTTTGCTGACACCTAGTTGAGAGAGCCACCTAGGAAGCCACACCTTGTTCTAAGCCAATCTAAGGTAGAGGCCACAAACAACCACATTTTTCTCAATGTTACACACTTGTGTTTCACTTTCATCATTCACTATTTTCTCTCTCATCCATCTTGTTTTTTACACATTTCTCTTTTGTGGACATCCAGTGTTCCACACTTAAGTTTCATTTTCATCAAACACTCCTTGTGTTGGATACTCATCTTATCACAGTTCAAGTATCTTTTGATCATTTTCTTTCATTACATTCCTTGTTTAACGATTTTACAACTTCATTCTCCTTTCATACTTTCCATTTACACTTTACTTGGACTTATTTTTCACCTTCTTTTTGAAATCCTCAAATCACTCCTTATTTGTTGCATTTTCACATCTTTATTGTGTTGTGACTATCTCCATTTTTATCCTTCATTTACGTTGTTGTACTTTCAATTATTTTTCTTGCATTGTCAATTCATCCTCATTATTTATTCACTTCTCTCATTAAAGCATTCACTTTGTTTTAATTTGAGCTCACTAATCACATCACTTTCCCCTTGTCTCTTATCTCCATTTTTTGTGAGATTCTGACCTTTTTATCATCGTTTATTCACTTCTTGTGATGACCTTTACCTTTTTCGTTCTTTTAGTGCTTTCACTTCCTTGTCGTGTCTTATCTTTTAACACATTTTTTTTAAGATTTGACATCATTCATAATCTTTTTAAGTCTCCCCTTTTACCATTCATCTTGTTAAAAGTTAAGCAAATCCATCATTTTCTTTCCTAAGTCTCTTCACTTAACATACTTTTGTTAAGAGTTGAGCATCTTTCATTGTGTTAAAGGTCTCCTCTTGTCACACTTACAACTATTGCAAGTTGAGCACACTAACCTTTCATCTCTCCCCTCTTTACGTTCACCTTTGTAAAGGATCGTAAAATCATTTCAAACCTCTTCATATTTCTTAACACTCACTTTGTTAAGAATCCTCTAAACTAACATTTCAACCCATCTTCCACCTTAACATCACTCATTTTTGTTAGGTGTTATGAAGTCCCCTCTTTTCGTCACTCTTATCACACATTTTTTTAGGAGTTGATCAACTTCATCTTGTTAAGTCTTGTCTCCCTTGACATTCATTTTTTGTTACGTATCGAGCACATTTCAATTTTTCCCTTTTGTCATTTCTCTTAACACTTACCATGTTAGGAGTTAACCTTTTTTACATCTTTTCATCACTCTTATCATTCATTTTGATTACGAGTTGATCAAGTCCACCTTGTTAAGTCTCTTTTCCTTTAACACTCATTTTTGTTATGGAATAGAGCACATCTAACTTCTTATTGTCCCTTTTTCTCTTTACTATCATTTTGTTAAGAGACGGGCACTCGATTAACCTTTTTTGCTTCTTCCCTCTTAGCACTCATTTTTCTATAGGTCTAACTTTTTCCATCTTCTTCCCTCTTTCATCTTAGCATTCACTTTGCTAGGAGTCTCAAGGTTTTCAAAAAAAATTCATCACTTCCATCTTAGCATTCACCTTGCTAAGGGTTGCATTATTCATCATACCTTTCTTCACTCTCTCTAATTTTTCATTACAATGGTGGATTTATACAATTCATCCTTTTCCCAAGAATGGAAAATGATGAAAGACATCATTGCGGGTTTACAAAAACAACGCAAACAATTCAATTTTGATGAATTGTGTCCATACCCTTTTAATATGGACATCTTATGCATACCCTTCCCACAGTCTTTTGAGACACCCAAATTTGAAAAATACAAGGGAAAAACTGATCCAAGACAACATATCAAAGAATTTTCCATAGCATGTCACGAAGTGGCATATAACGATAGCTTTCTCTTGTGCCTTTTTCCTAGAAGTCTAGGAGGAAAAGATTTGGATTGGTTCTTACACCTTCCAAAGGGATCTATTACCACCTTCACAGACCTCTCAGAGAAGTTTGTCAAACATTTTTCTTTCAACCTCACTCGCAATAATCACCGTACTAGAGCTTCTCACGATGAATCTTGGTACATCAATCACAACCGCAATGTCATCACTGTTGGTGTCACAGATAATCATAATATGGCCAACATACATGACCAATCAATCAAAAATCCAATCATACAACCTAGCCAAGACACTACGCCACACAAAGTTAAATGTAAGTTTACACCCCTTGGCGAAAGTCTCTCTAGTGTCTTTCATCAACTCAAAGTGGCTAGGATGATAAAATATCCCCTTACAAGACCTTGGATTAAAGGAGAACCTAATCCATATTGGTAAAAAATCATGCATATTGTGATTTTCATCACATTGATGGACACTCAACTGATAAATGTACACATTTAAGAACTATGTCCAAGACTTAATTGATGACGGAGAGATCTTTATAGATCTTGACGATGAAGCTCTTGCAACTGATGACATGTGTCAACTTCCACACCTTCAAATGAAGAGTTGACTGTTATTCCCACTTCTATTCATACTGACATTCCATGAGATCATGATGAAGGTCAAGTATCTCCCCCTTCAAACCAATCCATTTCTTCTACAAATTTTCTTCCTATAGTCCAAACAGACATTGAACATGTTTTAGAAAATCTTCTAACACCTAACGAGAACTTGAATTTAATTCAATAATCTCTTTCAACCCCTAACATGACAAAAGAGGGTTAATCATCAAACACCATTGTGCGTCATTCTATTCTTTCCGTTCCAGATCCTACACCTAACATCTCTAGTTTTGTTGTCAAACCATAACAACAACAAGTTTGGACACTTGCAAAAATGCAACCTTCCGTATGTCCATTATACCTCACATGATCCATCCTGCAGGAATCTCATCAATGATGATTCCTACTTGTCAAGAAATCTACATGTGTACATTCTATGAGGTACGTATACCCAGGAATGTCCTTATTCAACCATTTCAAGCTTTAATTACAAATATTTTGTCCAATCAACTAATTCACAACCTAGAAGGAGCAACATTGAACATCTCCTCTCTACGGCCTATAAAGAGTCTTGGGTATACATCTAGAGATATATCCTTCTTTCCTCACACTCTTTCAATCACAGGTGAATATGTATCTCAACATCTTACCCGTATCGACAATCTTCTTCTAACATCACATATGTATTTCGATCTCATCAAAGAATTATCTAATCACACATCCTTTGACTTGGATCCTATCCACCCAAGTCTAGTACTTCAAGGACCCATCTAATCATTTGATTCAATCTTTTGACTTGTCTCCTATTCACCCAAGTCTCATATTATAGGACTTATCAATTTTTGGATTCACTCCTTTGACTTGGCTCATGTCCGTCCAAGTCTCATATTTTAGGACTTATCAAATCTTTTGATTCTCCCTCTTGACTTGCATTTCATCTACACAAGTCTTGTATCTCAGGACCATTCAACTTCAATAAACATGGACCTTTTTCTTGATGAGTCCATTTCAAAATCTCATCCACCAACATTTAGAAAACTCAAAAATCACAAAAAGAGAATAAAACTCTATATTAGAGCATTGTTTGCCAATCAAAAATGGAAAAGTGTGTACAAATAATGTTAGGAATTCCATCTATTGGCAAATACCTTAATCATACCATTATCATATACTCACCTTCTTCACCTATTACGACACATGTTAACCTTGTTCCTCTTGGGCATTGTGTGTCTCATCTTTGTTATGGTTTCTTACCATTTCAGATCTTTTTACCTATGGTTTTTTCTCGAAGCTTACTGATGGAAAAATCCTCCTTTCAAATAATCTCTCTTTTTAATTGAAAGCACTAAAATTCTTTACCCGGTCCTTTTTGACCACCCATCTCAATCTACAATGTTGAACCCTTGCGTCCTACTAGTCGCATGAGGCTGAGACTTGGGGGCAGAATGTTCCTTCCCAATAAGCACACTATCAACATACAAGGAAAATTAAATCAATCTAAAAAATACAAAAAATTATAAAATCAATACACCTTTCGTCCTTCATAGTCTTTGGTGATAAGCCCATACTTCTTACTGGTAGTATGAGATTGGGAATGGAGAAATCCCTTACTCACCTACATTTTTTCTTCGGTGTTGATCTCCTACCTTTTACTGATGGTATGGGGAAAAATGTAGGGGGTCCTTCACAAAAATCAAAAATCAATTTAACCAATAAAGCCTTTATGAAATCTAAATCAAAGTGCTTAATCAAAAACATCCCAAGAAGTAATTTAGTTGCTCATGATAAAGAGAGACAAACAATTCCTTCACCTGGATTTTTCCAATCAGTAGGCCATCAATGGATCTAAGTGAAGTCAAAACCTATAAAGTGGAATCATCTTGTAATCGGTCAGATAATCTTGACTGGAGATGAGTTACATTTTTCTCATATGGATCATTGTTACAGCTTGTGTCATCACATCCATTATCTTCACTTTCATATCAATATTCACCTCATTTTCACATCCTTCTTGGCTCAAGGTGATGATCCCTTGCATCTTCCTAGTTGTGTGGAGCCATGAGTGGAGTGAAACACCCTATCATTTTATCATCTACATTTCTGCCAATGGAATGGAATGCTTTTAATTATTTGTACCTACTTTCAAGCAGTGTACCTTTTTATCGAGTTGTACTATACAAAAAAATCAAAAATGTCTCACAACACTTCAAAACACAAAAATAATATCAAATTGTTCAAAAACACAAAAACAATATAAAATTGTCCAAAAATCCAAAAATAGTTTCAAAGTGTCATAATCAAAACATTCAGATAATGTTTGACAAAATTTCAGCAACTAGATAACACAGTTCAACACCTTCACCATTTGATGGTGCTCCTCATGATTGTTCCAAAACATACTCATCTTTATTTCTCGTGGTGTATATCTATTCCCAAGGAAATCATTTACCCTTTCACAATATAACTTTATTTGGAGGCACACTTGGATTTTAAACTTTAATCTAATACAGATCAAATTTCAATGGGATCCGACAAGAGTATCTTGCAGAGTATCTAAGTATCACTCCACTCTTCACCCTGATCCAATCCTCTCACGTGCTAATCTATCACTCAGGGGCATTAAAATATGTCTAGTTATTTAATTTGGAACACATTCAGAGTGTCATTAGATGTTGTATTGTACTGTTGCAGTTTGTTAACATTGTGACGATGCTTTTTATTATTTTAGTTTTTCATTTTGTTTTACTTTTTTATCTTTAATGTGGACCAATTGCATGAAATTCATTTGCATCCTAGTTCACATATAACTTTGGTTTGGTTATTTCTTGTTCATATTAGGTTTCTTTCTATTACTTATTTTATATTTTTTTGTCATTTTCATGTGTTGTGTTTTCCTACTGGTTTATTTAAGCCATGGAATGTCTTCATTTTTTTTTGCATTTGTAGTTCAAAACTTGCAAAAATCCACAAAAAATCAAATATTGCAAAATCCAAAAAAAAACAAATATTTAAAAAATCCAAAATCAATAAAAAAATTACAAAACTTTCGAACAAATATTCACTTATCATAGAAATCCTACAATTGGAAAACCCTTAAAGTGAATCCTTCAACATCTCAATACAATATTGATAAACATCATACTTTTATCTATTACCCTAATGATTGTGTCAATCTTACAACTATCATTTTCTTCCCTTTGCATGATATGCTAACTCTGCTTGGGGAAATTCACTAAATTGTTTTCCCTTCGTGATATAACTTCACTTTGGGAAATTTCAACCTTGATCATTTACACAATGGATTCAACAAGAGTGTTATAAGGAGTCGCTTTAACTCTGCTCTTCTAGTCTGATCCTATTCCCATATGGGAGCATTTGTATCTACTTAATCATCATTTTGGCAAGCATTAGGGGCATAGTTGATTGTATTATTTTTCAATTTTTTGTTGCATTGTTGATGTTTACTATTTTTGGACCACTTACAAGTAGTGTGATCACATCTTGGTTCCTTATATAACCCTGGTGTCGGCACCTACTCTGTATGATGGGTTTGTTTTCCTTTTTCTCTTTTCTTTGTTGTGTGTGTTTGTTTACGCACATCTGGGTTAACCATCTCGATTCTTTCATAATCATGGTGAAAAATCTATTATGCAACAGCAAAAAATAGGTTACTCTAAAAAATTACTCTCCAAATGTCACTCATGCAACAAGCACGGTCCTTTCTCATCCTTGTTCCAATCCCTTGATTTCTTCCTATCAAGTGGTTGTCCACCACCTTGTTGCATCATCCACCTACTTGAGCGGGAATTCCTTTACCATTTTTCTTGTTGAGGCATCTTGATGCTTCACAATTTTCTGATTCATTGGATTCATCATCACCTGATTTGGTAAGAGTGACATTAATCCCAAGTTTCAAGTCATAAAAATTAGGGTATGGGATACAAGGTACTAAAAAAGCAATAAGAATGTGGAAGGCTTTGTCATGAAAGGAAACATGAATGTACCAAGGATTTGGATCAATATTATTCTTATGTCATTAGTTATTTTGAATGAATTTAATACATTGTACATAGACGATGAAATTTCAAGTGTGCAATGTGTATAAGGTTGGCCAAGAAAGATATTATAAGAGAGGTGGATCAAGAACCTTGAGTTTGGTGTGGATGGTCTTGGAGTTGACGGTGAAAGGGAGACAAATATAATTGAGAGGATTCTAATGAGTTTAATAAAATCCACAAGTAATTCTAGCATCTTTAAGTTCATCGATATAGAAGTTGTGGTTTTTAATAAGAAAGAAGGATGTGACATTGATTCCAAAACCTCCATCTACTAGGACTCTTCTTACATGAGCTTCATGTATGGTGACAATAATAAGAAGTGGAGGGTCATCAAAAAGGATTAATACTTCATCATTAATCATATCATCTTTGGGGAATTCTACGGCTATATATTTGGAGTTTCTGGAAGGACTGGTGGTTTTGATGTTAATTTCAGGGTTAGGAAATAGTTGTATGGGGGGAGACTCCTTTTCCTCTAAGTGAAAAATTTGTTACATGAGAAATTTTTGATGATGTAGAGAAGTACACATGAATTTTAGCAAAGGGATAGTACAAGTCATGAAATTGAGTTCAAGGAAATTCCATTGTGGCCTAGGATAAGTGTCATAGCGATACCTATGAGGATGAGAAGTGAAAGAGGGATGCATAGTTGGGTGAGGGTTGTACAATTGAGAAACCTTATTCTAAGATGGAGGAATGCATTTCATGGATGGGATTTTTGATGCATCTTTTGGATGAGGATCAACTGAGGGGGCATGCTCATCATTAGGTTTCTTAAGATAAGTTTTGATGAGTTTCTCATCATTATGCGAAGATTTATTTTGTTTGTGGATAGGGTACTTATGTACAGACTTACGTCAGTAGTTAAACTAGGTTACGTTCACATATTGTGAATTGAGGTAATTTTTATCATAATACCCTTAAATATTTCCTACAAAGTGGTTTATATGGTTTTTATTATGGTTAGTCTTAGATTTTCAATTGTCATCAGATTGTAGAAGGGGTTGATATTTCTCATAATGTTCATGGATAATGGCATCAGTGTCAAATTGAGGTCCAAGGAAAAAATCAAGAGCATCCTTTCTAAGATCTCAACAATCCTCGTGGGAGTGACTAGTAATGACATGCCACCAAAATAAAAGATCGGGGTTGAAGGAAGACAATGGTCACTTGGTAGGAGGGAAGATTTGAGGGTTAGGAAGAAGTTGTAATAACTCGCCATATAATAAATGTGGGTGGTGTGGGTTATGAGAAATAGTACTTTGATTTGATTTTTTATAAAAGGAGTGTGTGATAGATTTTTATTTAGAAAGAGATTGAAGATGAATGACATTAGACATTGATTCAAGGTTGCTTGGTTGCTTGGAAAATTGTTTGAATTCTTGAATAAGGAAGTCTTTCCACTTGGCCTACTTAAGAGCATCTTTCATTTTGTTGAGAGAGAATTTCTAAACTTCATATTGGAGATCAAGAGAAAAATCCTCGAAGGAATAATTGGCACAAATTTTAATTATCATGATGACGGTTTACTTAATTACATAAAATCTTCCATCACTTGATGAAATGAAGGGCCAATTCATTAGGAAATTGTTTGAGATTGATTCATTTTTAAAATGTATTCTATATGAGGTCATATTTTTGAAACTCCACTAAAGATTGGACTAGACTCTCTAAATTGATAATAGAGTGTGAAGGAATTTGATTATACCATTCTAAAGCTTCTGCTACAAATGTCTTTACTAAGACCTTAGTTGTAACATAGACATTGGTTTGGATCCAATCCTTAAATATATTTCCATAGTTTTTAAGATAGATTTTTGGATCACATAATTCATCATAAGAAATGGTAGAAGATAAAACCCTTATGTCCATAAATATTTTAAGGAGTTAGGGGTTAATTTTGTAATGTTTGAAGTACCTTTGCATATTGGAGGAGGAGGGATGGAATTCCATTAGAATCCAAAGGCAGAGGAGGTGTTGAAGTTTTATTAGGACCTATAGGGATTTGTGTTATCTCAGAAACCATTTATAGAATATGATTTTGCATTTGGAACATAGTAGAAGTAGTGGAGGATTAGATAATGACCATTTGATCTAACAACTTGCTAATTATGAGATTAGGATCAAGTGGTGGATTATGGCCGTTAGATGAAGAAGCTTTGGTATTGTTGTTTGGAAAAAGTGTTTATGGTGACTTATTTGGTGTTACTACAATTGTAGGAGGATTATTGTGATAAATGGGTTTTGAATGGTGTTTTAGTACTATCTCTTCCATATGACCTATACCTTGATAGACTTTAAGTAATTCCCCCTCTTTACTTGTGTAGTATTCGTTATTATTCAAATTTTTAATAAAATGTATGGGATCAACTCCTATGATTTCTACCATAAGCATTCCAATTTAAGGCCACTTTTTGATAGCATCGATCATGTTGGTGCACAAGGGTTGATGGCATTAGGTATGGAAGGGAGAAATCCAAATAGAATAATAGTTGGTAGGGTACAAAGGCCATGTTAGTGTAGGTTATTATTTATCCTTTTATTTATTTATTAGGATAATTCTAACACTTGTGTTAGCCCTACACTTGTTGGGTTAGCTTTCTTAGGTGTACTAGTTGTGTGGAGCTAGCTTACTAGTTGTGTTGAGTTAGCTTCTCAGTTATGTGGAGTTAGCTTACTAGCATTTTGGATTTAACTTAACTACAAGCATCAGTTAGTGGGAGTTCTTCACCACTGATTTAGGTAGTAGTTGCACTTCTCTCCTCCTTTATGTGCATCTTTCGTATTGAGTAATTCAAGTCATTGTTTTGTAATGTATTGAGTATTATGGATTATGATGGATTTCCATATATGGTATTTTAGCTCTTTTGTTTTGCAAATCTAATGTGATGTACTATTATCATTTGAGATCGTGGCTTGGAAAAATCTTCTTATCGTTCCTTTTAGGCTGATGGCATCGACTTGTGAAAGAGAATATGAGTCGTAAAGATTTTTTTTAGGTGGAGATGAAGGAATGAATTAATAACCCATGGGAATCTTACAAGGATTCATACTGGCCAAAAATATTCTTAGAGGAGACATGATGAAAAATGAGAGAGTTAAAACATAGGAGAATTGAGTTTTTCCCCAAATCCTAATGGCATTAGTTGTGTAAAGGAACACAGTGTATGATGGATTTAAAAAGGAGAGGACATTCAGAGATATATGACCTGGTCGAATCATTCGTGCATTATATGCACATAATTTGATAGCATTGAAACAGGACCTAAAACACACATATCGACTTGAGCATGTAGTGGGGTTTTGCACAGTGGTCAGTTGCATTAAAAATAGGAAAAAATAAGAGACCTGGGAAAATATGACGTAATTTAGGGTATAGTAGGCCTCATGTCAGGTTCACTAGAGTATATGATGATAGGTTCTTGGTTGGGTTTTCAAATGTAGGGATGAAATCTAAGTTTGAACACATGATATAGATACCAAATGTGCTTAGATAATGTTAGTGTCATAATTCTAGAAGATAATGATCCTAACCCTAAGATAGCTATAATTTTCTAAGGCCAACACCTAAGATAAAGATCGGAATCGTACTAGGATTCAGAATGAGAATGAGTCAAGAGATGGGTAAAATCAAGGGGCGTAATATAATAAGAAAAAGAACTGAATCAAAGTAAACATAAATTTACTCTAATCTATAGCAATGAATGAATAAACCATCCAAAAAATAATAATATACAAGTAACAAATAAACTAAGAAGGGTTATAAATACTTACATGCAGTGCAGCTACTAATGTATGATCGTCCCCAGAGACAACAATACTAAGAGAGAATTTATATGGATGGAGAATGAGAAAGTTCAAGTAGAAGACATCCATTCCTAGCTCACTATGGTGGCCTAAATTCAAAATGGAAAACTCCAAAACCTTAAGTCTATCAACTAGATGTGAAAACATATGCAAATGTCCAATGTTCAAGAAAATAAAGTGTTTTGAGAGTGTGAAAATAGTGGATGGATGGGTATATATATCCAATGACATTTCCCATGGGCGATGATATCGGCTATAGAAAAACCAAACCTAACATCATCCCCCTAAGGACATGGGATGTAAAACAAGGAGGGATGTAGTGCCCACAATTTTCACACCTAATAAATCCATGGCCAAATAAACCAAGAATTTTTGTCTTTCATTACTTGTTAAAAGACAACACATGGCTTATAAAACTCCACATCACATGAGACATTTGTACAAACGTAAACCCACTTATACAACAATATTGCACAAGATGCACAACAATGTCTTACTTTCTCAAATGACTTATACCAAAACAATGACCCAACTATAGTAAAAACACATGGATAGAATGATTTATTTCAATAAATTTGGACATATTCCAATGAATATAGACTCTAATATTACAGATTTTAGTAGAAATTTATCACTTTTTGTGTGTAATGGATTATGTTTTTGTTACTATTGAATTCTATTATTACTATTATTGGATTCCATTAGTAGAACTATTGGATTCCAATATTGTTATTATTGGACGTAATGGAGTTCCAATATCGTTACTTTTGGATGACAATATTGTTGTTATTGGATGCAATGGAGTTCCAATTACGCTATTTTTTTATTCCAATTTTGTTATTTTTGTATTCTAATTTCACTATTATAGGATTCTAATTTCGTTATTTTTGGATTATAATTTTGCTAAGTTACATAAGCCTAGCGGTCGTTACGCTCTAGGCTAGTGGTTGCTAAGATACATATGGCTAGAAGACGCTAAGTTACATAAGGCTAGCGGCCACTAAGGAATTTTATTACTGAAAAGGTGGGCATTTTAAATGATTTCACCCAGATTTAGGTATAATGGGTTCCAATGTTTTTAATTTTTAGATTTTTATATTCCAATTTTGCTATTATTGGATTCCAATATTCGTTATTTTTGGATTCTAAATTCGCTAATTTACATAAGCACCCTTCATCACATTCACCTAGCCATGGCTCCCTTCACCTCACTAGTATTAATTTAATTAATTTAATTAAATTAATTCATTATCCTCACCATATTTATTATTTAAATATCTTAATTTAAATAATATCTACACATATAGTTCACTTAGACACCTCACCAAGCCAACTCAACCTAAGACCTACTCTTAGCAAGTTACCATAACTAACTAAGACTTACCCAAACCCTAAAAATCAATGCCTACACTCCCTCTAACCACATTCCCGCATGCTCACAAGAAGCTCCCAGTCTAATCCGCAGGATAACCACACAAGATCTGAGGAAATCAGGAGGATCTCCCTAAGTTTAGTAAACCTAGGAAATCCCACCTTGACCAACGTCGGTTACCCCTAACCGTCGCCGGTTAAGCCGGACCGCCATCGGTTACCCCTTTTTAACTCCTAAACTACCTTATTCTCAAGGTTGGAAAACATTGGGAGAAATTTGATGAGCAAGAATGAGATCTCAAAAGATAACGCATCTTCAGAGAGTCAATTCCAGCAAGAACTCACATCCAAAGAAGGAGATTGAACATCTTCTCCTGCACAGCCATCCCAGCCACATTCGGATCTATCTAAGCAAAGAGGAGTGTGCATGCAGCCCATGCAGAAGCTTTCTTTCAATCAGTGATCACTTGCAGCCTTCAAACCCATCATCAACACCTCCATCCTTCACACACAGACTTTCAGAAATGAAATCCAAGTAAGTATAACATCATACTTTCCTGGTTATTTCATCTCATCATTATTTTATCATCCATTGTTTATCTTGCTCCTTATTGACCATCTCCAACACTTTTCACCTCCATAGACCCATCAAAACCTCACAAAAATCCTACTCCAGTCACCCATTACCTCATCCCGACCAACTAAAATCCTTTGTGCAATCACAAAGAGGACCAAAAACCCCATTCTGTGACATTCCCAGATCTCACAGTAACCGGCGCCGGTTATACCTAACCGCAGTCGGTCACCCCTGACCGACGTCGGTCTATGTGTTTGCCCACACAACCTTAAACAGAGACCTATCCACTCCATTTTACCTCACCCTCACTCACCTGTGACCTACCTGAGACCTTTATCAGACCTGCAGAACCCAGAACCAACCATTTGACCTGTGGATTCTATTCTAGCTTAGCCTGTTAGATTAGATCTATTTCTTATTGTGTTTTAAGTGAGATACCTAAATCATTTTAAAATAACAATAGGATTTACTTTGTTTACTACATTAATTTGTTTTAAACAGTGGACTGACAGCCATCTAGGAAGTATCATACTTCCCAGATCTAGCTTACGCTAGGCAGTTCACTGCCCATATTGTTTAATGCTTTTTGGTGGTCTTGTTTTCATTACAGGTAGTTCCTCCTAGCCAAAAGGAAGCTCTCACAGTCAGCTGTGGATTCAGAAGTCATACACACGTAACAACCCATCAACCGACATTTGAACAGGTATTCCTCCTATGCCCGTTACCCTATCTATTTCGTCAACCATTCAAAGAAACAATCTAAGAAAAAGGTGAAACATTTTGGCATGCCCAGTGGGACCCATCCGGGGTTCCTTGCATTTCATTCATTCCTAGGAAAAAATTGTGTGTTTGTTTCCCTTTTAAAAGCGTACACACTAATTTTCTTCCCTGGTAATCCACTCCTTCTTTCTATTTGCTCTAAAGGAAACTTTTCTTTTGGTGTATTTAAAAGAAATCATTTCTTCATGTTTTCTGCATTTTAGTGAAAGAGCATCCCTCTTCCTATTCATCTTATTGTGTCATCCAATTTCACATTTTTGATTTGGGTTTTAAAATCATTGCATTTCATTCTGATTTTCTACATTAGCTCACATTAATTGAGGGCAACCTATACACTGGAAGTCATTACCAGCTGATGGTTGACAAACGAATCATAGAAAATCACTTCTATCCTTTTCTCTTTCTCTGAGTCTTACCAAACCACACAAAAATTCAAAATACATACATTCTTAAACAACATCTTACCTGGAAGAAGCTGTAGGTGATCACACGATCACGACACAGTGGGCACCCAGCTCGCTGCTCTGTCAAGTCATACTTCAGAGCGTAGCCCGCCCCCACCATAACAAACCTGAAACCTCACCCTTTAGATCTCCTTCTTTGTAGGAAGCCATCCTCACCAAAAACTCTATTTCACAATTCATGTGTCAGTCCCTAAATAGCATAAGCTGAACAAATGTAATAGAATAGGCACTCTAAGAACATTCTTTCTTAGTGTTTTGTTTGATTTGTGTTTTGAGGTGAGAGCTTTCGATTATTATTTTTGTCTTTCCTTGCACATTCCCAATCATAGTCGGAGTATTCTGACTGAGTCTGAGTGTGTCTGGACCACATCTACATCATTCTCATATTTCTGGGTTTGATTCCACACCAAATTCTAATTCACAACCACTTTTTCTCATCACTATATCAATTTCACAGTGACCATCATCAATTACCTCTGACCGCCATCGGTTACGCTCAACCACCATCAGTTCTAGGTCCTTTTGCTAACCTATTCAAAAGGAAAGTTTCACTTCACTTTCTTCCACTTTCCACAGTCTCTGTCACTATCACTTTTTCCATTGACATTTTACACATCCCCAGATTTGGCATACTTGTTAGATTTTTCCTTCTGCCTCACTGATTACTCACTACCTATTTTCCACAGTAACCAGTAGTGGTTACCCCTGACCGAACGTCGGTTGTCCCTAACTAGCATCGGTTACCCTGTTTCACATTCCACGCACCATTTGTTACTTCATCCATTTTTTATCACCAGATTCACCTGTTCCTACTATTCTCTGTATTATTTACAGAGAAGCAACATCACCTGATCAGTACTGGTTCACATGGTACTGACCCGAAGACAAGCGAACACCCTCGTGTTCCATGCCAGTCACCAACCACTCCCCCTAGTCCTTCCCCACCCTCTATTCTATCACCAGCCATGGATCCCATCCAACCTACCAATATCGCTACCGGAGATGAGGAGTTCACACGACTCCTTGACCAGAACCCTGTTGCCTTGCAGTTTTACCTCTCCCATTCATCCACTCGAGATGCCTCGGGTCAGTTGATATATGACATGCCTGTATCTATCCCCCTGACACTCGCACCCACTTCCACCTCAGCCCCATCTGGCTCCATGCTTCCCGCTTCCACTTTACCCCCAGTCATTTTGTAGTTAGGTCCTATACCGCTATGACTACCACATCTTTTACCCCTGTAGCACCCATTACATCCACCATACCCTTGAAGACTACCCCAAACATGACCTCATCCGCCCCTAATGTCTCATACATACCCGTAGCTACGTTCCCACCTCCAGTGTTGGTGACCCCTACCCCATTTCAGAACGTAGTTCTTTCCATTCCACAATCACTAGCCCCTATTACCACTAGGGTTACCACAACCCTTCCTCCCCCATATACATACTACCAACAACCACCTGTTTCATCTATTATTCATTCTGGGTACATACCCCCTATTTCATTGCCTTCTTCTCCACCACCTTACATGGCAGCCCCATACACTAGAATGTCACACCCATTATACACCCAAAACCAACCTCCTCACACTATAGGAGGCATCCAATCATCACAACCCACCAATGACCTAATTAGATTGATGATGGATAAGATGCAAACACTGGAGGCATCAGTTTCTGGCTCCCGCAACACTCTCACTTATGATGAGATTTGCAACGAGCCTATTCACCCATCCATTCCCATCCATTCATACCCTGTGCATTGGGAAATGCCTAAATTCAACTACTTCAATAGTAAGGAAGACCCACAACAACATTTGCACTCATTTAAACATGGATGTTATTTGATTGCTCATGATGATGCCTTACTTTTGAGAACTTTTCCCATGTCCCTCACTGGACCAGCATTAGATTGGTATAGTGGGTTACCCAAACACTCCATATTTTCATTCAATCAGGTAGCCCAGGCTTTCTTGGATCATTTTTCTATCAACATCGCCAAGAAAGTTACCATGACCGATCTATATTCCACACGTCAGTACGAGGATGAATCTATCACAGATTTTGTCACTCACTAGCACAGCCTGATCAATCAACTTACCTTTCAACTGCCACAAACTGAACTCATTGAGCTCTTCACACGAGCTTGTGCCAGACATATCTCCCTGACCTTGTAGGTCCAAACTTTCAGAACATTCGATGAGGCATTTACTATGGCACAAAAGTTAGAAATTCAGGCTATTGAAGAGAAGAAAATCCAATTACGAAATAAGAATTCGACATTCAAGTCGACTGAAACCTCTTCTTCTTCTAAACCACCAACCAATTATTCAAAGGCTAAAGGTACCACTAACGTAGTGGTACTCAAGGCCAGCCCAGCTCATCCATCCAATCAAGCCACACCCTCATCTAATCTATCACCCATACAGGCTTTTCGATTCAGACAAGAGCAAGTGAAAATATACCCCAATTGGGGAACCATACTCTTCTATTTTAGAAAAGCTGATCAAAGCTGGTGCCATCACCCTTCCACCCATAAAACCACACACTAGTTTTGACCCTGCTCACCCCATGCCTATGTGGTATAAGGAACAAGATTTCTGTAACTACCACCGAGTGAAAGGACATAGTGACGGTAACTACATCACTTTTAAGAATATTGTCCAGGAAATGCTCGAGAAAGGCGAGTTGACTGTGGATAATCCCAACGCTGCCCCTAATCAAAATCTACAAATCTTTAAAAAACCATTTCCCAATCATGCCCCTTCATCCAATCAAATAGGTGAGACATCCACTCACGATACCCATACTCGTGAGGTTCATGCAATCTTTAACGAGGTACCTGTTGCATCTCAATTACCTCACATCCCTTCCATAGAGGAAATCCTAGCCCGAAACCCTCCTTCCACATCTGAACCAACTGTCACTGTTCCTTCACCAATAGAAGAACACCCTTCATCACCTACAGAGGAGTCTCCTACAGACATTGAGACCATCTCACCCCTAGCTTCTCCACTTAGCAAACCTTTACCTACCATACCTCCTCCACCCGTAGAGGAGCACCCATTACCTCCTCCACCCATAGAGGAGCACCCATTACCTCCTCCACCCACAGAGGAGCACCTATCCATTCCTTCACTCATAGAGGCATCCCCATTATCCCTTCCACTCATCATAGACCCAGTGGAGATACCTTTTCCTCTTGGCGAGCATTCTCCATTAGCTACCCAACATCCAATAGACCTACTTTCAGCTCTCTTACCCACAGAAGCTGAAGCTGGCCAATTCCCCATCTCTAAGATGCATTTTACGGGAATTCCCATTAGGTCCTCACCAATTTCACCCACTGATGTGCCATTCTCACGTTTGGCTGATCACTTAGAGTATGTGGATAGAGCTTTGTTATGGGGGCACCTCTTACTCCCTGTCTCAACACAGATGCAGAAGATCCCTCGATGACACCTCCACTATCTACCCAAGCACATTTCCACCCATCAAACCACATACAACCACTGTTGTCGCAACCCCTTCCATGATATCTGTTAACACTCACACCACACCCTTACCCATAACCCGACCTATGCCTAAACCCAAACCCATACCCACAACATTTACCTCCACTAAACCTATTACCACTTTAGGGGTCACCCCGATCACCAGCCTTACTCATCCACCTATTAAACTAGATTTAGCTACATCCTCCAATGTTAAAACCACACCTACTCTGACACCCAAACTAAACAAACAAACTCATCAACCTCATACCCCTATCACACCAATCACACTCGCACTTGTCCCATCTTCCTTAAGACCTTAGCTACCCAATAGGGTCAAGCACCCCTCACCCATTCATAACCAATAACACAACCACCCATTCCTACCTCACAAATCTCTAACCTACCCATCACACAACATGACTCATATCCTCACCTGCAGTCTCTTTACCACCAATACCTCTGATACCTTCAGTTGTTGCTTCACTACCTACTACACTTCAGTCATTATCCCTCACACCCCAAGCACGACCCACGTCATCTACCTTCATAGCACCCTCGTTATCCCCTTGGGTAACTCACCCTCTTCCTCCATCTGCTTTCCCTTCATAGACCTCGTACGCCCACATCACCTTTACCCAAGAAGGTGCACCCCAAAAACAAAACCCCACTACCCCACAACAAAGTAGTCAAAACAAAACCACACCCTCCTACCCATCCATCTACTATACCCCTACCCAAATGAACCCGACCGATACCTCAAACCACACCTAGAGCCTAAACCCATAGCTCGACCTGTTCCTACTCTTCCAAAAATAATTCCCAGACAACCAACCATACCTACACCCAAACCCACATTCACTTCCCATTGTGATCCACTAGCAGGGTCCTATGCCAAAATTTTAACCAACCTCCTCGAGACTTCTGTTATCACATTACCACCACTCTGACCTTACAACCCCCTCAAACCCAAGCCAAAAGGGTTTGATGATACTAAAATTTGTGCATACCATCGTGTGCCAGGGCACGATGTGGAGAACTGCAAGGCCTTGAAAACCATCCTTATCCAATTGTGTCCACCAGAAACCAACTTTGACGATGACGACCTTCTGGATGAGGACCCTGCTTCACCTACACCCATTCCCACACTACCCACTCAACAACCACAACCTCCATCCTCACAACTCCTAGAGCCACCCCCAAGATTTGAAATTAACATGGTTCACATCAGAGAACTTGCCACGCCACCACCCAAATGTCGTTGCACCCAACTGACCTCACAGGGTTTTTCTCCTCCCGTAGGTTTTTTCCCTTCATGTCATTATACCACTTACCCTACACCCTCTCCATTTGACAAATTCCCTCAAATCAACATGGTACACGTTACTACACATGCGCAGAAGGGTAAAGAAAAGGTAGCTGACCCACCAACCAATCCTATACCCAACATACCATCTACACCCATACCTAAGATAACTATCCACGGCCCCACATACCCCATTTCTAATGGTGTCACACATCGCACCATGCTCAAACAATTACACCAATCTCCACTCAAAATGTCCTTATATGACCTCATCCAAACCTCAGAATCCCATCGTCAAGCCCTCATGGAGGTTCTTCAATCTATCGAGGTTTTACCCAATGACCCTACACCCGTAGCCTCCATTATCACACCCCATCATGTAGCTTCCCTCACCAAATTACCACCTTCATCCTCACCTCACCTTGTTCACCAAGTGGCCTCCCTTAGCTTCTCAGAGGAGGAGATCGCGCCATACCAAAATGATGACCCAGACCCAGCCCTCTTCATCTTTGTACACATTGATGACATATGGGTACACCGTGTGATGATTGATGGAGGCACTAGCATTAACATCATTTCATCCCATGCATTTTCTCAAATGCACATACCTGACAATTGCATGCACAAACATCCGGTCATGTTGCGTTCATTCAATGATGCTATCACCTCCACACTAGGCACTGTCATCCTTCACATTTGTGTGGGCCCCCGCACTGTTCCAGAATTGTTTTATGTTTTGGAGGGGGAATTCCAATATAACTTGTTGCTTGGTAGACCCTGGATCCATGTCATGGGTTACGTTCCTTCCACTTTGCATCGTTGTGTAAAGTTTGAACATGAAGGACACACTTATACCATTCCAGCTGACCCATCACCTTTCAAAACATGCAACATGCTTTACCGACCCAACGATGTACTCATACCGGTCAAGCCGTCTACTTCCGCAACCAATACTACTTCACCTACACCTACACCCACACCTACCAGTACCACCACTACTTTTACCGCACATACCTCCTCCATGCCTACCACCGCTATAGCCTCCACGGCTGACCCATTAGCTTCCCAATCCATTAACACCACCTCTGCATCGACCTCTGACACATCATCCATACCAGCTTCCCACATACCAACCACTGATCCCTTGGAAGGTGTTTTTCAATGCCTCACTCTGGGGGAGTACCGCCTATATAGTGTCAACACCTTCCTTACTCCACATGAGTATGGAAGTCTTCACCAACACCCTCGCTATGATCACCATATTAGAGAACACCTCCTTTATGGTCCTCCTCATCTTCATACTAGTCTCACCTATGGGGGACTTGATACTACCACTTACACACCTGAACCACCATCACAACCCCGCCCATTTTCTGCTGACTTCCAATCACTTACCAATCACCATTTCACCCACACCTTCCTACACTGATGTGTGTGGAAGGGTTTTGGTTTTGGCTTCTATGAGAAAGGTTGCCATACCATTATTCCATGTACCACCCACAAACATAATGACCGTAGTGGTATCAGCTTCCCCAAACCTCCTACCAAATAGGCCCGCATTGAACTCATTGCAGACCCTAGCCCTTCTCCACCTTCATCACCACCCTCACCGATGGAGTCGATGGATCCTAAATCTATCCCTCCTAACTTTTTTTCATAAACACCATTTCCTTGGGGCCTTTGACCTATCAACGCGAAGGTGAGGCCCCTTCCACTCTTCCATTCCTGTATCCTGAGATGATCGACAATGACACACCAACCATTAACATCATTCAATGTCAGGATGATGAATCCATACTCACCTACCTTGGTGCAGAAGACTCATATATTCATCAGTCGTTACCCTCTGAGACACAAACCATGTTGAATGAATCGACTATTGAGATCAACATTCATACTCAGGATGACCCGCACATCCTAAAGATCAGACAATCTTTAGATGTTGCTGAACATGAAGCCATCACTTCTTTTCTCTGAGAGCATAACCACACTTTCACTTGGTCTTACACAGACATGCCTGGTATTGACCCCACCATAGTGGTCCACAATATCGTAACCATTCCTGATGCCAAACCTATCAAACAAAAGCTATGGAAAATGCACCCTCACATTTCCCTTCTCGTCAAAGAAGAACTTCAGCGTCTTCTTTCCATTTCCTTCATCTTACCCATTGATTATCCTCATTGGATTTCTAACATTGTCCCTATCACTAAAGCAATAGGGGGACTCCACATTTGTACGGACTTCCGGGACCTCAACCTCACCTTCCCGAAAGATGACTTTCCCTTGCCCAGTATTGATCAACTTGTGGACCTTACCGCGGGTCACGAGATGCTCTCACTCATGGATGGTTTCTCGGGTTATAACTAAATTTTTCTTGCCCCAGAAGATCAGCACAAGACCGCATTCATTACCCCTTAGGGGACCTTCTGCTATCGAGTCATGCCTTTTGGCCTTAAAAATGCTGGTGCTACATATCAACATGCTATGACTTACATCTTCCATGATATCATGCATCGCATATTGGAAGATTACGTGGATGATCTCTTGGCTAAATCTAAATGCCGTGTCGAGCACCTCGCTGTCCTCAAAACCATCTTTGACCACCTCATTAAATATTGCATCTGCCTTCAGCCTAAAAAGTGTGTCTTCATGGTTCTCTCAGGAAAGCTCCTGGGATTTATCATTTCCTTACGTGGTATAGAAGTTGACCCAGCTAAAGTCAAGGCCATTCTGGAAATACCTCCGCCCACTAACCTTAAACAAATCCGTAGTTTGCAAGGTAAATTGTAGTCCATTCACCGATTTATTTCCCAACTCTCCGACCAGTGTCAACCATTTCATCATCTACTTAGGAAGGATGTCTCTTTCAAATGGGATGTTGACTATCACAAAGCTTTTGAGGCCCTAAAACAATACCTTCTCCAACCACCCGTACTCATTCCACCTAAAGACGATCAACCCTTTTACCTATACATATCAGCTACCGATCATTCCTTGGGAGCCATGCTCGCTCATCATGATGAACAACATAGGGAGCAGGTGGTTTATTATATAAGCCATACCCTTTTGGACTACGAAACCCAATACACTCACCCTGAAAAACTTTGCTTAGCCTTAGTTTTTGTTGCCACCAAACTCCGCCATTACCTACTCAACCACAAAACCTATGTTGTGACCAACACTGACCCTTTACACATCATGTACACTAAACCTTATCAAAATCAGTGCACCATGTGATGGATTATGATTTTAGCTAATCTTGACCTCAAATTCATTCACCAAAAGTCCATTAAGGGCCAGGCTATCACCGACCAACTGGCTGACGCACCTATTGCTAGGGACCAACCCTCAAACTTTGATTTCCCTAACAAATCCATTGCTAACCTCTCTTTGGATGACGACCCTTACCAAATGACCTTATTCTTCGATGGTTCCAAATGTCAGTGTGGGGGTGGTGCAGGAATTATCCTCATTCCTCTTGATGGTGAACCCATGCCCTTATCATTTAAACTCGACTTTGAATGCACCAACAATATCACCGAATACGAAGTGCTCGTATTGGGTCTCATGACTACCTATGCCTTAGACGTTAAGTCCATTAATATCTTTGGTGATTCTCAACTGGTAGTAAACCAAGTCAATGGTGTTTATCAGTGTCATAATGAAATACTTCAAGAATACAAATGTTACGTTGGCATCATGTTGACTACCTTTGACCGCTATAAAATTCAAACCGTTCCACGATCCACCAATAAATTCACAGATACCATGGCCTGCCTCGCTTCTCAAATACCCGCTTCACCTGACGATTCAGACATCTTTGTTACCGTAAAACACATACCAAGACCTTCTTATAAATCTTGTTGTATTAACCTCATCCAAACTACCTCACTGAACACACAAGATCTTTGGTATAAGCAGCTTGCGGACTACCTTTCCCTTTCTATATTGCCTCCTGATCTCACACGTAATGGACAACGTGCCTTTCTCAAAAAGGCCTCTCATTATGTCATCATGGGTGGCCTTCTCTATAAATGAGGCTTTGACAGTATTCTCTTACGATGCCTCACCAGCTCTGAAATCCCCTATACCATTAAAGAAGTTCACGATGGCATATGTGGAGGTCACTTCAGTGGCCTTGTTGTTGCTAAGCGTATTCTTCGCCTAGGCTATTACTGGCCGACCCTTAATCATGATTGTTGTGACTATGTCAAATGTTGCATGAAATGTCAACAACATTCCAACCTTCATCATACACCCAGTCATGCCTTACAGGTCACTCGTGACCTTTGGCCCTTCTCTCAATGGGGTTTGGATCTTGTCAGAGAAATCAATCCTCATTCTTCCCAATGCCATCAATGGATCATAACTACTACCGAATACTACAAAAAATGGGTAGAAGCCATACCACTCATCTCCATGAAAGATGAGAAAATATGTGAGTTCATTAACCATCATATCATTTGTCACTTTTGGTGTCCCTCATCGCCTCATCACTGACAATGGAAAACAATTCAAAAACAAAACACTGCAAAAACTTTGCGATGCCTTCGGCATTCAGCTTAGTTTCTCATCACCTTATTACCCACAAACCAATGGCCAAGCCAAATCCACTAACAAAACCCTCAATAAAATTCTCATGAAAGTGGTTGATGATATTGGGAAGGATTGGCATACGCACATTCCTTTTGCTCTATGGGCATACCGCACTAGTATTTGCACCTCCACTGCGGCCACACCCTTTTCTCTGGTCTATGGTACAGAGGTTGTTTTTCCTCTTGAAGTCCAGATCCCCTCACTCTGCATTTCTCTCCATGACATGCTTACTGATGATGAATTTCATCAGGACCACTTGGCACAACTGGAGTTATTAGACGAACATCATCTTAATGCTCTAGATCACCTTCAAGTTTATCAACAACGTATCAAACAGGCTTATGACAAATGTGTTCATGAACGAACCTTCCAAGTTGGTGACCTTGTTTTGAAATAAAATCAACACGTAACCAAAGCAAAGAAAAGCAAACAAGGAAAAATTTCTCCTAATTGGCTTGGACCATACATCGTAACTCATACCTATGGATCAGGTTCCTATCGTTTGTCCTCTCTTAAGGGTAAACCCGAACCTGAGCCCCTTAACGCATTACATCTTCAACCATTCTACTGTTGACCTCTAGTCCTACATCACTATTTATCTAGTTCATGCTCATCCCTTGAGCACCATTTACCTTTTCCACACCTCCTCTCCAACGACTAAACAAGGATCATGTGATTACCCGTCACCCTTTTTCCTTATCTTACATATGTGCACCATGGCTCTGCGCATGGCATGATTCTCATGGATACTTTTCATCTTATTTTAGATGAGATCCCATGGTTGTTCATCCTTGCCTTCTCAAAAAGATCCAAATGCTTCATTATAGTCTCGTCCATGACTTAAAAGCCAAAAAAAAAACTCTGATCTAATACAAAAAAAAATAGATGAATCCCTCAGAAGGACATCTTCCAAATAAGGGATCAACTCCTTGAGTCAAACTTCCAATATAAAAGATGAATCCCTCAAAAGGACATCTTCCACATTTTACCCTCAATTTTCACTATAAGTAGACTGTTCCCTCAAAGGATAGCTATAAAAAGCTCACAACTCTCTACATAGTTTTTTCCAAAAAAGAAGACTATTGTTTCTCAACAATCAAAATTCAGAAGCTTCCCGCATCGATCAGCTTCACGAAGACCTCAAGGAGACATATACTCATCCCGTGTAGACTTCCCACATCGATCAGTCTGTCTAAAAAAAAGGCTTTTTTGTCATGGACTTGCCTATTGTGATCTTGGCTCTATTGCCCAAGGCATTCTACTTCCCATTTTATGACCCAATTACCTACACCTCTCTACCCATTGTCTTTTCACTTCATACCTCAAGGGACCTGCTGAACCTATGACATTTGGTGATCATGTGACTCTTCATCACTCTTAGAATTATCAATCATGTAATGTCTTTAGGGTCTTACATTCATTATCCTATCTATAGATGTGTTTCATACGTTTTGATCCTTGCCAATCGGGTGGCTTTCTTTCCCCCTCTTATCTTTTCTCTTCTTCATCACCTTTTGATTTTCTTATACAGGACTTAGTCCTCGACGCTTAACTTTTGGGGTCATCCTCCCCTTTCACCATAGTCACCCTCACCTGCAACGTTTTTTACTATCATTCACCTCCACCTATTAAACCCAAACCCATAACATGACCACAAACCTACCAACTCATTTTCATCTTCTTCCCTAGCTTATGGGAGAACTACATCGGTCTGAGGTCCCTTTTCACTGGGACTATGTAGGCAGCACTTCCAGGGCATGGGGCCCTGGAAGGTTAGCTCGGCCACTCTTTACCCTAACCATTTTCCTCACCCTTACCTGATTTCCTGTTCATCTCAAAAACCTCGACATTTAAACCATATACCACATAACTTTTACCACTTATATTATTTCACATTTTCATACATAACCAACATTTTCCACATTTTACACTATCTCATGCATTTATATTACCATTTGTTATCAAAATACTGAAATAACTCAACCATGCCTAACAACCTGACTCGATCCATGCCTAACAACTTAACTCAACCATGCCTAAAACAACCTGACTCAACCATGCCTAACAACCTGACTCAATCCATGCCTAAACTGACCTAACTTGATCCATGCCTAAACCAACCTGACTCGATTCATGCCTAAACCAACCTGACTCGATCCATGCCTGAACCGACCTGACTCAATCCATGCCTAAAACCTGACTCAATCCATGCCTAACAACGATGCCTAAAACAACCTCATGGCTACCTAACCTAAACCAACCTGACTCGATCCATGCCTGAACCGACCTGACTCAATCCATGCCTATGACCTGACTCTATCATGCCTAGCTCATCTATTTTCCATCCATATCATAAGTAAAGTAAAACTCATACACATCACAACAACATCACCTGCATATCATCTATCTCCTCATATATACATGTGTATATCAATACAATGTACACCCGTATCACATAAATGTGTATCTCAATAAACATGCCAGTCTCATCATGGCTATCATCTCAAAAATGTCGGCACGTAGGCTGATATACTATAACTAATCATCATCGGCTCGCAGGCTGGTATCCAATACAAAAATGTCTTCAGCTCACAGGCCAGTATCATGTACAAAAAATAAATACAATATCTCTTCGGCACGCAGGCTGGTCTAATATATCATACATACAAAAATGACTCGGCACGCAGGCCGGTCCACAGTAAATCACTGTGTCTCTCCTGACCCCTCTGCTACACCTGTCTGGGGTCTAGCACCTGCCTCACCTCCTACTGATGGCCCCTCACCTGGAGCTAGCCTCTACACACTAGTGACCTCACCACGACCCTATCCCTGGGCTCACCGGCCCCCTGTACTCTCCACACTGTGAGTGCGGGATCTAGTCCTCTCACTGGAGGCCTGTTGTGCTCTATACTCGGCATAGGAGGGCACATCTAGCCCGGTAGCTAACAAATGATCATGGTAATACCATACCTCTCCTAGGGCATCTCTGAACCTAGCCATGGGCACTGTTTTTGGAGGTGTCATGGGTCATGTTATCTGCATAGGTACCTGTACAATAGGAATCTGTCCCTGAACCTACACTAAGCCCTGTACTGGTGCTAGAGCCTGAGTTGGCCCTAGAATATATGTCTGTGCATGTAGCTGGGCCTGCAGGGTAGTAATATGTGCCTGTGCTACTGTCAACTGGCCCTACAGACCCATAACCTATCCCTGTGTTGTGGCCAACTAGCCCTGTAAAGCCTGAACCTACACCTGTAGGGCGGCTATCTACCCTCCATCTCTACCTACCTCCTCTCCATCTCCATCTCCCCCTACCTCCGCCTATGCAGGTACCTGTCCCTACCCTACCTGAGCCTGCAGCTTTGTTATCTAGGCCTGTAATGTGGCAACATGTGCCTCTATACTTGTCAGCTACCCCTACATGATACCAAGTTGCGTCACCAATGTAGCCACCTGCCCCTGTAAGGTGTCTCTCTAAACTGTGATGGTGGCTAAGTCTGGCTACCCTGGCCTTGGTGGTACGGCTCTTGGCTATGTCGCCCACCACTGCCTATACCCATCTATAACCCCAGCATCATCAATCTGAGTATCTACATGTTGCTCCTCCTGTCCAGTCGGCACTGTGGGTCATGGTGGAGACATAGGTCTCTCCACATCATCTCTCTGGTACTGTGGGAATGGAGGTGGTACATCCTACACTAATCCAAACTGGCATCTAACCCACTCTACGGGTATCTGCTCATGCTCCCCCGCTCTCCTCCCCTCTATCCACAGATGTATCTATAGCCCAGCTAGCTCTGTGGCCATCTGTCTGTATGAAGGGAAGCCCACATACGGCCTCCAAATGACATCCACCCTAGACAGCCCCTCCAATAGCCTCCTGTAATAAGCTACATCATGTGTAGCTCTGGCACCTCGGGCCTCCCCCATGGCCAGTACCCACCGCCTGTACCCCACTCTCAAAACTCTCTGTGGGAATGCATCTGCCTAGGGCATCCCCACTGGTCAAACACAAACAATGTGCTCATATGCCCAACAATGTGGTAGTACGATGCAACAGATGTTAAACCTCTGCAGTCACCCGTAGGTCCATAGCTCTCTATACACCTGTGTCAGCAATGCAGGTGCCCATGCAAATCGTGTCTAATGTATCATCATGTCATGGAGGACTCCCATCATCGACCTTGGGAATCTTCCCCCTCTGCATTCGGCAGTGCGAAGTAGCACACTACCTCCATCACAAGTACCACTAACCTCATCTCCTCTCGATGAGCTCTATACATCGCTCCATAGCTCATGCTAGCACTATGGAACGTCAGGTCTGTTACACCCTCACCAAAAATGGGTGCCAGTAACTCCTCAAATTCCTCTGAAGAGATAGAATAAACATAGGCCCCCAATATGGGCAACCGTAGGATCCTATATACATCCTCAAGGGTGATCATCATCTCACCGATCAACAAATGGAAGGTATTAGTCGTTGAGTCCCATATATCGATGAGGGCAACCATAAGACTCACCTCCCAGACTACATATCGGTAGCACCTCACCCCTATCAATCCCACCTCTGCCACATGCTACCACTCCACTCCTACGTCATGCTCCACATTTTCCATGTACTCTCAATAACAAGGGTGGCACCCGGGCTCTCATCCATGAGCTCTTCTCTCACCTGCATCCCACAAAAGCATTGTATTAGTATACCTTTCCCAACTTACCCATTTTTACCCCACATCCCGACCCAATCTACCCAAACCCATCCACCCGACATTGTCTTATCTACCCAAACCTACCCGTGAACCCTCTCTATGATCCTAACCTAACCCTCAACCAAACCTACCCAAACCTAAGGTTAACTCAACCTATCGAGATCTAGCTATCCCCTGACCTAGGATACCACGGTCTCCTTTTAACCAGAACTCCTTAGCACCAAGGTCACTATGATCTTGGATTTGAATACTGACCAGTATCTATGTCTACCTGTGGATTCGCTGTGGGACCCACTGGTTGTTGACGTCGGTCACTGTATCCAGTAATCACTTTTCCGGCCCGCCCTGATCTTCTCAGAACTTTCCAACCCTACATCTATTTTTCCCTTCCTCAACATTCTACCCCTTTACCCAAATCCCTCTTTACACCCTTCATTAATTCCTATATTACCCTTTTTCCCTACCCCTTACCATCCACTATTACCTTTTTAACCCTCTTTTTCCCCATTTTGAAATTCTTTCCCCCAAAGAAAATAACACCCCACCCATTTTTTTAATATTTTCTACATCTTACATCAAATTCACTCAAAAATCAAAACCAAAGGTTCCAATCCTACCTGATCTCACTTGAAAGCTACCATCATGGTGGCACCTCTGGATCTCTGCACGCTGGATCCTCTTGACCCCTCTCCAAAGGCCTCTGCCATCCTCAACTACAACTCTCTCAACCAATCCTTAGCCACACAAATCATGCCACCTAATCTCACGGTCCCACCTCTCAATCATTTAATCTCACCTATGTGGCTCACCAACCAAGCTCTCTGCTATACTCTTTTTTCCTATTCCTCTTTTTTATCTTCTTGTCCTTTTCTCCTTTTAGGGAACCAAATGCACAAATGACTTTTCAAACGTGGGTTTTCTAAGAGCTTTCTGGAAAACACGTAAAGGACTTTTTATACCCTACCTGGATCTTGACCCATTGTTCCAGACCCCACAATTTTGGGTAGGTATAGTTACCCTACACAATCATTGGTCATTACGACTTACCTTACATACTCATTGACATTTACCTCATTTCCCTCATCTCCCTTTTCTTTTTCCCTCCATACACCTACCTAGACCACTTTACCTTCACCTCTGGCCCCTCCTCTTCAACCTCCTCACGTTTGACCTTATTATTTTAACCCTACCTTGGCCTTACCTATACCGTGATCTCGATATTTGTACCTAGACCATCACTAGTGACCTTTGACCTCATGTGTTCACTATACCTTGTGGCACTGTTACCTGTGTTGATTGACCTAATGACCTAGCCTATTTCCGTGACCGTTTATCTTGACCCTTTTGGTGTAACGAAACATACCTAAACATTCCTACATCTAGCCTACGTGTTTCCTACCTTATCCTATACCTTGGATACCGGATTCACTTCACCCTTGTCAGGATAAACCTATTGACCTTAGACGATGTAGAGTTTTCCTGCTCTTCAACCTAGTAGCGTGTTGTAGTTTATATGTGTGCGTGCATTTGACTGTTGCTACCTTTAACCCTAACCCATTACCTAGATTGCCTGAGTAGACCTTTCACCCTCTTCTCCTACACCCACTTCCTATTTCCTCACATTTACCTTTTATCAAACCACTCACCGCTTCAACCTGTTGCTTCATCAGTTCCTTTTTGAGGGGGATCACCTTCACCCCCACATGGGGCAACCACACCTTATTTTTGTTAGCATCGCTTACCAATACAAGTTACGCAACAAAAAGGGGGAAAAATGTAGACACTAAAATTAGGTCACACTCCCCTTTGGTCCCTCGACAAATAAGCACCCTTCATCACATTCACCTAGCCATGGCTCCCTTCACCCCACTAATATTAATTTAATTAATAAAATTAAATTAATTCATTATCCTCACTATATTTATTATTTAAATATCTTAGTTTAAATAATATCTACACATATAGTTCACTTAGACACCTCACCAAGCTAACTCAACCTAAGACCTACTCTTAGCAAGTTACCATAACTAACTAAGACTTACCCAAACCCTAAAAATCAATGCCTACACTCCCTCTAACCACATTCTCGCATCCTCACAAGAAGCTCCCAGTCTAATCTGTGGGATAACCACACCAGATCTGAGGAAATCAAGAGGATCTCGCTAAGTTTAGTAAACCTAGGAAATCCCGCCTTGACCGACGTTGGTTACCCCTAACCGTCACCAGTTAAGCCAGACCACCATCGATTACCCCTTTTTAACTCCTAAAATACCTTATTCTCAAGGTTGGAAAACATTGGGAGAAATTGATGAGCAATAATGAGATCTCAAAAGATAACGCATCTTCAGAGAATCAATTCTAGTAAGAACTCACATCCAAAGAAGGAGATTGAACATCTTCTCCTGCATAGCCATCCCAGCCACATTCGGATCTACCTAAGCAAAGAGGAGTGTGCATGCAGCCCATGCAGAAACTTTCTTTCAGTCAGTGATCACTTGCAGCCTTCAAACCCATCATCAGACACCTCCATCCTTCACACACAGACTTTTCAGAAATGAAATCCAAGTAAGTATAACACCAAACTTTCCTGGTTATTTCATCTCATCATTATTTTATCATCCATTGTTTATCTTGCTCCTTATTGACCATCTCCAACACTTTTCACCTCCATAGACCCATCAAAACCTTGCAAAAATCCTACTCCAGTCACCCATTACCTCATCCTGACCAACCAAAATCCTTTGTGCAATCACAAAGAGGACCAAAAACCCCATTCTGTGACATTCCCAGATCTCACAGTAACTGGTGCCATTTATACCTAACCGTAGTTGGTCACCCCTGACGATGTCGGTCTATGTGTCTACCCACACAGCCTTAAACAGAGACCTATCCACTCCATTTTACCTCACCCTCACTCACTTGTGACCTACCTGAGACCTTTATCAGACCTGCAGAACCTAAAACCAACCATTTGACCTGTGGATTCTATTCTAGCTTAGCCTGTTAGATTAGATCTATTTCTTATTGTGTTTTTAAGTGAGATACCTAAATCATTTTAAAATAACAATAGGATTTACTTTGTTTACAACATTAATTTGTTTAAAACAGTGGACTGAAAGTCATCTAGGAAGTATCATACTTCCCAGATCTAGCTTATGTTAGGTAGTTCACTGCCCATATTGTTTAATGCTTTATGGTGGTCTTGTTTTCAATACAGGTAGTTCCTCCTAGCCAGAAAGGAAGATCTCATGGTCAGCTGTGGATTCAGAATTCATACACGCGCAACAACCCATCAACCAACATTTAAATAGGTATTCCTCCTATGCTTGTTACCCTATCTGTTTCGTCAACCATTCAAAGAAACAATCCAAGAAAAAGGTGAAATAGTTATAGGCATATTCCACAACACATCATTTTCATGGTTTACACTTTATTACAATTAGGTAATTGTTGTCTACCCTTATAGGTTTAAAGGGCATTTATCATGTAAAGAATTTGATCCCTCATACTCTAAACTACATTTTCTTTGTTTTACATTACCTTTAATTTATAGTAAGTCCACTTAATTTAGTTCTTTTCTCTTATTGCAAATCATTTATATAACTCAATTGATCATGCAATAATTTTAATCATATATGATACACCTAATGCTCAATCTCCAGTGAAGATTTTTTTTACTCCTAAAATCGTATTTACTCGACCTTCAATTTCACCTCCTTTACATAAGGGAATACTAACAAGAAATCAAGGGGGAAGGCAATTAGGCCTAAGAGTGGAAAAATCTTTCTTCCATATTTAATAAAATGTTTAAACGTTTAGAGCACACTTCCCTCACTGATCATGTTAATTACATTTAACCATGCACCTTAGATTTTTAGTTTGCCTCATTTATGATATGCCAGTGAATCGCAATTCTCTTGATTCCATTTGGGGTTCCTAATTTCAAAAATTATATTACTATGGAACAACTTGATTGTCATTTAGAAGTATCTTAACATTTACACATCATAAGTTTTGATTCCCAAATGAGGACCTATGTTCAAGCTTTTGGTGTGACGGCAAGTCATGCAGCTCTGATACCAGGCAGTTAAGCACGCCAGCCCCAGAGTAGTGCTGGGATGGGTGACCTCCTGGGAAATTCCCAGTGTCACTTCCTCCAAATACTATTGGGCCTGATTGGGTGTATACCCGGCTCCATCGTGCAGGAGAGTGTTGGCGTAGCAACTGAATAACACGATGAGATCCCTCTCCACCATCAGTTTGAGCTTTTGGTGTGACGGAAAGTCGTGTATCTCTGATACCAGGCAGTTAAGTGTGCCAACCCTAGAGTAGTGCCGGGATGGGTGACCTCCCGAGAAATTCCCAGTGTCACTCCCTCATAATGTTTTTGGGCCTGATTGGGTGTATACTTGGCTCCATCATGTAGGAGGGTGTTAGCGTAGCAGTTTTTTAACATGATGAGATCCCTCTCCACCATAAGTTTGAGGTTTTGGTGTGATGGCAAGTCGTGTAGCTCTGATGCCATGAAAAGAGTTTGTGAGAATCGAATCGGAAACGAGGCACCACGAAGTAGCTGCACTCCAATGAAATTGTGATAGCTCCAGAAAAATTGTAAGAAAGAATCAATCAGTAATGGAAGAACTTGCTCAACAGAAACAAAGCTTGCACATAGAGGAAAGACAGTGAAGTGTCTTGGCATGCTCATAAATGAATAGTGAAAGGGTACATATAGGGTGCTGAGTAACCCTTGTGCATGACACACATGTAAACCCTAAACCTAACCCTAAACCCAACCCATGTGAGATGACCCTCCAATATGAGAGGAGGACACATAGGATAACTCACACCAACATTCTCAATTACTTGTTGGCACATGAATCAATTTACATTTACTTTCACATTGTAAGAAATATTTATTAAGTTATGAGTAGTCTCCATAATAGTTAAAATTCTTGGACTGACATCACAAGAGTACATTCCCAATATCTAAGAGCAAGTTACGAATTTCCCTTACAATTAAAATCTCAATGATGCATTAATCCATATCCCAACTATCCCAGTGATCCCAAGCGCTTTACATTACCTTCCCTTTCTAACGATTTTTAGTTTCTAGAACAACCACATGATTGTTAGGATATTAATGTTTACATTATACTTGGGTATTCAAATAAGTATAAATGTTAGTAGTTATATTATTGTTATATAAACAATAATATATTATTGGAGTTGTTTTAACAACTCGTATGATTTGAGTTGTGTATTGTTACGTGAGTAACAATCAAAACTAAATAGTATTTTTAGGAGATATTGTGGGTAGAAGTTATCCGTTAATATAGGGAATCATTTCCTATATATCTGTAATGGACCTGAATGAAATATTAACGAAGTGGATATTATTGAATGATTAAAAACTATCTTTGTGTTTATTTGTCATGATTTGTATTTAAATAAGTTGTTGCAGTATTTTGGATTCTACAATACCAAACAGTGGTATCAGAGCAAAATCTATCCCCATGAGAGTCTTTTGAGAAGGAATATCATCTGGTGTAGCGGCGTTATTCAACAACAATCTGTCTTATCTAAGTATCAAGCTTCATTCGACACCTACGCATTAATATGAAAAGGAAGCTAACAACACTTTTGAGTCCAACATAGCTCAACAAGCATTCATTCTCCTTGGCATCGATCCATGTCGTATTATTTGTTGTTATTTCCATGCATCACATCTTTCTGTCATATAGCATCTCCATCTCCCAACGCATGCATGTTTTTTTTTAACAACCATGTGGTTGTAGCTATAACTAAATCATTCTGATTTGCACTTTTGTGAGCAGCTTCTTGTTGTTTGTGGATTGTGTTGACTGTAAACTGGCTTCAAAATAATTTTAATAACTTTTGAGCTTAGGAGGTGGATGACTTTAGAAGATTAGATTTGCCTCATCAGGAAGGCAAATCAGCTCAAAGACAGATTTTTTTGACATTTATGTAAATCTCTTTTGTACTTTGATTCTCTTGGTGTGCACGGTACCAGAATTGTATTCTGCGTTGATGCTCCATGTGATTATTTTTTGACAAGCTGCTGCATTGGTCAAATTTTATCCTTGAGCCTTGAGGATTCGGGCCTTTGTGTTGACTGTAGTCATATCGCTTCTAAAAGTGTAACGTGGCAGAGACATGTACATTGTTCAGCTGATTGATAGAAGATATCCCACTTTCCTCCAAAGAAATGCTTCAGTAGTGTCGTCAGCACTGTCCATAACTCAATAGGTATAAGATTAGTATCTTAATATAGTTAAGTGTTTTGTTTACGTATTTTTTATAAGAGGTAATAGGTTATGACATAGTTTTTTGTCATTTTGTCAAGGAATAAATTAAAAAGTAATCAAATATTGTATTTGTTAGTATGTTGTATTGAGTCAAGTGTCAATATCAAATTCTGTAAATCATTGGACAATCTTGTAAGGGTCTCGTCTTTTTTAATGTCATATACATTAGTTTATTAATTCTAATCTCTAATTGGAGTTTGTGTTTTGTCATTTTTTTGTCAAAAGGATCAAATAATTAATAAAGTTATTTTGTGTTGTCAATGTGGAAAAAGCGTCATTGTATAAGGTGATTTTAGGATATTTGATTATTTTCTTGTCAAAATAGTCAAGAGTCAAAAATTGTGCAAATAAAAAAAAGTTGTCTCACGGACGCATTTTCAGTGTTACCCGACGTCCAAAAAATAAAGTATTTCACATTATGGGAGGGAAGAAAAGAATAAGCTCAATGTGGAAACAAATGTGCTTCATGTTCACATTGTGCTGAGTTAGCAGCACGTACATTGGAGGATGGAGGCATCGGAGGTTGGAGGTCAAACATCAACCTCTCGTCAGTCGCCAATGACGGGGCCGCTTCACTGTTGGTGGCACATGTGTGCAGTGTGAGTTTTCTTTCAGTTGTGTGCTTTAGTTTTTACAGTTTGTAGTTTTCAATAAGTGGAAATTTCACATTGAGGGGGGAACATGATCAACATGATCCAATGTTCCATTTCTAGTTTTTTAGTTGTGTATATGATTATTCCTAAATGCAAAAACATAATGAAGAACAGATAGCACAGTGAAAAGAAGCATCATGACTCTTGATGAGGTAGAACAGTCAGATATGTTCCTGTTCGTACCTAGGTTTGTGGTTAACCTCCTGAAAACCATTGAAGGTTGTTCAGATGTGTTCTTGCTTGAGTTCCCACACTACTAAGTCAGATGTGTTCACTAGAGTGACTGGTTGATAAGAAGATGATTCTTCAGCGTGTTCCTATCATCATCGGTCAGATGTGTTCTCGATAGTGCATGGTCAATGAGAAGTTGATGTGTTCCTTCTTCTACCTTTAGTTCGAGTGTGTGCCAAGATCATGAGTGTGCAAAAGCAAGTTGCAGAGGAAGTGCGAAAGTTCTATTGTTACCATGTAAATATTAAGGGGGGGAATGTTATGATATTAATGTTTACATCATACTTGTGTATTCAAATAAGTATAAATGTTAGTAGTTATATTATTGTTATATAAACAATAATATATTATTAGAGTTGTTTAACAACTCGTATGATTTGAGTTGTGTATTGTTACGTGAGTAACAATCACAACTAAATAGTATTTTTAGGAGATATTGTGGGTAGAAGTTCTCCGTTAATATAGGGAATCATTTTCTATATATTTGTAATGGACCTGAATGAAATATTAATGAATTCCAGAGATTATTGAATTATTAAAAACTATCTCTGTGTTCATTTGTCATTATTTGTATTTAAATAAGTTGTTGCAGTATTTTGGATTTTGTAATACCAAACAATGATAACATGCTAGACATTTTGTTTTGTATGACACAATGTGACGTTGTGTCTTTCATCTAAGCATATTACACACTTTCATACCCACATGAATCCTCTCTAATAGGTTTCCAGGGAGGAACACACAAACCCATACGGTGCCCTTAAGCCTCTAGGACCATGAAAAAATTTCAGACCCAAACATAACTCAAGGTTTACCCTAGAGGACCATCTTGTTGTCTTATAGAATAATTTCCCAGTAGAGTTAATCCATTACAACTCCCTAGAGGTTGTTTCGTATATTTTAATATTAAACAAACATGTTCTTACAGTAACATGGTTTTTTGATCTTATCTCCTCTTGTGAAATTAAACCTCTATAGCCCATAATTTTTTGGAAGCTTTATGAGAAACACATGGGCCATATGAGACCCATGTTCAAGAAAGAAGGTCAAAATGTCAAAATATGTGTTCCCATAAATAACAACTCATCTTATCATTTAAAACATGGAAAGGGATTGTTAATGAGTTTAAAGATATGTGGATTCCTGTGTTTCACTTTTCGCCGCTATGATAAACATCCTAGGGACACAATTCGATAGACAAAACTTAACATGGGATTCGTGCTCACCGATTAAGACACTTAGACATAGGTACTAGGTGTAGTTCTTTACCTTTGGGAACTTGAGGGAGTCTACAACACAAAACATGTTAACATTAGAGAAATCCAACCTACACTAAGATCGATTAAGTCCATGATAGGGGGGTTAATGGGGTCAATCATATGGTTTTAATGCATATGTAAAGTGGTAAAATAACTCCAACTCATGTCTCTTAGATATATTAATGAGATCATTTAAATGTATAAGTCAATAAATGGCATTTTATATATTTAAGTCTTTTCTTAAAATGGTAGGGGTATTGTAAAATTATACAAGACTTCATTTAAGAGAGATACACAATACAAGGGTTAATAATCACAACTCGCTTTAATAGTTTAAGAATAGAAAGTTTCTACTAAATAATACAAGTATTAAGAGAGAAACCACTAACCACTAATTAACATTGTAGAAGGATTGTTTCAAAACATCTAAACCATGAGAGTAACAACATACAAACTCGTAATCAAAACCCACTCCCATAAAAGAATGCCCATTTTCCCCAATATATGAATATGCTACAATTTATTACTCATCACACAAAAATAAATAAATAACATGTCTTGTTTATAACAATAGTATTGCCTTTATCTATTTACAATTAAATGTATTCCAGAGATTGTCTGTTATTACAAAAGCACAAATAACACTATAACTTCTTGTCCTGGGTACCTACAACCAACACAACGTCAGTCCTAGGATTGGTATGGAAAACCCTTACACTCAAGCGTAAACCAACGCATTCAAAATTTCAAGCAATCCAAAGTAAGGAATAGATATAAATAGAGATAAGGAGAGAGAGAGAGAGAGAGAGAGAGAGAGAGAGAGAGAGAGAGAGAGAGAGAGAGAGAGAGAGAGAGAGCATTTTCCTTCCACATTCATATGCATTTTTTCTAGGGAGATAACGGAAGAGGGAGGACTAGGAGACATTTCCTTTCCTAAACACAATATCATTACCATTTTCATTTCATATCCATTTTCCATACAAATCTATCTACATTCTCAATACATTGAAAATTTCGAGACCCGCCCAAAATTTCATAGTTATTTCTGAAGAGAGAAAAAAGGGGAAGAGAGAGAAAACTTCATAAATTCCTAAAGTCATCCACACAAATTAAATGATAAAAATTATATTCTACATAGTACTAGGATTATATTTAAAGGTTTCACGAGTATTTACCAGTCGAATAGGAGCCTCAAAAATATTTTCTAGCTAACGTGGCAAGATGCAAAAAATTGATCAAAACGATTAACGCGCTTACAAATTGGGTCCCGAAAACACTCATCTTAAGTTCAAACACAAGGTTTGTTTTTCCCTACTTACTTCCTTGTATACATAGAACTCGTCATATTTTACAGAAGTCGATTTCGACGTACAGGGCTCAAGTGAAAAGGGAACCTTTTGGACCAATTATCGTAAACATGTCAAACACTAGTGTTGCTTTACGACCAATGGGCCCCAAAATCCACTTGTAAAACTAACTTCCGAAAAAACATTTCACACAACTGAGAGTTGGTTTTAAATATTTTGATGGAGGTCTAGAGGTAGGTAGGGATGGTTTTCAGTTTCTCCCAATCGATGTAGCAACCATAAGCCAAAACCAATGGCATTTTCTTAAAAGTGGTAACGTCACCCCAAGTGATTGAAATGATAAAAGGGCTTCGAAACTCATCTCACCAAGGCGTAAAATTGAATTTTTCAGTTAAATGTACGGCTCCATGGTATCCTAGACCAATCAAGATCATGTTAGAGGTTTCAGTTGGAAAAACAATATGGTTTGGCGCTTCATGTGCGCGATGTATGAGATCAAAAAAAATTATTTTTATTTTTATTTTATTTTGAAGATTTTGAGCAAGGTAAGAGTTGTATTGTTCATTCTAGTAAAATTCTCTATTATTCTAAAACAATTAAAGCCCATACAGGACATGATAAAATGCAAAATTTTAAAGAAAGAGGAAGGGAAATCCATACCCGTTTCCGATGCTTGCTGGAGGAATCAGCATGGGGCTTTTCATCATGGATTTTGACAAGTGATTTGCATTCACTTGCAAGTTTCTAACACCTTTTCCACAAATCCAATTTTTTCATATCCAACAATCATAACATTCTATGAAAACAAAACTCCTTCAGATATTTTTTCAAACAATTCGCATGGTTTGTGCTTGCTTTCATTTTGTCAATGCAGTGATAATAATCATACAATGCCAATGCCAGCCACTACCAATCTCAATCTCACAACATTATGTAAATTGGTCGGTTGGAGGAGATGCTAAAAATTATTCCTACTACATACAACCCCCTTCTTTTGTGCATATTTTACAACCATTGCAGGCCATGGGCCACCTTTCCTTAAAGAATTTTGTCAAATAGCTCGCATGCGAATTACATTCTTCCAAATTTGCATGCATAAATACCACCGCACTTGCAACTATGACATCTAACAATGTCCCAACTTCATTAAAGTTTTGTGGATGTCCATGCCCTCTACACAATCTCCATGCCCAGCCTGGGAGGATGCTAACTAATGTTTTGAAATTTAGCTTACACTTGTCAACTGCCTTACCTTGAAAGATTCCAACGTATTTTCAAAAAATCTATTATGCGTATGCGTGCAACTATGACCTTCTAGGAAACCGCATTTCTTCAAGGCATTTTTCAATAGTTCATGCCCCTTGTCTATGCTTTCCCATTTTTCATATGCGTCTGACAGAACCATGGCGACTACAACATCTGACAATATTCCTCTCTCCTTAACGCCTTGATGGATGACCATACTCTATTCTAAATCTCCCATCGTGGTGCAAGTTGGTTAGAAGCTAGAAAGGTCTGTGGCTTTGGCTCTACACTTCCCAACCGTCCTTATGGGTGACCAAATCGTGTTCCAAAGATCTTATTTTCATAAATATGGAGGATTGTAACATAGGTCAAGGAGGTTGGATTTACTCTTGTCACTATGTATGTGCATCCATTTTCAACGCCACCTACATATGCAGATATCTATGCAAAGTTGGAATAAATGCCCTAGGAGATTAGAGCACAACGGGGAGGGAACGAGCGGGATGAAGTGTGGAGTTCAACACCTGCTAAATTGAAACTCCTAAGGATCTTCCCTTGTTGTTTAATCTTGTCTTAGTGCATGCATGGAAAAGTGGTTATAGATGGCGCCAACCCTAGCCTAACTTTTGTTTGCAGATTTCAATGCCCAGTAAAAGCTCGATAAAGTACACCCCTACAATTCTATACTGTCAACATACTTGATATAAAGTAGATTGAACCTAACTCCACCTCTCCCATACTCAAGTTCCACCAATCTATGTTGTACATATCTTGTAGTTGTTGCAGTCCAAAAAGCCACCACCAAAGTGGCATTTTTCCCAAATCCCTAGCGCAACTGGAGGAATATTGTCATAACAGTGAGATGTTTAGCTCCATGCCCAAAGAAAACCATGCTTAGTCAACATCGCACATTACAATCACATGCTAGCCCACATCTCAAGAAAAGGGACTCTAATATTATTATTCTTATTTTAATCGCCTAAAGTTCAAACCAAGATATAATCGAGGATTAAGATTTAATTTTATTTACTCCTTTAATTTGCATCGTTATGGCCATTATTATTTTATTGTTTTTTTTAATTTATTGTTATAACATCAAGGATTGAAACATGAACCGTCGTTATTGGAGGGGGGGAAATTGGGGCCATTACATCTTCCTCCCCTTATAAGAGCATCATCCTCGATGTGATATAACGCCAAGGGTAGCAAGAGGGATAAGAATACTAGGAAAGTCAACAACAACCCCGTTTAGGAAAGAAGCTCTATCGTGTAAAGATATTTTTAAGTTTTCTCAATTTTCTTAAGGTTCTGATAAGATTGGCATTTCTTCTAATTTTATTACTCTATTAATCTTTTCCTTGATACCTTTTCTTAGTTTCAAATCTCATAAGATTTCATTGTTCAACAATTCAAATCCATAGTGAATCTAAATTTTAATTTTATAATTGTTTTGAAACACGTTTGCTTGTGTTTTATCATGAGTGTATTCATAATATATTAGTTTTACCGATGCCACAATTCACTTGTTCCATGTTCACAATGTTATCACTTGTTAAAAAAATTAAATTTCAAATTTCCAATAGATTTCCCAAAACACTTAACATCAAGACTGTCACACAAGGTCCAAAGCACAACATTAGCAACCCACAAAACACATTTTTAACACATTTTCAAGACTATATTAAAACAAGACTACCATCCCTAGCCATGGGAAGGAAAATAACGGTTCATACAACATAGAACTCAACACACCTGCCCTAAGCATAGACCAAATACATAACACGCGCCTAACATACAATAAGGCATCACGAAATATGTATTCAACATGTTTCACATAACTCAAAACCACAACTGTATCCACACAATATCAAGATAAGATCCAATAGCATAAGTCAACAAAGAGGAACATCAACCTCAATCATCAAAATATATAACAAGACTCACAGAGAGGAACTCATAAATCATACATACCAAACTCCATATGAATCCTAAAACTCCATAAGCCCCCCAAAACAACTCCATATGTCTCCTAATAGGGAAAAGAATCATAGTACCTAAACCAGGCCGAGGTCACTCACAATAGAGCCATATCACCTGAATATAAGAATCATAGTGTCAAAACCAAGTCAAGTCACTCACCAAAGAGCCCCGTCACCTGAATATAAGAATCGTAGTGTCAAAACCTGGCCGGATCCCTCACCAAAGAGCCTCGTCACCTTAATGTAAGAATCATAGTGCCAAAACTAAGTCCAGGATCATTCATCAAAGATCCCCATCACATTATTTCTCCATTTGATGAGGTTGATGTCACCCTATGGCCCTAAGGCACATAGAGCCCTGTCACCTGCATGCCCAAGTGGCATAATAACACGTATACTAGAAAACTGCACAACCCCATGATCCCATTTAGGGTGTACCCCAATACAACAAAGATGGGTCCATAGGTCCTCACCACTCCATGGTGAATCCCATGACCCTATTCTATCACATAACAATATTATAACCAACGTATCAATCAATTTCAGGTTTTAAATGACATCAAATCACAAGCCTTGGGTTAGGATAGAAAACTTTAACACTCCAAAATAAAATTTCAAACCAAGAAAAATAAATAGACTAAATATCCATAGTCAATGCAAGGGCCTCTTGTTAGCACAAAATCAATTTAAATGTTCAATATTTAAGAATACATCAATCAAAAAAATTACTAGTTCTTATAAGAAAAAATAAAATGATCAGTTTATGAATAAAATACGAACATAGAAAAATCAACATTACGATCACTAAGTGGAATTTTGGTGGCCAGCAAATGGGTACTCGTCAATTTTTTTTCCACTCGGATATCGAGCCTCATCTTGTAAAAATACATGTAACTTGAATAAGAATATTTTCATATATCTATGAAATCACACATATGAGGATCCACATAGTCGCTATTGCATAGAGGATTTTTTGATGGGACAACCCACGTAAGTTTCTTAAGGGACTCAAGTTTGTATAAGTTGAGCCTAAGATGGTGCACATCCACCATATACTGAGAAATCTCAAAGTATACCAAACAAATAGAACTGAGTTTTCAGTCTACATGAGACTCCACTTACAAACTTGTACTCGTCTCAAGGTTATGGAAACCTAGTTCATGCATTCTCTCTCCACACATACACTTTTACTGACTCTTCTCTTAACGTTGGTTCATGTAAGATACACAACATAACACATAACTACATTATTAGCACAATGATGTATGCAAACAATAACCATAATGTCTTACACCTGGTAAAATTATGGGGTATAACATAATAATATTCTACAACTTTTCACACATCACGTTTCCACATAATGCACCAAGACTGAGAGTACAATACATTAGGGGTCATAAAATCTCCATATGTCCCCAATTCATGATCTGAATTTATTACACAATGTATTAATACATTGATATACAATGAACACATCGATTTAACATCATGCCATACATACAACTCTATAACACTTACATGGATCACATAACACCATAGAACAACACAACAAAGTGGCGATTAACACTATATGACATATTTCACTGCGAAGTGATTTGTCATGCAACATGTTAGTACACAAATGCAATATTCTAGGATACAGATTCACTACAACACTTCCTTGGGTCATAAAACATTGTTTTCACTAAACAAAATCATAACACACATGAAAGTCACGTTGAAAACACAAGAGCGAGAGAGAGATAGCTCTCATTTAAAAACAACATATCAACATTATAACATAGTCTAGAATAAGTGGTATTCACTAACAAGTGTATTCATATAATCACAAGTACCACTACGTTTTTCATGTCACAACAAAAAAACACATTACTCTTCCAAATCCTCCACCATCATGAATAACCACCACAAGAATAAATTATCCCTGAGGTTTGATAAGTATGAACCTTCAATTTTGATACAATATGTAAGTGCCCACCAATTTTCACACTAAATAAATCCATGACAAAATAAAACTACGAAATTGTTTGTAATTTCATTAATTTTTACAAGACAACACATGGGCTTACTTAGAAAAAATCCACATCACATGAAACACTTGTATAGACAGTGAAACACACTTTTACAACATAATAACATAATATGCACAGTCAATGCTCATACTTTCTCAAACAACATATACCAAAAAAATGACCCAACTACAATAGAGAAACTCAGGGATAGGCACATGGTCTATGTCACATCATTTTCATGGTTATACACTTTTTTACAATTAATTTCTCATTGTTTAACCTTATAGGTTTAAAGGACAGTTTATCATGTAAAGGCATATATTCCCCATACTCTGAAACTACAATTTTTTTTATTTTGTATTACCTTTAACTGTATAAGTGAGTTTGCTTAATTTGGTTCTTTTCTCTTATTGCAAATCATTTGTATAACTCAATTGATGATTGGATCATTGTTAATCATATACGAAAACACCTAATGCTCGATCTCCAGCTAAGAGTTCTTTTTTAACTCTTAAAATCGTATTTGCTCAACCTTCAATTTCATTTTACATAAGGGAATACTAACAAGAAATCAAGGGGGGAGGAAGCTAGGAATAAGTTTGGTAAACACCCTTCTTCCAACTTTGATACAACATTTAAATGTTAAGAGCACACTTCCCTCACTGATCATGTGATATTACATTTAACTATGCAACTTAGCGTTTTAGATTTTCCTCATTTATGGTGTGTCTAGTGAATCACAATCCTCTTGATTCCATTTAGGGTTCCTAATTTCCAAAATTATATTACACATGGAACAGTTTGATTCTTAATTTAGAAGTATATCCTAACATTTATGCATCATAAAATTTTGATTCCTAAAATGAGAAACTATGCTTTCACAATTAATTGTTCTCAACATGGATCAATTCACATCTACTTTCACATCGAAAGACATATTTATCAAGTTATAAGTAATATCCATGGTAATTAAAATTCTTAGACTAACATCACAAGGGCACCATTACTCAATAACTAAGAGAAAGTTACAAATTTACTATTACAATTAGAATCTTATTGTGGTATTGATGCCTATCCTAATGGTCCCTATGATCCCAATAACTTTACACTATCCCTTCCCCTTCTAACGATATTTAGTTTCTAGAACAACCATGAAGATTACATGCTACACATATTATTCTGTATGTCATAATCATGATAGTATGCCTTACATCTAAGGCATCTTACACAATTTCAAACCCACATGGATGTTCTCTATCTTAGGTTCCTAAGGAAGAACACAATAATTCATATCGGTGTCCACTAAGTCTCTAGATACTACGAAAGGAAGTTTGGACTTCAAACATAACTCAAGGCTTACCCAAGAGGACCATCATACTGTCTTATAGAATATCGATCCCTAACATATTTGACCCAATATAACTCCAAAGAGGTGGTTTTTGTATATTTTGATGTTAAACAAACATGTTCTTACAGTAACATGGTTGTATGATCTTATCTCCTCTTGTGAAATTAAACTTCTATAATCCATAAATGTTTTGGATACATTATGAGAAACACATGGGTCATATGAGACCCCCATGGTTCTAGAAAGAAGGTCATAATGTCATAATATGTGCATTCCCATAGGGAACAACTCATCTCATCATTTAAAATATGGAAAAATATTACCAAGGAGTTGAAAGGGGTGGGTTCCTTGTTTCGCTTCGCCCCTAAGCTCAACATTATATGGACACAATTCAAGAAACAAACTTATCGTGGGTTTCATTCGACAATTAAACTCTTAATAGGGTAATAGGTTTACATCTTTCCCTTTTTAACTCAAGGGAATCTACTGTCTTGATAACAATTTAACATTAGAGTAGTCTAACTTACCTAAGATCAATTAAATCCATGAGAGGGGATTAATGGAGTAAAACATAATGGTTTGCTGCATAGGAAACTATAGTAAATTGACTCTATTCCCATCTCTTATATTTCTTAATTAGATCATTCAAAGGTGTAAGATCAAGAAACATCATGTGATAGGTTTAAGTCTTTTCTTATAGATGATAGGGGTAATGCAAAATTGAACAAGACTTGATTAAAGGGGAAAGATCACCAAGGATCAAGAACAAGGTTCATGTTTTGATAGTTTAAGAATAGTAAGTTCTACCAAATAATACAAGTATTAAGGGGGGAAAACAATAATTAACATGGTAAAATCATTGTTCCAAAACATCTAAACCATAAGAACAACATACAAACCCGTAATCAAGAATGTCCATTTTCCCAATATACCAATATGTTATGATTTCTTACTCATCACAATAAAATCAATAAATAACATTCATGTTTATAACAATAATGTTGATTTATCCATTTACAATTTCATGTGGTTTAAAGATAACCCATTATTACAAAAACACAAATAACACTACTTCTTGTCGGGGGTACCTGCAACCAACGCATTCATCATTTCAAGGAATCCAAATTAAGGAGTATATATATATATATATATATATAGAGAGAGAGAGAGAGAGAGAGAGAGAGAGAGTTTTCCCAACACATTCACACTTACACATTCATATGTAATTTTTTTTCTAAAGACAGAATGTAATGTGCCCTTTTTAGACAAGTTAGGAAATGAAGAAATATTTGTCAAAATCAAGCAAAATATGGATAAACCCTTTTGCATCAACCTAAAGTATCCCAATGTCAGCTATTTCGAACCCAAATGGGGTTGGAACTAGCCAAGGTGGTGGGATAGATTGGAAAAAAACAATCGAAATTTAAACACATTCAAATTAGATTTTACAACAGCTAGGAAAATAATTTAAATCTGAAACCCAAACTACTGCAATCTTCAAAATATCATAACTTTCTCTACACAACTCCGATCTAGGCAAATGACATATGCCCAAACTTGGCAAAATACAAGGAACAAGATGTATAAACCAATTTATAACAACTACAAAACATACAGATTTGGCCCTCCTACTATTTCGCCCCACACATTTAGGGCTGATTAGGGCATCCAAACTTGCCCAACAATGATGAAATTAATCTTGAAAGCTGCCACTAATTTATGAAGCCCAAGTAACCTCAGAAATTCTCCAAAAAAACCTTATATCTGATTTTTATTTGAAAGGAAAAGACAACAGATCTTGAAAAAGGCATAACTTTCCCAAAACTTATTATTTTCGCATGAAACATAGACCAAAAGAATCCTTGAATTTTTATCTTTCCAACAAGCCCAAAATCACCAAATTCCAAGGGTGGGAAGACCCCCAAAAAGTTGTCACAAAACCCAAGATAGGTGGCTGCGCTAAAGTCAGTCAAAATTAGTAAATTCAAATCTCACAAAATACCCAACCAAATCATGCAAATAACATGTCAAAATGTTCACAAAATTATGAGGAGTGCAATGAGTATTTTTGTAGATTTTCTAGGCACGAAATGTGGAAAAACAACCCCAAACCCTAGTCGCTAGGGTTAGAAAAAACAAGATTTGCACTAAAATATTCCACCAAGGAAATTCACCACATTTTGGGCATAAACAATAATGATAATCCACCATAATAATGCAAACATAAGTCTTCAATCAGATCTTCAATAGCTCCAATTTGATTGTCAAATAGAGAGAGCCACAACTAGGGCATACATTCCATTTCTCGAAGCATGAAGAGACATAAATGATTTAATCCAACATACCAAAAGATGGCCATGCAACCTCCTTTTATATGATAAGGTGGTGCAACATTCAAATGGCCGACTTTTTCCCTTTTGGAGGGAAAACTAATAAAACTTAATTAAAATATTAAAAGACTAACTTTATTTGCACTTTTTTATTTTCTAATTAAATAATAAAAAGTAACTAATTTATGTGCAACTTTTTAAACTAACTAGAGACTCCCCTTTGTAGCGCAAGGAATGCTAAGGGGCTACAATGCAGACAATAGACACCTATGAACAATCCCTAAGCTTTATCCTCGAACCCACAGGGAGAGAAAATGGGTTGAGGGTCTTCAGTTCTTCATTTTCAAAAATGTCTAGAAAAGGGGACATTACAATCTCCTCCCTTCCCAAGATTGCTAGCCTTCAAGCAATAACAAGACTCATAGATCCATGTATTATGCCCCAAGGAGAATCTGGGGGGTGGTGCATCCATAATCTCGATGTAGTGTCTGTTAGGTGGCAAAGAGTTGGAAAGAACATGTTTCCTTCCCTCATGTCAATCCAAGTAGGTGGCTCATCAACTCCGTAGTATGTGCTCTAAGTAATGGTGTCTTCATCATAGGACCGAGAGTCATCAACTAGACGAGCCTTGCTAAGTTCTGAGGTCGCGAACTCAATAATGCCCTCATGAAGTGAATAAGACAACAATATTTCTTCTCATGTCTTCAATTTTGCACATGAAGCAAACACATTAGAAAAGTCATAAGTGTTGAGAAATATTTTTCATCTTCTTCTCCATGTCTCCAAGGCATGAATAGATCATAACTCTTCCCCATACATGAGTTGTTCCCAAATGCTGTTATGTTGTCCCAAACGCTGTTGTTGTCATGCATTTTCCTCTAAAAAATCAGGATCAAAGTGGTTGGGATCCACCCCAAATAACCATGCATAAGCCAACAACAATCAACAACAAACTCGTCAACTGCATGGTTAAAAACACATCCGTAGAAGTAATAAGAGGGCTGAAAATATACTTGACAAGGATGAAAATGATAGGTCAACAACTGTTATACTAGGACAACAACTGTTATACTTCAGAAATTTCACCTAATTATGAAAGAACAACAAGCTAGGGGAGGAAAATGACCTTAACATTACTGAAACTTCACCCCCAACTTTAGCAAACTGAAAAAATACTGAAATGCATGGCCAAATGGATAGAAAAAATTGCATCTTGGTGAGTGTGAATCATGCAATGAGTAATCAATCTGAAACACTTCTTGCCCTTGTCCAGGCCAAGTGTACATTTATTGCCCCCATCATCAAAGCATGTAAAAGACGCTCTTGTCCATTGAATAACAAGATCCTTAGTGGCTGCCATAATAAGTCTTTTAATTTGAAAGTCATCATTAGGACTCAAAAAAACAACTTTCCCACTTATTTTCGGAACCCCTAAGGTCAATGCATGCTTGCCAATACTTGTGTTAGCCATATACAATTCTAAAATTTCACTTAAACCCATGAAATCAAATGTAAAATCAGAATTGATATCCTTTGGAAAATCACTTGGTTCCCATGCCTTAGAGTACCCAACATGGTGGTTTTGAATCAAGAAGTTTCCTTGCTCAAAAACTTCATTTATATTACTTGTAGATCTCTCATAATGATGACTAAACTTTAAACTCGGAGGATGCATGTATGAGATATCCTCATGATCCTCTTCAAGGCCTTGTATATCATTTGTTTGCTTCACTACCTTAGCTGTTCTGGAATGGACAACGAGCTCATCATGATAATATCCATGCCTTGGCCTACTTGCGATGACCATGTAATACTAACCCAAGCATGAAAGAGCCTTGGACTGCTCTTCATCGTAGAAATGACCCTTCTTTTGCTCACTAATGTCCGTTGTCATAAACAGACCAGCAAGTGGACTGTCCTTGTTTTTATTTGAGTAAAGGATTTTGATTACCCTTTCTTCGTCCTCTTCTTGCTTAACACACATCCCTACATCCTTGCAAACTTTCAAATCAAATCAAATCAAGTTTCTCTTTCCTCTTTGACTCATCTCCTATGATCACTTTATCATCATGCACGCAATCATCAAAAGGCAAAGAAACCTCTTCAATCACCAAAGAATCTTTACCTTGCTTATTTCCATTCGGTGGCTCTTCTTCCTTCACTTCCTCTTGAATCAAATCTGATTTTTCTGTGAAATCACCAAGTTGGATGCAAACATTAGATATCAATAATTTATCACCAAACACCAAGTGACTCATACCTTCGAGAGCTGATCCTTCTTACTTCATAGGAGACCTTGCTAACATATATGCCTTAACCTTGCTTGAACATTGAGCCAAAACACCTTTAGCTAAAGTATGAGCAATACATGACTCCTCTTGTCTCAAACCTTCCTCAAGCATGTATAACAATGGTTGTGGGGGATCCTCATATTCATTCAACACTAGGGACAAGATGGTTTGCATTGTAACCATTATTTTTTGGGAGTGATCATCATGTAGGAAAATGAAGAATACTTCAAACATGTGGAGAATGAGATCATCACAATCAAGATCTAACATTGGTATAAAAGATCTTACCTTTGCCATATTTTCCAAGATCTTAACCCTTTTAACAAAGTAAAGGGTTTGTGGTGTCGGAAATTTTTTTAAAACTTCCTATCATGAGCTCAGAGACCTCTTCCATTGTGGTGTCATTGTATAACAAACTTGGGGTTGTTATCCTTGTAATCTCGCTAATGCAAGTGATGACCATGAGCCTCACATCCACCTCATCATGCCTCAACAGTTCGGATCTAGCCAAATGGGTCACTAAAGAGTACATCGCTGAAAAACATGGGGCCCTAATCTGATTGTTCTATCATAGACAAACAACTTGCCGCTTCTTCTAGAGTGTTGAACAACACACTCTTCACATGTGGAGGATACTCGAGCCATCTCCTAAGTCTTAGAGCTGGTCCTCAATTCCGCATCCATGATTCAAAAGACTGTACAAACAACACCCACAAGAGTAGAGGAAAGTTGCTCTGATACCACTGTAATGTCCCGTTTTTAGACATGTCAAGAAATGAAGAAATACTTGTCAAAATCAAGCAAAAAATGGATAAACCGTTTTGCATCAACCTAAAATATCCCAATGTCAGCTATTTCGAACTCAAATGGGGTTGAGACTAGCTAAGGTGGTGGGATAGATTTGAAGAAAACAATCGGAATTTAAACACATTAAATTAGATTTTACAACAGCTGAAAAATAATTTAAATCTGAAACCCTAACTGCTGCAATCTTCAAAATAGCATAACTTTCTCTACACAAATCTGATTTAGGTAAATGACATATGCCCGAACTCGGAAAAATACAAGGAACGAGATGATGTAAACCAATTTATAACAACTACCCAACATGTAGATCTAGCCCTCCTACTATTTTGCCCCACACATTTAGGGCTGATTAGGGCATCCAAACTTGCCCAACAATGATGAAATTAATCCTGAAAGCTGCTACTAATTTATGAAGCCTAAATAACCTCAGAAATTCTCCAAAAACCTTAGATCTGATTTTTATTCGAGAGAAAAACACATTAGAGCTTGAAAAGGGCATAACTTCCTCAAAACTTAACATTTTTGCACGAAACAAAAACCAAAAGAATCCTTGTATTTTAATCTTTCCAACAAGCCCAAAATCACCTAATTCCAAGGTTGGGAAGACCCCCAAAAAGCTGTCACAAAACCCAGAACAGGTTGCTGCCCTAAAGTCAGTCAAAATTTGTAAATTCAATATCTCGCAAAATACTCAACCAAATCACGCAAATGACATATCAAAATGTTCACAAAATTACGAGGAATCCAATGAGTGTTTTTGCAGATTTTTTTGGGTATAAAATATGGAAAAATAGCCCCAAACCCTAGTTGTTAAGGTTAGAAAAAACATGATTTGCACCAAAATATTCCACCAAGGAAATTCGTCACACTTAGGGCATAAACAATAATGATAATTCACTACAATAATGCAAATATAAGTTTTCAATTAGATCTTCAATAGCTCCAACTTGATTGTCAAAGAGAGAGAGCAACAACTAGGGCATACATTCGTTGGGCATACTTCCCATTTCTCCAAGCATGGAGAGACATAAATGATTTAATACAACATACCAAAAGTTGGCCATACAACCTCCTTTTCTAAGTTAAGGGGTGCGACATTCAAATGGCCAACCTTTTCCCTTTTGGAGGGAAAACTAATAAAACTTAATTAAAATATTTAAAGACTAACTTTATGTGCACTTTATTATTTTCTATTTAAATAATAAAAAGTAACTAACTTATATGCACATTTTAAAACTAACTAGAGACTCCCCTTGTAGCGCAAGGAATGACAAAGGGCTACAATGCAGACAACAGACACCTCAGAACAATCCCCAAGATTTATTCTTGAACCCACTGGGAAAGAAAATGGGTTGAGGGTCTTCAGTTCTTCATTTTAAAAAATGTCTAGAAAAGGGGACATTACACAGAAGGGAAGAGGGAGGACTAGGAGACATTTCCTTTCCTAAACACAATATCATAGCCATTTGCATTTTATATCCATTCTCGTTACAAATCTATCTAGATTCTCAATACATTGAAATTTTGAGGCCCGCCCAAAATTTCATAGTTATTTCTAGAGAGAGAAAAAGGGGAAGAGAGATAAAACTTCATAAATTCTGAAATTCATTGGCACAAACTAATTGATCAAAATCATATTCTACATGGTACCAAAATGATATTTAAAGGTTTCACCAGTCAAACAAGAGCCTCAGAAAGATTTTCTAGCTAACATGGCAAGATGAGAAAAATTGACTGAAACGACTAGCGAGCTTACAAATTGGGTCTCGAAAAAACTCATCTTACCTTCAAACACAAAGTTTGTCGATTCCTACTGAGTTACATGTATACAGAGAACTCGTCGGATTTGACAGAAGTCGATTTCGATGAACATGGCTCAAGTAACAAGGTCAACTTCAGGACTAATTATCGTAAACACGTCAAACACTATTCTTGCTTAATGACCAGTGGGCCCCAAAACCCACTTGTAAAACTAACTTCCAAAATTGTTTTCACACAACTGTGAGTTGGTTTCAATTCTTCTTATGGAGGTCTAGAGGTAGGTAGGGGTAGTTTTCAGTTTCACCCAATCCATGCAGTAACCGTAAGCCAAAACCGGTGCCATTTTCTTAAAAGCGGGAACATCACCCCAAGTGACTGAAATGCTAAAGGGCTTCGAAACTCATCTCGCCAAGGTGTTAAATTGAGTTTTCAGTTATATTTAGGGTCTCCAAGGTGTCCTAGACCAAAAGGGATCATGCCAAAGGTTTCGGTTGGAAAAACAATTTGGTCTGGCACTCCATGCGGACAGTCTCTGGGGTGAAATTTTTTATTTTTATTTTGAAGTTTTTGAGCAAGTGAAGTGTTGTATTGTTCATTCTAGTTGCATCATCTATTAGTCTATAACAATTAAAGCCCAAATAGGAAACAATAAAATGTGAAACTTTAAAGCAAGAGGAAGGGAAATCCATACCATTTTCGACGCTTGTTGGAGGAATCAACGTGGGGCTTTTCATCATGGCTTTTGACTAGTGACTTGCATTCCTCTGCAAGTTTCTAACGCCTTTTCCATGATTCCATTTTGTGCATATCCCACAATCATGACATTCCATGAAAACAAAACTCCTTTAGGCATTTTGTCAAACAATTCGCATGGTTTTTGCTTGCTTCCATTTTTTTCAATGTTGCCATAATAATAATACAATGCTAATGCCATCCACTGCCAATCTAATTCTCACAACATTATATAAAGTGGTTGGTTGGAGGAGTTGCTACAAAGTTGCCTACTACATACAACCCCCCTTCTTTTGTGCATATTTTGCAACTTTTGCAAGCTATGAGGCCACCTTTCCTTAAGCATTGTCAAATAGATCGCATGCCAAGCGAATGCTTCCATATTTGCATGCAAAAATACCAACGCACTTGCAACTATGGCATCTGACAATGTCCCAACTTCATTAAATTTCGGCGGACGTCCATAGCCTGTACACAATCTCCACGTCTAGGCAAGGAGGACGCTATCTAATTTTTTTAAAGTTGGTTTACACCTGTCAACTGCCTTTGCTTGAATGATTCCAACGTCTTTTCAACAGATTTATTACATGTATGCCTGCAATTATGACATTCTAGGAAACCACATTTCTTCAAGGCATTTGCCAAAGCGTTCATGTCCCTTGTCTAAGCTTTCCCATTTTTCATATGCGTCTGATAGAGCCATGACGACTACAACATATGACAAGATTCCTCTCTCCTTAACGCCTTGATGGATGACCATACTTTGTCCTAAATCTCCCATTGTGGTGCAGGATGGGAAGGTCTGTGGTTTTGTCTCTACACTTGCCAAACGTCCTTATGGGTGACCAAACCGTGTTCCAAAGCTCTTATTTTCACAACTAAGAGGATTGTAACACAGGTTGAGTAAGCTTGCTTTACTCTTGTCACTGTGCATGTGCTAAATGGTTTTGCATCCATTTTCAACGCACCTACATACACAGAGATCTATGTAAAGTTGGAAGAAATGCCTTGGGAGATAAGAGCACAACAGGGAAGACACGAGCATGATGAAGTGCGGAGTTTAACACTTGCCAAAGTGAAACTCCCAAGGCTCTTCCCTTGATGTTTAATCTTGTCTTAGTGCATGCATGGAAAAGTGGTTTTGAATGGCGCCAACCCTATCCTGACTTTTGTTTGTGGATTTCAATGCCCAATCAAAGCTCCATTAAGTACACCCCTGCAATTTTATTATGGCAACATACTTGAGAGCAAGTAGATTGAATCTAACTCCACCTCCCCCACACTCAAGCTCCACCAATCTATTTTTTGCAGATCTTGCAGTCGTTGCAATCGAAAAAGCCACTGCCAAAGTGGCTTTTTCCCTAAATCCCTGTCGCAACTGGAGGAATATTGGTAGAGTAGTGAGATGTTTGGCTCCATGGCCAAAGAAAACCATGTTTAGTCAACATCGCACCTTACAATCGCATGCTAGCCCACATCTCAAGATAATGGATTTTGATATTATTATTCTTATTATAATTATTTTAATCACCTAAAATCCAAACCAAGATCTAATCAAGGATTAAAATTTCATTTAATTTACTCCTTTGATTTGCATCATTATGGTCATTATTCTATTACTTTATATATATATATATATATATATATATATATATATATATATATATATATATATATATATATATATATAACCGTCATTGTTGGAGGGGGGAAAAGTGGGGGCATTACAAGGGATGGAAGCCAAAAGATAAATGTGGGTGATAATGAAGGTTAAGAGTGACCAAAAGCAGAGAAAATAATATGCAATAAGTGCGAACAAGTGGACAGAACGAGACAAGTAGAAGTAATGGATGTAATTTGTGAACAAAGGGAAGAAACGAGACAAGGATAAGGAAACTATCTCTCGTAGGATGTGTTCTAGCCCATGTGACCAAGTCCGATCGCACCTCAATCTTTGCAGACCCCTTAAGGCATCTGCTCAAGAGGAAAATGCATCAATAGCCCCTACACAAGAAAATCAGTTAGCAAGGATTAGAAATGAGGTGTATACAAAAGAGTCTAATATGTACTCATGCATGGAGATCTTAACACTGACATTTCCCTAAACAATTGATTATGCGGCCATTTGCAATCATGACTTGAAATCCTAGAGATGGATTAAAAAGGTTCAAGTGTGCTGCTAACTTATTTGTGATGAATTTATGCATGTTCCCCAAGTCAATAAACACTATCACTTTCTATTTATTCAAAAAACACACCACTTTTAAGGTTTGTGGAGTGTTAATTCTAGAAAAAAATTTGACATCAATAGTTGATTGGGAGTCTTCTTCTTCCTCAAACACACCTATGACTTTGCACCTTTAACTAAGAATAGTTTCTTCTTAGCACATTTACGTCCTTGGTTGTGCTTGCTATCTTAGTTGAAACACAATCTTTTTTATCTTTTCTCTTCAATTTGTTCAGAAGTCGAACTATTAGGATGAGAGAATGATGGAGTTGGAGTACTATGCTCCTTGCTAGTGTTTAATGTTCATCGTTTGACCATATCTTTTTCCTCTGCTCTACAGGAATAGACAATGGACTCTTAAACAAATCTCGGATTAAACACGTGAATATCGAGTTGGACATTATCCTTGAGCCTAACCAGAAAATATTCATTGATGTCATCCTCCGCAATGTCCTCTACTCAAAAGGATAGATTATGGAACCACGGAATATAATATTTGAGATGACTTATTTGTTGCAGTTTTTGGAATCATGTTCTAAACCCAAGTATTGGAGCCAGGGGAGTTTTCAGCCTGTGCCAAATTTTTATTTGGATTGCTTGAAGATCCTATGAGAACCGAATGTAAATTATTGTACTATAACTCTTTTTGCAGAGTAGCCAAGGTTGTGTTGATAGCTGCAAACAACACACAAAATTCTCCCTATATAGTATTCAAGTTGTCGTTAACCGCATCCAAATCATCTTTTTTCTGCATGTTTTGCACATCTTGGATTTGGGACACTATCATGAAACCTAGGGATCAGAAGTTTCACACTCTTATCTCCTCCTTGTTTGATGTCCTTCCTGGAATGCCAATGACCTTTTTCCTTGAGCTCTCTAGTTGAGTGCCTTGACCATGGTTTAGGGTTGAGGGATCACAGGATACTAAGGATCAAGGTTTAGGGTTTAGGGTGCAGGTTTCTAGGGTTTAGCTCTTTGGGGGTCTAGGGTACATTCCAGGGTAAAATCATCAGGGTTAGCTTGTGGAATATATGGTTGTAATCGTCTTTTCGAGAAGAATGCAATGAGTACTACTACAAAAAGGGCAAAAATTACCAACTAAATAAACTCGTCATGCATAGGATGCTACCATATGCAATCGTCTCGCGGAGACGATACCCTACGACTACGACTTTAAAGATCCATGGGGTTTGAAACAACTTTCAGACTTTTTTTATATGTTTTTCTTAGAACTTCAAACAATACTATGTTTGTGGAGCAAAAAAAAATAAATTTCATCCAGATTGCGAGTCTATGTTTTCCTCGAGTTTGACATCTCATAAGTCCCACAGCTGCTAGGTCAGAAAGAACTATATCGCCAATATAAGGCTTTCCCAATATGTGTAATAGCTCTGACACCACTTATCCCATTTAACTTTACTCGGATAATTTCAGATATATACAATTTCCAGTCCAAACTTGATCCATCATGGAAAGAGCCAGCAGGAGTAACAACAATGATTCACAACGTTATAATAATAGAATAGAACAAATACTCGATATTTGATTAAGAGCAAAAAAAAATATAGAACTCAGCCACTTCGAGGGGGGCAATCTGACATGAAAATTTACAGATGTATCAGCCAGGGACGAAGTACTCCATGATAATCCACAGTACTAACCCCTACCTCTTATATATCAACCTGCAGTTATGAGTCTGGCATGAGTTAATAAATAAGACAACCCTACTAACAATATGAAAGCATAGAGATATTTGACAAGACAAGTTAGAGATTATGTGATCCATGAGTTGGCTATACATATCCCTATACAGGTTATAGGTTAAGAGTGTAGAAAAATGTCTCAAAATGGCTAACAATTATCCATACTACACTTGTCAACTTTTCTATTCATGTAAGATCTCAAAGCCTCTGATGACAAATATATTGTAGTGGTGTTTTTAATGGTGTTGTTTTAATTAGATGTTATTATTTTTTGTCGGTCATCCCATTTCCCATTTTGATGGAGCATCTATGAACAGAACAATGAATTCCACATGAACATAATGCTGATTATAGTGTGCAATTTTTTTTATTTACTTGTTCTACATATAATCTTGACTACAATGCACTTTTGCTTCGACTTTGATGTTTATAAGCCCATGCAAAATTAATCTTTATTTGTTTCTGATTAGGTGCGAAAATACGAACCATTCAATGTGATAGAGACCAAATGTGATAAGTTGACGGGTTTATTAGAAACATTTTTGAAAAATAGCATTAGAGTATTGCAAAATGTTAGCTATACATTTCCAAAGACAGCTTTATTCCCATAAGGCTCTCGTGCACTCTCGCTAACCTCCTAGTCATTTCCAAAATTCTTTCATATTCATAATTCTTGCAGAAAAAATGTCCTTTATCTATGACAGATAACTGATCTTTTTTACAATGTTCTTGGTAAATATGTTACCAGAAAACTTCACAATAATGGCACACAAAAAATGAGAGATAATTGTTACAGTTCACCAAATTTCTGAAAATTGTTTCTTTGTACTGGCGACAGCCAGGCTGCCTATGGGGATTTTGAGATGAATTTTTTCAGCTTATTTGTGATAAATTATAAATTAATAGACAATTTAATGTGTTTTTTAAGGCATTTCCAAATGTCTTCTATGGCAGGTGACATTTCTGTCTCCCTCAACACATAACAGTTTATTTTATGTGCAAGCAACTAGACATCTCTATTACTAAGGACGCACATAAGATTAGGAACTTAATATTAAATCTTCCTACCTTACTTTAGCATGTCTCAAATTCCCAAAATTGCCTCTTCGAAGGGTGTGCTATCAAATAACTTCTTAGGACACTGTTTACCAGGGAAATGCAAGGATATTCCTATAAAACTCCATTTGCACAATCTACGTTGCACCAAATAGTTATTAAATTGGCACAGATTACGAGAATCTCCACAGTAATCTATCATTGATCATACATTTTAAGGTATTAATGAATCTTCTAATAAAGCTTGGGTTCCAACCTCATGAGAAACCATCTTCTGCATTCTCTGATGCATATTGTTCAGGCATACGTACCATTTTGAATTCCCATGGATCAACAGAAATATCAGACCCTGTGCTCATCAGAGGTTTGGTGAGAAAAAGTGTAGTATGGATCAAGGTTTTCAATCAGACAACTTGGGTAATACCCCCAACAGCTTTAAGCAGAGACTAACTACTGCATTACTGAGATTAACACATTTTTCCTATGTTCCACCAAGTTTCCAAGATGGGGACGGGGGGATGTGTTTCTGGGACAGAAATTTTTGGAGGTCTTACGGCAGGGGATGGCTATTAAAAAATAAGGGAAAATATAAAAAATATAGGAAATTTCAAATATTCATATGATAACATTGATAAAGCATTCATCACACACATTATAGAACCTTAATACATAAAATTGGAGCTGAATTGACATTTCACATAAGGTTGAAGTTTCAATTACAATAATAATTACAATGAAATGCACAAGGGCTGCAAGTTTCAACTAGACAACAACAAAATGTCTGAAACATAGAAAGTATATGATAGTATAATACACAAAAATGTCTGAAACATAGAAAGTATATGATAGTATAATACACAACACCTGCACAAAAGTCTAACAATTCAAATGCAATCATATGCATCATCAAGCATACAATTAGCAAATGCATTGTCACACTTTTGAGCAGGCATATTGGAGCGGCCATGATAATTGACCCTTCTTTGCTCCCAACTCTATGTAGACTAGATATTTGTTCTTTCTCAACCCCCTTTCATTGGCTTTATCAGCAGTCGTGTTTTGCATGGGATGCTTCTTTGACATTTTTGTTTTGTTTTGTTTTGTATATACTATTTTTCTAGACTTTTCTCCTTTCTTGTAAGGTTTCATTTCTCCCTAGGTTATTTCTAGCAATTTTTGTTTGCCAAAATCCTTTTTTGCACACTTGCTATTGCGATTTTCTATATTTGTTGTCCCTTTCTATGGCTGAAACACACAAACAAGAAAATCACACAAACCCCAAACTGAATGCAATCTGATTTTTAAAACATGTTGGCTAGATTTTCTGCATAGCATCAAACCTAGGCAGTCATGAGATAAATCTCCCTCATTTAACCGGTGAGGCTCCCGTGTCAGATTTGTCAATAAAAATGTGTTATTATCTATCAGGGGTTTTACTTTAACCACTTAGTTCATGAACCATAACTAAGAAGTTCTGCAGCAAGTAAGCAGCTGTTTAAGAAAGGAAGTATTTTATAGAAGAAGGAAGTAAAGGAAATACAGAGAAGAAATGGGGAAGATGTGCATCCCAATTAGTAGATAGCAGAGCTAATTACATGCACATAGAAAAAACTTAATAGCTATGAACACGCAGAATTATAAAACAAAGGCAGCTCTAGATCTAAATTTAAAAACAACACAAAGTTTATCAAGAGATCTAAGATTCAAAGCAAAAAACACAGTACACCGTGACACAAAGTTCTCTGGAAACCTGCTCCTTTGTATTCCTTTGCTCCAAGTTGCTTTCAGGAGTTCAGCACAAAGTCTAGAACTCAGGATTGCTGTTTATAAATTCTGATTGATTATTAACCCGGAGGTTCTTCTCCTACTTATAGAATGTAGGAGGGAAAGTACAAATAGAAGACTCAAACTGAACTAAAGTATGAACAAGTAAAGATGACATTTGGCAATCATCCTCAACTAACTTCTTCTTAAGTGACACATGTATCACTTAACTAATAGAATGGTTCCACATGACTTCAAGTAATGGTTGCAAAACCAATAATTTAGAAGTTTTACAATTTCATCCGGGAACATAGAAAACAGAAGAAGAAAGAATAGAAGAAGTCATGCCAGCTGTAACGTTTACATCTTCTTCTTGTTCTAATATCTGATATACTTGTCGAACATATAATTCAGCATCCTTCCATCTGTTTTAGCCACTGCTTCCTTCTCTGTCCTGAACTGTAGCAACCCTTCATTCAACACTTTGCTGCATGCTTCCACCTCTTCCAAACTCGGCCCAAACCTCGCAATGTTTGCCTGCAGCGCCACCAATCTACTGATAGAATTCATCGTGAAAGGCTTGGTAGCTTTATCAATTCTCTTTTGCACCATCAGAAGAGAACCTTCCAGGGAATCATGCACCTCGTTAGAAACAATCCGCACATATGAAGTAACACCTCTGTCCACTCTTTCCTCAGTGAAAGAAATGATACTGTCTGGTAAATTTGATGTTCTACTCTCAAGCGCCTGCATCCTTTTTAGCAAAACTCTGCAGATCTCCAAACGGAAAGATACTGCAAACTCTAGCTGCTTCCCCTTCTCGACTGATCCATCCGGTACAATTTGTTCTGCAACCAATACATCTTCCGGCAGCTTGTTGATCTCGGCGAAAATACTCAGGTTACTCTCTGCAACTGTATTCATGCCTTCTATGCTTTCCATCAGTTGTTTTAGTTGATTTGCTGCATCGTTCATAACCTTTAGGCGGGCTGGCACTTCCCCAAGTTGCACAGCAAGCATGACGAATAATCAGATCCTTCCATTCGTCAATAGCCTTTACTTGATTGCTTGCATCTTCCATTTCCTGCATAAGATGATCACTCACCTGCTCTGAAATGGGCTGAATGGAAGGTTTAACAACCTTGGCTATGATCTCACATAATTGAGATATTTGCTTCTGCAACTCTTCTTTTTCCGCCTTTTCACTATCAAGCCTAAGGAACAAAGCATCCATCAATGTCTGCGTGTCCTGCTTCAATCCTTCAGTGGTAGCTTGACCGAGTGGTATTTTAGTCACTGTCACATCTTCTGCCGTGAGCTCCTCTTCTATCTTTCCTTCCGCCGGAATTGATATCTCAACAAACTTCTCTCTCGAATCCTTGATGATCAACCTAGAAGTTGCTTTAGCAACTTTAGGCCTTCTGTCTCTTCTGCTCAGATCCTGAAGTAGCTGCAAGTCATGCTCCTCTAAAGTTCATCTCTACTCTTGCTTCTGGAACCAACTGCAAAGCTAACCATCTCGAGAAGTTACTTCTCGGGGAGTAAGAAGTCGCTAAGTGCACTACCATCTCCCGCTCTGCATCCTCTCCGTCAGAAAGTGCCACAGTGTCATGGCTGCCATCTTCTGAAACATCCTAGGACAAAGCTCTTTCGAACTACGTCATCTGCAGCTTCAACATCTCCTCTGGAACGGGTGATGAACGAAGTGGCTGCGGAGAGAAAACGAACGTCGCCGGATTCAATGAAGGCATGGAAGCATCCTGCTGCTGCGGTGCAATAGTTGGTGATCTTCTGGGTACTGGAGAAGTCGGAGTCAAAGCTATGGTCGTAGAAGTGGTCTTCTCTTTCTCTTGAGATCTTCTGTGTACTTTAAACTTCTGGGACCTTCTGTTGCTTTCTCCTTCATGCTTTCGTTTGAGGGAATCTCCTACGCTGAAGTTGCCCGTGATTTGATTCATCAATAGTTCATCAAGGCAGTATCCCTTCGTCAGCAGCCAGTTCGAAGAATTCACCAACACAGCTCCAGATCTTTCTTCAATTGAATGGCAGCCTCCAATGTTATCCTGCAGTATAGCTTTATCTCCTTCCATTTGATGGTAAGTGTCAAGTACCACGTTCCCATCATCTTTAAGATCCGCAGGTATCCGCGCTAGTCCAAAGTCGAACACTTGCTTTGCTGATAGCCTGCTGAAATCTTTCTTTCTAACCTCGTACTCACTTTTGCACTTCATCCAGAAATCTTCTAACGAAGGCACATGTGCGTACTCCTGGGAGATTGTCTTCCTGGCTACTCCAAATGGATCGAAGTTAAGCCGTGCAGGGAAGAAATCTTGCTCATACTCGGATAACATTTGCGCTTCCATCCTTCGAGCTCTGTGAATGCTGATGCAACTGTAATATCCCACAGTGATTGGGAAGAAGCCCGTAGACTTGTGCCGTTTCAACTGAAGGTTGTGTAACTCCACAAGTTGCCTGCTCAGCTCCATGGCGATCAATCTATCACTCAGATACCTGGGCATCTTTATAGGTTCTCCAAAAAAGCCCGTAACCCTGAGGTATGTGAAATCTGCAAACTGGATGAATAAACTGCCAATCTTGGACACTGCTTCCCACGCTTCCTTGCTTACCCTGTGAGTCTTCAAGTCTTTGTCCAGCCTGCAGATGAAATCGTAGAAGAAGTCATCGTTGATCACTTTGAAGTCCTCGCACGCAGGTACAGTAAGTTGTGGGTAGCACTTGAAAATGGGGTCCTTGGAAAGAACACCACATCTATCCAGCTTGGAAAAGACAACCTGTGAAGCTGCAGCATACACCAAGTACGAAGTCATCTTGAAGCTGAAAGTACGCTTCACGTTCCGAAGTTGCTCACCGATGTTGCTGCTAATAATTTCCGACCAATTGATTATAGAATCAACCTTGTTGATTTCAATGGTCCTGATGAAAGCATACATCCATGTACGGAAAGTGTAGGCATTCGCTTCGCCATTCAACCTGCATAGTAATTTGACGACATCATCTGCCTCCTGCACCAAATTGGACTGTGGAAGAGTTCTCGGGAACTTTGAAGGGGGTCTAGGCTTCTTCATGAACCGGTTGTTCATTATGCTCACGCAATTAGCTCTATGTTTCTCCCATCTACTGTCAGCATCCTGAATGCTAATAGAAGTCACCACCTTTCGCACTGGAATCTTCAGACAATAATTGATGAACTCCGCATCCAAACGAATTATTGTCTTTCCCGCGACATCACGCACTGATCTGGATGAAGGATGATAAGATCTAGCACACTCCATCACGAACTCTGGCAATTGGGCTGTACACGGGAAAGCTGTAGCTCGGATAATTCCACTACTTTTGACCGCACGCATGAGTGAAGTCTTTCCAGCTCTGGATCTATCAATCAAATCATAAAGAGGTTTTGGGCCTAGATCCGTGTCTCCTATGTTTGCAAGTTTGGAAGCGATGCATGAATCCATCATGCTCTCTTTTTCATCTCCTTTCGCCATGGCTTTGTCTATCTTCGTCTGAATAATTCTTTTTCTTTTAACTTGGCCGGATTTCTTCAATACTGGTGTAGATCTCGACAATTCTTCAGATTCGGAGGATATTTGCAATGTATTGGACATTGATAAAAGCTCCTTTTCCTTTGTAAAGCACCTGTAATGAATTCCTGCAATTTATCCAGACAAAAATGGCCACCGGAGCATGAATAGTGAATTTTAATTGTAAAAATCTGCACTTTTCAAGCCTGCTGCCCCAAAAAATGGTGTTTAATTTGCACATAAAAAGAGCATCAATCCTTTCAATCAACACCTGAGTTCCTGTAACACCTGTGCAAACAATTATGCAGACAAAGATCAACCTCCTTCAAAGCATGCGCCAAATTTGGAAGCTTTTAGCCTTGTTTCCACCTTGCCTGAGCAAAATCCTTCTTCAAATGGGGGCACACTTTTCCTCTTGGCTGCAATTCTTTACCTGTGAATTAAATAATTCACCCATATGGCTGCCCATGCTTATATAACCCTCACAATTCTATAATTAATAATTGCTCTAACAATTAAAGGCAATTAATTAATTAAAAATCAAGCTCTTCTCTTTTAAATATAGCATGTTTAAGGACAACCATCCAATCAATTAAATTAATTCAATTTAATCATCCACACTTCACTTCACTTAAGCTTCACAGTGTGCTTTGACCATAGCCACTGAAAATAGGAATTAATATAATCATTTAATACTTTAAAAAGTATTAAATAATACCCAAATGGGGCGCACTTTTTGAAAGGAAGAGGGCTGCCATTAAATAAATTAAATTTATTTAATTTTGGAATTCTATTTCCAATTGATTTATTCCATCTTTGACTTTTGTTGACTTCCTCCACAAGCCTGGGTGCACAAAATTGAAAGTGAATAAATTAATTAACATAATCATTTATTTAATGCATTTATTATCTCACCCAAGGTGGGTCGCACTTTTTTGCATAATAGTAATTCTATTTTTAAGAATTTCTTCACAATGAGATTTTTTACCCTGCAAGGCAGGCACCTGGAAATCCCATGATCCACTTAAGTGATTTGACTTTGACAATGAGATTATTTTACCGTGCAAGGCAGGCAATAAAATCCCGTGATTTCACTTAAGTCACTTTTTTTTATTTCACCATGGGAATTTTTACCCTGCAAGGCAAGCAATAAATTCCCGCCTGCCTGCAGCATCTAACTTTCCCACTGCAGCTTAAGTGGATTTTATATCACGGGAAAAAGTACCCTGCTAAGCAGGTACAAAATTCCCACCTGCCTGCTGCTTCTATTTTTCCCACTGTAGCTTAAGTGAATTTTCTATCACGGGAAAAAGTACCTTGCAAGGCAGGCAATAAAATCCCACCTGCCTGTTGCTTCTATTTTTCCCACTGCAGCTTAAGTGAATTTTATAACACGGGAAAAAGTACTCTGCTAAGCAGGTACAAAATTCCCACCATGCCTGCGGCTTCTATTTTTCCTATTGTAGCTTAAATCCTTTGTTTTCCAAAAATGCGCCCATCCCCGCAGGGGCTTTTCTGTGCACGACTTCGCTTTTTCCCAGTGATCCAAACCTCCGATGGCGACTTCCTCTCGGGCATAATGTGCGTATATGTTTTCCAGCTGCTCCAGGCCAAAAATCGGGCTTACCCAGCAAAGGAATTGTTCTAGAGAAATTTCACAGAAAACGAAACGGGACACCACAAAAACACGAAAAATTGCCAAAAGTTACGAATAAAGCCCAAAACTTAAAATCCAAGTTAAAACCCTTCTGGCACATAAGAATAATGACATATTCGCTCATAATAGAGTTAAAACGGAGCACAAATAGCCTCATACAGGGCTCAAAATAATTAAATACAAATTTCCTGCAGACAAATCCCGATGACAGAATATAACAACTTTGGGCATCTGGGTATTTGACGAAAAAGGCTAATATGGCTCTTTCGGATTATCTTGACACAATACAAGAACTTTCAGGCAATAAAAACAACAAACGACCCGTTATTTTAAAAGTACGAAAAATTTTCGGATAGGGTAGTCGCAAATTTCAGGATGAAATCTGAGTGACACCAATATTACTCAATGCTCTGTTTATACACCCTCTGCTGCACAACAAACCATTCAACATAATACCACAATTTGTTTATCACCAAATCATATTACTCTATGTTCTCTATTCATAGACACGTTGCTACATGAGCAATACAAAACTATTAAATGAATTCATTGTAGATTATTGCTCTCTTGCCTTCTTCTCACTAATGTTCTCTTTTCTTCTCTTTGTTTTCTTTCTTTGTCTTCTCCTTCACAAGATGGGAAATGACAAAAATGAGCTTTTTTTCTTGTTTTAGTTGTAAGAGAGGTTGTTTTAGGTTTAGGTTAGTTAGAAATGAGTGTGGGGGTCCTTGTGGGCCATATTCCTTTTTTTGAAGTAACTTTGTGTTTTTTTTTTTAAATTAACTTTACCTTTGTTGGGACGCAGGGGATGCCCAGAAGTCCCCAGTACATCCATGGGACTTTTGGGCATCCCCTGGATGTACCAGGCACTCTAGGCATCCCTTGTTGTCCCCGACTCAAAATTCAATGTTTTCGGGACGTCCCCGATTTTTTTGACAGATTGGGAATGGGTAGGGGACGTTTCCTACCCATCCCCGAGTTTCCGAACCGTCCTTGGTATAAGGACGAGCCTAAAAGAGCAAGGGACGCGCCCCCGTGGAGCATAACATTTTTTTGCTTCACCCATAAGTAAATGTTAAAAGGCAAAGGTTTATTTTACTTCTGAACTCCTAGTTTGCAGTGACATTAGTGATTAGTTGTAATGTTTGGTCAAGAGCTTGTTTTGCTTGGCAACTTTATTTCATTTAGGTAAAGAGAGATTTTTTCTAGCATTGAATTTCTACGTAACAATGGCATTAGTGATAAGTGGTATTGCTCGATCAAAAAGGCAATAGGAACTCTGTTATACTCCATATCCTGTGAAAGCCAAGAACATTGAGCTCTTTTCATCAAGGATCTAAGGAAACATTAGTTTTGAGTCAGAAGACATTAAAATGATTATACTTTTGTTATACTTCAAGCCAGTGGTTAGACCTGAATTCAGAAAACAAAAATGTGATTTCAAGATAACAACAAAGCGGAATTGCAAGATAGCGACTAAATAAGCAACCAATCAACAAACGGATATTGCCCACTTATGCAAAGTAGTGACTTACATGTGCAACCAACTACAAGGAACCAAAGGAAATACATGAGGGAGGTACAAGTGATACTATATAGTAGTAATACCAATAGACAAGTCTTATCACAACTATTTTTCTTTGAAAGGGGGTCAACCTTGGATTACAGAAGAGAGGATGTAAAAATTAAAGATATATACCCAATCTGCTGATGCGTATAAAATACAAACCCCAGGGGAGAATGACAAGCTCTTAATGTCCTCGTTTTTGAGTCAAGAAGATGACTCAGTGCATGAGCTGCAGGTTTGTGGTTTTATAAATGACCAATGACGGGTGTTTGTTGGACTATGTTACAGTCCTTTTAGCGCCACTCTTTGTACCTCCTCTCTTAATTCACAACGAAATTACCTAAAGCTAATTTAACTAATGGGCATTGCTTAGAGGAAAACTAAAAAGGGAAGATAAGAAAGAGATAAAAGAAAATTCTATTACACACAAATTGATATGAAACTAATGCTAAGATTTAAAGGGAATTCAAACCATGATTGTAACAAGTCATTTACAAATTGAACAAACTATTTAGATTGCCAGATACACATCTATTATAGTCCGTCAAACGTCAAACTACAAATGCTATTACATATACATTAAACTTGCAAAGCACAATTTAAAAAGTCACAAACCAAAGGCATAAAAGGATTATGATTTCAACAACAATTCATAAATGAAAAATGCAGAAAAGGAAAATGAAAACATGTCACTTCAACTCGTAGGAATGCTAAAACCAACTTGCATTATCAATCTAGAATTCACCTCCTCTTTGAATGTGAGGGGTACATGTCCATTAATACAAAATACGGGGGCGCTTCATTCCACTGCCTTTGCAATGTTATAATTACTTAGGATTACAAAAATATTATAGACAGATTGGCCTCTTACAAAACATCCCTAACTGAAATCATTTGGGATGTTACAATTGAGTACATGGTGTCAGCGTGCCTTTGGAATATTCCTAGTAATTATCTATTGTTCTTGTTTTACAATTGCCTCCTTTTGAGTCGGAGTTGGTTGTGTGGGCCTTGCTTTAGATGGTGCCAAGGCATCTCTGCAAATCCTATAATACCCATCAAGTTTGTTGAGATCAATGATGGGATTGTTGAAGAGCCTAGGGGTTTTATCCAACAAGACCCTTTGAGAAGCCATTATTGTTCCTCATATATCCTTGAGGGTCCATATCTTTTGAATTTTTTCCTTGGCTTGAGACACCAATTCAATGACCTTTGAAGCATATGTATCCTTTGCCTCTGAGATATTCTTGTGAAAATGGAACATGAACTATTTGAGCTGTTTTGAGAATTCGTTCATGGTCATACTATATCTTGATTTTCTCTGTAGACCTTAGAGGGATAGCAGCCTTTGTGAATATTTGGGTACCCCTGGAAATGACATCATCTAATTGTGGGGGTAACTTGCCCATTTGTTCATCCCAGTTCTCTAGTGCGTCCTTTATATAATTGATAGGCCCATATCTTCTGTTGTCAACACTGTAGGATCTTTTTATGCCTCTTCATCAATGGCCTCATCTATCACTTTGAGCATCTATTAAGGACATGCATTCTATTGATAACAGTACGTGCCTTCCTAGTGAAATCCTGTCCTTTCCTTTTGGCCTCAATGCTTTCCTTCACCATATCAAAGAGAGATACTAAAGCATGCTCTACCTTATTGGCAATGTTTTCAGGGACAGTGGCTTTACCCTGAGTTTCCAATGTCTGCTTTCTTGCTTGAACTCCTTGGACCATCTGCACTGCAAGTTTTGTTGATGCCCGGATGAAAGAGACTAGATCTTCTTGATACTCCACTACTTGGGACCCCATTTTTTCTCTTTTTGGTGAGAGAAAACATATCTTCTGAAATTCTCAAACTAGATGAGGGCTCGGTTTGTGGACATTCTTTTTTTGGTTGACCTCCTCAGTGTGCACGTCTTAGGATTGAATTCAATTTTTAATTGGGGGTCTTCTTGAGCTGTCCAATCCGATTGTTCCCTCTAGGTTATTAACGAACGTCGTTCATAATCACACTTTAAGCATTCAATATTTGTCAATACCAAGGTGGTGTCCAAGGCTATTTGCAACAAAGAACAGTTGGAGTTGTATTGAGCATGCAACTTAATTATTTGAGGAATAAACAACTTCTATAACTAAGAATCTATCCTAACTTATTAAAGCTTGATGAGAGAAAAACAAAGCACAAATACTCCTAACTCTGTAACTTTAAGGAACTGAAACATGCAGACGTAGAATAACAGTTTAAATGATTTAAACACAGTAATGCTTGAAAATAAACCAACTAAACTGAATGAACAAGAAATAAACAACAATTCCCTGCACATTGGGGAGGAGTGGCCGTTGCTCCTTCCCTTTAATCCGGTTACAACGTCTTACTCACGAAAACACATTTGATTCCAAAATCATGCCCTTTTTATTTATCAATGATTTTCCAATACACTATTTATTTCTAAGAAAAATAACAAACCTATTCTATGATGACAACACCTTATATATTAGGTGAAGTCCAATTCTTCTTTCAAGAGAACTTATAATTCTAATTACATGCAAGAGTTACATGTAGGAATTAACTGAATAGATTTACATCAAAACAACAATATGACTGGCAATCATTAAGTTGATGGGTCATCATGCATGTAGATTGTTGGTTGTACTCATCTTATGAGTGGAAGTGGAGTTCTTGCAAACAAAACTCAACTAAATCTAGAGATCTCTGGAGTTTAGACGAACTCAAGTAATCACACTCCTCGCATAGTGTTGGATTTAACAAAATACGGACGAGTTACTGCCAGTTAGACTTTTAATGCAAATCCTAAACCATGTTAACTTTGAATGATCTTTAAAGAGGCGGTTGCCACCTAAGTAGACCAAGTTCCCAGATGGAATGGATGTTGGCTAGGCGGTTCCACGAGTTGTGCAGACCTCGTACTGACTGGGTGAGTTCTGCGCTCCACTATGTGAGTCATGCGCTAGGCTTATGTGAGTCTTGCGCTAGGCTTATGAAAGTTCTTCCATTCACATTTGTTAGCACAAAAATCAACTTATATCAATCAATCCAAGGAAGCATGTGAAAGATAAAAGAGAACCAAGATTTAAGCACAAAACTTCTCTTTAAGTCAATAAAAATATTATTTACAATAAAGCTATTATCAGTTCAATACAAGGTAATAGTGGCAAAAATGAGGCTTGGAATCGGAATTCAAAAGGCTCATCACTCCCCCAGACTTATGGATTAGTAGGTCCTCCTGCTACATATTCAACCATTGTTATTTAAGGGTTCCACAATCCTACTATAGTTATACTCATTGGAAAAAGTATTTCACGTTTTCAATTCCAGGTCATGGTATCCATTGAACTCAATCACTGCCTTTCTCCATTTGTTGTATCCCAAATGCAACTCTGGAATAGGATGTGGGTGGCATTTTCCCCTTGTCTGACAATGGGGAATCCTCAGCAATGGGTGTTGGCTAAATAATTTGTTCCTCAAAAACAAGGTTTGGAGGAGATGGAGATGTCGATGGTAAAGCCTGAGGTGTGCACTTCATTGCCCTAATTTTGGTTGTTGCTTCATTCTCTTCCACTAAAGGGACATCCTTTACTTGATGCTTAGTACTTGTCCTGGAGGACCTTAGTTTTTTCTTGGGTTTTGTTTCTTTCAAAGACCTTGTTTCAGGGGTTTTGCGTTTGGTCTTAATTTCATTCCCTAGAGCATATTTCTTTTGGAAATTAATCCATTTCTTCACCCCATTCCATTTTTTAATAACGTGATGTTTGCAAATTAAATGAATTAACCCCTGAAATTTCAAATATTTAGCTCCCCAATGGAATTTCTGTGGTGGAAGAAACAGAAGCATGCAAGAAATAGGGAAGGTCAATTTTGTTTTGTTCCTTGGCCTCTCCATGGCACAAGTGTATGAGGATTCTCACGACATGGCCAAGAATGATTCCATACCCTCACAGGTGAAATACTTGATGACCTATTTTGCAACAGAGCCCCATGGTTCTGGGAAACTAAATCTTTTTATATCCTTTTCCTTGTCAGTATTGTCAAAGACCAATTCTAATTTCTCCATATTTCCCACAGAAAATCTCTTTATTATCTCAGAGTATGGAGCTCTAAAATTTACTAATTGACTTGTTTGAGGAATGCCAAAAATTTCACTAATGATTGAAGCCTATTTTCTACTATGGACATTGACTACAGTCTGTGTTGTAGGTTTCATCGTGCAACGTGCCAACATTAACACACTTGGACAATAAAAACTCCGAGAAAAGACATCTCTACACACATAAGTATCTTTTCCTTGAAGCATGTAATTTTCAATTCATAATTAAAGGAAGGGCAAATGTACGCACTCAAATTTCACAATTTACCCTTTGTACACTACTTATTGCAATTGTGCTTCTTGGCTAAGACAAACACTCACATCTTATTCCCACCCAGTCTATCTTGCCATCTTTTTCCTAACTTGCTCATTCCTACATACTGATGTGTTGACAAATTCTGAATACCAGTCTATAAAATCAATTATAAGCTCTTACCATCATTGTGCAACTTTCAGATTTGATTAATCTTCTCCCTATCCAAAACCATACAGTTTGATCAGGTTGTATAATTTGGTCCTGGCCAACCTGTACAGTCCTACACCAACACATTCTCCAACTATGCTTTTGATGCAATATCATTTGTTGGGTCTTTTTATCCCCCTGGGTTGGCCTTGTCATAATATTTTACTTTTGTAACCCTACATAAGCAAGTTAACACTATCTCATTTCCTCACCTAGCAATCATATGGCATTCTATTGACATACTCTTTTGCAACACTCACAAAAGGAACTCGAGGCTCCCTAAATCTCCATAAAGTTGATGAACATCCATTAGGGCAGCCACTACTACAGTTCTAAAGCACTCAATCAGGTCGAGTCTAGCTCCCCTCACATTCAAGCACACCAAGTTCTTATTTCCAAGTCCTAGCAAGAGCACAATACAATCAAGCATGATCGAAGGGTTCAAGTTTCCAACTAGCTGCATCCATATAGATATCACATGCTAGGTGGAGAGCTGCATGTGGTTAAAAGCCTCTTCAAAGTTCAGAGTAGTGTCGACGTAGGCAGTGCAAGGGGTGCACCACAACCCAAACTATAACCTTCTTTTTAGGGTCTTCTACCTATGGTTAGGGTTTTGGAGTGCTTCGAATGAAAACTGATAATATCGAGACTGTGCAACAATTAGGGTTTGACACCAAAGTACAATGCTTAGCCATCGAATGAACCAAAAAGTTACAATGCTCGATTCTAAAGGCATCCAAGAGTGTATAGAAGGGGAAGGATCGGATTATACATTCTAACTAGAATGTATCGTTATGCACCAAGAGGGTTTCAAGTCACAGTTTCAGCAATGAAGCTTTGTCAGACCCTGCACTTCTAGATTCTCAAGTCTATCTTCCCATATTCTTCTTGTACAATTGTGTATAGTTAAGTCTCTCTTTCTCTCTCTTGTGTATTTGAGCTTGTATACATGCATTGAAAGAACTAATACATTATTTTGATTTGGTACAATGTTGGAAGTTAATTTATCATAATAGCTCCTAGTTTCCTAACCTTACATACCTTTTTATTTGTTGTGTATTGCATAACATAAAACGAATAGACTTAAAAAGGGTGTAAACACAGGGTGCAATTGATATATACATGACAACATTCATAAAAGGCTTCTTCCGACATACTCAACCTACTTGGAGTCTTCACAAGAAAAAAAATCAATTAAAAACTCTCACATTTGATCAATTGGTTGAAAAGATGCCCGAAAGGCAAAAAACTTTTGGAAGAAAAATTGACTCCATAGGAGAAAGCATTTGCTATGCCAATCAAAAAGACAATTCTTTAAAGGGTTCTTCCTCTAAGGCCTCCTCTTCAAAAAATGATGATAAGGGGAAAAGGAAGAATAAGGGTAAATGAGGCAACAATAACAAAACAATGGGAAAAAGAAAAGTGATAAATAACACTTGTTCTAGAAATTGTGTGGCAGAAAAGGGTGTCATGAGGCTCATGAATGCAAGACTCCATAGGAGAAGATTGAAGCCAATCACAAATAAAAAGAAAAAAATACCACAAAAGAACCAGACTCCACTCAATTCACTAGTGAATACGTGTTTTCCAGTTGTGATGAAGCAAATAATGCGTCGCTTAGTAGCACTTGGTTTGATGCTTGGGTCCAAGATATTGGAGCTACTCAACAAATGACTTTTTGAAAGGACTTCCTTGAGGAATTTCATGCAGAAATTTGTTATTCAATATACTTGAAAAACATATCAAGTCAACAACCAGCATGCAAACGGGCAGTAAGACTCAAGTGTCGACGGCTTCTAGATATCATTCTTACAAATGCCCTATACCTTAGTTGAAAATAGACTTCTCTGTGGCGTTCATTTGCTAACAAGGGCACTCCATTCTGTTGGACATTGGGGAGGTCACTATCAAAAGAAAAACTGACAATGCAATTGTATTGACTGGATTTGAGAAAGGCAAATTGTTAAAACTCAAGGGTCAGCGATCAATTTCATGGAATTTTGCTCATTTCATTGCAGATGAAATATCTCCAAATATGTTTAGGCATGCGAGATTAGGGAAATCCAATCATGATTGAATTTGTGTGTCGTAAAAGAATGGCATAGCAAGATTTCCCACCTTGCCTACAAAATCTAAAATTTGTGAAGCCTACTTTTTGGCTAAACACTCAAGAGGACCTTTTCATAAGTCAGAATGGAAAGCTGAGATAAAGTTGTAGTTGGTTCAGTCCGACTTGTGGTCACCTCTAATTCTATTAGCTAGTGGTCACATGTACTTCATGTTGTTCATCGACCACTACAATCAAAAGACATGGAAATATTTCCTCAAACAAAAATCAAAATCCTACGAAACATTTAAAAAGTTGTGAGCCAATGGCAGAAAATGAAGCTCAAAACCATATTGGGACCCTCAAGACTAATAATGGTGAAGAGTACACTTCAAAGATGTTCAAATCCTATCTCAAGAAAAAAGGGATCAAACATCACCTCACAATTCCTCACACTCAACAAAACGAACTAATTGAGAGGATGAATAAAACCATGTTTCATATGGTTCATGCAATGCTATATTTCAAGGGGGTGAAGCTACACTTTTGAGAAAAAGCAACAAAAACAACAGTGTACCTCTGAAATAGATCACCATCAATAACCCTTTAATTGAAGACTCCATATTAAATGTAATTTGGGCATCTTCCTTCAATGCGTCATCGTCAAGTTTTCGGATCCACATGTTATCCATTGATTCTTAAGGAGAAAAGGAACAATTTAGACCATAGGAATCATACACGCATTCATTTGGGATATTTTGAATCCTCCAAGGCATGCCAGCTCTATGATGAAAAAAGTTAGAAATTCCTCATTGCAAGGGATGTCTTTTATGAAACTGCAAGGGATGAGGCCAACATCAATAGTCAACTGAGTCAATGAGAGAAGTATGCCAAGTTCAATTTCTACAAGGAGAGTAATTTGAAAATTCCAAACAATGAGGGTGGGACATGTAGTTTGGAGTGATTTGATTTTGGATTATCTTCTATAAAAGAGATTGAAACTCCCCCTGAGGAAGAAAATGGACAAGTGGCACAAGAACAAAGAACCGAAAGTAAAGGAGCTTCGAATCATGAGATCCAAGCACCAAAACCACGGAAAAAATGCCTAAATGGGCAATATAGGCATTGAAAGACGTCTGTCCTGATGAAGTTGGAAAAACAGACACATGGAGCCACACAATCAATAGAAAATGTCCTAGAAGAAATTCAAAACAAGATTTAAAACGTCACCTTTAATGATTCTCTAAAAGAAGAGCTCAATGTTGCATTTTATTAAGAACCAACCTCTTTCAAACAATTTGAAAAGAATGATTCCTGGAGAAAATCCATGAGAGATGAGTATGAAGCATTAGTGAAAAATGGGAGTTGGAAATTGGTTGAGTGTCCACAAAAATGTAGGGTTGATTGTCATGGTCAATGTGTTGATCTTCCCGCACAAAAATGGCAAGGTTTGGTCCAGTAGGCTTCAGCCCTCTTCAAAAATTTTGACGATCGCCACAAATCCTAAAGGTTTATGTCAAACCTTATTACTATTGTGGCAACTAAACATGCGTAAACCTCTTGCACCAATCAACAGAAATTGTCTCTAGCCATGCTGGAAATCTGTTTTGCTTTGGGATTTTAAACTAGGTGGATCATGTCCTTAGATATGTGTGACTACTTTTTTGAATGGTGATATTCGAGAAGCAATGTACATGACTCAACTTGAAGGTTTTATAGTTGTGCCGGAAACCTTGTGCACAATAGTGTGCAAAATAGCAAATTCCATGTATGGGTTGAAACTAGGCCCATATGCATGTTACCGAAATGTGGCTTACTGCAGAAGTTTTTTGAACATGAATTCCTAATGTAGCCGAGTAGTAGGTACAGGGACAGGGACTCCTTTAGTCAAAATAATTGGTACAGCAATTGTGTTTTGGGTGGTGCATGAATACGGATGATACAAAAAATGGCATGAACATATTAAGAAATATTAAAATGAATAGCTAGCTAAATAAACAAATTAACCATGATAAGGGTATGTGAAGAGTAAACAAAATAAGCCAATCTTCACTACAAAATGGGTAATGAAGTAATTCAGAAATGCCAAATGTCACGATATTCATTTGTCGAACTTGCAATAAGTACATTGTGGAAATGTTACCATGTAGACAAAAATCAAGACAAATCAGCATATTCATTATTTTCATCAATCATAATGCTCTCCATGTGTATTTAACCTGAAATTGCATCACATAATATACCATCATGTGTTTCATGTAGAAGCTATTAACGATACATGTGGTTCATTAGTAGTAGAACCTGATCATATGAAACTATAGCAAATGTTTCTTTTGAAAGCATTTTTTCTCAAGTCATGCAACCTGTGAGGTAAGTGTCATTGTTTGTGTTTAGAAAAGAAAGTGTGGGGGTGCATTACCTCAAAGGTTAGGGTTAGTTTTTTAGGCAAAAAAACATCAGGACAACAAATGTTTTTGGGGGAAAAACTATGATGGATATTCAGGAATTCTGTACCTGGATACTGGTGATTCTTGTACCCGGGAAATCCACTTCGGGTTTTCTAATGCATACTTGGGAACATACCCATCCATCAGATGGACAGTCCCTTACCAGAACTCTACTCAATGTAGGGGATGTACCTGCAACACTAGATTAAGTATATGGCAGCTACCATAGGCAACCTGAGAGATTTTGTGAAATTTTATAATAGGATCTTTTAGAAGTATATTGTTTTTGTTGATTTCGTCATAGAATATCCCCTTTTAAATCTGAATTAAATTAAACTGGAAACTCCATAAAACTGGTTTCTAAAATGATATCAAACTGCCAATATAAGCAAAATAATGAACAGCGGACTGAAAATAGCTTTTATTTATCCAAATAATCACTTTCCAAGATACCCACAAGGCCCAAAATGACAACTTGGGGTCTAAGAACAATGAAATCTAAATTTTTCTATACTTACATGAATTTACTAAAAGTATTTAAGAGCTGGAACAGTGTAGAAAATAACAGCAGTGATTATTATTGAAAATGTACCAATAGATGGCTGGAAAATGATGTCAAAATGGCCTTCAACGATGCCGAAAGGTCCCCAATCACCTACAGTCCGTACAGCGGTGTAATACCCTTCCAAAAGGAGTCGCACCACTCTCCCAAGTGGTCGCTTTTTGCCAAAAAATGCCCAAATTTTCCCAGCTGCAAATTCCTTGGAGTCAACCAAGGTTTGGCTGATCCAAACCCCATGGCAACCTTATTCTGCAATAAGCTAGGTTGGGATCCTATGGTAACCACCGTTTTACCATGAATTCTAATTTGCCTCTATTTTTATCTATTATCTGTAATCATAGTTCAAAAAATCGTAAATCGGGATTAATCGGCAGGCCAAATTTTGAATCGCAAATCGGGAATCGGCGAAAAATCGGCATTAATCGGCAACTTTATCGCTACTTTTAAAAACATTTAAATTCATAAAATATACTTAAATTAAATGTAAAAACAATGTTAAATGATGCAAGAAGTGACTCTATAGAAGTGACTTTACATATTGTATTACTATTATGTAATATAATAATTAATTATTAAACTTATAAATATAGTTATGCTTATAAATATAGTTATGTAATATATTATATAATTATTAAACTTATAGTTATAAATTTATTAAATTATTAACTATTATTATAATTAAGTTATTAACTATTATGTAATACGTATTTAAAAAAACCCTATTATTAACTATTATTAACTATAATATATAAATACGTATTATATAATATATAATATATAATACATAAATATGTATTAACTATATTACATATAATACATATATGTAATATATTATATAATTATTATGTAATACTGTAGTATTAAGTTATTAACTATTATGTAATACGTATTTTAAAAAAAGGAAAAAAAATTACTGTGTAACTGTATATTGCGGATTACCTATTAGCGGGCACGAGCTCTGAAAATAGGGCTGGAAAGACCCAAAACCACCTTCGCTGAACTCGAAACCAATTTGGTAGAATTTGAAACCTCCTAGAATGCCCACGCAATCACGTCGAAGGCCACGATTCCAGGTTGAATGCAAAAAAAGAATCGATTTGGTCTGTTTTCGGGTTATACCCTAGGCCGCGATTTTAGCCGCGATTTTCGCCGATTTTCAACGATTTTTGCAGGTTATTTGATCAAGATTTATCGGCGATTTATTGGATTACAAAAATCGCGATTTTTCAGAAGTTTAATCGTTTTGATGGAGGAACACGATTTATCGCGATTTATCGCCGATAAATTGCGATTTTTGAATCAGAGATATCAATATTCAGGAATCAGCTGTGTGGTAATAATGAGTCAAATCTTCATGACCTATCTTTTATGGGCAGTGCTTGAAAAGCAACCATTTCTCGTGAGCTTGATTGCTCCACTTGGCAATCATTGCAACTAGGTGATGCACTGAGACCTTTTGACAGGTCGCCCATCCAAGTATTAGTCTAGCTTAAGCGAACATAACCATGGTGTTCCCCCAAATTAAGCCTGCTTAATTTGCTACCTCATTTGCAATACCTTTGGATAGTACGCCTTATGAACTATTCATAGTGGAGCTCCCAAGTTCTTTCATTTTTATGCATTTGGTGTTTAAGAAGTGCATCATTCTGTAATATCGTTTTTCAAAAATCGGTAATGTTGATATCAAGTCAATCTTCATGACCCATCTTTGATGAGTTATGTTTAACAACCACCATTTCTCATGAGCTTGACTGATCTACTTGGCACTCATTGGATCTAGGTACTATTCCAGCTCAAGTGTGCTTAAATATGCAGTTTCCCCTACAATATTATACAATTACAAATATTGTACAGCTATATTCATATATTAAAGTTTTTTAGAAGTATGTTAATCATTTTAAAAGAATAGCATCCAAAGGGTTGTGATGTATTGGTAAAAAATAGGTGTGTCTAAAGCTTATTACTACATACATAATTACACTTTTAGTTTGAACTAATAAATATAGTGTCAGGGTTACAAAAATTGCCCTCCAAAAGGAGCCAATCCTAGTTCCTAGATATCTCCAAATCAACAATGATGAGGAAATACATAATAAATAAATCATTAACATCATCTCACATGAGCAGTGTTTTGCCATGATCCCATCTCTCATGAACTTGAATGGGCCATGTGGCACTCAATGCATCTAAAAGATGCTCATAGGGGTCAAGCACCTGGACTCCCAATACGTCTTCATTCCTAGTACTATAACGGCCCACATGCGCTTAACTATGGAGCTCCACCCACAATATTAGATAATTACTAATATTGTATAACTAGATGGATATCAAAGTACTTAAAAACAGTTTAAGTCATATTAATCATTTTAAACATAATATCTTCCAAAGGGTTGTGGTGTAAAGGTAAAGAGGCACGTTTGTTTGAGTGACCCATACTGCAATAACCCATCCCATAACCCGAAGTACATGTCACAAAGGTTGAAGAGTATTCATATATGGGTAAGTGAGATTGTGGAATACCGTTGGTGTACATTCATATGCATGTGGCCCAAGTTCAACCCACAGCGTAGTAAGTGGCTCACAATCTTGCCCCCACATCATAATAAGGCAGCTCAAGGTCTTAGTGTAAAACCCTAAGCAAAAATAAATTAAGAAAACATCACTATTATCAGAAAAATTCTAATGTTATAAAGTTTTTGATACTCAATAAAAACTATATTATGTGAAACTAATTAAGTATTAAATGTTATATTATCATGTGGATGTGTATATATCATTATAAGTATTCTAACACTTATTAAGAGTCACATGCGTGTGTGTGTGTAATACTTGTCACTGATACTACATATACAATTATAAGTTTTGAACTAATACATGTGACACTAGGGCCATGGAAATTGATTCCAGAAGGACTCTATCTTAGTTTGGAACTATCTCTAAACCAGGGATTGCTGGGTTCACACCACAGTTACCTCTGGAATATCAAATTGTCATTTGTTTTAGATTTTGGCTTGTCAGAAATGCCATGAACGTGTCACATTTCTTTCTACCAAACCAAAGTTATTTGGGGGCAATATATTATAATTGCAAACAAAGATAAGGAAGGAAACGCAAAACAGTTAATCGAACATTATTATCAAATAGTAACTAACCTTATGTTTATATTAAAATGTTCAACGATAAAACACCAAATATCAAAACAATATAAAACTTTAACATTAGAAATCAAAATAATATGTCTTATAATTTATAATACACAAATATTGCCAATTCCCTCGACTATTTCTAAATTGGAAAGTATTGATATCTAAAATGGACTATTCAGAGCTTATTTGTGAGGTTTCCAGCTTTGCCTTCAATTATGCATTTCTTCTCTTTGGAACTGTAGAAAAACTATTATCGCACTCAAGGAATGCTTCAATTTTAGTAGTATTGCACTTTATACAATAAATCAAACATATGATGGAATAAACACCTAGAAATTCCTTTCTCAGAACACTTCAATTTCAATTTCATAACCAAATCAACCCTCAAAATATCTGAAATGGTCTGATAATGTTTTCAATTTTAATAAAGTGAAGCAACCTATTCCCATGAGAAAATTTTGGAAATTTGATTAATATGGCTTGGGAATGGAGCTGTTGAGTTTGACAATTGAACAGCTTTTTATCTTGTATTGAATTTGCATTATCTCACCAAGATCAACATTGAAAGCTATGAAAGGGCAGCTCGTGCAACTTACAGCCTAGCTAGTGGAATGTACCTGACACATATATGAAAATGTGTTACGCATGCAAGCACGATAAACAGGTTACTCGCAGTCAACTGCTATGTGATGCTGAAAAGATATATAGAGAATTTGCATATGCCAATTATAAGGTAATATAACAATGTATGCATTTGATAAAGTCTAATTAACATGAAGGCAATAAGTATGCATGTTGCATAAAGTTAACAAGAGCATCCTAGTTAGAAGAACAAGAAGGCATTGCCATCAGTAGAAACCCCATAATCCTTGCCCTTTAGGGTAAAATATCTGAGGCACTAAAAATAAACATTTTGGCCTATAGCTAAGTGACATGATGAGCTACTAACCATTGAGAGGGATACATATAGGCCCAGGATATCTGAGGCACTAAATAAACATTTCGGCCTATGGCTAAGTGACATAATGAGTTACAACCCATCAAGAAGGGTATATAGAGGCCATATGGCGCTGGCCAGTGAAGCGGACCTCCACAGCTTCAAGAACGTTAGCTGCCCACAAAACTATACCCTTATAATCATCGATGCCATTTGGAACATAAGCAATGATATGCTTAATCATCGCAGGACTTTAGTCGGCTCAGTAGGGATTTGATTTTCATGCTAACATATCACCAGTTCCTTGTTGACATGTTGATCAAGTTCAGGGAATTGGTTTGCAATATAAGACCTTGAAAAATTCAAAAAATTAATGGACATACAACTCGAACTCTATCAGTCTTGTGCTTGAAAAAATGAAACAAAGAAGATCTGTATACATACATGAAATATAACAATTTATAAATTTAATATAACAATTTATAAATTTAGTATTATATCCACAACTTGAACAAAGCATGAATATTGTACATATGACCAATGCATGAAAACAAAAACATTTATTTGTTTCTCATAAATCAAAACCAAACTGCAAAAATTCATGAATAGGTTTAATGACACGTACCATCATGCCAATCCAAGAAGCAAGCATGTACTCTCCTATACTGACCGGTGTGACAGAAAGAAGATAATTTAGCATGTTGAATGGAAGTAGTGGAACAAGCCTAAGAAGAAGCACAATCTGCACAGAAACAATAACCAAGCAATCAGTATTTCTTATCTGCTAACCATTTTGCTTGATTTGTTATATAATAAAGGGTCTCTAATGATTAAAAGAGGAAACATTAAAAAAGCTAAAAAAGAAGAAGAAAATATATCATTGTAAAAATAAAATGATAGCAATGATTTTTTGCAGTTTGCAAAGTAAAAAACTTCATGGAATAAATAATTATACCAGGTACACAATACAACAACGCGGACGAGCTAACTTGAATAAAAAGAATCAGCTGGTGCATCAAAAACCCACAAGATCAAATCTTGAGGGCTACAGCATTCCTTTCTTCTTCCATTAGGATTATTTTCCTTGTATTGCCAATTGTATATCTTGTTCAATGCCTATGGATTTCACATCTTTCCCGTGCACATGTGCGATAGTGCATGAGTGCTGGTGAACGTACTAGTATGCCATTTTAAAATTTTCAATGTTTCATGCAGGGGTGCTCTTCACACACATGCAGTAAACAATTTACTATTTACATACTGATAATATTTTCAATCTGCAATTCAAATTGAAGTCAGGAAGTATCTCTTGCATACTTAAGAGTATGTTTATCTCTCGGGACCTTCATAGGATCATCTTGTCTATTTACAACTCAGCAATCTACAGATAAAAACTAATTCCCAACTCTTTAACTGACCCTACAGGCAGTTTTTAAACAAGGATTCTCCAGTCATAGTACAGAGCATAGTTCAAAAAATCGTAAATCGGGATTAATCGGCAGGCCAAATTTTGAATCGAAAATCGGGAATCGGCAAAAAATCGGCAAAAAATCGGCATTAATCGGCAACTTTATCGCTACTTTTAAAAACATTTAAATTCATAAAATATACTTAAATTAAATGTAAAAACAATGTTAAATGATGCAAGAAGTGACTCTATAGAAGTGACTTTACATATTGTATTACTATTATGTAATATAATAATTAATTATTAAACTTATAAATATAGTTATGTAATATATTATATAATTATTAAACTTATAGTTATAAATTTATTAAATTATTAACTATTATTATAATTAAGTTATTAACTATTATGTAATACGTATTTAAAAAAACCCTATTATTAACTATTATTAACTATAATATATAAATACGTATTATATAATATATAATATATAATATATAAATATGTATTAACTATATTACATATAATACATATATGTAATATATTATATAATTATTATGTAATACTGTAGTATTAAGTTATTAACTATTATGTAATACGTATTTTAAAAAAAGGAAAAAAAATTACTGTGTAACTGTATATTGTGGATTACCTATTAGCGGGCACGAGCTCTGAAAATAGGGCTGGAAAGACCCAAAACCACCTTCGCTGAACTCGAAACCAATTTGGTAGAATTCGAAACCTCCTAGAATGCCCACGCAATCACATCGAAGGCCACGATTCCAGGTTGAATGCAAAAAAACGAATCGATTTGGTCTGTTTTCGGGTTATACCCTAGGCCGCGATTATGGCCGCGATTTTTGCAGGTTATTTGATCAAGATTTATCGGCGATTTATCGGATTACAAAAATCGCGATTTTTCAGAAGTTTAATCGTTTTGATGAAGGAACACGATTTATCCATTATCCCCATTTGTTCCCTTTGTTCCACAAATTGCTTGGTGGTTCCATGATCCTCGAAGTTACATTTGTATCGTGCTATGACCCTATAATGTGGATTTGCAATTACATCTTGATTTTCCTTTGGTTTTGATGATTTCACAAATCAACAGTGTTTCGCGGTTTTCAAGTAGTAGTCCACGGATTGAAGAAAATGTAGTCTTTTGCGGGTTTGAAGCAGAACAGGAAGCAGCAGAAGTCAGAGGATAGTGTTCTGTCGGCTGAAGGAACATGCAAAGGAAAGCCGCGGAACAAAGAGGTGGAAAAACTTAGCACTTCACGGGTTTGGTGATTATAGTGTTCCGCGGAATTAGTGATTTTCGCGAAACAAAAAGGGTACAATCTACTCAGCAGAAGCCGCGATGCTAAGAGAAAGTGCCACGAGGAGCCGCAAAGTAGGAAGAAGGAAGTTAAAACGCGACCAAGTGTGGATACCGTAGAACAGGGAACTTAATGTTCTACGGGTATCTCAAGGTTTAGTGTTTTGGGGAGTTGATAATGCCGTGAAACAAAGAAATATGTCGCAGGGAGAGAATGTCGCATGGTGAAGGAATCAAACCTTCGTGACATCAAAAGGAGACACAAGAATTCATGGCATGATGACGTATGAATAACAAGTGGGGAGAGTATCAAATGGCTAAGTATGGAGGATTTGCGAACTTGTAGGACAATGGAATTTGGTGTTCCACAAACATCGGATACTTAGTGCTTCACTGAGTTGATGAAGCCGCAGAGCAAAAGAAAGGCATAATCCAAACAACAAAGAGAACGCCACAATACAAAAGAATACCCCGTGGAACAAGCAAAATCCGTGAAAGACTTAAACGAGTCAAATCAAAGGCATAGCACAAAATGAATACTCAAAAAGTTGCGAAGAAAAGACAGATTATCTTGGAATCTGCAGAATAAGGAAGTTTTGCACGAAATGGTCGTGTTTGCACTTTTTCCCATAACTTTCGACTCAGGCATCCATTTCACCTCAAATCAAGTGCATTGGGGACGTCTTGGATAAAGCTTTCCAAAGAGATCAATTTTGCTGGAAATGGTGAAGCAATTCGTGATATTTTAATTGTAGAAGTTTTGGTTGTTGCACGTCATTTTCCAGGAATCAAAATAGTTGAAGATGCTTTGTTGTGATCCTCATTTGCCCATGGATGCTTCTGGAAGAAGAACATGCTTCTTTGGCCCCCACCAAATGCAGAATGGATGATCAAAGCATCAAGAATCAAACACTTGGCAATTTCAGTTCATTCATCTTCCTGATTGCATGGTTCTCTATTGATTTGCTCCCAAGCACACAGATCACCAATTACCATGCTCTCACTCCTCGGATTAGCATCTATGGGATATTCCTTTGGGATTGAGACATTCTCTTAAAAAAGTCTCCCTTTCTTCTGGTTAGTTTGGGTTGGAGCTTGTGAGTTTTTTGCTTCAGAAGTGCGGATTTCTATTTGTGAAGTGGCTTTGCAAAGAATTGGTGACTTGTGCTTGTCATTTGAAGGTTCATGCTAAGGCGGTTGTTGGTGTACATCCATTAGCAGGCTTTGAGATTCATTCTTACATGTTTCCCTTGTCTCTTTTGCAAATGGGCACACAACTTTTCTACTATGTAAAATTTTGATGTTTCTTCTTGTAAACAAATTTGAAATCAATAAATTTCCATTTTCCTTTGTAATTCTAATTTTTGTCTTGATCATCCCAAATAACTGCAGAAAAGCATTTTGCAATTGATTGTTTGACTTGGCATTGAGGGTTTGTTCTGTTGTAGTGTTACCTTGCATCATTGGTTTTAATCATACATTTCCTTTCTGCAATTTCTGAAAATGCATACCTGTTTATCTTAGGGTGTCCTCTAGTGTTAGAAATTTGGTGTGATGAGTGCATGAAACTTTATTCTTAGGTGTTTGTGCTGAGGTCTCAAGAGTTATTCTATATTATTTACCTTGCTTGGGTGTCCATGATGGTAACTAACCTTTGGAGAGTGATCTTCCTTTGATTCCATGTTTGAATGTATGAAGAATTGTCAAAACAAAATGGCTAATGCAGCTACTTCCTCTCACTAGTCCCCTTTTCCACCATCTCCATCCTCCTTCATCTCATCTAAAACTATCTTTTTGTCCAACCCCTCTACATATTTCATCACCATTGCATAACCAACGTGTTATCTGTTAGCATATCACACAACCTTTACAAGATCTGAAGTGTGTTTGTCTTGACTCACAGAGCTTAGCTTCTCAAGTATCATTTCACTCCAAGTTGTCAACAAATTCCTTCACAATGATGCTTGTGATCACATTAAATATGTCTTTAGTGGCTTGTGTTTGATGTATCAAGTGTTTGCAATGCTTGTGAGACCATTCTTTTGAATGAGATTGCATTTTGTGGTTGCATTTGCTCTCAGATTGAGGTTCCAACAAGTTTGAGGGTTTGAAATATAATATCTCCCTCTCTCTTTCAAGCCACCCCTCAGGTCTTCTCACCTTGGTTCAGGCAAAGCCATAAAGTAGCAGGTGAACAACCACACCCTCAGTAAAGTGCCTCCCTGTCATCCCTACAAGGCTTGATCATGAGGAGAAGATGGATCCATCCCTGGATACAAATGACAAATCAACAGATCTATCTTCCTCATGCAAATTTACACTTCAGTCTTGTTTTGGGGGTGTTAGATTGGGAACCAACACTCCTATGGTGTCATTGTCGAGGACATTGATTCATTTAATGGAGGTTTTTATAAGATCTATCTAATTAGAGCCAAATTCTTCAAGTTTCATAAGTTAGTGGTATTCTAGCAAGCCCTATGTGCCTGTCAACAACACCAACACTTTTGTGGCACCGATGCCGGGGACTTGTAAGATTTATCAGTTCCCAGGGTTTAAGAAGGGTTTATCAAGTCATCATTTGTTTGTTGTTTTTGGAGTAGTATCCAATGCATTTTCAAGTTAATCTATCATGTCTAAAGTGCAATCTCTAGTAGCGACTCCATTCTAAATTATGGGTTTGACCAATGCTGTATTATTTGATATATTTTATTGGTAACTCTGCATTTACAAAGTTGGAAGGGTTGAGATCAGCTTTCAAATCAGATGTTGGTACAGCAGGAGATTAAACACAATAATACTCAAATATATTTCTTCTATATGAAATTACAATGTATGGAGGGCTATTATATAGCCATCAAAATAGGAAAACCAACTTCCTATTTTATAGGAAGTATAAACAATATCAAACCCGTATTAATATATTGTTATACATTTGTTAGAACAATATATAACTTACTAATTTACTAATTACCATAATAATGATATATTTACCATACGGTAAATATGAACATGTAAATAGTCAAGTTACCCAACGATAAATCATGTGAACCCTAATATACCTAACATTCCCCCCCAGTGCGAACATGGGAGAAAAACAATTTCACTTCTGCAACTTGTCGCCCCTGCGTGCTCATAATCTTGGCTCATTGATGATTTTGCAAAGGTTGACCAATAACCTCGGTATAAACCCCTGTTCATCAAATATGGACCCCTGTTCATCCTCTTCGAGTATCATGATGTTGTTTTTACCTTGTGCTTTGATATTTCCACTCTATTTTTACATCAAGGAAGTATATAGGAATTTGCTCACAAATCTAAATAAGAATGTTCTTCAAACATATCACACAAATTGACTGAAAACTAGAAACAGGAACACTACAACTGAAACACACTGCAAAAGAGGTATTCTGGAAATGAAGCTCACAACTGAAAGCAAACTCACGCCAAAAATTGCCACCGTAGCTACATGTAACCCTATCATTGGCAACTTACGAGAGGTTGATGATCGATCTCCTTCCTCCAATGCCTTCGTCGTCTAGTATCATGCCGCTAGCTCAACCGGATTCGATCATGAAGCTCATGTGTACAATGCCAACCCACGATTTAGACTCGGACATTGGATTCCACCGATAGTGTGTCCGTGAGGCAACTTTTTTTTTCTTTTGAGACTTTTGACAACTCACTACTAACATTGACAAGATGACATATACTGACAACAATTTAAAATAATTTTGACACTTGAATAACACTTGACTTTAGAAATATTCACTCCCTTTCGACTTGACATGATATAACTGACAATGACTAAGAATAACAACATTGATAATCCTAATGGCCTCTATCCTTTTACATTAAAAACATGACACTTACGCACCCTTTGACACGCTATATTTTTAAATATGGGTCGATACACTACTGAAAATAGAACTAGGATGACTTTAACTAGACCATAGATCTAGTTTATAGTTTTAACAATATAAATTTCCTCTTGTTGGCGAGAAAATTTGTCCGATGGACAAGTTGGTCGGTATCCGCCAACGCTCTCAGACTCTAGGTCCCTCTGCTTGAATGATGCAGCTCCATTTATTATGTGTGAATGAAATTAAAATCTGTGGTGGCCTAAAGTCCAGGGATCCAACACGACCACTCCACTGAACTTGCGAAAAAATCTTACAATTGCTTGCAAGGGAGGAATTTGCTGAGGTAGGAAAGGGAGTAGGAAAAAAGGAAGGGGGGATTAATATCTCAGGTAGAAAATCAGATTCCTGCAGACATTAATCAGAGTACTTCAACACACATATATAGAAGGAAAACAACTTTGTTACTAGCAACAAGACAAGATAGAATTAGGAACACAATTTCAGTAATTCTCTCATCAAGAAAAGCAAGAAACTCCTTCATTGAGGTTTTGTCAAAGTTGTACATAGTGAGAAATAGAAAAACATAGAAGAGGAGAATAGATGAAATTTTGCTCTCTTTTGCTTCACTTCAAGTAGTAATCTCTCCTTGAGCATACAAAATTGACAACCTTTAAGAATGGGGAAGTCGTTACTATTTATAGAATTTGGAACGAATCTTTTCCTACCCCCCACATGACCTTTTGATTGTCCTCCACAACACGTGACTTTTTGACTTCGTAAGGATGAAATTAAGTCCCCATTTATTAATTAAGGGTGACTTATTACAATACTGACTATAGTCACATTTAAATGAATAAGACAAACGCCATGATTACTCACAATGAAGAATTAGAAAGGGGGGAGAGACGAGGAAAAAGAATGAGAGAGGAGAAGAAAGAAGTGCTTCTAAAGCACGACTGAAGATGTCTCTACCTCCGATGAAGATCCGCACTGAAGAAGTTGAAGATGGAAACTGGCCTCTGACGACCCTCTGTGACATTGTTATGTTCCGCTATGTCCCCCTTTTTAATTAAGAATTAAAAAGAAGAGGAAATCGATTTACACATGTAAATTTAAAAATAAAATATATTTTATGGTGCAAATCAAAAATAAAAGAGAAATTCGATTTCACCTTGGGATTATAATTACTTTTTTTTAAGGTAAATTAAGTGACTAAGCAAGTTGCATTTTTCTAAGAATTATTTAATGTTTGGTATTTGAAATAAATTGATTTCTTCTAGGCATGGGTCGATCCATATGGGCCCCATTTGATTTAATTTCCCTATGCATTTAATATTTTCTTTGAGTGTGATCTCCAAGCACTTTTTAAAATGATATTCCCTCCTAGTTTTTGGCACCAAAGATGGAGAGAGAACTTTGGAGGATGTGCAAGGCAAAAGATATAAAAGAAGATGTGGGTACTCTTTTTTCACATGTTGACGGTTTATTAAACTTATATTTATGCTTGAAGAAAGGATGTATGCCCACTAATGATCTAAAACAAAAGGTGTTCTTCAACACCACCTTTGAGTGAAGTGTGTATGCCCTTTGAGCTTGAGTTGATGAGTTATTTGCATGTCTATTCAATCCAAGTAAAGTCGCCATTATTGTGAGAGCTTGTGAGTTTATTTGGATAGTGTTTGGGTAACTACTTGGTCATAAAATTCTGGAAATTGCTGTTGGTTTTGTCATTATATAAATTGACTTGTGGAGAGAGATTTATGGTGTTTCTTAGTGGTATTTTGTAAAGATAAAATCTGAATTGTTCTTGTTTATTTCTTTATTGTTAATGCACTTGTTTCATAGTGGTATTTTGTAAAGATAAAATCTGAATTGTTCTTGTTTATTTCTTTATTGTTAATGCACTTGTTTCATGATATTTGGAGTTGCTAATCTTGTTGGAATTTATGATAAATAAAACGACTAGGTTATGTGATTTTCTATCATATTTTGGATGGGTTTGAATTTTTTTTTTCAATCTATAGTTACTGATCTATTAATGCACATCTGAAAGTGATAATTTTGAGTGTGGAGAGGTGTATGTTTGAGCTGGAATCAATTTTATAATTTTCCCTAACCCTAGCGACTGGAACTGCAGTTTCGGGGGCTGTTTTGATTGGGCTTTTGTGATCAGAAAATTCAGATTGTTAGTTCATTGGAAAGCGCATAATTTTATCATCCTTCTGCAATTTATTTCATTCAAAACGGAAAAATATTGAGGGAGATATTAATTTTTTTAAGTTTGCAGTCATTTTCAGCTATTTCCAGGCATATTAATTTATTTTTCCACTTCTGCAAGTTTATTGGTTAAAGGAGTGCAAATTCCAACTAGATAGCCCATTTGGACCCTTACCTTAGCTCATTCCAACCCCATTTGGGTTGTATTAAAGCCGACACTGGGTTAGTTGAGGTGAACCTAGAAGGGTTTCTCTTTTAAGTTTGTTTCTTTTGCAAGTAGAAGAAAGAAGTGCTTCCAAAGCACGACTGAAGATGTCTCCGCCTGCAATGAAGATACGCATTGAAGAAGTTGAAGATGGAAACTGGCCTCTGATGACCATCTGTGACATTGTTAGGTTTCGCTGATGAACGTTTGCTCCTTTGGACTCCTCAAAACACTTTGCCTTTGTTGATGATGATCACAACCTACCCCTTGTAATACACAAACAACTCAGACCGCCAAATGAGTGTTTAAAAACACAGTTTCAAGATCTCTCAAAGTGAGCTTGAGATGAAGACCAATCTTGCTCATGATGATGCATTCCTGACCTCGCAATGAGAATGAGAATCACTCTCATGTTCCTTGGGCTTTCACAATTTTTGTTCATAATATTCAAGTTTCCTGACACCTGCATCCTTGTAAGGCACATTGTGCTGCAAGATTGCAAACTTTGCCTTCTGCGCCTTGTGATATTTTTGTTTTGCCCTTGTGCACCACTGTAACCAAAGTGATGTCTCCAGTCTTTTGTGAATGATGAATTACCTTTCCAGAGCAATGCCATCACCTAAGAACCCTGTAAAGATGTCAAAAAGCAGATAGATGGATGAACACTGAGCTCAATCCCACTTCTGCACATGGAATGTGAATTTACTATTTTTATTCAATTCCTATTTTCACTTTTTTAACTTCCGACCACCTCATTGTTCTCTTGGTTGTTCCTTGTGCACACTTCCTTTCAAGAATTTGCCCTCCATTGAGAATTTACTATTTATAGTAAGTGCTCATGTAGAAACTTACTATTTTTGGAAAGTGCGCCTTAGCCCTAGGGTGATACATGGCACACATGCACAGGTGAGGAAAAATGAGGAAAGGGCTTAGTTTGAGCACCCTGGGCTAATTTTTGGTTATGTGAAGGACCTGGCGGAAGCATGGAAGGGGGGCGCATTTTTCTGTCACCCATGTCCCCTCGGAACGGGATAGGGGGAAACCAAAAGTGCGCATTAGCCTAGTGGCGACACTTGGCATGCATGCGAAGTGAGAAGAGGGGGCTCAAAAAATAGCAAAAAGTGCTTGACGGAGGTCTCCGAGATCATATGATGAGTCCGTGAGGCCTAAGGTGGGGGGGCACAATTTTCTGCCCCCTTGTCCCCTTGGAACAGGACAGAGGGACACCAAAAGTGTGCCTTATCTTAGTGGCCACAAGTGTCAAGCATGCGGGAGTTGGAGTGGGGGCTAGAAATTTGGTGAAAGGTGCTTATCAGAGTTCCCCAAGGTCATGTTGGGGGTCCATGAGGCTTAAGCTGGAAGGGCGCATTTTTCTACCCCCCTTGTCCCCTTGGAAACGGATAGGATAGAGGGACACCAAAAGTGCGCATTAGCCTCATGGTGACACGTGTCACTGAAAATTTTCGCTAAGTACGGAGCTTGTACCTTGGAGAGGAGCTTGAAAACGACATTGTCGGAGCTCACGGATGAATTTTTGTGCACTTCTTTATATGATTTTGACTAGAAACAACATTTTGAGAAGGATGGGATGGGTCTCAAGGTCTGATTCAGCTTGCAACCTTCTCAAAAATGGCCTTCTTGATCGGGACCACCAGTTGTGCCTGCGAAGAACAAGTTGTGGAAAGAATTGCATGGGTGTTGTGAAAAAATTGAGATTACCACCATGTAGAGCATTGAATTATATTTCCATTGATATTTTGTTTGACCTCCAACTCATTCTGGAGCTCCATAAATCATCTCTCAAAGCTAAGGTGCTTTTTTGCAATGCAAGCTCCTTCGGCCTCAAAAACCCGCTTTTGCTAAACTAGCTCCTAAACCTCCAGATCTTTCCAAAATCTTCCTAAATCAATTGCACAAGGATCCCGACTCATGAATACACCTCCCTGATGAATTTAGGACTCCAATCCGCTCTGGGAATATGCACCCGCTTGAGAAAGGCTAAAAATAGTGACTCCCAAGCCTGCTGAAAGATTCACCGTGAAAGGCATGATATTGAAAGAATCCTTTCAACTTGTTTTCCTCTTTTCAACACATGGGTGAGGTTGGGACCATAGACATAAACATTACATGGATGGGGATAGGCCTGGCACATGGGATAGACTGACCTGGAGGGGTGTCTGGGAAGGTTTGCGATGAAAAAATTTGACACTAGGGTATAGTTGTCATGTTTTCAAGTTGAATTTTGCCCTTGCAAAAAACACACGACAACAGTCGGCTCTCACTTGGGGACTCATTCTGGATCGAACAAAGTGAGGACAAGATGAGAAGGAACTCCAAAATCTCAGTTTACAATTCGGACCAATGCCTTATCCATTGGGCTTCACAAAATCATTAAAAGCAACAAATAGCTTGCAAGGAGTACACACACAACAAAAAGGAAATACATGACACACAAAAGGGAAAAACACACAACGGGAAAGGGAAACACACCTAAATCACCTATGGTACAATGCGGGGGACAACCCGTTTTCATTGTTGCACTTTTCTTTTCACAGGTTACCTCTGAAGGGGTAACACTGAGTGATGATGTTTCACAAAGCCATTGACTAGTTCAAGAAAGTAGCCTCCCTTCCACAACTGCTTATAAAAGCCAGGTGTTTTTAGGACCGCCTGTATACTTGGGAGGAGTGAGCCTATATGAGCTTTTTGATGCTCAGAGCTCCGCTCAGAAAGTCCATTGCTCTTGTTATCTTTGAAATCAGTTTCAGAGTGAAAATTCTCTTCCGTATCCACCCACACTACTAATTTCTCATTTACCATGTCACCATTGCCCCAGGGCTGATTTTTGTTCGAATAGCTTGAATACCTTGAGTTTTCTTCTATCCCCCATTCATGTTTATTGAAAAATTTTTCTTCAAGGGCCTTGGATTCATCTATTTCATTATGAGATACTTGGAAATTGAGTGAAGAATTAGGCACAACCTCATACCTATCTTGCATGGGCATAGCTTGAGTCAAGAGGTCAAGACTTAGCTCAGGAAAATCTCAAGAAACAGGCGGACGCCTAGGTCCTGGTAGTGAAGGGGAAGGACAAAAATACCCCCTTACAGCAGTGGAAGAAGTAGTACAAGCTAAACTAGTGGAGGAGAGAACCAGACAAGCCAGGGAGCTCAACCTCAAGGTGAGAGGGCTGCCCACACCACCTTCTTCAAACCCCGTGGTCATTGCGACAGACTTTATCACAGAAAGTTTGGGGCTTCCTGATGTGAGGCTCGATAGAGCTTGGTTCGTCCTAGATTCCACACTCTTTCTCCGCTTCAAATCTGCAGATGACAAGCTCAGGGCACTCAGAGCCAAGTGCAAGCTTTTCTCTCTCCCCAATAAGGTCTTTCTCGATGAAGATCTCTCCAGAGAACAAGTAGCGGAACTCAAAAAATCCCGCAAAATAGTGATGGCAGCCAGGAATGCAAGGAAGTGGGCAGTAATTCACAATCTCAGGCCTGTCATTCGAGATACTTTTCCTCCAAGGTGGGTCCCCAGGTCCGGTCCCAAATGATAGGCCCATTGGGAGCGGCGTCGTAATAGGGGCATCTTCATCACTTGCTGGAATGGGAATGGGTCCTATTGGTCTTCTCCAAGTACTTTGTCTAATGCTTTAGGTCTTTCAGACCTCTTTGTGACCGAGACTCATACGAGCCCTGTTCGCCCTCTCCCGAACGTCAGCGGTTACTACTGGGTCTCAGTCTGCAGACAGGAAACTCGGAGCTCTGGAGGGGTTAGAGGTTCTGGAGGAGTTGCTTGCCTGGTCAGGGAGTCTCTTTGGAGTAGGATTTCTGTGGTGGCAGAGGACGAGTTTTCCCGTTTTCTTTGGGTCAAGCTCAGACGGACTTCATCTCACCTCAGAGATATTTTCATTACAGTCTGTTATTTCCCCCTCGCTTCCTCTTCTTTTGTCATTCACAATTGTCTAGACAAAGACCCCTTCTTCGACCTATATACAAGCATTTCCAAGTACTTGGCGAGCGGGGAGGTCATCATCCTAGGGGACTTTAATGCACGTACCAGGAATCTCTAGGTTCCACTACATGATAGGACTAATCACGTACTCTGTACATCGGAAATGGACCCTAATCTGGTGGGTTTCTCAGCGGGATTCTGAGGATGTAGTAGGACCCTTGACGTCACACGGCCGACATCTCCTACAGTTGGGAATATCTCATGATCTATTGATTCTTAATGACTTTCAGTGCTTCCCTGGGTCCTGCGTCTTCACTTGCAGACCTCATGATGGAGGGGCTAACGTGGTGGATTACATCATGAGTACCTCTAATTTGATTCCCTACATTCGCCATTTGTGTGTATCCCCCATTCCTCTTGCCGACCATGCGACCCTTTCCTTCTCCTTACAGGTAATTCCCCCCATTCCCTGACCCCCTCCCGCTGCCTTCATCGTACCATCTAGAAGTTTGATGAAGGTGACCCTAGAGACTTCTCTTTTCACCTTCGTTAGCTTCTTCCCCCTACACCCCAATTTTCTTTACTCTCCTATGATGTGATGTTTGATACCCTTTCCTTCGCCATTCACGGTGTTGCTCATTGTTCCTTCCCCCACTTCACTCCCATCCTTCCATCTATGAGGACCTACCCCATGAACCAATGGTACGATGATGACTACAAAGCCCTTCACCGGCAACTTCGCTTTGCTTTTACACATGCTCTCCCTTGATCAGAAAGAGCAATAGCCTCCGAGGAACGGTAGGCGAGGTAGAGATACCTATCCTTGCCAACAGAAAAGCCTGAGAGACCCTAGATGTGATACAAAAGAGAAACCAGGCTAAATATAGTCTCCAATCTAAAATGGTGAACTCCGAATTCGTCTAAGATGATATTATGCGAAACTGTCTCTCTGCACCTAATGATGCATCTAAGCATGAGGATCTGGACTCGCTCAACTGTAGCCCAATCAGAGTCAAGCAAGGATGGTCCCCAAACCTCGGAACCATAGAGAACCGTGGGTCATATGAGAGAATCCGAGAGAGACATCTTTGACAAGATGTCCTGGAAATGGTGGCGGAAGCACTATCTCTACAAGATTGCCAAAGAGCCATAACCCTTGTTGACACGGGGCTGAAAGGCAAGCCGAAGACTGAAGCTGTAATGTCCCCTTTTAGGACAAGTTAGAAATTAGCATAAATCTGATCACACTCACCTGAAAAATAATTAATATCCAAACCCCAACTGCTGTAATTTTCAAAAATTCATAACTTTGGCTAGAAAGGTCCAAATGAGCTGAAATTTTGGATATTGGGCCACAAAAATATGAGGAATTATATGCAAAAACAAGATTTCACACAGCCAACATGAAACCCTAATTTTTCCCTAAAAAGTAGGTCTCCCAACACATTTAAGGCAGCGAATCTATTCCAAAAATTACAAAATCACCTTCTCCTTATTTCTCCTAATTTTTACAATCACATTCAATATTAAATTGATCTCAAACTGCAGATCTGAATTTTATAACAGTTAATCAATAAAAATACACCCAGGACAGCTAAAACTTGGAAAATTCATAACTTGCTCAATACTATCTTCTGTCACGAAATAAAGTGCAGAGTTATCTATAATTAAAGGGCTTTCCAAAGAAATATAAATCTGAATTTTTAGACCACCGCAAACCCTCTAAATCAGCCCCCAAAATCCACAAACCAGTCACTAGGGTTAGAGTGAATGACATAAATTATTAACTCTTTATATGCTCCAAAACCCTCTAAATAACAATCATACACTTGGAAAATTATGCCAACATAGATCAGATTATATATTCAATTTGTTCACCCTCAAAACATGACCCAACACAAGTCGTTATAGCTGGAATAATTACAGCATTAAAATCAGACCATAAAGACATCAAAAATCACCACTAATCATTCAAATTTCCACATCAAACAAATGTGCCACATCTCAAAGCAAGTCGCCAATGTTAACAAGTATGAATCATGCATAGAACATACTTCAACACGAGAGAACTCAACAAATGGAACAAGAGAGAATACTTCAATTGATCAAAACCAGCTCACTAACTTCCCACACAAGAGATGATCAGGGGATCATTTCTGAAAGTTCCCTAAACATCCCTAAATTGTGTCAATGCAGAAGATCATCTCAAGAGCTTTCCAACGACTATGAGAACGCGACAAACGGACATCGGGAGTTCTAGATATGTTCGGTCAAAGTTCAAACATCGGGAAAGTCAAACTCTGGTCAACTGGTCAATTTAAACTCTGGTCAACTGGTCAATTTTGGACCAATCGCACTGTGACACGTGGCTTGCCAACACTCGTCGAATTCGCTCGATTTGCCTATCGGGAGACGACAAGTGGACTACAGGATTACCGAGTTAATTATTTCTATTCCACATTGTATGGGTCGAAATTATATTGGTAAGTCCACTTTCCAAATGGCGCGCATATATGCCAATGCCACATATATATATTAATGTTCATACATTAGTATTAAATCTAATGTTTATACATTAGTATTAAACCGCCGCATGCATGCCAAACTTCCACACACATGGAGAAGGTGGTGAAGCGGTTGTTTGGGAGGCATTAAGCCTTGCGTGGATGTTTCCACGTGGAAGAAGGAAATTGAAGCGGTTGTTGGGGGCGGTTATAAGCCTAACGTGGTCTTTTGACCACTTCATGCGCATGGATAGCCTTAATAAAACCTAAACTATTATCAGCCGCCTAATGTGGGATATATACCCACTTATTTTAGCCGCTCTTATGGGATTTTTATCTCTTAACAAATGTTATGCCGCTGCGTGGGGATTTAATCCCATTTCATATGCAAAACGGCCAATATGGGTATTTGATCCCATTTATTTTGGTACAGGTAAGGCTAATATTAGCCTAAGGATGATGTTAAGTCCATTATTTTTGGGCCCTAAAAATGTATAAATAGGGTACCTATTTCATTGTAATGGACACACACCGGTGCAACGGAAACACACAACTCAAGCTTATTATTTGTTAAGCTTGTTGTGGGGACACACACAGAGATCCCAAGCTCATTATTTATTAAGCTTATTGGTGGGATGTGTCAACAGGTATTGTCTATTGGCCTATTATTTTAGGCAATAGTAGATGAAATATTTGTGGCTAGGAGTTATTCAAACTACCTAGTCGGCCCATAGATCCACACCAATTACTTGTAAATCCTGGATTGTCGACCGGAGTGCTAGCGTCGCGTTGATAGCGTCGGGAAGGCCGATCGAAGCCGAAGGACATTGTACGCCAAGAAGGTGGAAGTCGGGTGCTATTTTTCACCCTTGTCATCCGAAGAACTGGTGTACTGATAGGCAAGTAAAATTCCATTAGGTTTTCTTGTGAAAGTACTATTGTAACTTGCAAGTTTTGACTAGTGGAATGGTTCGACCACGAACCCGGAGACGTAGGCAATTGCCGAACTCCGTAATCAATCTGTGTGCAATTGTCATTATTGTCTTGCATTAATTTTTAAATTGATTACTTAAAAGGAGAAAATCATCGGCAAATTATTAAAGCCTACAAGGGTCCGAGATCAGGTAGTAATAATCTGATTATTTTCGGATCATGTTTGGTATCAGAGCTGGTAATCGACACCTGCAAACTTGCTAATCTCCAAAGCAAGTTGGTATCGAGCAAGTTAATCAGTACAGGTTGCTTTGACAGGGATGGCATTGGCTTGTACTTTTGGATTCTAGATTGGTGGGATAGACTGAGAGACAGGTTTAACATACTCAGTAATTTTCTCGCATTTCTATTTGGATGAATCCATTGTATCTCATATGCAGATAAAACCATAAACTAATGTGTAAGGTAGAATGTATTGGTAAGACCCCTTTGAGGGCAATGTTAGTATACATCTAACCATACAAGACACATTAGTTAAAGACCCAATTTTGGGCAATGTTTGTACTCTATTATACTTGCATTAGTAAGACCCCCGAAGGGCGATTATTTTGGTGATTTTTCTAACACCATAAAATGCAGTATATTTTCCTTGTTTAGTCATTGTTCTGGTAGGGAGGAGACAAATGAAGTCAATCCACATTGCAATGCAGTGGAGAAAGACCAATCTCGTCATGCAGAGTCGAGAAATGGCAGAAAGAGTTCCTCATCCCAGAAGGAGTTTAAGAGGAACTTTTGTGCTCATTGCCAGAGGAATGGGCATCAAGTGGAAAATTGCTGGAAACTGCATCCATCTCGCCATCAGAGTAATGGCAAGCCAAAGATGGAATGGAGACCTATTGCAAAGGCAAAGGAAGTTTCTACTCCACCACCAGTTGACAAGTCAACCCAGGACCAGGTAATACCTGAAAGTGAAAGTCCTTTGAAATGGGTAAGTCAACAATTTTTTAATTATATATTGCATAATTCAGATTGATGAATCGTATGCAGTATTAAGTTTGGAGATCAGATATTGTGAGAAAATGCTGAGAGAAAGGTTTACAATACTCGGTGGATTTTCTTACTTAGAAAATTTGATTAATGCTCCAAACATATCTCCTAATCAGCTTGTGAGTACCTGTTACAGCTTGGACACAAGAATTAACTCATGTAAAGCTTGGAGATTGATCTGCCATTTGTGCAGACAATAGAGTTCACAGAGATCAGCTCGGAACTTCATTCTGTGTAGAGGCATTGTGACCGTGCAGCAGAATGGTAGTTCAATCACCGTTGGCATTGACGTCGGGTCGGAACTTCATTCTGTGTAGAGGCATTGCGACCGTGCAGCAGAATGGTACCTGATATTAGTATGTCAACAAGAGGAGCTCTCAAAGGATTAGCTCGGAACGTCATTCGGTGTCAAGGCATTGCGACCACACATACGAATGGTAGCTGATCAACAGACTTAGCATCATGCATTGGAGGCTCGAGGTCTTGAAAGAGGCTTAGCATCATGCATCGAAGGCGTTGAGGTCTACAGAGACTTAGCATCATGCATCAGAGGCTCGAAGTCTTGAAAGAGGCTTAGCATCATGCATCGGAGGCATTGAGGTCTGTAATAGACTTAGCATCGTGCATTGGAGGCTCGAGGTATTGAAAGAGGCTTAGCATCATGCATCAGAGGCGTTGAGGTCTGTAAAGGGACAAGGCATTGTCCATCACCGACATCGGATCAATCAAAGCTCTACGTAACATGGAGTTCCTTCAAACCAGTTCGGATTCTGCGGAATCAACTCGGAGCCAGGAGCTGTGTTATAGAGTCAAAGAAGATCCTTGTTGTCAGATATCAAGAAGCTAGCACCGCATAGGAGCGTTGAAGTTTCATACAGAAACTTAGCACCATCAAGCGGAGGCGTGGAGGTCTTCTTCGGATATCAGAGTGGCGCAGTGGAAGCGTCGTGGGCCCATAACCCATAAGTCCTAGGATCGGAGCAGAGTTGTCGAAGTGAGAAGGTTGGAGGAGAAGACCCAAGGGTCTACTACAATAGCACTTCCGAGGGGGCAACAGAGTTTTCCGGATTCAGGACAGTATGGAAGCTTTTTGGGACAAAAAGCTTTTCTCAGTGGGGAGGTGTGATCAGGGGATCATTTTTGAAAGTTCCCTAAACATCCCTAAATTGTGTCAGTGCAGAAGATCATCTCAAGAGCTTTCCAACGACTGTGAGAACACGACAAACGGACATTGGGAGCTCTAGATATATTCGGTCAAAGTTCAGACATCGGGAAAGTCAAACTCTGGTCAACTGGTCAATTTTGGACCAATCGCACTGTGACACGTGGCTTGCCAACACTCGTCGAATTCGCTCGATTTGCCTATCGGGAGATGACAAGTGGACTACAGGATTACCGAGTTAATTATTTCTATTCCACATTGTATGGGTCGAAATTATATTGGTAAGTCCACTTTCCAAATGGCGCGCATATATGCCAATGCCACATATATATATTAATGTTCATACATTAGTATTAAATCTAATGTTTATACATTAGTATTAAACCGCCGCATGCATGCCAAACTTCCACACACATGGAGAAGGTGGTGAAGCGGTTGTTTGGGAGGCATTAAGCCTTGCGTGGATGTTTCCACGTGGAAGAAGGAAATTGAAGCGGTTGTTGGGGGCGGTTATAAGCCTAACGTGGTCTTTTGACCACTTCATGCGCATGGAAAGCCTTAATAAAGCCTAAACTATCATCAACCGCCTAATGTGGGATATATACCCACTTATTTTAGCCGCTCTTATGGGATTTTTATCCCTTAACAAATGTTATGCCGCTGCGTGGGGATTTAATCCCATTTCATATGCAAAACGGCCAATATGGGGTATTTGATCCCATTTATTTTGGTACAGGTAAGGCTAATATTAGCCTAAGGATGATGTTAAGTCCATTATTTTTGGGCCCTAAAAATGTATAAATAGGGTACCTATTTCATTGTAATGGACACACACCGGTGCAACGGAAACACACAACTCAAGCTTATTATTTGTTAAGCTTGTTGTGGGGACACACACAGAGATCCCAAGCTCATTATTTATTAAGCTTATTGGTGGGATGTGTCAACAGGTATTGTCTATTGGCCTATTATTTTAGGCAATAGTAGATGAAATATTTGTGGCTAGGAGTTATTCAAACTACCTAGTCGGCCCATAGAGCCACACCAATTACTTGTAAATCCTGGATTGTCAACCGGAGTGCTAGCGTCGCGTTGATAGCGTCGGGAAGGCCGATCGAAGCCGAAGGACATTGTACGCCAAGAAGGTGAAAGTTGGGTGCTATTTTTCACCCTTGTCATCCGAAGAACTGGTGTACTGATAGGCAAGTAAAATTCCATTAGGTTTTCTTGTGAAAGTACTATTGTAACTTGCAAGTTTTGACTAGTGGAACGGTTCAACCACGAACCCGGAGACGTAGGCAATTGCCGAACTCCGTAATCAATCTGTGTGCAATTGTCATTATTGTCTTGCATTAATTTTTAAATTGATTACTTAAAAGGAGAAAATCATCGGCAAATTATTAAAGCCTACAAGGGTCCGAGATCAGGTAGTAATAATCTGATTATTTTCTGATCAAGAACAAATAACCTTTGCCCTTCTAAGAGTTTCTTTGTCCGTAAAAAAAAGCATGGTGGAATAACTACCTCACACTGCCCATAAGGACGATCTTGCCCCTATATATATACCTGGAATGGTTTTGTTAAAGCCTTGAAGGAAACTTATTACCTTGTTGGAAACTATGATGACTGGTATATCAAGTCCACCCAACTTCATCAAGGTCATGACCAGTTTGTTCAAGAGTGCATTGATATTTTTCATACTTTGACTTCTAAGTAGAAAGTCCAAGAAATAGAGAAAAATCTTATTTTGAAGCATAGGTTGGGCTTAAACCAATATGTCCAAACTGTCATGGATTTCCTATGCTTGCAAGTTTCTAATGCAGAATGATGATTTCAAATCTCAAGACAAGTAATCAAATTATTTAAGAACTCTAAGTCCTGAAGCAAAACGAATCTCATAGCCCAGGGGAACAGAAAGGACATTAGTGCCATTCCAAAAATGAACACAGCTACAAAAGCGGAAACCAGATGAACAAAACTCCAAAACTGAGTGGTGCACAATACACAATTCCACCCTGATCACTCTACCGAGGAATGTTGCACTCATATCACCCTACTTGCATGGCTAGAAGTGACTGAGCTTTACCCCAGCAACATTGGATAAAGGCAAACAGATCATGATTGTAATGCCAATGCCATTGTAGCAAATGCCAACATAGGCTCTTCTTCCAATTCAGATCCTGAAGGAGAAAGCCATTCTCAAGTGTGGGTCAATGGACATGATGTATACTTCATTATTGACAATGGGAATCAGAAGAACACAATTTCTCTTGAAGCAATTCAAAGATTGAAAGTCACTAACTCCTTACCTCTAACCATACATTGTTGGATGGTTCAGCTTGCTTAACCCCTGTAGTACTCTTCATAAAATCAAAAAAACTGGCAGCAGTGTGAAGACAGCCCAAAACATCCTTGTACAGGCGCATAATGGCAGTAAGAAGGGTTTCGGAAATACAATACTTGTTGTATCAAGCCCTATCAAAATGCTATCCTTTGTGATTCCATTGCAGACAAGAATGTTTTACTTGGGCAGATGTATAATGCAAATTCCAAGAATCATAGATGTATGAGAGAATAGATACCACAGATAGGAAGTAGTATCTAAGTTTTCAGTTTTTGATGCCAAGCAATATAAAAGTTGGTAAGTTGTGGCACGAAAGTTCTGCCCTAGATGGAGAGACCTGAACCAAGAAAGCCATCCTTGCAGTATGAGCTAATACTGCACCTGCTCTAGCAGAAAAACAGTGTTTGAAGTACTGGAAGAATACGAAAAACCTGTTTCCAGTTCCCCATTTGAGTGCCAAAGCAAAGTGTTGTAAGCATACTATTGATCTAATTTAACAACTATATCTTCCTAATGCCTCTTTATATTGTTGTTTATTCCACGAGAACAAAGAGATCAACCAGATCCAAGTCGTGCTTGAAAAATTCCACCTAGAAGCCCTCCTCATCAGCTGCCCTACTATTGTTCATGGCTAAAATGGCTTTCTTCACATTCGTGTAAGTGTGGAAAGACATCAAGATCTTTTCATTGGCAACCCATTTGTGGCACAAAAGAAGGAGGCATATGGAGGTTGTACATCTACAGAGCCTTAAACAAGATCAATGTGACGAACCAATATCCTCTTCCAAGATATTAAGAAGCCTTGGACCAGCTACGTGGAGCAAACCTATTTACAAATATAGATCTCAAATCGCTGTAGCATAAGAATCCTGTTGAACCCTAAATTGTTTCAAAGCAAGGAAGTTTTTTGTGGCTAAATGGTTGGTTATGTTCTTTGGCGGGAAGGGCTTGGTACCAATGCTCCTATGACATTCATGCCAATGCTCCTTCAGCCATTCACCATTTTTGTTGTCTATCTTGCTGAGATACTTATCTCCAGTAAAAAGATGGGAAGAGAATCATCAACACATTCATCAAATACTCAACACTTTGATCCAACACAAGTTGTGTGCTAATTCGGACAAATGTTCTTTTTCCATGAAGGAGATGCAATATTCTATGCATATATTGTCTTGAGATGCACATGAACGGGCTTATCAACCGGCCCGCGTACATGTGGATCCAGTAAAGATCAGTGTCATTCACAAAGTGGCCTACACAAAAGACTCTCACAGAACTTCACAGTTTCATGGGATTTGTAAATCGGTACAGGAATTTTGTACCTGGTTTCTCACATATCATTTGGAAATTGAATCAAGTTCACCAAGGGTGGCACTAAAGAAACTTTCAATTGGACAATCACACAATAGAAAGCATTTCGAGGAACTGAAATGCAGATTTTGTTTTGCGTTAGTGCTTGATCTTGAATAACCATTTGAAATAAAGATCAATACATCTCTATATGCACTTAGAGAATTCCTCACTCAATTTGGTTACCAAGATTATTAACGTAGTGAGACATTTAATGCCGTGTTAAAAAAAATACCCCCCCACAAATAATAGAGAGCTTTATGCCATTGTTCAGGCATGTAAGCTTTGGAAGCATTACATACTGGGAAAGGACAATCATCTGGGATAACAAACCATTGCAGTTCTTGGACACACAACTCACCAAGAGCAGCATCTCAGTGGTATTCATGATCTTCACTCAATTGGGGGTACCCTCTCAGACATCAGGCATATGAAGGGAACTGCCAAATCTCATAGTAGATTGTTTGAGTCGACTTCACTTCAAGCTCTCCTCTTTGTGCTTGAAGCATGTGGACATGAGACCAACATTTTCCCAAAATTGTACACATCAGATTCGAACTTTGCATATATTAGGCATTGCATAGCGGTAAGTCAATTCTAAATTACTACTTGTGGGATGCACTCTTGTATCACTTGGGACATTTGTGTGTACCTAGTGAGGCAAAACGCCGAAATATGATAGGTGAGGATCACATTAACAAGTCTGCAGATCATTTAGGAGTTGAAAAGACCCTTGCAATATTGAAAAATAATTTCTGTTAGTAATATCACAGGTCACATGTTGCAAAATACATCATATTTTGTACCACCTGTGCTATCGCCAAGCCAACTGACAACAAGCAAGGAAGTGGAATGCATACCCTTTTACCAATACCGAATAGAACTTGTGAATCATTTTTCATGGACTTCCTTTGAGATTTACCTACTATAGAGCATAACAACGATTGTGTGTATGTATATGGTTTTACATAACATTTTAATCATAGTCAGCATGGTACGTCAACTAACCATGCCATGTTCTTTTTTTTTATTTATAGTTATTATTATTAATCTCATCGAGGTAGCAGTGTGCTCTGTGAAATACATAGGATTACCAAGTCTGGGAATCCAGATCCATTCGGGAACCTTTGCAAAAAATTCCAACAATCTCAGAATTGCTTGAGGTATGTTCAGAAAAAATTCGGCTTTCAAAATATGATATGTATTACACATGAGCATAATTTCACAAATATGCAAAAAAGAGATGAACACAGCATAAAATGTTAATATCTTCAATTTAAATAATATGTAGATAATATGTAAGGATAATATGTAAGGTTTAGCTTGGATGTTTTGTTTTTGCACAGGATTTTTGAGACAATTTGAAACAATAGTTTAGTTTTAGAAAAAAAATAGAGCCAACCCAGAACATTACTTATCGGGGCTGGCCGAAAAAATCCAGATCCATTGTGACCAAATTTTCAATATGCAATATCCGGTCGGATTTGGTAACTATGGTGAAATGCCCTGGGAAGTGGTCGCACCCAGCATCAAATCTTCTTCACAATTTGTTCCTATTGTCTTTATTAGTATTTATTCCCTTCCATTTCTTCAGCTGACGCCCCATCATTGGTATCATAGCTATAACAACCCCCCACAAATATTTTAGACTATAGCAATTGTCTATGTACCAGATTTGAAGAAGAAACTTGAGTGATTGAAGAGGTCATCAAACTTCAAAAAAAGAGTCTAAATTGGACTGGTAGAGAGATTTGTTTTTGCAGTGGTCTCTACTGATTCAACCTCTAGGAAATCAATATTCCTGCATTTTCTTATAAAAATAAACAAATAAATATTACTTGAGCGGCAAGTTTTCATTGAATAGCCACCAATGAAGCCCGAATAAGGGTACTCCTGCAATCTATTTCTATTACATGGGATTCTCATTGGCAAACTTTACCTCTTTTCTGTAAGTTACCTTCCAGCAGCTGTCTTCTACTTCCTCCTTTTCTGCAGTAATATCTCACCCTGCTCATGTTTGGGTGTCTGATGCACCTGCACATCCTCCAAGGACTTTTAACTTTCTCGGCTAGCTCTGACGCCTGTCCCTTTGGTGCCACAACATCACCTCATTGTTCCCACACGCACATTCTCCTTACCCATCTCTGATTCCTTGCCTATTTGCTTTATTGAACCACAACCTCCCTCTCTGACACCGACACTCTCTCATTCCACCCTCCTCTCGCATATGTCCACTCCCGCCTTGATTGTCCCTATGCACAGCACATCATCGCTCTAACTCGCCACATGCCATGTCCCTCCTCACGTCCACACCCTACATTCACCATTTCCATCTATCGCTTTCCACACCCTGCAATACTAGGATTATGAAACCAAGTCTATGTATACTTTGAATCATTCCTTGTGGTTTGCCAAATTCTTACCTTTTGATAACTTGAGTTTACAGAGGTAGACAACCCTATATGCGACATTTTTTTAGAAGGATTTGATAAATAATATGACTGAAAAATCCTCATGGTCCGCATGGTAGGAGCTATTTGTAATTGATATAAAATTGTTTTTATGCCTACAAATCTCAACAATAATAGAAATGGGATAGCGGGACAGTGGGATAGGTATTTCTGATTGCAAGGGGAAAGATTTTTCTCATTACCATGGTAGTTCAAACTAGAATGTATGACACCCTATCACATAATCCAAGTTCAGTGTTTTAATAATGGGTTTGGCTGAACCGGAACCGGAACCTGCCATTATTTTTCCGGTTCAACATATTTAGACAATGAACCATAACTTGAACCATAACTTTCATTCTGTGGCTCCGTTTCAGTTGCGTTTTTCAATCTAAAAGTGTATATTTTCTCGAGCTCTACGCATTGATGGCAATATTTTTCTTATTTTCATAAAATCCATTTTTGCACCTTTTTGGACCAAGCAACTTCTTGTAATCTTCTAAAAGAATCATGAGCTTTGGTCGCCTGTAGACAGAGCCTAGTAATTAAAAATACTGGATAGCTTTCCAAAACTCGGCGAAAGTATTCTCCCGTGCTCGGACTAATCATCCCACCTGCCAGCTTGGTCGCAACCTGCTTATTCAATGTTGACTTTCATATCAAAAAAAATGCGTCAATTTTTATTTTTTTGTTTTTTTGAATATATAATTTTTAGGATTTTTTGGTTTGAATTCTAGGTGAAGAATATGCCAAGTCTACCACATGAAGGTCATAAAAAAAAATTAAGAAAATTTTTCAGTTCCAAAAATTGGTAGATATCAGCCAACAGTCTGGGACTCTAAGTCCCTCTTATTTAATAGTGAATATCCATTTATTATGCGTGAATGAAATTAAAATATTTTGGGTGGCCTAGAGGCTAGGGATCCATCAATAAAAATCAACTGAAACTGTGACAAAATCTTGTAATTTATTGCAAGGGAGAAATTTTTCGAGCAGGTGGAAAAGGGAGTGGGAAAAAGGTAGGGGGATTAAAATATCAGGTAGAAAATTAGATTCCTATAAAAATTTAGAAAATTATATCATCACACTCGAATTCAAGGTCTTGAGCTATTGGTGAGTTATAAGTATCTTGTAATCATCAACCCAAATTCCATTATCATTGAGTTCAATGGATGATTTCAATAAGTGGCCATGCAGACACCTTGAGGTAGGGGTAAAAATTATCTATATGGCCCCAAGCGGAACATAGTGGGGCACTCGAAGTGTGGATCAATCAGTGGAAATTAAGAACCCATGCCCACCCCACATGTCTCACTTAGATAAAGTGTTCGTCCACAACTCCAATTCAATTACTTTGGTACAATAGAAATGTTTACCATCCAAAGTTTTTGAAATCAAGGTCTTGGGCTATTGGTGAGTTACGAGTAGTTTTTAATCATCAACCAAATTTCTATTCATATTATTTCTATTCATATTGAGTTCATTGGATTCTTTTGATAAGTGGCCATGGGGAAAACTAGAGGAATGGGACAAAATTCTCCATGTGGACCAAGAGGAATATAGTAGGGAATTCAGACATGTAGATCGCTTTAGAAAACATTAAGGACCCAAGCCCACCCCATGTCCCACTCAGAGAAAGTACTCATCCACCACTCTAGTTTATATCTCTGTTATAATAAAAGTGATAAAGGAAAAAAAATTAAACTCAAGGTCTTGGACTATTGGTGAGTTACAAGTAGTTTGTAATCATCAACCTAGGTTCCATTCTAATTGAGCTCCTTAGATTCTTTGAATAAGTGGCCATGGGGACACCTTGAGGTAGGGGCCAAAATTATTCATATGGACCAAGAAGAACATAGTGAGTCACTCTAAATATGGATTGCTTGGTGGAAATTAAGGATCCAATCCCACCCCCATGTCCCACTTATAGAAATTTATCCTCCACCACTCTAGTTCATAGCTTTGATATAACAAAAGCATTTACCATCCAAAGTTTTTCCAATAGGTTTCAGGTGGAGTGGTTGAGTCAGACGGTTGTGTCCAGCTACCACACATTCTTGCATTGGGACTAAATTAGTAATATCCCACTATTATTTGTGTGACTAGCACTAGGAAATCAAGGTGATGCAATTTCAAGCACACTACCACATAGTTATTCTACATGGAGGATGGTGAAATCTTAGTGGCGCCGGTGCACCTGGCTGGGTGATCATTAGCAAAGTCAGATCACTTATTTGAGGTACCTACCATGTGTTAGTAGAAATATATTCATGAATTTGGTGGTTCAATCTAATTTATTCTTAAGTTTTTTATAGGTAGCTAAGGTTGAATGTAATCTGTAAGAACATAGCTGTGAATAAAGAAGTAGTGTATCGAATAAAAAAAAATACTCATCACATGAACTTAGTTTAAGTGAGAATAAATTTATTACTAGCATCATATACCAGGTAGAATTAGTGGCACAAATTTTCATAGACACTAATTTTTCTCATCATTAGACGCTAGAACCTAGGAACTCCTTTCTTGCATTCCTAGGTAGCTTATGACCATGAGATCGTTACATAGTAAGGAATGGAAAAACATGTGAGAGGAAACATACAGGAAATTTTCTATATCATTTTCTTCACTCCAATTAGTAATATCTCTTTGACCATTAAAAATTGACAACCATTAAGAATGGAGGTAAGTCATTATACATTCTACAGAACCCTATGAGAGGAATCTTCGTTTTCACTCACTTTACACTAGATCTTGTCAGTTGTCCTCTGTAACATATAGCATTTTATTTAATCATCAATGAATGAACAATTATGATCCCACTTTTATTAAATTAAGGGTATAATTATGAAAATATCAAACATAGTGAACAATTAAATGAGTACACAAAGAATTCCTAGATTTTTCAATGGATAATTACCATAATTAGGTATGCCTTTGGTCAATGGGACTCTAGGGAAGGAAGTTTGGAAACCAATATGTAAAAGAATTCATAAAAATGGTCTATATGGGAAGGAAGATGACTAATTTTGGGAGCTAGGGATTAGTTAATTAATTCATCCTTAAAAGTTATGCTAGCCTACATAACGTCATTTAAAAAAATTCAAAATCAATAGATAAAAGCAATAAAAAACTAAAAAGTAACTTCTTATGTAGTTTCCCCATAACTAGAAATAATACTTAGTGACTTGGCAGAAAATTTGTTCTCCAAAGAGCATGGGGAACTTGAGGGAGCTAATATTTTTGAGATTACAAGGAAAAAAAATAGATATGAGTTATAATATCCTTTAGAAAATATAATGAGGAAGGAGATAGGTTATGTATAATAATATGAGAAAAATACCTTGATAGTTAGTAAAATACTAGGATTTTTACACAAGAAGAGTTGTATAGAAGAACAATCTATAATATTGTGAGAAGTTGCAAAGATACTCTAATGAACCCAATCATAGGAAAATTCATGATGTTAGCAACTTTTAATTTTTGTAGAATACTTATCTAAAATACATATCCTTATTCAAGAAGAATGCTTGCACAAATTGATGTATTATGCTAAAACTAGGTACTCAAGTAAGTGATTACAATGTATAAAGATGAGGGAAAAAAATGACTATTTTTTTGAATTAGTGCTTAGTAAAATAAGGATATAAAAGGAGATATCTAAATAATTTTCTATGTTTCTTTCCAATATTGTTGCAAGAGAGGATAAACTAATTTAGTATGGTACAAAAGTGGCAGAGTTACAATAAAATATGCCTATAAAGAAATTTTGGCTAAGGCTTAACATGAAATACCATATTTTCTAAAAAATAAGATTTATGAAGGCCTCTAGAAGGATAAAATATTTATATGACTATATATACAATAAAAGTGTCTAATATATGAAAAATTAATTAACAAATACTTTCATGGTCCCTTAACTTGCTTTATGTAATTAAGAATTGAAAAAAGTTACAAATGCATTTTCATTCACTTTCCTTTTCACTTCTAGTATTTGGAGTTTAGGAAGTAAAAATTGGATATTTAAAATTTTTATGTTTGGAAACAATAAAAGAGTTGCTATATTAATGGAATTCGAAAACCAATAATTCAAATTTAAAATTCACTTGGAAAATTTCTCTAGTTATCATAGTATAGAGTATCTAGATTTAAAGAAGTAAGATGAATTTTAACGAAGTTTCTCAACCAACTATTTAGTTTTAAGAAAAATTGATGTAAATATTATAGAGTTAGGAATAATATGGTTAATAAGTAAGGAGACAATTGGAGATGAGGATGAAATATGATGTAAAGTTTGATTTCTTATTCATTTTTCATTCGAAGTATCCTTTCCTTGACCTAATGAGGTCAAGGATGTATGATTATAAGAGAAGAAATGATAATTGGTCTCCCCATCTCAAAAATGAATAGATGAATCTTAACTTTGATGGGGAAACTAAAATGATAACCTTATGGCCCAATAGGAGGTGGTCTATTTTAGGGATTAATATGGTAATCCATTTGTTTTTGTGTCCACAACATACCCCTAGTTTCACAAGTGAAATCACGGAACCTCTTAACCTTCACAAGCTAATATAGAATTGTGCACCCTTGTTAAAAACTTGATACAATCGTGCGTACAATTCCCCTTGGGCCAAGTATTCCACTCAGTCATTTTTACATTAGGAATTTTCTAATATTATTTTCTCCCATTCCCTTTACAAATTATCCTAGTTCTTATTGGGCAAAAAAACTCCTAATAATCACCATGCCATACTTGTACTGACCCATTCACTATTGCATAATTTTTTTTTAATTCGCATTACTACACAATACTCCCGCACAATACTTACAGTCCAATTTTATCTGTTTCACCATTAATCCTTCATGTTCAATTGTTAATCCATTATTGAATTCCAATTGCCTATTAAAAAGGCTATTTTTGTGCAATCCATTGTTGATAAAATAACTTTCTTCGAACATGTAATGCTCCATGACACTTGTCAAATCAATCCTAAGGACGAAACTTATTAGGAACATTCTATGCACTCCTAAAACATAGCTGAGTTTTGTGAACCAGATTTAATCTATTGCTTGTGTTGATTCTTGCCACACATTGATAATCAAAATGTTCTTGACAAACCAAAGAAAAAAGTGCATGAGGAAAGTATTTATCCCTGGAGAAAATTTTACACATTTCTTCTAATTGGATCACCTAGTTATTATGATAAAACTAATTGTTTTTTAAATTTGTTGAATTCTAAGAAGATTTAGGTAAATTTCTATTGTCAAATCATATGCATGATTTTTGTGAAGTGAAAAATGAATAGCAAGACCCATTACAGAAGAGGGTTTATATAAATTTCAACCAGTTTATATTCAGAAAGTTTCAGATGTGATTTTTGGGATTGAATGTACATTTGCATAATCATACTATGAAAACCTTTTACATGTATGCATTTTAACCATAATTTAGAGATGCAGCAAAATTTTTAAGTCATGTTTTCTCTGTCATTTTTTCCCACTTATCATGGTGGTATAACCTAGTCAGTTTTTCCAAAAAGTATTGCAATTTAATTTAGACAAGATGTCAGAGTATTTGGGTATTTGTTAAATTAGAATTTGAATTTTACACCCTAGGAATACCATACAACATTGATTTGAGCAAACTCAGTTGGGCTGCATGTACCATTTCTATCTTGTTCTCTAGACTTGACCATTTGGCTTATCAAAATTTTCATTATTATAGAAGTAAGTTATGGCAAGGGTGACAAGATTCTAATGTGCCAACTTGGAGTTCATATGTAAACTAATCTATGCATCTACCATTAATTGTCATTATTAAACCAAATAATTGAAGACTTTTCCATCATTGATTGTTGTAATCATTGTTCATTTGATTTTCCATTAAATACTACTTGGGGTCAAAGAGTCCCATTGTAAAGGAAATCCTTGACATTTGGAATCAGAAAAATTTGGCTAAGTATGTTGGCTAGATTTTCTGCATAGCAAAAAACCTTGGCAGTCATGAGATAAATCTACCTCATTTAACCGGTGAGGCTCCCATGTCAAATTTGTCAATTTAAGTATGCTAATATCTAAATGGGGTTTTACTTTAACTACTCAGTTCATGAACCATAACTGAACAGTTTTGCAACAAGTAAGCAACTGTTTAAAGAAAGGAAAAGTTATAGAAGAAAGGTAATTACGTAAACACATAGAAGAAATGGGGAAGATGTGCATCCCAATCAGTAGATGGCAGAGCTGATTACATGCACATAGAAGAATCCAATAGATATAAACATAGAATTCTAAAACAAAGGCAGCTCTAGATCCAGATCTAAAATAACACAAAGTTTATTAAGAGATCTAAGATTAAAAGCAAGAAACACAGTACAGCGTGACAAAAAGTTCTCCGGAAACCTACTCCTTTGTATTCCTTTGCTCCAAGTGGCTCTCAAGGGTTTCAGTACAAAGTCTAGAACACAATATTGCTGCTTACAAATTATGATCATTAACCCGAAGGTTCTTCCTCTACTTATATAATGTAGAGGGGCAATTACAAGTCAGAAGATTTTAGTTGAACTGAGCACATGTGGAAGTCAGAAAAGAAACAACTGGCAATCTCCCTCCTGGAATTCCTTTTTGCATGACATGTATGATTTACAACTGAAAATTAGAACCTTCTATTTTTCACGCCTGTCACCTATCTCCAAGTAGTTGACTTCTTCAAGTAATGGCTTTTAAACCAATCACTTTAAGTTGTATAATTTATCTCCAAGTAGTTGACTTCTTCAAGTAATGGCTTTTAAACCAATCACTTTAAGTTGTATAATTTAGTTGATTGCTCAATTACTTTGTCAGAGGAAAGAAGAAGGAAGATGAAAGCTGCAGTTTTGTCCTTTTTCATGTCTGCATGCAGCTTATTCTTTTGCCTTTGATTCTCACCAAACTGGATCTGGGAGTAGCTGGATCTGGAAACAAGCTGGATTTGGAAACAAGCTGGAATTGGAAACGACTAGATCTGGAAGCTGGCTAGAATTTTACTTTCACCTTGTCTTATCTTTTATCCTTGAAGCTTTTGCAGTTCTTCTCCAATATATGCATCAATGCAATGTTTTCCGTAGATAACTCATCATCCTTATTTTTAATTGCATATGAGCAATTAAAAATTCTGGAAAACACTCTGGATGAACGAAAATTCAATGAAGGCTGCCTTTCTGAAAGATGGGAGCATCTGCACAAGATCTTGGAAGGAATTTTCCACACACTGACTTCTTCACAGGCTGCATTCGAAAAAAGAGGATGAAGCCTTTGTGCCGGAAGCTTTTGCAACTATGAGATCTGGATCTGGATTTGCATCTAGATTTGCATGCATCTGGATATGGATCTGCACATGCATAACAAACTCTGGCAACTGGGCTATGGATGGAAAATCTGCAGCTCGAATAATTCCACTACTTTTAATCTGCACACATGAGTGAAGTTTTTCCTGCACGCATGAGTGAAGTCTTTCCTGCTCTAGATCTGCCTATCAATTTAGCAAGAGGTTCGGAGCCTAGATCTGTGTCTCCAATATCTGTAAATTTAGAAGTGATGCATGACTCTGTTGTGCTTTCTTTTTCATCTTTCTTCGCCATAGCTTTGTCTATCTTTGTCTAAACAATTCTTTTTCTTCTTATTTGACTGGAATTCTTCAAAACTGGTGCAGATTTGGATAATCCTTCAAATTCGGAGGAAATATTCAATGTATTGGACATTGATATAAGTTTCTTTTCTTTATAAAAGTACATGTATCTAACTCCTGTAATTAATTTAGACAAAGATGGCAACCGGAGCATGCACGGTGAATTTTAATCACAAAAATCTGCACTAATTCAAGTCTGCTGCCCCAAAATTTGATGTTTTAATTTGCATGCAAAGCAGAGCATGAATTTTACCAACATCACCTGAGCACCTATATCACCTATGTAAACAATTATGCAGACACAAATTAGCCTTCTTCAAAGCATGCACCAAAACTAGAAGCTTTTAGCATCAAATCCACCTTTGTCTGAGCAAAAATCCTCTTCAAATGGGGCGCACTTTTCCTCCGAGCTTCACTTCTTTACCTGTGAATTAAATAATTCATCCTTATAGCAGCCCATGCTTTTATAACCCTCATAATTATATAATTAATAAATTGCCCTTCCTATTCCTGGTAATTAATTAATTAAAAATCATGCTCTTCTCTTTAACTGGTGTGCTAAAATTGCATGATTAAGGACAACCATCCATTAAATTAAATTTAATTCAATTTAATCATCCACTCTTCACTTCACTTAAGCTTCACAGTGTGCTTTGACCATAGCCACTAAAAATAGAATTTAATTTAATCAATTAATACTTTAAAAAGTATTATTTCCCAAATGGGGCTTTTCAAAAGGGGTTGCATTAAATAAATTAAAATTTATTTAATTTTGGAATTCTATTTTTAAATTTCTTTTGTCCACTTCCCTTTGTTGACTTTTCCACAAGCCTGGGTGCCAAAATTGGGTGAATAAATATTAACAAATATTTATTTAATGCATTATTATTCACCCAAGGTGGGTCGCACTTTTTGGAATAATAGAATTCTATTTTTAAAAACACATGGCAATGGGAATTTTTACCCTGCAAGGCAGCCCCGGAAATCCCATGATCCACTTAAGTGATTTGACTTTGACAATGGGATTATTTACCCTGCATGGCAGACAATAAAATCCCATGATTTCACTTAAGTCACTTTTCTTTTATTTCACCATGGAAATTTTTACCCTGCAAGGCAGGCAATAAATTCCCGCCTACCTGCTGCCTCTAATTTTCCCACTGCAGCTTAAGTGAATTTTCTATCATGGAAAAAGTACCCTGCTAGGCAGGTAATAAAATTCCCGCCTTGCCCGTTGCTTCTATTTTTCACATGCTCCGCTTAAATCCTTTGTTTTCCAAAAATGCGCCCAACACCGCAGGGGCTTTTTAGTGCACGAATTCACTTTTTCCCACTGAACCGGACCTCTGATAGTGACTTACTTATAGAACAATGTGCATATGTGATCTCCGAATTACTCCAGGCCAAGAATCGGGCTAACCCGACAAAGGAATTGATCTAGAGAAATTTCACAGAAAATGAAACAGGAAAACACAAAAACACGAAAAATTGCCAAAAGTCACAAATAAAGTCTAAAACTTATTTTTAGTTAAAACCCTTCTGGTATATAGGAATAATGATATATTCGATCACAACAGGGTTAAACAGAGCACAAATTGCCTCAAACGGGGATCAAAATAATTAAATACAAATTTCCTGCAAACAAATCCCAACAACAGAACATAACAATTTTGGGCATCTGGGGTATTTGGCGAAAATGGTTAATATGGCTCTTTGGGAATATCTTGACGCAATACAAGAACTATCTAGGCAATAAAAACACAAAATGACCCATTATTTTAAAAGTACAAAAAAATTTCAGATAGGGTAGTCACAAATTTTAGGATGAAATCTGGGGACACCATCCTACACAACACCTGGAGAGTATTTAATCGGATTGCAGCCATCGATAGGTAGTGTGATAGCACCCAAATCATGAGAATGCTCGCACTAGATTCTTTTATTTACATGGGATCTAAGTTATTTTATATTGATCTTATAAACAGTGGATTGTACGACCTAGCTCGTGAGCTTCTCAGGACCATGATTACTACCCGGCAGCAGATGATATAGACCATGCAACAACTTATGCAGAGGATGGACATGGGTAGGCCAAGAGATAGTCTTGACAGAGGGATAGGTCTATATCAGTGGCCAACAGTCACAGGAGACACAACAGGTCACCTACGGAGGTTGGTAGCATAAGGTAGCTTCAAAACTGTTTATGCATGGAAAGAATAGTGAATCTTCACAGATGAATGATACAACTCTTCATGAGAGTGCTTTGGTATCTTTAAGTTCCAATGAGGTATGCAAAAATTAATGTGATGAATTTGATAGACATGTTGATGATTTATTTACATCATCCTTGCAAGAGGTGCCACTTGAAGCTTCTACTTTGGAGGTTAGCATAGAGCATGTTAGTGTTTTGGGTAGCAATGGCATGGATTCATGGGGTCCTTCACATGAGGATAATTCAAAATTTTCAGTCGATGATCATGTCCTTCATGGAGTTGATGATTTTGTGGATGACATTTGTAGTGGACTAACCACTCATGAGTTGTCTTTGATGGGTGTTGAAGACATTCATAACTCATCTTTGGTTATGTCACCGATTTACCATGATATGGCAGCTCCTTATTTGTTGATTGGTGACTTTATCTTCATTGATTTGTCAGGAATTAATAGTTGTCCTACTTGGAATTCCATGTCACTTTCCACTTTTGCAGGATTTGCATCAGCTTTTGGTAGGCATTGGAGTATGGAAAACTCAACGCAAGAGGACTAGACTTCACGGAATGCAAATTGGGTGGTAAGAGGTACATCATCTTTATTGTTGCAGCAATATTATCATGATGACATTCAGCCCATCATAAACCATAATACTAAGAATTTGATGCAGTGAAGCCAAGTCATCATGGAGTTAGAGAATGATGATACTCCAAGGTATGCAGTGAATGATGATATGTCTAATTTGTTGATCTCTTTCCCTCATGAGAAGCATGACAAATTAGAGAGTGAAGTTTATATTATGGAGTATGTTGAACCTTTGGTCCATACTCATCTTTATGAGCATCAGGAGATCTATATTTTGTGGCAAGATTTGCTTCATTTGACAGGTAGAGGAGCCAGGCTTGTGGAACATTTCAGCATGTTTTGTCTCTTGTGCATGACACTTGGACAAAACAAAATCAGAATTGCTTGAATGCAAACAATTTTTGGGAAGGGAGGAGTGTAATGTCCCCTTTTCCCAATCAAAGACCTTTGGACTATTTTGTCAACCCAACGGCCAAAGGAAAAATATACGGGTGACTTAAGTCACAATAAATTATTATAAAGTGCTATAAAAAATAAAATAAAATTATTAAAGCACTTGTATTAATTTATTTGGCTTAATAAAAATAAATAATAATCCCTGTGGTCAATATGAGGGACAAATATCATTGTGAAGGGGTTATTATATTTTATTCTTGGGCCAAACAGAAATAATGAAGTTAGGAAGGATAAAATATTATTTATGTCTTGTATTCCTCCTATGGAAAATGCCATTTGGAAGTCCAAAGGTCACTTTCATGGGAACCCCAAAGGTCACTTTCATTTGGAAGTCTAAAGGTCACTTTCATTTGAAAGTCCAGCAGTCACTTTCATTGGAAGTCCAAAGGTCATTTTGGGTCCCATTTCCTATATAAAGAAGAGGTCGACCTATGTAGAGGCATTTGATATGATATTTTCTCTTGCATGTGAGCTCTGAGCTTATGCAAATAATCCAAGGACGAAACCCCTTAGGATTATATCTCTTGCGGACAAAAACCCCAAGAGTATTGATTTCTCATTGATTGTAATCTGATTTTCGGTCAATTCCAGCAATGTATTTCGAGGGTATTTTGGGGAATAAATTGCAGCAGTTCTTCTATTGGATCGACCCAGTTATGGACTGTTTTAGCATGTTTTCTGAGGTATTTAGATCCAATTTCTATTGTCAAATCATCTACAGATTTTTGTGAAGTGAAGCAATGAACTTTCATAATTTTTAAGAGTGTTTTTCAAAGGTATTTCAGCCAGTTTAATATTCTGATTTCAGATCTGATTTTTGGGATTCAAGTGCGTCATTTCCAAATCATTTATGAAGGAATTAATGTATGCTTTTAACCTCTTTCTATTTGCAGCTTTCAAATCTGTTTCTCTGTCATTTTTGCTTCTTAAAATTCTGGTTTTTTTCCTATTCTGGCTGCTAAAAATATTGCCATCAATTGAGAAAAGGTTCAGGATTATTTGGATATATGTTGCATGAGATTTCCCTTCATACCCTAGTCGCCATTTCATGCAAATTATTTCAGCAAACTCAGCTGGTTGTGCATGCTCCATTTCATCCTTTTAGACCTGATTTGGCTTATCAAAATTTGCATATTATTTAAGAAACATGAAGGGTGACAAATGATGAATGTGCCAGGAGTTTCATACCAAAACCCAATCATATTTTCCATATCAATTGTCAGATCTGAAAGTATAATTTACTTTTCCATCTTTTCCTTGTTGTTTTGGTGGGGATTTGCTTGAAATCCTACTTGGGGTCAAAGAGTCCCATTTAGGGATCTTACATTTTGCCCCCCTTGTCCCCTTTGCAACGGGATAGGGGGACACCATTTGTGCGCCTTAGCCCTAGGGTGATACATGGCACACATGCACTGGGGAGGAAAAATGAGGAAAGGGCTTAGTTTGAGCACCCCGGGCTAATTTTTGGTCATGTAAGGGACTTGGTGGAAACGTGGAAGGGGGAGCGCATTTTTCTGCCCCCTATGTCCCCTTGGAACAAAACAAGGGGACACCAAAAGTGTGCATTAGCCTAGTGGCAACACTTGGCATGCATGTGTAGCGAGGAGAGGGGGCTCAAAAACTAGCAAAAAGTGCTTGATGGAGGTCTCCAGGGTCATATGATGAGTCCACGAGGCCTAAGGTGGGGGTGCACATTTTTCTACCCCTTTGTCCCCTTAGAACGGGCAAAAGGACACAAAAAGTGCACCTTAGCCTATTGGCGACAAGTGTCAAGCATGTGGATGTTGGAGCGGGGGCTAGAAATTTGGTGAAAGGTGCTTATCGAAGCTACCCAGGGTCATGTTGGGGGTCTGTGAGACTTAAGGTGGGGGGGCCACATTTTTCTACCCCCTTGTCCTCTTGGAAAGGGATAGAGGGACACCAAAAGTGCACATCAGCCTCATGGTGACACGTGTCACTGAAATGTTTTGCTAAATATGGAACTTGTACCTTGGAAAGGAGCTTGAAAATGACATTGTTGGAGCTCCCGGATGAAGTTTTGGGCACTTTATATGATTTTGACTAGAAACAACATTTTTAGAAGGATGGGATGGGTCTCAAGGTTTGATTTAGCTTGCAACCTTCTCAAAAATGGCCTTCTTCATCGGGACCACTAGTTTTGCCTACAAAGAATGAGTTGTGGAAAGAATTGCATTGGTGTTGTGAAAAAAGTAAGATTACCACCATGTAGAGCATTGAATTAGCTTTCCCTTGATATTTTTTTTGACCTCCAACTCATTCCGTAGCTCCCGGAATCATCTCCCGAATCTTAGGTGTTTTTTCATAGTTCAAGCTCCTTCGCCCTAAAAAACCCTCTTTTGCTAAACTAGCTCCTAAACCTCCAAATCTTTTTAAAATCTTCCTAAATCAATTGCACAATGATCCTGACTCATGAATACACCTCCCTGATGAATTTTGGACTCCAATCCGCTCCAGGGAATATGCACCCGCTTGAGAAAGGCTAAAAAAAGCCACTCCCATGCCCGTTGAAAGATTCACCTTGAAAGGCATGGTATTGAAAGAATCCTTTGAACATGTTTTCCTCTTTTCAACACATGGGTGAGGTTGGGACCATAGACATAAACATTACATGGATGGGGATAGGCCTGACATATGGGATAGACTGACCTGGAGGGGTGTCTGGGAAGGTTTTAAATGAAAAATTTGACACGAGGGTATAGTTGTCTTGTTTTCAAGTTGAATTTCACCCTTACAAAAACACAAGACAACACCTCTATAGCAATAGATCTCCAACACAAAAAAATACTAACGACAAAATCAAAAGACACTTAAAATGACTAGTGGAGAATCGATCTCAGTGGTAGGGTCGTAAGAGGTGAGTTCGTTGTAGAACGCATGGAGAATACTGCCAAGTTAGGAAACTTGCATGAACCTCTTTAGCCAGCCTTTCTCATGAAGGGCAGCATTTAGACTTATTTGTATGGCTGTTGACGGATCGCAAATCTGTCAATCTTTGAAGATTGCTCAAAGTGTTGATTTGTATGAGTGACAACACACATTAATTATCTACCAAACCTACAGTTGTGTGAATGGTGTGTGGATATGTACGGGTCTCACTTACACAAGAAACACTTCAGATCTGATGTCTGGGTTTAGGGCGAGTCAATGGAGGATCAACAGTTAATGCAAGACCATGTAGAATGTCGACTATGTACAAGTCGTGTGGAGAGAAAGCTAAGATAATCGAATTGAATGCCAATTCGTTCTACATCACACTCAGTTAATGGTAGAATGTTCGTGTTCATGTAACTAAGACGAGACTATATAGAAAATCCAGTGCGAAACAAGAATATGACTTACGAGCCACCTATGCGAAAGAAGAAGGAAGAGGAAAGCTGACTTTGTCGGAGGAAAGAAGAAGGAAGAGGAAAGCTGACTTTGTCCTTTTTCATGTCTACATGCAGCTGATTCAAACTGGATATGGAAGCAGCTGGATCTGGAAACATGCTGGAATTGCAAGCAATTGGAATTGGAAGCAAGCTGGAATTTTGCCTTCGCATTGTCTTCTCTTTTATCCTTTGAAGCTTTTGCAGTTCTTCTGCTGTACATGCATCAGTGCAAGGTTGGCCATATATAACTCATCATCCTTATTTTTAATTGCGTATGAGCAATTAAAAATTCTGGAAAGCACTCAGGGTGAATTAAAATTCAATGAAAGCTTCAACTGGAAGATGAGAGCACATGCACAGGATCTTGGAAGGAATTTTCCACGCACTGACTTCTTCACGGGCTGCATTCGAAACAAGAGGATGAAGCCTTTGTGCCGGAAGCTTTTGCAACTATGAGATCTAGATCTAGATCTGCATATGAGCAATTAAAAATTCTAGAAAACACTCAGGGTGAATGAAAATTCAATGAAGGCTTCAACTAGAAGATGAGAGCACATGCACAGGATCTTGGAAGGAATTTTCCACACACTGACTTCTTCACGGGCTGCATTCGAAATAAGAGGATGAAGCCTTTGTGCCGGAAGCTTTTGCAACTATGAGATCTGGATCTGGATCTGCATATGGATTTGCATTTGCATCTGCATTTGCATCTGGATATGGATATGGATATGCACCTGCATAACAAACTTTGGCGACTGGGCTATGGATGGAAAAACTGCAACTCGAATAATTCCACAGCTTTTAATCTGCACACATGAGTGAAGTTTCTCTTGCATGCATGAGTGAAGTCTTTCCTGCTCTGGATCTATCCATCAATCCAGTAAGAGGTTTCGAGCCTAGATCCGTGTCTCCAGTATCTGCAAATTTAGAAGTGATGCATGACTCTGTTGTGCATTCTTTTTCATCTTTCTTCGCCATAACTTTGTCTATCTTTGTCTGAACAATTCTTTTTCTTCTTATTTGCTGGAATTCTTCAAAATTGGTGCAGATCTGGATAATCCTTTTGATTCGGAGGAAATATTCAATGTATTGGACATTGATATAAGTTCTTTTTCTTTTGAAAAGCACCTGTAATGAATTCCTTAGCACCTGTAACACTTATGCAAACAATTATGCAGACAAAGATCACCCTCCTTCAAAGCATGTGCCAAATTTGGAAGCTTTTAGCCTTGTTGCCACCTTGCTTGAGCAAAATCCTTCTTCAAATGCCTTGTTTCCACCTTGCCTGAGCAAAATCCTTCTTCAAATGCCTTGTTTCCACCTTGTCTGAGCAAAATCCTTCTTCAAATGCCTTGTTTCTACCTTGCCTGAGCAAAATCCTTCTTCAAATGGGGGCGCACTTTTCCTCTTGGCTGCAATTATTTACCTATGAATTAAATAATTCACCCATATGGCTGGCCATGCTTATATAACCCTCACAATTCTATAATTAATAATTGCCCTAACAATTAAAGGCAATCAATTAATTAAAAATCAAGTTCTTCTCTTTTAAATATAGCATGTTTAAGGACAGCCATCCAATCAATTAAATTAATTCAATTTAATCATCCACACTTCACTTCACTTAAGCTTCACAGTGTGTTTTGACCATAGCCACTGAAAATAGGAATTAATATAATCATTTAATACTTTAAAAAGTATTAATTCCTTCTCAAAAGGGGATGCATTAAATAAATTAAATTTATTTAATTTTAGAATTCTATTTTTAAATTCCTTATGTCCACTTCCCTTTGTTGACTTTTCCACAAGCCTGGGCGCCAAAATTGGGTGAATAAATATTAACAAATAATTATTTAATGCATTATTATTCACCCAAGGTGGGTCGCACTTTTTTGCATAATAGAATTCTATTTTTAAGAATTTATGACAATGGAATTTTTTTACCCTGCAAGGTAGCCCCGGAAATCCCATGATCCACTTAAGTGATTTGACTTTGACAATGGGATTATTTACACTGCAAGGCAAGCAATAAATTCCCGCCTACCTGCTGCCTCTAATTTTCCCACTGCAGCTTAAGTGAATTTTATCACGGGAAAAAGTACCCTGCAAGGCAGCCAATAAAATTCTCACCTTGCCTGCTGCTTGTATTTTTCCCATTGCAGCTTAAATTCTTTGTTTTCAAAAAATGCGCCCAACCCTGCAGGGGCTTTTCCATGCACGACTTCACTTTTTCCCAGTGATCCATACCTCCGATGGCGACTTCCTCCAGGCATAACGTGCGTATATGTTTTCCAGCTGCTCCAGGCCAAAAATCAGGTTTACCCGGCAAAGGAATTGTTCTAGAGAAATTTCACAGAAAACGAAACAGGAAAACACAAAAACACGAAAAAATTGTCAAAAGTCACAAATAAATCTCAGAACTTATTTCTTGTTAAAATCCTTCTGGTATAAGGGAATAATGTATGTTCGATCATAACAGAGTTAAAACAGAGCACAAACATCCTCATACGGGGCTCAAAATAATTAAATACAAATTTCCCGCAGACAAATCCAGACGACAGAATATAACAATTTTGGGCATCTGGGTATTTGGCGAAAAAGGCTAATATGGCTCTTTGGGAATATCTTGACGCAGTACAAGAACTTTTAGGCAATAAAAACACAAAACGACCCATTATTTTAAAAATACAAAAAAAATTTGAATAGGGTAGTCACAGATTTCAAGATTAAATTTGGGTACACCAAATAAGATTGTATTTTGTGGTTGCATTTGGTCTCAAATTGAGATTCCAACAAGTATGAGGGTTTGAAATATAATATCTCCCTCTCTCTTTCAAGCCACCCCTTAGGTCCTCTCACCTTAGTTCAGGCAGAGCCATAAAGTAGCAGATGAACAACCACACCCTCAGTAAAGTGCCTCCCTGTCATCCCTACAAGGCTTGATCATGAGGAGAAGATAGATCCATCCCCAGATACAAACGAAAAATCAACAGATCTATCATCCTCCCTTGCTTCCTCATGCAGATCTGCACTTCAGTCTTGTTTTTCGGGTGTTAGATTGGGAACCAACAGACAGGATGCAATTTTGTGGATTTTAGGTCAAAAACAATCAAGAATATAAACATGATGTTTTGAGTACCAAGAAATAGCCTTGAAGACCATTTATGAAGTATTTTGAACCTTTCGTACAATTCTAGAGTGTTCCTAAAATACTTGCTCCGAGATACACAGTCAGCTCCAGAATTTTTCAGCTAGAAATTTGTATGGAAATTTAGCTCTAGAATAGCTCCAAATTTTCCAGATAGCTCCAGAATGTTCTAGCTGGCTTCATACAATCACACAAAAGCTCCAAAATCTTTGGGAAGGTAATTTTGAATGAGAATATGACGTGCCAAGTATCCATAGGCATTAAATGGTCATGGTGCTCTATTTTTGAATGTTGGCAAGTGGCATTAGGACTCTATGCAGGTTGGCAAGTGGCATTAGGACTCTTTGAAGGTTGGCAAGTTGTATGAAGACTCTACCAAGGAAAGGAAAGGAAACAAGTAAAGGCATGATTTGGTCAAATCCATTGATTTGGCATTCTTTCAACCAGTTCTCCTAAAAGGTTGGAGATGAGTTGCTATTTAATAGAGAAAATTATAAGTAAAATCCTAGGTTCAGTAAAATTGAGATATCTCCTTCAATTCTCAACGAAAATAAGAATTTCCAAATGTTTTGGAAAGCCTAGAAAGAGAAGAACAAAATCTAGGAAACCATTTGATATACTTACAAGCCTTAACAGCTCATTTCCACATGTTTCAGGTCGTTTTGGCCAAGGATAACATGATTTCCTTCCTCTCCCTGTTCTAAAGCCCACCCATAATAATCCCAAAGACTACCTTATCATTCACCTTGAAAATTCTACGTGTATACATCAAATATTGCACATAATCATTGTTACAGCCATCTCTGTGCTTCTTTCTTTCACACAATAACAGCAAGGCTAATTTTGATCACTGTTGAGTTCCACATTCACGTGCACTTATCTCCAACACACACACTATCATTTAGGTGATGTGATTTTATTTCTAGAAGATACTAGGGAAGCCTTCAAGTCATCCCACATTATGCATCAGGGATACCTTGACAGCCTTGTTTTCCTTCATCACGTTTCCCCTTTGCCCACTCAGCTACTTTGCTTGAGGATTTGGTTGAGTTACTAGTCATCCACACAGATCATCAACAAACTTCCTACCTTCATCCATCACATGCCTATTAGACTCTAGAAATCAAATTAGTGGTTTAGTGCCCCTTGGAACTTCTAAGGGTTATTTCCACTGTAGAATCACTCTTGGAGGACTCTAGAATTCAAGTTAGTGATCTAGCACCCTTGGGACTTTTAAGGGTTATTTTTACTGTAGAATCACTCTAGGAGAAAGGTATCATCTAAGAGTTTAGTGAAAAAAAATTATTTCAGGTCTGCATAATTGGCATTTGAATATTGATTGCTCTTCACTTAATTCACATCCAGGGTTTTGATACTTCTGATATTGTATCCAGATAATGTAAACATTTGTGATTTGAAAATTGAAACGATGCATTATCTAACCTTAATCTATTTTAATTCACATAAAGAAAAGATAAAAAGGCAATTAGCTAGTTTACTATTAAGGTCATATTAGCGAATTATTTCTGTTAAATTTATTTTTCATTCACTTCATGATTGTAAATGTCATTAGTCAAAAATTATTCATTGTTTGGAATCCTTAATACATCCAGATTCTATAAACCCTATTCCAAACCCTAGTTTGTCACGAACCCTAGATTTATTTAGTTTGTTTTACAACCTGTCCTTCACACAGGTTTGCTTCACTGTGTTGAGCTTTCTTGGTTTATTTGCTTGCCCTGCTTTCCCACTTACCATTGAACCTTTGTCCAGATATTTGCAATTACAGTCACAAGAAAGGTTTTGAAAATGCTACATGGAATAATAAATGTTTTCGGAATTCTACATAAGTCTTGCATTAAATAAACTGATACTTCAAAATGCATTAACTATCAATTAGAATGCAGACTCCAGAGTGTTTGAGGTCATATTATAATGTGTAATACTGTAAATAGAGATGAATCTGATCAAATAAATACATTCAATATGAGAGAATTATACTTAAAAAATAACACAGGACTATTCCATAATCTAGAATCACACCAACTGGAAAAAGAACATATCAAGCTCCAAAAACATGAGGGATACTTCCACATGATAAATAAAAGGGTCATTTCTTGGAGAAAATATTCATTTGACTCTGGAACTAATGAAATATAAAAATCTGAAAGCAACCAAAACTTTAAGAAGGGGAAATTGTCAAATGACTTTCAACCTTCATCAACCATTTGATATATATGTTTCAGAAATTGTAATAAGTCTATTTGAACATCCTTTCAGCCTCCTTCAGGAAAACGGATGTCAAGTTAAAGTAAAAGGAATAAGATGGAATCGACTGAAAAAACAAATAACAGTTGCATGATGTAATTCATCTCTGAATATCGGACAAACCTGACCATTTATCATCGTGTAGCGACCACAAAAGAAAGAATTAGATTTTGATGCCCGACCGTGCATGGATTTTGCAACCTCCTTGAGCTTTTGTGATGAGTTCTGGATTTAAAGTAACAAAAGAGAATGAAATGGTAAACAAACCCTCAGGATATTCAATTAAAAAAATTGAAAAAGTCTACATTTAAAAAACAATAGGTATATGAAAAATCAACCTTGTAGAAGAATTTTCCGCTTGGAAGAAAACAAACATAGCGGTAGTAGCATACCTGGGTGTAATGGAGAAAAAATCCAATTAGTAAGATGCATAATAGTCATGCAAACAAAACCGAACTATAAAGATTTTGAGATTGGCAATCTGTTTGATATATAATTTTTTTCTTTCAAAATAATGAAACTAAGCAGAACTTATTTCAGCTTCCTCAATCACCAAAATTGTCTATGGGACCAAATAAAAAAGTGAAAATAAGTAGCTACAGACTTAATCGCTTTCCTAAGAAATACTTACCACATGGAGAAGTAATTTTTGGTTACATAGATGTCTAACAACAAACAGAAGGAAAATACCATATAAGCTTACAAATACAGATCCTAGGACAATTAGAGGAATAACAAGTCTGAGGAGCTGAGTGTTATGAATGCAATTCAAGAGGTAAACAGTTACAATTGACTAAATTCCATAACAATGAGCTCTGTACAATAAGGAGATTCCTGAGAAGGAATTTTCAAGAATAAAAACAAGGAGCAATACTTATATGGGAGCTGAAGGCACATTATTTCAAATTAATAAGGTGTGCAGATGAAGCTATTCTACTTTCCCGGGACAAGAAATCAAAAAGATGTCATATGGCGCATTATGCTGAATAGCAAATATGTGCCACTATTGGTGCCGAGAAGGCACTAATTAGTTCTGAGTTACTGAGGTCGAATGTCACAAAGTCTATGCATGGATATTTGCGAAGCTGTGCATTGTAGAATATTCACATTGGCACTAAATGCAGAGCTAGCATGAGAGGGTTGTGGGTTAACGCAGAATTGCAGAGTATCGATACTTTTTGAGAGTTGCGGACACATTATTATGAAAGGGGAGAACATTGTTTACGTGACGTGAATATTTTGCTGAAGTTGTTGGTTCTGTATATATATGCATCAAGATTTGTAGATCCTTTAAGTTGAATTCAATTTGGTCATCCCTTCTTGGTGAGCAATGCACCCCATTGCATCTAATTGGAGTTGCAAAAAACTTGATTAGATCTTCCCTAGGGCATATAACTTACCTTAAAAGGGATATTGTTTACTAAGAAACTACACTACCAAAGAATGTCAATTTCAGAAAAGAAAATGTATACCGCATTACAACATAGAAAACTATGAGAACAATTACTGCCTTACTCATAGACAGTGCTCAATACAAGTTGTTTGGTACATGGAGGACCTAGTACTCAATGCTCTTACACCGACATACATCATTCTATTTATATGACAAGAGAACCAATGGTTGTCGGTTGAACACAATGGTCGACCCAACCATTCAAGAGGACTCATTAATACATTGTAAGATGCCAACAATACAATCACTAACAGCATAACAAGGTTGACAATACAAGTTGTTGATAACAATGACAATACTAATATGATAGACTACAACATCCCTTAAAACAAGTCAGAGTCTCTTCCAGCACAACCCAAACACATGATAAAAATGAAAGTAAAGAGGGAAAACGGAAAATATTTTTAGCGGAGCATCTGTGAAAACTTACAGATACCTGACCATGCTGAAAATATTTGTGCTGAAATTCGGATTTGGATAACCAAGTTTTGCAATCTAATGTTATCTACACAACTTCTGCTTGATGCCAGGTTAACCTCGACAACTTTTGTCAATGTGTGTGCTTCTCTATAAGGGTGTTAGTAGAGATCCCTCGACTCCTCGATAGACATGCTAAGGTTGTAGTCTGCAGAGTTTAAGCCATTAATGGACGAAAAATATACACAAAAACAATGTTCTCATATGAAAATATAATCATAATAAATTAACAATATTCTCATAGGAAAACGCAACCAGACTATATTATTTCACAAGAATCGTACATATGTCAAATTTTCTGCAATTCTTAGACTAAACTATGACACGTGAAAGATATATATATATACTTGCTCTAAAGATAATACACAATTGGAGTTGCAAATTATCTTCATACATTGCAAAGCAATGTATAAGGCTAGGCAAAATCAATGTCTTCGTAGGATGTTTACAATAGTTATAGAGCTTCCATGACTGCATCTTCCTCACTTATACTTTAGTCTTCCTTTCTTTCCTAGGAAGTGTTACATTATATATCTGACATTTCTTATATCTTGTTCTACATACAAAATCCTAAACCAAAAATACATATATACAATTGGTTTTTCTTCATACAATTATTACAAAATACTTGTGATGCACTCGAACATAAATAGTTGTCTCGTCCCAAGACAAAGATGATGTCGAAGTTGGAAGTGTCATTTGCGCGCTTGATCAATGGATGTTCTACTTTCTTGTAATGTCTCTTTCTAGGGCTGAAACTGAAAAACAAGGAAATAGCACAAACCCCAAACTGATTTAAATCTGAATTTAGACCAGCAAACTGAAATTTTAGATCAGTACGGTACGACAGACTGAGTTTTAGAATAGCGGCTTGTAAACAACAAGATTTCACCCAAATATCACCCTAAAACTCATCCACAGTATTTATAAACCTTTCAGAAACACTATTAGACAATTTTCACCATGAAAACCAATCTCAAACACAGTTGGCAATTAATTTATCAACAGCAAAAGTACAGCTAAGAGAGATAATCAAAATGGAGGTCTCCAAATCCCAACAATGACCAAATATCAAAGATTTCAGCCTTATAAATTATGACAAATCTGAATATCAAATAATAATTGAGTTTTGTGCCCTAGAAGGCACTTAAATTAACTCCAACCCTAGTTGCTCCCTAGGAGAGGGGCTCCAAACCATGCAAAAGCTCTTGATAGGTCTTCTTCTTGATGCCCTAGATATAAACCAGCAAGAGGATCTTCAGTATTTTCCTTCACACCACCAAATTTGGAGAGTTTTCGTTCTCCAATATGCCACAAGGAAGGTTCCCATCCTCCTTGGATACCACGCTATGGATTTTCGCCCTTAGTGGAGTTGGAAATAGAACAATCAGCCCTAGAGTCCAAATTGATAAGTATATATGCCAAAAAGTGATGTACAAATGAGTCGATGGACTCCTCTTATACCCTTTAGTTGGCGCAAAGAGTCATAAGGGGTAATGACCGACCTCTTAATGTAATGTCCCCTTTTTCGAATTAATCTAAAATACAAGATTCTTTGTCTTTCCTCTTTCCAAAGGCAAGCAATGGATGAACAAGGGAAGATCGTGGATTATATTTCAAGTTTCCTTCATTCATATTTGTGTTTTTTATATTTGTTATTCCCATTATAAGGGATCGCCTGGGTTTGGTGCATTTTAAAAGCCAATTAAAAGATTATAATGACTTTATATGGGTTGGCCTTACCTTTTTGGCCTTTGGCGCCATGTTGAAAATTTAAAAGAAGATTAGAGACTTCATTTGCACACATCTACTTTTGGGAATTTTATCTAATTTAGACCTTTGGGCTGTTTGCTCATTGTCTTTCCACTTTAGGGCAAAAATCCAATAGTGTGGCTTTCCAAGAAGGACGAAAACCTTATTGTGGTTGGTTGGAGGACTAAAACCTTCTATCCTTGGTTGAAGCAAGTTATATTGAAGACCTTTTTGCAGATTTGAGGCATTGGAGGGTAAGGAAAGAGATTTACAAATATTTGCATGCATTTTAGAGCCATTCCTAGTTGGAGTGACTTAGGTTTGATGGTGTTTGAGTGCTTTCTAGGGCACAAATTACAAATCTGATTTTATATTCTGATTCGGCATATTTTATAAGGCCGGAATCTCCATTTTGGTGAATTCTGGCAAAGGTTTACTATTTTTCCTAGCCATCAGTTTTGGCTCGTTTGCTGCTATTCTAAATTGTTGATTCCAGCTGTGAAATCAGATATTCCTTTAGTCTTTTGATATATTTATGATTTATAAATATTGTCATGGCTAGATTAATTGTTTTGTGGCATTCTTCATTGATTTGCATAGTGAAAAGTGGACTTGAATTCCTTAGACAGTTTGTTACCCTTGGAGATTGCTGATTTTAAATTGGTTTTCAGTTATTATTAATTTATTGTGAGAATAATTAAAGGTGTTTCAAGATCAGATCTATTCGAGACAGCTGGGTAACCCCTTTTCTCCATTTCCAATCCCAAAAAGGATATTACAGTGGTATCAGGGCACGGATCTTCAAAGGCCTAGGGTTTCAATGGAAGAAGGCCACAAGGGTTTTATATACTACCAAAGAAGGAAAGCGGATTAGCCAAGAGAAGAGGACAATATGGCCAATTAAAACCCTCAAGAAACCATGTTTGATAAGTTGATTGCAAGTCAAGAGAGATTAGCAGACACAATGGACTTCCTCGCCCTATCTCTTCAAAAGATGAATGAACCTAGGGTTCATAATAGAGGTGGTAGCTCATCCGGAGCTAATATTGCACGGCGACCTTCAGGATCAGCCCATGGATCAGCCATGAGGCGTATTTTCCTTCCAAGGGAAGAAGCTATTCCGGATGTTGAAATAAGGCCCTCTACCGAACGGAACATTGTCACAAGTTATGAAGAGTATATGGTTCTTCCAAGAGAGATTCGTGAAGCTATTTCACTCGCCGAATTCATTGGTGTGAGCAAGGGAAAGTCAAGGCCCAAGCCTGGGCCACAAGCTACGCAAGAGGAAGAAGAAGGGCTGCGAGTAATGAAAGAATCCATCATGTATGTGGGAGAGGAAGAAATCATGGAGCTTGAGCCCATTAAGGATGAAGATTCAGCCCTTACTCCCATTATTGTTCCGAAAAAATCAACATGATAAGGTAATTGTTAATCATTGTTTGCCTAATACTGATAATATTTCAGCGTGTGTGGATTCCAGGATTGAAAAGGAGGATGGTGAACAAGTAGGGGAAGTAAAACGGATAGTTGGAACCCATTTATCGAGAGGACAAGGTAACAAACAACTTCCTAGTCTGTTTAGAACACCAATCAATAAGGAGCCCAAGGATAAAGGTTTGGTGCAGAAGCCTAGGAAGGAAAGAGAAATCATGAAGCACGAGTTGGAAGGTATAAATCCTTTGATATTTTATGATGATTCTATGATTTCTAATGATGACACATTACAGGAGAATAAAGAAGAAAATTCTTATTTACAAGATGATGAAGAGAAGCTGAAGGTTGAAGCCCAATTGCCAAAAAGATAAACAAAGGTATGAAGGTAATTCAGATTTATTTTTTATGCCATGCCATTTCAGATTTATGATCATGGGCAATTAGTTGAAATGGATGACCTTGGGGAAAATTTAATGCTCCAAAGCAAATCACGGAAAATGGGAAGACTTCATGATGCTAAGGATGGAGAAGAATCAGAATTGCATAGGGTCAATGGACCAAGACTTTTGGGTAACCCTGTGGGGGTTTGTATGGATGAAACGAGTGATTTTCTGACTGCCTATGATCACTTTCAGTTCACTAGAAATTTCTGGACAACAATCTATGGTAAGAAATTGCATCATTTTGTTAAGGGATTGCTCCATCACCTTCATGAAATGTCCTTCCGATATTTTGATCATCATAAGGAATATTTTAACAATTTTGTGAAGATGAAAGATACCAAATCGGGAAGGGATTCTATTTCATCCCTAAGAAGGGAATTCTTTGTGGGCAGCCGTAGGTATGACCAACCTAATTCAACATTTCTGCTTCCTCCTATGTCGCTGCTATATTTGTATCATGGGGGGCAGCGAGATCAATTTAATAAGAGAAAGAATATATAGAGGGGCAAGGGGCACATAAATTCTTCCTTGCAAATTCTGGGTTGTTCGCACATAGAAGTTTGGGATGCAAGGAACCTTTTGGAAGGATGCTGTTACAAACTTGAGGTTATGGCAACCATAAGCAAATTGGCAATCACAAGAAAAATGCATTTCTCATCCATAGTTGAGGATCTAGTGTTTGCATGTTAAGCAAGATGGTCTTCCACCACCATCATGCCAATTTTGCATGAGACAACACACTGCTACAACCAAGGTAAAATACTCTACCTAAATTTGCATTTTGGATGGATAGTTCTTTGCTTGAACAGCTGTAGGCTGGTAGTTTTGATGAAGAATTTTGGATTTAATATGATATGTGGAAGGGACTTCAAGTATCACAGTTGTTACACCCTTCTTATATCCAAGAATTTTGAGTTAGACTACAACTATGAGGGGCTGTCCTCTTCAAAACTATGCATGGGGCTGTGCATACCTTCCATGGGCAGCGAGAAAGAGGCTGATTTGGGGACACTCTTTCCTCTTAATATGATGGGTAAGAAGGTTTTTACTTCGAGGTTGAACAAGGCTAACATCCCAACATCTTGGGCATTGCTTACAAATAAATGTAGGGCTGTTCATGGACACTACACCCACTCATCCACACTTCTATGGACTGATCCAAACTTAACAAGGAAGGAAATTCGGTGGTGTAGCTTCAAGTCAACCAGTGGAAAACCAAATCAGAAAGGTAATAACCTTCCAAAAGAGGTGAGTATAAGTTTTAGCATGAGTTGTATGCATCTTATGTGGAAATGCAATGATATACTTCCAAGCATGGCTAGCATAAAAAAGGAAGAAGCGCATCTTCGGGGCATTCAATGCATAGAAGATATCTTCATGGTAATAATTTATGGTTAGTTCCTGGCATGCATAGTATGACCTCCATATGGGGAACACTTGAGGGATTAAGAACAAATGGGAGCTTTCTTGTTGAAAGCCATTATTCACAACAAGTTGGGTCAAGGAAGGAATGCAAGAATGTTGTGTTAAAGGCTGATATGTTTGCTGATTTCAACCATAGGCTTGCCGATCTTCATTTTCCAACCCATGTAAGACAATTTTCAGCCCCTATGTTGCTCACAAATTTTTGCCATAATATTTCAGTTTAATAGTTGTTATGCCATGGTTATAGGGCTGAATTTGCAAAAATCAGATCTGGGGCTGCCATTAGCAATCAAGAATAGCAATATGTTTTCATTTTTTAAGATCATTCCATCTTTTGATATATTTATGATTTATAAATATTGTCGTGGCTAGATTAATTGTTTCGTGGCATTCTTCATTGATTTGCATGGTGAAAATTGGACTTGAATTCCTTAGACAGTTCGCTGCCCTTGGAGATTATTGATTTTAGAATGGTTTTCAGTTATTATTAATTTATTGTGTGAATAATTAAAGGTGTTTCAAGATCAGATTTGTTCGAGACAGCAGGTTAACCCTTTTTCTTCATTTTCAATCCCAAAAGGGATATAACACTTAAGCTTGTTTTATCTTCTATTTCCATGTTGGAATCTCTCCAACCTTGCCGACCTCATAAGGAGCTTACTTTATCTTTTAATTTCTTGTTGGGAGCACTAGAACCCAGCCGACCTGCCTTGAAAGGCAAAACACAAAATAAAAACATAAATATGAACAAAGAAACTGAAATATAACTCAAATTTTTCCCTTGTCCAACTTCTTCTTGCCCACAGAAAGGAAGATGAGCAAGAAGCCTTCAATTTATATTATTTAGAAAAAGGGGACATTACAGTCCTCCCTTCCAAATTTGTTTTCTCTCAAGAAAAATGCAAGCTCCTGGATCCCAAATTATTCTATGTGGCTCCTTCTTTGATGTACCTGCACATAAAGAAAACATATCAAAGAAAACATGAGCGTTTAACAACACTTTTACAACCTCTTCATCATGTCGTAGGGACATGATAGCTAGCTCCCTTCCTTTATTTGTCATCATCTCATAATTTCCATTCAATTGATGGATTCCCCAAACTTTGGTAATGTTGTCCCAAAAACCGCTGTAATAAGTATTTAACAACACTTTTACAACTTGTTCATCATGTCATAGGGACATGATAGCTAGCTCCCTTCCTTTGCTTGTCATCATCTCATAATTTCCATTCAATTGATGGATTCCCCAAACTTTGGTAATGTTGTCCCAAAAACAGTTGTAACCTTGCATTTTTCTCTCAAAAATCAGAATGTTAGTGGGTGGAAACCACCTTAAATCAGCCACAAATATGCCAAGGTTAGTAGTAGTTTGGAATTTCTTCAACCTTATAATTGGATGCTCTTTTTTTGTGACTCATAAGTAGGAAAGTGGCTGGAAAAGTTGTGAACAAGAGTTGTAATCATGACTACTCTCCAAAATTTTCCACACTATCAATGACATGGAGGTTGGAAACACCCCAACTATGTTGGAATATTCCCTAACAATGCCCAAGAACAGCCATTTACCAACTCCAATGATTGAAACTACTTGTATGACAACAAATATAAGAAGATCATATTGTTTACCCACTTTCCACATCCAACATCTTGCTGCCCCGACAATAATGACCAACTTGTTATTGCTAAAATTTTAACACCCCCTTCTTTTTCAAAATCAAACACGACATTCATATTACAGCTTGCTTGCCATTACATTCATATAAATCCGGTGGGGGCCACTAAGTATTTATTACATTATTTAATAGTTTACGCTAAGTGGTTTCAGGCATTCTTTAAAATATGTCGGCTATCATCATAGCTTGATATAAATATACATTGCCATCTTGTTTGTTCATATCGATAGTGAATGGTTATTATGGAGATAAAATTTCGTTTTGTGATTTCATTATTCGGATTCCTAGCCCGTATTCTAATCTTTTTGGTCTTCCCTTTTTGGAAATGATTAGCGAAATACAATAGTGATCGAAACGAATTTTGTGTTTTTGAATGATCTACATAGAATGGTGTTTTCAGGAATGCAAATGATGATCATGGAATGTCATAGTTGATAAATGTTAATTCTATGTTTTAACCTATAGTTCAAATTATCATATTTCACACAGTTGATGAATTGCATAATTTATGAACTTGAGTTATACATGACGTATGGTATAATGTTTGGGCTTAAATGAAAATCAAATTGCCCGAACCGCCATTTGGAGCTCCGAGTCCCTAGGCATGAAGTGGCGGCAAGTAATGGGTTAGTAATGGCAGTTGAGTTATGGGCATTGAATGCGGAGGTAAGATCATCGAACAAGGTGAAGCTTGTTGGTTTAGGAGTCATTCTGTTTTTTTCGTTGCAAATTTTTCGAGCTCGAAGGCGTTCTGGTTTTGTGCTAAGTGCTCACAGTTTTTAGTTTTCAATGTGTTAAGAGCAACAAGTATGAGCTCAAAATTTTGACAGTTGTACCTAGTTAGGAATTACCTCTGGTTTTATAGTTTTCTTTTTGAAAAGAAATGAGAGTTAGTTGTTTCTATCTGAGAATATTTTCGAGCTACCCAGCTTGAATGGACTTCTCGCATACCCATTTTTCCTTTAAATGCTTGCATGCAAAGATGTATTCTTTGCAATATTTGTGAAAAATATTGTTAGTAGCTTGAGACAAGCTGAGAGATTTGTGGGTCGGATGTATGAGAAATTTGTGTGCTTTCGAGCTCATTTTCACTGCAAGTTTTTTCTGAGTCACATCTTCTTCAAGAATGCATGCATGAAATTGTAAAGGCATCGCTGTTACTTAGAAATGAAAGACTTTGTTTTAGTCATAGTTACCTAAGTCTCGGGGACAAGGGACTGGGTTTCTGGGACGGGAAAAAATTCCCAAATTTTGGGGACGGCTATTAAAATAATATATAAAATATTAATATTTAAATATTTTAACTTTATTCAATGAAATTTAGGGATTTAAACTCTATTCAGGTACTTTCAAGATTATAGTTTAATATTCTTTGTAAAAATAACAACTTTTTAAAAGTAAAATCATCATAGGTTTTTTGGAAGATTTTTAAAAAATAGGGGACATCCCCTCCAAGTCCCCAAGTCCCCCAAACGTTTAGGACGTCTGGGACGTCACCAAAATCTAGGGAACACGTCCCCACGTAACACTAGTTTTAGTCTTGATGGATTCAGAAAGCATGCTTGATTATTGTGTCTTTAGGGTCACATAAATTGGAAAATGTTTTCTGTATAATGTTACAGTGATTTAGTGAAAACCATTTATGTGAGTATTTAGAAGAAATTTTAAAATGGACAATATACCTTTGTTTTCGAGTTCTGGGTGAAGGGATATTTTCAGTCTGAATAAGAAAAGAGATACTTTTGGTTAATCTGGGCATTAATAATATTCAATGGTTGATTCGAGAACAAATGTTGATGAGGAATGACTTAGAATTTTTCTATAGACTCATTGTTTGAATGGCTCGATTAATTTTTGGAGGGCTTCCTGTAAATTATAATGAAGGTTCCTAAATGCATGCATTTTGTTTGAGTAATGTGATATGGTTGATGTTAAACTGATAACATTCAACTTTAAATACAGTGATGAAACAAGGTATAGAACATTGTGAATGCGTCGATCTCTCATTGTGAGCATGCATATTTTTAGGCTTTCGATTTCAGTGATGATGGTTTGAAAATTTCAACAAAGTTCAAACATGAGAATGAATTTTGTATAGTTTATCATTTGACTGTTCAAAAAGTGTGTGGATGCGGCATGGATAGATTCAGAAGAGATAACAGAATCAATGGTTTATCAGTCGAAGCCACTTGTACATACATTTTTTTTAAAAGATTTCTTTCATTTCAGTTTTCAATGTAGAGGTTCAAAATGATATTACCATGTGTGTATTTTACAGAAAAGACATCTAGGCAAGTATATAGTTCAAAAATGAAATAATAAATTGAGATGATTCTGCAGAAAGATAAAAGTTTGTTTATCTTCATGATATGTCATTTGTTTTATTGATTGACAAATGTAATTTTAAGTTGATAAGTTTAGTTTTGTGAAGAACCTGCATGTTAAGACCTGGTGATTATTTTTTTGTCTTCACAGTATTACATCATGTCATGCTGGGATTGTTGGGGATGTAGGTCTGAATCACACCATGCTTGGGGACACAACAATTTCCGTGGCCAATCATGGCGTAGAGGTTCACCTAGGTGTGGCTGAAGGGGAACTAGTACACTTGGGGGAGGCTGACCCTTTATTAGGCATTGCCCCACACGTGTATTTGTTCACTTTGATGCCAACGAGCCTTGCCTTCATGAATTTCTTCAAGTAATTGAGTCTTATCCGGATAATCCACCTTCTCACAGCATCAATAATCCACGTCTACAAAACTTTGAACATGTATATGCTGAAAATAATCCTGTCTCCTCTAATAGATCTGTTTAATCTACTCCTCGTGCACCTCAGCAGCCTACTTTACCAGCCCATTCCGCACCACTCTTGCTTGGAAAGAATCAAACTGCACCTTCTCATGAGACCCCGCAAACCTCTATGCGTGCTAGGTCCTCTTCCGCTATGCCTAAGGTGACATGTACAGTGAAAAGAGTGAAATTTGAAATAGAAGAGGATACTGGTGTTTTCACTCACACCATTCTTCCTATGGAACCATATGAGTATGTAGAGATGATGACTGAAACGGGCATGCCATTGTTAGACTTGATAGGGGATGATTGAATATCATGTTTTGGCTTGATACACTTGATTAGATATATTCTATGTTCCACCAAGTTTTCGGGACGCGGGAACGTGTTTTTGGAACGGATTTTTTTGGAGGCCTTTTTTTATGGGACAACAGGGGACGGCTATTAATTTATTAAAAATAAAGGAAAATATAAAAAATATAAGAAATTTCAAATATTTATATGATAACATTGATAAATCATTCATCACACATGTTGGCTAGATTTTTTGCATAGCTGAAAACCTAGGCAGTCATGAGATAAATCTCCCTCATTTACCGGTGAGGGTCCCGTGTAAAATTTGTTAGTTAAATATGCTAGTATCTATTTGTGGGTATTACTTTAACCATGCAGCTCATGAACCATAGTTGTATAGCTCTGCAGCAAGTAAGCGGCTGTAAAAGAAAGGAAATATCTAAAGAAGGGGAAAATAACAGAAAACAAGAAAGAAAAAGGGAAGATGTGCAACCTAATCAATAGATTACAGAGTTAATTGCATGCACATAGATAGAACAGATAGATATTAACATACAGAATTATAAGCAAAGGGAACTTTCAGATCTAGATCTAGAATAACACAAAGTTTATGAATAGATCTAAGACAGAAAGTTAGAAACAAAATGCACCGTTGACACAAAGTTCTCCGAAAATATGTTCCTTTCTATTCCTCTGCTTCAAATAGCTATCAGGGGTTTCAGCACAAAGTCTGGAACACAAGAATGCTGCTTACAAATTCTGATCCTTAACCTGAGGGTTCTTCCTCTACTTATAGAATGTAGAAGGGAAATTACAAATGGGAAACTTAGCTGAACTAGAACATAAACAAGGAGTAAAGATAACATCTGGCAATCATCTTCCTTTAATTCCTCTCTAAGTGACTTGCATCGGGAGTCTTAGTCAAAATTATGCATATATGTCATTTAACTTATAGAATCGTTGCACACAACTTAAAGTAATGGTTTTCAAACCAATAACTTTTAAGTTTTACAATTACATCCGGGAACATAGAAATAGAAGAAGAAAGAGAAGAAGAAGAAAGATCTGCCGGTTGTAACCCCTACATCTTCTTTTTGCTTGAATACTGAATATACTTGTCGAACATGTAATTCAGCCACTTCCCATCTGTTTTAGCCACAGCTTCTTTTTCTGTCCTGAATTGCAGCAAGCCTTCGTTCAAAACCTTGATGCACGCTTCCACATCCTTCAAGCTAGGCCCGAACTTCTTAATGTCTAACTGCAGTGTTACCAGCTTGCTGATGGAATCTATTGTGAAAGGCCTAATAGCTCCATCAATCCTCTCTTGCACCATCAGAAAAGATCCTTCTAGGGAATCAGGGACTTTGTTAGGAATGGTCCTTTTGTATGAAGATACTTTCCCGACCTCTTCTTCATTGGTAAAAGCAATGACATTTTCTGATAGTGATGATACCATACTCTCGAGTGCCCGCATTTTTTTAAGCATAATTTTGAAGATCTCCAAGTGGAAAGAGACTGTGAATTCAAATTGCTTCCCCCTTTTCAACCGATCCATCAGGCACAATTCGTTTTGCAATCAAAACCTCCATCGACAGCTTATTTAGCTCGACCAAAGTGCTCAGGTTACTTTCAACGACTGTATTCATATCTATCATGTTTGTCACCAGTTGCTTCAACTAAACTAATGCATCATTCATAACCTTTAGGCGAACCGGTACCTTCCTAAGCTGTATATAAGCTTGGTGAATGATTAAATCCTTCCATTCATTGATAGCTCTAACTTGGTTACTTGCATTTTTCACTTCCTGCATCAGATGATCACTCACCTGCTCAGGTGCTAATATTGGCTGAGAGAAAGGTTTCGCAAGTTTAGTAATGATCTCGCACAACTGAGAAACATGCTTTTGAAGTTCAACTTTTTTTGCCTTCTCTTTGTCAAGCTTAAGGAATAAATCATGTATTAGTGTCTACGTGTCTCGCTTTAATTCTTCGGTGGTAGTTTGACCTATCGGCACCTTGGTTAATGATAAATTTGTTGCCATAAGTTTGCCTTTCTGCTTTCCCTCTGTTGGAACTGATATCTTAGCAAATTTTTGCCCTTGATTCTTCAATAATCAACCTAGAAGTCACCTTAATAACTTTAAGTTTTTTGTCTTTTCCGCCCAAACTTAGGAGCAACTGCAAGTCATATTCCTCCAGGTTGATCTCCTCTCTAGCCTCTGGGATTGACTGTGAAGCCAACCACTTTGAGAAATTGCTTCTCGGAGAATGAGAAGTTGTCGAATGTACCACCATCTTGTGTTCTGGTTCCTTTTTGTCCGAAGTTTGCTACAGTGTCGTGGCTACCATCCTCTGTATTGTCCAAAGACAAAGCCCTTTCAAACTCTGTGACCTACAACTCTCAGCGTTTCTTCAGGAAGAGGTGAAGATCGGAGTGGCTGAGGAGAAAACACAAACGTTGTCCAGATTCAATGGAGGAATGGACAAGATATCTTGCTTTGGTTCAAAGGTATGTGAAGTGTTGTGAGTTGATGTTGAATAAGTCAGAACCAGCACCATAGCCATAGAAGTTACATTTTCCTGTGTCTGAGACTTCTTGTGCACTTTAAGCTTTTTCAGGCCTTCTATTGCTTTCACCTTCGTTGCTTTCATTTGATGGAGTCTGCTGCGCTAAGGTTTCCTGTGATCTAATGCATCAAATATTCATCAACGTAATACCCCTTTGTCAGCACCTAGTTTGAGGTGTTGACCAGAACCGCGGCAGATATCATTCCTCGATCATGTGGTAGCCACCAATGTTTTCCTGAAGAGCAGCTCTATCCCCTCCCATCTGATGATAAGTGTTAAGTAACACGGGCCCGTCATCTGTGAAATCTACAGATATCTATGCTAATCCATAATCAAACACTTGTTGTGCCAATAACCTGTTAAAGTCTTTCTTTTTGACTTCGTACTCACTTCTACACTTAATCCAGAAGTCTTCGAATGAAGGCACATGCAAGTATTCCTAGGGATATTTTCTTCTTTACTACCCCATATGGATTGAAGTTCAGTCATGCTGGGAAGAACTCATGCTCATACTTTGAAAACATTTCCAATTTTAATTCTCTCTAGCCTTGTGGATGCTCTGGCAGCTAATAATAGCCTACTGTGATCAGAAAGGAATCCTATCAGATTTATGTCACTTTGATTATAGGTCATGCATCTCCACGAGCTGCTTGCACAACTCCATGATGACCCACTTTTCTCTTGGATATCTTGCAAACTTGACTAGTTCTCCTGAAAAGCTGGTTACCCTAAGGTATGTTAAGTCTGTAAACTAGATGAAAGATACAACCATGCTGGGATACAGCTTCCCAAGCTTCGTTACTCACCATGTTGGTCTTCAGATCACTATTCAATTTACAAATGAATCCATAAAAGAATCCATTGTTAACCACCTTGTAATCTTTATAACATTCAGGGACTGTAAACTGCGGCTAGCACTCAAAAATGGGATCCTTTCAAGAGTATCGCCATGCCTATCCCGCTTGGAAAATATACCCTGCGAGGCAGCTGCGTATACCAGGTATGAATTCATCTTGAAGATGTATTTCTGCCTGCATCACTTCAGATCTTCTCACCAATGTTATTACTAATGATATCCGCCCAATTGATTATTGAATCAGCTTTGTTTATCTCAATGGTTCTAATAAAAGAATATATCTATGAGAGCGGAAGTTGTGAGTGTTGGCTTCTCCATTTATCCTGCATAGCAATTTGGTAATATCATCTACTTCCTACACCAAATTGGATCGTGGAAGGGTCCTCGAGAACTTTCGATGGAGACCTAGGCTTCTTCATATATCTACTATTCATTATGCCCACATAATCTACTCTGTGCTTCTACCATCTATTGCCAGCATCCAGCATGTTGATTGTAGTCACCACCAGCCGGTGTTGGAATATTCAGACAATAATTGATAAATTATGCATCCAGCTAGATTATCGTCTTTCCCGCATCATCCGTGAATTTATCTAGATAGTGAGATGGTATGACCTTACACACTCCATGACAAATTTAGGACAACTAAGCTATGATTAGGAATGTTGAAGCTCGACTAATTCCACTTCTTTTTATTTCCCGCATAAGAGACGTCTTTCCCAACCCTGGATTTATCAATCAAGTTCGGAGAGGGGTTCGGGGCCTAAATCTGTATCGTTGATATCACCAAATCTGGAAGTAATGCATGATTCCGCTGATCCTTCTCTTGCATCTCATTTCATCATAGTCTGAAGCAATCTTTATCTAAGGAAGTCTAAACTCTTTTCCTTTTGATTCTTGCCGAAATTCTTTGCAATTGGTGTAAATCTAGTAATTTCTTCATACTTGGGAGATATATTCAATGTACCTGACATTGATTTGAGATTCCTTTCACTTATATAAGCTATCTGTAATGAATACCTGCAATTAATTCAGACAAAGACGGAATCCATGAGCATGAACAATTGATTTTTATCACAAAAATATGCATATAAAGCCTACTGCCCTAAAATTTGAGGATTTGCTTGCATGGAAAGCAAGCATAAATATTTTTTAACTTCACCTGGGCACTTATACCAACATGCAGATAATTAACTAAGGCTTAAATCAAAGCTCCTCCAACCCTAGGCACCAAAATTTGAAGCTTTTCAGCAAGTGAAAAACACTATTTGATGCGATGTAACATCCTTCTTCTTTAGGCGCTAAAATTTGTTCAAGTTGTAATCCTTCATGCAAAAATAATTAATTACATTTCACTTTATGGCATCACATGCTTATATAACCCTCAACACTCTATTTTAATAATTGTCCACTTCCTATTCTCACAATTTAATAAATCAATTTTGATGTCTATTCACCCAATTTGGGTGCCTATTTATTGTATGTTGTTGGCTGCCATTAAATGAATTTAATTTATTTATTTTTACCATGCATACCTTGAGTTCACTTTGAACTTATCCTAATGCATTGACTTTCTATTCCATACATGGACGCCAAAATTAGGTAAGAAAGCCATTAATAAATACCATTAATATGCATTGTTTAATGCACCAAATGTGAGTCGCACTTTTTGATATGGGTAGATTTCTAAAAATAAAAAGTCAACTTCTGGTGGGAATTTCCACCCTGCACTGCAACTCTAAAAATCCCCTCTTCCACTTCCAGTGATTTGACTTAAGTGCAAGGCTTTCGTCGGTGCTTTAAGCGATTTTTCATCATGGGAATTTTCACCCTGCAAGGCAAGTAAAAAATTCCCACCTGCCTGCTGCATCTAATTTTCCCACTGCAACTTAAGTGACCTTCCAAAAAGTGTGACTCGTATTAAAATTAGCCTAGGTAAGAAAGTGTGACTTGTTTGGGTACCACTACCAAAATTCCCATTCTGATGGATCTAAAAGTGCCTACTTTCCTAGGAGAGGCTTTTTGTGCTTTAAGTGACTTCATTTTATTTTTTTACACAGAAGCCCGCCTACCGCCTTCCCATGAGACTGATTCCTTCATGGGAATTTTCACCCTGCAGGCCAAATAATATGTCTCTCCAGATGTTCCCACTGGCTTAATATTCAAACAGAGGCTTTTTGTACTTCATCATTTTTGGTTAGAAGAATTTGAGGTTGATTCCTTCTGGGCTGTGTTGGTAATTTCTCCAGATGCTTCTAGAATTAAACAACATAGGCGAAAGAATTGACCTAGGAATTTCATAGAAAAACCGAAGAAAAAGAAATAAATAAAAACAAAAAACGTTGCCAGAAGTTGCAGACAAAGCCCAAGATTCATTTCTGATGAAAACCCTATTGATATATGTGAATATTGGCATGGAAAACACTCAACAGGGTTCAACTGGAGCACAATTTACTTCAAACGGGGCATTATTTATTTAATAAATAATTAAATAAAAATTTCCCGCAGACAAAACTTGGCGGAGAGATAAAATGAGTTTCGGCATCTGGGTATTTGTCGAAATTGGCTCATATGATTCACTGGGAATATATTAACACAATACAAGCATCTTCTAGCAATAAAAACACAAAATGACACGTTATTTTAAAAGAACGAAAAAAAAATTAAACATGGGAGTAGTCTTAGATTTCAGGGTGAAATCTGGGGACACTAGTTGGCTCTGTTTGTGGACATCTTTGCCTCTATCAAAAAGATAGGAGTAAATATGAGATCCCATCATCTTTGGTTTTATATCTTTTCCATTGGGCTCAGGGTCAAGGTCAAACAAAAACAACACAACACTCGAAAAATAAAGAAAAACAAACAAAGTTTATTTATATAAAACATACAGGTTTTACCCTGCACTCTTAGATCTAGAAAAGCTTCAAATGTTTCCCGTATAAAGGCAACAGTAGTTCAATTCCATCCTCGTGAGCAAGGATGAAGTTATTTGTCCTGGAAGTCTTCTTGATCACAAAAGGCCCTTTCCAAATTGAATCAAACTTCCCCCGCGCATGCCTTTTATTTCTCTTATTTTGTCTGACATAACAAGACCCAATCACCGATCTCAAACTTTCTTTCTCTGGCCTTTTTGTCGAAGATCACCTTCACCTTCCTTCTTTGATGCTCTGACAATCTGTCGGCTACTTGAACCTGTACTTCTCGTAATTCAGTCAGATACATTATCCTCTTTTCAATGGCATCAGTGAATGTAGCATCCTCCAGAGCTTTAGAAAGTTGTAAAGCAGGCAATTCCAAGGTAAGAGGCAATTACTGCGTCTCTCCCATATAACAGCTGGAAAGGGGAACATGCCTATAGCTTTCTTTGGTGTAATTCTATCTGCCCACAGTGCATCAAACAAATTTTTGTGCCAAGTCATTTTATTTTCAATTACTAATTTTCGCATGATAGTCACCAGATTCTTATTGCTTGATTCATCCTGGCCATTCCCTTGTGGGTAATAATTGGAAGAATGTACTAGTTGAATTCCATGAGTGTAAAAAAACTCGACCAGCTCCTCAGAAGATAAATTAGGAGCGTTATCTGCTACTATTTTACTGGGCAAGCCAAACCTAATAACAATATTTTCTTTTATAAAATTACACACCTCATGCGGAAGTGGTGTTCTTAACAGGAATGGCTTCTACCCACTTACTGAAATAATCAGTAGTTGTTAGGATGTAATGATGACCAGCACTGGAGGCCAGGTTGAGCATACCAATAAAATCCATGCCCCATTGTTGGAAGGGTTCTTCAATTACAACTGGTTTTAAAGGTAATGCAGGCAATTTTACATGCCCAACAAAGCATTGGCACGCTTGGCACTTAGACACCCACTCTGCATCTATCTTGAAAAAGTGTGGGCCAGTAATACCTTGCTCAGAGGATCTTGTGAGCAGTGACTCGAGCTGAGAAATGACCACCACAAGCCATATTATGAGATTGTTGCAAAAGTTGATCCTGCTAAGCTTTATCTACACATCGGAGAAATGCACCGTCAATTCCTCTTTTATATAAACCATTGTCCCAAAGGACAAAGTCCTTGGACTTCAGTTTAATAGTATGCTTTTCCTTTTGAGAAATTTGATCCGGGCATTCTCCATAAGTTAGAAAATAGGCAATATTACTGTACCATTCTTCCACCAAATCTATAAAAAGAACCATAGGAAAATATTGAATTTATTTTGATTCTGTTGTTTTCATCTCAGTCATCAATTCGCACAAACCTCTTCCTCGAACCAGCTTTGTGGGCTTTATATCTAGGTCATATTCCTGCACCTTCATCACCCATGTGCCTCTTAATAGCCCTAGCTCTTGTTGGGTGAGGATAGACTTTACTGCAGTATCTGGAACCAAGACCACAGTATGTGAGGCAAGAATATAATACATGAATGCCTTACATGCCTTTACCATTGCATATGCATGTTTTTCCATCGAAGTATATTTCAACTCATAATCTTTTAAAGGCATGCTCATGAAAACAATCGGAGCTTCTACATCCTCCTGATTTTTCTGCATCAAAGATTGCTGACATTGTGTGTTCGGAGGAATAACAGTAAAGAATAAATTCTTTACTAAATTCAGGTGAAACCAAGACTGGGGCTTTAAAAGATAGGGCCTCTTTAATTTTCTCAAATGCTTCCTTCCCTTCGCTGCTCCATTTGAAATCATGTGTCTTCTTCATCATATTTGAGATATGACGAGTCAATTCAGCGAAGTCAGGAATGAATCTTCTGAGAAAGTTTACCTTACCGAAGAAAGAGTGAACTCCCTTTTTGGATGTTGGCAATGGTAAAGTCTGAATAGATTTGACACGTTCGGATCTATCTTGGTTCCTTCCTTTGAGACAATATGCCCTAGTAGCTTCCCTTCTGTTACAGCAAAAATAGATTTCTTAGAGTTCAGAGAAATACCATGTTTGCGGCATTGGATGAAAACCTCTTCCAGATTTGAAATGTGTGTGCTTCTTTCCTTGGAAAAGACTGTCAGATCATCGAGGTATACTACTATGCTTACATCCTTGAGATGAGCAAATGCTAAATCCATAGCTCTTTGAAACGTAGCTCCAGCATTGATCAAACCGAAAGGCATTTTTTGATAAGCAAAAGTTCCCCAAGGTGTAATGAATGTCGTTTTATATTGATCCTCCTCAGCCTCCTTGACCTGATTGTAGCCTAAAAAACCGTCAAGCATGGATAACAATTCAGATCCAATAACGACCTACAAAGTGTGGTCCATGATGGGGATGGGGTAGTTGTCTTTCAAGAAGGCTTGATTGAGGTTGCTAAAATCAACGCACAACCTAATTTCACCGCTCTTCTTTCTCACAGGAACTATATTGGCTAACCATTCAGAGTGATGTATGGGATAAATTATCTTTTCATCTAACAACTTCTGGATTTCTGCAAAGATAGTCCCTGAAATAGTAGGGCTATGTCACCGCAGCTGCTGCTTGAAAGGATTTTGTTCTTGCTTTAATGGGATATAGTGTTGAACTTCTGCAGGCTGATATGTCTTTAGATCCTGGTAAGACCAACTTCTCTTTCTGCCTCTGAACAACACTTACCCAGATTTACTAATTTGGGATCATTGCTTGCTCCCAAATTTAATAATTGTGTATCGAAGGAAGAACCTTCCTACCACTTTCTTCATTCTTTTTAAAGCATCTGATCATGTTTGTCAAACATTTCCTCAAGAGATATTAAGCCTTTAGGAATTTTATTTCCCTTCAGCCTAGGATAATCTCTTGACTTCCTGAGACCTTTGCATCCGTTTCTCCCACAGTAGTTTGTCTTGGAGGTGAGTTGCTTCCCTCATAGTAGATCTCTTCGAAGTTGTCCTTTTGTTGGAGAAATGCAGCAATCTACTTGTCATCATTAAAAACCTGCCATTGTTGGACATTATCAGGAACCTTCGGGCAGAAGACCATCTCAACTTTGTAATCCCCTTGTCTAAAGAATGTGGGTGGCTGATCTAGATTTAATAAATTTGCAGTCACTGCAAGTGAATCAGCTCTAGAATTTTGCTCTCTCAGAATATAGGATACTGAGAAAGCCGAAAAATTCTAGGATAGCAAAGTAGACCCGGTCTCTATAATGCCGAAGTTTGTCCTTTTTGACTTGGTAAAGACCTCGTATCTGCTTAACAATCAACTCGGCATCTCCCTTTGCATGTAAGAGCTTGATTCCCATTGTTCTTGCCTGCTCCATACCTAACAACAGTGCTTCATATTCCGCCATGTTGTTAGTATTTTCAAACATTAACTTGAAGGAATGTGCATGCACCTTTCCCTCAAGAGAAATAAGAACAATGCCTACACCGGATCCAAATGAATAGCAATTGTCATCAAATTCCAAAGACCAAACCTTATTATCCAGTTGATGTGGCTATTGGATCACAGGTTGAATTTCTTCTTTATCCATTTCTAGATACCTTTTCTTCCCTTTGATCGGATCCTTTGTAACAAGATCAGAGATCTAGGATCCTCATTATTTTTGCCACTGTGTACTTGCACCATTCTTCAGCCAATTCTCATTAAATTATGATTTTCATGTTTTGAATTTGAAAAGAAAATGTGCATACACCAAAGGAAAATATGTATTCCCATTTTAACTGCTTCGCATATTTCATGTTTGAGGGATTCCTGCTCAACATGCATGTTGTTAATGGCATATTAGGATATCTTGTTACAAGTCCAAATAAAACAGCTAGGTGGAATCATTCTTGTCTGAAAGATTCATGAATGCAAGTACTGGCTTGTGCATACATTTGATTTGCCCAACCAGAGGTACTTGTTATTTCCATTAGAATATACTTTACAACTAGATTGCTAGTGTTGATTACCGCAAATGAATTTAGAAATTGAGGAGAATAGAAAAAATGAAAGGAAAAATTCATTTCCTTAAATTTCACCTTCATGTTAATTGTTAAGTCGTAATGTTTGTGTGTTTTCTATAAGATAGAAATTGAGGAACATTTGCAAACAAGAAAAATCCTTTTTATTCCTAGAAAATATTAATTGAAACGGCATGTGGTGCATATTGTTGAAGGTAATGAGCATAATATTATCCTTTCCCTAATTCACATACAACATTGAAAAATCTCTTCCAGTAATCTCCAAGGATCTTTGAGATAGGGTATAAGCGGACGGCCCCAAAAGGGCAGGGGCCGCGTCCCTGTGGAACATAGGATATATATGGCATTTGCATACATTTCTCATTTTGAGATATCATACTTTATATTTTTGGGCAAATTCGAATGACTTAATGGTGACAGTGTTTTACTAATATATATATGAATGGTTATGGATATTTTATTGGCTGATTATGTCATGATAGGGTGATAGTTATTGAAAGGATGAATGTCATATGGATTGTGTTTACTTTATTTACTCTTATGTGGCCCCTGTTTTGAAAATGTTTACCTCATTTCATTTATATAAGTTGAAAATTAAAAACCTGTGTCCTTAAAGTTATATAGTTCACTTAAGTTATAAAGTGAAACTTTATTGTTATAAACTTTAGAACATTCTTCTAAATCATTAACATAAAAAAATCGGTTATAACCGATTCCATTCATGAGGATGTTATAAAAGGGCATGGAGGATTTAGAAACGAAGGATGAAAAATCAGCTATTTTGCAGTTATATCATTCCGAAATTAATTTTGTGCAATGAATTTCTGAGGCAAGTGATCTTACAAGAGTTTTGACAACATTGTTTTGAGGTTTGAGTTTGAGTGTCGAATACAGGAGGTATATCCAGTTTTAATATTATTATTTTGATTATCTGATTAAATATTTTGTATTCGAGTCTAATTGATCACAGATTTTGTCTATATGTCCAGAGCAAGCTTGATGATATCTTCACTTCTATCTCAAATGAATGTAATATGTGGCCATGTTGGCTTTGATACTTGATCATGACCTTGTTAAGACGTTGTTTTAGCAATCATTGTACTTTATTTCATTAATGCAAATCTGTTTTTCCTCATCATGTCTATATCAAACTCTCTTTTCGTTAAAGATGTAAATATGTTCATATGTTGATATCTTTTTGTTGTGTCTTTTTGTTTGATGTTTGTTTTATTTATGAGATCATCAAGACATTGGAAATAACTATGAAGAAGAGGTTATAATATCACTTAGTTTCACTTTTTCAAGAGGTTACCTTGTCTATAGGTTTCACTCTATCGGATAAAGATTGATAACATTTATTTTGATATAAAGAAATCAGTTTTGATATGTGAGTAATCAGTTGGAATTAAAAGATATAAGCATAAAGAGAAAGCCTCTTATCATTTGTATTAATCTTTTGGTGGTCTTATTGTGTTGTATTGAGTCTTTTGATGTGTTTTCTTTGTTTTTTATTGATGTATGTATAATCTTATTACTATTAGAAATATAATTTTCCCAGATCTTAGGTTGAATCATTATTTAGCCTATGTTAAACTACCCACGCTTAAGCCAATTCTTAAGTAAAACTACGATTAAACTGGTCTGATTCCGTCTTGAACTCTTGCGATAGGCGGGTTGATTGGTTGTCGGTCTATTTTTATCGACAACATAACTTTATACCTATATTTGTTACTGTGAAACTTGGTTCCAAGAAGTGATACACCTTGCATTTCCAAAGACCATCCAGATTCTCCATGTCATAGCCATCTTGGACTTGACTCAAACCAGCTCTGTCTCTATGACTGAAAGTGGTGTCTTTCACCCCATTAGACTCTTCAAAATTCACTTTATGATAATAAATATTCTTACCAAGTGTGAGTAACCTTCATTGTGGGAAATTTTCGAATTGCAAGTGTCTTACTTGCTGCCCCAAAACAGCAATCCTATGTTGTTTCTTTTTGCCATGAATTCTGATTTCTTCAGCTTTGTTACAAAATTTTAGTTCTTCATTATGAAAGTTAAGGGCGAGCTTCCCCAATGTTTGCAACCATTGAACCCTGACAACAATTTCAACATTAGCTAGTTCAATTAATAAAAATTCACCACATACCTGATGATCTCCCGAGAGAAGTGACGGTTGTACTATTTTTCTTGCACAAGGTATGAGGGTGCCACTCCCAACAATCATAGTGACCCCTTTGGTAATAAAGAAGACCCTTCTCCCGGAATGGTTGATAAGTACGTATGTCATGCACCCAAACAAGTATGTTGCCCTTTTCCCTTATTCTCCTAACCTTTTTCTCAAACATGGAACTATGGGTCAGCCCCTCATCAATAAGAAAATCAGAATTGTGATCCTTTTCTAGATGATCCCAATGCAACAAAGACTTAGCAAAAGAGGGCTGCAAGTAGTATCTATTGGGAATAGAACCACTAGGCTTACCTTTCCCAAGGGTGATTTTTGACATTTTCCTTACACCGGCACATAACAACATGAATTTTTCCCAAGTACTGATTTTGAAATGGATGATTCTCCCTTTCCACCCATACCTTTTTCATGGTGATGTCTCACTAGTGGTACCATAGGAAGATACAACAAGCATGAGACATGGTCACCCTTCCTAACCAGTGGTGCATGATGACAACATACTTGAAATGACATATCGGCCAGCAAAAGAGATGGAGTATTCACATACAATGGACTGCTCGTGATGTCTTTATGCTTCAAGATCTTTGAGTTTGAATCAACACTCTTCATTTGCATGATTTCTTCACCAAATGAAATCCTTTCCTTCTTGCATTCTTCTCAAATTTGTTGTTGCTTGTCTTGGGTCACCTTAGGCTTCTTATTAAGGCTGGGAATTCCATTCATTGACCTCCTTTTGACTGCTGTTTGGAACAATCCAGCCAGCTGAAAATTATCAACACCCAATTTTTGTAACCCAAGCTCTCTCTCTCTTCCACCTTGACATCCTTCATCTTCACAATGTAGTTAGAGTATTCTTTATGATGAGCAAAATATTGTAAAGACATGGCATGAAGGTGATGAAGCAATTCCTTAAGAAGATGATGAAATTGCTTACCATAGGTTGTTGTCCTGAAATTTCCAGCGAACTGAAAGTAATCATGAGGACACACGGAAGTGCACTTTCCTTCATGAACATACTTGCCTCCAACAATTGAAAACAAACACAAAAAGTCTTGGTCCATTGGCAAGCTATGTTATTTTCACGATTGATCTCCATATCTTAACATCGCGAAGACTACTCATATTTACGTGATTTGCTATGGAGCATCAAATTCTCCCCAAGTGTTTCACTCTAATTTTCAAGATCAATTGCCTATGCAATTTTCAATGGTGAAATGTTCATTGTTCAATGTTATAGCATGTCAATTTTATTTAAATATGGTCAGCTCTTTAGATCATACCTTGGGCTGCCCACATGGATGTTTACCCTAGTTTGACTACGCTCCTTCAACAAGCTATGAAGTATGTTTCCGCCTTAATATTTTTCTTCATCTTTCTCTCTGACTATCATCTATACACACATCATCATGGTTCCCACATACATGTCGAGAACACCATCAATTTGCCTCTTACTGATTGCTGTTCGAAACATTCCAGAAAGCTGATTATCAACATTATCAGCCAAAAATTTGAGCTTCAACCACCAAGTTCTCTCCAAAATTTTGCAAATCGAATTTGTCTTTGTATCTATAGTTCAGTAGCTCAACGACCTTATTTCATCTTTTGGCACTTTCAGTATGGATACATGGCACCAGAGCAGTTCCAAAATCGTGCTACTTTGCAGACTGACTTATATGGGCTAGGGTGTACTATTCTTTCCATGTTCTTTCAATGTGCGTTCTCCTTGGGAGTTTCACCTCAGGTCCCTGTTGGAGATCTTGCATTTTCCTATGTTTCCTATGTATCAAGAGAAACCCCTTTGGGTTTGGCTCCTTGGCGTATTCTTGTGGTCTAGGGTTTAACCCTAGCATCTTCACCCATGTTCTGGCTGTCCCCTTGTTGGAACCATCAAATATGGAGAGTGCCACCTTCCCCAAAGCATTTTGAAAATTTCTCTATGGTGCATGAGGTCTAGGGTCCGACTTTGACCTTCCCTTGCTTACCCCTATGAATTCGACAAGCGAAATAACATCACAGATCTCATTCGGACTGATCATTCTTTTTCCTCATAGCTATTTAGCAATCTTGTTGACTCCACTGATATGTAATGCCTTCCACCTCCAGAACTGACCTATCCAAACAACATGCTAAAAAACCTAGGTCACTACAATGGTCCATTTCCATATATTGCCTTTGTCGTACCATCTTGACAAATACCTTGAGGATAAGATCTGATTCTGTGGATACCACCATAATGTCCCTTTCGAATATGCAAAACGGCAAAAACTTTGAAATTAGCACAAACCCCATGACTCATTTAAATCGTGATTTTAGAGGAGCAAACTGAAATTTTAGATTCAGAAAAGCATGCAACACGTCTAAATTTTTGGACAGCAGTGTCCAACATTCCTCGACGGACTCAAATATTTGCAATAAAACTCTTTGGGGATCCCCAATATCTTCATGAACCTGAAAGAAGGACACCTCACAAGACAATTTTCACCATGAAAACCAATCTCAAACGCAATTGGCACTGTAATGTAAATGCAACAAACGAGCAAGTATGTCAGCACAAAAGAAATAATGAAAATGTGACTCAATCCACATCTCAACTGACCAAAGTTTATGTAGTAGAATTCGAGCCTTGAGTGAAGCCTATGCCTGAATTGAATTCAAATATAATTAGAGGTTTATGCCATAGAAGGCATTTAAATAAGCTCGAGTGACGCCTAATCGCTGCCTAGGAGATTCTCCAAACCATGCAAAAGTATTGATAGATCTTCTTATTGATGCCTTGGCAATGAGGGATACGGTACACCCTAGTCAATAAAAAGACTTCGATCAATGTTTCCTTCACCCACAAAGTCCAAATTTTACAAAAAGAGCAATACTTTTAGTTTCCAGTATTTTAGAGGGAAGGTTGTCATCCTTAATATAAACATATGGATTATGATCTAAGTGGAGTTGGAAATATGCATCATAAGCTCCTAAAGTCACAAATTGATAAGTATACTGGAGAGAACCAATCATCAAGATTGTCATGTGCAGGACATTGAATGCCAATGGAACATGGTCTTATACCCTTTAGATCTGTCGCAACTTAAGTTTGAAGTAATTTTTTGGTAATTGCCCGACCTCTTAAGCTTGTCATTAATTTTCAACAAATCCATTTGGAAACAGTCTAACCCCATGTTTATCCTGATGCCTTTCATATAGGAGATAAGTTTATCTTTTAAGTTTCATGTTGGGGGTAAAAGAACCCAGTTGATATTAAAACTGAAAGCTGTTAGATAAAGACACATGAATCAAGGGGCAGTGAGGTGGAACAAAATACCTAACTACGAGTTCTTCCCTTATCCAACTTTTCTTTCCCACAGAAATTTCAGATGAGCAAGAACACAAATCCACACAAACAGCCTTCAATTTATGATTATTTCAATAATTTACATATGGAGAGCACAGCTTACATTTTTATAAAACGTCTTCTCCATTCCACTTAGCTGCTTCAGAGACATCTAATGGAAGTCTCTGCTAAACAAGTGAACGTTTGGGTTCTTTACTTCATAACCCATCTACTTAGCAAAATTGTAGGTTTGCAACTAAGTTTACATCCAACCACTGGTCGCATATCAAATTTATGGGTTGTTCAATAGGGTTAATACCAACTCCTTACTAGGAAACAGAGATTAAACTTTTCATGTAATAAAACACCCATGGGAGCCTTCTTTCCTAACAGAGAATGTTCTCCGCAGAAACCTTTAATCGGCCCCAAATTTGGTAAGATCCTTGTCAACTCCTACAAAAAACGTTACAGTAAAAATGTCTGAGTTTTCATTGACTGGCCACCCTTTATGAGTTTTCCATAGGGTGGCTCAACCAGGAGGCCACCTTTTATGGGTTTTTAAACTCCCTGGCCTCACTCACAAAGACTATGTTCTTCAAAAAACTTTAGTTGGCCCCAAATTTTACAAAACTTTGCACTTTGACAGAAGAGGTGGTTGTGGCAATGTCTTAGTTTTCATCGACTGGCTAGAAGTTTGTTACAGACTACTTTGAAGATGCTCGTTGAACAAAAACGATGATTAACATTAAATAGATTTAACTGACAACATTGTTTTGAGACTTGAGTACTCTATTTTCAAGAAGAAGCTAAAATATTGATGTATAGCATGCAACTCCTTGAAAGTAGGAGTCAACAAGTATCTATTTACAAAGGGTTGGCACGTTTTACCTAATTTATCAAGAATTGTTACATTCTAACTAATAGATTGTGAAGATACCCATCTAGAACATCCACACATATTGATTTTTGCCAACTATTACAACTGTGTTGGAAGCGCGAATCAGTTGTTACAAAATCTAATTCACATTTTAACAACACATTAACATGTGAAAACTAACAATATATTCCAAATAATCCCCTTTGGTGTGAACATGGAGAGTAATCAAGTAATAGAACTGGAAACAGAAACATATGTCCATACATGTTTTAGGTCTGCAATTTGCTACTAGGATATCTGTTACACATGCCAACGTACATACGTAAGCACAATTGCACATGCTTTCACTTCTAATGAATGTTGAGCTTTTCACCAGCCAACCACAGTTCCAACAATCACCTACCTACGAGAACTCAACAATTCCAGCTTTCACTTCCAATGAGTGATCAAGCACCTCACTCAACCAATCATTGTATGATGCAAGAAAAAATCACTGATAGTCATTGTTTTCCTATTCAATTGATTGCAGAAGGGGTTTATTCAGCACACCACACAAAACATGCAAACAATGAAAAAACATGCCACTATATTCACTTCTCAATGCATGAAACCCTTGCATCACTAGCGGTTGACGAAGACATTCTTGACCCTGTCATGCAACCTTCAGATCTCAACACATGCCTCTAGTACCTGATGTTGCTACCTCAGTACAAATAAGTCTCTTCATCACTTGGACAACTTGTTGCAAATCTGCACCACAAAAATCAGGAGTGTATAAGCTCTCCTCAACTCACTTCCCTCAGCCAGAGGTCGGTTTCCCTCCATGTTGACAACCAATATCTCCGTAACATCTCATTTGAATATAAATTCAAGATTACAAGTCTTGACCCAAGTAGGTATGGCCATTTTCCTTTTGACCAGGTCCAGGCGTTGGCACCAAAATTGCCTTTCAAAGTGTTTACCCCATTTTGTAGGATGAGAAAACATCCACTAGATTCCAAATTTACCATGTTTGATTTCCTTCAAAATTCAAGGACACATAGAGTAATTACCCCTTAACATAGTTGGTCGCACATTTTGCTTTAACTAAAAACCATATTTCAAAAATGGGCCCATTTTGGCATATCCTATCTCAAGACAGTTGTTTCCAGCACCCTAATTTTACTTTTGGGCCTCAATGCCACCTAACTCATTTATGGCATGTGACCACTCTATGGTCAACCTTGGGACCTGTAAAACACATTTATCAAGTTAAACCTTATGAAACTTATTTATGCGATCAACCATCTTTTCACCTTCTTTCATCTTTTCACCAAAATTCAAGTTTGTCTTTGCAAATATCAGTTTTGATCCGAAAAGTCAGCTCAATGCATCCCAAATGCTGACACTTTCAAGATTTTGTAAAGGCCTTCACTGAAGGAACAAAATTCATTCTTCACATTCTGAGTTGCAATAGTTCCCAATGCATCCCTGATCTTTTATGGTCTCACTTGGCTTCAATCATTTGCAATTTGTCAGTAAAAACAGCTGCGGTTGGTCTTGACAACATCCCATAGATCCTTTTTCTCACAACTGACAGTTGATGACTGCATCAAATCTCTATCAGGTCATGAGACAATCTGTATCCATTCAAAATTCTCCACTGGAATTGACTTTCCATTTTGAACATATTGGAACATCCTTCCATACTCCGATAATGGAACCCACTTCAACCAAGCTTATCTCTTTATTTGCATAAACTGCTTATTACAAACATAGTTACGCGGGGACGCGTCCCCCTTGTTTTGACATGTCCGGGACGTCCCAGACATTTTGGGGACACGGGGGCGTGGGGGAAATGTTTCCCCCACGTTTCCCTTTTTTTTTCTGGGAAACGTCTCGAGGACGGGGAAACGTGGGGGGGACGTGGGAAACGTCCCGGGGACATCTAGACGTCCCCCACGAATTTATTTCCTTTTTTGGCATTTCTTTCCTTTTTTAGATTTTTGGTGAAAAAAACACAAGCATAGAAAAAAAATTGCCATTTTTGGAAAGGGTCCGGGAAGATGTAGCAGCAAAAACTTGCATGTGCCATAACTTTCATTCTGTGGCTCCGTTTCAGGGGTCGTTTTCTCTAAAAGTGCATATTTTCTTGAGCTCTACGCATTGATGGCAATATTTTTCTTATTTTCATAAAATCAATTTTTGCACCTTTTTGGACCAAGCAACTTCTTGCAATCTTCTGAAAGAATCATGAGTATTAAGGAATGTATTTGATGTTTATGAGTTCAAGTTTCACCTTATTTAAATCTCAAATGGTTTTATTTCAGCTTATTTATATAATTTAGTCACTATATCTTTATATTTTAAATATTTATATTTTTTTAATTAACCGTCCCCCTGCTGTCCCCAAAATTTAGAAATTTTTTGCCGTCCCGGAAACCCCGTCCCCCCGTCTTAGGTAACTATGATTACAAAGTATGACTCATGATACCACCTCTAAAATAACATGACTATGGACTATTAACAAAATATGCTATTGACATTTTAAAAACCTCTACCCTATATCCCACTTCAAGACATGACTATAAACTAATAACTTCAAAATTATTTATTCATCACCTATAAGATTATATCAACTATTACAATATAATGAAAAAGGCTACCTTTATGACATTACGTGATTTATAGATTTAAAGCATCAACTGGATGCACCTTTTTCTATGGGTTGCACCTTTCTTAATGATGCAAAACACGAATAGAGGACTATATTGAGGCACACACTGTTCTAAGCATCTTTTCTTCCTTGAAATCTGAAATGCTATCTCTTCAGCAACTTGGACACCTTTCGTTTGATCAATCCAGATTCTACACGGCAATGACAATGTTCTAGACTATAATGTTGGCACTTAACCGGCACAGTGGTAATGATTTACAGCCATTTACTCCACATACAAACTTTGCATTCATGCATACGAAAAGTACGAAGATGAAATAAAAATACTGTTGGGGACCAAAAAAAGTCTAGAAAACCCTGTCAAATCTGTATGGAGCAGTAAGTGCCATTAAGTTCCAGCTGAAGATGAATAAGAGACCCTTAATATTTCCAAACTATCTAAATCTAACCTAAAGTGCTTTCGTACAACAAAACTTTTCAAATTCACTAAATTGCTTCCATCAAATAGTACAGATTTGTCATGGGACTCTCATTTTGAACACACGTAGCTCTAATACCAAATGTGAAATTTGATCAAAGCTTTAACAATAAAATTTGATAACAAAAAGATAAAGACAACATAAACTTGAGATGTTGATATTATTCACAAAGAGAGAAGCATATATATATGTTGGCTAGATTTTCTGCATAGCATCAAACCTAGGCAGTCATGAGATAAATCTCCCTCATTTAACCGGTGAGGCTCCCGTGTCAGATTTGTCAATAAAAACGTGTTATTATCTATCAGGGGTTTTACTTTAACCACTTAGTTCATGAACCATAACTAAGAAGTTCTGCAGCAAGTAAGCAGCTGTTTAAGAAAGGAAAGTTATAGAAGAAGGAAGTAAAGGAAATACAGAGAAGAAATGGGGAAGATGTGCATCCCAATTAGTAGATAGTAGAGCTAATTGCATGCACATAGAAGAAACTTAATAGATATGAACACACAGAATTATAAAACAAAGGCAGCTCTAGATCCAGATCTATAATAACACAAAGTTTACTTAAGAGATATAAAATTTAAAAGCAAGAAACACAGTACACCGTGACACAAAGTTCTTCGGAAACCTGCTACTTTGTATTCCTTTGCTCCAAGTTGCTCTCAAGGGTTCAGCACAAAGTCTAAAACACAGGATTGCTGCTTACAAATTCTGATCGATGATTAACCCGGAGGTTCTTCTCCTACTTATAGAATGTAGGAGGGAAAGTACAAATGGAAAACTCAAACTGAACTGAAACATAAACAACAAGTAAAGATGACATTTGGCAATCATCCTCAACTATCTTCTCCTTAAGTGACACATGTATCACTTAACTAATAGAATGGTTCCACATGACTTTAAGTAATGGTTGCAAAACCAATAACTTAGAAGTTTTACAATTTCATCCGGGAACATAGAAAATAGAAGAAAGAAATAGAAGAAGTCATGTCAGCTGTAACATTTATGTCTTCTTCTTGTTCTGATATCGGATATACTTGTCGAACATGTAAATCAGCATCCTTCCATCTGTTTTAGCCACTGCTTCTTTCTCTGTCCTGAATTGCAGCAACCCTTCATTCAACACTTTGATGCACGCTTCCACATCTTCCAAACTCGGCCCAAACCTCACAATGTCCGCCTGCAGCGCCACCAGTCTACTGATAGAATTCATCGTGAAAGGCTTGGTAGCTTTATCAATTCTCTTTTATACCATCAGAAGAGAACCTTTCAGGGAATTAGGCACCTTAGTTGAGACGATCCGCACGTATGAAGTAACACCTCCGTCCACTCTTTCCTCAGTGAAAGAAATGACACTGTCTGGTAAATCTGATGTCCTACTCTCAAGTGCCTGCATCCTCTTCAGCAAAACTCTGCAGATTTCCAAATGGAAAGATACTGCAAACTCTAGCTGCTTCCCCTTCTCGACTGATCCGTCCGGCACAATCTGTTCCACAATCAATACATCTCCCTGCAGCTTGTTGATCTCGGCCAAAATACTCAGGTTACTCTCTGCAACTGTATTCATGCCTTCTATGTTTGCCATCAGTTGCTTTAGTTGATTTGTTGCATCGTTCATAACCTTTAGGCGGGCTGGCACTTCCCCAAGTTGTACAGAAGCTTGACGAATAATCAAATCCTTCCATTCGTCAATAGCCTTTACTTGATTGCTTGCGTCCTCCATTTCCTGCATAAGATGATCACTCACCTGCTCTGAAATGGGCTGAATGGAAGGTTTAGCAACCTTGGCTATGATCTCACATAATTGAGATACCTGCTTCTGCAGCTCTTCTTTCTCCGCCTTTACACTATCAAGCTTAAGGAATAAAGCATCCATCAATGTCTGCATGTCCTACTTCAATCCTTCAGTGGTGGCTTGACCGAGGGGTACTTTGGTCACTGTCATATCTTCCGCCGTGAGCTCCTCCTCTATCTTTCCTTCTGCCGGAATTGATATCTCAGCAAACTTCTCCCCTGAATCCTCGATGATCAACCTAGAAGTTGCTTTGGCAACTTTAGGCCTTCTGTCTCTTCCGCCCAGATTCTGGAGTAGCTGCAAGTCGTGCTCCTCTAAGTTCATCTCCATTCTCGCTTCTGGAACCAACTGCGAAGCCAACCATTCCGAGAAATTACTTCTTGGAGAATGAGAAGTCGCTGAGTGTACTACCATCTTCCGCTCTGCATCCTCTCCGTCAGAAAGTGCCACAGTGTTATGGCTGCCATCTTCTGAGTCATCCAAGGACAAAGCCCTTTCGAATTCTGCCATCTACAGCTTCAACGTATCCTCTGGAACAGGCGCTGAACAAAGTGGCTGAGGGGAGAAGATGAATGTCGCTGGATTCAGTGGAGGCATGGAAGCATCCTGCTACTGCGGTGCAATAGTTGGTGAAGTATTGAGTACTGGAGAAACCGGAGTCAAAGTCATGGTCGTAGAAGTGATCCTCTCCTTGGATTGAGATCTTCTATGCACTTTCAACTTCTCGACTTTCCTGCTGCTTTCTCCTCCATGCTTTCGCTTGAGGGAATCTCCTGCGCCGAAGTTGCCCGTGACTTGATTCATCAATGCTTCATCAAGGCAATATCCCTTCGTCAGCAACCAATTTGAAGTATTCACCAACACAGCTCCCGACCTTTCTTCAATTGTGTTGCAGCCTCCTATGTTATTCTGCAGTATGGCTTTATCTCCTTCCAGTTGATGGTAAGTGTCAAGTACCACATTCCCATCATCTTTAAGATCCGCAGGTATCCGCGCTAGTCCAAAGTCGAACACTTGCTTTGCTGATAGCCTGCTGAAATCTCTCTTTCTAACCTCGTACTCACTTTTGCACTTCATCAAGAAATCTTCTAATGAAAGCACATGTGCGTACTCCTGGGAGATTGTCTTCCTGACTACTCCAAATGGATCGAAGTTCAGCCGTGCAGGGAAGAACTCTTGCTCATACTCGGATAACATTTGAGCTTCCATCCCCCGAGCTCTATGAATGCTAATGCAGCTGTAATATCCCACAGTGATTGGGAAAAAACCCGTAGACTTGTGCCGCTTTGACTGAAGGTCGTGTAAATCCACAAGTTGCCTGCTCAACTCCATGGCGATCAATCTATCATTCGGATACCTGGGCATCTTTATTGGTTCTCCAGAAAAGCCCGTAACCCTGAGGTATGTGAAATCTGCAAATTGAATGAATAGACTGTCAATCTTGGACAGGCTCCCACGCTTCCTTGCTTACCCTGTTGGCCTTCAAGTCTTTGTCTAGCCTGCAGATGAAATCATAGAAGAAGTCATCGTTGATCACTTTGAAGTCTTTCTCGTATGCAGGTGCAATAAGCTGCGGGTAGCACTCGAAAATGGGGTCCTTAGAAAGAACACCACATCTATCCAGCTTGGAAAAGACGCCTTGTGAAGCTGCAGCATACACCAAGTATGAAGTCATCTTGAAGCTGAAAGTACGCTTCACGTTCCGGAGTTGCTCACCGATGTTGTTGCTAATAATTTCCAACCAATTGATTATAGAATCAACCTTGTTGATTTCAATGGTCCTGATGAAAGCATACATCCATGTACGGAAAGTGTAGGCATTCGCTTCGCCATTCATCCTGCATAGCAATTTGACGACATCATCTACCTCCTACACCAAATTGGACCGCGGAAGAGTTCTCGGGAACTTTGAAGGAGATCTAGGCTTCTTCATGTATCAGCTATTCATTATGCTCACGCAATCAACTCTATGCTTCTCCCATCTACTGTCAGCATCCTGAATGCTAATAGAAGTCACCACCTTTCGCACTGGAATCTTCAAACAATAATTGATGAACTCTGCGTCCAAACGAATTATTGTCTTTCCCGAAGCATCACGCACTGATCTGGATGAAGGATGATAAGATCTAGCACACTCCATCACGAACTCTGGCAATTGGGCTGTACATGGAAAAGCTGCAGCTCGGATAATTCCACTGCTTTTAACCACACGCATGAGTGAAGTCTTTCCCGCTCTGGATCTATCAATCAAATCGGCAAGAGGTTCCGGGCCTAGATCTGTGTCTCCTATGTCTGCAAGTTTGGAAGCAATGCATGACTCCATCGTGCTTTCTTTTTCATCTCCCTTCGCCATGGCTTTGTCTATCTTCATCTGAATAATTCTTTTTCTTCTTACTTGGCCAGATTTCTTCAAAATTGGTGCAGATCTGGACAATTCTTCAGATTCGGAGGATATATGCAATGTATTGGACATTGATAAAAGCTCCTTTTCCTTTGTAAAGCACCTGTATTGAATTCCTGCAATTTATTCAGACAAAAATGGCCACCGGAGAATGAATAATAAATTTTAATTGTAAAAATCTGAACTTTTCAAGCCCGTTGCACCAAAAATTGATGTTTAATTTGCACATAAAGAAAGCATGAATCCTTTCAACAACACTTGAGCACCTGTAACACCTATGCAAACAATTATGCAAACAAAGATCAATCTCCTTCAAAACATGCGCCAAATCTGGAAGCTTTTAGCCTTGTTGTCACCTTGTCTGAGCAAAATCCTTCTTTTAATGGGGGTGAACTTTTCCACTTGGCTGCAATTCTTTACCTGTGATTTGAATAATTCACCCATATGGCTGCCCATGCTTATATAACCTTCACAATTCTATAATTAATAATTGCCCTAACAATTAAAGGCAATTAATTAATTAAAAATCATGTTTTTCTCTTTTAAAAATAGCATGTTTAAGGACAGTCCATCCAATAAATTAAATTAATCCAATTTAATCCTTCACACATCACTTCACTTAAGCTTCACAGTGTGCTTTGACCATAGCCACTGAAAATAGAAATTAATTTAATGTTTTAATGCCTTTAAAAACATTAAATAACTCCCAAATGGGGCGCACTTTTTGAGAGGAAGGGGGCAGCCATTAAATAAATTAAATTTAATGCATTCAATTCCTTTCTTTTATTCCCTCTTTGACTTGTTGACTTCCTCCAAGCTTGGGCACACTTTTTGAAGGAATAGATTAATTAAAATAATCACTTAAAGGCTGCCATCATCTCACCAAAGGGGGCTCACTTTTTTGCACATGTAATTCTATTTTTAGGAATTTTTCCACAATGGGATTCTTTACCCTGCAAGGCAGGCACCAAAATCCCATGATCCACTTAAGTGATTTGACTTTGACAATGGGATTATTTACCCTGCAAGGCAGGCACTAAAATCCCATGATTTCACTTAAGTCACTTTCCTTTTATTTTATCATGGGAATTTTCACCCTGCAAGGCAGGTAATAAATTCCCACCTGCCTGCGGCCTCTAACTTTCCCACTGCAGCTTAAGTGAATTTTATAACACGGGAAAAAGTACCCTGCTAGGCAGGTATAAAATTCCCACCCGACCTACGGCTTCTATTTTTCCCATTGCAGCTTAAATCCTTTGTTTTCCAAAAATGCGCCCATCCCCGCAGGGGCTTTTCCGTGTATGACTTCGTTTTTTCCCGGTGATCCAGACCTCTGATGGCGACTTCCTCCGGGCATAATGTGCGTATATGTTTTCCAGCTGCTCCAGGCCAAAAATCGGGCTTACCCGGCAAAGGAATTGTTCCAGAGAAATTTCACAGAAAACGAAACGGGACAACACAAAAACACGAAAAATTGTCAAAAGTCACAAATAAAGCCCAAAACTTATTCCAAGTTAAAACCCTTCTGGTACATAAGAGTAATGACATATTCGATCATAACAGAGTTAAAACGGAGCGCAAATAGCCTCATACGGGGCTCAAAATAATTAAATACAAATTTCCCGCAGACAAATCCCGACGACAAAATATAACAACTTTGGGCATCTGGGTATTTGGCGATAAAGGCTAATATGGCTCTTTAGGATTATCTTGACGCAATACAAGAACTTTCAAGCAATAAAAACACAAAACGACCCATTATTTTAAAAGTACGAAAAAATTTCAGATAGGGTAGTCGCAGATTTCAGGGTGAAATCTGGGTGACACCAATATATATTTATATATATATTATATATATTGTAATGATCTCATACAAAGTAGGAGTCAACACTTGTCACCTTCAACAACTCATACCTGATAATATAATGAGCCATTACATTCTAACTATAGAGTGCAATGTACCCATGAATCTCTCTCAGAACTCAATATTTTGACCAACTATTACAACACATAATATCTATGTGACTTGTTATTACAACTCATCACAATGATTAATAACACATTAACATGTGAACACTAGTGTAATGTCCCCTTTTCCAAGCTAGCCACTATGAAGGCCTTGGGCCCATTCCACCTTATGTGGGCTTCGAGGAAGGAAAGCAAGGGAGGTGAAGATTTCCATAAGTGTAAGTGATTGTATTTTCCTTATTTATTTAAATGGCTTGGAGTGATTCGACTAGGTGTTGAGTGGATGACAAAGCAAAAGGGAATTTCTATCTTCTCCACATGAGGTCGGTCTTTGGGGAGGACCAAGTGAAGATTAAAAGTACACTTCCCTTTCATTAAGAGGTTGGCCATGGGAATTAGTCCTCTAATTCATCCTTGGTGCCAAAGAGGGCTACTTAAAGAGGTTCGAATGGTGGAGGAGCATATCATTATCATTCAACATTTTGACATTTACTTGGATTTGGAGCTAGTATAGCTTCTCTTCTTGCCATTGAAGCACAAAACCCTCCCTTGATCACCTATTGAGGATGAAACCCTTGAATAGGATCACACTTGGGGACAGAAATCCTCCTGTTGTCTACATTGGTGGCTTCATTCGGGAATCACAAGTGGACTTCATTGGCAGATTTACGGAACAGCAAGGTGTTTATACATGCATAGGGCACTTCTACTCCAGCTAGGGCACTTTCAATGGTGTTGGCACCCTTCCTCCACGTAATCTACCCAATTGGGATGTTCGGGATTACTTTTTGAGGGGTTTCCGTGGTTGGAAAATTGTAATTTCACTTTTATTTGAGCTGGTCTCTCCGAGATCATTTTGAGCATTTGTTTGTGTTGAAACTCTAAGTATTGATGGAGTTATGAATTTTCAAAGTTTCAGTTGTGTTTGCACTTGAATTAAATTTATAAAATATTTATTTCCTCTAGATTTCATCTTGTTGGACTTATGAAGTGTTTGGGATAATTCTATATTGATTTTCAGTCTATATTGCATGAGAATATTGTCTTGAAGAGCCAATACAGTTCGCTGCCCTAGGAAATAGAAAATCAGGTTCATTGCTAGGGCTAAGTGGTGATATAGTTGGTTTTCATATGAATACCTTTTCTATCATAAATATTCAGATCTCTCTTGGTTGCTAATGGCATTTTCAGTTTGTTCCTCTAGGGTTTGAAATGATGGACAGGTGGCTGTAATAAAAATCAGAAGTTGTGATTGGGGTTTGAGTCCAAACCCTTGTTTTCTATTTGATGCCCTAGAAGGGACATTACAACTAGCAAGATATTCCTAATAGTCACTTGTGGCATGTAATGTCACTTTCTGAGATGAAACTAAAAAACAAAGGAAATAGCACAAACCCCAATTGTAAGTAAACTGAATTTTATGACAGCCAACTGAAATTATTATAAATGCTAGCAGTGCTAACAATGAACTGAATTTGCACTTTTAGAGCATCAAACACCATCCAAACAAGATGAAAATTGATGTATAAATTTCCAAAATATTATACTCAACAAATTGAACAAACACCAAGCAAAAGCATCCCAAAGTATATGCAAATTTGAAAATTTTATACTGCTATGGTTAAATTCATGACAACAAAATTACAACTCACAACAATGGCTAGAAATGGAGAGTCCGGGCCCCAAAAATCTCATGAAAATCTGCAATCGACCTTTAAAACTATGAGGACTATGAATATCAACTCCAAATGAAGAAATATGCCCTAGATGGAACCCAACTCCACCTCCATGCAAGTCGCCACCTTAGGAGAGGGCCCAAAAATGCCAATCAAACCCTCACTGAAAATCTACAGCATCCATCTTCTTGAAGCACTTTGGAAACCCCAAAATGGAGAATCCTCAACAAATTGAAGAGTTTTTGTTCTTCAATCAAGGAAGATTTTCGTCCTCCTTGTTAGCCACACCAAAAGATTTTGGCCCTTAAGTGGAAGTAATTGAGCAATCAGCCCAAAAACCATGCAAAATTATTTTTAGACAAAAGATCATGCACAAATCAGCCAATTGAACCCCTTATATAACTCATATGTGGTGCCAAGTCTCTAAAACATGATCCCCATGAGGACTGACCTCCTTGGGAGATAGGTTTCTCCTTTATCTTCAAGGCATACACTCTAAAGACCGACCTCTTTATGAAAATACAAGTTTCTTTTTCTTTTATTTTTCCCATTCCATCTCTTTTTTATTTTTAATCCATTTTTCCGACAAAAGAAATGAGGATTAAAAATACTTTCATATTAATAATAATATTAAGGTTCCCCTAAAATCGAAAATTGACCAGGCCCAACTTAAAAAAAATATTAATTATTTTATTTTAGAAAAGGGGACATTACAGTCCTCCCCTCCCAAATTTTCTTTCCCTCAAGCAAATGCAAGCTCACATGCCCAAGTACCATACCCAATAGATGAAGCATGTTGTAGTGCTCAAAAATCCTGGATCCCGTATTGGTCAAATGAAAGAGCTCTTGTAAAAACAAGCTCATACACTTGTTGTCCCTCTCACTAATGATGTTCTTTGGCAGCTCGTGAGGTTTTAAAGCTACCTTGAAGAAGAGATCAGTTGCTTTCACAAGTATGTCCTCTTCATCCCCAACATCCAAAACAACACTAACAACCTCTTCCTTTGCATACTCAGTTGTACAAAATACCTTCCAGCTTGCTGCAATCTCAGTCATGGAGCAAAAAAATAGAGGAACAATCAGTCGCTTGACAAGCTAAAACAATCCCCAATGTGGCCTCTCCACTTTCATCCCAACCTTGTCAACTATGGTGGAAGAACATCTTCTAACCACCATCATGAGTGCAACTGAAATAATGAGATGGTTGTCAAAAGTGAGGACAACAGCCTTATTGTAGGCAAGTGGACTCGTGGCTGTCACGAAAAATACTTTCTCTAACCTTTGGGAGTAGTAGCACATCCTCTCGCATCCCCTTCATGAATTGTTGGAGGTCTTTGGCATGAATTGCCAAATTAGGTGCTAACTTACCATGTTTTTGTTGTGCTACTCTTCACTCTCAAGTGAGCTGCCCCATGAGGCTCGTCTTTGGTTCCTTCGTACTTCACATCATTCACAAATCTCCAATGGTATTCTACTCTCAATAGCAAACTAGGAAGCATTATGTAGGGCTGTCCCAAAGTAGACCATTCAGGAGAGCTACCTTATTGTAGCAAACTGCTTAGCTGTCCGAAAAAGACTGTTTGAGGCTGCCAAGAAAGTGTCCCGGGATGCATACTTGTTGTCCTTAGCTTCGCCCATGTCTTCAATCTTCCCTGCTTCATCTTCCACTCAAGGGTTGAAAAGTCTCTATCTTCTTGCAAAGTGAGATCACATGTGAACACCAACTCATCATTCTTTACGATATCATCTTCATCTTCAGCTGCAACCCTATCATTTGCTTGGGTGAAGAGAAAATTCGTACGTTCTTTCTTCTTCATACTTTTACCTGCACATGGGACAAATTTATTAAAGGAAACAAAAGTTTTTCCCATCATTGCTTCTTCCAATGAAGCTTCTTCAACCTTTGCACCATCCAATGAACAAGGAGTTGGCTTTCTAGTTAGAACCTCCCCAACCACATTATTTTTCCCCGTCACATCCTGGTATATACAAATATCTCTACCATTCATTCCCGTCATTATGAAGTTTGTTATGGTTGTATTAACATTAAATTGAATACTCTTAGAAATTGTTGAAGACATAATTGAGCCAATCTTTTCATGTTGACTAAATTGATTATACGATGCCAAATGATCTCCTATCTCGACAACCTTTGGCTGAATTTCAATACCTTCCATTACACCCAACAAATTCAAAGTCTCTTTCAGGCTGCCCAAAGCATGTTTGTAGCATTGTCATTTCTTACGAAAGTTCAGATTTGTAGTGACCAACAAACATCTTGTGATAGCTACACATACCTTATCAATGTCATTAGGCGAAGATCACCTCTTCCTTGTGATCAAAATCCACTTGGTGGCTGCAAATAGAATGTCGAACAAGCTGGACATGTTGGTCATAACAGCCACAAGATTCGAGATAGCTCCCACAATGATTCAGGATTCATGATTCACATTTCCCAAGCTCATCTCAATCATGTTAGAAGGATGACTTACACCACAAAACTCACATTGAATCCATGTTTCATTAGGCATTCTTGTTAGGTGTGTTTTAGAGAACCAATCCCAAACAATAGCATGATACATTACTTCACCTCGGTTCATGAAAAATGAATTATTGCATACCTTGTAGCAAGTTGAATTTAAATTCCATGCAGATGAATTTATATTTTCAGTGGATGAATTGTCCATAACCTTCACATACATCCAAAAGTGGCAATCTTGAAAGTAACTTGAGTCCTACACAACCATAGCAAGCTGATTTAAACAATCTTGACTATAACAATAACATCTAGTTTGCTTACCATCTTTACTCCTTACACATCCAGCTGGAATTATCTTCTTTTGGCCATTCCCTCGGATCTTATCTTCATGTGTGTTACTTAGCCCCCAAGAGTCTTCTATTAACTGAGAACATTGATCCTTCACAATGTGGTTAGAATGCACAACAATCCTCTATGCTTGCTCATAAATTTCCTTTCAATCCAAATGCAAGAGACAACATTTACCTTGATCTTCCGAAGATCACCCATGCCAAAGCAATCTTGGCCTTGAATAGAAGAAGCATCATACCCATAGCTGCAAGTTGTCCCTTTGAACCTATCATGCTTCTTAAAGTATTTTTTATGATAATAAAAATATGGCAGCGACATAGGAGGAAGCAACAAATCAGAAATACAATCATCATTGTCATACCTTGGGCTGCCCACAAGAAGCTCACCCTCCTTTGCCTTTGCTTATTTAACAAGTTAAGATCTTCCCGCCTTGTCTCCTTCCATATTTTGTGGACACATATATGGAACATCATCATGGTTCTCGCCGAAGTCAAGAACCCCATCAATTTGCTTTCTTTTGATTGATGTTCAAAAAATTCCAACAAGCTAAACATCATCCTTAATAACCGGTGAAAAAAAATTCTCATGTGTATGCCCTTCAACATGGTCTTCTTGGGATTCCCCCTCAAAACCCTCTTGCAAATCTGTTTTTTCTATTTCTTCGTTCAGGAGAAACCCCTTTGGGTTTGGCTCATTGGTGTGTTCTTGTGGTCTAAGGTTAAATTCTAGCATCTTCACCCATACACTAGTTGTCCCATTGTTGGAGCCATCAAATGAGGAGAGTGTCACCTTCACCAAAGCATTTTGATGATCCCCCAGCGGCGCATGAGGTCTAGGCTCCGGCCTTGACCTTCCCTTGTTTAACCTTATGAATTCGGCAAGCGAAATAGCATCAATGATCTCATTCGAAAGATCCCTATATTCGGAAGATCAATGAGGGAGAATTTGATCGGGAAGAAACATTGTGAAGGCATGTCAAGGCATTTTGGGATAGACAAGGCCTCGACGCAATTGGGTGAGAGATATTTTAGGCTGCGGATGGCTACAAATGTGCGCAAATGTGTACAGAGATGCAACGTATGCCAGTTGGCAAAGGGAAAGAGTTAGAATGTAGGGTTATATCAAGTTTCAACCATTGCATGTTTCTCAGAGACCATGCGCGCATCTATAATGTCCCCTTTTCTAAATAAAAAATACTTAATAACAATTTTAAGTTGAGCCCAAATAACTCTCTATTTATGGGCAACTTAATAATATTATTATTAAAATAAAATGTACGTTTAAAATACTAAAGCAGAAAGAAGACCCTTAGCCTATTTTCCTTATTTTCAGTTGGCTAAAAAGCGTAAAGGAAGGAAATAAATTAATAACTTAATTTTAAGTGCAAACATAATTTTAATTATACACACTTTAATTAAATTATTTAAAAGGTGGGAAAAGTAAATGTTAGAAAGGAAATAAAGTGTCTCACATGGAGCGCTCCACAAGGAAAAGAAAGAAAAAGGCTATAAATGTAAATGTTGGGGCTCATTGTAAGGATGATCAGGTGAATTTGATACTTCTCTTTGGAAAATGGAGAATTGAGCTCTCATTTTCAACTTTTGAGGACGAAAACCCTCATTGGATCCTATTGGGGACGAAAACCCTCAATAGTCACAACACTCATGGATGAAAACTCTCATTTGTTGTATTGATGGCTACAATTGGGAGTCACAAGTAAGCTTAAAATTAAAAATTTGTAATGTCCCTTTTTCCCACTTAAGGATTAGATTTTGGGACTTCTTGCCATTCCCTTTTCCATGGCAATGAAGTTGAGGAGTTGGAAAAGGAAATTGAGCTCCCTTTTGCATTTGTTTTTCTAATTTTAATGTTTTCTTTTTAGTCTATGTCCTCTTGAAGCAGGTCGGCTAGGCTTAAGGCATTTGAAGAGGCTTAATAGAAGAATATAACATCATCCTATGGGTCGGCCATGTCTTTCCTAGCTTTGGCACCAAAGGGAGGGGTATAAAAGGGAGTGAAGGCCTCATTTTCGCACATCATCATCTTGGCACATTTTACATACTTGGACTTGTGCGCTGGTTTCTCTAGGTTCTTCCACTCTTGGGCAAAAATCCAAGTGTGTGGCATCTCCTAGAAGGACGAAAACCCTTCTAGTGGTGTATAGGGGTACGGAAACCCTCTTGCATTGTGTGAGATTGAAGGATTGTTGCAAATTTGAGGATAAGGATTCATATTCAGATTTTTATTTGCATTGAGAGGCCTCTCCTAGGTGGAGCAACCTACCTTGGAGTGAAGTTTGGTGTCTTAGAGGGCATAAATTTGATATTTCACTTCATTTTCAGATTTTCCAATATTTATAAATCCGGAATCTACTTTCTTGTGAATTTGTGGGGTTTCTAACCTATCTTTAGGAGCTGCACTTCTGCTGGTCATTATTAATTTTCAGCTGAGAATATGCATGTTTTTTTGGGTTGAAAACAGTTCTAGAATCTCTAAAAGGTTTATATAAATTGTGGATGTGTTGCTAGTTGATATTTTGGGTGAAATTGTGAGTTTTCATACTATTGTTCCTAAGATTTGTTCGCTATCCTATATCTGGGATTTACTTCAGTCTGCTGATTTAAAAATCAGATTTGTTGCTTTAGGGTTTGAACTAATTTCCTTGATTGTGGTTTCATCCCTTGAAAGGCAAATTACAGTGGTATCAGAGCTCGGATCTTTAAAGGCCGAGGGTTTCAATGGAAGAAAGCAACAAGGGTTTCCTTTACTACCAAAGAAGAAGAAAGGCAGACCAGCCAAGGGAAGAAGACAATATGGTTGATCAAGACTCTGAAGAAGCCAAAGTTGACAAGTTGATTGCCGGCCAAGAGAGACTTGCGGATACAATGGATTTTCTAGCCCCATCCCTCCAAAAGATAATTGAACCTAGGGTTCAAAATGGTGACGGTAGCTCATATGGAGCTCACAATACATGGCAACCTATGAGATCAGCCCACGGATCCGTTACAAAGCCCACATTCTTTTCTATAGAAGAAGCTATTTTTCGGAGGATTTGAAACAATAGCCCTCCAATGGATAGTAACATTGCCACAAGCTATGAGGAGTATATGGCTCTTCTTTTCCAAGGGAAATTCGTGAGGCTATTTCACTCGTTGAATTCATCGGAGTGAATAGAGGGAGACCTAGGCCCGAGCCTAGACATCACATGCCACAAAAGGAGGTTCAGAATATGTTGGTAAAGATGACTTTTTCCACATTTGACGGATCAGCCAAAGGGCGAGCTAGAGCTTGGATTCAGAAGTTGAATACATATTTGTCTTTGAAGCCTATGATGGCAAAAGGAGCACTTTAAAGACATGCTACATTTAGCATCCATTCAAGGGACAAGTGATACATCACATCCACATACAATAAATAGAGGGGGGAATTCATTTTATTCCATCCACACATTCTACTACATTTTTACATTCTATCTACAACTTGATATCATTTGTGTAACTTGATATCATTTGTACGTACACACAAAGGGAATCCTAGGGAAACTACATGGATTCTGAGATGTAGTGAAACACTCAGTTGTAAGTTCACTCGATGTGTCAGAAAGAAGGCTTAAAGTGATTTTCGTTGAAGGTTTGATTGAACCCCTCAAGGGATTGGTTTGGGCCTTTGATCCATTGTCTCTTCAAGAGGCAATTAAGAAGGCTTTAGATCTTGAAGGTACTACTCCAAAAACAGCAGCGATCAACAGTCTTCCTAAGGTGAATTTGAGTGGAGGACAGCCCACCAAGCAGCCTAGCAACTTCCGTTTGGACCAACAAAAGAAGCCACTCCAAAAGGTGCCAAGTACTCACACGGAGCTGCCCAAAACCAGCAATGAAAAGGAATCTAAAAATGAACTTCGAAGGAGGAATTTTTGCTTCTCATGCAAGGATCCATGGACTCCAGGGCATCGTTATTTGGGAAAAGGTAAAGTGCATTATAGTGAAGTATTTTTTGATTGTGATGATGATGAAAGCAATGTTGATGAAGCTAAGCATGATAGTATGCTGGAAGAAGATTCGGAAAAGGTGGATAGCACTCTTACTACCTTAAGATATGGCATGAAGCTTGAAGACAGATGGATCATGTTGTGTTTCGTTTTATAGCCGGGGATATGATCTAACTGGCACTCAGATTTGTGGAGAGATGGATAGCACTCAAATATGACTTGATCTTGTCCTAACTGTTTTAGGTTGTGCCTTTCAACCAAGGTAAGAGGACCTATTTTGTAACCCTCAAATGGTGAAGGAGATGAAGATATCCCTCAATTTGTGCAAATAGTATGAAAAGGGCCTTGGGAAAATATGATCAACACTCCAAATTTGACTTTCACAAGTTGTCACTTCTAGATTATGGAGATACTTTCAATGCAAGGCAAGGGTTACTGAAGACATTTTGAAATCCTGATCTGTTCTGCATACTTTAACGAAAATAGATTTTGATCTTCTGTGGGTATACAAGGCAAAACATGGGTAAAATAGGGTAGGATTAGTTGTTTTGAATGATTTTATGGGTGGGAGTTTAGATAAGACAAACCAAGATCCACCAGACTCTTTGAGGATTTCAACAAAATATGGAGAAACTTAACAGCAGAAAGTATCAAAATGGTTAATCATCCCTTTAACCAGGATATGTGCATCAAATGGAGGCCCAGATCTGCACTTTTCCACACAATCCTTGATCATCTATCACAAAAGCTTGAGTTAGAATGAACCAATGAAGCATTTAGCAATCACTATTTAATCATGACCTAAGGTACACCCAAAGGTTTACAAACAATCTCTGAAATCAAGGAAGGTAAAGTGATTTTAAATTTGTTTATCTCTTTATCAGATGAAAGCTCTTCTGAATGTGAGATTGCAAATGCCACTAAACTATTACAAGAAATAAGACCATGTATGATCAAGAGAGATTTTAAACACAAGACTGCAACAAGAAACAAGAAACACAAATTTGAAATGCATTCTGAAATGTAAGCATTCACATATTTTTCCCAAAGACAACACAGAATAACTCAAAAATGATCAGATTTATCAGCAGGGGAATGTTTTGAAAAACAATCTCAGAGCTTGTTAATGGCTATACATGTGCAACCAACTTAACATGATTTGAAATCTGATACAGAGAGAGTTACATGAGTTTCTCAAGTGGTCACTCAGAGAATGGGCTTCTTCCCAGATTTTCTCATGAAATTTTTAGTTTTCCAAGCTTTTTTAAACTCTTCCAACCCTTTGCATGACAAATCCATGTAATATATAGCTTTCAATCTCCTTCGAGCCTTCTTTCCTAAGAAAAGAATATGCTTAAGGATCAAATTTGTTACAAAAATTTATCATGATTCACAGACAGGGACGTTTAACAGAACACATCCAAAAAGTTGTCAGTTGTCTCAAAAAGAGATGAATCATTGCAAAATTTGCATCATTATCCATTTTGGAGGCACATTTTTCATCTTCAAAGCATGCAGACCCCCTTCCTTTCATTATTTCATCCTTATCCCTCCAAATTTTGACTCTGCAACTTTTGGATATGATATTTCACGTTTTTGGAAGGGTTAGGGAAAAAATTCATTTCAAAAACATCTCTAATCTTTAAATTGATCCTCAAAACCGATTGCATTGGTCCTTGCAGGCACAAACGACACATATTTGTCAAAAATTTGATGAAAATTGATGCAAAAAACGCATCTCCAAACTTCCTGGAGCGTTATAGGGCAAAAATGGCGGCAGAGCAAAAAAGATGCATAGCTACCGTTGATTTGACATTCAACTTTTAATCTACGCCCTCCACGTGGAGAAAAACCATTGGAGACGGGCTTTGGAGGCACCTTTTTCCATTTTGCATTTTTAAAAAGAAACAGCCACGTGGCGAGATTTGATTCGGCACGGGCACGGGTTTCACATTTTTAAATTTTTGACCCTTTTATTCTGAGTGGCCACGTGGCACCATTCCATTGGATGTGGACCTAGGAGCTTCATTTTACCTTTTAAACTTTTCGGGAAAAATTTGAAATTTTTGATATTTTTCCCTGCACCTCCGCCTCATGAAAACAGGATTGACATGTGTCCCAAAGTGAGCCCCATTGGAATCGTGGACCGATTCTACACATTTCCACCTTTTTTGGAAAAAAGAAATTTTTCCAAATTATCCCCGCGGACCCACACCTTTGATTATGTCCCTAACACATGGTGATGTCCCTGTTCCGCCTGCTGATTCGCTTCTCTCTGTGAGGCCCTAGGCATTTTCTTTGCTCTTTAACTCTTTTTCCAAAATGCCTTAAGGCACAAAAAGACCCGTTGCTTCTCATCGAATCAAAAGAGGACACATCATCATTTTCGGGCAATATTTAGAAATTTTCTCCGCCACTTGAATTCAAGCAGATTAGCACTTGGCGGGGCCACAAGGGCAATTTGAAACTTTTAGCCAAAGTAGCTAAAAAAGAACAAGTTCTCAAAACGACCTGTCGCTCCTCCAATCAAAACACGCCACGTAAGCACATTAGGACCAATCAGAGTAAAGCGGAGCCATGGGACCAAATTCGCCCTTTTGCCAAAAAAGCAAAAAGTGATAAGTTAAAACAATTTTCCGCCGTCCCTCAGCCAATTAGAACAAGCCACGTTGCTGATGAATGCTGAAGAAGAAATTGACAGGCAAATGACGCCCGTCTGACCGTCAAAACACAGAAAATGTCAGGGATGCCTTAGAATTCAATTTTTTCGCTAAGGACGACAAATTTCTCGAAATTGAACCAACTGAAACATGTTTTCAAAGCATTTTTTATCATGGAATTGGATTTTCAATGGCATACAAGTGCAAATCGATCAATTTTAAACTTCCATGATCGAGCAAAAAGGAAAAACAACAGAGTCCGCAGATTTTGGAAAAATTAGGGCACACATGCAGATTTCTTTCAAATTGGGGCAAAACAACAAGTTTGTGAGCATTTCAAGGCATTCAACTGGAGGGAAAAGTTGCAAACCACCAATTTGAGAGAAAAACATTTCAGAGCACGCAGAATGAAGAAAAAAATTAGGGCAAAACGGTGCAAGCTCAAAAATGGCACCAACATATGTGCTGATTTCTATGTGATTAACATGGCTGATTTGGGTCTCGTGCTTGGAGTTCAATGGTTGTATTCGTTGGCAGAGCTCAGTCTCAACTATCAAAACATGGAGATAAGTTTTATGGACAAAGGTAAAAAGATTACTTTGCAAGGTATACTTCCGGAAACACCCCAAATTAATTATTTGGTAGAAGATACTATTTCATGGGAATCACATTTTTGTTCTTTATCTAAGATTACAACGAATTGTAAGTCATTAATTACAGCTGAGTATGTAAAGAACAAGTTTGCTAATGTTGTTTTGGAAGGAGAAATATGTGATGAAAGATACAAGGTGATGGATGGGCTTATCCTTTACAAAAACCGAGTCTATTTGGTACCCGAATCAAAGGTGAAGACTAAAATTTTGAGAGTTGTTCACGATGACCCATCAGCTGGTCATCCAAGTTATTTTAAGACATATAAGCAAGTGAGGGAAAGATTCTATTGGAAGGGTCTTAAAAGGGAAGTGCTCCAATACATCTAAGAATGCCTTACATGCCAACAAAACAAGGCAGAACACTCATTTCCAGCAGGTCTCCTACAACCTCTTCCCATTCCTACTCAAAAATGGTAGAGCATCTCTATGGACTTCATTATGGGGCTGCCTATGGTCCAAGGTAAGAATTGCTTATATGTTGTTGTTGATAGACTCACTAAGTATGCTCATTTTTTCCCACTTCTAGTTCAGTACAATGCTCCTATAGTGGCTGATGTATTTTTCAAAGAGATGGTTGCCCAAGGATATTGTGAGTGATAGGGACAACAGGTTCACAAGCATGTTTTGGCAAGAGTTGTTTCGATTGGTAGGCACCCAACTCACCCCTAGCACTATCTACCATCAGCAAACGGATGGTCGAACTGAAATAGTCAATAAGTGGGTGGAAGGTTATCTACGGAACTACATTGAGGGGCAGCAACTAGCATGGATTAAGTGGCTATACATGGCTGAGTTTTGCTACAACACCACCTTCCACACATCAGTTGGTATGTCTCCTTTTAAAGTTTTGTATGTTTATGATGCTCCCTCTTTCATTGATTCAGTTATAACAGATAGTAGAGTGCTTAAGGCTCAAGATTTAATTCAGAGAAGTCAAGATATCTTAAAAGAGCTCAAGGAAAACCTTCTAGGTGCCCAAAATCAGTAGAAATTGTATTCAGATCAGCACAAAAAAGGGAGGGCATTTGAAGTACGAGACATGGTATTTTTACAAATGCATCCCTATAGGCAATCTTCCATCAAATAAAAGGGTGCGGAAAAGTTGAAGCCTCGCTTTTATGGTCCTTATAAGGTAAAGAGCAAGGTGGGAAAGGTTGCATATGAACTTGAATTTCCGGAAAATAGCAAAATACATAATGTTTTTCATGTCTCATGCCTCAAAAGGGAACTAGGACAACACCTTACTCCTTCACATGAGTTGCCACCATTGGATGAGGTTGGTTTTAATTTTAGAAGATATCCTAGAAGTTCGTGAAAAGAAGTTGAGGAATTGAAGTATCAAGGAATACTTGGTTCGTTGGAAGGGATTACCCCTTGAGGATGCTACATGGGAAAGTGCACAAATATTGGAACATCCACAATTGCAATTGCTTGGGAACAAACAATTTTGGGAAGGAAGGACTGTAATGTCCCTTTTTCCCACTTAAGGATTAGATTTTGGGACTTCTTGTCATTCCCTTTTCCATGGCAATGAAGTTGAGGAGTTGGAAAAGAAAATTGAGCTCCCTTTTGCATTTGTTTTTCTAATTTTAATGTTTTCTTTTTAGTGTATGTCTTCTTGAAGCAGGACGGTTGGGCTTAAGGCATTTGAAGAGGCTTAATAGAAGAATATAACATCATCCGATGGGTCGGCCATGTCTTTCCTAGCTTTGGCACCAAAGGGAGGGGTATAAAAGGGAGTGAAGGCCTCATTTTCGCACATCATCATCTTGGCACATTTTACATACTTGGACTTGTGAGCTGGTTTCTCTAGGTTCTTCCACTCTTGGGCAAAAATTCAAGTGTGTGGCATCTCCTAGAAGGACGAAAATGCTTCTAGTGGTATATAGGGGGACGGAAACCCTCCTACATTGTGTGAGATTGGAGGATTGTTGCAGATTTGAGGATATGGATTCATATTCAGATTTTTATTTGCATTGAGAGGCCTCTCCTATGTAGAACAACCTACCTTGGAGTGAAGTTTGGTGCCTTAGAGGGCATAAATTTGATATTTCACTTCATTTTCAGATTCGCCTATATTTATAAAGCCGGAATCTACTTTCTTGTGAATTTGTGGGGTTTCTAACCCTCCTTTAATAATTATTTTGGAGTTGCATTTCTACTAGTCATTATTACTTTTCAATTAAGCATATGCATGTCTTTTTGGGTTGAAAACAGTTCTAGAATATCTCTAAAAGGTTTATATAAATTGTGGATGCATTGCTAGTTGATGTTTTGGGTGAAAATGTGAATTTTCGTATTGTTGTTCCTAAGATCTAATCGCTGTCCTAAATCTAGGATTTATTTCAGTCTGTTGATTTAAAAATCAGATTTGTTTGCTTTGGGGTTTGAACTAATTTCCTTGATTGTGGTTTCATCCCTTGAAAGGGATATTACAGAATTTCAAAACGGAAAGGGTTTCCATCCGTGCTAGGGCACAAATTCCAGCTAGGGCACACTCTTTTGGGGCTGCCACATTCTAGTATGCTTGGGCAACCCATTTGGAGATTTCAGGACAGTATATCAAGGGCTTTTGTGGTTGGAAAAATCTGGTCTTAATTTTGTTTGATAGCTGTCATTTTTGTGGTCATTTTGAGCTATCATTTGCATTTTATCTCCAAGTATTTCTAAAGATATGGATTTTCGAAAATGCAGTTGTTTTTTAGCAATAATTAATTCCAGCAGTCTGTATTTTGTTGCTGAAGCATTTATTTTGCATGATTTCATCAAGGGTTTCATGATGTATTTCTGAAGATTTGTTTGTGGGAAATACTAAAATCTGAATTTTACCTAGGTCGCCTAGGGTTTGGGGACCGAAAAAAGGTCACTAACCCTCTATGGCTCTAATTTCTATGTGGCTGTCATAAAAATCAGCTTTATGCCTGTTGTTCCAACAATGTTCTATTAGGGTTTTGGGGAAAATCCAAGTTCCTCAAATTTGAGCCCAAAAGGAACATTACAACATCTGAGTATGGATTTTGGTTTGGGATTGCCCAGAACGCAAAAGGGTCATGACTCTATCTTTATTGTTGTAGATTCTCGAAGATGGCTCATTTTATGGCTTGTAAGAAGACCAGTGATGCTACACATGTTGTGAATTTCTTTGTCAGGGAAGTTGTGAGACTAATTGGTTTTCCGAGCACCACTGTATCTAACAGAGATAATCTAAATTTATGGGCCACTTTTGGCACACGTTGTGGAAGAAACTCAACACAAGGTCGTAGTATAGTTTTGCATACCACCCACAGATGGATGGCTAAATAGAAGTTGTCAACAAGAGCCTTGGCAATTTTTTTGCAATGTTTGGTAGTGCAATTTTTTTGCGATAGTTTTGCAATGTAATTCCTCTTGGAATTTTTTTGCGATGCTATTCCTCTCGGAAGTTTTTTGCGATGTTTCATACAACAAATTTATCAACAGAAGTCACCTTTCCAAATAGTGTAAGGAACAATTGCAAGAGGAATTGCAGAACTGAGGAAGTTGTTGCAAGAAGAGGGGAAGAGTGCGGAAGCAAAAGACTTTGCACAATATATGAAGTGCACAAGCAAGTGTGCAAACAACTGGAGAAGAGAAAAATACAATACAAAGAATAAGTAGATTTGCAAAGGAGACATTTGGAGTTTAAGGAGGAAGACTTAGTTTTTGGGCACTTGAGGAAGGAGAGGTTCCCACGAGGAACTTATGACAAACTCAAGTGGAATAAGATTGGACTTTGCAGTGTCTTGAAAAAATTTGCACATAATGCATTTGAGTTGGAGCTGCCAAAAGGGATAGACATGTTGCCTATCTTCAACATAGCGGATCTATACCCATAGTATGAGGGGCAGACGAGTGGAGAAGTGAGTTGCACACTGCCAAAGCATCAACATGCAGAAGTTGAACGCATTTTGGAGGAATGGGTAGTGAAGATGACACACAAAAAGGAGCACAATGAATATCTGGTAAAATAGAGAGGTCGAGCAATCGAGGATGCATCTTGGCATAAAGAAGTGGAGATCGTAGGACTTGGTCATTGCATTTCAAAACTTCAGAATACTGCTTGAGCAAGGGCTCAATTTTCTTCTTACCCAGCGTGTATGATGAAGAAACATCCGGGAATATATGCAATCCTAAGTCAACCAAAAACACTTAGTCATAGAAAATAAAGTTTTGTGCAATGTTAGTGTGCAATACCATGCCACTCCTAAGCAAGTCACATAAATATCCTTGCCTTAGCCTTTTTGTGGAAGTTGCACTAAACTACAAATGTTGTGCAATCTTATCGCAACACCACTGAAGCCGTGGAAGTTTGCAAAGAATGCACAACATTGCGGATGCTGCGATACACTAGAAATGCTGTGAAATACTACGAACGTCATGCAAGCTTTCCAAAGCCGTGCAACTGTGTGAAGCTGCGAAACACTGAGGATGTTGTGCAAACTTGTTCGGTACTGCACGAGCTTACACCAAGCCGCAATATACTAGCAAAAGTTATTGAACACATACGAAGATGTGGAACACTGCATTCATACCACTTTCATTTGCTTCAATGATGAGATCCATGACTGAAACCTTTCAACATCAAGACAGTTAGCAGAGGCTGCATGTGGTCCTTAATCCATCTATTTTGGCCAAGGACCAAAAAAATGATTCAACAAAGATCGATCCAACAGTTGATAAAATCTAGGATTGATCGATGGTTTTGAGAGGCTACCTGAGGAATATTCCGCAAAACCTTTGCTTGTTGAAGGGGCCATGCTTTCTAGAAGTAGAAGGGAACTGCATACTTTTATGGATATGGATCATGCCTCAATTTAGAGCTAGTCTTGACCTAAGGCGACCGCACTTGTAAGTGCGAGCTAGAGATTGATTTTGTAGAAGCTTAGATGGATAATTCAGTTTCATTTCATGTGCAGTCTTGTATTTGGTGCTCCGTATAGGCTATAAAAGGAAAAAGTATAACATAGCCAATTAACTCAACCAGCTATGTACTCAACCATGTAACTGATAAGTCACATAAAACGGAGGAGAGTTCAGATGGGGCAACTTTTTAGTCCTGATTTTATTTGATGAGAAATGAGTTCCCATAAAAATTCAAGTTTGTGAAGATGGGGGCCATAGGGAAACGAACTTCCATAGATCAATTCAAAGTGTGCAGCTTGAAAGGAAGTGTGACCCTAGAAGATCATGCAAGAAAAATAAAAAATTGGCACACAAAGATAAACGTTATGGTGGAAGATGAAGAAATGATAATGAAGAAACGATACCTCAACAATTGTCGGCTATGTATTTTGGCTACACAGAATTTTAAACTATGGCTTATCTCACTTTGGTCAGGCTGAAGCGAGAAGATGGAGACTGGAAAGATTGGATGACGTTACCTTATGGCATTAGCACAATATATAGAGAGTGGCCACTACAAAGGATGAGGCAGATAAGAAGGGCATCAATGGATATTACGCTGGTTGATAGGCACAAAAATGAATTGTTGACAACTGTTGAGAGGAAAACCGTGAAGATGAAGAGTCGGATGAAGACTTGTTGATGTAAAGAAATCCACAGGACGTTCTAGATGGCAAGAAGATCAAGGTGTTGTATGCATTGAGACCAAGGAAAAGAAACGCAAAAAAAAGGTCCAGTGAGTACTTGAGTGATTGTGGTAACTGGAGGAGGAGGGCAATTGTTCTTACAGTTTACTGCCCTCTTATGAAACATTTGTGGAGGCCTTCCACTTGATGGTGGAAACCCGGACCCTAAATTTTGATCACGTTAGTTCCTATTTGCTGCAAAAGGAATACAAGACGACTCATGCAAGTGAGTCTACTTCTAAACAAACAGAGAATGCATTTGCTACTCAATCAAATGTGAAGTGGAACAAATTCCTAATGAATCATCTTCAAGATACCAGGTGAAATGTTGTTACTGTCCTCCCATCTCATCTTATCCTGAGTGCTACTGAATTTGACTTGGCATCTCAGATATTTGAATCCTTAAGTAGCATAATTTTGCACTCAGAAAGAAGCCGAGACCGGTGCAAGTTGTGCCTATAATATCCATGGTTCCCATCATTGAGTTGCTTATCTACTTGCGCACTATTCCCTAAGCAAGAAAAGGCATTTCGAATAACATGTTTCTTACAATAGGTCTCCGATTGCCAATGGAGGTAATCAAGGGGTGAATTTTTCTATAAAAGGGAGCCAATCCTTCTCTGCTCCTGTATTCAATTTTCCATCGCTTGTTTCACCTCATCCTCCTAGCTTAGCTTTCCCGCTGGCTGCTTTGAAGCATCCATTTCGAAAGACGATTGTGGATTTGGATTTTTATTCAAACAATCTTAGAGCTCTCACCGTGACTTTTCCTACATCCCGATGATTTGATCACAAAAGAGCATCACTAAAGGAAACCCTAGGGTTTTTCAAATATTTTAACCTCTTTTACAGTTAAATCTCAGATTAAAGCCCCCATATTCTTGTCTTGTCATTGTCTTGAGAGAGTTCAAAGAAAGTCAATTGGCTCAACTCAGACTCAATCCGATTTTTACCACCTGAAATTTAAACATCTAGCACGTTTCATTTTCTGTTTATTAGATGTTTCTCGTTTTCGGCAACTTGATTTATTCAGTTTATGCTATCGAAATCAATTACCTTCATAGAAAAATTGGTATCAACTGAAACACATCTTTAACCAGATATAACTTAACTACAATATAGGTGTAATAAAGCAAGATAAATAGAAAAGTTTCCAATGTCATACCACGTGCACCGGATTGGTAGTTTTCCACTCTGTAATCCCAGCACGGATGTAGGTGTTTCGACTAACATACAGCCCTGAAAATCCACTCTGAATAGTCAATTCAAGCACTATGAATTCTTTGATATATTTCCTTCATAAATGTTGCAAATAAATTCCATCGCACAACCTCCAAACAAACAATGAAAACCAGTGATGTCTCGAAGATATAGAAACCAAAATTTAAATTCAGAAAATAATAGTAATAAACTTTATTTTCCGTGATAAAATTAAAAAAGTAAAAGCATGCAGTTGTTTCTATTCACTCTGTATGTATAATACTTGAAAGGAACAAAAGACAAGAAGTAATTGCCTATTCATAATTGTTTTTGGTTATGATCAACACAGATTAAAACCCTACAGTATCTCTTTTATTTATACTAAAGTTAAATATTGCTCCACTTCACTACATAACTGGGTCACACATTAACATAAAATTCAGAAGATCGCATAAAGACGAATGACAAGAAAGATGAACACAAGGTAATCAGAACATCATGTAACATATTAGTTCACAAACAATGTAATCTGACAATGTTCTCAACCTTTAGGAAGGTTCATGCATAAAACATACGTGCATCTCAAGAAAGGCAATATGCATATCATACAAGAGCCATATGTGTTTTAGGATCCTAATTCATTAGTACAATCCAGACTGGAATGAAAAACTTGGTGGTGGAAAAAGGACCGCCCTCATTTTGATGAATACAAAATAATTGTGATATGGTGGGCACCCAATTTCAAACCACAGCTTGCAGGAGGTTTTGTGGCTCTTCGAAGGAGCTTGTTTCAAATGAGGAGCAGGTGATGTTAAACTCTCCTCCAGTAGTCATGTTCCTCGTATATCCTTCAAATCCATGATACAAAGCTTTGAATCTAAAGCTTTGGTGGGACCATGTTACATTACTTTTACTCAAAAGCTTTGGGCCCTGATTGAAGAAAATGATTAATACATGTGCATACAAGATAAAGAATTCTACCTCTAAGTATACATGAAATGAAGCTCCAGACAAGCATCATATTTCTTCAAAATATTATTTGATTGTATGTTGAGCAGCATTTGGCTAAGGATTCAAGTTTTCTTGGACTCTATGAAATAGGTAAGAGCATAAACTATGCCGAAGCCCTTCATCCTCTAGATATACTCATAAGGCTTTTATATCCCCAAGTTTGAATATATGTAATGCCCCTTTTCCGGGCAGAAACTGAGAATCAAAGAACTTGCACAAATCCAAATAGTAAACTGAAGCAAACTGAAATTAAATTCCCAGCCCCTAGCACCAGGTTGTAAATATATTTTTTATGATAGAAATCAGCTACAAACTTGTTGGAAATAATTTAGAAACCCTTCAAAATAATATTCTTCAAATCTGGAAATGATTGCATGAGAAAAGTACCAGAAAATATAACATTTTTACCAATTTGAGATCAGCTAGAAATTAATTAACAACAGCAGTGAATACCCTTACAAATATGGCTGGAAAAGAAGGATTCCAAGCCCCAAATTGAAGTACGAATGAAGATTCTAGCTGCTAAAAAATAGGAGGAACATAATGATGGCTGAATTTGTAGTTGTCGTGCCCTAGAATACCCCAAATTCTACCTTAGGGCAAGTCGCCACCCTTGGGAAGGGCTGGAAACGCCTTCAAAACTGAATACAAATTCCTTATGAGATCACCCTTTTGCAAGTTTGAGGGGTTTCGTCCTCAAACCAGCGCACTATTGAGAGGTTTCGTTCTCAATAGGTCTTCCAAGAGGGTTTTCGTCCTCAATGGATGTGAGAGAAAGAAAAACATGCTCCAACTCTAAGAGAATAAATTCCAAAAGCAGCATAAAACATCTTCTAAGCCAAGCGACCCCTTTAAATAGCTAGAGGTGGCGCCAAAAACCAAATAGAAGCCTCCTAAGGAGGACAAACCTCCTTGGAGACATATTAGTTCATTTTTATTTTATTTTCCATTGGCTTTTCTCCTTTTTTTCAGCCGACCTGACTATACTTAGAAAATTACTTTAAAATAATGCAAAACTCACAAAAACAATTGAAAATCATGACATTAACTTCCCTTGATCATTCCCTTTTAGCCCACGGGAAGTGGAATGGGCCCAAGGTCTTCGAAATGACTAGCCTTGAGAAGGGGACATTACAATATAAAGAAAGAAGAATGTTTCTAGAGAAGAATCCCTCATTTCACACAAGGACCAGACCATTCATGAAAATTGGAACTGTGGTTCTCAGGTTCAACCAGATTATTTAAGCTTTCATAAAGTTGAAACTGTTGTTCTCAGGTTCAACCAGATTATTTTAACTTTCATCCATTCCACTTTGGGTAAGACATCCATATCCTATTGTGTGCTTTAAAATTTATTGGAAACACCATTGGAAAATTCTTCTACATGCACGATGGAAAGGGTTCAAACTCGGTGACTTGTTTTAGGAAAAAATTAACGGAAGAAATTAATCTGAATTTCAAAGCATGAGCAGGATGTGGGTGTTGGATTACGAGAATGTAGACTATACAGTGCACGGGTTTTTATTAGTATGGCCACCATGTAATAGTATATCCTGACAAAATTAAAATTGTTCAGAACTTTTCACAGAAATCGGTAAAAAAGAAAGAAAGAAATAATATTGATGCCCATAGATAACCAACAAAGGTCAAAGTTGTTCTCCGTCATCTACAGTTCTTTTCGAAGGTCTTATTCCAGAATATTTTGAGGGCTTTGACATTCAAGCACCTAAAGGATTTGTTTCAAGTTCTGAATATCACTGTCCAGAAAATGAGAATAATGAGTAGTTAAGGAAGAACATGCAGAAAATTTACTCTAAAACCAAAAAAGGGAAGTCCAATGCATCTAAAGGGAAAACATTGGTCCCAATTCAAAACTGCAAAGGTAACAATGGATCCCCTCTAAGGTAACAAATGGAGAAACAAAAAATTGAATCTAAGCTAAGAGAAAGGATGTCTTGAAAGAAAGGTTACAAGACTTGGAATTTATCACCACTCAACTTACAATGAAGATTATAATCTCATTCCTTGAGCAAGTACATTCTAAAAGTTGTCCACAAAAGTCAGCTAACGTCTTGGGATGGTGGGGGAGCTTCATGGTCTGATAAAAGAAAAATATACTGACTTATTGCATTTAATAAATGTGTAGCATATAGACATATTTTAGATCTGATTCTTATGGTAAAGTAGCATTAAATTTAAAAACTATTATTAATATAGGGCCATTTTCTAATGAATTCCTGGATCATTTAATATTTCCCGTGTCCCAATAATATGGCATATATGTACTTACTAGAGAAATCTATTGAAGTACCTATAATCTGCAATGTAGACATCTTTTCAATCCTAACAATGGATCAAGAAGTGTAATCCGATATATTAATTGAAAAAAAAATTACTCTGTTGTTTCCAAAAGCCTTATCACTAATTTTATGGACTATGAAAACCTTGTCTCTATATAAATAAAATGTGTTGTAATGTCCTCGAATGAATCAAAAAATGGTATAGTGCAAATAAGTGCCAAGTTTGATGTGTTACCATCCATCATCTCTACAGTAACAACATTGTCATGTCACTCGGCCTCGGCCTTGGCCACTGCTTAAGGTGTGGCCCAATTGACAAGTTCAATTCCCATGACTTGCCCTTAGTGCATGGCGAGGGCCCTCTGCACGCCGCCCAAAGGTTATAGGGGGGCCTGCCCTGTTTAGAGTTCTATAGCTCCGGGTCATTGGGAAAACCTCGATTTCCTCTAGTTACCACACAAAAATCAAAAATATATCAAGACAACATTGTCAGCAGTTTCGAAGGCATGCGTCATTGGCCGTCTCTAGCTTTTGGTTGTCATCTATGAATTGTCAGTAATTTACAGGCTGTATATTATGGTAGCATATCCTATGATGGAATATCGCTCTACATAATACTCTCATTTTAATTTTATGTTGTGAATAATCCCTCACAGATGAAAATAGTGATAAAGAGGTGGTTAATGAGACACTACCCCAAACCAAAAGCTTTGGTGGGTTGATGTGTTAGCTTTCTCCCTCTCTCTAGTACTATTATTGTCAGCAGTTTTGATGACATACTTGTGCTTCCTCTCTAGCTGGGGTTATTATCTATGTGATGTCCATAATTTACAAGATTTTTACTACACTTGCATACCCCTATGATTGGATTTTGTACCACATTAATACTCTCCTCCTTTGAGGAGATCAACAAGCACCTTGTCTAAGGAGTTTGACACTCTTTCACCAATTGGCACAGTAGTCTTATCTTTACAAGATTCTCTTCTACAAGTTTAGAGTACTCTATGTATGCAATAAAGAATGGTCTAATAGAATACCCGCTTTCTCTTTAGGTAATATGGACTAGGATAATAAGGCGGCCATTCTAAAGATACAAGCAATGGTGTTGTAGGTTGCTAAAGACATAGAACTAATAGACGATAGTCCATACTCTATGAAAGATACAGGGTTTCAAAGTCTAGACCTAGGATAGGGGAGTGGTGACTAACTAGGTCCCGATGATAGATTGATTGCAACAAGATTGTAACAAGATAAAGATGCTTAAGTTGGGATTGTAAACTTGGATTGTAAGGATCGATAGGTTGTAAAGGCCAAAGTATGGATTGTAAGGTAAGGACCGATATATAAAAATGCAATAGATTAAGAATATGCTTCTCTACTCTAATCTATGCATGACCAATCGATCAATTATAAAATAACATGAAAGAAATGAAAGGTTAGAGATACTTACCTTTGTGCAAACACCATTGGCACATTAATTTCCCCCCACAATTAGCAACACCTTAGGAGAGAGGTTATGTGGGGGATCACAAACAAATAGAGAAAGACCTACAAAAGCCATTTGTTGAAGACTCCAAAGGGTGGGCACATTATGGAAAGTGCAGCTCCTATGCTTAGGTATCCTATGTACTCAATGCTCCAAGTGTACGCTCCAAAAGATAAGCAAAACTAACTTCAAGACCTTTAAAACCTCAAGGGCAGATTTTTGAGTATAAGCAAACCAAATGAATAATGATGATCAGATGGAAATAGCACTCAAATGCCACATATATACAGAGATATTGATTAAGTATTATAGTTTCTATTAGCCAACGGTATCAACCGACAGACGAATGAGTGATGATGATCTGATGGAAATAGAACTCAAATGTCAAGTACATATAGGGATATTGATTAAACATTAAAGTTTCTATTAGCCAACAACATCAACCATGGTCGATTCAGTCGACTTTAAGAATGAAATCCAAACGGCATCAAGCATGGTCAATCCCGTTGGCTCTAGGCAATGCTTCATCAAGGGTCCCTCAAAAGAAGTCTCGGGTGATGGAAGAAGACTTTGGAGCTACTGAAATGTGATATAACGAAGGTATATGTGTGTTGTAAGTAGTTTTGGCGGTGAATGTAAGAGGACAGTAAGGTGATGTCGTAGGGAGATTATAAAAAGATGACTCTAAAGGTATAAAAAGGTATCGAAGGTGCCCTATCATGGCCTGCACATCAAAGCCCTCTCACAAGTACCACTTCCAATCAGCTCAATGTAACCCTTTCCATTTAACTCCGCTATTGGCAATATTCGTGAGGATATCGCTCCACGAAAGCCCATTTGCCAATAGTGCCTACGAAAAACAAAAGTCAGAAAAAGTGAAAATTAAATGTTTACATATGCCCCAACCGAAGATGAGTGTAAGTCATAAAAAGTGTACAAGAGCTGGTCTTGGGAAAAGGAAAATGTAACACCAAAAATCAAAATGACTAAAATGAAGATAAGTGCATAAGTGATGAAAGTATGAACTCAGATAAAGCATTCCTACCTACATTCTTACCTTCCCATTAGTGTGTTCGCATAGAGAGTCACGAGAATGTTGAAAGCATGAACTCAGATAAAGCACTCCTACCTACATTCTTACCTTCCCATTAGTGTGTTTGCATAGTGAGTCACGAGAATGTAGAAAGCATTGCTATGAGAACCCAAGTAATACACGACTAAAAGGAAACGCTAGAAGATAAATTAGATAAATAAGCGATAAACCTTAAGCTCAAGGGGAGCTCATGGAAAGATGATAGGATGATGTCAGATAAGTGAGGTAGATGAGAAAAATAGGTCGTAAGTGAATAGAAAGATGACATAAATGGGGAATAAGGAGCTTCGAGCGAGAAATCTATTCTAGCAGCCTTGAAGGTAGAAAACAATGATGATAGAAGGCGTAAACAATGGGTGAATTTTGAAATTTTTGAAAAAAATGTATGCCATATTCGGTTGAATTTGTTATGAGATTACAGTCCTAACACTTCTTTCGAAAGGAAATCAGAGTTATGGTTGCAATGTTATTGCAGTTTTATGAAATCTAGAGATCACGAGAGAAGGTTTTAAATTTTGTATAGAAAACCTATAAATAGGAAGTCAATCTACTCATTTGTCACTCTACGCTTATAGAATTTGAGATTATGGAACACCAATTTATTCAATTTAGACGAAACGAGCGACCATGGCTAGATTTTAAGGAGGTGGTGTAGATGGGCGAGGTAGAGGCCAAGGAGGGCATGCCGGGAGGAATCCGCAAGTAGGTTTTGTTTTTAAATTGGGAAAGTAACTAGAAAAATGCAAAAATAGGTCCCGGTGCAAATTTGGGTAGCGGAATTTTCCCCAAGAGGTGTCAAAACATGGGTGTTGACAAACTCTAGGTGGATTTGGGAGCATTTTGCATTAAGAGGTCGTTATGATAGATTTTTTTATTTTTAATTAGTATGGGTGTGTGGCCTTTCGCTAAATGCCAATCGGCCATGTTGGACCAAAAAATTGCAGGAAGGTCAATGCCACTACGATGCCTCAGCATGGTCGATGGCGTTTGGAAAAAAATGGCCAATGTCGTCTATCAGGAAAAGAGAAACTATATGGCTGATGTCATATCGATTAGAATGGCCGATGCAATTGATTTTGTCATTTTTTTCCACAAGTTCATTGTAGTTATGTTGCATGAGCGATGGCAAAGGAATGGGGGGCTTAGTTAGTTATTCTTGCTTTGATTGATTTATCATCTTTTTCTTTGACTAAAATTGATGGGTGCATCTTGATTGACGTTTTACAGGTACTACGACGGTTCCAATTGTGGCAGACAATGCCACTTGGTTACCTGAATTGTTGAGAGTTTTGTTAGGCCAGGACAAATCAGAGCTAGTGGTCGTGGGGTTTGGTGGTATTATGCAGATGTGTCACATCTTGTTGGATGTGGATCTACTACAGATGTTTATTAGTCATTGGGAGATCCATTCCGACACTTTTAGGAAGGGCCGATGGGGATATGATAAAGGCTACGTTTACATTGGAGGACATGTACACCATATTGGGATTGTCGATTGGTGGGAAATCCATGTTTTGTAATGTCCCTGAGACTGATGCAGAGAGGAGAGAGCTTGCTTAGTGGGCTATAGGGGGAGACCAGTATCACCCATAATCACTGATAGTGCACCTCAAGAGAGTATACAACCCAACAATTCTGAATATCTAGAAAGTGATTATAAGGATGGTGATGTCACAGATTTTATGCCACAAGTCATATGGAGGTGTACCATTATTTGCTATAGTAACATGTGTCATGTCCCTTTTTGGAGACTAGCGGAATTGAATACCTTAACCCATTCTTCCTCCCCATGGGTTCATGGAAGGAAGCAAGGGGAAGACTTGGATGACATTTTCTAAGTAGATATTTTCATTATTATCATGTAATTAGGAAGCCAAGCGCTCCAATAGAATAACTTATTTAATTAGAATATAAGGTAATTTAGAGCATGTAGACTCTAAAAACAAGTTAGATAATTAAAAGTACTTTATGAGGTTGGTCATTATTGAATTGTAGCACCTCTTATGATATAAAAGGAGGTTGTTTGGCCATTTGATCATTATGTGAATTATTTTATCTCTTGGAAAGATTAATTGTGAAGCATCTCTCTCCCTCTCCTACGGACGAAAACCCTTGGAGAGTCTTGTGTGAGGACAAAACCCTTCACCAAGTCTAGGGAAGACTTCAACACGAGGTTCTTCACCCCCTTGAGGGATCTTTATCTGCGATTATCTTTTATTTTAGCCCTAGGCAAATTGCCCTAAGGTGTCATTTGATCAATAATTGAAGATCTTTGTATTACTTCTTGTTGTTAATGCATATTTGGCCTTTTGTGGTGGAGCAACCTACTTTAAGGTGTGTTTTGGCGTGTTTATTGGTTGTTCAATGTGGAACGACCCACCTAGGGGAGCATTTCAGTACGTCATTGTAATAATTTCATGATTATGAGGGTAGAATAATATTCTTCATATTTTTGAAGGCCAAGTTCTGAAGTTTCATCAGTTTTGGAGGTGTTTTACTATTTTTCCAAGCTCGTGGAAGTTAGTTGCAGTTCTGGACTATTTAATTAATTTCTGCAGTTGAGGTTTTTATCATAAAAATCAGATCTCTCACTTCCAAGCTTATAAAAATCAGTTTTCTTGCATGATATGATTGTTGATAATATATAATAATTTTAGAGACTTAGAGGTAGTTGATTTCGAGGGTTTTGAGGGCACAAAAGTGGGTTTGAAACCCCAAAAAGGGTCACTTCCCTAGAAGGGTGTTTGCTGGCAGCAGTTAAGGGTTTTTATCTATTTATTTCAGCCACTAACAGCCTACTCAAAATCGGAAAAGTGTTGTTTATCTTCAGCTTTGCATAGTTTCCTGTGAGTCACCAAAAAGGGACATTACAAGGGCAGATTAGTATCACCCATAATCATTGATGGTGCACCTTAGGAGAGTATATAACCCAACAATTCTGAATATCTAGAAAGTTATTATAAGGTGGTGGTGTCACGGATTTTATGCCACAAGTCAGATGGAGGTGCACCATTATTTGCTATAGTAACATGTCAAGTAGCATTAGAGGATGGGATGATGCATAGACGAGGCATAGGAATCTGGGTGCACCTAGCACATGATCTATACAGGTTGAGATGAGACAGCAGCTCACAATAGCGCCAATGATTCTACTATAAACCTAGATCTACAAGATATTTCCGATGTATCAGTCTAGACTCTACAGGGACTCCATTGCAAGTAGCAATAGATGCCCCGAGACTTCTATAGTGGGAGAGGGACCCAATCGTCCAAGCTTGGGTAGGATATCCAAGACTACAAACAGTGTAAAGGAACTAGATAGTATGGAGGTCTTATGTGTGCACTGTGTACGGGTGGTTGTCCTGACTGACTACAATAGTCACACAGGTGACCACAAAGGTCATAGATCATTATTTGTGGCTGGTGGAGTGGTAATTAGTAGACAGAATGCTACAACAATTTTGGATTGCCTCAGTCCATGGTAGCATTATCCTTGACATACTAGAGAGTTGAGAGAGCGAGCTAGACATGGACTAAAGCTCATGGTCCCACCTTTAAGACCAAGGAGACAATGCTAACAGCCACATGGTTAGGGTCATATGTAGCGAAGGAGATTAGATGCAGAGGTGGCATGAAAGCCACACATTCATGAGATTCATAGCAACCCTAAGAAAGATACCCTTGTTTAGAGGGATGACCCAACTCAGGTGGATCCAGAGAAATGAAGGCACTGTCGTCGGGAGTAGCAACTCCAAAGAGCAAATGGTGGTTATCTCTCAACTATGGGGGTCAGGATCTAAGACATTCTGGTGAGAGACCTAGAGAGAGCAACTTGGGCACACAGGCAACCACCAGTCATAGTTCTTTGGAGAGATAGATGGAAGTACTTAGTAGCTACAAGGTTGCAATACAATGACGATGATGATATTATGTTATGAGTGTGAACTAATGGAGCAGTCACAAAGGACAAATTAGGACATCGAGGTAAGATAGGGCGTAAAATTGTGTTATGTTATTTCTTTTCCTAGACTAGAGATGCATGCTAGGAAGTAGGAGGATAGTATAGTAGATTGTATATGTGCTAATATGCATTTGTGTGATTCTTAAAGAGCCAAAGGTCAATTGTCGGGATCACACAATGAGATCCTGGACACAATTCTCCATAACAGAGACGTTGCATCAATGTCAGATCCAATGGAGATATCCTCAAGGGAGCATGTAGAAGCCTTAACGCTCGTTGGAGAGGTAATGCGAGAGCTAGGGCGCCACGAGGAAGCCCTTGCAGCTGTAGAATGTGGACATATAGGGACCCTGTTGCGCATGCTTGGTGACATCTAGAGAAGATTGGCAATAGAGCAAGCCAAAAATCTAACAAATACCCTTGCATTCATTGAGAGACAATCTCTCAGCAGTATGACGCAGATAGCATAGCTAGATTGCAGATGCAAGTTGCTCGAGTAGAGGGTGAGGCCATGAGAGCTAGATCTACAATGTCATCCTTGGCGTGCTCTATTGGAGTGGGTAGCCACACCCCAACGGCTCATATTGTGGAACCTCCTCCTACAAGGGGTGAAGGAGATGTATGAGCAAAAATAGATTGTATATGATTGTATTATGTACCAAATGCTTAGAAACACTAGATATATATATATATATGAAAGTATTTTGGCTCGTTGTGTACATGTCTTATGTGATTGTATGTTGTGGGATTTATGGTTGGTTGTAGATTTTACTTATGTTTAATTTTTTGTGGTTACACAAATGTGGATAAGAAAATGTGTAGGCAAAAAATAAAATAAAAAATAAAAATGGACATCTAACAAAAATAAGATAGAAAAATCTATCAATCAGAAGATGTGCTAATAGGTTGGTAAAATGGTATCTAATAAAATCTAAGAAAGCAATCAAAGAAATCAAAAGATACATTAAAGAATCATAAGACCTAATAAAATCTAAGAAAGTAATCAAATAAACTAAAAGATGTGCAAGTAAGGTTGCAATAAATATCACATGAAATCTAGGACATGGGCAAATAAATCATAAGATGCACTAAAAAGAGCGATAGTAAACATTAAATGTAATCCAAGTGACAAAAAAACATAAAACGCGATAAAAAGGAAGCAACTGAATGAATACGATCACAATCAATGTTTGTCTTGGATTTTGTCAGGAGATAAAACACTACCATCTAATATCATGACTAGGACCAATAAAGATAGAGTGGACGCAAAAGGATAAATATTTGTGAGGAAGGCCTGAAGGACTTACAATCATACTCACAAATCTTTGGCAAGATTGTCGTGGTCGTAAAAAGATAGAAATGTGTAGTGAGATAGTAGGATGTAAAAGGATATAAATTATTGGCCAACTACCACCATATCGATCAGGGTGCATAAAGGGGGTGAACATGAAAGAGAAAAAAGTAAGGCATGTGATGGCGATACAAGATTCTTATTGGAGATTAGACACTCTAATCAAAAGGGTATAACTAAAGGTTTTCGTCATCTAGGAGAGGAAAACCTCAAGTATGCGAGTTCGTCTTAGGCTAACTAGTGAAGTATATAAATATTTACCAAGTCATTTATGATAGTGTATGATAGTAAATGATGTATGCTACCTTCCCATGACATTTTCCCCACTCCTCGGGACCTCACTTAAGAAGCTATAGACCTATTACAAGGATTAGGTACTAGCGTGAAAAGGCATGGGCACTGAATGATTTATATGAGACATCCTACCTAGTCAAAAAAACCTGCCGCATCCCAACGGACCTCAAGCTCTGTAAAGAGGCCAATTGTGGAGTTTGAGCTTTCAACCAAGATAGGATAAGTGCAAAAAGATTATATCACATCTTTTTTGTTTATGATTGAATTTTTTGCTTGTAATAATTGCCTTTTATTTGATTTTTCTTTGATGACATGGCCTTTCGCTTTTCTTCTAGCTTTTAACTGTTCTTCCTCTATATGGATTTGGAAAGCTAATCAAATGGTGTAAATGATGACTTACACAAGATCTTACACCTAATCGCTACAAAGGACAACCTAGAAACCATGATGCTTAGGTACCTCTAGACCTTCCCTAAGCAAAGAGTGTCATATCAACTCTGACCTAAGTGTGCCTAAAGTGAGAAACGGAGTGGGATAAGCAAAGTTGCAAGGGTGTACGAGTGATACAATGATAGTTAAAGTTGATTGTGCAGAAAAAGGCCAAGAGCTATGCAAAAATTCTAAAGGGACTGTAATGTCCCCTTTTTTAAATAAAAATTAAAATAAGGAAAATTCGATTTGCACATGTGAATTTAAAAATCAAAATATATTTTATTTGTGCAAATCAAAAATAAGAGAGAGAAATAGATTACTTTGGTATAATAATTATTTGTTTTGAAGGTAAATAAAGTAACAAAGCAAGTCGCATTTTTCTGGAATTATTTAATGATTATTATTTGGAATAAATCGATTTATTCTAAGCATGGGTCGATTCATATGGGCATCATTTCATTTAAATTCCCCGTGCATTTAATAGTGTGATTTCCAGGCAAATTTTAAAAAAAGATTCTCTCCTAAACTTTGGTGCCAAAAATGGATAAGGAACCTTAGAGATTGAACAAAGAAAAGATATAAAAGAAAATGATGGGCACCCCTTTTCGCATGTTAACAATTATTATAACTTATCTTCATGCTTGAAGAGGGATGTATGCCCACTAGTGATCAAAAAACAAAAGGTGTTCATCAACACCACCTATTGTGAAGTGTGTGTGCCCTTGAGAGCTTGAATTGATAGGTTATTTGCATGTTCCTTCTATATATGTGAGTCGCCATTTTTGGAGAGTGCATGAGCTTGTTTGGAGAGTTTTTGAGCTATCTTGGGATCAATTAAATTCTGAAAATTGTTGCTGGTTTTTCATGATATAAATCAACTTGGTATGAAGCATTCTTGCATGATTTTATGAGGTTCACATGAGGGTTACAATCTGATTTGTTTCTGCATCTAATTGGGGCATGTGGTGATCATTTTTATAATATTTTAGTTTGTTAACACTGCTGGAATTTATTTAATGCAAGTCGACTTACTTGGGTATTTGATAACAGTGTTTTGGAGGGGTTTTTGAAGGATTTCAGAGCTGTTGTCATAAACTATTTATTGCAGATCTGAAACAACATTTATTGGGTTGGGAAGTGAAGGAAAAAGAGCTGAAATAAATTTAATTATTTTTCCCTAACCCTAGCAACTTGTTCTACAGATTTGGGGGCTGATTTGAGTGGGTTTCAATGGATGAAAAATTTTGATTGTTGGTTCATTTGAAAGCTCCTAATTTTATCTTTCATCTGCAATTTGTTTCATGCAAAAAGAGTTAATATTAAGATATTAGTTTTCGAAGTTTTCAGCTATTTTCTAGCATTATTAATTTATTTTTCTACTTCTGCAATTTTATTGCTTAAAGAAGTGTTAATTCCGACTAGATAGTCCATCTGAACCCTTACCTTGGCTCACTTCAACCCCATTTGGGTTGTATTGAAGCCGACACTGGGTTAGTTGAGGTGAACCTAGAAGGGAAAATCTTCTAAGTTGACTTCCATTGCAATTAGATTAATAAAATTTAATTAATATCCCAAAGGGGATATTACAAGGACCCACAAATAATGAAAGCAAGAAGGAAGAGGACATCACAAAGACCAACACCGTTCACAAAGAAGGCAATGGAGAGAATAATTCCAAGAGATCATTTGTTCCAAGACATATGGATATGACCAGGTTTGGAAGTTCCTTCCATGGTTATTGTTTTTACTACAATCTCTTTGGTCATACGAAGATAGATTGTAGAAAGTGAATGAAAGATAATGAAGCTAGGAGTAAAATCAAAGGTGCCCGTGGAGTTTTGAATAGTAACTACGATTTATTTGCTCCCTTATCATACTATAATGAGGATGTTATTGTCTGCTATAATTACAACAGTTGTGGACATATAGCATGTTTTTGTAGAAGAGTGTTTGAATCCTCTAAACAAGATTAAAAGACAAGATCTTCAGATATAAAGAAAAAGGAACCTGCAAAGATTTGGAAAAAGAAATAGTATTGTTGAAAGTTACAACAATAATATGTAATTAGGGATGATCTTAGGGTTTGTTGGACCTAAATCAGGTCGCTGCCCTAGTTCTTGCATAAAATTCAGTTTACTATCAATTGGAGTTTGTGCTATTTCCTTGCTTTTCAGTTTCAGCCAAGAAAGGGACATCACAAAAAGTTAAAAGAAGATCTAGAAAATTGAGAGCAGATCTGGAAAGCTAAGGGCAGATCTGGAATTTAAGGGCAGATCTGAAATTTTGAAAGTAGATCTGGAAGTGTTGAGGTTAGGTGTGAAAACCTCAAAGAATGTATGGAAAGTTGGGAGCAACTCTGAAAAGGCTGAGAGCAGATTTGGAATTTATTGGAAGTCTGAGGATCAGATCTGAAATTTCTGAGAGCCAGATCTGAAATTCTGCAATTCTACCTTTGATATCTCAAAACAATCTCTGTGTAGAGATGAAAAACAAGAGAATATCTTGCTTCTGTTGATCAGATTTCAGAGAGAGCAAAGAAAATCTAAAATATACAGACCAAATATGTGATTAGGGAGCTGTAAAACTGGAGCAAGGGGCAGAGATGTGCTAGATATACAATGTGTATATCAAAAACTGGGTACAATAAGAGGCCTGATCATTGAGACTAGATTAATGGCCTTGATAGTGAAATGCCTAAGGGTGTTAGATCTAGTAAGGGTAGAAGATTGAAACCCTTGAGAGGACTATACTAAAGGCCACAATCGATAGCATTTGATACCAGATGATGTTAGCACAATTGAAGTGACAAGACAGAACATGAGATTGCTGCAACCCTGTATGCTATATACTCACTTTTATTTTGTACTTAAAGAATGTGAAATATGAACAAGGAAAGCTTCTAAAAGAAGATAGGTTGGCGTACATGGAAGCTTCTTGGAGAAGGAAAAGGAGGAAGCCTCTAGAATATTTACAGAAAGACAAAAAAAAGGTCTATACAATGTGGTCCATATGAATGTCTCATCGTTTCCTCCTTGCTTAGAACTTTAGAAGAAATTGTCCATCATTTCTGATTTAGATATGGAAAAAATTGTTCAAAGGATGATTGGGACATCCACTTCGCTTGGATTGGCAAGGATCCCTAGTGGCCAACTTACTGGTAGTAGAATGGTGCCAAGTGGTGTGTGTACAGACACCAACAAGATCTTCATCCAAAGGATATTGAAAATATGAAATGGTATCCTTAGCATGAGATATAAACACGTCTTCCTCTGAATTTGGTGTCTTATAAGGCTCGAGTCAGCTCATATACACAAAATGAAGTATACCAAGCAAAGAAGGATGATCTAACCTGAAAGCATTCTCTCCAATCTGCAGCAATATAGTATAAGGCCATAATAAATAGGTTTGTCTTAGGAAGGTATTGAGATTAAATCTTTGTTTATCCAAGTAGGGCCAAACTTTACCACCTTCCAAAAATATGGAGCAACTAGATGCCCATCATGAAGCTCTTTATATTTGGCTTGAGTCTTCCTGAATGTATCATGAACCTAAGCGTAGACTTTAGCCAAATCTTAGGGGAAAAAAAGAAGCCTCGGCTTCCTTTTTTAGCTGATGAGAAGAAGTTGTGGGCTGAGCTAGAGAAATATCATAAGGAGCAAAGGCTTGATACCCATAGAAAACCTCAAATGGAGAGTGTCATATAGTGACATGGATAGCTCTAACTATGCCACAACACATGAAGATAAATGTCCTATTACTTATTCTGTTTATGATAGATACAGAGAGCATGAACCAAGTAGCAATTCACTACCTCAATTTGATCTTCAGTTTTTGGATGAAATCGTGTAGTGAATCTCAAGTAATAACCCAAAAGTTTCCACACAAAGTTTTCCTATACTAAAAAATCTTGAGCAGCAAATAATAGTGAGTGGTAAAACAAAGTGACACCATATACGCTAGAAATGAAATCAACGACTTCAGAAGCATCTATAGTTTTTTTGGTATGGAATAAATATAACTATTTTAGAAAACCTACATGCAACAACAAAGATGCAAGAATGCTTGTTAATAGTATGTGATGTCCCTGTTTTCAAACTAATTCATTTTGAAGACTTCTGGCCCATTCCACTCCCCGTGGGCCGGAAGAAGATGAACAAGGTAAGTATTTGTTTATGTTTTTAGTCTTGTTTGTGACCATTTACGTTTTCTTTCATGGTTTCTCTCATAAGCTAGGTCGGCTGGATGGGAGGAATAAAAAGCCAAAGACCAAAAAGAAAAGCAACATCATTATGAGGTCATGCATGGGGGAAACTCCCTCATAGGGTTTAGCGCCACCAAGAAGATATATAAGGGGTCACTTGGACTCATTTTGGGGATGCATCTTATTATAATTTTACACTTACTTGGTTTTGGGGCTGATTGTTTTATTCTATTCCACTCGAAGGCGAAAATCCTTCGATGTGGCACACAAGGAAGACGAAACCCTTGTTCAAGTTGGAGACCAAAAAATCTCCAATTGGTGGTTCCAAGGGCTTTAAAGAAGGTGATCTTGCTGGTTCGCAACTAGGGCTTGAAGGAGAAAGAGTTGTCAAGGTCTTCTACATCAATTTTGCACCCTCTCCTAGGGTGGCAGCTTGGGTAGAGAAGGGTTTAAGTGCTTTCTAGGGCACATCTTGACATTTGAAGTTGATATTCCTCCTAATTTAAAAGGCTGATTTCTCACTTCATTGGTATTTTTGGGGTTTTGGAATCATCGTTTCCAGCGCTTAATGTGAGTTGTACTTTTGTTGGTTATTTAATTAATTACAGTTGTTGTTTATCACTTGTTTCTTATTTATTTCGGAAGTATATTGGCTGGATAAATATCTTCATGGTTGAATAAAATAATTGGAAGCATTCTTTGTCAATTTTAGCTTGTTATTGCATAGGAATTGATGCCCTTAAGTGTTTTTACAGTTCACTACATTAGAGGGGTTTATTCATTAATTTCTAGCTGGTTTTGAAGGGAGATTGATGCCCTGAAGACGTGATTTTCAGTTTTTTGTTAGCGTTTGATAGTTGTTGTTTCGAAAATCTGATCGCTCTAATTTGGGGTTTAAGGCCAAACCCTTATTTTCGGTTCAGCCCTAGAAAGGGACATTACATAGTATTGGGAAATCCACTAATAAAGACTATGGATATTGATTTCCAAGGCCTAGAGGGAACTAGAAGTGGCTGGTACAAACCAAGATTTTTATTAGAAGGTTTGGATTGGTTCATAATGAACATCTCTAATAAAATCTTACACATGCTTCCTCAAAGAAGGTCAGTTAAAATACTGTAATGTCTCTTTCTAGGGCTGAAACTAAGCATAAGCGTTTGGCCACAACCCAAATGAATCTGATCTGAAAATACACCAACACTCAACAAGCATCAATCTGAAAATGACTGAAAACACAATTCAACCCTATTAGAATAATCAGTATTCAGTCTTCTAGGGCAGCGAACTGTATAGGGGCTTCGCATCAACATATAACCATGCAATAAAAGCTTAAAATGCTTCCAAATAATTAATTCAGCCACGGAAATATTTATCAGTCCAATTATATCAAATTAATAGAGAAAGTAAGTGATCACACCCAGCTGTGATTATTTTTATGACAGCAGCAGTACAGCCAAAACCAAGGGCTGTAAACAGCTCATAAGTCACTCCAAAAATCACCAACAATAAGAATTCATCCTCATAAAGTACCAAGAACGAATTCATGACCTGAAAATGTCCAAGAGTGCCCTAGCTGGTACCAAACCCTTCACTCAAGTAAGTCACCTAGGGTTAGAAGGGAAGAAACAAACATGAAATCCTCCTTAAAGCTCACTTGTGACTTCCGAGTGAAGGCACCAATGCACACAAGAGGGTGTATGTCCCGAAGTGTGATCCTATTGGAGGTTTTTATCCTCAATGGGTGGCCAAGGAAGGGGTTTCATCCTTCAATGGCAAGAAGAGAAGTTATGCTAGCTCCAAATCCCAAGTAAATGTCAAATGATGAATAATAATGATATGTTGATCCTCCTTCATTCGAACCTCCTTAAGTACCCTTTTTTGGCGCCAAGGATGAATTAGAAGATCAATCTTCAAGACCGACCTCTTAATGAAGGGGGAAGTGCACTTTTTTAATGTTCGCTTGGCCTCCAAGAAGACTGACCTCATGTGGAGAAGATAGAAATTTCATCACCTAGTCGAATCACTACAAGTCATAATTAGTAGTCAAATAAATAAGAAAAATACAATCACTTACAATTATGGCAATGCTCACCTCCTTTGTTTCCCTTCCTTGAAGCCCACGGAAGGTGGAATGGCCCCAAGGCTTTCGTAGTAACTAGCTTGGAAAAGGGGACATTACAAATACCGATGTAAATGTTGCAAAGTCTTCAATGTGCCAAAATAAGCAACATCTGATGAGGAGCATTCTTCTTTTAGGAGTGTGGGGCATGTTGAAGTAGTTGGCACACAATGTTGACTTATGTTGTACAACAAACCATTTTTTATAGTGGAACTACACTACCAAGAACATTGTAGAGTGATTAATGTCTATTGAGATGCTAGACTATCAATAATAGCATACACATAATAGTGGTTGCATGGCATACCATGGAAAAGCAAATCATCTCAAAAATAGCAGCTTTTATTCCTAAAATCACACAATATACAGAGGACTTGATAGGAGAACCCTTTCCCCGATGTGCATTCTTCTATTTATAAGCCAAATGACCCATGTTTTTTGGTCAACACAACCATCAACATCCGAACATAACCAACAAGAATCATTACAAACTAAAATATGAAACTATGCTGATAATCATAATATTAATGTGTCGGTCTACTAAAATCAAGCACCAACTAGTAAATACATACCACATTACAGTATGGAAGAATATGATAGTTGTCAATGTTTTATTCACAGTAGTGCTAGATACAAGTTGTTCAGTACAAGGAGGATCTGGTACTCGGTGCCCCTTTCCCTATGTACATCATTCTATTCGTATGACAAGAAGACCCAAATGGTTTTTGGTTAACACAATTGTCAACAACTAAACCTACTAACAAGAGACCTGATAAAACTACTTATGGCCGACAGTACAATTATTAATCACATAACATGTCGGCTACTGAAAGATGTGATTACTCTGATAATCATAACAATACTAATGTTGCGGTCTAAACCAACTCTTAATGTATAGCCAAGAAAAGCAGTTTGATTTACCACTCCAACTAAAACTATAAGAAATGTCCCAAAAGGTGGATCTGAAAAATAAGATGACTTCCAATCTTCATATGCGGCAAATGTAGTATCAAGGATATGCAAAACTGTGGAACGAGGTCTCCTTGACACATCCGCAATTTCACAATCAGTCCCCTTGTTATACTTAATGACAACATGAAATCCTTGGTTGTAAGAATCCCATTCGTGATGCCTTTGTTCTTCAATCTTAGATTGTGTATTCAAAAACATTAGGGCCTGATTATCAGTTGAAGAATTTTTTTTAACAAAGATATAAAGCCTCTATTGCTTGAGTGCTTGAACCATGCTTGAGTGCTTGAACCAATGCATAGAACTCCTTATCATGTGTGCTTTATTTCTTCTTTGCTGCAGAAATTGTTTCCAAATGATATACAATCAGATGGCCTCCCTACTTAAGAATAACACCTTGAGCATAATCTGAAGCATCGGTCTCGGTCTCAAAGAGGTGACTGAAATCAGGAAGAGCAAGCACTAAGCTTGAGCAAAGGTCATTCTTGAGCTGCTGAAATGCTTTAGTTGTTGTGGAACAATGAATTAGGTACTTACAAAAACTATCCTCGTTGATTGCTTGATTTCCAGAAAGTAAAGGAGGGCTGGGTGAACATGTAAAAGAAGAGGCAGAAAGTTTGTATATATTAGTATGATTCTGGAATTTGTAAGTGTTGTGTCACCCATCCTGAATGGCATGTCAATCATATTGGTAAGGCTGCCCAAGGGTTAGCTCAAAATAGTCTAATGGAGTGATGTCACATTGAACTATATCCTTAAAGGGTCTGATCGAAAAAATAAGTGCGCATTCCCTTGCTACCAGTGTTTTTCAACATCTTTGACCCAAAGCAAATGATGAGGTGCTGGAATTGCTGTAGTAGTAAGTTGTAAATCTGAAACTAGCTTCTGAGATATAAAGGATTCTTTCACTTCCATTATCAATGATGAGGCATACCAAGCGATCCTTTACCTAATACTTCTGTGTAAAGAATGTTTCAACCAAACTGGTTAAATAGTCCCTGATTATCAAGATACAAAAGGAATCTGGAGCCATGGAATTGTCACCCGCAATGTGTGCATCATCAAGTTCTAGTAGTTGATCTATAAGAAGAGCCTTGGACTCTCTCTTGGCCAGTAGAGATCTGCATTTTTATTGCAATGGTCAGGAATATTTCAAAGTATCCTTTTCCAGCAGATGAAGATGGTGGGCCTAGACTCTTCGAATATCCATTAGGGTTGGACTAAGTCTTAGAGGTGGAAGGGTTTGAGGAAGAAGCATTGGTATGGTAGGAACTGGAGCCTTTCTTAAATCCAGACTTAGTTTCAGTAAAAATACCGATCTAATTATATCTGATATTTCCAGCTTGACTTGCAGCTTTTTGAAAAGCTCAATGTGTTGTTTCAATGACTAACCTGGAAGTTGTCTGAGTTGAAGCCATCTTGCCCATAGATTACATTGATACCCAACAAGGTAGAACCTATATTTTATAATATCTTTGAAGGTGACCCAATTAGTGATCTTATGCTCACCGCCATCTTCATCTTCATCTTCAACAGCTACAGCCTGCAAGCATCTTCTGATAATTTTTCCACCAATCTCAGGAAGAGTCTTCCACATGTCCTTCGGGGACCATGTTGGCATCAATGATTCCTAGGCGAGTCTTGAAATGGGCCTCAAGGCTGTGGAGCCAGGAGTCAAGCTTCTCAGCTTTGGAACTGACATTGAACTGAGAAATTTTTATCTTGGCAGTCAGTTTGAAACCAGTTTTTGGTGGTATAACAACTAGTACTACAGTTCAATTCTGAAAAAGCATTATTTGCATTGCTCGCATCATCTCTTGCATAAGCTTGGCCTAGTGCTCACTTTGGCTGGCAAGGATTTGCTCAAGATTGTTGGATTGACTAGAAAGGATATGTTCAAGGGAATTCAAATTCACCAATTCCTGTGACAATTTCCCAGGAGACTTATTTTTCAAAGGCATTTCAAACAAAACTTGGGACATGTCAACAGGATCTAGATTCCCTTGTGTGAGGCCTCGTAATGATGTGAAAGTTTTATCGACTACTCCATTTAGCATGATTATGAAAGTTAATGTTACAAAACTACAAATCCAAGTTATTGTCCTTTCACTGAAACCAAAAGCATGTATGGTTTGGGTGATGAGCTCCCAATAGCATCTTTCAAAAGCTTTCGCCATGTCTAACTATATTTATTCCCCAAATTTTGTTAAGTCTTCAAGGAGTGTATCACTTATTGAAATTCCATAATATTATTCATAATTTGCCTTTCCAACACCATGTTGATTGTCATTGGAGATAAGTTTTTGTAGGAACTGTTTGATTTTAATTTTAAATGACTTCTGATAGAATCTTATAGTCTATATTGCATAATTCTAGCATTCAATACTAGTCTGTGGCTTCCTCTTTCACTTTTTTTGGTATCAGAACATTCCTAGCGGGTTTGATCCCCCATTACTTTTTTTTTTGTTTCTACAGGATACTTCTATGAGGGCCAGAAAGTGCTGTTTGATTAGATGCAAGTATGCTCAATAGCATAGTGTTGGGAATCCATCTGATCCCACGGGTTTAACGTTTTGGAAGAATATTATACCTTTAAGTTCTTCCTCTATCACTGGTTGCATCAAGATGACATTATCCGAGTCAGATAGTGGTCACGGAATGTTTTTCACATCCTTCTCAGCTCCTTTTTCCCCTAGGTTGTTTTGTTGTTCTATGAGAAGGGTTTGGAAGCATTATGCAGCATGTTTTGTTATATCCAGTTCTTCCCATAGGTAGTCCCCATTTTCTCCACAAAGTTTGTGTTGCTTGTTCAGAACTGATATAAGAAAGTAGTAGGTATTGAAATCTCCTTGTTTAATCCAATTTTCTTGGGATCGTTGCCTCTCATAGCACTCTTCACACTCATGCCATTCTGTCACGGCATGGAGAAGTGCCTGCTCTTAGGCTGCAATTCCACTGGTTTATCATGTGTCTTTGAAATGTTTTTGCAAAGTGTTCAGCCAATCAATTGTGGATGTTGATTTACTGAATATGTTACCAGATATCTAGCTGTTCCAATCCTTTCATTCTTCCTTTCAGGTGATTGAATTTCCCATGAATTTGATTAGTCTCCTCCCACCATTTCTCAACATTGTTTTCAAACTCCAGATACATCATCCACATGGTTTCGAATCTAAATTGGGGACTACGGGGTCCTACATTTCTGCTGACTATATCTAGTTGAACTAGCTAGTGGGCTAATAGTCTTGAGTCATGTACTTTTTCTTATACTTAATTTGTGTTTGTTAACCATCTCACAAACATGAGAATATGGTCCAACTTTTCTGCTATGTATTGCCGTTGCCCTTTCCTTATGCTACTCTGAGTGAACAAACCTTAGGAATACTCAACATCCGTCAAAAAGATCCTAGTTAGTAGTTGTATTAGACCTTCTGTTCTAAAATTAAATCCTCGCCCCTTTTGTCCTCCGATATTTTTGTTGTGTCAAACTTGCAATCAATTATTGGTTTTTGTGCCTGATGTGACTAGATCCAATTGGACAGCTGATCCAGGTATGTTATTCTAGTGCTTCCATATGGATAGCAGCAGTTTTCTTGGAATTCATCAGAGTTAGATACTAATTCCATTCTCAAGAAAATGATGAAGTTAATTTGGTACGTAAATGGAGACATCCCATTGGATCATGGTTTTTCCCTATGGCCACTTTACGTATTTGGATCCCCATACTCTGGTTTGATTTGTGTATTGGGGTAAGCTGCTCCTAGGGGTAGGTTTCTTGTAGAAATACTATATCCGTTTTTTCCTTCCCAATCTTGCCTTTGAGAAAATGGCATTTGTTTGGTATGTTTAAACCTCTTATGGTACATGAAAACATCTGCATTATAAAGATTGAGAGGTATCAAACATACCTAGGAGTTAGTCCAAACCATTTTCAGGCTCTGTTTTATCACAAATTTATGGCTGGCAGTCTATATTGTTCCATTGGCTATTCTCTTTCCCTCAAGGGGGCTTCGACTGAATATTTTAGTTTCTAGACCAGGATCTTTTCTTGTAGTATTAGTGTGCTTATCTTTGTTTGGTGCATGTGTGTCCCTTTACTATTTCTTACACTAACTTTTAATTTTGACGTATCCACCACTACTGTAAACCAGATTTGTTCGTTTTCGCATTTACAAATTTCCTTGTTTTGCAAGCTTCCTGCATTGAGTTTGGTATCTGCTTGATGGGGAGGCTTTTCCTCTATTTTATTTGCTTGTCCTTCCAGAGCTTCTTCCATTTCAACAGCTTTGGCTGTCTAAGGGCTTTGAATGGGTTGGACAATCAGATCTGATTCTTTTATTGGCTTTGGGGCTTTCATTTGCATGCATAAACTCTTTGTAACTTGTTAGGCTACCCTTGCTTCCCTTTTCCTATGCCTTGGTCGATGGGGTGTTCTCGTTTCAACCTCTCATTATTCTTTTCTTCATGTGTCTGCCCTTTTACTTCCCCCTAGTGTGGAATCCTGCCCTGCAGATTATCCTTCATTGTTTAACCTTGTTCTTGCTGAGTTGGGGCATACCCGAGAAAGATGGCCATGTTCGGACAGATCCAATCACTAGAAGGGAATCTTTCATAATATGTAAGATATTCCCATTCAATGCCTCTGAGTTCCAAGACGATTATGTCTGGCAAGAGCTTTTTCTAGATCAATTTACACAAATTCTTTCATAATTCAGGTTACCTGGTTGTCTGGTGAATTGCAAGGCTGCAATGTATTCTTCTATTGTATTCTGCATTTCCTATAGTGCATATTCTTTTCCACTATACACTTGGAGGGAGAGGAAGCCAAAACCAAACCGGTACCATGTAAGGAAGATATTCCATTGGGTTGAAAGCTGCAGAACACGGCTCCTTCCATAAATCATGGTCCTCTATGGAATACTTGGTCCTTTTCCTGCTTTGAGGGAAACACTTCCATGAAAAAGTGCTTTGAAATTACCAGCATGTCAATAGAGCCAACTGGCCTCCGATTTCCTTGCACCCAGAGTAAGAGTTTCAGGGCTTGGGTAGGCTCCCATGAAATGGCAGATCGATGCTTCTTCCTTGATCATCCAACACCTTTGATCCATTTCATCCATGAAGAAATGCACTCTTTGGGGCCTCCATTCATAGGTAGCAAACATTCTCTTTCTTTGTGAAGAATGTACGGCGGATGATGGTTTTGAGGGAATTTTTTGGTGTAGGATTTCAACTAAATCATCACTGAAAATCTGGCTGTTTTCTTTTGATAAAGCAGTTCTGAAATTTGATGAGTGTGGGCTTTGAGAGGAGGCCATGGCCTCTCGTGATAAATCAGTTCTAGTCAGCATGAAAGGTATGGGACAGCTTGCTTGTAATGGATTTGGTGGAAAGTATGTTCAGAGGTGGAGAGGATAGGGTGAGCATAGAGAGAATCATAGAACATATTTTAATAAGCTTTAACATACAATACATGTGTCTTTTCATGCCTGGAAAAACCATAATGAAATCATTGATGTATTTTGATATGCATTCATTATATTGTCAGCAAACAATTTAACTTCGCATTCTATGGTGTCCCAGCAATATCACTCACCATCAAAACGAAGCCTGGGACGAAGAAGCCACATTTTACGCCAAGAGCCTCCATATTCTTTCTGCAAAATCTTAAGATTTTCTTCCTTTCCAGATGGCTGAGAACACAAAATTCTTGCAAGTCAAAATTTGAAAATTTGCATATGTCAACACTGGAAAAACATATTTATCCACTAAAATAACTAAATGCTATATACCTGCCAGGTATTAATGCAGGCATTGCGCCAAAGACAGGGCATCCATACAGCATAGCGCCATTTCCGACATACACAAGCGGCCCTTCCCAGACTGTATGGTGTCATATGTGCAAAAACCTGAAATCAAAAGCATAATCTCAATCAACTTGAACATGAAGCAAAATGTAATCATGGTTTATCTCTCTACTACTTCAATTCAATGCTTATATTTCTTAGAATTTCGCTTAACGAAGGATGCACTACAGACATTACCACAAAATTAAAGGATAGCTTTGCAAGAATCAAAACTGTAGAGAGCAATACAATGTACTTAAGTGTAAAGATGAATGAATTATAATAGAAAAGGTGTTGTATTATGTTGAGGATGACCTTACGACATTGTATTATGTTGAGAATGACATTACGACATTGTATTATGTCAAGAATGGCATAACTAATATTATCGAGTTGTTTTAATTTTTTGTAATGTATGGTTCTTCCTTGACGGTGATTGTTTCTAACTATCACACCTACTCTTGCCAAAAAGCATATAAGTGCATTGGAGCTAAAGTCGGCTGTATGGATTTCAATCGGTGTCCATCATTTTCAGACAACATTTACAGTGTACATCATGTTGTGATAATGGACAAGACATCGTTTCTCCATATTGTGCTCTATGTGCTATGTGACAGTTCTACACTACAACATTTCATTTTAAATAGTTTTGTGGTTTTTGTCATTGATAAGTATAGCATCTACATTGTTGGCATCATTGTGATCATCGGCTCTGCTAGATGTTCATGTGAACCTTCATTCCCCGCCGAACACATAGTGATCACTGAAGATTAGGAAAAACAAATGGGAATAATCGGGGATTGAGCAGAAGCACTTGTAAGCAATATAAGGATTTAAAACATATTGTGCACTCATAGGATTCAAAGCATACACATAGAAACTACCCCAAAAAAGATACAAGATCAAATGAAAAGTTGTACAGTAACTTTCATGCAAACAATCTCGGGGAAAAAATTTAAAATCTGACTATCTCTAGTGTGTTCCATATTGTCTCATAAATTCATTTTCTAAAAAACTGCATGAGAAGTCTAACTTAGAGAAGATGCCCCAAATAGAATATTCTCACCCAATTAAACTTACAGTTAAACTAGAGATACAATCAATTTCATGTTGCAAAAAATTCCCTCAACTTCTTGGGGAATGTTTGGCACATGCTTCACTTTCTATATTTAGATTATTCATTTCTTTCTAGAAATGGATATAAAAGAATTGTCATCCATATGTAAAATCAGAATTTTGTAGATTCACATCTCCTTTGAGAGCTTACTATCTTATTATGAAATAAAGCTTCATTTACATTGCAATAACACGTGTGAATTGTGTCCATTTCCTTTCTTTTGATTCATTTCTTACATAACGCATTAAGTTTCAACAAATTTAGTATATTTCCACCAGATTTCCAATTAAATTCAGATCATTGTGCCAACTCTTCATGAATTCTTGTCCATGTGTTGATAGCGGGTCTTCCTATCTTCCTCCTAGAAAAAGAGGTGGCAGCTAATACCATCTAATGCTCTATTTGGGTTGTTTGACGTTCTTTATGAGTCTCCAAGCCATCTGCCTTGCAATAGTTTCCCCATTAGTTCTCTAAGTGCACCAACACTACAACTTCCCTGGATAAGAGTTCAGAGGAACTACCTCTGCGTCAGACTCCATCTACATATCCTCCCCCAGCATATGCTTTGCATTCCCTACCTCTACATGCTCAATCTGCCTCACCGCAAAGTACTCCCACTATATCTCTCCCAAGTGTATGAAGCCAAGGTAAGAGGCCCCCATTCCAATATCATCCTCTAGACAAGGGACTCTAGTCGGACTTGGTGCTGGAATTTTCCACACATAACTGAGTCAAACTCAGCACTAAAGTAGTTTACACGAATACTGAGTCCTAGAAATGAGTTGAAAAGGCGGTTATGCATATGTTCTCGATCATGTCCTCTTGGGTGCCTATACACCCCTGTCCATGTTGATCCTACCGAATTGGATCATAAGATACGTAGAATAGTATCCTCCTCTAAGTGATTATCACACATCATCCTCATCATGAGTATCTATGTCCTCGCCACTCTCCTCGTTGACCTCCTTGAAACTCTACTTATAGGTGACCTCCCTATGCCGATGCTTTTATTTAGAAAACACTGCTCCAGAATCTCTCTTAGATAACTCGGACTCTTCTCTATGAGGCGAGTCCTAGGAAGCCTCCTTTGTATCTAAAACCAAGTGAAAGGGCTTCTCTAGATCAGTCACTAGAAACTTCATCTTGGATCGCTTACATATATTAATGTCTATCGTGTCATGTCCCCTAGTCCATAGCATGTGTTTGTTACAGCTCAAGCTTAGATATACGAGTCCTTCCCTCATTTTTGGACTTGCAAGCTACACTCTTTTTTTCATTTTTCTTGCTGACATCTCGCATATTGGCAGCTGAGGCAATTTTCTCCCTAAGATATCCCATCTATAAACTAAAGAAATCCGGGCTCCACCAATGGTTGCAAGAAAAATTGGTTCTTCCCCCTCCAATATGTGGGATGTCTTTTGCCTAGATAGCATAGTATATCTGTGAGAGAGCATGAAGGGTCATGTTGAAACCCTTGGAACTCGAACTACTTTTTGAGTTCACATCACAAGATCCCTGTACAAGTAGGATTACTTGTCAATGTTTTAAAAATTGGAACCGGACGAGGGTTGGGCCAGAACTGAACCGGAATCAGACCAGGATCAAACCGGAACCAAACTGGAATTGGACCAAAACTGGACTGGTTTAAAATTTATGAACCAGTTTACTAAAAAATACATAAAATATTGCAATTTTAATGAAAACAATATGTTTTAAAGATTGCAAACCATGATTACAAACAATTAGAGACAAAATATGCAAAGTTTTCTCATGTATATACCATGTACGGGTAAATATAGAAAAATGGCACCAAGTGCACTACATATCCGAAACAAAATACATAAACAATGAGATTTTAAATGGTCTAAAGAGTCCAAAAAATTATGTGCTACAAGAAATCATCAAACTCAGCACCACTACTAAGAATTGAATCCTCCTCATCATCAATGTCATCATGTTCCTTTGGCTTGAACACATCGGACTCCTCAAGGACATCTATAGTAGTTGTAGTAGCACGGCTAGTGTCTACCATGTCTGGTGCTACTAGTGGTTCATCATCCAAAGCCATCCACCCCAAGTCATCAGGATCAAACTCTTTTGGGTGACTCTCCTCTACCCATTCTGAGGTTGGGTCAATATCATCCAAGAAAATGGGATTTGTATCACGTCTTCTATTCAATAATTGGATACACCTTAGCCTGTGGTAGTATTGCACGAAGACGAGATAATTTAAGCGTTGTTCCAAACAGGGTCTATATAACATCATTTTAGGGTTAGGGTCGGAAAAAAGTAATTTAAAAGTAACTTAAAAGCTAAAATTGGAAAAAAAACATTTTAAGGCAAAAACCACCGCCCAACTAGTCCAGTATTGAACCGGCACATTTATACAAAACCGGTAACTGGTTCTATTTTTCAAATAGTTTTTCAAACAGTTTGCAAAAAAAATTAATGAACCAGTCGAACTAGAACCGGAACCAAACTGTTTTTAAAACACTTACTCGTAATGAGAGGTTGAGATTCCTTTTTGCCCCAATAATCCTACAACATATCAAGTCCATAAGAATTTTGTATGCCCCAGTCTCTTCACTGATCGAACCTCCACGGATCCCTCTTGGTTCTCCTTCTGTGTGTCTTCACCACCTACCTCCTGCATGTCATCCTAAACTGTTCTTGGGACATTGTCCTGACAATACATGTCAATAAAGAAATTTTTCATCCTTTGTAAATTTCTTCTTGTCCACCTTTATACCATTGCATGGTAGTCCTAGGATCCGCTGAGAATCTTCCAACTCGAAAGACACTTCCATGCCATAACTCCTAGCCAAAAAGTTAATTTTCCTATGATTGGGTTGAAATGGTTAAACATTTCCATCAACACCTCCTTGTCCTCCACAGATCCCTCTTGATTCTCCTTCTGTGTGTCTTCACCACCTACCTCCTGCATGTCATCCTAGACTATTCTTGGGACATTTTCCTGACAATGTATGTCAATAAAGAACTTTTTCATCCTTTGTAAATTTCTTCTTGTCCACCTTTATACCATTGCATGGTAGTCCTAGGATCCGCTGAGAATCTTCCAACTCGAAAGACACTTCCATGCCATAACTCCTAGCCAAAAAGTTAATTTTCCTATGATTGGGTTGAAATGGTTAAACATTTCCATCAACACCTCCTTGTGAAAGGAACTCCTTTTATCAAAGATGAGAATTTAAGCCAAGTGATAGTCCCTAGCAGATTTCAATGTCTTTGCCATCGTGTTCCTTGGATTTACCATATGTCAATGGTAAATGTAGTTCCTAGAGGGCAGATAAAGCTTCATCTCCTGTGAGGGTGCTTTAGCGATATCACTCTCCTAATTATCTTGTTTTCTTGACCTCTTTCTCTATCGAGGATGAACTCTTGTTCTCATTGCTGTGGCTTTGCCGCTTTCTCTCCTCAAAGATATCACGGATAACAACTCCCATGTTGGAACATCAACATCTCTTAAAGTACTAGTCAAGGATGCCTCTCCTAGTCATGAGAAACGGCAATTCTAAATTTCTTAGTCATTATTGCTTCTCAAATATTCCAGAATATCAATAATCAATATAAATTGCATCAGTCCGCAAACACTTCTCTTTCAATGAATCTGATTTGGAATTGTACGCCTCTAGTGCTTCAGTAATTTATTCCTTGTAATCCCAACTTGTAGGTATGTCTCCTTTAAATGTGTTGGAGAAGATTCTTCTCAAAAATTTGGTTTTCCATGCAAACAATATTTCTCTAGATTGCATGTTTTGGTTACAATCCTCTTCTTGCTTGTGGAATCCATTTTCCAAGCAATTTATATATGCAGTCTTAGTTTGATGTTTCATCAAAACAATTAGCCTCCAAAGTCTTATGACGCTCTGTCATACAATTACCATCCAAAATGCTATGTTGGATTTTATTGTCCTTGTGCCACTTATTTTTACTTGGATTTTGTGCTTTGAGTCCCTCAATTTGGTCTTGGAAATCTATCAAATGATTTCCAACCAAGCTATCCTCTTGGTAATTTCTAAAAGTAAAACAATTACCATTCACACTGTCCATTTGCTAATGCACCTCATAATTTCAAAACTTTTGGTATTACACTTTGTTGCTTCGATGAGTACATCACACTTCCATTTTGGTTTGACTCTTCAATGTTCCTTTCGACACCTCCACAAAACAAACTCCCAACTTACTAGTCTAAGAATAAATTTCTTAAGATTGTACAGTGACCTTTTGCAAGTTCTTCTTCCTTCACAATATTATATTGGTGGTTTGAATATCGTTCATCACAAGTGATAGGTTCCTCTTGCTAGCATCTTTGATGTAAACAAGCCATTTTTTCTAGTACTCTTCCATTTGTAATTGTCATTGTGTCAAGACTATTGTCTATGTGAAACATGACTTTTTCTTTCAAGGATTTCATTTGCTTCAACTAGATTTCATTTTTATCTCAAACGGTTATTAATGTTTGGGACAGATATGACGGTATGTCTTCTTGTTGTGCAGGCGTGTCTTCATGTCAGATAGATACCCCTTTTAGTAGGATAGATCCATCCTCTTCAAATGTTTGGAGAGCCTTGTTTATGCCTCATATGATTGTTCTATCGTTCTTGTGTCCAAATGGATGCATGTTAATCCATGACAGGTGGGATATTTTTTCCTTGGGTTCAAATAGTCCATATGGGTTCAATACACCTTGTGTCATAAGTTTCTTGGGCCTTGATGGCCACATATATGGTAGAGATGAGTGGTGGAAGGATATGGATTAGTTGTTGGTGTTGACATTGGATGGTTGAGAGGTGGGTTGGGAAAATAGTATGGGTAGAGAAAACAAGAAGGATGCAAAAACGTAGGCTAGAACATGTGTGGGTGGGATGAGGCCGTAGGGTTTAGGATGGGTTCGTTTAGTCAAGAAGGGAAAAGGGGGTTGTGCAAGGGGGGTTTTAAAAGACAATTTTGTCTACTAACCTTAGACTTGTTGACTTGTTTCTTGCTTTAAACTTCGAAAAACTCTTCATACTTCAACCACTCTAGCTAACTTGTTGAGCTTGCTTTGCTTGATTTTGCTTTTCATTCTTTACTTTTTGGACTTCAACGTTGAGTTAGGAATTTTGGTGTCCATTTTCCAATGTTCCATGGGGATGCGTCCCCCCAAAAAATTGTCGCTTCTGGGGACAGGGACATCCTAGGGACTTGGGGACATGTAACAAACATCCCCCATCGTTCCACCACCACGAGCAGCAATTACGGGACGTCCCCCTAAACAGGAGATGTTTCCGTCCCAAAGAGGTCTTTTGGGGGACTTGGGGACATGCCCAAGACCTTATGGAGACTTGCCCAAGTCCCTCGACCGTCTCAGAGACTTAAGGCCATCCCCTACTGTAGAAATGGTAAAAAAAAAAAAAAAAAAAAAAAACTATAAATGAACCTCACTCCAAATAGCAAAAAATTGAGCAAGGTTGCGAGTGCAAGAGTGAGAGCATTAGCAAGAGGGAGAGCAACAACAAGAATTTGGATGTAATCATCATTTTGAATATAAATCATGATATAGATATTAATATATTGCTATTTGGCATTTTCATTGTTCAATGAAATGTGTTTAGTATTTCAAAGTTTCATTTGTTATTCCTTATTCCTTTTTTTATAAATAATTTTTCAAGTACTATATATATTTGTACCATCGTCCCCCCATCCTCAAACCTCAGCCCCTGGTCCCCCCGTCCCCCCGAACCAAGAATCCATGGAACTATGCTACTTTCCCAAAGCTACAAGCCAAGAGCAACAAACTCTCACTATCCCATCTTGAGTTTCACAAACCCCACTTTTAGCGATTAGAGTTTTGAAGGCTAACATTTAGAAAATTTTCCTTGTGAAATTATTTGAATTCTTGCATCACTGTTTTCTCCAAAAAAATTAAAATAAAACTTTGCACAAACCCGTTCATAAAACTAATTTTTCCAAGCTGCTCACATACTCACTTTCCTTTGCATGGAACCTGCTTTCTATTTTCCAAAAGGTGGTGGCATGTGCATCTATTTCTATAAAGTGTGAAATTAGACTTCTCTTCCAACCTTTTGGAATCACACCTCTCTTCAACTGTTTTCCTCCCTTTTCTTTTCCACACTTGGCAATATGTTAGGTTGTGCCATTCATTATGACACTTGGCAATATGTTAGGTTGTGCCATTCATTATGACACATGGCACAATGAGTTCCTTTCCTACCATTTTCTTGTACTGGCTCCATGATTAATACTTGCAAATTCCCATGCAACCTCTCATTTGTCTCATCAATTGACTATTATTAGCAACTTCCTTCATATTTGTAGTGGTGTGAGAGTCACTTCATACCTTATAGAGCTTCAACTTAGAGTCGCATCATATGTTGTATAGGTTCACTAGAATGGAAAAATAACTACCCTTTCTGATCAAATTCTATCATGAAATCAACTTTGGAATAGCAACAATCACCCCCGTGATGTGCATAATGAGAAATAAAAGAATTTTGCAACTTTCATCCTTTGTATTCTCGCCAAAATCAGAATGTGTGAAATAATCACTACATTTTCTTTACTCACTAGTGCTTTGTTCTGAATTAGGTTGTTTCCTCGAGGGTTGTGGCTCCTTATCATGTCCGAAATTAAACACAACTGATGGCTTCCTCCAATGGAATGCACCTTCTTACAGTTGCTCATGATTTGTAGAGATATAAAGGTCAAGAACTCTTGGGAAAACTCTGCAACAAGGTTCTTTACCCCAGCTGTTGAGCTATGACTCATGGATTTAATTTGAAGTGGCCGGGGTGGGTTTTGGATAAGCACGTGAGATTTTTGGGAATTTGGGATATCGCCTATCTCGAGAAACAAAGGGGCAATAGGTATGGGAGCAAATTTTCCAGCCTCTATAAGACTGGTCTCGGCTGTAATAGCAGTGTTGGAAGCCTCAGGAAGAGTCCTGCTGCCGAGTAACTGAAACATAACTGCAATATCAGAATCATAAGCTTTAAGATAGTACAAATAAGCCATACCTAGTAGGGGCCTAAGTATAACAGATATACTTTCCCATGTCTTCTTAAATGTGAAATCGAAGTCGGATATGTATTTTGTTGGAGCTCTCTTTATTGTGCTGAGATGTTCTATGAGAATTATAATATCGTCATTCTCCTTGAGCTGGTTGTAGAATTTCCCGCCCAATTTATCCCATGTTGAGACTGATTGTGAATCCAAATGCCTAAACCAGTCAATTGCTTTTCCTTGAAAGATGAAGCAAGTAGCCTATGGGCTGCATCTTGTTCTGTAATATTATGCGCCACACAAATATTTGCCACATCCTCCTATATGTGGTCTATTGGATCTGTAGAACCATCTCCAATGGATATAGGAAGAGCTTGTAAAAATATTTTTGGAATATCATTCCACTGATGTAGTTGTAGTGGGCCATCAGAATCCCAAAAAACAAAAAGGTGAACTCTAGGATTTGCCATGATTCTGATCTCGTTACAACATTAATTCTTGCATAGATAAACCTTCTTGAACAGATAAATACCTAAATTTCTTTCGAAAAGGGGCAAAGTTTGCTCTTTCTTTGAAATTGGATCTTTGCCAATAGAGTCGCCAGGTGATAGAAAACGCTCCAAAATAGCAAGAAAACCAAGATTCTCACCAAAACCTTAGTTATAAATTATTAGATCAAGAGGAGTTACACTTTTCTAATTCTAAGAAAACAAAAAAGAGTGAAATCAGGTCCCACCAAGTGTGCCAAAAACTGTTAATGCACTGAAATGTCTGATTTAAAGCTACCCTTAGTTCAGGGATAACATGGAATGTACTAAAGTGGGGGACACTTATGTACAGTCTCCAGAGTAGGTTGGTTCATTCTATCCAAGTGCTTGTCCACGACATCATGGGAAAATGAAAAAGAAGAAACACAAAAGGGGTGATACACCAAGATAATTTAATTCTTTCCTCTGCTTGATCAAAGCGCAATAAAACTAAAATATGCAGAGCTTAGTGTTTAATTAACAATATGAGGTAGCATAGCAAAGATAAAATCTAACCCGAATATGAAAATGGAGCTAGATAACATGAGAAAAAAGTTTTAAGGAAAATGCACAACACATTTTATCAACTACAGTGAATATACAAATGCTCTCTATTGATTCAAAGGTGTTGGATACTATTTTGCATGAATTTGAAACCAAGTCTATAAGTATCTTTAAGTTGGATCCACCAATCTCCGGCATGAATCTCATCATTTCCATAGAAATATTGCATTGTCATGACACACAAAAATTCGGGTTTCAAGAACAGACTCCTTTAATCAAGATTTGACCCTCCAATTTCAGCAAGATGTCAGCCTCAAATCAGAAAATACACAGAACAGACCCCCTCTAATTTTTTGAGAGCTTTCTGAAAATGTAAAAAACTCAGAAAAAATCTGAAAATTGCGGCCTGTGGAGCGAATTTGCGAAAGAACCAAAAATTGCAACAGCTTCCTTAAAACGAATAAAAAAATCTGAAATTCAGACTAAGCTTCCTTGAATAGTTCCGCAACACCAATTAAAAAATTGCAGAAAGTTTCCTGGCCATTTTCAAGATATAGACGAATCTTCAAAATTAGGGTTTTAACCCAATTTTTGCCCAAATTGATGCTCTAATACCACTTGGCAGGATCTTCCCATATAATAAACGAATGATTCAAACAATATGCAAAATATAATGAAGATCAACACAACACAAAAGATAATTGTGTGCCAAGGTTCCCTAATATTCAATATATTCAGAAATAAAATAATACCCTTAAAGTAGGGCAACACCATACAATACTCCTTAAGGAAGGAATACCTCCACGGTCTCCCAATATGGAAATTCCACTTTGAGGAGGACACCTTTTATATCCTACTACCAAGAAGAAGACTCAACACATACATGACATACCTCATAATGATACTCATCTCCTTTATATAGGCATACATTGCGCTTACTAAATGGATAACACCTAATCCCAATGTAGGTTGACTCATTACCCAATATATTAATTCCACAAGTTACGTATAAACATATAACTAACGGGGGATGTGTGCCACGTGTCGGCATCTCCATCAACCCATATACATTGTAATATCATATCCCCAATGTTGCACAGAGACTCGTTTCCTACCAAAAGAATGTGTCTCGAAGGCTGGTGCTCGTTGGTACTCATCTCAGAGACATGGATTTCAGTGTTTTAAAAATATATAAATTTTGTACTCTTGACCTTAGATATGATTTTTTTTTTAAAAACAAACCTCAATCGCACTAAAATAAAATCAAAGAGTACAAATTCTACTATGTCAGGCCTAAAAACTATTAGACCAAGCCTGGGCAGTATTCACCAAAAGAGACATCGAAGCACTGATTCTAAGGAATCATAATTAAGAATATTCTGTGTGTCTTCATGAATCTTATTCGACCACCATAATGGCGGAAAGCTATAACAGACAAGGCTATGGTTATCAAGGGCCCAATTAGCCCTTACCATCCGCTACTTTGTTTCTCTCTCTAGGTATGTGCCTGATTTGCACTTCGTGAAACTGATCCTGCAGACTTTTAATTTTCCACATTTCGCGAGCAATCCTCCAATTTGAATTTTGGCCTTCTTCTGGATTTGATAGCAAATTCACAATCACATGAGAGTCTAATTCAATTTGGATTCTTTTCCAGCAACTTTTCACAGCCTTTTGCATTCCTTTGTACACAGCTTTGATCTCCGCTACATTATTGGTAGTGTTACCCAAATTTTGAGCAAAGAGAAAAGTCACCATTCCATCAGTTGTTCAGCCAATTCCGCCCATAGTTGCAAGGCCTGGATTTCCCCTTGAAGCTCCATCGGTATTCAAATTCCCATATCCCTTTGGTGAAGGTATCCAATTCCCTTTCCTTTGACTTTTTTCGGACGACTAAAAGCTGGCATGGTAGACTGTCTAGATTGCAAAGAAAGTTGTTTGCATATGAGCTCCCATTCCGGGGTAAGAGTGGAAGGTAGAGAGATCTTATGTTTGATACTTTCGGTAACATTGATTTTGGTTTTTTCCCAAACATAGAAGATGTCTCTACTTACCTGTTGGAAGATTCTATTGTTTCTTTCTTTCCAGATATTCCCAAGAAGAAGGGAAATGCTAGCCCATAAGGCCGGAAGTAAATTCTGACCTTTAGGAAGATATCTTTTCCAATCTTTTAACAATTTCTCAAGAGACCCAAAGCTGTTCCAAGGAATGTTAAACAAGTTAGCTAAAAGCTGCCATAAGGATATAACCCTCGCGCATTGGAGGAACAAGAGAAAGAGTCTCTTCATTCTCCAAACACAAGATACATCTAAAAGGGCCATAAAATCCTCTCTTCATAAGATGATCACCAATCAAGACTTTGTTATGAATGAGCAACCAGACAAAAAAACTCACCCTAGTCCATATAGTTGGCTGCCATATATGCCTAAAGATGTCCTTAAGGGGATGAGAGATACCTGCAATCAAGGCATCATATCCAGATGAAACTTTATATACACATTTAGTATGATTCCCTGATCCTAAAGTATCCGGTTGTGGAGAGGAGGAGAGAGTATGTTCCTTCATAATATTACTAAACAAATTGTGTCCCTCCCTTTCAATGAGAATTGGTCATTCTGTAAGAGGAATCCAACACTTACCAATTTCCCATACACTAGTGGTTGTTCTACTATAGTCTGCTACCTTTATCCAACCTTTGTCCTGCATTGTCACCATAATGAGCTGTAGTTGGGGATATTGGGAGATAATAAGGGGCTGTTCATTCCACGAATCAGTCCAAAAATTGGCATGTTGCCCATTATGCACAATCCAAAAAAATTGTTTTTTAATGATCTACTCACCTTTTTTTTATTAGTGGTAAAGAAGGGTTAAGGGGACCCTACCCCGTACAATCCAGAAAGTTCAGACCATAAGATCATAGCCAAGGGTATACCCATTAAAGCCAGCAAAAAACACAACTAGAAACCATATAACATCATATTTTACCAAACTAACAGCAACAAAGGTCTAGAAGGCCAAACTAACAGCAAAACATAAAAAGGCAAACAGCCTTAGCAAAGGCCAAAAACAAACAGCATAGGTTTAGTCCTTGACAATTTCTCCCACAGACTGCATTCAATCATTCCATTCTTTGACAAATTCTGCAATAGTGACCCTCCATTTTTCATAGTCAGGTTCGATCATTTCTCTTTTTGGCATGACACCTTTTTCCAACTGTTTGGCCCTCTGCATTGAATAGACCAGTTCTACCTTCATTTTCAGGTGTTGAATCGTGCTTTTCATGTTCATAATATGCAGTTCTTTGCTGTGCATCACAGTCTCCTTCATTTTCAGCATATCCTTTTCAATAGCTTGGCATCTTTCATTTGCATTTTGTAGTTTCTCAATGACTATGATAGAGGTGATTTTTTCAGTCTTCTCCTGCACCTCCCTAAGTTCAATGGAAACCATACTGATCTTGTGCATGTTTATATCAGTATCCAGTCTGCAGTTTTCGAATTCCTTCATGAAAGCATTGGTCTTGACCATTGAGTCTTGTACAACAAAAAGATCTTTTTGAGCAACCTTCAGAGCCTTGAGACTGGCAATTGCTTCCTCAGTACTTTGAGTGTGTGTTTCAGATATCTCTTCCTTTTCAGCCATTTTGGGGGGGCACTGCCACTCGACCTGATTAGGGGAACCCTTTATTCATGCGAGGAGCTCTACTCATGGCAGATTTGCACACAACTACCTCGATCGCTAGTGCATTTCCGTGAATCTTTTGCTCACATTTTTATGTTTCTTTTTACCACAGTTTCACAGGTTTCGTGGCTCCTTTGACCACGCTTTTCGTGAGTCTTCTGGCCACGGTTTCACAGGTTTCGTGGCTCCTTTGATCACGATTTTCGTGATTCTTCTTGCCACGGTTTCACAGATTTTGTGGCTCGTGTTCGTAAGGTCTGATTCGCGGGCTTTGTTGCTAGGGATTCGTGGTTTTTCCTAGTCGCGTGTGGTCACGGTTCACTGGTTTTATAGCTCGTGATTCGTGTTTTTCCTGGTCGCGTTTTCCACAAGCTTCGTGGCTCGAGCTCTCGTAATCCCTACCGTGCCAATTTCGTGGGTTTCTGTCCTATCCTCCTACATTTTCGTAGCCTCTGCTCCTACAATTTTGTGGCTCTTCTCCTGCAATTCGTGGTTCTCTTCCTGTAATCTCTTGGCTCCTTCACAATCTACTGCTATCGTTTCCTGCTTCCTTTTCATGTTCGCTGCTTGTGTTTTCTATTTGTGGTTTGATTTCTCTGCACAGGGCCACTCAGTTTGGGGGACTCAGAGACTCACCTCTTATCATCTCACCTCTTCAAACAGTCTACCCCCCCACAATGTCTCTCTCCACCCCCACAGCACCGTTGGTTTATAACCTCGGATCGAACAGACAGGGTCAACAGGAAAGTAGCATCCCAAACATTTTGGCTAAGCTAATCAGCAGGATTGAGAGATTGGAATCCTCCAACAGAACCCTTCGAATTGAGGTTTTTGAATTAACCTCTCGAGTTGAAAAGGTTTAAGCAGACAACCTTTCTCTTCACAGGCAACTTACAGATATCACAACCTAGGCCACCCCTACAGGTACTAATGACCAATTACAGGCATAAATTTCAGATCTGAAGCACAAACAGGAAGAGTTTCAAACCCAACATGAAAACCTCAGGAAACAATCTGATTCATGGGCACATATTGTGAAAGGTAAGGGCCAAAACACCTCTCCTATTGCAGTTGTGGAAGAAGTTGTACAAGCCAAACTTGTAGAAGAAAGAAACAGACGGACAAGAGAGCTCAATCTCAGAGTTAGAGGTCTGCCCACACCTCTTCCTTCTTCTGATCCTCTAGCCATTGCTTCTAACTTCATCACAAACAAGTTGGGGCTGTCGGAGGTACAAATTGACAGAGCATGGCTTGGTCTGGACTCTACCCTATTCCTTCGCTTCAAATCAGCTGAAGACAGACTTCGGGCTCTCAGGGCTAAACGGAGACTTTTCTCACTTCCGGATAAGATCTTCCTTGATGAAGATCTCACTAGAGCACAGGTGGCAGAACTCAAACAGTCCCGAGAGATGGTCATGGCAGCCAGGAAGGCAGGAAAATGGGCAGTGATTCGGAACCTCAGACCGGTGATTCGAGACACTTTTCCTCCTGGTTGGGCTCCTGGGTCCAAATGACGGTCCCACCAGGTGAGGCAGCGTAACAGGGGCATTGCCATTTCATGTTGGAATGGTAATGGGTCATACTGGTCTTCACCAGGTCTCCTACAGGATGCATTGGGTCACTCTGATCTCCTTTTTGTTACGGAAACCCATGAGAGCCCTGTTCGTCCTCTCCCAGACCTTAGGGGGTACTATTGGCTCTCTGTTTGCAGGCAAGAGACTAGGAGTTCTGGTGGAGTTAGGGGTTTTGGCGGTGTTGCTTGTTTGGTTAGGGACACTCTTCGGGGCAGGATCTTTGTGGCAGCCGAAGACGAGTTTGCACGTTTTCTATGGATCAAGGTTAGGCGGACCCCGCACCTTACCCGAGACATTTATATTGCAGTTTGTTACTTCCCCCTACCTCTTCTCCTTTTGCCATTGAGAATGGCCTGGTTGGGGATCCCTACTTTGACCTTTCTGCTGGCATTTCTCAGTTCTCAGCAGTTGGTGAGGTCATCCTTTTGGGTGATTTCAATGCTCGAACCAAAAACATCCAAGTTTCATGTCATGACAGGACTGTTGATGCTCTTTGTACTTCGGAGGTGGACCCGGTTTCTCTTGGTCTTCAGAGGGAGTCAGATGATGTGGCAGGGCCCTTGACGACATACGGCCGACACCTTTTACAGTTGGGGGAAGCTCATGACCTACTGATCCTTAATGGCATATCATGTTTCCCAGATTCCAAATTCTTCACCTGCAGACCTCACGGTGGTGGCACCAGTGTTGTTGATTACGTCATGACTACCCCCGACCTTCTTCCCTTTATTCACCACCTTTCCATCTCCCCCATTCCCCTCGCCGATCATGTAGCCCTTTCATTCTCCTTGGAAACTACTCCCCCCCAGACCCCTAGCCCTTCTCACTGCCCTCCACACACCACTCTGAGACTTGCTGAGGGTGACCCCATAACCTTCTCATTTCATCTTCGCTAGCTTCTCCCCCCTTGCCCCAATTCATTGTGTACCCCACTGACAGTATGTACAACCTTCTTGCCACTGCTATCCATGAGGCTGCCCTGCTTTCTTACCCCCATTCCACTTCTTCCAAGCCCCGTAGTACACGGACATGCCCCATGAACCAATGGTATGATGACGACTGCAAAAACCTCCACCGTCAGCTCCGCATGGCCTTTACCCATGACCTCCCATCCTTCCCCCCCTTAAAATTGCCTATCGTAATCTTCTCCGCCACAAGAAACGCACCTTTATTGCCCACAAAAGAAGGGATCTCCGCACCTCACTTTCGCATTCCCCCAAATGCTTTTGGCATACCATCATTCCCCGACGCCCTCCCTTACCCCTAGACCTTGACCCCCATACTATGTTCACTCACACATCCACCCTTTATGACATCCCCGGTCATCCCGAGACCCAAGTTATATCCCCACCCCCCACCTGCCACATTTTCACCCACTCAAATGTCAAGAAGGCCATATCGGTGATGAATTGCAGCAAAGCAGCAGATGAGGAAGGCTTCCAGGCAGAATTTTTCAAGCATGGGATCGACACCATCATTAGTTATTTGGTAGACCTCTTCAATCAGGTGGTGTGTACTGGCTTCCCGCAATCTTGGTCCCACCACATTATCCACCCTATTCACAAATCCGGTCCTACTTCTGATCCTAATAATTACAGGACAATTATGGTGGGTCACACCTTCTCTAAGTTGTACGCCACTGTTCTTCATTTGCAGCTTTCGGCATTTCTTGAGCAGTACCAGTGCAGAGCCAGAGGACAGGCTGGCTTCAGGACAGGATACCAGACTACTGATCACATTCTTACCCTCCGTGCTATCATCGAGGAAGCACGTCACCGTTCGTGCAGGGTCTTCTGTTGCTTTGTGGACTTTCGGAAAGCCTTTGACTCTGTTCCGCGGGAAGCCCTTTTCTGCAGACTTAGAGACATTGGTATTTCCGAAACCCTTCTTGTTGCCATTACCCGGCTGTATGAGGAGGTTTTGGGTCGCCTTCGCACTGCTGTTGGGCTTTCCGATTTCATTAGGAGCACCATCGGGGTCAAACAAGGCTGCCCTCTCTCTCCTACTTTGTTTGGTATCTATATTGATGAGCTGGAGGATTTTCTTAGAGACCACATACAGGACGGGGACGGTTGTCTTCTCCACCATGTTCTGATCTACATTCTTCTCTTCGCAGATGATGTGGTCCTTTTGGCTTCTTCGGCGGAGGGGTTACAGAGACAGCTTGATGCTTTAGCCCTCTTCTGCGATCATAGGCAGCTTACAGTCAACATGGGTAAAACCAAGGTTATGGTCTTCAATGTGTTGAAGACCTCTGATTTCCATTTCTTCTACAGGGGGGAGGAGTTGGAGATCACCAACTCCTACACCTATCTGGGGGTTCTCTTCTCTGGACCTCGGTTCAGTTTACGTCCGGCTATTCAACCCCGCATCAACAAGGGGTATGGTTCCCTCGCGATCTTGGAGAGACAGTGCTTCCGCCATCACTTTCAGGACACATTGTCCAAGATGTCTCTCTCGGACTCTCTTGTGAGACCCACTGTTCTTTATGGTTCTGAGGTTTGGGGCCCCTCCCTACTCAAGTCAGATTGGGCCTCTATTGAGCGGGTTCAGATCCTTTTGCTCAGACGGATCATCAGATGCAAAGAGATTGTTTCTCATCATATCATCCTTGCCGAGTTTAGGGCTCGCCCTTTCAGACTAGAGGTCATCTTTGGTCTCATCTCACTCTTGCACCGCATCCAGGGACTTTCGGACTCCTCCACTGGCAGGGATAGATACATCTACCTTGCTTACTGTTCTTCTGAGGCCATTACTCTCTCCGACTGTAGTGGTTGTGTTCGGTGCTGGTATGCCGAGACCTCTCGTCTTCTTGGATCTCTTCGGATCAACATGGACCGTCTCCCCCCTTTTAGGTACTCCATGGATGCTCCTGCTCACCTCCTTCCGAGCACGCAGGATTTGCACAGAATTATCAGGGACGACATATACAGACTATTCACCCAGGTTACGTGGACCAACTCCCGAGAGGAGCTACGCCCGAAAATGGCCTTCTACGCCAATCACTTCCTGGAAGTCAGCAATGGACTCATCATTCGGCCCACCTATATCTCCCGTCATTGGATGCATGCTCTTCGCATATCTTTGGGCCAGTTCAGAGTCGGATCCCACAGGCTTCGGGTCGAGAGTGATCACCATTTGGTTCGTTCTGAGAGGATCTGCCAGCTTTGCTCCCTCCAGGAGGTTGAGACAGAGGAACATTTCATCTTCCGATGCTCCATCTATTATGAGATCAGAGGGAGGTTTCATTGTCTCTTCCGTGAACATCCTACGTTCACGACCTTCTTCAGGTATTATGATCAGAGGTGTCTCGCTCTCTATTTACAGGAAGCCATTAAGCTCCGTGACAGGGCCCTCCATCCTCCTTCCAGGGAGGCTACTACTCGACAGATCACATCTTTCTTTGATTTGCTCCCGGGTGTGAGGGGCACTAAGCGGGGGCATGACCCTAGTGGAGATCTCCTGGCTAGATCTGTCAGGATTAGAGGAGCTTCTTCCTTGACCAGAGATTTCCGGATTCGTGCACAGCCAAGAGCCCCCTCTTTTAGACGACAGACCACTAGGTCCACCCAGAGAGCTCGACATTCCACGGAACATGGGCGTCTCCAACAGTTTCCAGTCCCTGACACCAGACAGCAGCACATCACCAATTTCTTTTCAACTGACCTTGGGCGACAGTCGTGAGGGTTGGTGTCGAGGCCTTTCCCTCCACCTTCCTCTCATCCCTTGTGCTCTCTTCTTCTTCTTCTTCTTCTTTTGTTGTTTTCGGAGACCCTCTTGGGTTTTCCCTGTTGTTTCTGCTTTGCTTTGTATTGTACAGTCCCATTGACCTATCTTTGTGGTCACTTGTTGGACATTTAATATAATTATCTTTCTCTTCCATGCCCTCCAATCTTATTTCCTTCTTGGGATTCTCCATGGTTGTGCGATATCTTGTCCTTTTTCCCAAGATTTTAATGCCTTCCTCCTTCCTAGGGTTCTTCCCCTTTGCACCAATTTTCTCAGCCCTTCCAATTCTAGGGGTCCCTATCCTAACCAAGGCCTTAATAAGTCCTTGGTGCAGAGGCACTTTGAAAATCTCTTTTCTTACAAATTCAATAGACTTCTCCAAAGATTTGAACTCCTCACCTTAGATATGATCTCCTCACCTTAGATATGATGAGATACCATAATTAATATCAATATAAGTAATTTTATCCTTTGTCAACATCTAATATTTTAATTATGAAAAGGAAGTATTGTTTTTCTTAGGATGTATATTATCGTTTTGTCTAAAATTTACAAATATATTGTTTTGTTGTCTTCGAGTACCTGTTTCCTATTTTTCTAAAAATGGTGTGCTCATCCCCGTTTCCTCATACTAGTACTGGTATCAGTACTACTCTCCTAGTAACTATGCATATCCCTAAGTACATAACAAAACTGGAAATAAAATAGCAATTCAAGTGAATTCAAGGAAAGATAACATGAATATAGAGAGACTCTTTATTTATTAAAAATTTAGAAGAAGTCTGCAACATGCACCAACTTTGAAATTCCATTATTATCCTCAAATAATTAAATCCATTATCATCCTAAATAAAAATATTCTTTTAATTATTCGCTCAAGTTCCTTCAAATAATTAATATAAAAGCTAAAATAGATTTTAAATTCACGAAAATCTAATTAAAGTAAATCATTTAATTATTTTTTTAATTCTTTTATCCTCACATGGATATTCCAAAAATAGCTTTTAAAACTTATGGTCTCAAACTATTTTAATATTAGAAGTTGTAAATAAGTTTTTAAATTTCAAATTGGTGCATATCCAAATATATTAAAATCTTTGAAAAGCTTTTAATTTAATTAATTAATAAAAGCAAAAAGCTCTTGTTAGTTTGTATCCTCTTGTTGCATTCACTTAATTCTCTTATTAATATAAATAAATGATCACATTAATCCATTGCAACATATTAATTAAATAAAGAATTAGTCCTTATCTAATATATGTGCAATATTTAAATTGGATAACCCATATATTTAAATTATGGTTTTTGATTTAAGAATTAAAAGTGGAAATATTACAATATTTTCAAAATGTGAAAAATTCTTAAGACTTTAATTTGCTTATATATGCAAAAGTTATGATTAGTTTATTGATGCACATGTTTATCCCTTATTTTATATAATGTGGATTCGATATATGATCTCGTTTGCTACTCCATGTTTTGTGTTGAATATGTTACATGTTAGAGTACCCTCAATATTGTGGAGAACATCAGAGAAAAGATGTGCGACTCTATGGAGTACTAGAATATTGCAAGGTCAAATTGAATGTTGTTAGGTTTCTTTCTACTTGTCGATGAGGTGTCGTCTGATTTTGCATATCTTGTGTAGCGAGATACGTCTGTAATGGATCATTGGGTCAAAACCCCTATAAGCCTATATGAACTGTTGATTTGACAATGAGACCACCTTTGGCCTCATACTATACTGCAGCCAGGCCGTAAATCACATTTAGTCGGCTTGATTTAATCAAGTCAATGAGTGCGACTCGGGACCTTATTTTAAGGATTCCTAAAACTAGGTTGAGTAGTTAAATATTATTTTGATATAAATATATATATATATATCAAATTATAGATTTATTAGGTAAAATTCAGGATATAACAATTATACCAATTTATAGTTATTTTATAAACAAAAGAATATAATAATTTACATTTAAAGACTACTTCAAATTCAATAGTTATCTGAATAAACTAGTGGGCAGCGAGAGAGAGAGTTCCACTTCTCATTAGACCGACCGCCAAAACCCTTAGTTTATATTAACTTAACTATGAGATGGATTTCTGTATATATTGCTTTAACTAGATTTTCCCTACGCATGTGGGATATTAGAACAAGCATTATTCTTTATTGAGGCTGCAAGGTTTGCATTTTAAAAAGTAACAAGATCTTGAGGAAAGGTTTTTGGGAAATGATTGGTGAAATTTTGAGAAGGGGATTTAGCAAAATTAAGTGGCAAGATTAAAGAAAGTATGAACAAGTTTGAAAGGAAGTGTTTGGGGAGGATGTTGTTGATCCATGCAGCCTGTATTGCAGCTGCACAACCACCTCACTTCTCTTAAGGGATTTGTGCTCCTCAGCCTCGCAGCATCTCGCAGCACGCACACGGACTTACGATACATTGCAGTATTGGCACAAATTCTCACAATAATGCCACACAACTCCATGGTGTCTCATAGCATGCACATCACTTTGCACCATTCACAAAGTCTTGAGGTACCTTAGTTTGTTGCTTTTCGTAGTCCCACACATGCCACACACCTACTTCACAATTCTTGTAGTACCGCACAACATTTTAAGCCTTCTATAATGTCTCTTGTAAGACATCAAACAGAAAATAAGGGTTTAGGCTCAAACCCCAACCAACGAACTTTAATGTTTATAAAAGCCACCAAAAAATTACTTCAAACCCTTGTGGAAACAAACTGAAAATGCAATTGGCAACAAGAAGAGATCTGATTTTTTTATGACAGCAACTGAATTGTGATGACAGCAACCAATGATTATGTACAAACCCCTGGCTGTGGACCCGTATTTATTCTCCTAGGGCAGCGAACTGTAATGACACTTAATTGTCATCAATTCCCATGCAACACAAAAACTGAAATTGACATAGAATGCTTCCAAATATTTTATTCAACCACAGAGATATTTTACCAGCCAGTACACTCCAAAATAAATGAGAGATGAGGAGATAAATCACAACTGTAATGAATTTCTTAACAGCAGAAGTACAACCAACACACATGGCTGGGAAATAATGATTAATAGATCACCAAAAAATCACTCCAAAGTGTAGATCCAGCGTCATAAATTATGAGGCACAATTACATCAACTCAAAATTCAAATGCCAAGATGCGCCCTAGAAGGCAACAAAACACAATACCCAAGCAAGTTGTCTAGGGTTGGAAATGAAGGAATTGCACAAGAAATCTCCTTAGTAGCTCACTTGTGATCTCCTTGTGAGATCACCCCATGATAAATGAAGGGTTTTCGTTCTCAAACAAGGACCAATAAAGGGTTTTGTCTTTCAAGGCAAGAGAGAGAAGCTTCACAAGCTCCAACTTCAAGAAAATATCAATGCTGAATGATCCTTCTCAAGCCAAATGATCTCCTTATATATCCTCTATGTGGTGCCAACTTCAATGCACACTCTTTGTTGGAGGACTGACCTCCTTGGGAGAATTATTTCGTCTTTATCTTCAACATATATTTTGCACAAGACTGACCTCATTATGAAGGAAAAGAGCACTCTCTATCACCAACGTAGGCCTCTAAGATGACCGACCTTAATGTAGGAAAAGAGTACTTCTTTCTATCTCCAAAGAAGACTGACCTCATGAAGACAAAAATAGAGGTTCTTCTTGCTTGTTTTGTCTAGTCATTATCCTTAACAATTATGGCAATGTTTCACCTCCCTTGCTTCCCTCCCGAAGTGGAATGGGCCCAAGGTCTTCGTAGTCAAGTAACTTGGTAAAGGGGACATTACACCTCCATTGTTAGATGATAAAATGATTTATCCTATGTTCCCGATGACAAATCTAGGCCACCAACCGATAGTTGTGCATATGGAAATTTGAGCTACAATTTGACAAATGCTATCATCAAATATCTCTTTGGCATGAATATTATCCTAGAGAACATTTGGATGAGTCTTGTGAAGTGAACTATATGGCCTTTGAGATTCCAATTGGTAGGAGCAGATCGACATGGCATTAAGGTATTGGGTGTTTGATGGGACAAAAGGTATTTAATAGGAATCAACACTTTTGGTGATTTTTGTAGTCGCCTAATTGAAAAAGAAGGCCTATGGTGCACTATTTGGTCGAGGTTGGTTGATAGCAGCCAAAGCCGACAATAATTGGAAATTGGAAAAATAATCCTAAATGCGGGTCTAACGAATGTTTTTAATAAAGGGTGAAATACATCCTATTTTTGAAGTATGGTCACATATGGAAAAATATGTTTGACTTGGATGAATAAAGTCATGACTCATTGGTCAATGGAGGCTATGTTGCGCTAGAGAAATTATTTTCTTGATAAATACTTATGGCACAAAATTTTTAATCGAGGGCCCTTGTGTTAAAAAGCTAGAGGAAGCATGGGGATAAAAAAATTTAAGCTACAAGAGTTGTACATCTAGGCTCTTATTTTAAAAATTAATGGTCAATTGGAACTGAAACTAGGAAACTAGAAGTATCCTGGCTATGGCCATTTAAAAGCCGCATGATAGTAACAAATTTGTCGAGTGAGTGGCGAATTTAAATGATATGGGGTGTAAAGCTGCAATGCATGAGTGCTAATAAATATACTTCTATTGAGGTTGGGCTATATTAATATGACTAATATCCAATGCCTATGTAAGAATGTAAAAGTATTCAAGGGACCATGCAGAAATAAATATTTAGGTAAGGAAATTACGATTTATAAAGATGAAATAAAACATTATATTAGGGCTAATTATTAAGGTCTGTTGGATTTAATAAGTAAAGGGGAAATAACAAATCATTGAAGTGATAAATATAAGGGTGAAGGTATAGAAGACTGTACACTCAAAAAAAAAAGAAAAAATATGCCCCTCAATGTGCTCCCAACGTACCACCCTTCTGCAGCTAACTAATGTATGTCCCTTGATATGTATCTGTAATATCACCACTGTTATGCATTCTATAGTATGACCCCTGTTGTGTATTTGTATGCTCTTCCCTCCTGCAAGCCGTATGCCCAGCTCCTTGTACACTTCTGCCATACGTTTGGATCCATTGCTTCACATCTTATCGTACACTTGCTTCTATGGTTTCATATGCCCTCTCCTAGTCTCTACATCAATACCTCTATCCATGTAGTTGTAGGAATCTCTTGGCATCTTACAGTATGCTCTAGGAGATATTTTCAAATCTAGTACTTTCTCCACCATTTGTTTGTTCCTTTGCACTTTAGAGAAAATAATGGAGAAGTCTAGTGTATGAAACCTTCAGCAATCCACAACAACTTCATTAAATGTTGATAATGCAGGTGTGTATGCAGATATTGCGTCTAAACATGATGGACAAGGGAAGCAAAACCTTAGAAATTAATGTCATCACTTGGCTTCAAAGTTCCAACTTTTTCAGTTATGGTTGTAGATAGAAACTCCAGTGGAGCATGTGCTAGTGGCACCACTCATAAATTGTTCATTTTCATGAATTCAATATATTTTTCTGAAAGTCTTGAGGTTGTTGTTGTATTCCTGTATAAGTCAGTCAAAGAATCTTCAACGGCTTCCAAGAGACTGAAGGTTACCCATGAACCCTAAGATTTTGGAATTACCAATGAGTTTGATAAACACCGTCAGCTAAGGTGTTTGTGCGAAGAAATCCAGTTTGAAATCATTTTTATAACGATCAGCTTTGGGCAAGACATGTCTTATGCATTTTTTGTTTTTTCTCACCATGAAAGAGTACTCGAAGTTTCAGCAGCTGTAATCTCTGCATCGGAAACTGCTTCTCCATGAATGTTTTTCATCTTCCCTCTTCATTGTTTTTTATCATGCTGTATTTGGGTTATGTCAGAAAGGACTCCAACTTGTTTTAAGAGGGTAATAACTTAGGCTGTCATATTAGTATGGTCATGAGTTTCAAAATCTTAGTAAAAAAATATTTTAGTAGTCAACATCATGTGGTTAATGATTGTATTGTTAGTAGTAGGTAGTTGTAATGACTCTTGTTGGTTATGTTCGGTTGTTGATGCTTATGTCAACTGATAATCGTTAAGTCATTTGGTTTATAAATAGGATAGTGTATGTCATGATAGGGGCACTGAATACAAGGGCCTCCTTGTACGGAACAACTTGTACAACTATCTATGCTATTTTTCTACAACACTATCTATGCTATTTTTCTACCTGTTGTAAAACCCTGTGTTATGTATTTACTATTCTGTGACATATTATTGGTAGTGTAGTTTCCATGTAAACAACCTCAAGCCATATGACTGATGGTGCTAGAGATTGTTAGGGCAATGAATGGCACCATCCACCACGTACAAGTTCTCAGTGTAAAAAGCTAGAGATAGAGATAATTGAGGAGAGCTCCAAGTGAACTAAATGTACTACCTGTAGATATCCTCTTTTACAGTTCTAATCATAGTTTGCATACTCGTACTTGACCAATACTTGGCAGGCCCAATTTTTTTGACTTGTCAATACTTGACATCTTAAAAATACCTAAATTTCTTTAAAAAACATAAATTTTACACAAAACATAGTTACAAAATGTATCAAATGAGTCTGTAAAACATTGGGGAAGTGTTTTCTATTGGATTTGAATACAAATGGAGTACAAAATCACATCATCATGCAAAGACAATAGCCAACTGATAAGTCTTATGAATTTATGATGACTGTCATTGAAAATTTTCATGATCAATTTGCAAATCTATGCAAGTTACAATATAGAATAATTTACATTTTCCTCTTCCCCGTTCTATAAGAAACCTTTAGTATCTTAAAGTACATTGAAAACCTAGAGCTTCTTTGAGTACTCCGATGACTCTCGAAAATTGAAAAAAAAATCACGAGGAACATGAGCTACAAAAAATGTTAGTGTCCTGTCAAAACACAAACAAGATGATATTCGTGATGATCATAGAAATCCTTAAAAGGAACATATTGAAGAAAGATTTTCTACAATAAAAAATATCTAATGAGAACATAACAGCCAACCAAAATGCTTGTTTTAATCTGATAATATGTGTGTGTGTGTGTGTGTGTGTGTGTGTTTGCCTCTGTACAACAGTATAGCCCGTTTACATGATTTTATCTTCTGAAAAGTTGACTCCGATAGTGGTTTTTAATGTATTTTATTTTGACATCTAGGAAATTTAACTCCCAAAAGGACATGTGAAAAATTCTTATGCAGATCAAAGGAGAAATTGGAAAATTTCTTATGCGGAAAACTCGCAGGGGGAATACTCGCCAAATATTGACGAATATTCTTGGCGAATATTCGCCAATATTCGGCGAGTATTCCCCCTACGAGTTTTCATGGCTAACATTCGTTTTGGATGGGTTTGGTGAGTACTCGCCGAGTTTGCTAACTATGGTTTTATGTGCCTTCTATTTAAAAGATAAGTTTACATTTTATATCCTCGTACATTTAATTCATTTAGATAAATATAAGAAATTAAGGTCACTCTGTGATGCTGTCATGGTTAGGGATCCCAATTAAGGGATGTCCCATACCATGCAGCCCACGATTCTCCGAGTTAGATCTCGTGGAATCAAGATCCCAAGCAAAGTGTATAATAAATAATAACGGCTTCTTTTATTAATCTGAGGAAAAGATTACAGGTCCAAGCACATTCTTGAAGCCCACTTTTGCACATTCTTATCAGAAGACTTGACATTAATATATTTATCTTATCTTATCTTATCTACAGAAATCCTCTAGGGATTCCAATCCTAAGAGCTATCCTAGCTAAACTAGCAGACTTACTAAGCTTATAAAAAACCAAACTCGGCTCCTTCAACAATGGAGCTCTACAAACTCTATCTACTGGATCAATTTAGCAAAAACTACAGTCTCAACCTATTCTAGCTCACTCTGAGATTCTAAGTTTCAAATCTGCTGCTAAGCTCTCTGATTTAAACTCTGCCAGAGCTAGACTGCTTTGCACATTCACTGTTCCATTCTATGTATAAAATCAGGTGGGAGAATAAAGATGCTTTTGCAAGCAAATATACCCTTGCAAAGATTCTACAGTATGTTCAGATCACCATCAATCCCATCAACCAATTTGCAAGTAACCTCTAATGAAATCACCTCCATTGGATCAAGGTATATCAGGGTGCCCAATTTGTACATGGGCGAAGAAAACGGATCATGGCTCACATACTGTATCAATGTTGATAGGCATGCCAAAAGAACATGCTTTCGAGAAAGGTGCAAAGCCAAACATCCGTCAGTAATCGCAAAAGAGCTCAAGGCGCAAGTCTTCAGAAGTGTGTGGGTGTGCGTTTGCACACGGTTTCTGCACAAGAGTTTACAGCTGCACAAAACTTCAGTCTTAGTACCAAAGCCTCCTCTTATTCAAACAACACAAAACACAAGGTTTGCACAAAGCTACAATGAGCTGCATAAGCGTTATTTCCTACTCTAACTCTTGCTGGTTGACTCAAGATTGCGACTGAATTTGGATGCCCCTGCATCATACACCTCAAGTAAGAAGAAACTTGAGCTCCCACTCAAGCATGTTTCTTAAGGTCTTCAATGGATCATCCAAGTTTACCAATTTCTAAGCCAAGATGCATCTTCAACTTCTCTACCCCTCCACTTCACAAGTTATTCTTTGTATTCCTTACCGTGCATTGCCTTCACTACACGTTCATCTAGAATGCATTCAATTTCTTCACGCTCTTGTTTTGGTAGTTGGTGCCTCCAGTCTATTTTTGTGCAGTCTTCTTCATCACTAGTCTGCCCATCAAGGTATGGGTATAAATCCACAATGTTGAAGATAGGCGAAATGTCTATCACCTCCACCAATTCTATCACATATGCATTTTGCACAAACTTCTTCAAGACTCTACATGGTCCAATCTTCCTCCACTTAAGCTTATCATATGTTCCTCTCAGGGACCTCTCTTTGCGCAAGAAGGCAAGAACCATGTCTACAACTTTGAATTCTCTTCTCCTAAAATCTGCGTGTTGCTTGTACCGTGCCTTCCTTCTCTCTAGTTGTGTGCAGACTTGCTCGTACACCTCCATATATTGCACAAATTTTATTTGCTTCAATGCTTCTCCCTTTTTCTTGTGGTAACTATCGCAAGTTTTTGCAACTCCCCTCAAACTTAGTCTATAAACTATCTGGAAAGGTGACGTCCCAGTGCTCATGTTGACAATTATTATTGTTCATCAGTTGCAGCTGGATTTTCACTTTTCGGGTGTGAGTTGAGGCCAGATTATTTGTCTAATGGAATATTTGTTCTCAGAAAAAATAATACCTCAGAAATCTATTCAGCAATTCTGACCCGAAAATCAATGCAATCTTGACAGAAACAATCAAATAAACAAAAAATTCCACACAGAGAAATAACCAAAGAAATAATGACAGTTCTATTGAAAGTTTAATGCCTTACAAAAGAAATTAAATACCAGGTTGAATTTTACCCATGCCCTGTATAGTCTATGCCCTAGACGACTAGCCCTCACTGCACAAACAGCCCTCAAAAATCATGACTTCTTATTTTTGTGCCCTAAATCTCATGTTTTCTCGTGATTTTGCACTTTATGCCCTTCGAAGACTGTATTCTCACATTTGCAAATGTTCTATTTCCTTAGTTATTATTTCTTGTCAGATTCCTACCTCGCAATTGTGTTTTGTCTAACAATTTGTCTCTAATGGCTCTACTTGCGATTTTACTTGAGATTTTGGTGTTTTCAAACTAACCATGACCAAAACAAGTGAGAATGCCCTTCGTAAATTTTGGGACAACCTCCAAAAAGCCATAAATCGTGAATTTTACTCTGAAACTCATAGCAACTTCTACCCTCAAATTTCTCCTCGCGACTTCCTCCTTCATAGCCTTCTCCTTTCACTATGAACCCTATCGAGCACCAATGGCTCTGATACCAATGTTAGAAGATTTGAACAGAGAAATAATGAAGAAGAGGAATACACACATCGTAGATTGTGTGTTCATCATTTGGTCATGCAAGAGATAGTTACAAAATGGTTGAGGTTATAACCTCAAATTAGTTAATACATACCTAATGGTGACTTAATTATAAAATGTAAGCCTTATATTCTGGTAATTATATGAAACCTCCGCTTGTGCAAGTATCAAATCCCACGTCCCAACCTTCTCTCCAACCAAACATCGGAACAAAATGCCAAAAATCCTATTGACAACTTCCATTTGGCCATACGCCTGCAAGTGATACATAGAACTAAACTGCAACTTTGTGTTCAACTTCTTCCACAGTGTGCACCAAAAATGACCCAAAAACTTAATGTCTCTATCCGACACAGTATTGCATGGAAATCCATGTAGTTTAGCTACGTGTGTAGCATCATTAGTCTTCTTACAAGCAATAAAATGAGTCATTTTTGAGAATCTATCAACAACAAAGATAGAATCATGACCCTTCTGTGTTATGGGTAAACCCACAACAAAATCCATACTTAGATGCTCCCAAGGTTTCTAAGGTACTAGTAGTGGTTGGTATAACCTTGCATTTTGACCAGTCCCTTTTGCTAATTGGCATACTCTACATCTTTGCACATATATGCAGCCATCCATAGCCAATAATACCTCACTTTCTTCACCAAGGTATTTTCTATCCCAAAGTGACTGGCTGATCCTCCAAAATGCTTCTCCTAAATCTATTTTTCTCTCATTCACCCTCTAGACATGCACAATTGCATGCCCTTGGGCAACAATCCTTCTTGCAAGTAGTCTAACTAAGACGTGATCGGCGATCACTGGTTCTACACATATGCTCTCCATGCCTCTCCAAAGTCTTCTCTTTGATTGTAATGTCGCCAAATGGACATATCCTAACCCCAGATGGATTTAAGGCAAATCCCAAATAAAATGCAAGTTGGAAATTATTGTTTTTATGACAGCAATGCAAATAGCCCAAAATTCCTTGCCAAAACCCTAGGAGATTTGCCTATGGGTGTAAAATAGTCTCAAAACACCTTCAAAAATTATGAAATTAAATCTATAGCTAGCCCTTGAACTATCAAATCTGAAAATACTTATATTTTTGCAAAATACTGAAAAATCTGATTTCTAATTGCAAAAAAACAGCCGAAACTTCAAAAATTCATAACTCAGAAAATACCCAACAATTTTTGACAAATGATAGCTCAAATTGAAGATAAAATCACACGCTTTCCAATGATACCAGAACCATAATTTTCCACTTGGTGGAAAGCACCCAAAACAAGCTCGGAAATATGGAAATGTGTAGATAAAACCCTAGTTGTACCCAAAATCAACAACAGCCATTCGCCCCTCTCAGAAATCCCTCAAACACTGCTGGAATACACAAATAGAAGCTTGATTTTCAATGGAAAACACAAATAAATCCTTGACCTTCAATAGAAACCCCTGAATGAAGAATCCTCTCACAAGAAAGAAGAGTTTCCGTTACTCCTCTAGAGCTAACTCAAGAGGGTTTTCGTCCTTAAGAGTTTATTTGCAAGCTTACAAAGCTCAAACAAAAATCAGAATTTTTATAAAATAAAAGAGATGCTTTACAAAGCTAAGTACACTTGCTTTTATAAGCAATCTTGGCTTAGTAGCCACCCACAACCACCAATCAAATGGCTTTTCCCACATTTAATTCATTTTTGGCATTTATTTCATCCTCAACATGGGTCGCATTTTTCCCTAGGGGAAATTAAAACATAAACTGACCTTTTCCTTTTTTCTTTTTTCTAATTTCACTTTATCTTTTCTCTTTTATTTTTATCAAGCCAATAATAAATTAAAATAAGTGTTTTTTATAAAGTTTATTTTTATGCACTTTATAATAGTTTATTAAGATTATAGTTTCCCTTTTTATCACCCCTTAGCCGTCGAGAAACAAAATTGGGCTAAGGGTCTTCGACGGGGAAGGGGATATTACATCTATGTAGAGTTCCTTCATGGCTTCGAATCTTAGCCCTTCCCCTTGCATCCCACTTAACAAGACACATCTTCTACTTAGCAAATATGCAACTCTATTTGACATCCCACTTCTATGCTTCAAGACAAATGAGCAAAGAATTCGACCCATTTCATGTGTCTTTGAATCAGCTTACCTTGATTGTTTATAAATTGTTGTGCTTGTTGGTATATGTACAATACAAACACCTTGGGAAACAAGTAGTGCCTCCACTTTTTCAGAGTTTGCACTATGGTATAAAACTCTTGATCATAAAATGAATGTTTTCTTCTTGTATCATTCAATCTCTCGCTAAAATATATGATGGGTCTACCTTCTTGACTCATCACAGCGCCCATGGCAATTCCACTTGCATCACAACCAATCCAAAATACTCTTTTGAAATCAAGCAAGGCCAATACTAGCTACTCTATGACCTTCTTCAACTTTTGAAAGTCATATTTTACATCTCCGGTCCACACAAATTGCTTATCTCCCCACATCACATCTGTGATCAGTGCACAAATCTCACCAAAACCCCTAATGAACTTCTGTACAAGCTCGCCAATCCATGAAAGCTTCATGTTTCAGTAACACACTTGGGTGCCCCCGACTCCGCTATGGCTTGCACGTTCTCAAGATCCATCTTCAACCTTGCTTGAGATATCACAAATTCCAAATACGCCAACGCTTCTTGCATTAAACTACATTTCTTCAGATTCACTAGCAGCTTCTCTTCATGCAAACATTGCAACATTATTTGCAAGTGGACCAAGTCTTCTTCATGCATTTTGATGAAAATCATAATGTCATCCAAATACACAATGCCAAATTCCTAGGATATGCTTTAATACTTCGTTCATGAGTCGCATGAATGTGCTTGGTGCATTAGCTAACCCAAATGGCATGACCAACTACTCATACAATCCATCCTGCATTTTGAAAGCAGTCCTCCACTCATCACCTTCTATTGTCTTGATCTAGTTATATCCACTCTTTACATCAAATTTTGTGGAGTATCTTGCTCCACTCAAACAGTCCATCAAACCATCCATGTGTGGCAATGGAAACTTGATGGTAATCTGGTCGATGGCTCTGGAATCAGTGCACATCCTCCACTTGCCTCCTTTCTTTGGTAACAATACTGCAGGTACTACGCACGGGCTGAGAGACTCTCTAATTAACCCCTTCTCAAGCAATTCTTGCACTTGTTTCTTCATTTCCTCGTTCTCCATAGGTATCATCCTATATGCAGCCTTGTTCGATAAACTAGACCCTAAATCATATCCACCTAATGACTTATATTGCACATAGGTGGTCAACCATTTGGAATATCCAGCAACATGATATCCACCATCTCACCAAGCATCTCCTCCACTTCACGTGAAAGTCCTTTTTGTGTGGCTGTGCCTCCCTCTTCTTCCAGAGAAATTTTTGGAATGAATGCAAAGCACTCATTCTTATTCTTCACTTCATTCAAGAATTCCTTTCCTGAAACCAACACTACTTTCAGACCTCTCTCCACTTCTACATTTGCATCCTTCAAAGGATTCAAGGTGAATTTGCGTTCATCCTTCGTAAAGGTATAAGTATTTGTGTGGCCATCATGTTGTGTTATTTTGTCAAATTGTCAAGTTCTATCAAGTAACACATGGTATATGTGCACATTAAATTACACATGACTTCATCGTCGTATGTGCTGATCTTTATGTGCACATTACATTGCTCGTTTACAAGCAATTGATGTCCTTTCAATAGCCAAAACACCTTACATGGATTCAAATGCACAATCCTTTTCAAACCAAGCTTTTCAACCATCTCATTAGAAACAAGATAACTAGTGCTACCACTTTCAATAGTAACTTTACAGAACTTATCTCCATATTTGCATATGGTTCTAAACAGATTCTTTCTTTATGCAGGCGCATTCTCTATCTTCATTAGCTTCAGCAAAACCCTCTTCATCATGAGAGATTCTCTGCACTCCAACTCTTCTGCACAACTATTTGACACATTACTCTTTACATATGCATGTTGCACAACATGGTTGTTAGCATCATACCTCCTTCCACCACTATAATGCACATCTTGTGGACATTTGAATGCCCGATTTCTCCACATCAGAAACATGTTCCTCTAAATCCTTTGCGTCTTCCAAATCCACTTCCTCTAGAAGACCTATCTCCGCCTCTCGCACATGATTCTGATAATGCGAGGAGCTCACTTCACCTTCATGTGCATGATTTTGCATATCATAGCACAAACCTCCACCTCTACACAGGTACTTTCCTTCCATCAAGCACTGCCTTGTTATCTGCGTGACAACTTTTCTTCTGCCTTCAATGCAAACTGATAGGCCTCGTCCACAGATCTCAATCTAATCATATTAAACTTGTCTTGAATGGAAATGTGCAATCCTTTAACATACCTTGAGATTTTTTATGTGTCATCCTCTACATGACTTACCCAATAGTGATCGTATAGAACTCTTTTGTGTATTTCTTGACACTCAAGTCGTTTTGACACAAATTCTACAATTGCTTGAGCAATTATGACCGATAATCCATGGGCATGAACTTAGCCTTCAATCTCATCACTAATCTATCTCAACTCTTGATCTTAACCTTGCCTCTACGTACTCTTTCAGTTTGCACATGTTCTCACCATAAAGATGCATGACCTTTTAACTTAGTATAAACAAATCTTACCTTCTTGGGATCTTCTATGCCTTCATAATCGATATATTTCTCTATTTTTGTGATCCACTCAATGAGCTCTTCCATATCTACACTCTCGGAGCAACTAGGAACATTCATCTTCGGCTTGCTACCAATCCTCGTGATCATGCACAAGAATCGATCCTCTTGTGTATCAATGTGCTCTGCTTCAACATCCTAGTCCTCAGGTGCTCTTTCTACGATCTCATAATCACTTGCATCTTCATCCACCACCACTCCTTTGTTATGAGTATCTAGTTAGTGTTCGCATGTCAGTAAATTGCATATTGTTTGTGATGTGATGAGTTGTAACAATTCATATTCTTATTATGTTGTTGGTTAATAATGTGTGAGAGAGATTCTAGGGTACATTACATTCTATAGTTAGAATGTAACGGCTCATGATATTATTATGAGCAATTGAAGGAGGTAAGTGTTGGCTTCTTTGTAGGAGATCAACTCTCTATATATGTAAACCTCTCTCTTTATGAATAAGATATATCAAGTTTGTTGTGTGTTGATTGTGAGTATTATATTGTTTGCATTCTAACCAAAATCTACATCCTTCATGTTGAGCGATCTCCACAGCCTCCAAATGGGCTTATATTCCTCTCATCTTTTGCCAAGTCTACTAGTCTTAGTGCTCTAGCTGCTGTTGCAGAAAGATCTACTATATGTGCCATCACTATTTTCCTCACAGCGCTCAACAACAACTGAAATACAGTATCCTCTACTTCTACCCAACAACCCAAAATTTGGAAGACGTCTACACCTACTTTCTACCCACTCACACACGCATGGAAAGCAGTAAATCTGAGAATTCTTATGCAAACATCTATAGGACCTAGAATCCTTGATCGGATGTAGTCACGGTTAGGGATCCCAATTAAGGGATGCCTTATACCATATGTCGCCCACAATTCTCAAAGTTAGATGTCGCCGAAGCAAGATCCCAAGCACGACATATAAGAAACAACAAAGGCTTCTTCTATTAATCTGAGGAAATGATTGCAGTCCACGCACATTCTTGTAGCCCACTTTGCCACAGATTTACAAGAAGACTACAGAAAACCTCTAGGGGTTTCAAACCTAAGACCTATCCTAACTAAGGTAGCAAACTTTGTTAAGCTTCTACAAAACTAAACTCGGCTTTTTAGACAATGGAGCTCTACAAACACTATCTACTAGCTCAATTTAACAGAAGATAGATAGTCTTAAGCCTAAACTAACTCATTTTGATCTTCGAAGTTTCCAAGCTGCTCCTAAGCTCTTTGAACAGAACTCCACTAGATTGGACTGCCTTGCATGTTCATTGTTCTCTTCTAAACATAGAATAGAGCAAGAGAATTAAAATTCTTTTGCAAGTAATGATACCCTTGCAAATATTCCTCGATATGTTCAGATCACCGTCATTTCCATCAGCCAGTTTGTAGGTAGCATCTCATGAAATCGCCTCTATAGGATTAAGGTATACGAAGTTACTGAATTATCCTTAAGGCGAAGAAAACGGATAGCGGCCCATGTGTGCTCCTCCTAATTGGATCGATGTTGACATAGATCTAGAAGCATAAAGAAAATAGAGCAAGAAGATAGAGATGCAAAAACTACACTGATTCGAATGACTCAGGCAGGGTGTATTTATCATTAAGAGAAGTAGTTATAGTTTCTTCAGTTATAACTGATTTACAACCTCCTAACTAATTAGAACCGAACAGGTTCATTATATATTCAACACCCCCCCTTAATGACAAACCTCGAAACAACACCAAGTTTATCTCTAAACTTGACAAACAACAAAGGACCAAGAGGTTTAGTCATTACATCAGCAGGCTGATCTGCAGATGGACAAAAATGCAGAGAGATTTCACCAGAATCAACCAACTGGCGAATATAATGATGATGAATCTCAATATGTTTAGTGCGGGCATGATAGATAGGATTCTTCACCATTTTTAGAACACCTTGATTATCACAAAAGAGTGAAAGAGGTGTTGCAGCAGCCTGGGGAAACTAAAAGTCAGTCAGAATGTGACGAAGCCATATTGCTTCGCAACTGGCACTAACAACAGCCTTGTATTCTGCTTCCGTAGAAGAGATGGCAACAGTAGGCTGAAGTTTACTTTGCCAAGAAACAACTCTTGAACCAAAAGAGAAGATATATCCTGTGGTAGATCGTCGAGTATCTACAAATCCTCCCCAATCAGAGTCAGTATAGCCAATCAACCTGAAATCTGCAACTCTCTGATATAGAATGCCAAAGTCAAGAGTTCCTTTGACATATCGTAGAACCCGTTTTGCTGCTCCCCAGTGAATGAGTTTCGGTTTAGATAAAAACCGAGAGAGATAACTGATAGCAAAACATAGATCCGGTCGTGTAGTTGTTAGATAGATCAAACTACCCACCAACTGTCTGTATAATGATTCATCGACTGGTGGTGAATCATCATGGCTGAGAGTTTCAGCCCTACCTCCATAGGTGTAGAAGAAGAATTACAATCATACATTTGAAATTTTTGTAGCAGGTTAGTGGCATACTTAACTTGAGATATGAAAATCAAGTGATCAAGTTGCTAGAATTCTACACCAAGAAAATAGTGAAGGAGGCCTAAATCAGTCATGTCAAAAGCAACACATAAATCTGATTTTACCTTATGAATTGCAGCATCTCCACTGCCAATGATGGCAAGGTCATCAACATATACAATAAGAATCACAATGTCATCATCATTGCTTTTGACATAGAGATTCGGATCAGAATGACTCCGTGTGAAACCTGAATCTCTGAGATGTTTATCTATTTTTATGTACCAGGCTCGAGGAGCCTGCTTAAGTCCATACAAGGACTTAATCAATCTGCATACCAGATGCTCACTACCACGAGCCCGAAAACCCTCAGGCTGTGTCATATACACCTCTTCTTCCAAATCCCCATTCAGGAAAGCACTTTTGACATCCATCTGATATACTTTCCAACCAAACTGAGCTGCAAAAGAAAGAAGTCGAAAAGTGACCATCTTTACAGTAGGAGCAAATGTTTCTTCATAATCTATCCCCTCCTGTTGCGAAAAACCTTTCGCAACGAGTCGAGCCTTGTACTTATCCAAAGTACCATCTGCTTTGCACTTGATTTTATACACCCATTTACAGCCAATGGTGTGTTCCCCTGGAGGTAATGGCACCAACTTCCAGGTATTATTCTTAATCAAGGCATCATACTCTAGTTGCATGGCAGTTTCCCATTCCGGTATGCCTCGTGTTTCAGAGTATTTCTGTGGCTCATGAATATGAAGAAGGTCAGAAGCAAGAGCAAAGTGAGCATGCTCAGAATAATCAATTTGCTTACCAGTTCGTCGAGACCTTCCATCTAAGAGAGGAGACAATTCGTCTTTCCTCAAATCCTGAATAGTGGAGTAAAACCACTTAGGCCTCCGCTGAACTGAAGATGTGGTGGCTGGTGGTGGTGTTTCTGGAAGAGAAGCCAACGGAAGTTCCGGAGGAGAAACCAACACAAGTTGATTTCCTGGTGACTCAACAATCTCAGTGGAAGATTGACCAGACTGTCCTGGAGTCTGTGGAGGAGTATAAGAAGAACCAGATTCATGATCAAGCAAGGAAAGAGTACCAAACTCTTTTATGACACCTTGCTGATCGCTGCCCCTTGGCTGGTCCCCTTGCTGATTACAACCAAAGAAAGACTTTGTTTCTTTTACATCAACATCTCGACTAATAATGATCTTATTAGTGGAAGTATCAATCAACCTATAGGCTTTAGATTGATCACTATAACCAGCAAAAAAATATCTAGAACATTTGGAATCTAATTTACTCCTTTTATTTTCAGGAACCAAAGTATAAGTAGCTGAACCAAAAACACGAAATGTTGATACCTCTGGTTTGATGGTGGACCAAGCTTCCTCCGGTGTGATGTCCTGCAAAGCTTTGCAAGGACTCCGATTGAGTATATAAACAGCTGTGTTAACAGCTTCTCCCCAATATTTATAGGGCACTCCTCGACTGTGCATCATGCATCGAGTCATCTCCATGATGGTTTTGTTCCTCCGTTCTACCACCCCATTTTGCTGTGGGGTATAAGGGGCTGTCAACTGGCGTTGAATCCCTTCTTTACTGCAGAAATCTGCAAATTGTTTAGAGGTAAACTCACCCCCATTATCGGATCTCAAAGTCTTGATCCGCCGGCTGGTTTGATTCTCCACCAAGGCCTTGAACTTGACAAAAGAAGCAAAGCAATCAGACTTCTTTTTCAAAAGATAGACCCACATCTTCCGAGTATAATCATCCACCAGCAAGAGAAAATAACGTGCACCAAGGACTGTGGGAGTCTTCCACGATGGCTCACATAGATCTGCATGTACAAGATCCAAGAGCCCCTTTGCACGCCAAGCACCTTCAGAGGGAAAAGGCTTCCGCTTTTGTTTTCCTGCAAAACAACCAGCACACATGTCCTGTTTCTCCTGAATAGGAGGCAAACCAACAACCATGTTGGCTCTATGAAGGCGGGCTAAATACTGAAGGTTGAGATGGCCATATCTTTCGTGCCATAAAACACTGGTATTGCCTTCCACAACTAAGGCATGCAAGTTGACCGTGGCAGGATCAACAAGTCTATATAGACCACCATGCCCAATCCCCAGAGCAACAACCTTATTTTGCTTGATGTCAGACACAATACATTGTTTACCAGAAAAGTTTACAGAGATATTGGGATTATCAGTTAGTTGACTGATAGATAACAAGTTCTTATTCATGTTAGGCACATATCTAACATTTTTTACAAGCAATCTGGTATTATTATTTAGCATAATACGAACATCCCCAATACCCTCTACAGCATGTGATCTTCCATCTCCTAAAGTAACTGAATCAGAAGAACAAGAATTAAAATTGACATACCAGTCTTTTTGACATGTGAAATGTCGTGATGCTCCAGAATCAAAGAACCAACATCGAGTAGGACTGCCATTATCCGTGCAAGATGCCATGAGAGCATATTCTTCTTCTGACTCGTGTTCAACTGTAGCCACATGTGCCTGCCCCTTCTGCTTCTTCAGGGCATTGAGTCTTTTCCGACAGTCTTTCTTCACATGACCAAGTTTGTGACAATAGTAACATTTCACTTGATATTTAGGAGAGGAAGAGGATGTCTCAGCCTGTCGTTTATACTTTCCTTTAGATTGAGCAACAAAAGCGCTCTCAGATTGTCCAGAAGTGGACTCTTGAACCTGTGTCTGTCTTCGTTCCTTTTGCAACAGGTAGGAACTCACCTTGTCAAATGTAAGAGTTTGACTCTCCGCCATTAAATGAAGTGCCTCCACAAATGACTCATACGAAGAAGGCAAGCTATTTAGAACCAAAGCCACCATATCATCATCGTCCACCTTTTTATTTATGGAAGACAACTGGTCTCGGAGATCTTTCATCCGAAGTAGGTGCTCAGATAGCGATCCACCTTCTTGTAATTTTACGGAAAAGAGCATATTTTTCAGGTATAAAACCCGACTCTTTTCTGACTTCTGATATTTACCCTTCAGACTGGCCCACAATGTGCTTGCCACAGTGGCATTCCGCACTTCCGGTATCATATCATCCGATACCGACAACTTGAGAAGCAATAACGCTTCCTTATGACGTTTGTCATAATCCTCGAAGTTCGTCGTTGGTCGATTTTCATCACCCTTGATTATTTTATCACAATCACGAAACTCCGCAACCGTTAAAATCTTATGACTCCAAACATTGAAATTAGTGCCCGTTAATTTTTGCGAGTCAGGCAGAATAAGATTTGAAATATTTGCCATTTTATTATGAAAATAATAAAAATGGAAATAAAGTCTTTTGCCCACCAAATAAGAAACAAAAAACACTTAATGCCAATACGTGGTAGAAAGAAACAGCAATATATGCAAAATACGTGGCAGATTAAGTCAAATGTTTGCAAATACGTGGCAGTTAAAAACCTTTTCCTGTAGCGGAGCAATAACCTTTTCCTAATTTTTCGAAATGGATGTCTATGTCTATAATTTTTTTGTGACCCACGTTTCACGATTCTGCCCTCGTGAAGATAAACCCACGATTTTTGTTGGTGCCAAGGGCTTTTGCAACTTGTGTTTGCCAAGGGCTTTTGCGTCTATGCCTCCAGGAACCCACGAATCTCCGGCAGCAACAGCGAAGAACTTTCTGGCAACAACAGCGAATATAGTCTTCTCTGCCCTCGAAAAAATGCGAATACACCAGATTTCGAGTCTCCTTCGAGTCTCCTTTTCACTGGACATTTTTCAGACACTCAGAAAAACGTGTTTATCTTCTGCTTGCGTCAACCACACTGTCGACCCCTCCTTTCATCGATGCCTACGCTCTGATACCAATGTTAGATCTAGAAGCATAAAGAAAATAGAGCAAGAAGATAGAGATGCAAAAACTGCACTGGTTCGAATGACTCAGGCAGGGTGTATTTATCATTAAGAGAAGTAGTTATAGTTTCTTCAGTTATAACTGATTTACAACCTCCTAACTAATTAGAACCGAACAGGTTCATTATATATTCAACACAAAGAACGGTTTTCAAAGAGAAATCTTTTGAAGAATGCATGGCTCTATTTGGTTATGTTGTTTCAATCTTGTGTCAATGTGCTTGTTTTCGCTTTTTGTAATGTAAGCCTGAGGAGGGAGTACTAGAATATAAAGCTTATAGTTTATTATGAAGTCACTATTAGTTATGTATCAACTAAAGATCAATTGATCCGAAAACAAGGCTATATAAACTAACTCAGTTTCATGTTTCCATAGTTACTTTGATTGTTCCCAATTTACCTCTATTACATTTTAAATTGGCCTACTTATGCTGCAAAATAATAAGTGAAATAAAACACATCACAAAATTGCAACACCAGAATTGGTAACAGAGTTTGTCCCAAAATGGACTACATCTCCAGGGTCGTTCAAAAAACGAACCAATATATAACCAATGCAGGAAAATAAAATTCTTACATCAGTTTACTGCTCCCAGTCAGCAGCGTCAATCAACCTGGCTCTGGCTCGGGAGCTATCTGTTTTGACATCTCTTAGCTCCTTAGTACAAGCCCTCGGCTTGACCAGTAGTGTTTCCTCCAACAGCGTGTCGAACCTCTTAGATAGAGTGTCATATTAATTTGACAAACGCAATAGATTTTGTCTCTATAATATTGGTCTCCTCGGCCACAATAATAAGCTTTTACAAAATAATTTGAAGGATAATAAGCTTTATAAGGTTCTTGGCCTATTAAAATTCCCACAATTCCTAATGCTTTCAAGAATGCCTTCAGTATGGCTTCCAATAAGCTTGAATTTGAATGAGTTCCCATTAGACATGAGTACTTTCACCAAGACTCAAAGGGCCTTACATACTCTTTTACGGCCCGAGAATACTGGATAAAACTATTATCCTATGGCTTATTATAAGCCTTGCCCGTATACCTCACTGGTTGGATCTATTTTTTGGTAGCCACCACATTGGGGGTTCGAATCCCCATCCCTCCTCCGTCACATTTGGACCGGGTTTATCCCACATTCGGTGGGTGGCGTTGGAGATAAGGCTTTAAATACCCTGGGCGGGTTGGAAGTTTACGTGGCTACAACCACGTTTGTACTTTGCTTTGTTGTTCATTGAAAAATGGCTCAGCCGCAGTGTTCTAAGTGGTGAGTTGTTCGTTGATTAGCCTGCGAGTTTGACTCGCCCATCATTGGGCTTGGAGGTAATGAGCTGGAATTGGTTGTTAATTCCTACGAAGCCCTCGAGCTCGGTCCTGACCCGTGGCGAGGTGGTCGAGAAGATAAGGTGGTAGGTGCGGCCAGCTCGCTCATCAGCTCAAGCTCAACTCGATCCTTGTAAAATTGTAACGTGTGCTTTGGAAAATATGAGCTAGTTTGGTCTCAGCTCGCCATGTATGTGACAATGCAATGAAATGTGAGGAGCTTAGTCAACTCAGTTCTAGCTCGCCCTTCAGCTCGTTGAGCTGGGAGTTGACAAATGACATGTCCCATCAATTGATTATGTCGCTACGATGACAAGGCGGCCAGGTCCCCCTCGTGATAAAAAGAGGACCCCATCGGTTGTTGGGTCCCCAACCAGTACATGTTGTGGGACCCAATATCGATACCCTTGACCGTCGAAGACTGGAGGTTCAAACAAAAAAAAATCTACTTCATTTTTTTCCTCGACATTTGTCAATTCCGCAAACAGCCACTTGGCGATTTCATGTTAGCGCCATTTGTATCATACATGCGCCTTCAACTCTGACGCTGCTCTTATTCTTGCGCGGATGATATCTCTCGCATTCAGTGTCCATTCTGACTCGTTCAAAATGCGTTGGAAAGCTGACTCTGAGCTCTTCCATAAGCAACAGGTTTAGGGAGATTTAGGGAACCTCTGATATGTGAATGATCCTCCAGATCACACCTCCCCAATAAGAAGGATTTTGGTCCAGCAAAAGTTTATCCATTGATCCTCGGTGGCTCTGTCCCCTAATATTGTTTCTGCAAGCTTTCTAACTTGCAGTTGTTGCGTTGATTCCCTGTACACACACAACTCAAGGAACACACAAACAAGTATGTTGCATTCTAAGTGGTGTGATGCCAGGTCACCAATTTGCCCTTCTTGGGGTCTTATAATTTAACATCTCCCACTTACAAACGTTGACCATGCTTGGGTCTTAAAAATCGTGCTATCTACATAGATTGTAAATACTATGTTATTTACAAACAGTGCCTTAATTTGGGTCTTAAACATTACATGCAAAACAACAATGCTCAAATACTCACCATGGAAAAAGAGCTTGTTGATTTCATCCACTTTGTCTTCTCTTGGAAGAATACTTTGGATTACTGGCACGCCATCGGTGATGATAAACATGTTGCCGCTTCGACGATGCTCCAAAGCTGACTTGAGAATTTCGTTCTCCTTGGAGAACCTTTTTACGCTACTTGCATAATCTTTCTGGCGAAGGATTTTTGCTTCCCACACATAGCCACACAATGGTTGTTTGATCCACAAAATGTACATGGGTATGAACGCCATAAATCTTGGGCTAGTAGAGGGCTATTTTTTGCATAATCGAAAAAAACATTACCATACCTCTTGGGGTTGTTTGCTTTGAAAGTCTTACAGGGAGAAACCGAGTTATCTCCTTTCTTCTCGCCCCTGGGGAATGTCTTGGATTCTTGGACTGCTTTCCTCTCTGGACTAGAAGACCTTCCCTTTCTAGATCTTTGTTTTCCTTTACTCTCACAATCTTGATGAGAGGCTTGACCATTCCCTTACACAAGTTGTTTCGAGAGGACTGGTGACTTAGGCCCTTTGCTTGATTCTTGTCTTATGTAATGTCCCTTTTTCTAAAATAAAATAATTAATAATATTTTAAGTTGGGCCCAGTCAATTCTCCATTTTAGGGGCAACTTAATATTATTATTAATATAAAGGTATGTTTAATACTCATTTCTTTTGTTGGTAAAAAGGATACAAAAATTACAAGAAGTTGGAATGGGAAAAAAGAAAAGAAAAAGAAACTTATATTTTCATAAAGAGGTCAGTATTTGGAGTGCATGCTTGAAGATAAAAGAGAAACATATCTCCCAAGGAGGTCGGTCCTCATGGGGATCATGTTTTAGAGATATGGCACCACATATGAGCTATATAAGGGGTTCACTCAGCATGGAGAAGATTATGCATTTTTGGGATCTTGATATTTTCTTGGAGTTGGAGCACGCTTTGCCTCTTTCTCTCATCCACTGAGGACGGAAACCCTCATTGGATCCTATTGGGGACAAAAACCCTCATTTGTTGCATTAGTGGCTTCATCCAAGAGTCACATTTAAGCTTCAAAATTCAAAACTTCAAAACGGCAAGGGTTTATATCAGTGCTAGGGCACAAATTCCAGCTAGGGAACGCCTTTTTGGGGCTGTCTAGTTCATTTCCATCTTGATCTACCCATTTGGAGATTTCGGGATCACTTTTCAGTGGGTTTTGATGGTTAGAAAAAATTTATTCTAATTTTATTTGATAGCTGTCACTTTATGGTCATTGTGGGCTATCATTTGCATTTTTTCTCCAAGTATTTATGAAGTTATGGAATTTTGAAGTTTCAGCTGTTTTTTAGCATTAATTAATACCAGCAGTTTACAATTTATGGTTGAAGCAATTATTTTGCATGATTTCATCAAGGGTTTGATGTTGTTGATATATTTCTAAAACTTTTTGTGCGAAGAAGGCCAAAATTTGAATTTACCCTAGGTCGCTTAGGGTTTGGTGGACCTAAAACAGGTCGTTGCCCTATTTCTTGCATAAAATTCATTTTACTATCAATTGGGGTTTGTGTTATTTCCTTGTTTTTCAATTTCAGCCCAAAAAGGGACATTACAGTGGTATTAGAGCATCGATCTTCCCACCTTGAGGGTATTCGTGCAAGGCGGTGACAAAGAATACAAACATGGATTGTCGACCTAGGTTCTTATCAAAAAAAGAAGTCATTCCGGAGACAAAAACACGACATTCAATGGGACACAACACTGTGGCTATCTATAAAGAATATAGGGCTCTTCCGAATGAGACCTCTTATGCCGCCAAATTTATAGGGGTAAGTAAGGGTAGGTCAAGGCCCAAGCCTAGATCTCAAGTGCTACAGGAGGAACTTCCTATGGGCCGAACCAAAGTTACTCTTGGCATTGCAACTCAAAGAGGAGATAGAGAATGAAAGCCTCAAGGAAGGTGCTAACAAAATGGACGTAGATGAGTTGTTGCGTCTTAGGGACTCTCCTACCCTGCACACCAAATTGTTACATGAGAAACTACAAAGAAAGATTAGCCAAGAGATAAAGGAAAATAGGGACTGTTAAAACTCCACTGGAAGGACTACAAATAAGATGGGGGAGAAAGCATTTAAAATATGCGATTAATGGAAAACGCATGGTAGCTAGAGAAAGAAGCTTGACAAGGAGAAGAATAAGGAGCATGTTGTAGCAAATGAAGACAGTGAGAATGAGAACTAGAATAATAAGCAGTGTTTTGAGGAGGGAAACCTCGGCAATTTCAATAAACGTAAACTAGGTAGAGTGTAATGTCCCCTTTTCCACGCTAGTCACTAGGAAGGTCTTGGGCCCATTCCACCTTCTGTGGGCTTCAAAGAAGGAAAGCAAGGGAGGTGAACATTGCCATAATTGTAAATGGTTGTATTTTTCTTATTTATTTGATTACTAATTATGGCTTGGAGTGATTCGATTAGGTGATAGGTGAATGACAAAGCAAAAAGGAACTTCTATCTTCTCCTTCATTGAGGTTGGTCTTCTTGAGAGCTACAATGGAGATAAAGAAATACTCTCTCTTTTTATGAGGTCGGTCTTCTTAAGTGAAGATTAAAAGTGCACTTCCCCCTTCATTAAGAGGTCGGTCATGAAGATTGATCTTCTAATTCATCCTTGGCGCCAAAAACGGGTACTTAAGGAGGTTCAAATGGAGGGGGGTCGTTATTCATTCATCATTTTGACATTTAATTGGAATTGGAGCTACTGTAGCTTCTCTTCTTTCCATTGAAGGACGAAACCCCTTCCTTCACCTATTGAGGACAAAAACCTTCAATAGGATCACACTTGGGGACAGAAACCCTTTTGTGTGCATTGGTGCCTTCATTCAAGAGTCACAAGTGGACTTCATTGTCAGATTGCTGGAACAGCAAGGTGATTATCCGTGCATAGGGCACGGGCACTTCTACTCCAGTTAGGACACTTTCAAGGGTGTTGGCTCCCTTTGTCCACTTGATCTACCCACCTAGGAAGTTTGGGATTACTTTTGGAGGGGTTTCCGTGGTTGGAAAATTATGATTTCACTTTTATTTTAGTTGGTCTCTCTGAGATCATTTTGAGCATTTGTTTGTGTTGAAACTCCAAGTATTGGAGTTATGAATTTTTGAAGTTTCAGTTGTGTTTGCACTTGAATTAAAATTATAAAATATATATTTGCTCCATATTTCATCTTGTTGGACTTATGAAGTGCTTGGGATATTTCTATATTGATTTTCAGTCTATATTGCATGAGAATATTATCTTGAAAAGCCCATACACTTTGTTTCCCTAGGAAATAGAAAATCAGGTTCATCCCTAGGGCTAAGTGGTGATATTGTTGGCTGCCATATGAATTCCTTTGCTTTCATAAATATTCATATTTCTCTTCGTTACTAATGTCATTTTCAGCTTGTTCCTCTAAGTTAAAGTGATTGATCGGTGGCCGTAATAAAAATCAGAAGTTGTCATTTGGGTTTGAGCCAAAACCCTTATTTTTCAGTTTCAGCCCTAGAAAGGGACATTATAGTGGTATCAGAGCATCAATCTTCCCATCATGAGGGTATTTGTGCAAAGGCGGTGACAAAGAATACAAACATGGATTGGTGACCTAGGTTCTTACCAAAGAAATAAGTCGTTCCAGAGGAGGAAGCACAACATTCAGTGGGTCACAACATTGTGGCTATCTATGTCTAATATAGGGCTCTTCCGAATGAGATTCATGATGCTATTTCGTTTTCCGACTTTATAGGGGTAAGCAAGGGTAGGTCAAGGCCTAAACCTAGACCTCAAGTGCCACAGAAGGATCTTCAACATGCCTTGGGGAAGGTGACGCTCTCCACATTTGATGGTTCCAACAAGGGGACAGTCGAAGCATGGATGAAGATGCTAGGGTTAAACCCTAGACCACAAGAAAGCACCAAAGAGCCAAACCCAAAGGGGTTTCTCTTGAAAGAAGAAAAAGAAAAATCAAGTCTACAAGAGGGTTTTGAGGTGGAGTCCCAAGAAGACCATGTTGAAGGACATGGAGAGGTGTTGCTAGATGAAGAACCAAAAAGGGTTTTTGATGCAACAGAATCTCCAAAGAAAGAGGTAGAAGTACCCATCACTCTTTCCAAGGATGAGCCATTGACTGATTTTCAGAACAGCAGTATGAAGGGTCAAGGGTTTGATGAAATCTTGAAGCACGAGCCTAGGAAAGAGAAGGAAATCATGAAGCACGAGTTGGAAGGTAAAAATCCCTTGGTATTCAATAATGATTCATTGATTTCTAATGACAGCATTTGGCAGAAAAATGGAGAAGAAAAAACAGATTTGCATGAAGTATATGAGGATGACATTATGGAAGGGTATGTCCATGAAGGAAGGGCACTTCCGGTTCTTCATGATTACTTTCAATTCACTGGAATTTCCCAAACAGCAGTCAATGATGGGCAGATTGAGGAAGTTCATAACCTTGAAGAGAGTTCTGAAGATGTTCCAAACAAGTACCAACAAAATAAGGGTGAGCTCCTTGTTGGCAGCCCAAGGTATGATAGAAATGATCACATTTTGTCTCCTCCTATGTCACTGCCATACTTGTGTCATCATGGGCAGCTTGTTGAAAAGAATGATCATATGTCATGTTTGATGCCTCATAATATAATTGGTGATAATGTGAAGAACTCGTTGAGTAACATAGGGCACATAGATCTTTCCGTGCAAGTTCAAGATTATGTGAACATTAAAGTTTGGGTTCCGATTGATCCTTTGAGTTATAAGAAAGAGGAAGTCCTTGTTGAATTCAATATTGCTACTCCATGCATATGGTTAAAAAGAAATTTTATGAAGGATCGTTTTGAACTTGTTATGTATCCTAACAAAGTTGTGAAGGATTTACTCCTAGAGTGTTCTTTGAAGCCAAGTTCTACACTCCAAGGCAAGGTTATCAAGATAATCAGAGTTGCCGCAGCAAGAAGCTTGGTGTGGGAAAATGGTAAGATGTTCTTTCTAAATTCATATTTTGGATGGATAGTACTCTCCTTGGACAGCTGTAGATTGTCATATATGATGAAGCTCTTTGGGTTTAACATGATGTGTGAAAGGGATTTCAAGTATTGCAGTTGTTGCATCTTTCCTATGTTACTAATATCCAAGATTTTTGAGTTGGAAGTGCTATGCTACAGCCATGATGGGTTGTTCTTCCCAAGTTTAGGTATGGGGCGGTGCATATCTTCCATGGACAGAAAGAGATGGGCAGGTTTGGAGACATTCTTTCCACTTAATATGATGTGTAAGAGGGTTCAATCATTGAGATCAAGCAAAGCCAACATCCCAACATCTTTGGCATTGCTTGGAAAGAAATTTAGAGTTGTACATGGCTATTACAACCCCTCATCCGCACCCCTATGGTCTGATCCAAACCAATTTGTGAAGAAATTTCAGTGGGGCAGCTTGGAGGCAACAATTGGAATTCCAAATCAGCAAGGTAACAACCATCCAAAGGAGGTGAGCATAAGTATTGGTATATATTGTTTACATCTTATGTTGGAACTCAAGGATAAAAGGAAGAAGGCAATACTTCAAGGTAGAATGGATGGAGTTCCAAGCATGGCTACCACGAAGAAGGAAGAGGCATATTTTCAGAGCACTCAAGGCATAAAGACAAGCAAGGGTCTACTCTTAGGTAAGGTACTTCATGGTGATAATTTTTGGTTAGTTCCAGGCATGCACAATATTACTTCCTTGTGGGGGACACTTGAAGAATTATGTGCAAATTGGAGCTTTCTTGTTGAAAGCCATCTTCTACATCAAGTTGGGGTAAGTGTGGGCTGTAAGAATCTTGAACTAAGGACCAATGTATCTGTTGTTTTCCATTATAGATCTGTTGTTCTCAAAATTTTAGTTCTTATAAGACAATTTTCAGTTTCTACACTACTCATAAAATTGTCCCTTCCAGTAAGATTTCAGTTTGCTAGTTGTTATATCAATGTCATATGGCTGAGCATGCAAAATTCAGAGTTGGGACTGCCATTAGCAGTCATGGGCAGCAGCAAGCATGCACTTTTAGGAAGGATTTCATCATTGGATGATGTGGGAAGAAGGATACAGTTGGAAGAAACAAATAAATCAGACCTGATAACCTTGATTTGGATGAGGTCCCAAGTATTTTATGGCTGTTGTAACTTGTTTCCAGCCCATCCACAATCTGATTTGCATCTTGTAATCAGAGGGATAGCTGGTCAAGCTGATTATTCATCCATTTCTTGCTCTATGATGGAAACTACAGCAGTTTGGAGAGATTTTGGTACAGCTGAGTATGCAAAGGAAAGAGATGTCACTGTTGTTTTTGAAGTGGAAGATAAAGAAGACTTCAATGAAGAGAGGGGAAGCAGAGGTATGAGTTTGTTTGGATTGAAGCTCCTTCATTTAACAGGCACAGGATCCAGATTATGGGAGCACTACAGCATGTTCCTCCACCTTGATATGATGATACTTGGGCATATGAGTTTGCATTTGCTTGAGGGCAAGAAAATTTGGGAAGGGAGGACTGTAATGTCCCCTTTTCCACGCTAGTCACTATGAAGGCCTTGGGCCCATTCCACCTTTCATGGGCTTCAAGGAAGGAAAGCAAGGGAGGTGAACATTGCCATAATTGTAAGTGATTGTATTTTCCTTATTTATTTGATTACTAATTATGGCTTGGAGTGATTCAATTAGGTGATAGGTGAATGACAAAGCAAAAAGGAACTTCTATCTTCTCCTTCATTAAGGTTGGTCTTCTTGAGAGCTACAATGGAGATAAAGAAATACTCTTTCCTTTTTTATGAGGTCAGTCTTCTTAAGTGAAGATTAAAAGTGCACTTCCCCCTTCATTAAGAGGTCGGTCATGAAGATTGATCTTCTAATTCATCTTTGGCACCAAAGAAAAGTACTTAAGGAGGTTTGAATGGAGGAGGGGGATCATTATTCATTCATCATTTTGACATTTACTTGGATTTGGAGCTAGTGTAGCTTCTCTTCTTGCCATTGAAGGACGAAACCCCTTCCTTGGTTACCTATTGAGGACGAAAACCTTCAATAGGATCACACTTGGGGACGGAAACCCTCTTGTGTGCATTGGTGGCTTCATTTGGGAGTCACAAGTGGACTTCATTGGCAGATTTTTGGAACAGCAAGGTGTTTATCCGTGCATAGGGCACTTCTACTCCAGCTAGGGCACTTTCAAGGGTGTTGGCACCCTTCCTCCACTTGATCTACCCACCTGGGAAGTTCGGGATCACTTTTGGAGGGGTTTCCGTGGTTGGAAAATTGTGATTTCACTTTTATTTGATAGTTGGTCTCTCCGAGATCATTTTGAGCATTTGTTTGTGTTGAAACTCCAAGTATAGATGGAGTTATGAATTTTCGAAGTTTCAGTTGTGTTTGCACTTGAATTAAAATTATAAAATATATATTTGCTCCAGATTTCATCTTGTTGGACTTATGAAGTGTTTGGGATATTTCTATATTGATTTTCAGTCTATATTGCATGAGAATATTGTCTTGTAAATCCCATACAGTTCACTGCCCTAGGAAATAGAAAATCAGGTTCATCACTAGGGCTAAGTGGTGATATTGTTGGCTGCCATATGAATTCCTTTGCTGTCATAAATATTCAGATTTCTCTTTGTTGCTAATGCCATTTTCAGTTTGTTCCTCTAAGGTTAAAGTGATTGACCGGTGGCTGTAATAAAAATCAAAAGTTGTCATTTGGGTTTGAGCCAAAACCCTTTTTTCAGTTTCAGCCCTAGAAAGGGACTAGTATGAAAAGGGCGAAACCCATTGATGGTGAGGAGCTTTCCTCTCATAAAACCACTACTCTTATGAAAGACATGCAATATGAATCAATCATTGAGAGCAGAAGGTTATTCATTCTCAAAGTGGTGAACACATGGGCTCCATAAATGAGACTTTGGTCTCAATTAAAACAGACCATATTATTTGTGTTGCTAGGAAACGGGTACGGGTCCAAAATGCGGAAACATTGATTTTTAAAAAAAACTTGGGTACGAAACGACATGGAAAATGCTCGTACAATATATTATAAACAAATTAAAGTATATATGAAAAAATGCATAATACTCATTTATAAAAGATAAAGCATTTAATTTATTTTAAATTCATAAAAATTCAAAACATTCAACATGCTTAAAATTTCACATGTTCATGAATCATGTGAAATAAATGAGGGTGTGTGTTTTGCCATTGTATGTAGCATATTTATATACATTTAGTTACTGACAATCTCTCTTGCAAGATTGATTGTCTCGTGGTATTTTTGGAGAGATGTCAATATGATTTTCAGTTTTACCTATCTATTCCTTCATACTTCCTTCATACCTCCCATGATGTCTCCCTGAAATCCTGAAATATGGCTAAGTCTGAAACCTTGAAATCTGGTTGTCCGAAATCTGATAGGACCCTCCAAGACCTAGAATCCGCATTATAGCTCCCAAGTGTCCAAAACCACTCTCAAACATCTTGGAAATATATACATAAAATATAACTTAAATTATAAATTTTCTTATACTAAAATGTTTATTTGATGTACATATTGGCTGTTTTTTGCATTTATTACTGACTTTTTCCACGGGAAACGGGATGGAAATGTCCTGCGAATTTCAGAACCGTTTTAAGTCTGTACCTGCACCCATGCCTTATTCAGGTATGTACGTATATACTTGGGTATGGGGGGCCTGTAGGCATTTTCTGGTAACACAGTATTTATCGTGCCATCAATGGGAAAAAAATTGCAGTGGCCCTTTCCAACTCATTCGAGAGTATGGTGGTGGCACTTAAATGTCTGGAAAGAGAGACAATTCTACAATCTTGGAGACCTTGCAGATAAAGTGAACAAACTAAGCGCAGACGTCTCCACTATGCAGCAAAATATTACTAGCATATTTAAAAACATCAATTGTATTGCTAGACGCATCCGCCATTGGATGTGACATGCAAAGAACAACGGGAATGATAAGGATCACAATTTCCTCTCGGATAATGAGGGAGAATCCTATGTTCTCTGTGCCCTGGATTTGCCTGTTGTTGCCTTATATGCTTGTGTCCTCTTTGGCTTAGTTTCTTGTTGTTTGGTGTAACTTGTTGAGCAAGTTATATATTTTCTTTCTGGAGTGCTCCTCATTTATGGGTGGATGCCTCCCTTGTGGTTTGATGTAATCTTTGAATTTCAATAAAATAAGTAAACTTCAGCGGAAAAAAAATGATTAAAAGAAACAGGATTACCAGTTCTTACCAAAATAAAGCATGCATAATAAGGGACGCATGTCTATTTTGTTATAGTCTTTCTATGATTTAACACACTCCTACACCATAAATAAGACGCCCATCAATTACTGTCTTTGTTTCTGAAAATATCTTGGCAAAGCTCAATGTGTATTAGCTTAGGAATAAATCAGACCAGACCCAAAAGCTTGTTCTTTTATGGGCTATAGATTTTTCCGTAACATAAACTAGAACATCTCAAGATTACAAAGAGCGTCTTTAAGTTTCGATTATAATGTTATGACAAAGGGTGCTAAAATATAAGTGGTCTTCACCATATCAAAATTTCATATAAACTTACTTAACCACGGTCGATGTGTAATCAAGTACTGTACGGGTTTACACCGTCCCATACCACCCGTTTCAGCAGGCATTAGAAGCGCCATTTCTGCACCCACAAAAATAATATTGTTTAGAGATTATCAATTGGCAATACAAATCCATGATGATATTTACAGCACCAACTATAATTACCCGTACTCAGACAGTTAAATGAGGAAAGAGGGGAAAATGTCCAAATTAACTACACAATTTTTGGCTAGAAAACTATGATCTTGACATTAATTTGATGGCCTCAAGCTAAAGGCTAAGTCATAGAAAGAAACAAGGAAATCGCATTCAAGTCCACAAATGACCAACATAAGTCAATGGAACTCAATAATACAAATTACAGAAGTAAGTAGGAGGGTTAAAAAGAACTCCAAGAGCAGAATCATCAACACTGCCAGGTCAAACAAGTGTGCCTATTTTATACATGCTAAACTATGTAAACCAAGTCTATGGTTCTATGGTGTTCAAGAGCTCAAGCCTGCTGATTGTGCACTAGAGTTCACTTTATATTAAAATATTCAAGACATTGCATAGATCTACCATTGATATTCATCAAATACGAAAATATGGTAGCTAGCCAAAACAGATAAAAGAAGAAAATATCATATGTGGACCAAATTTTTCAAAAGAAGACATAGGGCAACGGATGCACGAAAAGAGAGAATGAAGTTTAAGAATCAATAAAGTTGAGCTCCCAAATTGCAAATTATCAAGATCGAGCAGAGTAAAATTCCCCTCAAAGATACCATGAATGGCCTCTCATGAACTAGCGGTTTGGGACCTCTAAAAAGAAGCAGCTTCTCAAGGACAAGTGGCATTTACAAAGACTAGATTTTGTCTTTATTCGGAAATAAAAGTTTACATAGGCATAAAACAAAGGTATGGATTCAACATCACTGGAAAGCTTGGAAGCATCTAGTTGTAGACGCAATAGGACAATGATGGGGACTGATAACAATGTGAAAGCCAAGCTCAGTTAGATGTGAGCTCTTTGCCTCTAGTACTGTTGTCTGGAAAATTTCTTTCAGATTTTAAAACTGGAATTTTCAAAAAAAATATATCTAAGTGGCCTTCAAAGAAATTTTCTAGGTCATGAGTTTAGGGGAGCAAAACCTTATTCACATTTTTTCAAATTTCCAGCCTTTTCCTCGTTTGGTCCTTTTGCGGTTCATTTTATCAAAGAAAGTGCAACTTTGATCCATGTCCGCTCTAAATCCAAGATCCAATATCCCTGATATTTTCCGATACTTTTCATAGTTCAAACCATAGTTGGAAAACTCGCCGAGTTATTAAAAACTTGCCAAAAATCATGCAAAATGAGTAACTCGCCAAAAACGTTAAAAAAAAACTCGCCGAGTTTTGGCGAGTTCGTGCTAAATATTCGCCATACGCTGCTTTTACATGTATACACGCTTTTCACACGCAAAAAACGTTGTTTTTAGATTTGCATTTGGAGGTAGGTTTTTTTTTTATTATTCTTTGAAATTTTTTCAAATCTTGTGTATAGTATTTAGGTTTTATAGATTCATATTGTGATTCTAAATACATGTAATGTAAAATCGAATGCTTGTAATTTTTTTATACTTATTTGCAGCCAAAGGTATGTATTTTTTTTTTTAACGCAAATTCATTGTAAATTAGTTAAATTTTATGTATGTGTATTGTAATCGATTCGTTTTGTAATTCTAAATACATGTAATGTAAAATCGAATGCTTGTAATTTTTTTATACTCATTTGCAGCCAGAGGTATGTATATATGTATTTTTTTAACGCAAATTCATTGTAAACTAGTTAAATTTTATGTATGTGTATTGTAATTGATTCGTTTTGTAATTCTAAATACATGTAATGTAAAATTGAATGCTTTTAATGTATTTTTATTTATTCATGCAAATTTGTTATTCAGGCACATTTTTTTAAAATTAAATTAAGTTTACGTTTTCTAATTTTTTAAATGTGCATTGTGTTGCAGATTAAAGCTTAACAATGGCATCAAGCTCGACATCAGGTTTGGCATCTAACTCAGCATCACTAGCAGGGACCGTTCTTCTGAATGTCCGCTCCAAAGCATGGAAGTATGGTGTACATGGAGCTAATGAGAACGAATTTTTTTGCAATTTCTGTACCAGAAAAATGAATAGAGGCATCAATCATTTGAAATATCACCTTTCAAGTATTGTTTGCCGAGATGTTACGGTTTGCCCCAACGTGTCGGAAGAGGCAAAGCGAGAGATGAGAGCAGAGCTGGCAGAATTAGAGGAGAAGAAACTAGAGAAGGCAAGGCTGAAGGCAGCCATAGCAGACGCTATTAGACTTGGGGCTGCAATGGCAGAGGATTTAGAGGATGATACGGCAACAATTGCAGGCTCTACTCATGGTCCACGCATACGAAGCGAAAGAGCCGGAAGAGGCGCATCTTCATCGAGTTCAAGCAAAGGCATACCGAGTTTTTTTGTGGCAAGGAACACACCTGGAGCACAACCTTCATTGGAAGGTACAACCTGGAACAAAGATATGCATGAGGAAGTGGATAAAGCTTGTGCAAATTTTTGGTACTACAACAACCTGTCGTTCAATGTGGCAAAGAGCCCATACTAGGAGTACTTGGTGACAGCGTTGACAGTTGCAGGGAAAGGGTACAAGGCACCCTCTCCAAAAGATTTGACTGGGAAATTACTTGAGGGTGTAATTGCAAATGCCACTACCATGCTAGAACAGCACAAAAAACAATGGCAAAAATTTGAATGCACCATTCTTTCAGATGGGTGGGCGGATGGAAGGAACCGCACCCTCATTAATTTTTTAGCAGCTTCAAACGGTGAGATGGTGTTTTTAAAGTCTATTGATGCCTCTAACATAATAAAAAATGCAGAGAATTTGAGTGTTATGTTAGAGAGTTGTATTAGAGGTTGGTGTACATAATGTTGTGCAAGTTGTCACAGACAATGCAGCAGCATATGTGGCGGTTGGGAGACTACTGCAAGAGAGACATCCATCACTCTTTTGGACTCCTTGTGCAGCTCATGGCCTTGATCTTCTTTTGGAGGACATAGGCAAAATTGATTGGATGAGGTTGGTTGTAGAAGATGTAAGATCCATAACGAAATACATATACAATCACCCTTGGGTTCTAAGCTTGATGAGAGAACACACAAAGGGGAAAGAGCTTGTTCAATTCGGTGTCACAAGATTTGCAACTAACTTTTTGACGTTGCAAAGTATTTCTAGTTTGTTGACATCTTTGAAACAAATGTTTGTGAGTCAAACATGGCTAGACTCGCAATATTCAAAAAAAGCTGACGGAGAGAGGGTTGCAAAGATAGTTTTTGATGATATCTTTGCAAAGAGAGCTATAGAGATCATCAAGATAATTTCAAACTTCGATTTATATTTCATTCCTTTATTTTAATTTGTTAAATTATACATATATTGTTTTACTTATCACTTTTTTATTTCATTTCTAATATGTATTGTAAGTTTGCAATCTTACATTTTAATTTGTGTGTAGGTGTCAGAGCCGTTGGTGAGAGTTTTGCGTTTGGTTGATGGGGAGCAAAACCCTATGGGGTTTATATATGAGGCCATGGATAGGGCCAAAGAGTCTATCCAAAACTATTACAGGGGGGATATCCTCAAATATGGTCCCTTTTGGGAGATTATTGATCGGAGGTGGAACAATCAACTCCACCAACCTATTCATGCAGCGGGGAACTACCTCAACCCCAAGTATTTCTACTCCGACAGCTTTACAAATATGAACGAAGAGGTTATGGAGGGCCTTTCAACATGTATTGAGAGGATGATACCGGATGTTGAGACGAGGGACCTCGTCATTTTAGAGCTGCAAAGTTACAAACATGCTAGGGGGAGACTCTTTTCTTCGGTGCTAGCTATTCAAGGGAGATCCACACAGTCACCAGGTAATAAAAATTAGAATGTTTACCAAGTTACTTATTAGTTACAAATTTGATTTTATTAATTAATTATAAAAATTTTATTATCTTGTTTGTAGGTTCTTGGTGGGAGGATTGGGGAGGGAATACCCCAAATCTTCAAAAGTTAGCCCTCAGAATTCTATCTCAACCTTGTAGCACTTCTAGATGTGAACGCAATTAGAGTTTTTTTGAGGCCATTCACACGAAGAAGCGCAACAAGTTGACTCAAAAAAGGCTCAACGACTTGGTTTTTGAGTAATACAATCTCCGACTTCGCACAAAAAAAGTTGAGGCCACGTCAGAGGAGCTCATTGATTTGGATGAGATAGATCCATACAGTGAGTGGACTGGGCAAGAAGAGGAAAACCCTACGTTCACAGTGGACGAGATTGCTTCTTTTGAGAGGGAGGCTATGGAGGGAGAAGCACTAGCAGGACTCCGAGGAGATAGTGGATTGGATGACATCTTTGGAGGTAATCTCCAACATGCAACAGAGGAGCCACCAGCACCGCCATCTAGTTCCAGCATCGAGCCAAATTCGCAGCCTTCTAGGAGGAGCGTGGAGACGCAGCCGAGTGTGGGGACTAGTAGAGACACTAGACCCTCTCCCCAATATTTCTCTAGATTGGGGAAGAGGAAAATGTAATTTATTGTATATTGTAGCTTCAAAGCTTACATAGATATGAAATTTATGATGATATTTTTCAATGTCAATCATCATAAATTCATATTACTTATCAGCCGGTTGTTGTATTCGCATGATGATGCGATTTTGTATTGCATTTGTATTCAAATCTAATAGAAAACACTTCTCCAACATTTTATGGGCTCATTTGATACATTTTGTAGTTATGTGTTGCTTAAAATTTATGTTTTTTAAAGAAATTTGAGTATTTTTTAAGTTGCCGAGTATTCCCGAGTATTGGCCGAATATTGCCGAGTTTTTGCCGAGTTTTTTTTTGGGGGGTCTGCCGAGTATTTGCCAAATGCGAGTATTCCAACTATGGACTTCAAGCAATCAAGCAAATCATATTTGTACAAAGCCACACTATAATCCATCTCCACTTCCCTTGACCAAATTCGTTGAAAAACAAATTTAGTTCATTTCGCTGGAAAAGGCAGAACTCTCTTACATACTCATTTGTAATTGAGGAACGAAATCCCCAATTCCCCGATTTAATCACAAGGAAACGCTTTCATAAGCCAATCCATCTGGTCCATGGCCTTTTGTCACACATCTGCTCTCAAGCCAACTTGTATTAATGTTCCAATTCTTCTAACTTTACTTGCTTGAAAGAGTTCTCAAGTGTAAATTAGCATCAAAAATAGATATTTGCTACAGAGTCGCTCTCAAGCCTACATGTAATCAGTTCCCAACTTTCTTGACATAATCGAAGAAAAATCATCCAACAAGTAAATTTGTTGGGACAATCGAACCTCCACACTCTCTTCGTTTGTTTGATTTGTGTTATGCCCTTAACCTATAATATTTATTGGGATATGTATGGCTGACTTGTGGCTAACATAATCTCTTAACTTGTCATATCACATTTCTATATGCTTTCATATTGTTAGTAGGGTCGGACTATGGAGTAACCAAAGCCTAAGTAGGGTCTATATAGGAGTTAGTTGTTAGTACTTGAACATCATATTAAGTATTCTATTCTTATTGTAAGGTTGTGTAGGTTGCCCCTCAAAATGGATTAGTAATATATTTGCATTATTCTGATCTTATTTCCATCATTTGGTGTTCTACTATTCTTCTGATTATCTACCCAAACAAGTTCATTACAAGTGGTATTAGAGCATCAATTTGAACAAAAATTGGGTCAAAACACTATTTTGAAATATTCATCTACATCTCGCAAGCCATTGAGAAATTTTCAGCAATTGTTTTACCAAATTTGGAGAATCATCTCAGTAAGCTACAGTAAAAAATTCAGCCTTCTGTGATTTGTTTTGCACGAGTATTTTTGTTTAAGGGTTTTTCAACAATTTGCTCACATGCCACAATTTTCGGAGTTTTTTTCCATTTTTGGAAAGATCGCAAAAAAATAGTACGGGTATGTTCTCTATGTTTTTGGTTGTCAGGCCGACATCACCACGAAATCATCTGGTCAAAGGTGAAAGTCTTATTCAACACGATCCAATTGTTGCAAGGTTAGAGGTCAAGGCAAACGGCCTATCGCTCTAGGAGGAACTCCTAATAAGGATGAGATGGAGTCAATAACTTTTGATTCCAGGATTTCTAAGATAGTGTTCCAGCTCCAGGAAGATGTGCGATGTATGGTGAAAAAAGATGATTTGAATACGGTCAGTTTGCAGTTTGAGAGCAGCTTGAACTTGATGAAGAATTTATGGCACAATTGGCACCTATCAACGCTGGCTACTTTGCAGCCACAGTGCAACAATTCTTACCATGACCATACAAGATCTTCAAGCAACCCAAATCCAAATCTGGTGCAACCTCAAAACGCGCCTTACTCTAATACAGGGGGCAGAACAGGCTAAAGTGGAGATGTGCAAGTTTGATAGGAAAGATCTGGTCACATGGATCAATCAAACTGAGAATTATTTAATATATATATTAGACTCCATGTGCATAGAAGGTGGTATTAGCATCCATGTATTTGGAACCCAAGCAATTCGTTTGGTATTGATGGTTGCGTGCTCAAAGGAAGAAGGTCGTTATTATTACCTAGTTAGTATTTATTGATGAACTACATATGCACTACCACAACATTATGATGAAATACTTCAGCTAGTTAGGGACTTGAGTTATCAACCGCCTTACACCTTGCAGCCTAGATCTCACTTACACACAACGGCTATTACATAGGATTTTGATTACACAAAAAAATTCTTTATTTCTTTCAAAGCAGATTACAATGCTTACAAACTCCTCTTCTCCTATACAATCTCAACTAAACAAAGATTACAATATATGTCCTCAAGGGGACATGACTCAACTCTTATAGACGTGTATGCAACTCTACGCACACTCCTCGCAAGTTACTCCTTGTGATCTACTCTAAATCCCTCAAGAAGAACAATTATAGACGTCCCACTGTGAGCTAACAACGTTCCCTCGCTTGTACTCTTAACTTAGGCCAGCTTCTTAATTGTGAGTTAGTTGCATTCTTCTAGCTCTTCTAGCTATCTTGCTCTGGTGACATGTGCTAGTTATTTTTCTTCTCTAGCTAGCTAACCTAAAATGAAAGGAGATCCTTTTATCTGTATGCCCACTCAAGGAAAAAGCCTTGGATGAGATACAGAAACTCCCTTTCAAGAATCTTCACCTACTCCTCAACTACAGTCAAGGGTGATATCTTCAGGCCTTCAGATGACACATTGCACACCATTGTACTTGTCTTAGCTACGTAGAAGGATTTCTATGTCGTTACACAAGATTATACTAACTTCGCAGAAGTATACAAGGGCCCGGTAGATGCATAACTCTCCATTACGACTGTTGCACGTAACTATGGAAAACTTCATAGAAACTGGAATCGCAATAGTTAAAGATGATGTGGAGGGTCTCAGGTAAATGGCATGTCGTACATCACCAAATAACCCCTCAAACACCTATGGTGTCTTGCGATATAGTAGAAAGATCGAAATCAAAAGTTTTTGTCGCAAGACATCACAAGCAACAAAATCTATGAACACTTATTAAAACTACTTCTAATTGTTTTTGGTTGATGCGGGGTTGCTTGTGAACCCAGAAGTATAAGTATCTCATCCTTCAGTACATACTTTTTCCAACTTGTAGAGTAACCCATTTTTGAGGTAGAAATTTGCCTTGCCTTCAACACCTAGTTTTTTTTCCCCTGGAAAGAAATCATAACTTCATATTAATGCAATACAGGATGAGGTTGGGATCGTGCCCCGAGCGAATTGGGCGGAATGGAAACCCCTCAATCCTTGGCAGCTAAGCCTAAGAATTTTGTGCATCTAACCCATGCAAGCTTTGGATTCAATCAAAACAAACATTTTGCAAATGTAACCAAGTGCATTCCAAAGGAAAAAAACGACGCAAAGAAAAAAAACCAGAAAAATAATGGTCACAATAAATAGAGACCAAACAACAAAAGAAAAAATAGTGAGACCTAGAAGTAAGACACAGAAACCACATCCAAAAAAATATCACTACCAACACAACAGTTTAAGAAGATATTCTCTACCACCTTGCCAACCACATGGCCAGAATCTGTAAATCACCCATAGTGTTTAGAAACTAAGCCTGATTATCATCCAAAAACTCTCCACAATAAAACTCCAAGATCATACAATAACGTGAAATATAGGACAACCTCCCCACAACGTAACTCAAACCCAGCAGTCCCCCATCACAATGAGATTTATTGCTTTCACACCTTCCCTTGCTCTGTATTCATTTAAGACCCATTGGTCTACCAACAATGGCAACCCCTCCTTCGAGAGCAAATCTGCATTGTATTTAGCTCCCGATAAACATGAAAGAAGGATATGTCGACAAAAGCGTGCAGCATTTTATTTATCTAGATGTAAAGAGGTTGAAGACCTAGATTTTCCATTTTATAAACCCCCTTTATCCAATTTATGACAATCTCGTAATCCCCAAAAACCTGCAATTTTCCCACTCTTTTTTCCTTTGCCATCTTGAGAAGTAACTTCCAAGCCATTAGCTTTGCGAATTATTTATAACCCTAACCAAACCCGCCCTGAATCGAATGGTGTGCATGGAGTTTAAAAAGAGAATTCCAGCAGCGCCACATACGGTTGGGGTGCCTTGAAAAGCACCGTCAAAATATCACACTCCAGAACGATCAATGGGAGGATGAAGTATCAATTGTGGTCTCTTTTCCATAGAGATACCTTTGAAATGCCCATAAATCGATTTGATTCAGGAAAGGTGTTGAAAATCGGGGATATAATCTACCTTGGAATATGCCAGCATTCCTAGAAATCCATATTGGTTGGTATTTTGATGTGCCTTGACATGTCTCCATGATTATTGCCTCTCATGATGATGTGAGTGTCTATATGCTACAACCATAGTATCCTCAACCTTTTCTTCTCTTTTATTTTCCTCTTCAACCTTTTCAATTTCTAGTGCCATTATCTCTTGAGTAGATGGATTGTTCTTTCAACCTTTTCCTTCAATTGCTTTTTGTTCTTCTTCTAAGTCTTCTTTATGTTCTTCTTCATCAGTTTCAAATTCAACCTCACGCTCAACCTTGACCTTTCTTTGTTTTTCGTGAGGTGTGATATCCTGCAAGGTGACCTTCTCTCTCTTGTACTAGATTTTCATGAACTTCTTTTGCTCATTAATATCGATGGTTCCTGAGGTCTCTAACCAAGGATATCCAGGAACAATATCTAAACCATCCACATCTAAAGCATAAAAATCTAAATGCAAATAATATTTTTCTATTGTGAGCTTTAAATCCTTAAAAAATTGAATTTTCTTCTCATCCACTTGAGTTTCCTTGATATTCCATGCTTGAACATGTAGATATTGAGCCATATCCATGTTGATAAAGTTATACTTGCTGCGAATTTATGGAAACAAGTAACTTCTTCCTTTGAATGCACCTAATGCACCCTTGAAACAAAAATATTGAAGATTCCTTCTTTGGAGTTCCATTGTTTGAACACTTATCCTCTACTTCTTCTTCATCATGATCATCTTCATCTTCTTCTATATTATTTGTAGCATCTTCATTTTCATCGTTGTCTTCTTCTTCTTCTTCTTTTGTGTCCCATCTAGCAAAAAAAAAAAATTGTTCCATTTCCTCCCAAGACCAGCCTAAACTCTCTTCTTTCATTTGAGAGAACCAACTCCATGTTGGACCATAAAGCCGAAGAAAAAACCTAAACCATGCCATTTCATATGAAAAATAAGTCTCTTTAAACTAGATCCACCATTCTTCGGCATCAACTCACCATTTCCCTAGAAGTATTGCATCTTCATGATGCACAAAATTTCAGGTTTCAAGAATAGACACCTTTGATCGAGATTTGACCCGTCCAACTTTGGCAAGTTGTCGGCCTCAAATCAGAAAATACAAAGAACAGACCCCTTTTAATTTTTTGAGAGCATACCAAAAATATAAAAAACTCAGAAAGTTTCTGACAATTGTGGCCTGTGGAGTAAATTCGTGAAAAATCCTAAAATTGCAATAACTTCCTCTAAATGAATCAAAAAAAATCTGAAATTTAGACTTTAGCTTCCTTGAATAGTTTCGCAACACCTATTAAAAAACTGCAGAAAATTCTCAATCATTTGCAAGACATAGATTAATCTTTAAAATATGGATTTCAACCCTTGATTTTGGCCCAAATCAATGTTCTAATACCACTTGCTAAGATCGTTACATATAATAAATGTATAATTCAAACAATATGCATAATACAATGAAAGATCAACACAACACAACACAAAGAATTATAGTAATTAAATTTTGGAGATTTTCTTTCTTTATTTTGCTTGTTTAGTTGGTTTGAATGCTACATCTGTTATTATAAGCCTTGCTCTCTGTATGTGGGCTGCCATACCTTTATTTATTCATTTTTAATCAATATTTTTGATGGATAAACACCATTGTTTGTTCAATACGCAATTCAAGCATTAAGAGGAGTTTTTTCTCCCTAGCTCGTTTTTAATAAAACCTTTCAAGAATTTGCATCTTCATTTACATTTACATTTCTAGTTTTAAATCTACGAGTGTTGGAACTCTTAGATCTCAAAAACATGATATGCATTTCTAGCGATGCCTTGTAGAGGAACGACAAAAAGTGATAGATTCAGTTGGAACACATAATTTAAATTCACAGCACGGCACAATTTGAATTGAAGGGAAGGATAGACAAGCTTACCGCGGGTTCACAGGAGATGTATCTGTACATGTACATGTAAATGCGGAGGCAGAAGCGGAATCGGAACTGGAACTGGAACTGAAATTAGAATTGTGGTTACCTTCCACACCTTGATTGATTACCACTTCCTTGGTTGACTTGTGCCCATCTCCTTCCTCATACATGTTCCGCGAACCTCTAATATATCCGATTCAATACTAGACTACCTAACAAGGGGTATCAAAGCTCTCCAATTGAAAATCACTTTTACAAAATGGAAAGAAGGAAAGGGATGAGTGGTCAATTTATTTGAAGTTATTTTATTTATTGATTATTCATTTAAATTAGGTTCTCTTTATTTGTATCAATTGATTTTTTCTCTTTTTTTAAATGTTTTTCATTATTAATTTTGTGTTTTATTATTTCATGTTTTTGTGTCTTTTTATTTTTCTCTTTTTTCCTAATTTCTTTATTTTTTGTACTTTTCAATAATGTTTATTTCTGTATAATATAGAATTCGCTGATCATTTATATTCTCATAACAAAAATAGTCGTTGTTGTATGGTCCTTCTGCAGCTTCATTATAAATTATTTATGGTTAGTGACTTTTCTTGTTGGTTTTTTTGCCCATTCTATGTCAACTTACATGTCAATAGGGTCTTAAATTTTTTATTAGAAAACATCACTTTATTAATGAAAAAATAAAGCACATAGCTAATCATATAGCGACCCCCCGAGGGGTGATCGAAAAAATACAATCGAAAAAAAAATGAATTGGAATTTTCAATCACCCTTACACAAGTAGGGATGGAAATTGATGTCTCTCGATTTCCTAGTCCTACACATAACAATGAAACACATGCAAGAAGCAGTATAAAGATTTTACAAGTAATACAGAGTTATCTAACATAGTACATTTAGTTGTGGCATTCGTATTAACTTGTATAGTTTGCTTCTATTACAGTATAATTGAATTAACTTTGTGTAAAACATTAAGTACAAGTACCTATATGATTTTACATATAATTGTTCATCCAATTAACTAAAGCATTGTGGTTAACTATTAAACATGTGCATACATTTCATTTATGTGAACGAGAACATTATAAGTACAATTTCATTTAGTTAGGTTAATCCAATTTCCTAATCATAAAGTATTTGTCTAGTTAATTTATAAATTACATCATATTCACAAATCCATGTAAAGTGTTCAAAAATGTATGATTCTATTTATTCTCAATTATCGAGGGTTACATCATTACAAAAGTTTATATCTCAAATATCAAATCACATTTTATTACATATGAAATTACAATGGTTTCATTCGCATAGTTTTTGATACATAATAGTTCTTATCATCCAATATACAATATCTACAATTTTTAATCTCAATATACAATACAATAAATATCAAAAAATACAAATATACCAAAACATCATTGTGACACAAGTGTCGTCTTTCTCCTAATACCCATCCTTATTCTGAATCGTATAATGATAGAAAGAGTATCATCAAAGTTATTTATCTCCAACCACAAACCTTAAACATCCACACATACCTCCTACAAAGTGAGAGTGGCCCTACCCTTCACGAGAAAAAAGATGCGAGAAATCAATCACATAAGAGAGAATATCATGTGTAGTATAGTCAACCAATAAGTGGTAAACCTATTAATAGGTTAGGAATATAACATCAAAGAAATAATGTAAGTAATGAATATGATTTTTTCCAAAAGACTTGGGATGACAGTAGGTACACATTCCTAATGAAATTTGGCAACATACCAGGGCATGAAATAATCATATCTTAATCACGAGGGAAGACCTTGAGTATATCCATAGTCAGCCCCTATTCCCTAGCACTTGTAACATGTGCAAACTACATTAGATTATCTAATTCATCTATATATATCACTCCCTAGTCAATATATGCATCTCTTGAAACATCCTTGTTTTTCCCTCTAGCAATTCACAACATGACATCTCTATCTCCATAACAAGTAACTCAAGAATAATAGAACTAGGACACACACAATAATAACCTTCTTGAATGTCTCATACCACTCATTCACATTATTAAGGACCCTAATCCTACTTTGTAATAATAGTACGAAATAAACCATGAATAGGATGAGAGTAATCACAACTCTCTTAAAAATATCATACCACCCAAGAGTGTTGTTATTACAAGAATCCTTGACCTGGTTTTTCATCACATGCAAAAGGACTATAATTACCCATAATAGTTTCCATACAAGTTTTCAAGTTCTACATATTTCAAAATTTGATAACACTTTATATAAGGTTTGAAAATGATGTACATACATAGATACAACCATCACTCTCGTTGATATTATAAGTATAAAACATATCATTTGCATGTATCTCATAAAGTTATGTTAACCTTGTTTTAGCTTATGATGTCTTCACAAAGTGTTTTAAATGATATTTCAAAGTTACGGTTTAATCGTAATCTCCAAGATGCATCATTAAGATGTTTATAGTTTCGGCAACACTAAATTTCTTCTCATGATATAAATTGTCATCTTTTATTGATTCCTTTCTTAGTTTAGCATCAGATTTTACATTCAACATCATAATAGGGAATTACTTGATACTCCCGAGTCTTATGTTTAATCATCTCATGTTGTATCAAAATCCTCTTTTATGAAACAAAGATGTTACATTTGCTAGTTATATCCCTTTTGTATTCTCCTAGGTATGTAATCCTGAGTTTTATGTGGTCTTGAACTTTATGTTTCCCCATATGACTTATGATAATATCTTTGCATGTAATAAATGAATAATTCAAAAAATATGTAGAACATAACACAACACAAGAGATATTGGTGTTCTAAGATGCCCACATATTCAATAGATTTGTAATAATACCCTTAAGGTAGGGCAACACCATACAATGCTCCTTGAGGAACACGTATTCCACAATCTCCCAATATGAGAATCCCACCTCGAGGGGGACACCTCTAATATAACTCTACCAAGTAGAAGACTCAACTCATACATGAAATCCCTCATAGTGATACTCATATCATATATATATATATATATATATATATATATATATATATATATATATATATATATATGCATACATTACTCCTAATGGATGGGTAACACATAATCTCAATGTAGGCCGACTCATTACCCAATATAATTAATGCATATGTGACCCCATATATTATAAACATATAACTAAGGGGAATGTGCGCCACGTGTCTGTATATCTATCAACCCATATACATTATAATATTGTATCCCAAGGCATGTAACATTCCCTCCCTCTTTGACATTTTTCATCCCCAAAACATGAGAAGAAACAATCTAACGAGTGTGCTTCAAATCATGACACACTTGTCACCATGGTCAATTATCAAACCACCCAATGATCTTAGTGGATGATAAATTGCTAAACCTAGTTCCATAATTTTCTACACTGCTCTAATTTGATCCATGTCCATATTTGTTCCTCTTCAACATCCATGCATAGCCATAGTAATTATTTGTGTGATTCCATGTCACACAATCACTTCTCCATTGATTACACATATAACAATAGTGATTATTCCTCCAATTACATGTATATCCATATAGGTTGTTTCCCTCATGTGCCCTACTATGACTCCATGATTTTTTCCTCACATAATGATGTGGGTTTCTATATATTTCAACCTTGGTACCCTCAACCTTTTCCTCAATTTTATTTTCTCCCACCTTATTGTTTGTTATTTATTTATTCTCTTGAGTAGATATATAATTATTTTATTCTTTTTCATCATATTCTTCATGTTCTCCTTCTAAATCATCCTTACACTCTTCTTCACCATCTTCAGAGTCATCTTCATGCTCTATCTTGACATTTCTTTACTCCTTGTTAAGTGTGATATCCTGCAAGGCAACCTTCTTTCTTTTGTACAATATCTTCATGAATTTATTTTCCACAATAATATTAGTTGTTCCTAATGTCTCTAACCAAGGATATTCAAGAACAATATCCATATCATTTATATCTAAAACATACAAATCTAAATGCAAAACATATTTATCTATAGAGAGCTTTCAATCTTCAAAAACTTGAATTTACTTACCACCCACTTGAGTTTCCTTGACATTTTTCACCTAAACATGTAGATATCAATCTACATCTATGTTGATGAATTTATACTTTCTATTGGGGTTTATGGAAACCATTACTTTTTTCTTGTGAATGCACCCTTCAAACTAAGATATTGAAGCTTCCTTCTCTCAACTTTTATCTTGATCCACTATATCTAGACTTCTGAATTATGTGTAGCCTCTTCATCATCAACATTTTTTTCTTCTTCTTCTTTTTCCAATTTTTCCTTATCATCAGTATTATCCTTATATTCTGATTTAATAGAATTTTAGTCTTTATCATATGTCTGAGATCAATAAGATAATACCATAAATGCACGAGATCTAACATGTAATGGCAAACAAGTGTAAGTAATAAGAGGATGAGACTGACTTAGTTGATAACACGTTGTCTATGTTGGATCTAGGCTAAAATGGTACTAGGATGGACGAGATCTATGTTGTATATGTTTAGTCTAGAAAATATAGATCTGCAAGTATTCTAGATAGTACACCTAGAAGAGGACAAGACCGCCCAGGCGCTAGTGTTTGTACTAGGTGCTAGTGGCCTGAAAGTAGTTTCGGATCTAGTCTTTTCAGGGTTTGAACACATCTTCTTCACTTCACTCTTTGTCATTTTGACTTCATTGTAGGGTTTCATAGTTATACATGTACTTGCAAAACAAATTGTAATTACCTACAAGGATCAAGCACGCATTAGATGCAACAAAATATGCTCATTGTAGAAACCTCAAAATCACATACTTATTTCTAGTTTATCCAAGTTCACATCCTTTATGATTGATTAATTAAATTAATTGATTCATGCACATTCACCTTTTGGGATTAATTAAATTAGTTCCCAACACACCTTGGCTAACTTAATTAAAATTTATTAAATAAATGGTTAATTAATTGTCTCACATGTTGTAGCTAATTAAATTTGTTGCTTAATTGGAAAATACACTTATTTTCCTAGTCAACAGCCACTTATGCTCCATTTGGACCCCACTTGGACTCCACTTGGACTCCACTTCCTCATCCTATTCAACCCCACTTCTAGAATCCTAGAAAGGAGAGGGAAATGAATTGCACGTACAATCACCTTTCTAGATGTAACTTCTTCCAACTGAATTAATTTACTACCCCTCAAATGGGATTAATTCATCCAAAAATTTTAACCTCCCTCAAGTGTTATTTTTAGCATGTGCATTCAACTATCTGCAACCACTCTCAAACCATTATTTAGCCTCTATAAAAGGGCAAGCTTATCCTTTACAAATCCTCTTGGATTGCTTTCTCTAGCTTGCAACAAAACTCTACTATTTTTTCCTCCAATATCTGCATATTGGAATCTTTCCCAATTACTAAAATCTACTTGTAGCATTATCAATTCCGCATTCGGGGATTAATTCAAGAGCACCCACAATAGGAATTTGTACAAGGTGCTACAAGTGTAAAGAATTCCACAACTTTATCCAAGGTTTGCAAGGAAAACATAGAGGAGAAGGTTTGTTAATTAATTGTTTATCTTTCTGTTATGGCTTATTTTTCTGTGCTCACATTTCTAACACACCCAGTGAGACTTACCCACACTTCATTCATTTTTGTTTCACATTTCATTCATTCTTTAATGCATATTTTTATCTTTATTAACCATTGTGTGCATTTGGTTTTATGTGATTAATATTTTTGTTTTGTGTGTTTTTTGTGTTTTGTTGTGTTCTTGTGCTTACAGGAGTGTATTTGTTATATGTAGAGAGCATCCAAAAATGGGAATCAAAGTTTAAACAAACCATTAAATTTATTTTTCTTTTTTGTTTTACTATTTTTGTATTTGTGCAGGTGTATTCTGAGAAAATCTAGAAGCAAAGAATCAAAATCTTAAAATAAACAAAAAAATCTCCCATAAAGTATAGGTGCTTTTCCTCTAAATATAAAGGTTGTTTTAGCTATGGCTACATTTAGCAACACCTACTAAAGTTGGGGTATTGCCTAATTTAGCTCCTTATCTCTATACCCCCTATCATCTTGAAAACTACCCCGCTTGGCCCTAACTTGACCGAGCTGAGCTCACCCTCCATTCGCCTCACTTACTTCAACTCCCCCACTGCCCAACTCAGCCTCAACTTGGTTAAGCCAAGCTCCTCCCTACCTCCTCATTGCTTCAACCTCTTCCTCACCCTTACTCTGCTCGCCCACACAGCTAATCCCAATTTTTGATCTCATACCCCTCAACTCGTCTCGTTTGGATATATCCTTAACCGAGTCATTCAATCCACTATCTCCCCTCACAACTTAGAACCTTGGACGAGTTTATTGTCACCTTACTACCTTATCCTCGGCCACCACTAAGTTTTCATCACGATGCCATCATGTTGTCACTACACCACTATCAAGCTATTTGTCTATTTATTGTCTTTACCACTTTGTCCTCCCATCTCCCACGTTCCATGTCTCCCCTACTCCATTTCCACCCCCACACCATTGAGTTGTGGTCGAGTTGATCCCCGTAGACCCTTCCATCACCTTCTAAGTCCTCCCTCACACCAAGTAACCCTACGTCTCACACTATCCCTGAGTCCCCTGGCGAGCTGATCAACGAGCTCCCTACCTCATCAATCCATTCAAGCCCTACACACAAAGCGAACCCTGCAAACCCAAGCTCGAGCCCAAGCCCAAATAAGGAAAATATTAACATTTTAGGGATTTTCTATGTTTAAATGATTTAGCTTAGGTTTAGCTTGGTTTCAATTTTATTTAAATTCCTTCTTTTCTAACAATGGTTAACTTTAGTTTAGTTTATTCTAACTCTTTTTCTTTTTTTAATTAATTAATTATATTGTTAATTAATTAGGGTTTATTTTAACATAATTAGGTGCTTTACTCAAATTTTTGATTAACTAGATTAAATTGAGCTAACTAGGTACGTTAAATCAAGGGTTATTTAATGTTTATTCATGTTTAGCTCATTTTTATAATATTGCGATGTAATTAACACTTTTTGGGGTTTATTTTGTGTTTCGAATCATGGTTTTTGCGATCTCATCAGAATAAAATTCACTTGTATGTTCTTTTCTCGTGCTTGTATGAGTGATCTTGAAAATTAGAAATTTGAGTTTATTTGTTTATTTTTCGTGTTTTTCTCATGTGTTCATCACAGAAAAACTTTCTAATCAATTATTTGTAGGACCATATCTAAGGCAGTTGTCAAAAACATTAAAACTATTAACTACAAGTTACCTTGTTCGGAGATCAAACAAACCCCTTATCACTTTTTTATTATACTTTATAAAATTAACCTTAATTTAAACTTTTCAGAGTTGGGATTATTCCCTTTTCAGATTATAACTGTGGGAAGTACATGGCTATGGGATAAAAACTCACTGTGAGTAGTACCACAAGAACCCTAAAGTATTTGACACCTTGAGTGAACTAGATGATGAAATGGGAACCCCCACCCACTTGACTAGTAAGTCTTTTGTGAGATTAACATAAAAATTATCCTTAGTAGTTGCCTCGGTTTGATCCTTTGAGTGGAGTAAAATCTGACTTATCGTATCAAAGGGGGTAAAGTAAAGTCGACAACTAGCAATAGTACCACACTCGCTTGGGTAATATTTTGGCATTTAGGGAGAAAAATATTTTATAGGAATCCCCTCCTTAAAAAATCCAATTTAAGCTTAAAGGCCTTCCTTTCATAACATCATTCTCGTCTTTTTCACGTGTTAACAAGTTTGTGTTCCATTCTTCTCACACACATTTTCTCTCTCATCCACCTTGTCACTTTGCAATCAAAGCTAAGTCTTAAGTTGTAGACATTCATACCCAATCATGATCACTTCTCCATATAAGTCTTGACATCTTGATACTTTCTTTATCATGGTCAAGCACAATCACCATCACATTGATATATCATTTCCCTAGGTCTTAATTTTAAAATTTACAATTGTTTAACTTTAAGAATTCAACCATATTACATCGTCAAATTTAACATTCACTTTGTTCACTTTTCAACATATTTCTTCACTCCTCTCTCCTAGGCATTCATTTTTCTACAAGTTGATTTCCTTATCTAATCAATCAACCCCTCTTTCTCTCGTATCTTCACATTCACTTTCTTGAGATTTAGACTATCTATCATCATTTCTTCACTTCTTATTTCAACTTTCTCATTGGTGTTATTTGAGTACTCCCCTTACATTGTTAAGTCTCTTATTTATTAACACTCATTTTGTTAAGATTCAATCACCTTCCTCGTATTTCTAATTATCTTCTTTCTTAACACTCATTTTGTTAAGCGTTGAGCATCTTTATCGTGTTTCAAGCTTGTTCCTTCTTAACACACATTTTGTTAAAATTCGAGCAAACCAACCTCTTTCACCTCTTCCATCTTTACATTCACCTTATAAAGGTTTGAGAAACCTTTCAAACCTTTTCATCTATGTTAGCACTCATTTTGTTAAGAGTCCTCCAATCTAACCTTTCAATCACCTCTTTTACCTTAACACTACTCATTTTCTAAAGGGTTTAGCAATCACACTATTTCATTTCTCTTAAACACTCATTGTGTTAAGAGTTTACATTTCAAACCTTTTAAGTCTCTTCTACCTTAACACTCCTTTTGTTAAGGTTTGCACAAATTACCTTTATAGTCTCTTATATCTTAACACTCATTTTGTTAAGAGTCAAGAAAGCTCACCTTTTTAGCCTCTTCCATCTTAGCACTCATTTTTCTAAGGTTCGAGCAATAAAATATTTTACCCTCTTCCATATTAACATTCACTTTGCTAAGGCTTGAGTTATTCAATGTTTTGAATCCCCTTTTCCATCTTATAATTCACTTTGCTAAGGGTTGAGTCATCTTGACCTTCATTTCCATATCCTCCATCTTAGCATTCACTTTACTAAGGGTCAAGTAATCTATCACATTTTTCTTCATTACTCCCCTCTTTCAAAAATGGTGGGAATAAGACACTATGATTATAGTCCTTTTGGAAGGAAAGATATAAATCCTTTCCATACTAGCTCTGATGAAGATAATGAAGACCAACTTAAAAATATTTCCATATATGTCATTTTATGACAAAATAATCGCCAATTTTTGCTTCATCTCCTTGATATGGGAGCCAAATTCCCTCTGGACTTAGATGATGACATTTTGAAAACCTTACAAGGTCAACCCAAATCACCTAAGGGTCCACTACCCGAATCAAATAATACTGATGATGCAAGACCAAGTGTAACCAACACCGATAATAAAGGAAAATCTAATGCTTCATCCCCCAAGTCCATTCAATCCTTGATTGATCAAATCAATGTAATGTCAAAACAATTTACAATCATATCCTCCCAATTCACCAATGACACCAAAGGTATTAAACCCACGAATAAAAGTGACAATACCTTCTAAACTCATTCTAAGATAGATAAAGAGAAAAAAATCTTACAAATGATAATTCATCATCCATCCCACAAAATAATTCATGATTTTCTCAAGAATGGAAATTGATGAAAGACACCATTTCAAGCATGCAACAATAGTGCAAACAATTCAATTTCAATGAATTGTGTCCTTACGCTTTTGACATGAACATCTTACACATACCCTTCCCATGCTATTTCGAGACGCCTAAATTTGACAAATACAAGGGTAAAAATGATCCACGAGAGCATATCAAGGATTTTTTCATGACATGTTAAGAAGTGACATATAATGATATCTTTCTCTTGTGCGTCTTTTCTAGAATTTTAGGGGGACAAGCTTTGGATTGGTTCTTACACCTTCTAAAGGGATCGATCACCCCTTTTGTGGACCTCTCAGAGAAGTTCGTTAAACATTTTTCATTCAACCTTGACTTGGAAACCACAATGATGGATTTGTACAATTCAAAACAATGACCAAACGAGAGCTTTGCACAATTTTTACAATGATGGATAGGGATCGCAAGTCAATTTTCATGTTCAATCCTTGAAAAATAAATGGTTAGCATATTCGTACCAAATTTTAATGAGTTATCCTTTCACATACAGATGCACTGTTGTAGACATAAAATCTATGCACTCGGGTACATTTCTAGGTCCTAAATCATACTAATGTATACATGATTCCTAAGTAATAAAAATAATGGTTAACAACTCATTTTGGTTTTTTAGTTGCTTTATCTCTTGCACTTTATTAGGTTTACACATCTTACAACTTTGTTGTCACTTTAATGATTCATCTTTTGATGGCCTTGGACACTAGCACCCAGTCAGGATAGAAGTGCCCGGGCGCTCTTGTACCTCATGGGAGCTCATGTCCCTCTCTTTCTTAATTTTACTCTTTTGGGTCCTTTTTGCTTCTTGGTCACCTTTTAACACTTTGGGTCAGCCTTTCAACTGGTAATTATGAAATTCAAACAAAGGAATTATGTGTACTTAGTTACTTCTCTCAAATAAGGGGCCAAACACTATAAGAATTATCTATCATCACCCAAGCTTGCACAAAGTCACAAGAGCACTATAAAGTACATATCTAGCACATCCATACAAGGTTCAAGGGCTTCATTGATCTGCATACACTACATAGGAGGGGTTTTTATTTTATTCCATCGCACACATTTTCTATACTCAGGAAAAATCTAGATCTAGCCCGTTATCATCATGTAACTTGCACAAGGGAAACCTAGGACACAGATACACACACATACAAAGAACTACATAGAGTATTAGATGTAGTGCAACACTCTTTCATAAGTTCACTCTTTGGGTGACCGTCGGAGTTAGTCTGACTCCTCATTCTACATCTTTTTTATTAGATTTGATGTGGTTTGTGGGCATGTGTAGGTACTCATCTGTTTTGAAGGTGATCTAAAAAATATTAAAATAATACTAAAACCTAATTCTAGAGTCAAAAGGAAATGATAAAGTGATAAAGTACATATCTGACCTAAGCAATAAATAATTAAATTTGAAATCCCAAGTGCAAGAGAAGGAATAAAGTACTTAGCTAATTTTACAATTGATCATGGACTATGTCAAACTAGAAAATTGATAAACATGAGGAGGGAACTGTCGTTACTATGCCCATAAAGTTATGTGACTGTCGAATCTACATGGACTAGGGCACCTAGACTGGATCAGGGGTGCCTAGGCGTGCCTGACTGCTCCTAGGTGCCTATGATTGCGAAATTGGTCAAAATATGAATTTTACAGTGTTGCAAGATCTTCACTAAATGTCATTGTTAGTCACCGTGTATGTCATTGGTTGATCATCGAGCTCGCCTAAAACATGTCAAGAGAAAGAGCACCTGGAAACCCCCAAAACACATCAAATCCTAAAAATAAAAAGATGCAAATGGGGAGTCAGATTGACCCTACTGGTCAGTCCCTGATTGAGTGAAATTGTGATCTCAGGCATTGCACTACATTTCAGACTCCATGTAGTTTTGTGCGTGTGTGTAGAATCATGCCCTAGGTGGTTCTTGTGTAAGATGCACTTGATAGTGATTAATAGCTATATGTATCAAATGTAAGTAGATGTGTGGATGGAAAAATTAAATTCCCATCCTATAAAGTGTATGCAAAATAATGCAGTCCCTTGTCCCTTGAATGGTAGCTAGATGGATGCTTTGATGCCCTTGAAATGCCTTTGGATGCAACCTTAGGTGATAGTAATAGATGCTTAGAGCTTGGTCCTTCATGATGGTCACATAGTTTTTTGTTTATATGATTCCCTTATTTTAATTTTGTAATTAACCAGTATAAGTTTGAACACCAAGAAAACAAGATTCCCAACGGGTAGAAAAGACCCAAAAGATGTGAGAAAGCTACAAAGAGCTTTAGGGTGCCTGGGCACTAGCATCTTGGATGGGTGCTGATGTCCAGACTTAAAAAAGTTGAAGTATCAAAATTCAAATTGGTAAATAGGATGTCTGATGTCAAAAAGGAAACCAAAAACAAAGTAAAGAGGCCAAAAATAGTGGTCAATTAGTACTTTTCTCACTTAGGAATCATATGAATAGTGGTATGTGATCAAGACCTAGAAATATACCCAAGTGCATGATTTAGTGTCTAAATTTTCCCCCACTTTATGTTGTTGAGTGAATGCTCGATAACATAAAGTAGATAAGAGATGTGTACCTGATAACCATGTAGATCGATGGTGAAAATATTATTAAGGAGACAAGAAAAAGTGTGAAGTGAATAATATGAAGTGTGGAAGCTAGAGAAGAGGAAGTGACCCTAGGGGTGAAACTTATATGTGTATATGCCACATTGTACCTATTGTTCATGTGACTTGATGTCTGATGATGTGCCAATTACTTCCCATAAGGATAAACCTACAAAAGAGAAGAGAAAAAGAATATTCAAATGTGTATATGAAAACTTTGATTTAAATGTGTAAAAAGTGTGTAAAAAGTATATAACAATGTAAAAAGGAACATGTGCACCTGATCTGTGATGAGTGAAAGGATAGAAATGATCCTCAAAATTATATAGAAGAATGATTTTTTTGGGTGATCTCATACCAAGAATGAGTTTTTTTAGGTGATCTCACACCAAGTGCGAGTTTTTTGGGCAATCTCACGCCATGATAAAAGAAGTGTAGGGAGAAAGGTCTAGTGTTATTTTCCATCCTTTGACTGATTCCCAGTGCTTTATATATCGTTGCATATGGTGTGATCCTAATTTGTTCAAATTTGGTCCATTTTGATCCAGTTTTATCCAATGAAAAAATAGAAAAGAGAAGAAAGCATGCATGTTGATTGTTGGAGGTCTGTGAAAACCGTTGTGTAAACTAATGTAAAATGTGAAAATATGAGAAAATTGATGTAACTTCCCCTATTCATAGGAACCCAGGATGGGTCAAGAGCATCTAAGCACTCATGTTTGTGTCTGGGCACTAACATTTGTGTTGTGCTGAAGACCCAAGTTAGATTCTGGGTCGTTGTTGTGACTGTAGAATGTGATGATTTTTTGTTATACTATAACTGTGAACTACTATATGCGGTGCCTAATTGACCCAATATATGCCCCCCTCATTTGGGGTTCATGTAACATATCTAGGAGGATACGACCCAAAGGAGGACCTGACACTAATCTGGAACTATTGCCCTGTAGGGGGGAATGTGCTTGATAAAAACCAAGGCATGCGCAAACAAAGTGGCTAGGAAACATGTGTTAGTACAAACAATTAAAATACACATATACAAGAAAAAAATGTAAGCTAGCAAGCAAGAAGACAATGTAGACCACGAAAAGTGGGTTTCAAACATGGGACATTACTCACAATGTCACAAGACAATCAAGTCTGAAGTGGCCAAAAGCATACAATGTGCACACAAGAAAAATGACATAACTCACAAATAATGGCATATAATGATAGACAATGGAAAAAAGTGACAAACAAAGAGTAACAAACAACCATGGTAGAAAATAGTTCCTGTAAAGAAAATGTTACACATGAAGCACTCATTAGTATGTTAGAAATATATAAAGTATTTCAAAACATGTATGATCTGATATAAATTAGTGTGCTAGTAATAATATGAAGTAGTATTTAACAAAACAATAACACCTTTGATGTGTATGAAAGTAGATGCCCCTAGGAGTCATCGTGGGACTAGTAAGATGTACAGTGCCAAACATTTCTGTTGTATGTAATAGATCTCTGTAAAATTTGCATTCAAAAATAGAAGGAAAGTGAACACGCATTTGTATATATAAAATAGAAGGACATACGAAATATTTGTATAACATAGTAAACAAAGTGTAACATGTGAGTATAAGTAATCAAGAACAATGTGCAACCAAGATATGCAACATGTTGTGAATGAGAAAGATGGGATATAATGCAATGTGAATGTGATAGGAGCAGTGCACCCCCTAAGTGTATGTGGTGAGGTTCATTTATAAATGACCCCTCAACAGTCAAGAATGAACCATAGAACAAGAGTGCCTCATCGGGAAATGGTTTGAATTGTGTGCTAGAAAGATATGATCGACAAAGTGTAGAGCTTAAAGAGTAATTGAGTGTGGTGAGGTTCATTTCAGATTTATACCCTCAGCAGTTGAGTATGAACCATGGAACTAGAGTGTGTCATTGGGTAGTGTGTTATGTGAGAGTATGATGCAAGAAATATGTGTCGCAAATGCACTGAGTGTGAAATTTTTCATGTGTATGATGTGAGGTTCATGAATGTAGTATTCCCTCAACAGTCAAGTGTGAACCATAACACAAAAATTCATCATTGGGTAATGATGATACAAATGTATCAAGATGTGTGAAATGTGTGCCAAAAACTAGATGTGAAGTGTAGAGTGAAATAGTAGAAATGTGAGACACCTTATAATACTAGAAGGGGGGGGGGGAAGAGTAAGCATGATGCCCCTCAAGTGCATGTCAATGAATATGTTATAAAATAAAAGTGAAAGATGAGTGTCCCCTACCCGATGCTTCTAGAGATAAAGATGTGTGACCATGCCTTAAGATCAGGTAGTGTATGAGACATATGATGTATCAATGAATGAGACCTATGTACGTGAGACTTGGATGGTGATGGACACCTATGTGAAGGAGAGAATGGAGGTGATGAACACCTATGTGAAGGAGAGCACAGAGGTGATGAACACCTATTTGAAGGAGAGAATGAAGGTGATGATCATGTATGTGAAGGATACTGCAGAGGTGATGGAAACTGGTGTGAAGGGGAGCACGGAGGTGATGAACACCTATGTGAAGGAACTACCTGAGTGGTGGACCTAGACTGATGAGATGGACTAGTAGACCTATGAAAACGACTAGTTTGTTCCTAAATAGGTGAGATAGGAGTATATTTTTCTTTAGATTTGAGAGGTTGTGGGGACCTAGATGCTCTAGCAAGTGCAATGGAAACCTCAAGAGGAGGTTGTGTCCATAGTGTGCATGGCAGAACACCATTGATAGTAATGACTTGCTTGTTGTGAATGAACTTTAGACACAAGTCATTCATGGAAATGATAGCTTGAGTTGCATGGAGCCAGGGAAGACCTAAGAGCATGTCACACCCTTTGACTGAAGGTTCCACAAGAAATGGCACAAGCATGGTAAGAGGACAAACTATGACTGGAATCTTAACATAACCATATGATTTAGGAACTGGATATGAAATATGAGATAACAGAAAGTCAATAACAACAAGAAGTGCAATATAGCACACACAAATACGAATCGATGGATCAATCATTTTATTATTGATAGCACGAGGCCCAATAGAAGCATTGATATGTAATGTGTCAGAATAATAATGTAGCATGATAGTCGCAATCAAAGAATGCAATGAATGGTGGAGATGCCTCAGTGTGAGAAACTAGAAAATTAAGAGCCTCCAATGCAGGAGGAGGCACTGCGTGATATGTATGATTGGATGAAGATTCAACCACTTATTTATCATGTTTAGGAAGAGGATTGTTGAAGATCTTGAGCTTGTGATTTCTATTGACTGACGTAGATGTTGTAGGCTCAGGAAGCTCAATTACATTATTATCGATAAGATCTTGAATAAGATTTTGAAGTTTGAAACAACAATATGTAGAATGCCCAATGCATTGATGATATTTTCATCTAAAATTTTCATTTTAATTGTGAACTTTAGGATGAGATGGGTCCAGATTGAGCGGAGGAGGTAAGCGTAATAATATTTCTCTTAATGAGTTGTAGAAATAGAATATGTGGAGCACAAGGAAATTTAGTAAACGTACGCTTAGGTGGTTTCCATTGAAGCTTTTTAGGATTAGATACAACATTGAAAGTAGCTTTATCTTCATTAGGTTTTGTAGATGGCTTGAAAGTTGGTTTACTTTGAAAGCACATAGAATATGAAGCTTGCTAATAATACTTAAGCTTTCCCATAGATAATAGTTTACATTCTCATAGCTTAATAGTATGGCATAAATGATCGAATGATGGAGATGTCTAGAAGATAAAACTTACCTCGAGAGGTGGTAATAGACTTTGGAAAAATAGATCTTGAAGTTTAGAGTTTGTGAGTATATTAGACATCTTAGCTAGTTATTATATCACAAGACATAATCCGCTAGATTCTCATTAGATCCCTGTTTAATTTACATTAGTTGAGCATATGATATCTTAGAGTCAATATTGATATAAAAATGAGTGAGGAAAGCATCGAATAAATGTGTAAAAGATGTTACCAAGTGGGCAAGTAGATTTTATAACCAACACACTGCATAATTTTGATGACTGTGAGGAAATATATTTGCTAGTCAAGTGCAGTCATCCACATAACCTAGACATGCTACATGAAATACTCAGAGATGCTCTTAAGGATCACTATGACCATTGAAAATGGTCATTTTTGGAGTGAAAAAATTAAGAGGAAGTGTGTAAATAGAAATGGCAGGTGCAAAAGGAGTATAAGGTAGTAATGTGGAATCTAGATATGGAGATGCATGAAAAGTATCTTGTTGTAATCGATAGATTTGAACTTGAAGATATTGATAAAAAGAGGCTAGATTCTTGAGTACCATTGGAAGAGACTCATTGTATGTGAGAAACAATGGGCAAAGTGAAGTGTTTGGTGGGAGTAGGAACAAAAATGGGAATATTAAAAGTATGTGGAAGAGTGGAATCGGGAGGTGGAATAGAAATAGGAATGGAAGCAGGGATGGATGCAATAACATTAAGCTTTACAATATTGGTGGCCTCCTCACAAGTAGCAAATAAAATAAGTTGTAGATCCTAATGATGTTAAAAAATATGATCATTGATCTCTTAAACGTGGGCTTCAGTAATTTCTCCATAAGATTGAGCCATAATAATAAGATGATAAAAGACCTAGAAGTAAGGTGGGTTCAAGCGATGGGTTCACCAAATGATTTAACAAATATTGAAATTATGCCAAATCCTAATTGTAGAGTCATAATGAAATGATAAAGCAATAAATTACATATATGACCTAAGCAATAAGCAATTAAATTTGAAACCCTAAGTGCAAGAGAAGGGATAAAGTACTTAGTTGATTTCACAATTGATCTTAGATTGTGCCGAATTGGAAAACTGATAAACAAGAAGAAACTATCATTAATGTGTCTAGAAAATTGCATGACCTTTAGATCTTCCTAAACTAGGGTGCCTGGACTGGTTCAGGGGTGCTTAGGTGTCATAGACTGCTCCTGGGCACCTTTAACTACAAAACTGGTCAGAATCTAAATTTTACAGTGTCGCAAGATGTTGGCTAAATGTCACCATTAGTATCTTGTATGTCATTGGTTGATCACCGATTTTACTTTCAACCTGCAAAGAGAAAGAACACCTGGAAAACTCCAAAACACATCAAACCCTAAAAAGAAAAAATGCAAATGGGGATTTGGACTGACCCCAATGGTCATCTAACTGAGTGAGCTTATGATTTGGGCACTAAACTACATTTCATACTCCATATAGTTTTGTATGCGTGTGTGTAGAATCGTGCCCGAGGTGGCTCTTGTGTAAGATGCACCTGATATTGAGAAATAACTAGATGTAACAATGTAAGTAGATGTGTAGATGTCAAAATAAATTTCCCCTCCTATGAAATGTATGTAGAAGAATACAGTCCCTTGTCCCTTGAATGATAACTAGATTGATGCTTTGATGCTCTTGAAATTTCTTTGGATGCAACCTTAGGTGATAGTATTAGATGCTTAGAGCTTGGTCCTTTATTATGGTCACATAGCTTTGTATTTATATGATTCCCTTGTTTGAATTTCATAATTAACCACTAAAATGTTGACCTATAAGAAAAAAAGATTCCCAACTAATAGAAAAGACCCAAAAGATGCGAGCAGGATACAAAGAGGTTGGGGGCTCCTAGTGGGGACGAGGATGCCTGGGCACTGGTGTCTTGGCTGGGTGCTTATGTCTAGACTTAAAAAAGTTGATTTATCAAAAGTCATACTAGGAAATAGGGTGTATAAGACCAAGAAGTAAACCTGAAAGAAAACAAAGAGGCTAACGACAACGTTGAATTAGTAATTTTCTCGCTTAGGAATCATTTGAATAGTGGTATGTGACCAGGACCTAGAAATGTACTCAAGTGTGTGATTTAGTGTCTACAAAAGATTACAGGTATGAAAAATGATCTAACATAAAAAATGAAGTGACAAAGAGTGAGAAACAATGAAGATATTTTGACCTAAAAAAGACCAGATTCTTAGCATCTAAGTAGACACAGACACCCAGATCAATCACTAGCACCTGGGACACTCATGTCCTCATATGGGCACTTCGTTCCTATATATTCTTGGGTTTTTGAACCCTCGGTGAGCCATTTTGACATTGTTTCTATTTGGTTCCAGCAGATACATAGTCCCGATCACTCTCAGCTTTCACAAGATTAACTAAGTCATCATTCTCCCTTCATTTGCTTAGGGTTTTACATTGTTGAATGCTTATTGCTTGCGCATTACTTTACTTAATTACTTGAATATGATTTATCACAGTAAGTTACTCTAAAATAAGATTTAATTCCATTTAGATTAAATCATTTGGTGAACTCCACTTCTCCTTGAACATTCTTATGATATTCCTCCATGACTACGAATAATGTCTCCTTTACTAAAAATGATCTTCATAATCTGCACGCTCATCTTGTTAAAAACCTAAAGATATAGATCTCTTATTATTCACTGCCCATGATGAGGCCAAGTAGTTATCCGAGTTTAACCCTCCTATCTCCAATGATACTTTTATTCCTATTGTGACATTTCCACCTTCTTCCACCACCACTCTTCCACCTACATATATTATCCCTATTTTTATTCCTACCCCTACAAATCACTTTACCCTCCCCATTACTTCTCACACATGACCCATCTCCTCTTCAGGAACTCATGACCTTGCCTCATTATACCGTGATTTGCAAACCCAAATTCACTATTTATAACAAGCCTCTTCATCCTCCTCTCCATCTCTAGATTCCCCAATCCTCCTTCATAGCTCTTTTGCAACCACCACCTCCTAAGTTCATCGCACCTAAGTTTCCTATCTTCAATGGCCATAACGACCCTCAGGAACACCTTCACTCCTTCCACGTTGCATGTCTTGACTATACTAATGACCTTACACTATTGGAAAAATTATTAACTCATAGGTCACATGACTATGCTATGTGATGGTTCTATGATCTACCTTTCCATTCGGTAACATCTTTTACATATTTAGCTGAAACATTCCTTTCTCATTTTTCTATGACAATCGAGACTAAGGTATCCTATGCACAACTAGCTAAAATCAAACAAGGATATAATGAACATCTTGTGGACTCTGTATTGCGGTATAAGAATAACCTTTCCAAAATGACCAATGTTCTAGCTGATTCGGAATTGCAAGATCTATTCATACAAAGCCTTTTTCCTCCACTCCAAGAGTGTGTCATTTTTGAGACTTCTTCTTTTTTCGATCAATTGTGTCACATGCTCAAATTGTGTGAAAACAATATGCTATCTATAGGAAAAATGAAGTATTATGATACCTCTTCCACTTCATATTCCAACAGTTTTCAACCCAAAACCACATTCAAACTAGCCACTAAGCCTACTGACTTTTAAGCTTCTATCAATGTTGTTTCTACACTAGCCAAGATTCAATTGTATTCCATGAGGCACACTTTTACTAAGCTTCTTTATGCACCTCTGCTCCTATTACTGCAAATCTTTGAAGGCCATATGTTTATCTCCCCCCACCTCTTAATCTAGATACTTCTTGACCACATAGATGTAATTATGATGAAAAAAACACTATGATTATCACCAATGCAATGGGCATTCTAGTGATAGTTTTTTTATGCTCAAACACGTCATTCAAGATCTTATCGACAACAATGCAATTGATCTTCCTAAGCTGTTTACTTATAAACCAGTGAACGATAATCAAAATCTTAAAATCTTCAATGACCCATTACCAAATCATGACAAATATGCTACTGATTCCTTTGTTAATTGTACATATCACGCGGTGCCTCATCCCTCATTAGCACCGCTTGATTTTCTCATTACTACTTCTGACATGCCACCATTAGTCATTATATTCTCATATCGTGACTACCATGCTACATTTTCCTTTGATTCAGTGCATATTGATGCTTCTATTAGTACTCATATAGTCAATAATACTATGGCCCATCCCTCATGCCTTTCCAATACATGCTCTATGGCACTCTTACTCGATATGAAATTTCTAATCTCTCAAATCACATTTCCAGTCCCCAATTCTTATGGACATGTCATCCTTCCCATTAATGTTTGGTCCCTTACATACCAACAACGTTCCTTTTTACATATGAAATCAAGTGTTGTGACATGGTATTAAGTATCCTTTGGCTTTGGGATGCCCAAGCAATCCCTTCCATGATCCACTTATGCCTTAATTTCATTCATAACAGGTAAGTTGTCACCATTAAAGGTATTCCACTGTGCACATCATTACCTCGGCCCATTCTCCCTTCTACTTCAACCCCAGTCATGACATACAAGCCTCCACCACCTCTCAATTCTAAACCTATATCTACACCTAGCTCTCCCATCTTTACACAACCTACATCATGACCTCGTCATCCTCGTTGGTATATTAGTCCACCCCTTCAGCCTAATTCCCATACCTAGTTAGCCCATTCCTATAGGTGTTATCCACCTCCTTTACCACATCGATATCCCTCACATACACATATTTACTCTCCTACATATCTGATCCTAGACCATAGTCACATGTCTTCTCCTTCGGATACAAGATAAGTGGCCTTCGCTCTTCGCTATTGTTAGATAGCTTTCCATCACTTACACACTTGGGGGCATTGTAATTCCCCCCTTTGCATCATTATTGGATGTCTCAATCATCTACTCATAACTTATTTTCTATACTTCATGCTCTGTGCTTCACAATAAATCTGTCCTAGCATCTAATCTCAATCAGATATCATACTTTTGTTATCCAATGACACACTCTTTTTCTATGGTTCATACTTGACTGTTGAGGGTGTAATTCCTAAATGAACGTCATGTCACACACATCTGATGGGGGGTAATGCGGCTCCTCCCATATGCCCATCTTGCATATTGCAGCACACCATCACTTTCACACATCATATGCACATCTTGGTTGTATTTTACTCTTGTTAGCTTATACTACTTACATGTTACATTTTGTTTCCTATACTAGTTGGATACTTAGTATGTCATTACCTTTTTCTATACACACATAAACATTCACATGTTATCTTGAGGTGAATGCAAAAAAATTACATATTCTTACGTGATGTATGATGCTTGACACCGTTCTTTTCCAGTCCCACCAAGGATCACCCGAGGCTCTTGAGGGAATCTACCTTTGCTACTCTTACACTCCACACTCACAATTTCTATTGTTACAATATCTACCACTTCTTCTCACTTACTTTTCGCTGCTCTATACATGTTTTGACATACTACTTATCTTTCTAACATACTAACGAGTGCTTCATGTATAGAATTTGACTTGGATACTATAAAAAAATGGTTATCTGTTACTTCTTGTTTGTTATTATTTTCGGGCTATGCCTTATGTCCTGCTTGATCATTGTGTGCTTATGGACACTTAGAATTGATTGTCTTGTGACATTGTGAGTGATGTCCCATGTATGTAACCCACTTTTCGTGGTCCTTTTTGTCTTCATAATTGCTTGTTACATTATATTCTCTTACATGATAGATTTTTTACACTAACACTTCTTTCTACTCTATATTGTTTATATGTGCCTTAGTTTCTACCATGCACATCCCCTACCCCCCCTGGAGGTGTCCAGTCTACACTATGTATATCAATTTCAGGTCCTCTCATTTAGGCCACATCCTCCTACATTTTCCACATGCTCCCCGAACAAGGGGGGAGCTATTGGGTGAACAAATCACCCTTCCAATAGCATAGAACTCCAGAACATAACAACATAATACCAAATTAGCAAAGGAACATGGTTACAAAATTGTACAGAATCAGACTTGGATCAAAAGCATAGAGCAGACACTAGCACCCAATATCAGATAGGAATGGTGGGCGCTTGTGTCCCACTTGGTTGCTAGTGTCTGAGGGGAAAAATCAGATAGTTTCTCAGTTCAACACAATTTCAAGTAGTTTACAGTATGGATCTATAGTATCAGACACTTGGATTCAGTTACATATTTCAATAATTCAACCACAATTTAGTTATAATTCAGTTACAATTCAGTTATAATTCATCTACAATTCAGTTATAATTCATTTATAATTCGGTTACAAATTGGGACGTGCCAATCTGCATTAGAACTTATCATTTGAGAAGTGTCATGGAAGGAGATAAAAATAGACCTCTCTCCTCAATACTCTTCTCCTTGGCCTGATATCTCCCAAAAATCTCACTCTTTGCGTGAGATCACCCAAACACCTCATCCTTGGTAGTAGGACACTCAAATTTGTGGCTCAACCCCATCCGACAACATCTCTAAGATGAATAGGACACTTTTCTATCTTATACTCTCTCATACATTAGGTGCACTCTTTCTTTAGCTATTACTTTCTACTACTTTTACATACTTATACATGTGTTACTCTAATTTTTCATATACAAGAATTTCACTACTCTTTTGTTCTTCTTTTATAAGTTTGTCCTTACAAGCAACAAGAAGCAAATGAAATCAACAAGCACAAAATCCAACAACACGTTACTACTCATACGATTCACCCCTAGTGTCTACCTCATTTTCCTAGTTACCACACTTCACATTACGATCACTTCATGCTTCACATGGCTACTCGTCCACTCGACACGCTATTGGCTACACTCCTCTCCAGATTATAAGGTACACATCTTTTATCTAGTTTATGTTATCAAGTATTCATTCAACAACATAAAGTGGAGGAAAATATAGACATAAAATCTATGCACCTGGGTACATTTCTAGTTCCTAAAACATACTAATGTATACATGATTCCTAAGCAAGAAAACTAGTGGTTGACAAATCCTTTTGGATTTTTGGTTGCTTTATATCTTGTACTTTACTAGCTTTACACATCTTACAAATCTACTAACACTTGACTGATTTATCTTTTGATGGCCTTGGACACTAGCGCCTAGTTAGGATAGAATCATCTAGGAACTTTTGTCCCTGCTGGGCGCTCTTCTCCCTCTCTTTCTTCTTCTTACTATTTTGGGTCCTTTTCACTTCTTGGTCATCTTGTAACACTTTGGGTTGGCCTTTCAGTTGTCAATTACAAAATTCAAACAAGGGAATCATATATATACGTAGTTACTTCTCTCAAATAAGGGGCCAAACACTGTAAGAATTATTTATCATCACCTAATCTTTCACAAAAGGCACAAGAGCACTACAAAGTGCATATCTAGCACATTAATACAAGGGTCAAGGGATGCATTGATCTACACACACTACATAAGAGGGAAGTTTATTCTATTCAACCACACATATTTTACATACTCAGGAAAAATCTAGATCTAGCTCGTTATCATCGTGCAACTCTCAGAAGGGAAACCTAGGAAACTAATACACACACATAAAAATAACTACACGAAGTATGCGATGTAATGCAAGGCTTTGTCGTAAGTTCACTCTTAATTTTTTTGTGGGCATGTGTAGGTAGTCATTTTTTTACAAGTTTTAGGTATGACCAGTGATCTAACAAAAAAACCAGAGTGACAAAGAATGAGCAACAATGAAGATATTGTGACTTAGAAAAGATCAAATACCTAACATATGAGAAAACACAGGCACCCAAAGCAGTCACTAGCGATTGGGGAGCTCCAGTCCTCCTATGAGAACATGTATCTTTTACATTCTTGGGTTTATGAACCCTTGAAAAGCCATTTTGATAGTGTTTCTAGTTGGTTCCAACAAATACATAGTCTCAATCACTCCCAAGTTACACAGGATCAGCTAAGCCATCTTTCTCCATTCATTTGCTTAGGATTTAACATTGTTGAATGTTTTTTACTGATGCATTGATGTACTTAATTACCTGAATATCATTTATTATAGTAAGTTACTGTAAAATAAGATTTAATTCCATTTAGATTAAATCAAATGACTTAATAGTTTTGAGGTAGTTATCGAAAAGGGAACTCGAATTGAAAATTCCCTCATTGATAAAGGCTTGATCAAACCTCATTCTAAAGACAATGGGCACAATCATAATAATAATAACAATAACAATAACATTTCTCACTATAAATCTATGTACGTTAACCGCAATCACAATGTTATAAATGATGGTGTAACAAACAATCGAAATGTGCACAACATACAAAACAATCTATCAAAACAAACTATTTATAAACCAACCATCACCATACCAAGAAGGGAAAATCCTACTCCTCATGATTATAAACAATGACAATATACATCTTTGGGAGAATCTCTTTCCAACATCTTGCAATAACTGACAAGTGAGAATATGGTCACTTACCTTATCATGTAACCCTTTCCTAAAGTGGAATCTAAGACAACTTGGTATCAACCTAATACATATTGTAATTTTCATCCCAGTGATGGGCATCAAACAGAAAAATGTAGGAAACTTCACAATTACATCCAAAACCTCATTGATAATGGAAACATAGCGGTCAAAGACCAAACACCACATAAAACACCAAATGATAATCTAAAGGTGTTTCCTAACCATGATACATAAGGTAAAGCTCCCAAACAGGGTCAATCCTTGAATAATGTTGATTTTAAATGTTTCATATCATTTATCGTAGACACTGCTATATGAAAAGTGGAACATAAGTTTACACCTCATAGAGAAAGTCTCTCTTGCACCTTTCATCAATTAGAAAATGCTAACATGATCAAATATCTAGTTACAATACCGTTTTATAATGGGGAACCCAAGCCTAAGTGGTATGATGAATCCAAATATTGTGAATACCACTGGATTGACAATTATTCTACTAATAATTATTCAAGTCTTCATCATAATATTCAATACTTAATTGATGACGAAGTCATTTCTATAGAAATCGATAAAAAATCTACCAAAATCAAAGATACGTCAACTACCACAACTTCTAATGAAGATTTGAATTTTTTCCAAAAGAATGTACATAAAAAAATCAACAAGATCAGAATGACAAGGGTCAAGTATCTATAAATCAAATCCAATGAATCTCTTCTCTGGATTTTCTTCCATTATTTCAATCAAACATTGAACCTATTTTGAATAAAAAACTTCAAACATCAAACAAAAGCTTGAAGTTATTTCAAGACTCCTTTCCAAACCTTAATATAACTATAGACTTTAAAGAAGAGGGCCCATCATTAAGAAATGTTGAGCTTGATTCCATCCTTTCAATGTTAGCTCCTATGTCTGACATCTCTAGCCTTGTTGTAGAGACAAAACCACAACAAGTTTGGACACTTCCAACAACGCAACCTTCTATGTTCATAATACCTCAAATGATCAATCTTCCAGGCCTCTCTTCACCGATGATTCCTACATATCAAGACATGCATATGATTACACTCAATGAGGTGCACATACCCACGAATATCCTTACACCACCATTTCAAGATATAATTACAAATCTATCATCAAATAAATTAATCCACTTCCTTGAAGGAGAAACATTGAATATTTTCGCTCTACATCCTATAAGGATCCTCAGATGTACATCTAGGGGTAGACACAATATCACGCATATATTACTATTTTACTAAACCACCAAGTATGTTGTTATATACATGGATCTCAAGTAAGAAAAGTATTCACTAGTGACACACTCCCTAGTCCATCTGCTTGCTTTGGTTGTTTCTATTGTCTTTCTCTCTCACATATATCACTTCTAGTCAGGTCACAGGGATCCATGTCTATAATTTTTCTCACATTTTTTTTTAATTATTCCATGACACCAACACCTAGTTTGGACACTAGCGCTTAGGCGCTCTTGTCCTCTTTGTTCTTATTCATATTTTTGACATTTGTGGTCAATTTTTTTTGTTTTCTCACTCCTAACTTGAGGTCTTAGTTGGCATGTCATGTCACTAGTGTCAAAATTCAAGAAAGATATCCCTATATATACACAACATACATACCATTATAAGGGCGGGAAATTATAAAGGGCAAACATATCTACACACTATCAAAGGGACTGCATTTGTTTTGAGCTGATTAATCTACATACACTACATAGGAAGGAAAAGTTCTTAATTCCATCCCACACACTTGTATTTTATCTATCTATAGCTTGCTACTTTGGCGTCATTAGCATGAGGGAAACCTAAGTACACTATTTCACACACAAGCTCAAAAAACTACATAAATTCTGGTATGTAGCGTAATGCTCGGTCATAAGTTCATCCTTCAGATGACTGTCAAGGTTAGTCTGACTTCACATATTGCATTTTAATTCAAATTTGACATGTTTTGCGAGCTTATGTAGGTAGCTAGGGTTTTTGTTACAGGTTACAGTTACCTCAGTGATCCAAGTGTGAATATAAGGTGATCAACATGAAGTTACAACAAAACCCTAGTGACATAAGAAAAATTAGATTCTAACCCTTTACGTAGTCATAAGTGCCTACAGGAGATATTTAGCGCCCAAACACTCTTACCCCAGCCCAAACACCCGTGTCAAGCTCTGTCCACATACCCAAGAATTTATATCGAGCATTTTTGACACTCTTCCCAACATGTTCATTAGTTACTCCAGTTTAGATCTGCTTTTGGATAAACATAAATAAGAGAAGTGCCATATCTCTCCTATTTTCTTACATGGTTGCATCTTTAGAGTGCTTGAAATTTGTATTATGTTGTATTTTATTATAGTAGTGACTCTTAAATTAGATTTAATATTCAGATTTTATCAAATAATTTGGTGAACCCATCCTTATTCTAACTCGTTTCCCTAAGATCCACAAAACCTTCATGGATAAAATTATATCCTCCTCTCTGATGTAGCCTAGAATTTACCAGATAACACCCTAGTCACACTGGCACATCACTCAGCCTTGACTGAGCGCTCACCCGAAGCACGTAAAGGTATCAGGTCCCTCTTTAGGGTTGTTGTAGTAGGATGTTAGCATGATGAAGGAAGAAACATATAGATTCATAACTAATCCATCATTCTACAATGCATGCTACCCTCATATCTATGAAAGAACAAGTTTAAACAGTAATAATGATTGAATCAATAACATGCACTACTCAATTACACACATAATGACACTTAGATTCAGCCAATATCTTCCATCTATTAATAAATACAGAAGCTCCTTACAGTAATTTCAATCTATACCAAGGCACGTATGGATCTGATACAGTAATTCAGGCATATGCATATATCTCTATACATCCATACATCCATCACACTTTCACACACACTCATACTCTTACATCTCTTTACTATGTACCTAACATCATATATATAGGGTGGGGACTTGCCCTTCACCACTTATCTATTCCAGAAATAGGCCACATGCTATTAATAGCCACACCATTTACAGGCATAGCCACACATGCAAGTGTGCTATCTATAGTCCTCTTGCAGTTAACTGAAGTTCCAATTCTATTCTCAGCTCATCTCCATGCAAAACACTTCGATCCATCCTCCAAAGATAGACAATGCATGGCGCATACGTCTCTGCATTGTTGGTGTGTTCCGCACGCCATCTTCTAAAAATAGGTCTTCATGCTCAAAATTGGCTAAGTCCTGAAATTTGAACTTGCCTTCCATGTGTGGGTCCTTCCTGTCCTTCCGCGCCCTTGATTCTGGCCTTCTATCCCACGTGGACTCCTTGTGTGATCTTTGACAAGTATTCTTGATCAACATTACCCCACACTAATCTCATTATCATCCCGACAATGGGTATCTCCAAAAATTTGAAGTAAAGAATAGAAGAATGGAAAGAATAAGAATGAAAGAATGTAGATAAATAAAGAATTTCTATGAGGTTATGAGACAGCCTCCTCTGTATCAGTTTGAAGTATCAACTCTAGATACTCCTTTATTTCGGCCTCCAAAACCTGCCATTCAGTGAGTGCTTGTTCTACTTTTTCTGGGATGTCCATAGTAATGGATTCCAAATCATCCCTCAAAATCTCTCCTTTCTCATTATGTAGAACCAACACAACGTTGGACATTGATGTCATTCTCCCTTCTAAAAGATCCATCTTCTGTGGAATTAACTTCCCAAGCTCTTCCAACCGAGTCTTGTATGGCTCTTGTGCTGCTGCCAGGGCCTCGGTGCTTCTACTTAACCATTGACAATCTTTCTGTGTGGCCCAATGTCTCATCCTTCATTACTTTCTAGACCTCATTGTTTTCTTCTAGGGTCTTTATGTTGATAAGCGCCTCTGGAGCTATGCATATGTTTAAAGCCTGGTCTGATTTCTTCAATACTTCATGTAATGCTTGCAACAACCCTTCATAAGATGCAATCTTTCGCATCACTGATGCTTTCTCTCATTCAACATCTTGATTTGAGCTCCTTGGCACTGGCATGCGCAGAGGTTCATCTTCAAGTACCAAGTCCACCAACTTTCCTACATAGTGTATCGCTGAAGGAAACATCTATGGTACCTTGGCCTCTAAGTGTGGCCTTGCTCTGATGACATTGTCCCCAATCTCCTCTGCGATGTTGATAAATACCCCATTCTTCTTCTGTGTGAAGTCCCTCACTTGCGTTATGTGCTATATCTATGCATCCTTTGTCTTCAACTCTTCGCATAGCGCTCTGATTTTTGCAAGCTTTGTTCCATGTTTCTTCTAGCAACTTCAGCAGAAACCTTCACCAATGCATTGCTAACCTACTCATCTGACATGACAGTAGGCTTTACTGTCATGTGTCTAGCTTGGGGTGCCTTCTTCAGCCGTCTCGAAATGCATGAATCTTCACACACATCAAAGTCAGGCTCATCCATGTGGGTGTGCATTGACCATGATAGTTGCTTTCAAGTGCGCACAGTCACCATATCCTCATCCATTAGCTCCCAGCTAAATAAATCCTTCTATGCTATCGTGCTCTAGAAGCGGGTGCAAACAATTTTTCCTACATCCTCTATATACCCCATGGCTGGTGGAATGTGCTCTCCACTTGTTCTTCTAGACTGTTGTGCTTAGGGAATTTAGCTTCCAAATTTGGGACTTGTGTCTCCATGTCCTGAACATTCTCTGCAGTTGTCTCCTCTGGTCTTTTCTCATCCTCTTCTTTTTCCTTTGATTCCTCACCCTGTTCTTCTATGTTCTCTGGAAGTGTAGGATAATTAGGTGTGCTTTCCTCTGACTCTTCCACCTCCTCATTTAACTTTAGTTTTCTCCTTCTTTGCATGGTTACCTCCTTTTGTGGAGAGAGTCTGGGTGATCTGCACACCATGGTTGGAGTAGCACCTTGGGTCCTTGTTCTCCTAAACACCCTCTTAAACATGTGCTCCCCTTGGACTGCATTCAAGTCCTCATCATCCCCCTCTTGTGGCTGAGGTGGTGTAATGGCACACTCAGCTTCACCCTTATTTGTAGGATGTCTCCTACCTCTATGCTCCAAACCACCACTATCTTCACACCTCCTCCTCATCCTCCACTTCAATTGGATCTGTGGGCTTAGGCACTGGGATGTTCTCCATTGTATGCTTTCCCTTTGGTGGTGCTAGAAGTGTGAACTCACCTTCCACATACTTGTTATTCTCCATCTTTGGCTTCAGCTAGAGATACACCAATGCTGCCCCCACATCTGCTACAACTAGACTTATTGGCTTAGTATTCAGTACCTCCAAAATGATCCTCTTTGTATAAGCACTTCTTCTAGGATACACATACTTCTTCCTCAATGTATGGTAGTCACAGTCTACCTTATCTACATTGAATACCAGTCAGTGTGTGTCTGTAAATCTATGAATAGATGCTTGGAAATACCTTGCAGTGAATGCGTAAGGCAATTTACACCAAGGGCTCCAGACTCCATATTTCATTGGGAAGCACGTGATGCAGAAATGTTGATATACAACAAACTAGACTTGTTTCCCTACCACTATTGGTAGGTCCTTTGGGATGCACCACTCTTCCCCAAATGTTGTACAGAGCCTGTCATACCATTTCTCCGCCCTTTGCTTTACGTCATCTGTCATGGCCCCTTTACATAGATACTTGCTAAATCTTTCAGCTGGTGACTTGTTCTCCATGGGGTATTCCCATACTTTTTCCTTCTTTCCATCTGGTACTCCAATCTCCATGAATACCAGTGATAGTAGAACATCCCCAAAGTTAATATTCCCTCTTGTGTGCACTTCTTCAACTATTTGTTCTACAATATAGCCTACAATGTTGTAGATTACCCCTTTTGACATCTTACGTGTAACTTGTAACCATATATTATTCACCTGTGACCACCGCTCCTGATCATTCAACTGTCTAACAAGGTGTGTTGCATGCTTACACAACCAGACAATTCTTCAATTTATTCTATATCCATTCCGCGGACCCCTTCAGGTATCCCAACTCCTATCTGGTCTTTAAAATCATGGCTTTATCTACAAGATCACTTTTTATATCCTCTCATGTGGCCTTCAGACCTGTAACTGATGAGATAAGTGCAGATGAGATTCTAACTCTACGTCCTACAAAGTAGAAGAAGTCCTCGTGCACCCTGCTCATGAGCCACTGATACAAGGGCTCATACTTCCCAAAATATGGAAGCTCATACAACTGGTAGACCCTAATTCTCTTTAGAAGATTCTCACCTACATCATCATAAACTGGCATGATCATCCGCTGTGCGATTGTTCATCCTAGCAGTGAGCAAGGAATCGAGCTCCTTCTTGTTCTTCCGAAGTCCTGTGATTGTATTCACTTACTTTTCTCTTTCTGATGGGTGAATCCCACTCCTGGAAAATGATGAATCCTTCTGGATATTGCATTTCTGAAAAATCACTTTCAGGTGCCATCTCTTCCTCCTTAACGACCACCTTCTTCTTTCCTTTTGCTGCTGCTGCAGATGCCTTCTTAGGTGCCATTTTTACCTTGCAAACGTCTCCTCTTTAACTCTGCAACTTTGCGAATCAAACCCTAACTTGATTCAATCATGCCCTAGGTGGAAACTTCGTAACCTAGCCCTTTTCTATCTCCCTGCTCTACTCAAACCCTTCACCACTGGGGATGCAAGCTTCTTGTCACATAGATCTAGTTGTCACACTTGGTTTCACACCCTTTGCACACTTAACCCTTGATCACTCGGCTCTTTCCTCAAATACTCTTAGTCGCAACGGTAAAAATGAATCCGCATTCCATCCTTATATAATTTTTTTCAAAAGTTGATGTATTTATTGCTCCTTCACCTACCAAATATCCCCTTGTTCATTGACCAAATTCATTCATTCCACATGGTACATCTTTGCACCACAGCTATAACCTTCTAGTACTCCTCCCTACCCTCTAGTCACAAGACTTCTCTTCAGCACATGCTCCTTGCGCCTGAGTACCTCATCACTGTACCTTCTCTGGTAGTTATCATGGCCTCTACTTACCTCGCGTTATATTATTTTTTCATTCATCTCCATCCTTGGTCACTTTTGAGAAGAAATATTCTTTTGACTTAAATCACACCCATAGCAGCTTATTCCTTTCACCTTTCAATTCCCATAGTATTTTACTTGGATAACTACAACCACCCCACACAAAAATTATGTGCAATCCTCTATGCATAAACATTCTTCACATAGTAATTAGCTTCATGCGTGCAAGTGCGCTTATTACACAAAAACAAAAACTAAATTGACAAAGCATAGCGACAATGAAGGAAATACAATATTGGAAACCTAATCTAAATGGTAATAATGCCTTATTACAAACACCAAGAAGACTTATTTATAGTAGGGATTCAACCTACTCCCGTTAAAGTAACTGGGTAGCTATGTTCCATTAAGTGCATTCTAAGTGGAAAGCACCTGATTCAAGTATATAAGTGATAACATACGGCCCCAACCAATGTACTTTAAGCTTGCCTGGATGGCGTAAGAACTTTGATTCATAAAGAAGTACCATTTTTCCAATCTCAAAATTCTTATCCCTTATGTTTCTGTCATGCCATGCCTTTTTCCTGGCCTTTTCCTGCTTCTGACTCCATCATGCTATGGCTCGTCTCTCATCCAGTTGAATCATATTTTCGATACGCTCTTCTAAATCCTATTCAAGTAGTATGGAGTTCATTTCTTCTTCCTTTTCAAAACATGCTCCGGACTCTGCCTCACTAAATAATTCCTGAATATGCTTTTCAACTTTTTCACTATCTCCCATAGTTAAGTGCTTGAAAAATTTTAATGCCTCTTCTATGGGAGGTTTAGTCGAGAAGTAATCAAAGGTCTGGATCATTCTTGTAGTCAAATCTTGCCAGTTCCCAGTCTCTCTATGTAGTTCTGCATATACATACCAAACGCGTGCACATCCTTCTAGCATAGAATACAATCTATGCACCTAGAGTGAAGGTGGTAATGCTTCCTGTCCTACTGTCCAGAGTCTTTCACACTACTGAATGTGATGGTGAATAAGTTGATCACCATGATAAGTGTATATTTGCGTAGGTGCATTGTTCCTTACAAAACTAGTAGGCAAAGCAACTCCAATCTCTTCCCAGTTTATAAGATTATCTCTGTGTACTACCCACCAACGTGCTACCATCCCACACAAGGTATATACTAACATATCTCTTCTCTTAATTTGATCTATCCACTGTGTTTCCATGGCCTTAAAAAATGCAGGAAGATCTTCTGCCCCTATATACCAAGGTACTATGCTGTCTATCCGTCGAATCGAACGAAGTCCATTCTTGCGCGTAACTGCGCTTTTCACCTTGCGCCCTACTAATTCATATGTACCATGAGCCCAATTGTCACAAGTAATACTCGTAGTATCACTAATAGAATGAGAATCCTCCCACTGTAGGATGCCTTCTTTTGATGGCTCATTGACCTCTGGGTCTTGAATAGTGCGTACATAAATTCTGTTTAAGTCCTCCTCACTTAGAGGCTCAACATATGGTGTAGAATTCCCATCTTTCAAAGGTATCACAACCCTTTCCTCCTTGTTTTCAAAGCTGATATACCCCTTATTGAATCTCAAGTCAACATTATTCACATAACACCAAGGGCATCCAAGTAGGGCTGGAAAATTGTCTGCTTCTACAAGTGCTAATACCTCAAAATCCCCAGTGAACTTGGCCCCTTGTATAGTTATAGATGCATCTTTCAAAACTCCTATGGGAGTGGCCTTAGTCTGGTTTGCCATAAATAACACATTAGATGATGGCTGCAATGGAGGCCTCCCCATTTGTACCCATGCATCTAATGTAAGAAAATTTACTTCTGCACCTGTATCAATCAATATGTTGCTCAACAACCACCCATCCACAACAACATTCAAGTAATTTCTTTGTCATAGTCAATGCTATCAGGGGGAATATTTACATGCAGAATCTATCATCCAGTCTCAAGACTTGCGCATGGAGTGTTCCCTTTTAACCAACTTCCTAATAGTGGAATAATGTTCTCCTGATGCAACATCTTGCACACCTCTCGCAGATCATCGATATCAGTTTGAACTATCTTTGATGCTTTCTTCTACTCCTTTAGGTAATGTATCTCACCCTGAAGATTCCTTAACACTTCCATGGTATCCTGGTAAACTTCCTTCTGATGAGCAGGATCTGGGTACCTTGCATGCAAAACCTCCTCCTTGGTGATCGTAGGCTTCTGGTGCAATGCCTCTCTCGCACGCGTGCAATTCAGCGCGTGTAGTAATATTCACTATCAATGCCTCAGGTCCTTCTGCTATCTTGGGCATCCACTGATCTTCTACCATGTGTTGGATTCTAACCATCCCGATGCCTTTGTTTTCTTGCTTATGCTACTTACTCAGATGCTCATATAAGTCTGGGCACTCTTCATAGCTATGGTTCTTTCCACAGAAAGAACATGCAATATTCTAAGGACATTCATGCCTATAGTGGTTAGGAGATCCACACGTATAACATGTTCCATGAGGGAACTCACCTCTTCCTCCACCATGGCCTCGTCCTCCATATCCACCATGATATCCACATCCCCTTCCACGACCTCCTTCAAAATGCCCCTCATTCCTTTCATAGCACGTTTGATTATGATCTCAATCATGGTGCTCATTCTTACCCTTAGAATTATCTGTTACACTTTTCTGTCATACCCCAATGTCTATAGCATCCTGGATCTGACCAATCAACCTGACAATCCTCAGTATCATGGGTCGTGGACCTGTACATCTTGCAAAAGCAAGATACATTCTTCCTTATCACGTGCTGTAACAAAGGATAGTGACTAGAATCATGATTCAAATGGAAGATATCACAGTCCAAAAATAATGAGCGTACAAATCTGCGAGGGCAACTATCCTTGGTGTGACCTTCCACTTCACAATCTGTACACCAAATTCCTGAGTTCGTTTCATGGGCTGAATTTGCTGATAGCTTCTCTAACTACTTTGCCATAGCTACAATCTGTGCCTCTAAGAATGGACTAATGCCAGTGTCAATGCTCCCAACTGCCTTAGCACGCAAAGCTACTTCCGGTGCTTTGCGCGGATCAGTGTATGTCTTATGTGACAACGCCCTTCTAAATGGTGTAATCAATCCTCCAATGAACCATTGTGCATGCTGGCTTGCATGAATATCATAAGAAATCTTAGATAGGAGTGTTTTAAAATGAGCATCATACTCACATACACTCTCAACAGTGCCTTGCCTGATATCCTTCAGCACACTTATACTCTTCTTCTCAAACTTAGGGATATGGAACTCTTTCAAGAAAGCATCCTTCAGTGCTGCATAATCCACGCAAGTTTGATCAGGGTCAAACTTCCTATACCAACTATGTGCCCATCCCTGTAAGGTAGTAGTGAATTGACTTTCCTTACGCTCAGCAGCTGTGATCCCTTTAGCGCGCCACAAGATTTCACACACATGCACATGTTTGGAAGCATCCTCTATACCTCTATATTCTAGGAGATGAAGAGACATCTCCATATAGATATTCTATGGTTGCTGCGGACCTTGACCACCTAATCCAGAACCTCCTGTGTTCCCTCTACCTCCAGAACCACCAGATCCACCAGAACTAGAACCACCTATACCTCCTAATCCTCCACCTGTAGCTGAATAGGACCTATAGATGTACTCCCCTGTGCTTTGACAGTAGTACTATACTAAAACCCTACAGTCTGTGAGGTAGTTCCACTTCCAGAGGTGAATCCAACATTCTGTGTGCTCACATTCTGTGTGGATGATGCACCTAAGAATGTTCCTCTAAATAACATTGAAGCTGTCTGTCCTTCCATTGATGTACTTGATCCCTAACTTACTCCTGCTCTCCTACTTCCCAAGTTAGCTTACTAGTTACTTATCGTATTAGATACTGAAAAACCAAGTGCAAGGGCTAGGTCACCAGGTGGATTAAGATGCACCCGCGGTCTAGGTAGTCTCTACTGGCACACTTCTATGTGAGGCTGAGGGGGGATCTCTATCATTCTTTCTAAGATGGGGGAGTTACCGATGCTCTGGATCCACATCTTCTACATGAGATGTAAATCCTTCATGAGCCATCTCTCTCCTCAATGCCATACTTTCTACAATGGAATGCTACTTCTCTATCTCCCTCTCATGCGCCTCATTATACTTAAGTTACATTTCCTCTATCTGCCTCTCTACCGCTAGGTCTGCCATCTTTCACCAAAGGTGTTCCTACCCTCATGCGTGGTGAAGTTTCGTTATCCATCGGTTTACTTTCCAGGTTCAAAATTACCATCAAGATCTTGATCGCCAACGGAATACCTTGCAAATATGCTCCTCTTATATACCGTAAGAACATGAATTTAGCTACCTTCAGGTAAGAGTACATTGAAATTGAATATTCCATAATATAATTGTTTAGAACACCATAAAACCACGTATCCATAGCACGAGTCCAGATCAGATCAACATCATAAAGGGCCTGAAATTCTTCCCGTTTCCAGACAAGTGCACGATACCTCCAATTTCACCAAGATGCATAGGCAATAAGCCACTCGTATAGTTGTACTGGAAAGATAATGAAAAAGCTCTCATATAAGCTATCATACAAATTCTGTTCTACCTAAGTGTGTGCGTTAAACTCAGATCCACTGCTGAACTACCGTGCATATTCTTCCTCCAGATCAAGTATCCATTCCTCAATACTTGCTAGAGTTAACCGGTATGTCTTCATCATGAACCATCCTGAAAACAACTGAAAAAGAGGTCCCGGAAATGGAACCAATGATGCAGCCTAGAATTTACTAGATAACAACCTAGTCGCGCTAGCACATCACTCAGCCTTGATTGAGCACTCACCCGAAGCACGCAAAGGTACCAGGTCCCTCTTTAGGGTTGTTGTAGCAAGATGTTAGCATGATGAAGGAAGAAACATATAGATTCATAAATAATCCATAATTCTAAAATGCATGCTACTCTCAGATCTATGAAAGAACAAGTTTAAACAGTAATCATGATTGAATCAATAACATGCACTACCCAATTACGCACAGAATGAAACTTAGATTCAACCAATATCTTCCATCTATTAATAAATACAGAAGCTCCTTATAGTAATGTCAATCTATACCAAGGCACGTATGTATCTGATATAGTAATTCACGCATATGCATATATTTATATACCTCCATACATCCATCACACTTTCACACACACTCATACTCTTACATCTCTTTACTATGTACCTAACATCATATATATAGGGTGGGGACTTTCCCTTCACTACTTATCTATTCTAGAAATAGGCAACATGCTATTAATAGCCACGCGCCATTTATAGGCATAGCGACACATGCAAGTGTGCTATCTATAGACCTCTTGCAGTTAATTGAAGTGTCAATCCTATTCATAGCTCATCTCCATGCAAAACGCTTCGATCTAATCCTCCAAAGATAGACAATGCATGGTGCACACGTCTCTACATTGTTGGTGTGTTCTGTAAGCCATCTTGTAAAAATAGGTCTTCATGCTCAAAATCGGCTAAGTCCTGAAAGATGAACTTGCCTTCCATTTGCGGATTCTTCCTGTCCTTCTGTGCCCTTGATCCTGGCCTTCTATCCCGCGCAGACTTCTTGTGTGATCTTTGACAAGTATTCCTTGATCAACACTCTCCTTGACAAGCTATACATCATGTTAGTGTGAATCCTATATTTGATGATGTTGTACTAGCTAAGTTTTAAGACCTCTATTGACACCCTCAGATTGATGCATCTACCTTCCAATAAATTCTTGCTTTTAAAAACTCCGCTCCTCCTAACCTTCACAACTCTGGAATTTACATCATTTCACCAGATCAAAACTTCACTTCATGTTTTCCATGTTCTTCCATAAGCACTCGTGCTACTCCACCTTCTTCTCAACCTATTATAGCACTATTATAGATTCTATGCTTTCTCTTCATACAAAAATATAGATAAAAATGATGTTACTTCCAATGTTGAAAACATACATGTGCATGATGATGTTTCTAATACTAGACAAAATGAATGTAAAGATGTATCTAATGTCTCTTCTATTTTTGAAAATGTTTTTAATGATTGCAAAGATACATCTTATGATACTTCTCATGTTACTTCTCTATATGTTGATGAATCTCTTGATGAATTAATTGCATGTGAAAATCTGTCTGATAGTGATGCTGATTATGTTTTTGATCATGAACATGTTAGTGAGGATGTTATTTCTCTTTAGACTACTAAATGTGAATTTTCCACTCCAATTTCTACCACTTTTGAGGTTGTTTCCAATAGCATTCATGATGATTCTATCACTCTTACTAATTCACCTCTTGTAATTTCCTATGAATCTACTCCTAGCATTTTTGTCAATATTCCATGTTCCTCTCCTCCTCTTCCACATCTTTATTCTTCTTCTCTAGATGTTATTCATGTTGATTCTCACATTCCTACTAGTACACCTCCTTTTCTTCCTTTTGCATCTACATCTAGAATTCCCATATCACCTTCATCTTCCGCTTCTTCTTCTCACATTCTCATGATCACTCACAATGGAAAAATTCAACCTCTTCATGTGCCTCTCACTTCTTCTATGATTCATTCACATGATATTTTATAAATCATGCATGTTGTTGGCCATTTGCAACCTCAAGTTCAATATCTTACTCTTGAAAGCAAAGCCTACTATGCTTCTATTCATAATAAATCTCTTCATGGCAATTTGATTCGAAAGAAAATTCATAATTCAGATTTTCCTAAGGATTTTATCAGGCCTACCTTTTCATGTTTTAATGGCACTAACAATCCATACTTACATCTTAGACCCTGTCATTTATTTATGGATTCTTATTCGAATGATCAATTATTACTAAAAGATTTTCATCATAGTCTTGTTGATGATGCTCTTCAATGGTACACTCATTTGCCTTATGGATATATTAGTACATATTGTGAAATGGAAGATGATTTTCTTTGATGCATTATACTTAACAATGGTCCTAGAGTTACATGTGATTGATTCCTTGGATTTCATCAAGGAAAGAAAGAACCCATTCTAGATTACATTTTATGCTTCAATTCTTGCATGCATTAATTATTATTTCAGCCTATTTATTTAGAAAAGTAATTTATCTTTTTTTGTGGCTTGATTTATGCATTGAAAGAAAGATTATAATATGATACATGTGAATCATTTACGCTTTTGTGCTATAAATTTATTGATCTAGAACAAGATTTAGTTGCCGAACATGTTATAAAACCTCCTTCTATTCCTTCTATTGCTAAATTGACTTATAATTCTTCTCCTCTTCCATCTGTTAAGCATCCACCAAGGTCTCATCTCTTCCACCTTGTAAGCATGTTCCATCCCGTTCACCGCATAAACATCCCCTATCTCCTCCAATGTGTCACTCTCCACCTATGTTTTCACCATCTCCTACTCGAGAGACATTACATTTATCACATGCTGCTAACCCTCATGATGTTTTGCTTGGTTTGCTTGATAAGCACTTAATTTTCTTACCCTCTAATCAAAATCATCCTCCTCATATCTTGCATTGCCAATGTGATCTCCCTTATTAAAATTTCCACCACATCAATGGCCATAGTGACAATGACTGTTATGCCCTTCATGAAAAGTTACAACAATTTGAAGAAAAGGGTGTCATTTCTTTTGGCTCTTGATCTCGTGAGCAATATCTTTGTCTAATTCCACATAAGCATACTTCCACTTCTGTTCACTTGTCTCCTCCATCCACTTCTAAGGTAGTCATCCATCCATCTCCTAAGAGCATTATCTATCCACATCCTCCACCTAGATCATCTATCATAACACCATCTTACCCACCTCACAGTGCTACTACTTCAAATTTGGCTTCCTAATCCTTTGAAATCTATGCTTCCTACCACTACATCTCCCATCATTAGCACCATTTCATCTGACATTCAGTTTGGCACTTACGCTTATGCTATCACCACTTCACATGATTCCACTATCCCTTATAGGCCACTTCAACTTTGGTAGGTGATTTCTATATGATCACCTCATTACTCGATGACACACTCGTGTTCTTAAGGTTCTTACATGACTGTTGAGGGATATGTTATAATAAGAACCTCACTCATTCTTCATGATCTATCTTTCTATAAATACACTCTTAAACCATTTTCCGATGACACACTCTTGTTCTATGGTTCATTCTTGATTGTCAAGGGGCCTTATATAAATGAACCTCATTTTACTACACATATGTTGGGGGGCATCATTACTCTTTCCCCCTCTTAATCATACTCACATGCGATTACATACATAATTTTCACCCTATAACTAGAAAGGAATCAATCTTCAACTATTTCATATCATCTCATTCACATTCATTACATACATCACATACATACATTAATATTTACCACATACTAACCATATTCATTCATGCATATAATCTAATTTTCTAGCATTAGTTATTTATTTCCTATCTACATTGTCATCTATCTCCAATAAACATAATCATTTACGCAATGAAAATAAAACATCACAAACCAACATATGAACAAAAGTCATCACATCACATATCAATGAACATCAACACCACATAATAATACCAATCATCCATGCATATATATATATATATATATATATATATATATATATATATATATGTATGTATGTATATATATATATATATATATGTATATATCGACAAAATCATAGTTTAAAAAATATAATTGGTGGGGGGTAAGTCCTCATCCATCACTACATACATATACATCATATCTCATCCTCACTATCACTGTACACAATTGTGGGAGCTCTAGAACTAGATGTTTCACCACTCAATCTACGCCGCTGGTCATGACCTCTATATCTCTCCACTTGCCTCTCCAGTAAGGCTACCTTGACCGAATGCTCCGTGAATAGACCCTATAACTCCACATACTTTGTAAATACATTCTGAGCTAGGGATCCTCCTCCTACGACATCCCTATTTCATTGAGTCTCCATGTTAGCCTCATCATGCTCACTCAGTAGTACTGTACATGTGGCTGCCACTATTTCCACTAGCTCAAAAAAATGGGCATGCTCACCCACAATAATACCCACTCCCTCTAACATCCCACCTCCCACAAATACATCTAGGGTACATTACACGTTAGTGTGCGGATCTATGAATTAACAATCAATGACCAATAAACATCACCTATATATTAGTAGCACATGCATTTACCCATATACAACAACTAAGTAACAATCACAAAATACAACCAAAAACATACTTACACTTAGGTAATGCCACAGTTAGGTCATCTCCCTTGGGGGAAATTGCTTGCCCCTATGTTCCTCTAATTGGTGGTCCACCCGCCACATCTACGACAACTGGAAACAATAGCACTCATCGGTTAGCTTCCCACAACTCACTATAGGCCGAGGTAGACCCCACATCATCTTCCTGTATCGACTCTATGGCTGCATCTACCTCATTTGGGATAGGGTGCACTAGATGTGCTCCTGTCAGTCTTGGCCTCACTCCTAGCTTCCTCGATGATCTAGTAGCTCAAACCCATACATATGGCTCTGGGGCACATCCTGAGCCATACTAAACTACTGTGATACCCTCTCCATCTGGAACAACTAGTCCACCCTTGGGAAGGTGCTCTAACCACATGATGCATTAAAGGCACTGAAAATATAATCCATCCTCTAACCACCCATCGTAGTCTTTATATGGCCTCCATATGATGGTCCCTGGAGCCACCCAATCAAGCATCGACCTATAAGTGATTGTGTCTAGTCTCTTGCTCCATGTTCCTACCTACCTCGATGTAAATATATCGGGTCTCATCTAATCAGCACATGGCCCACTAAGTGGCCTCAATATAAAAATGTGCTCATATGCCCACATATGTAACAATGTGGTGGCTCTTAGTCCACCCCATGGTCCTCCTTTGTAAATCTATATAAATCCCTATACAAATGGGAAACACACATCAAAACTATGTAAATATAGTCCCATGCTCCTTTATACACTAACATATGTCATGCATCTTAAACAAGATGTCCACTTCACTAACCTCTATTGCCACCTATGAACTTATAATCACTGCAATGAACTTATGAAACTGGGGAACACCTGATCTCAATATGGCATCTAGACTAATATGGGTCTCTATCTGTACCCATGTGCTAATAAAATATCATCTAGCTGCCCTCATCTACCTCTGAGCATCCATTACAACCATCACCTATACTCTCTCACCCACAACTAGTAGTCACAATATACGATATAAATCCTCTAGGGTCACTATCATCTCCCCAATAGGTAACCAAAAAGTACATGTATCTACACACCACCACTTACACAATGTATTAATCATAGGCATATTATAGGGTACCTCCCTATTGGCTAGATTTCATGCTTGGCTACACACACAAACCTCGACAGTTATGGGATAAATCCCCTTCATTTAATGGAAAATATCCCATGCAAGATGTCTATTTATTCTAATTATTTTTTGGGGTATTACTTTAATCATGAAGCTCATGAACCATAGCTCAACAATTTTGCAGCAAGTAAGAAAATGTGTTTGGAAGTTGTGAGGATTAAAAGAGAATGAAATGCAGAAGGTATAACAGTAGTGAGAAAACAAGAGAATGCACTTTACAATAAGTAGATTACATAGCTTATTGTAGACTTACAGAATAAATAAATACTTTAGAAATGTCACAAGTTTAACAAAATGAAAAAGAAATGAATCCATATTCATATTTTAAGTAACACAAAGTTTACCATAAAAATCCTCACAGAATGTACAATGAAACTTCTCAGACACAAAGTTCTCCAAAAATCCACCTTCTTCTTATTCAATTCCAACTATGTTACACAAATAAAATTCAAGAATTTCAACACAAAGTTTTAGATCTCTAAATTCATGCACAAAATTACAATAGTGGATTGCCAAAAAGTTTTGCTCCTCTAGCTCATAGGATCTTCTGTATATTTATAATATCTAGAAAGATAGCCCAACTAGGAGACATTAATTATGCATTCCACACGTGCTTAACTAAAAAACTGCAAGAAGTTGAGAATATTTCTCCTCAAATTTCTCATTGCTTATCACACATGGTATTAAAATTTTCTACAATTCAAAACAAAATCAACTAATTTTCATGTAGTGTTAACTATTTCTAAGTAATTGAATTTTTCAAAATAACTTGAAGTAATGGATTTCAACCAAATTTCTTAAGTTTTACAATTCCACTTGATTACTTAAATTACATTGTCCAGAAAAAGGAGAAGAAGAAGATTAAGAAGCCATTCCAACTAAAGAACCTCAGTTTTGCTTTTCTCTTTTTTCTAATCCTTTTGGTACAATCTGTTCCTGAAAAATCACTTGCAAGTAATGTTTCAGGATTTTAATAAATAAAAAATAAGGCAACTTATTTTCACAGTGGAATGTGGGTTTATAGGGCGGAGCTGCTTGGATTTTTAAGTAAGTCAGTAGTAGGGGTGTGGTTACCCGTAATACATTGGGGCATTAGTAGAAGTTTGAAAACCCACAATACATTGGGGAAGAAACAACAATTTGAAAAGGGCATCAACAACAATTTGAAAACCTGAAATACATTAGTGTAATAATAATAATTTGAAAAGGGCAGTAGAAATAGTTTGAAAACCCACAATACATTAGGGTAATAACAGTAGGAGGTTAGATTCCTGAAATACATAGGTAGCAATAGTAGGGAGTCAGATTACCACAATACATAGGCAACAATAATAGGGGTCAGATTCCCATAGTACATAGGCAACAAAAATAGGGGTCGTATTCTCGTAATATATAGGCAACACCAGTAGGGGGTCAAATTCCCGTAATATAGATTCCCTTAATACATAGGCAACAATAGTAGGGGGTCTGATTTCCGCAAAGCATTGGGGGGAAAATGTTGAGTCTTAGCAATTCAATTTTATGAACCAAGGAAGAGTTATGGAGAAATCCACCAAGCAAGAGGTGAGTAACAAGTAAGGAAATGCTTGAGTTGATTCAAATCACTAGTTTTCTTGCTAGGGAAAAACTAAGGTTTTTTCCAAGGTTGAGATTTTACACAAAATAATCATGAATATAAATTTCCCATGTAACTCGTAAGATCTTATAACAAATTTAAACCAATTATTGCATGACTTAATAGAAAAACATATATTTTTAGAATAGGAAATGCTTAGACGGTGGAATGAATCTTGGCCAAACAAACTATGAAAAATGCAAGGTAAAAACTGAAAATAAAGAAGGTGAAATGATCAACATACCTTTTCCGCAAACGGGTTGTTGATGGATTTCTCGAAAATCGCTTCATTTGGCCAGCTCGAGGAAGCTCAAATTTTTCCGGGAGGATTACTTTGCTTCGATCTAAATGCATAGGTGGAAATGAGGTGCAATTAATTTTACCATTTAAACCATCCACCTGATTAAATGCACAAGGTACAAGTGGGATAGTGCCACGTCAGCATTGGCTTAAAGATAGGTTTCATGGTTTGCTTTATTTTCTTTTGTTAATGGAGTAAAGTGTTGTCAAAAACCTGATTTGGTTTAGGCTATAGTAGTACTACAGGATTTGCATTCAACTTTACTTGACTACTTAACATTGCTTGGATAGTAAAGTAATTCAAAAAATCCAATAAGGTAAGGACTTGGTTTGCGGGATTTTTATCCAACTTTGTTTGATTGCTTTCTGAAGTAAAGTAGTATCAGTTTTCTGCAATGTATGGATAATGGTATAAGTCAGGATTTAGGAATGACTTTACTCCATTACTTTAGAGAAGTAAAGTAGCAGTGTATTCCCACGTAATACTATTTATTGTAAACCTGATTTTCACTAAGGACTTACTACAATTTATGAAGTAAAGCAACTTGGAAAACCTGAATAGGTCTAGAGTGAGTTTCATACTTAGATTTTTAGGGATTTTGGGAAATTTTTGTCAAGTGGGTAGTTTTGCAAATGTAACCAAGCAACCTCTTGTAACCTCCTGAAGTAATCCTAAGTAATCCTTCCATCTAAAAGAGTTAAGGAAAAACACTAAACAAAAAAGTCTTATTAAACAACATGACCTCAAAATCTTTCACAAGGAAAGATGACCAAAAATTTAAAGGGGTATCCCAATATTTCTAAGTGAAATATTGGGGGAAATCACTCCCCCAATCTCACTATGTGTTGCAGGCCATCATGGTCTAGTATGTCCCACTCCGTGTCAGATAAAGCCAAAGTCAACAATGTACTCAAATGTCGACCCCCATAGAATTCCCTTGAGTGTATATCTCTCTACACAACACAAACACCAAAAAATATCAACATTAATACCTCATACATATTTAAAATTAACAAATAATGGAACAATGATTCATCAAAATGGTAAAATTTTGCACTATACTATAAAAAACATCTCCTGGGTTGCCAGCACCAAGGAGCAGGCAACGGGCACCTAGGAATATGTCACCAAAGCCTAGAAATGGGCGCTAGCACCCTGAAGGATGCCAATGCCTTGGCCACTCCTACCCAAGTCAGAAACACACAAAAACATTAAATTTCAAATTTTACAAAAATTGAAACATTCAAGAAAAATTCTCTATATTTTTCAAAAATAAACTTACCAGATCATTGAGCATCTACAAATTTAGGGCCTCCACTACTCTCTCAAACCTTGTCAACCTCACTTCTCTAATCTATATTATCTTCACAATATGAAAGCTCAAATTCTAACTCAAGCACAATCTAAATGAAGTTACTATTCAATTTTGACTATATATAACAATTTTCCATTTTCCATTAACTATAGTTACCATTTGCACTCATTCTTCCAATTAACACACGACACACGGTTTTTCTCATATCTTGAGCTTTGCTACTCCATTTTCCTACTCATTAATGCCATCCAGTTCAAAATCTCTCATACGAGCATATTGTACACATTCCACAATGCTATATTCCAATTTGGCACAATTTTAACTTGACATACAACTGATCTTGTGACATCTTATATACTACATCTTTTTCACTATTATGGCATTATACCTCTACTTTTAGTTCAGTTCTCGTTATATTCACCCCTCCCCATTTTTCTGAAAGGGGGGAATATAATTGAGATCACCCTATGATCCCTCTCAGGCTACTATACGATCATTCGACACTCCTAATACATTTTTATAAAAAAATTATTTCACACCAGTCAAGTGAAGGAACTAATCATTTTATTTAAATAATTTGTATCTATTTGCCCTAATGACCTAATCTAGGGGAAAAAAGAAAAAATATCTCCATGAGTAATCTATTACATACATTTAATTTAAAATCAATCGTTTAATATTCAAATCAAATCAATCGATTGGTAAAACATAGCATCACTTCATTATCACTCCTAGATGACCTAACTTGGGAGTTACATCACTTCATTATCTCTCCCATATTACCTAACATGGGAATCAATTTTACATCACTTCCAGATGACCTAACATGGAAGCCATCTAGAAGTGTATGAATCACAACACCCATGGGAGTGGGGGAAATGAGACGTCATTTCCTTTCCTATAATGTTCCCATATGGGTTATTCAACATGGAACTAAATTTAGTCTTTAGCCATTTGTAGCAGTTAGAAATATTTGAGGATGTATTCATGGATGGAGAGTAAAAATAGACCTCTCTCCCCAACACTCTTCCTGTAATGCCCTGTTCGGCGTTTACCCTAGTTCTTGTCGCAATGGCCCTCTTGTGGAGCGTCAAACGGTTGTGTGTAATTCTGATGTCTTGGCTCCATGGTCGGTCTTTGCTTCGTGTTCGTCTTCGAACGTTAACATCTAGTTTATCCCCTTGGTTGCTTAGGCCTGTTCACATGTTGTTTTAATCATTGTGAGTAATGGGCAATTCGATTCTTACTTCCTCTAGCTTGCTCATCTGGTTGTGATTTAATCTTCTCGGGTTGAATAGTAATCATACAAAAATTCGTATACCTTTTTAGCTTATGGGAACTATTCAGGTAATCTTGTAACTCCTTTTGCATTTGTATTAATATATCTTCTTTCGTATGCTTTGTGAGCTTACCTTAGTTAGTAGAGATTTTGTTATCCCGTATCTTTGCTGAAGGAGGGGGTCATGGGGGCACCTGATGATGGGGAGGAAGTGTGATTTCAAATATATTTAAAGAATCTCATTAAAAATCTAGATTATCATAAATATGGATTTTTTTTCAATATCTATTTTGCAAGACACTTAGTTAGTTCCCATCATTTATAAATTTATTTGAAATCATTAAAAATCTTGATTATTAGAATATGTATAAAAATTCAAATGCTATTCTGTAAGACACTTAGTAGCTTCCTCTAAATACATTCATTGATTTATTCTAATTGATTCTTCTTGAATTCAGAATTGAAGTAACATACACATTACAATTTTCTAGAATTGATACAACATCGAACTTCTTTAATTTTCATGTTTCCAATTGATTTTCAAGTCCTATCTTATAATGGTCTTGAAATCACAAACTTTAGGCCAACTAATTTCTAAATGCTAAGAATTCATTGGAAAAACCCGCAAAAATATTTTAACCTCTACCATTGAATTAATAGGTCGTGGTGAGGACTGCGCAGTTTTTAAATCTTTTAATTTGCTTGCACCTACCCTCCACTACCACCTTGGCCGACCAGGTCCTTTCACAGGTCTTGTTGCAAGTGGATGACATTAGTCTCCTCTCAACCACCTACCCTGCAGACCGTAATGGCCATTATGCTTCTACCTTACGTGAGGGAGATGGGAGTCAGTGGAGGCCTGTTTTTCTTCACCTGGATCTCTTTTTGATTCTTTTGTTGAATGCGTATGGGCGCAGTAATGGTTTGACATGATGGCTAGATGAAGCTTCAAGCTAGTGAAGCAGGTGTGTTACCTCCACTTTCATTGAGTGCTGCGAGGTGTGTTCTTGTTAGGGCTCCATAGCAACGGCCCACAACAGCAATTAGCCAGGCAGCAGGAAAGATAGCAGAACATTATGGGTTTCAGCTTACAGCCTATTCTTTTCTGTGGGTTTATTGGGTGAAAGAGAGGATTCAACCATGTATAACTCTCCCTTCAAGAGCGCATGGGATCGAAATGCGGGAAGGACGTTCACTGTTCCAGTCGCAGGCTCTTCTTCTCCCTTAGTCACTTAGACTTCCCCGCACTTTGTGAATATAGACACCCCATGGCATGTCATGGCTCCTCCTCATCGAATGGACGATACCGTTGCAGCCGTCAGAATCCAGTCAACTTTCAGAGGGTATTCCGTTCGAAAGACTAAATCCCTGGAGAGTCTCAAGATTATTGCGAGGGTCAAGTCGAGTATGGAAGAAATGCGGCGGCAAGCATGTTGCAGTGTAGTAGAAGCCTTTGTGAGCACTTCCAACAAGCAGGTTGTCCAACTATGTTGTTATCTGTTCAGTATCGAATGCATCCTCAAATTCGGGATTCTCCTTCAAGGTATTTTTTATTAAAATCGACTATGTGATAGTGAGAGTGTTACTAGGAGACCTGATGAAATTTATTTAGAAAGATTCTCTATTGAGACCCCCCCATCGATTTGTGGCATTCTGTCATGTTTTGCACGCTTCGTGGATTCTCTCTCTCCTTGCATACGTTATTTTGGAGGCGTATTCTTCTTCAAATTTCTATTATCCTTGTTCCTTGTGCTTTTTCGATGTCTCTGTCCTTCGTTGGTGCCCCATCTTTAACGTAGGCTGGAAGGTTATTTAGAGGGTTGTGCAGTCTAGCCTTGTCCATTTCTTTCAAGTATGTGCTGGACATTTTTCATTAAAACCATTTTGTGCATACCGTAGTCATGATAGCACCTGAGACCACCGTTCTTTCTGTTCGACATTTCTTATAAAATGGAGCTCTCTGCCCAGGCTAAGCATAGATGAGAATGGAGCTTGAGTTCCCAGCCTATAAAAAGGGGAGATTCAACCTGAGGATTGTTGTTGCTGGTTCGGGCGGTGTCCATGAAACCTGTTGAATCTGCAGAAAAAGGCAAGATATTTCTACACTTTTCTAATGTGACTATATTTAAAATTATTGTGAAATCGAACCACTTTTTCCTTGCATTGATTTGTCAGTTGGATGTCATGATGGGAGATTTCCCCTTTCTGCTTGTTTTCTTCTTGTTTTAGCTTTTATCGTTGTCACTATGTTGGTCGAAAGGATGCGTGTGCCCTCTCCTCTAGGTGTTATGTTTCTCTTGCTCGAGTGATAGACCTTTGTCTGTTTGTTTATGTATTTATTCTTCTCTGTGATTGAGTTGCAAGTTATTATGTTGATCAAACTAGTATTTTAGATATCATGGAAGTAAGTTTACGACAACTATGAAGCTCCTCCCTAGCACCCAAGTTTGTCTTTTGACGTTTTTTGTTAACTCCTTCTCAAGTCCCTTTGATAACCTTTTGGCATTGAGAAAGAAAGGTTGTAGGATTAGTGTGATCAATGCTTGGGCTAGCCAGCTTAGAGTTTCGGTATTAAAACTTTTAGAATGAAAAGGTTTGTGTGCAATGTGTTTTCCGTCTCGCGTGTTTAGACTCTTATATTATCTATCACCTTGTTTCTAGGCTTTTAAGGCCATCCTCAAGAAGTACCTTGACCATCCCTATCAACTTGAACCATAACTAGCTTTTCGGATAAACTAAGCTCGAGGTTTCATTGTGCGAATCCAGTACCTCATTGACACTAGAATAGTTTTGGTCTAATCCCCCTCTCAGAATTATTGTTGATGGCGCTCTTCTATTTTTTTCCTAACTTGCATTATTTCTCCTTTGTAATGTTAACGCTATTAATTAATATTGGTCGGTTTTTATGCACGTAATTACCTTAATATTTTGTGATGGAAATTTCCTTAAATGTGATCAATCTTCAGGAAAAACTCATCTTTCATTTGATAGTCTTATGGATTCATAGCGAAAGGTTTTGTTTTGATAATGTCACTTAGAAATTATGTTTATATTTATGTGTGACAGTTGACTGTGTTACCAAGGGTTGCCTTAAAATATGGTTGTTTTGGGAAATAGGTAATTTATTTTAAATTAACCAAACATTAGAATTGTTGTGGAGGTATGCAAATATTTAGTGTTATAAAATTTGTTGATGACATTATTGTATACTCTTGTTTGACGGAACTCCCTTCTTCTCTCGCGTGTTTGCTACTAGCCTGTAAGACATTGGCCCTTCTTGAATGATTGGAAAATCTCTTGGAGTTAATGGTCAAAACTAGTATACTTTGCCTTCGCTTCAAAACTTATGTTGTGTGTATACTCTATTTGATTTCCGGTTTGAAACTCAATTATACATGGCTTTTTGTGTTAATTTTTGAAACCCGTGGTTCCCCTTTCTTGGGCCGATCAACTCTTGTTCTTTTAGAAATATATTATTTTAGCCTATACATTTGGTACCTTGATAAATTTCTTGATGGTTGGTCTATATATCAAATCTCAATCTTGTAATTATTATTTAATTACTTACTTGATGGGAATTCTGTTTTTGCTAGATTGTTTATTTCTTCTTATAGGGCCAAGGGCCATTCTCATACAATTGCTATACTTTCGTTTCTTTAATTACTCCTAACTGAAGTACAAGGTCTTCTCCTTCTTTGATTGGCATGATGGAGACTTTATTATAACTTGATGTGTTGATAGTGTTTAGAGGTTTGACCCAATTCTTGTAATAAAGTGCTTCCTTTTTGTGGTATTGTTAGATAATAGTTATGGTGGTTTTGTGTAGCCTTATCTTGCTCAGTTCTCGTGAACTGACTCTTGTGGAAAATTTGTTGTAGATGGATTTTTGCGAGTAGATGAGGGATAGACTTGTAGATTTTTACATCAACCTCAGTTGAGAAGTTCTTTTGCATGAATCCTTTTTATATTGTTCAACTATTGATAACATCTAGTGGAAAAATTTAGAAGAGGATCAATGTCTTAGTATTTTGTATCGTGGATTATGTCATCTTAACTTTGGAACCTTGAATTGTCTGTCTATCTTGGAAAATATAAGAAAGTTGGATTACCGCTTGTTGAGTGACCTTAATGGATTATCGGTATTCTAAGAGTTGATGTAACCTTTTTTTGTATTCTTAAATGAGTATTGTTAAACTTTATCCCTACGATTAAATGTTGAGTTAAATCTTTCTAAGACTTAGTAATAGTGTGTTATAAGTAAAATAAAATGGGTTGTTTTAAACTAAAATTTATATTGCAAATAAATTAGTGTAGAGGTGACCAACTTGAGAGCATGTAATTTCATAAGTGATCAAAGATGAAACTATCCTTTGTTAAGTAACATTATATAACTTGATATCCCTAGCTACACTAGTGAACACTATCCCTTTCATGGTGAAATTCTTAAACAAACTTAAAGGAAATCTATGGTTAGTTCTGGAAGATAATAAGATTTAATAAGCAGGAGAAAAATTTTTAGAAACCACGCAATCTATCTCTTAGCCATTGGATAGTAAATTGTTTTTATTTTTATAAAACTCATTTAGTAAAGCCTAAGTAAAATCTTTAATAATTCTGGTTAAGTTCTCAAGTTTCAATTAAATCTTGGTAATAACAAATGAGGTCTTGAAGATGATTTCAACTCAACCTTCTCCCTCTAACCTTTTTCCAAGGTGCTTTGTCTTTCTTCTCTTAAGTGTGTTGAACGCAAACCCATGTTGTCATATGGGCATGAACAAGTTCTAGTAGCGTAAGTGTAAATAGATGGCCTTGTGGGATTAAATTACCCCTTTCTCTAAATAAAAGAATTAAGCAAATAAATGTCATAATAGAGAAGTTTTAAAGATGATTACTCAGTGTAAAAAGAATAAACTTAGCTTGGTACGATGAATTGTATGAATCATATCTTGAGCCTCATTGAAAACGTAAGCTAAGAATTGCAAGATGTCTTTTTAAAATAAAGAACCCTTAAGAATATCTCGTTGTGGATGGCCCTAACTGTAAGTGTGTTCTGTGGTTGGACTTCTATGTTGTCTTGTCAAAAAGAAAAAAATGTATTATCCTTTTGGGTGTGAACGTTTCCATGCTGACCTTGTGGTCATCCCCGTAACAAGTGGTTCCTAAAGTTGGTTGTAACTTTGTGATGACATGTTGTGTCGTGTTATGTGTCGAAGCAAGTCAAAAAAAAAAAAATTCTGTCTTTTACTATGTTGTTCGTGTGTTAATTTTATGGGTCGTTACACTTCCTTTGGTGGAATGACACTAAATCATCCTTAGATCAAAATTTTACAAAATAAGGCTAGGAATTGATCACTCCTTACCCCTTATAATCTCTATTGACAACAATTCAAAATATACAAAACTCTCCAATTCAAGTCATCAATTTCTCCAAGTACTCCTTACAAATGGTTCACTATCTCTATTTATGCCTCATGGATCGACACCCTGATCCATGGTTCACCACGCAATATGTTCTTATATTCTGTGCGTACTTATGCATCAGGGATTATCTAAACTTCTCACAGGTATGTTCCTTACTTCCTTTACACTACTTGAATTTCATTCAAATAGCATAAAGGGGGGGAGAATGTAGACACAAAATCATGCACATATTACTATTTTACTATACTACCAAGTATGTTGTTATATACATGGATCTCAAGTAAGAAAATTATTCATTGGTGACACATTCCCTAGTCCATCTGCTTGCTTTGGTTGTTTCTATTGTATTTATCTCTCACATATGTCACTTTGGTACCCAGTTCAAGTCAGGTCATAGGGATCCATTTCTATCAGTATTCTCACATTTTTCATCAAGTATCCTAGGACACTAGCACCCAGTCTGGATGCTAGTGCCCATGTGCTCATGTCTGCCTTAAGTGCTCTTGTCGTCTTTGTTCTTATTCATATTTTTGACATTTGTGGTCGGCCTTTTCAATTTTCTCATTTCTATCCCGAGGTCCTAGTAGGCATGTTGTGTCACTAGTGTTGAAATTCAAGTTAGAGATCCCTATACGTACACAACATACATACCATTATAAGGGCATGCAATTCTAAAGGGCAAACATATCCACATACTATCAAATGGATTGCATTTTTTTGGGATGATTACTTTGCATAGGAAGGGGAATATTTGAATTCCACCCCACACACTTACATTTTATCCAACTATAGCCCGTTACTTTGGAGTTGTTAGTACGAGGGAAACCTAAGGACACTATTTCACACACAAACACACAAAACTACATGGAGTCAGGAATGTAGTGTAGTGATCACTCATAATTTCATCCTTGGGATGACTGCCAAAGTCAATATGACTTCACATATTACATTTTTTATTTCAATTTGATGTGTTTTGTGAGCTTGTGCAGGTAGCTAGGGTTTGTGTTGCAGGTTACAGGTACCTCAGCAATCCAAGTGCAAATATAAGGTGATCAACAGACCAAATGCCACCTAAACCAAAACAAGACAGTGACAAAAAAAAATTCAAATCCTTACATATTTTTGTAGACACCAACATGCCCATAACAAAAACTAAAACCCATGGCAGCCCTTGTCCCATCTTCAAGTGGTTCTATCATGTCTAGATTCTAGATCACATTTTTAAACACTATAACTTGACACTGAGTCCAAAATATGACACTCTTCCCAGAATCTTGTGTCATCAGTTTCATAATTAGTTCATACCTACAGTTATAGGATAAGAATCATTCAAATAAGTGCCATATCTATCACTTGTCTGGCACACTAGAAATATTGACTAGAGTACTTGGCATTTGTATCATAGAGGCTCATTTTATTATAGTAGTGACATACTATAGATTTTATTTAAGTATTCACGCAAGGGGTGTTATATCACCAAAGATTAGGATCAAGTCAGGGCGCAGGGTTGCGTGCACTCACAAATAAAAGACTGAGACTTATCAACATATTCTGGAGTCCATTGGATAATAACCTCTAGACATCACAGTGGAGTAACTTGAGGTGCCATGTAAGGGATATAAATTAGGAAAAACTTACATCCGTTGACTAAGACCTAGAAGCAATCAAGTATGGTTCTTCAGAAGTCTATATAATACTTTTGATTAAAGCATATAAAATAACTTGGATGTATCATTTAGCCCATGTAATCATATTATTAGGACAAGTTGTAAAGAACATGCAATTCCCTCCTTTGGATTTGATTTCATCCATCAAAGCCTCATAAATTAGGAATCATTGAATCTTCAGATTCTCTTCATTGACTTGGAACTCATCTGCCCAAGTATCGTAAATTAGGACTACTTGCATTCTTATTTTGACTAGTGTGAAATATGAGAATGGGTTCCTTGGCTGGAGTTGGAGCTCATCCACCCATGTCTCGTAGGATTTTGGAGTACTTTAATGAGAGCATTACATGGTCGAGACATCGTTCTATGTAACTCCTTTGACTTAGATCTAGTCTTCCCAAGTCTCGTACATCAGGAACATTTAAATTTCATAAAAATGGATACATTGTGTTTCCCGTTGCTAAGCTGACATTAGAAACCCTGATCTATGGAATTTCATTGGAATTCAAATAAGTAAAAATAGAATCATTTTCTATATTGATTAACTGCATCCTTAAAGCATGTGTTGTTGAAAATCAGATAGTGGTAAAGTATGTACAAAACAATCTTGAATGGTTCCATCTATTGGAAGATACCTTAATCATAACATTATCATATCTTCACATTCTTCACCTACACGACACAAGTTAATATTTATCCTATTGGGCACTATATGTCTCATCTTTGGGTAAGCTTCCAGACCATTGTCTGGATGATGTGTCAACGCTATATAGATCACTGTTGAAGCTTACTAATGGAAAAGACTACATCACTCTTGCATATATTTAGCTCTTTCTTGATATTGCTTGAATATTATTATATTTATTTAATCAACTATGTCCTCGACATTATATTTAACCATCACTAAATCATTCTACGGTGTTGAACCCTTGCGTCCTAGTAGTCACATGAGGCTGAGACTTAGGGGCAAAAAATTCTTTCCCAATAAGAAAAATATCAACATAGAAGGTAAAATCCATATAAAATACAAAATATCAATAATTATACAAATTCCAAATTTACTAAATCTTTGGTGATAATCTACATATTTCCCCCTAGTAGTATGAGACTAATAAATTAACTTGGTCTAGTTAAACACCTATGTTTTGCACTTAAGTGTTGTAGACACACTTTTCCTTTTACTTGAGTGGCTTGAGGCAGGATGTCCAAGAGTCAACCTACAAAAATTCAAGAGTATAACCACTAGTCCATATTATTAAATCCTTCAGAAAGTTTGAGCTCTGAAACATGAAATTGAAATAGAAATAAAGCAGCAAGGAAGATTACACATGTATATGTAGAAACCAATTATTCCTTGCTAAGATTGAGGCTTGTCTAATGAGTAGACCACTAAATGGAGTAGAATGTGCCCTTAGTGGATGAGACACTATGGAGAAGGTGATTCATATGTCAAATAAATCAGAGAATCTTGAATGGATATGAGTTACATTTTTCCAATTTGAAAAAAAATTACTAGCTAATGAGGTTACAGGTGTAGTAGACCATAAAACTTCATGATTTGCAAAGTAACTATTCACTTAGTGTTCACTTCATTCTAAGATCTCAGGGATGAACCACTCACGGGTTCATAAAAACATGGATGCCACAATCAAACGAGTGCCAGTAAATCCTAAATGTGCATTACATCATATCCAAGTCTATCAAAAGGGAAATAAATGCTTACTCATTCCCCCCCACCATATGAGTTGTAGTACATTGATACCCTATTGAATAAGTCAAAAAGGGAAAGATATTCAAGATAACTTAATGCCAATATAATTGATAATATTGAATTATTTTAAAAATCCAATAATATGTGTTGCATTTATAAATCAGTATTAGATGAACTATCATTATGCCATATATATTTTTCAAACTAGCTAACGAGCTTACGGGTGTAGGTAGGCCTAAAACTCATGATTTGTAAAGTAATACAACAATGTCTCCATTTAAAAGGGAGAATCTCACTACGGGTTCATTTCAAAAAAATGATGCCAATATATAACTGGGTGCTAGTAAACCCAATGGTGCATTACCCATTCTCAAGTTAATCAAAAGGGAAATAAATATAATCATGCCCCCAACCATATTTGTAGTAATTGATAATATTAAATAATCGAAAAGGGAACAAAAGATATTAATGCCCATATAATTGATGATATTGAATTTTTGGAAGATAATAATATGTGTTGCATTTATAAATCATATTAGATGAACTATCATTATTCCCTCTAAATTTATAGCAAAATATAGTATAACCATATTGAATTTTGTATCAATCTTCCCAATTCATTGTCTAAACCAATGTATTCTATATATTTTTTGAAAAAAATGAAATTGATTTTCCAAATTGCACTGGACAAAATAGACCAAAAGGGACAAAATTCACTTCTCGATGTTGGAAACAAAATATATTGATGCCCCTATAATTGATAATGTTGAATTTTTGGAAGATACTAATATGTGTTGTATTTATAAATCAAACTAGACCATGAACTATCATTATCTCCTCTGCATTTATACCAAAATGAAATGTAACCATATTAAGTTTTGTATCACTTTTCCTAATTCATTGTCTAAACCAATGCATTCTATATTTTTTGGAAAAAAATTGAAAATGATTTTCCAAACTGCATTGGACAAAATAGACTAGAAGGGACAAAATTCGCCACATTTTGTCTAGGTTTGATTGATTTTTCCATCATTAATTATTGTGTTCAAAACATTTTGTAACCTTGTATCAAAGAACTTTAACCTTGTTCATTGTATTATGGATCTTGTATTTTTATTTTTATCTCAAAGTAAGCTTGTATTTATGTGATAAGCTCACTAAATTCCCCTTATTTTGAGGTGATGGAGATATATTGCATATATTTTTGTCTTAAAAGAAATATGAATTATAACATGTGATGTAGAAGTGTAAGACCTTGCACACATTTAGAGAATATAATATCAATTTAATAGACAATGTGTTACATAGAATGAGTGCACGATGTGAATTGGAACAAAAAATTAGAGGGATATATGATGGGGACAATGACACCAATTGTAACATGAACACAAGTTCAACAAAAAAAATTCAAACATTTAATGTTTGGCACAATGCCACATAGAATGCCAAAAGATGTGACACACAAGGGACACAATAATTTCACACAAACAAATAAGGGATAAACACCACACAAGAAAGGTTATTGAAGCCATAAACAAGGGCCATTATCATGCCACACATACATACAAATATCAAGTTCCATACAAAAGAGAAAGATATTAATGAATTCATTATGTAAGAAAGTAAATAGTAGGTGTATAGAACTAGAAACACTAGTCTATACAATCCATATGTGTTCGTATCAAGTCATAATAGAAGTATATCACAATGTAAGCCATAAACATAAGAAAGACATGTTATAAATAGAAAGGGATGTGATATAGTACAGAAAGATAGAACTTTGTATAATGTGATTTGTATAGAAAGATGCCCCAAGTAAAGAAAGGTCATTGGGAAAAGGGTAAGTTCTACATCTAAAATCCACACATGATCATGTATTTCATGCATTTTGCACACATACCATCTGAAACATGTGTATAAAAAAATAGAATATGTTGTCTACCAAATCACGTGTTAAATAATATACAAAGTAGAGAACTAGTGTAGACACCCCAAAATCACACACTTGTTCCCAATATTATCCCAGTTCACATCCTGTTGTTCATACCCCCTTATAATTGATTAATCAAATTAATTAATCATTACACCTTGTTGGGATTAATTAAATTAGTTCCTAACCCACTTTATCTAAGATAATTATCATTTATTAAATAAATGTTAATTAATTGTCTTTCATATTGTAGCTAATTAAATTAGTTACTTAATTATGAAAATACACTTATTTTCCTAGTCAATTGCCACTTAGATTCCATTTGGACCCCACTTGAAGTCCACTTCACTAGTCTAATCAAATCAACTTATAGAATCCTATAAAGGTGGGGGCAATTGAATTATGTGCACAACCACCTTTCCAGATGCAAAGTTTTCTAACTAAATTTATTTACTGCCCCTAATGGAAATAAATTCACCTAAACTGTTCAACCTACCTCAACTAGTATTTCTAGCATGTACTTTCAACCACCTGCAACTACTCTTAGACCATTACTTAGCCTCTATAAAAGAGAACTATTATCCCTTACATATCCTTTGGGCTCCCTCTAGGATTTATCTTAGATTGAAGCAAGAAAACTCTACTATTTTTCTAGCCAATATCTATATATTGGAAGCTTTCTCGGTTGCTATATTCTCCTTGCAGTATTGTAGATTCCACAGTTGGGGATTAATTCAAGAGCACCCTCAATCTGAATTCTTACAAGGTTCTACAAGTGTAAAGGCTTCCACAACCTTATCCGAGGTTTACAAGGAAAATATGGAGGATAAGGTTTGCTAATTAATTTTTGATCTTTCTGTTATGCCTTAGTTTTTCATTCTCACACATATGTTTGAGTAAGAATGACCTTGGTGGTCACCCCAATGTGATTTTCACCATGCATTAGACTAAATTTTAGACTCAATGTAGTTCTAGTGTGTGTGAGATAGAATTGTGCCCCTTAAAGCTAGGTTTCCCTTGTGTTAGTCACACCAAGATAACATGCTACAAATACTTTACCCCTAGATGACTTCATGTGATGGAACTTAAATTTTTCCCTTCCTTATAGTGAGTGATGCATCCTAAATGCAGTCCTTGCATTTTTATCTTTGCCCAAGTAGTATATAAGAAGTAATATCCCAAATTTCTGACCTCCTAGAATAGTAAGTCATGCATATATATGATTCCTTAACTTGAATTTTGTCATTAACAACCCTAAAAGAAAACCCAAAGTGATAAAATAAGTTTTCTAAGAGATAATGATCAAAATGGCATTTTAAAACATAAGAGAAGAGGAAAATAGGATAGAAGCACCCAAAGGGGACAATAGCACTTGTGCACTGCTGTCCCTAGTGGGAATTAGTGTCTGAAAGGATTTGAGGATAAGCTAGGAAATACTAAGTTAGGTCACATGTTGTGTAATGTCTAAAAGTAAAGGGATAGTTCTAGAAAATAAAAGGACAAAAGTATAAAAATGATAAAACAATGTAAATGAAAAACAAAACAAGTGTTGTTAATGTCTATTTTTCTTGGTTGGAATTATGTATATAATGACATATTAAAGGCATAATGTAATAGTACTAAGTGTATGATTTCATATCTAAAAATTATTACTCCTCCTCCTCATCTTATTCTTCTTTGGAGTCCCATATATCCAAGAAAACTTGTTTTATTTCTTCCTAAGAACAATTTGATCTTTCCTTTTCTAACTTAGAAAACCAATGCCACACAAGACTACCAATCCAAATGTGTAACCTCTACAAATCTAATGATGGAAAAAATATCTCCTTGAATTAGTTCCACCATTCTCTAACATCCACCTCACCCTTATCATAAAACTTTTCCATCCCCATGATGTAAAAAATCTATGGTATCAAGAACTTACCCTTTTGATCAATATTTATCCTACCCTTTTTGGCCAAATTTCAGCATCAATTTAGGAAAAACAAAACATATATTCTAATTATTATTTTTCAAGATTTCCATAAAAGTAAAAAAAATAGAAAATTTTCAAATATTTTGGCATGTGGAGCAAATTTATGAAAAACCATAAAACTACAACAAATCTCACCAAAAAAATCCAAAATTACTGAAATTTTGAGGGTTTCACCCTAAACCAAAGTCACCACACCACAAAAAAATTAACTAAAAATTTCATCAAAATTAAGAAGACATAAACGAAGTATTAAGATTAGGATTTCAATCCTAAAACTGAAATATCTTGCTCAAAATAACTCCAAAAAATTTAAATTTTTGAGGGTATATTCCTTGAATAATTTCCCAACTTCACACAAAAAATTCTAAAAAAATCACATTTGATCTTAAGATATAGGTGAATCACTGAAATTAGGGTTTCATCCCATAAATTTCCCATATCAATTCTTTGATACCACTTGATAAGATATTTGCATATAATAAATGAATAATTCAAACAATATGCATAAAATAATACAAACCTAGAGATATTGGTGGGCCAAGATACCCAAATATTCAATAGATTTAGAATAATGCCTTTAAGGTAGGGCAACACCATAATGCTCCTTAAGGAAGGAGTACTCCTAAATCTCCCTATATGGGAATTCCACTTTGAGGGGGACACCTCCAATATACCTATACCAAGTAAAAGACTCAACTCATACATGAAATCCTTCATAATGATACTCATATCCTTTATATATGTAAATATTACTCTTAATGGATGGGTAATGCCTAATCCCAATGTAGGTTGACTCATTACTCAATATAACTAATTCCTATGTGACCCCATATATTATAAACATATAACTAAGGGGGATGTGTGCCACATGTCGACATATCCATCAATTCATATATATTATAATATCATATCTCAAAGTACATAACAACTTATATGGAAAATTTGAACAAATCAAAATTCTTGTTCAAGCCTATAAGTTTGTTGCCTTATTTCATTATTTAATTATATATAGTGCCAAGTTATAAATCCTATTAAAGTAGGTTATGAATAATTTTACCCTCATGGTTTAGCTGATAATTTAAAATGGTAATGGTTTTAATGCATGGTTTAGTTAAAGATAAAGTGGGAGAGAGAGAGTTGAAAACTTGGACTCTTTTCCCTAGTCTCTTCCTCTTAGCCACTAGGTTGAATCATGGCCATAACCTCTAAAAAGACATGGTTTAGTTTTGTTATTAAGTTTTCTATTATGTACTTTTAAATTTCATTACAAAGAAAATGGTATGGCCAAGGATCAAACTTGCAACCCATGGTTACAAACTTATGATTTTTAACCTCTCCACCTTCATACATAGACATGTAAATCATTACACCTTTCTAAATGTAAAACGAGAGAAAGGAGAAGAACCTAGTTTTGTGAAATAATTCCTCCTTTATGACTCTAAAGATATTATATCTTCTCAGCTTAGTGTAGAAACCAAAATTAGGACACCCTAATTCCCATAGATGCATACACACTCTAACACACCCCTTGATAATCCTACACAGTCATTTACCCCTTTTTATTAATTCACATTTTACCATCTAACTGCCTATAACCACAAAACAAATAAAAATAAAATAAATAAAACAACCTAAAAAACCTACAAAACCATCCCATGAACTTAAAACACAAAAACACATTAGGAAACTATAAAATCCATATAAATAAGTAGTTGAAACCAAATCCCGCAATTGGTGCCCATCGATGGGGATCGACAGTGATATGTTAAAATGGTATCGATTCTATATAAACCATCTCAGGACCTTGCCCAAGGATTATCAATTAATTCCCAATCATCCAACCTCCAAGCCCATTTGTGACAGGTCCAAGACTTCCAAGATCAAGTGTAAACTAAATGAGAAGTGTCCCAAACCTCTTGTTGTACCTATCTCCCTTTAGAGCAATCTATTTTCACATTTATCAATCAATCTAGTTTCCTCCTTGTCAAGATAAGTATTTTTTTCTTGTAATAATTATGTTACATTCTCAAATTCAATATCGTAAATGATCATCCTTAGTTCTCAAAATAATATTTTTTTTTCCATAAAGAGACCTAAAATTTCCAAATCATTATTGATTAACCCAGTTTTAAATGTGATTAGAATCAATCATCCAGATTGACACTGATTCACTAGATCACCATTGATCCGTATTGAAAGTTTTCTATTTTACATCTTTCACATATCTTGTCTTATTTATTTAAAAATCAATAACCAAGTCTAATCAATTATTACTTGTAATCCCCTGTTTATGTTAGATGAACCTTCTAGGAGAATCTTATGAACTAGCAAATATATTTGACATACTGATTATACAACAACCATTTGTTTGGGAACAATACCATGTCGACTACGAGCTGATTATTTGCATCATTTTCTTCACACCTAATCCAGATGACATCACTAAGCAGTTATATTTTTTACTTGATTAAAGTGATGAGGACAACTGCTACTAGGAAGACATTTTCAACCCTTCCCAGCCTATCATCGATGCCATTGATTAAGCCCTAGTATCTGAACAATATACATCTATAACTTTTTATCCATACCTTCTTATATTATCTATATTATTAGAGTTTTATTTGGCTTGATTTTCTAAAAATGAGTTGATACCCATCAAAGGAATCCCTTTGGTTCCTGGGATTGTCCTTTTCCAAGAAACTCATCTCATTATTATAAAATATTTATCTTGTCAAAGTTATCTATGTATGTTCAACACTTTGGAAAGAAAACTTTATGTGCACATTCAAATTCACCTCCTTCCACTTTCATCTACACAAGTATAATTAAACCTTGTCATTTTATGAGTTTAAGTGGGTTTTTATGTGTAATGAAATCAAATCCTAAAATCTACTTAAATATTCTAACACACCTCGTGGGACTCTTGTTGCTTTTTGATTAAATTATACATTTCCTTAATAGGATCTACTTTTCTTGTTTATTTACTGGAAGCTCATCTAACTACATGGCTTGGAGTTATCTCACAACTTTTTCCAAAATGCATAAAATAATTAAAAAGGAGTGTTTAGCAAAAAAAGGTACTTTCTTCCCTCCTTTCAACCTCTTTTCAACATTACATCATATGTGTTATCTTCATCAAATACAAACTTTCCTTTTGGGTCTTAAAATAAACTTGTATTTTAATCATTTCCTGATCATATTGTTTAAATAGGGGTTAAAATTTGCATTCACTATTTCCCCTTATACACAACCAAATCATGTATAATAAAATTTACACCCTAAAAAATTTTATCTAGGTATACCTACTTGGATTTCATCACCAAGGGGGAAGCTGACTCGGTGTTCTTATCGAGTATAAATAATTAGTGGGAATTATATCAGCTAAACACCACTGGGGACCATGAAGTGAGGGGATAGGCCCCAATATCATGCCTCATACTGACATGAACACCGATTTGGGCCGCTTATACCCTTGGGTATATCAAGGAATCTAGTCTTAACATACCTGAAACCAACCCTAGTAGGCTAGATTCTTAGTACCTCTTTGCAAGCCATCTTTTTCTTTTCACATATTTTTAATTAATCAAGATAATATAAAATCTCTTGTTGATTTTCCAACCTTCATTTTTAATAATCATCTTTCTTTTATTGCTTATTTTCTACTTTATGGTTTTAACTAGAAAACAATCTCATTTACAAAACATCAAAAACATGTAGAACCCATCACAAATAAAATAGAAACCACCCAAGAGTCCCCACGCTTCCTAGCATTCAATTAGAAACATCAAAAATTCCTAATCCATCCATTCTACAATTCTTCAATAGTTGTGACCCAATATTAGAAGAATTCCTAAACACTAACCCTATCACTCTCAACAACTACCTTGCTTCACGAGCCATCTGCCTTCCCCGTTATAATACATAATACCAACCACATGTTACTACCATCACCTACGATCATTCCCATCTCACCAACCTATAATAATAGCTGATTATCAAATAAATTACTATTTATCCTACCACTATCCATACAAATACATACATATCAGTCTCATCTTCCCTTGTAGTTAGTTTTGAACTCAATACTATCTAATCACAAAAATCATCTAGTCAACAAAGAACCTTACCTTCTGCATCCTTAGCTAGCTTTTAGGGTACTTAAGCTCATACTACTACTTCATCACCTGTTATTAGTCTCACTACTTCTAGCTTTCCTCCTCCTTTAACAAGATCTTCTAGTATGTATCATTCTACAACTCCTCTGATCACATCTCATCATGTTATCTCACAACATTCAAAACCCTTGATTCAGAACTTAATTTCATCTATTCCTGCATCCTTACCACATATCAATATAATTGGAATTACTAAAACTCATCTACTCTCACCACCAAACCTATGTTTAATGTCCTACAATATGGTTATATCTAGTCTCAACAAAATAAAAAACCTTCGCAACCCCTTATTAAAACTTCTATCCCTCATCCTTACTAATATATCCAATCTTCTTCATAACCTTTAGTTTCTCAATAGACTTACAACGTAACAAGTAGCTTTCCTCATTTTTAAAATCCTCTTTTCCCATACCATCAGTATAACCAATCAAACCACCTTATCTATAGATAGGCCAACCATTCCTCCCTGAACATCCAACCTCCTCATAATGATCCTATGTAGGATTTGATGAATAGAATTTCTAGTCTAGAAGTTTCCACAATAGGACCTAAATTCATTTTCTTATGAACAAATTTGTAATGAAGCCATTTACCTATCAGTACCTTTCAAATATGTTGGCGAGAAAATAATTTGATATGGAAAATTAGGTTTCTCCACCAATGACACCCCTCCGCATTAAATAATGCATCTCTCATTGTTGAATGAAAACTAATCTATTCCTATCTAAATTATTTAGGTTGGACAATTAAGCTGGGGATCACACGGGAACACTCTACTAAACCTTTGGAAAAGTGTTTGTATAAGGTACAATGGAGGAAAATACAATGATGAGGGGTGACAGATATAAATTAGGAAAGGAAGGTTATTGCTATGGATAGGCCAATCACAGATTTCACACCCAATAACCAGAGTAGTTCAACATTCAAAATAGAGGAAAGAAGTAATGAAGTTATCTAGTGAGAAGAAAAAACCCATACACAAAGTTAATAGATTAATTTATCCAAGATATAAATCTCTTCCTGGATCACTATTCTTACAAAGCGCATAAGAGATAAATATAGGAAAAGGAGAATAGAAGAAATTTAGCTTTTATTTCATGTGCATTGATGACACAAAGTCCAAAAACAACAATCCACAATTGCTATAACATATATGATATCAAAATCTAGCATTCTCAGGATCCTTTCGAATGGAGAAGACATCCCAATTTATATTAATGTGAATGAACCTTTCACCTACCCCCACATGAATCCTCATGATATTATTCATTTGTGACTTTTCATCTTCATAAGACATGAGAAATAAGTTCCCTTTTTATAAATTAAAGGTACTTTTACAATATAAATGTAGAAATTTACTTAGGTGAATAAAACAAAATAAAATGATTACACTCAATGAAGAATTAGAAAAGGGAGAGAAGGAAAAAGGAGAAAGAGAGAAGAGGGAAGAAGTTTCCAAATATGATGAAGAAACTCCCTACGATGATTTTTTTTTTGATTCATGCCTCCTGATGAAGAGTCTCTGGTGCAGGATCTTGTTCCTTGAATTCTTTGTTGAATTGAGCTATCGCCAGTGCCAACTTATCCATATCTAGAATGCAAATGCAGCTTAAGACCTTGGTCCATGTCCTAGGGACATCACTGATCTTCTTGTATTCTTGCATTGACCAATCCATTCTTTGTGATCCATTGCATATATAACAATGAAAATTTTGATACAAGCTAGGAACTCTAAGCTATCTTCATTGAAGGAGAGAGAGAATCACCTACCGTTTTCTTGACTAGATCCTGGAAGGAAGCAATGAGTTCTTATGATGATGAATCCATAGTAAGTACAAGGAACTCAAGTCTCTGAACACAATTGTGGACATCATTCAAGATGTTGAAAAATGTTGTCCACAAGAGTCTAACTTGGATATTGAATTCTTGAGCATAAAATATTTCACATCTATTATGTGGATCTAAAATTGAGACAATTTCTCTGCAGCAGATGCGAACACGTTCTTACTCACAAGGGTGTGAGATTTGAAGGAAATAATCTCGAAAACTAGTGAGATCATCTCATCCAAATGATTGAATTATTTTGTAAACTCCTCCTTTTTTGTTTACTTCTGACAGTGTTGCAAGAACATACTTGATGAGAGAGATGAATTTTGGAAACAATGCCTTTCCTTTCTCAATGATTTTCTCAACCATTTTCTCCCTATCGTTCCCCTGCATCATGTATCCTTATGCCTTCTTGACCACACTTTCAAAGCACAAATTTGTGTCCCACTTTGTGTCCCAAAAATGTGAGTAAGAGGTTAGGCGGGATCAAAAATCGAGGGTGTTCACGTGAACACCCATTTCACGTGAACCCCCTTCCCCCGAACTGCCACGTAGGCCAAAGAAATTGGTTCGCACGAATGGGGGTTAGCGAGAACACCCCTTCACACGAACCCCTTTGGGTTCAAATAATTTTGGCAGCACAAAGTTATATATAGATATTTATATAGTTTTGGGCGGCATATTTAGGGTTTAAGGGGGTTTGGGTGAAGGGGGTTCACGCGAACCCCCTTTGGGTGAACCCTCTTCGCGTGAATCCCCCTATGTGGCACATTTTGGCACCAAATTCATTTGGAGGATAATTTTATGCCAAAATGCGACACTTAGGTGCCACATAATTAGGGTTAATGAATGAATAAAATTACAAAATTTTAACACAAAATATGGAATTTTATTAGCTTTCTAAAAATATAATTTTCATTTTTTAAAAATCTGGTTTACTATTTATTTTTTATATTTTGTTGACATATGGTATTTTAGGACAATCAATCGTACACAGTCAAGCCAATTTGAAAATAGCAAAATATATCAAAAAAATTTGAAAAAAATAAACTTACTATTTTTTGAAGTCTTCTTCTTACATGTGAAAAAAAAATTCAATTTCGATATAAATCTTAAAAGTTATTTGCATAAACATTTTACGCCATTTATTTAAAAATAGTTTTACTAAATAATTAATTAAAAAAAATATAAGTAAAATAAAAATAAAAATTTGACAACACCTCAAAATTCAAATATTGAACATATACCTAAAATTTCATGGTAAAAAAATAAATTTTCATTTAAAAAAACCACATGGGGACAGTCATTCCTCTTTTATAACATAAGAAACAACGTATGATTAAAATTAAGAAAAAGACCATATTTTTTGCCATTTAAAAAAAAATATTACATATATTCTACACTCTAAACAAAACATTTCGTTAGTTTGTGGAATTTCATGAATGTGTACGGTTTTGTGGCTATTACCTTTAGAAAATCAATGAAACTGAAAATTCATGTTTATGAAGGTACAAAACATACCAAAAAGTGGGGCATTTTATTGTGCTTTTACCTGGTGCATCTGGGTCAACAATGATAATTGGAGGAATGTATTTGATCAGAAGAGAGGATGTTGATTCAAGTTTTGAGAAGGGCTGAATGTAAGCACTGAGAGATTTTACCTATTCCTCTAATTGCACAATTATTTTCTTGTATTCTTCATTCTGAGCAAGAAGGTAGGAAGAGGATTATTTGAATATATGAGATCCGCCTTTGTGTGAAGATTTACCTAATGAGATGTGGGTCAACTTGTAGTCTGATAAAGTCATGTCCTTAATGGGCTTGTCATTCTTAGGTCTATAAATTTTGACATGCTGATTACCTAAAGTGACACTGAAGAAGTGAGAATTTATCTGGGCCTTCTTTCTTTGCTTGGAATTTAGTATCCCTGAGATTTATATGAGACTGGGAACAATAGCAAGCTGCATTTTCCTTGGAAAATTTTTGAGCATTTCTTGAATCCATGGAAATGGATCTTTAGGAGTTGATACCATGTCGATCGCTGGAGCACTTTTAGAAGCTTTCCATGGAATCAACTCTTGATCACCTTGAGAATATTTGAACTTTGGTAAAACATACTTGGACGCCCTTGAAGAAAATGTGTTGCAATGAATCATTCTTACAATGCCACCTCACCTTTAATAACACACTAAGCTTACTCAAACAAATCCACTCACCTTAATCGACTCTTCCAACTCACTTAGGTTTAATTAGCTCATTGGGTTCATTTAGGAAACTTACCAAGGGGGTGTGGATGGCTCAAACCTGATTGACGAGTCTACCTAGCTTGAATTTTCAATGGGGTTTTAAATATTTTTGGAATCTACTTTGACTGCACAATGACCCTAGATTTTGTCTGTTGCGCTCTGCGGTGTTATGCTTTTCTACTATGACCAAAATGATGCTTAAAGACCATGTGAAGGATGAATTCCCTTCTTTGAGCTAGGTAACCTTCATACAACCCTGTGAAGATGAAAAAAATTAGTGAGATAACTAAAAATGGATTCTACTGAAACTTTTTACACTCAAAATTGGAAGTTTCTATTTTTAGCTGCTAGGATCTTAGAGCTGCTATTTTGGGAAATATTGATTTTTTGAACTGACATCAATTTTGTGAAACCCCCAACATGCTTGGAACACTTTTACAGATGTTTTTTTTTCCATTTTAAGGAAATTAATTTTTTTAGAAATTTACTTTTTACTTTTTTGTGTTTTTTTACTTTTTGGGCCCGATTCTCCTAATTTATCATCTCAAATGTTTTCTTAGTTTACTGCTTTGATGAGGTTTGATTTTATATGAAAGTTTATATTTATATTAAGTATGAGTACTAGGTACTTACCATTTTTAGAAACTAGTCTTCCACACCTCGGATTGATGAAAAATCAACTTCTTTGGAATAAGTTTGTCTTCTGAGTAATGTGCTCAAAATTCTAGCTCGAACCGTCCATCACAATGGTGGGAAACTGAAAAAGTGGGAAATAGGGAAGAAATATAGGGTTTTATGTAATTAAAAAGCAGGGGTACCTCTAGTTCTTATGTTTCTTGGATTTTGTAGGTGCTTGTGTGAGAGAGAGAGAGAAGCTGTGAAAATCTTATCCAAATCTGATTACTGGGTTGGGAGATGAGTTTTTCATGTTTTTGGCAATGGAGTCAATATGGTAAAAAACAGGCATGGTGTCTGGAGAAAAAGAAAGTTATTGGATGTTTTGAAGTAGTGAACATGGAGGAATGAACAGAAATGGAGGAATGGAGGAGGGCAATGGTTTTCACAACTTTCTTTTGGCAACAACTTTCTCGAATGCACAAGGAGAAGAAGCACGCCAATTAAAATTTTTACAAATTTTGGATTTTTTAATCTTCCTGGGATTGGGAAATTTTTTGTATCCCAAATATCTCAAGGGGACATGATAGTTGGTGTAGTAAAATATTCCCTCTTCTCATCTTGACAAGTGGAAGATGTAGATTGGTTGATGGATGAGAGAGAAAAATCACTTGAAAAGCCGCTGGGGGTTAAAATTGGGTCACATGGAGGACTTGGGAAAGGGATATGATTCGGCACATTTTTGTGTCCCAACTATCCCAAGGGGATGGGATATTTTGTACAAGAAAATTTTCCCTCACCTGGTGAGGACAAGTGGCGGATGGTGATTTGCGGAGGTGGAGAGGAGAGGGGGCTGAAAATTGGCCTACAAAGCCTTCCCAAGGTCACATGGATAATCAATGGCCAAGCTAGGTGTGGGAAATTTTTTTGTGTCCCAACTGTCACCATGGGGATAGGAAAATTGGTGTAAGAAAATACATCCTCACCTGGTGAGGACAAGTGGCACATTTTGATTTGACGATGAGGAGGGCTAAGAATGAGTGCAAAGGGGATTAACTGGAAAGATTGGGCTTTGTCGGGGTCACATGATGATCTAGATGGATATATTACACTTGGGAGAATTTTAATGTCCTAAATATTGCAGGGGGATTGGAAAGTTGGGACAAGAAATTGTGCCATCACCTGGTGATGACATGTGTCTGCCTTCAAATTTGGCTAAGTCCCAAAAGTTTACCTTGGAGAGAAGCTTGACGATGAAGTTTTGGGAGCATCTAAAGGTATTTTTGGGAACTTATTTATATGAATTTGATTGGAATTTTTTTTTATAAGAATGGGGTGGGTCCCATGATCTTATTCTTCTTAAAACCCCCTCAAAAATAACATTTTATCTCAGGATCGCAAGTTGTGCATGCTGAAAACAGATTGTGGGAAGAAGTTCCCGTGTCTTGTGAAAAACTTGAAATAACCATCATTTAGAGAACTGAATTACCTTTCCATTGATATTTTTTTGGACCTAAAAATCAATATAGGGATAATGAAATCACTTCCTGAAGTGCATGTTCTCTTTTGAACTGCAAGCTCCTTCACCTTCAAAAACCTGCTTTCAATGAACTTGCTCCTAAACCTCCAAATATTTCCTAAATATTCCTAATTTTTTTTCACAATGTTCTTATCTACTCATTACCGCCTTCCGATGAATTTGGGCCTTTAACCCCCTCCTGGGGTATGTGCACCAGTTATGGAAAGGCTAAAAAATAGCCCTACTAAGCTCACTGAAGAATCTGCCTCGGAAAGTATTATATCAGAAGAACCCCATGATCTTGATTTTACATTTCAAACACATGGGAAATGTTGCTATAACATATATGTACACTTAAAAGGATAGGATAGGCATGGCACATAGGGAACACTGATCCAAGGGAGTGCTCAGGAAGGCCTACAAGAATTTTTTTTTACACTGGGGTATAATTGTCATGTTTTCAATATTGATTTTTTCCCATGAAAAAACACATGAAAAAAATAGCTCTAGCTTAGGGACATGTTTTGGATCAATCAGAGTGAGGAAATAACATGTAGGAACCCCAAAATCTCAATACATTCCGTGGACCAGTGCTTTATCCATTGGGCTATATGGAGTCATTTCTTCCAAACACACACACATGAACAAACACATGAAAGGGAAACACACCAACAACGGAAAACAAGAGACAATGGAAAGGGAAATTATATTACATGTGAGGGATATTTATAGAGTTAAGGAAATAATGTACACATACCCCAAAATAGGTTGGGAAAAGTACATACCATCATGGAACAACATACTGAAATGTGACCTTTGAAGCAAAAAAGTCACTATCTGATCATACCATGCTCTTGTATGACTTCACATGGTTTGAGAAGAATAAGACATACCAAGATTCCATCTTCAGACTTGTATTGTACTGAAAAAATTCTTGCATCAAATGAGAACTTTGTTACCTATTTTATACTCTTGAATCTTGTAGCTTCTACTTGATGTTCTACGATCATGAGACACCATTCTTCCGTGTTCTTAAAAGTGGAAATATTGAACTTGTCATGGAAACATTATTCATCCTTGAATTACAACCTGAAATCATCTCTTAAATCTACAAGGTAATTATAATGATCAAGAACAAACTGATTTTATTCCCATTCAATAGTTTCTCTGAACATCTCACTTTGTTTCTCTAAGCAATTACTTTTAAAAAAAGAGTCCACATCATTGGGACAGAGGTCTTCATCATTCTTGAGAAATTGTTGCAACATGAAAATATGTTCAAGACAAATCAGATCTTGGAACATGGTGAGTGTAATTTGACTTTGAATCCTTTCACAAGAAGAATGCACATTCTCACTTTGTTGTTAGTACCTATCAGCTCAAAGTCCATCTTGGTATCATTTTCAAAGCTACAATATTTGATTTTGTCATGGGAGAATTCTTCACCCTTGAGTGAATATTGCAGTGTGGATTCTTGTTCTGATTTGGTAGGACATCTAATGGTGGTGAGAACAAGTTGATCTTGAATACACTCACAAGACTCATACAACTTTTCACCTTATTTTGAACCATTATCTTTAATATAAATCAGCTCAAAATTTTCCCTACTATCATCCTCCATGGTGGAGATATTGTCTTCAAAATCAGTAATATTCATCGGGGATTCAAAAATATTATTCCTTTTACATTCATGATCTTCTTCACAACACAAGAAAGAGGAAGAATCACATTCACATTTTATCTCATACATCCATGTATCGAGGAAGACATCGAGCTCATCCATTTGGTCCATGTCATCATCTTACATTTGTGTATCAAAATGAGAAGAATAAATTGACTCATACCTATCTTACATTTTCATATCCAAAGTCAATATTTCAAGACTGAGTTGATGGTCTTCAATTACTTATGTAGTCCTCAAGATGTCTTATACAAATTGTTCACTCAAAACTACCATATACTCATTCTCATCCCATTGGAAGAATCTTTACATTGTGCCTCAAGGAGATGGTTAAAAATATGATCTACACATGGCCAAAATTTATCTGAAACCTCTTCACTCTTCTTCTCTTCATTTCTTCTCATCCAAGTCTCACCTTCTTGCAAGAATGAGCATACTTGGTTTTCGATATTTTCTAACAAGGAGAATAGATCCATGCTACGTTGGAAGGGCACTCCTTTGAGCTCAAGATCCATTTTATCATTCTTATGATGGAAATAAGAGAACCATGTAGGGGTAGAAACATGAGGGGGATTTTCAACTCTATCTTGATCATTAATTATTGAATCTTCTTGATCATATGGAAAATTAAATATTTCATACTCACCGTGATGATCAACATTATGCTCCTTGGGCGAGGATGGTGGAGTTAACTCCTCAAATAGGTTATGCTCAAATTTTCCATTCTATTTTTCTTGAAAAAGGAAGTTGGCCGCTTCCATTTGTTCATCCATGGTTATATCAAGAAAGGAACTTGATTCTTCAACTATATCCATTTCATCATTCAACATTTCATCATAACTTGAAAAATCAAAATAGGAAGGAAAATTATCCATGATCACCTTGAATTCATCATCTTGAGTCTGGGATGCATGACATACTTCTCATACTTCTTCATTATTGGTGGAGTCTTCAGGAAGAATTGAATCATATTTTTTGCAATAAGAATCTTCCTCTCTTGAATCCATTGTTTCCTTGGTAGGTTGCGCCTTGATCCAAAATGATTTAATGAATGGAGGTTCCACTATGATGTCTTCTCTGTCATCCTCTAAGGTGTTGATTTGATCTTCATGGGAAGGTTCAAGGATATGAAACTCATAATAATTTCATAGGAATCTTCTAGGGATAAACACCTCGTAGTGTGGATAATCATCAAGATATTCCTCCATAGGACAAATATCCTCTTCTTCCTCCTTATCATGTAGTGCTTCAAGTTGTTTGTATCTTTATTGCATGGCTTCAACATATAATTTTGAGGTAGATTTCAGGGTCTGAATTTAGTTTTTCAATGCTCACGACTCTTTGAACATACTCTGTTTTCAAGGCTGCCATTTCTTCATTTCTATAAGAAATAAAATCATCCCAAGGAAGAAAAATAAAAGACATGGCTCTGAGCTTCTCATTCAGTTGTGTGAGATTGAAAGTATTACCTTCAAAAAATTATTTGTCTTTGTGGAATTCATACAAAATCTTGTACCTCCTTTGCATCTTTTTCATCAGGTTCTTACCTTCTTCCTCATCTGTAAGTCCCATTTTCTTTCGTTTAGCCGTAATACTCTTGAACTGAAACCACCAGGATTTGATGATAGGTTATTCAAAAGCAAAAAATTTCTTCATTATTTAAAGTCTTTCCTTGATTTTGGGAGACATTCTATTAACCCTCTTTCCCTTGTCTAATTGCAGATTTTCTCTTAAAGCAAGAGACATTTTTTTCCGTTCTCAAATTCTTGTCTTTGCAAGAATTGGTCCAGAATAATGGCTGATCAACAATTTAAATTTCTTGGAAACCATATTCTTCTTCTTCTTCTTCACTATCACTCATTGGTACCAAACCCCAGTCTAGAAATTCCTTCATTGTGTTGTGGGAAATGAACGTGACAAAAAATCATTCCTTGATGGATTCGCCTTCAAAAATAAATTTTCCTTTGGAATCTATTTTTTATGTTTTCTTGTAATATATAATTTTAATTTTAATTTTACAAAGATATTTTTGGGTGCATGAGGGAAGATATCTCCCCAGTTGATTCACAAAAAAAGGTTAGTGAGAAAATTTTTCAATATGGAAAATTAGGTGTCTTCACAAATGTTAACGGGGCTAAACCCCTCTACATTGAATGGTACAACTCCCATTATTGAATGAAAAATAATCTATTCTTATCTAAATGATGTAGGTTGGATAAATAGGTCAGGGATTGCATAGGAAAAATCTAGTAAACCTATGGAAACGTGTTTGTACAAGGTACAAGGGAGGAAAATACAATGACAATGGGTGAAGGAGAGAAATTAGGAAAGGATGATTATTGTTGTGAGTAGGAAAATTGTTGAGTTCACACCCAATAACCAGATTAGTTCAACATTCAATTAGAAGAAACAACAATGAAGCTATCTAATGAGAAGAAGAAACCCAGACAAAAATTTCTTAGATTCATTAATCAAAGATATAAAACAAGGGATTTTTTTTTACATAATTTTTTCTGTTCTAAATAAAACATTATTTAGGACACACATTCCATGCCAATCAATATCAAACAGATAACCATATGCAGCTGTAAATGACTTGGTGATCCACTGATCTATTCATTCCATAACTCGATGATCTACTGATCTATTTTTCATAATTCATGATCTACTCTATTTATTTCATAAGGTGATCTACCGATCTATTTATGTTAACTTTAAGTATTTAATACTTATCATATACTTCATATACTTGGTTTTCCTACCCTAAACTGGTACTGAGTGATTTTTTTAAAGAACATATCTGAATATTTGTTACCAATATTCATCTGATATCATGTTGCTTTAAACTAGGTGACATAGGACAACACAACTAACAGCTTGCGATACTTTGGCCAAAGATTTTCAACATACTATTTATGTCACTATTCCTAGACAACATACTCATCATTTCAGAATACGTCCTTCACCTCACTCCTCTGTTATCAAGAATGGTCTTTACTGACTACCGTTAGTCCACTTGTCTAAGGTTTAACCCTAGCCCTGGTTAGAAACATAATTTATTATAGGAAGATGCTCATAATGACTTAGGGTATATGGGCATACTCGGTTGACCTAAGTCAACCAGATGTGCCAAGGTACCCTGAGCCATTGAAAGCTACTACCTATCCTAAACATGCCACTAACTTGACCTAGAGAGAAACTAAGTTCAAGTCCTTATTTGTGTGTAGATCTAGATGATCAATGTAGAAGGGTGTTGCCACATGTCAACTGCAATGTTGTATCCTCGAGAAGACCCCTGTCTTCTCAAAGGTACAACCCTATAGTTGGCGTGTGCCAACATCCTATAGAAACTACCTCATCATGATGTACATACCCCAAGGAGGTTATTAATACATTATTAATTTGGATTATTACACCGATTACAGTAACCCTGCTAAACCCTAATCCAACACTCCATAAGTTCTTTTCTAAATTTAATTCATTTAGCCATTAAATAACTTCCTTAACTTATGATTACTTTATAGGTTTGTTTTACAAAGCTTAATAAATAGATATCCAGAAACAGGACATCAACATCATAAGTTCCATTATATTGTAATCTTAACCATTCAAAGAAGGTGTAGCAACCTAATAGGTTTAGCTATAGTAGACTTTATAGGGAAATGAAGTCTAATGATTTACGATCATATCACCATTCTTTAGATTACATTCCTTTGAGTGAGGAAGAGTCTTCCTCTACATGATTAAGTGTTAGGGTTTGTCAAACCCTTCTTATCTTTCACAATCTCTATAGTTTTACTGCATATTCATTACACATTCCAATACTATGTTAGAATTGTTTAGATAAAAATCGTTATCTTATGCAACTTAACAAGTTGCATCTTAATAAGGGAATCCAATATATTTCCCTTTAACCAAATAATCAATTTTATCTAAATTAAGCATATAACAGATATGAAAAATATCGTCAAGATAGGTTTCCCATCTTCTTCATAATACAAGATAATTTACACAACCAATACAAGTAAATCTTCCAACTTTCAATTCATCATTATAAATTTATACATTTACAAGACTATGCATTTCAGGCGTATTGTATAACAAACAACCTCCATTCCAAAAAATTCAACTTTTCTTTTTCAATACAACTCAGGAATGAATTGAAACTCTTTACATAAGATCCAGAATTAAATAAGCCAATACAACATGAAATTTCTTGTCTTCTTTTATCACTTACGATGTCCATCTGCAAAATTTCTAGCATGGGTCAGTTTGATGAACTGAGCATGATAAGCACTAAGCATTAAAGTAAAGTGCATTCCACTAATTGTTTCATAAAACAACTCTACTTTTATGAAACAATTAATAGACATCATACAAATAATCATAAGTAATAACATCCAGAAAGAAGAACAATTAAGAGAATCTGAAATTCACTTATTAAGAAAAGAGAATAATATAATCTGCAACATCAAAATTATATCACAAGACTTAATTGATCCTATCAATCAACTTTAAACAGTCAATAAGTCTTTCATCATTAAATTATTTCATAAACACATAGAAATAGAAATACACTTTTATCTTTTCCAAGCAGCAAAGACGTTAGTTACATCATAACTCATATTAGTATGCTTCATCTTTCCATATAATCAAAGAAGGGAATCAATACATATATAAATCTCAGACACAATTCCTCTGAAGGAAAGAATTAGGTTTAGAACACACATCACTGCCTCAGTCCAAAGATGACAAAATAAGGAGTCCTTAAATAAAGAGGCAACAACCAAACAAGAATCCCAATTCAATCCAAGCAGATTAAAACAGTCTAACTGAAAGTTTTACTAACTTTAGTATATTAGTAGTTTATAATTAAAAAAGGGCTATAACCAATCTTTCCAAAAATCCAAGCTATACTCGAATGAAATAAATATCTTAACCAATCCACAAGAAAATTCCCATCTCAGAAGAGAATCAATAAAAGATAAGTTTTGTCAATGAACTTATACAGTACATATATAGGATCTCAAAGCACAAAGGACCCAATCCATATTTCATTTCATTTATACTATGAAATGAAATCCATTATCTAATACAAACTTAGAAAATCTCTAGTTAGTTCCCTAAAGAGAACAAAAAACTGAATTCCCAATTAAAGATATGCACACTGCATCTTTTCAATCAAAACTAGCAAGCTGGTTATCCTATTTCCATTCACCAAGCTCAATTACAAATTCAAATCTCAGAAAGAAATACACAGTACAGTCCCTAACTGTATACTATCCCCATGGTTCATATTCATTTCTCTTCCTAAATCCCGGAGGTTCGTTCTATGATCCCCTCAAGGAATAAGAGTCTACAAACAGAGAAGATATACAAGTGTAGAAGGAATTGCGAACTCAAGAAATGAATTCTTATTACATGGATTTAATAAATTGATATAAGAAGTATGAAGTTCATGTCCCAAACAAGAATAGATATACAAAATTATCCGAACATAGATATTATACATATATACACACACACACACACACACACACACACACACACACGCACTTTAAACAATATTTAGTATTCTAGTTTTAAATTCAACTTCCAACAAAACCCAATAAACCAATTATGAAGGTCCGAAGAGAGTAATACTACTTCCCATAAAATCAAAATTTATTCAACTGTTACCATGATCAAAGGACCAACCAGACCCATTACAGGACATAATTCCCATCCCCTCATAATATTAAAAATAGTCAAGCTTTCCGCACGACACGGGTTCACTCAGAACAGAGAAGGATAGGTTAAACTTCAATTTCTCTCTCCCTGTCCAATTCAAGAAGGTTATACAGTCCAAAGGGACAGAAGCATAAAAACCAATCACACTCAAGGAGCGGCACAAAGGAGATTACAAGGAGATTACCAGATCGGCTTCAAACTGAAACTAAACTCTCAATCTCCTATCGAGCAGATAGTCTATAAAGAGAATAAAGATTTTCAAAACCAAATACCAACCAACTCAACTCACAATATAGGTAATCACTTCGATTCCAACATAAATCCAGAACACACAATCATGGAATACCTATACAGTGTTGATTATGAGCTTCAAACATAAGTTCAGACTTTACAAGGCTCCAACACTGGCTCAGACAAACACAAGATCAAATACGAGCCTAAGAGAAACACAAAGCCCTAAATATGAGCTCAAAACCAAATCACCAATGCTCCAATATGAGTCCTAGTGTTCTCAAATCCTTAAATGAGAATAAAATTCTAGTTCAAAACACAAGTACAGAACAAAAATCAACCACACAATATTAAGTTCGGTATTCATAAGAACTGTGTACGAGTACAGTTGTTGAATACAAAGATTCAACCAAAGGTTCAAAACTACACTTAGTTCCAACACAATCCAAAACAAACACAAGGTCCCAATAAAAACTCATAACAAATCCCGAAGCTTAAATATAATCTTAGAAAAACTAGAGAGCTCTACTTTAAGCTCACGAAACACAAGACTAAATAGAGATTTAGAACCAAACAAGAAACAAGCCAGTTCACTCAACATTAGTCTCAAATTCTCAAAACAAATATTTGAATACAAGATATAGAGCTTCAAATGCAAATTTTGGAGCTTCAAGTACAAGTCACAAAGTTTCAATACAAATTCACATGAAAACCTCTAGCAACCAGTATAGAGAAAGTTCCCAAAAAATGCCAATAACAGCAAAGGATTCACATTCCAAAACCCACATAGATTTCATGAATACATGCAAGTAAATAACTAGATACATCATGAAAATATAAATTTCCAGTGAGTAGAATTGTTTTAATGAATCATTTAGAAGAAAGCAAGAAATCTTAATGGGTAGAGCCTATCATGCCTGATAGTGCCTCTGCCGATTCGAAGAAGAACTTCCAGCCAAGTTTCCAACACCCCTTCTTCTCCAAGAAAGATCAAACAACAATAATATTTTTCCAAAATGCCTCTTATACATTCCTCGAACTGAAAATAGATCATAAGAATTCAAAAATAGCCACTAAGTGCAGATCAATCTACTGGTTCAAAAAACTAGATAGCTCCATGCAGAGTGAAAATTGTGAAGCATGCAAAGTAAAACAACCCCCAACAAATCCACCAGCATGCCTTCTAAGATGGTTTTCTCACTAGAACCAATGTGAATTAATGATATTTAATTGCATATTCCCACCTATCTCTCCTTGCCACCACCATCCAAAGTTGGTGAGACCACATTGAACTTCCACATGCATTTCTAAACTTAGTGATACTTCCACGTAGGTTCCTCCAAATTTCACTAGCCCATGCCAAACTTGGTAGTACAACCATGCCTTAATGACAAATAAATCAAAATAACATCGCATTAAAAGCTTAGGAACCACAACTTAGCTCCCACTTTCCAATCGACCCATAGGTTCCCTCTCATACCCCATTAGTTTAGGATAGATAGAATTGCTTAGGTTAGATCTTAGGTTAGTTTAAAATATATAACCTTAGGATATAACCCCCAAACAATAAATTTCCACCTTAGGTTAGGATGTAGATTAACCAAAACAATAGGTTAGAAATAACTTAGCATCCCTTAGGTTATTTCCCCTTTTCATATTAACTTAGCGTTAACAACTTAGGTTAGGATGTCATCCCATGTAGAGTGGTGTAGAAAGAGTTAGTTAAATTACCCGAGTCCTGAATCTCTTTAGGATAGACCTTATAGATATAGGGCACATTTTTCTCTCTTCCTCTAGAATCCTGAAGCAGGTTTCCCCTAACACCATTAGGCATCCTAAAAGGGTCAATCAAGAAGAGCTGAGCATAACAAAAAAAAAAATGTGGGAACGGTCTTTCGAGATAGTAAAGAATTTGTAACAAACACAACTTCAGTCCGTTAGGTCACTTAATAAATGAATGTTAGTTTTTCATTTAGTTTAGATAAGAAGATTTAAAACATACCTTGGATCAATGGAATTGATCCAAGGATGAGTCCAATTGCAAAGGATAAGTTTGCAACCATTCAAACCAGATTACAACTTACTCATAATAAGTGAAATAGATTATTGCAAGCAACAACATACCAGCCCTACAATCAAAGAGTAGAAATGATTTATCCATGGAAAGAATGATTTTTAAACATCCATGAAACATACATTGTCCTAAAAATCACATGTCAACACTTGCAATGCAAAAGAGGAATATAATAGTTTGACAAGGTGTTCTTCATGGTCTTATTCACTTGTAAATTTTGATCTTTCAAGGACGTGAGAAATAAGTTCCTTTTTTATAAATTCAAGGGACTTACAGTATAACTTTAGAAAGTCACTTAAGTGAATAAGACAAAATATAATGATTACACTCAATGAAGAACTAAAAAGGGGAGAGAAGGAAAAGGAAGAAGGAGAGAAGAAGGAAGAAGTTTCCAAATTTGATGAAGAAAATCCTTGTGATGAAGAAAGTTATTGATTCATGCCTCCAAATGATGAGTCTTTGGTGTGGGCTATTGTTCCTTGAATTCCTTGCTGAATTAAGCTATCTCGAGTGCCAACTTATCCGCCTTTGGAATGTAAACACATCTCAACACCTTGGTCCATGTCTTGGGGACATATTGGATATTCTTATATTGACCAAGCCATTATTCATGATCCATTGAAATTACAAAACTTTAACTTCTGATATTGGCTAGGGAATCTAAGTTTTCTTCATTAAAGGATAGAGAGTCACTTGCCTCTTTCTTGACTAGATCCTGAAAGGAAGAAACGAGTTCATCTGATGATGAATCCATTGTGAGTGTAGGGAACTCAAGTCTCTAAACACAATTATAGACATCATTCAAGATATTAAAAGCATGTTGTCCACAAGAGTCCAACTCGGATATTCCATTCTCGAGAATAATATATTTCACATCCATGATGTGGATCCAAACTTGAGACAATTTATTTGCAGTGGATGCGAACACTTTCTTACTCACGAGGGTGTGAGATTCAAAGGAAATCATCTCATACACTAGTGGGAACATCTCATCCAAAATATTGACTTATTTTGCAAACTCCTTTGCTTCGTTCACTTTTGATATTGTTGCAAAAACATACTTGATGAGAGAGATGACTTCTGCAAACAATTCCTTTCCTTGCTCGATTATTTTACTAACCCAGTTTTGGCTAGCCTTCCCCTGCATCATTTATCCTTGGGCCTTCTTGACCACCTATGGATCAACACTGCTTATTGGAGGAATTCATTTGATCAGAAGAGAGGATGCTGATTCGAGTTCTGAGAAGGGTTGAATGTGAGCACTGAGAGATTTTACCTATTCCTCCAATTGCACATTTTTTTTATTGTATTCTTCATTATGAGAAAGAAGGTAGTGTTATCCATTTCCCCCGATAAAAATGGACAACTTAGGAAAAAATTAGACTTGGGCAATTTACAGCACATCAATAAAGAATATGAAGAAAATAAGGCAATTTTCATGCTTTGGGGAACTTAGAACAATTTGAATGCATTTCCCTTATTCTAGAGGCTTTAGGACCCACACTTAGCCAATTTTGAGAAAAGATGGGAAAAAATGAAAAAAATTGCTTTTGGGGCATTCTATTTCATTTTTTCTAACTACCCAGATAAAGAGAAATCCAAAATGTTAGAAGAATTGGATAAAAATAGAAAATGAGGTATTTTGCAGTGTTTTTGTAGCACCACGACAACAGGAACACATCATGGCTACATTCAACTGAAAATAATGAAATGATACCGGCTGGTAGCATAAAAATGCCACTAATCAACAACAAGAACATAATACAAATGCAGTTGACTGAAAAAGAAATATATGCTACTGGCCGGTAACATAAAAAGTGCTACCGACTGATAGCAGAAACACATCATGGCTGTTGCCGACTGACAAAAAAAATATGCTACTGTTTGGTAGTATAGAAAATGCTACCAACCAATAATAGGAACACACCATGGTTACAACCAGACGACAACAAAAATATGCTACTGGTCGGTAGCATAGAAAATTCTACCGGCCTATAGCTAGAACGTAGCGTGAATATAGTTGGCCAATGGAAAATGGAATCTAGCAGCCAAATGAAGAGAATATTCAACCAATCGTCAATAAGAGAATCAACTACGAGCTAAAAATTAATGCTGGTAGTTAGGGTAGGTACACTACCTGTCAGGAATTTAATGCCTGATAGGTGGGATCCCAATATCTATATATATGTAAAATTTTCCCATTTGAGGGGTCTTTTTGAGTGCTTTTTGTGTTAGTGGCACCATTTCAAAATGGTGGTGGACTTCCCATAAGTTCCAGACCTCAAATCTAGCCTCTATGATGTAATTTTTCCCCTTTTGCCATGAACATAATGAAAATTTACATATCTTAAGTAGTAGAATTTGTTTTGTGGCACATTTTATCTGCCCCAATTGGTTTTATTTACATTTTTTCCTTTCCATTCATTTTTTGGCATGTTGTGTGCATCTCTTGCTTACAGGTTCTATTTTTATTGTGTTGTTAATGTGTGGTAAAGGTGGTGCATGGTTCTTGATCTATGTCATCTTTGTCTGCCCTCTCTCCCATGTTTTCATTATTTCTCCCCCTTGTAAAGGGCACTCTCTCCCCTTTTTCTGGTGTTGAGTCGCGGAGCTAAATTACTTCATATTAGCTTACAATATGAAACTTGCAAGAAAATATAGTAACCGACATCAGTTATAGAGGAAATGGCATCGGTTAGGAAAGGAGGAACCGACATTGGTTAGTGCGGGAATGTTTTATTTAAATCTCAGAAATTAGATCTAATTTTAGCATAAAACCAGATCTATTGATTGTAATTGTATGGCTAAGTGCCCTAAATTTTTATATGTCTATATAAGCATGAAAGATAGGGTCTAGAAGTAGTGAATTGAATGAGTTGATGATTATTGTGAGAATAATTGTGAGAGAGAATTCTTGGAGAAGAAGAAAAAGCTTGAGTGAAAGAAAGTACTGTACATTTGAGAGGTGTGGAAGATTATAGATCTTCAATTGTATATCTTGTCAAAGCTTTGGATAATAGATTGGCTTATTTCTTGGTGGATGTAGCCCACACTGGGTAAACCACATTAAATGTGGTGTTGATTTGTATATCTTATTGTGTATAATTCTTCTGGTAGAATATACAATTTCATTGCATGTATGTTTAGATCTGATATATTATCTATACAACCTTGTGCTAACCCCAACAACTCGTATCAGAGCTTTATTTGAGGGTTTTGTGTGTTCAAAAATTTACTCACAAAGTGTTTTCTGATTGAGTGGGAGCTACAACAAAGACAAAAGAAAAAAATACAAGGTAGAGAAGTTTGACAACCAAAATTATCATTATGGAAGATGCATATTGAGGATTATCTGTATCAAAGAGATTTATACTTACCGTTGGATGAAAAGCCTAGACCTATGAAGATGACTGATGAAGAATGGAAGATTATTGAAAGAAAGACTTTGGGATCTATAATATTGAGCCTGGAAACATCCGTGGCTTCCAATATTACAGAAGTGGACTTCTACGGTAGAGTTAATGAAATCTCTTGCTAATTTATATGAAAAACCTAGTGCTTCAAATAAAGTTTATTTGATGAAAAAAAATATTTAGTTCTAAGATGTATGAAGGTGGATTTGTATCTAGTCATTTGAATGATTCTGATATATTATAAATTAGTTAACATCGGTTGACATTCCGTTTGATGATGAAGCAAAATCACTTTTATTCTTATGTTCTTTTCCTAATAGTTGGGATAACTTGGTAATGGGTGTTAAAAACACAACATCTTCTAATAATTTTTTAAGTTTGATGATGTGGTTAGTATAATATTGAATGAATAAATTCGTAGGAAAAGTACAGAGGAAATCATCTGGGAAAGATTTTAATGTAGAAAAGAAGAGGCAAGTAGAAGGAAAGATCCAAGAGTAAGAATAATGGGAAATCAAAGTCAAGGGATGGCAGATCTAAATCAAGAGGTAAGGGAATTACGTGTTGGAAATTTGGAAAGAAAGGACATGTAAAGAAATATTTTAGTCAAAGGATAAAGAGAACCAACATCCAGACAAAGGTAAAGAGTCAAATAAAGAAGAAAATATTGTAGAAGAGGTAATGCAAGATGCTCTTATTCTTTCTTTGGATAATAGAATAAAATCATGGGTTTTAGATTTAGGAGCTTCTTTCCATGCAACCCCTAATAAGAGATATTTCAGAAATTATGTCTAGGGTAATTTTGGGCATGCTTATTTCGGTGATGATGAACCTTACAATATTACTGGTAAAGGGGAAGTTCATCTAAAATTAAAGAACGGAAATACATGGGTATTGAAAGATACGAGGCATGTTCCAAGCCTCAATAGGAATCTTATTTATGTAGGGAAAATAGCTAAAGTTGGTTGCATGGTTACATTCACACAGACCTGGAAATTCACCAAGGGTGATTTTGTTGTGGAAAGAGGAAACATGGTAGGAACATTATACTTATCTACATGTGTTAATGATTCCTTTTTTGCATTATCTACTTCAAATTCAGATGCATGCATGTGGCATAATTGGTTGGGCCATATGAGTCAAAAAGGAATGCAGATCTTAAAGGCGAAGAGTAACTTATCAGATTTAAAAAGATTTAGATCTTGATTTCTGTGAGCATTGTATCTTTGAAAAACAAAAGAGAGTGATATTTCTCAAAGTTGGGGCACCTTTTATCCTCTGCCCCAATTGCGTTTTTATTTACATTTTTTCCTTTCCATTCATTTTTTGGCATGTTGTGTGCATCTCTTGCTTACAGGTTCTATTTTTATTGTGTTGTTAATGTGTGGTAAAGGTGGTGCATGGTTCTTGATCTATGTCATCTTTGTCTGCCCTCTCTCCCATGTTTTCATTATTTCTCCCCCTTGTAAAGGGCACTCTCTCCCCTTTTTCTGGTGTTGAGTCGCGGAGCTAAATTACTTCATATTAGCTTACAATATGAAACTTGCAAGAAAATATAGTAACCGACATCAGTTATAGAGGAAATGGCATCGGTTAGGAAAGGAGGAACCGACATTGGTTAGTGCGGGAATGTTTTATTTAAATCTCAGAAATTAGATCTAATTTTAGCATAAAACCAGATCTATTGATTGTAATTGTATGGCTAAGTGCCCTAAATTTTTATATGTCTATATAAGCATGAAAGATAGGGTCTAGAAGTAGTGAATTGAATGAGTTGATGATTATTGTGAGAATAATTGTGAGAGAGAATTCTTGGAGAAGAAGAAAAAGCTTGAGTGAAAGAAAGTACTGTACATTTGAGAGGTGTGGAAGATTATAGATCTTCAATTGTATATCTTGTCAAAGCTTTGGATAATAGATTGGCTTATTTCTTGGTGGATGTAGCCCACACTGGGTAAACCACATTAAATGTGGTGTTGATTTGTATATCTTATTGTGTATAATTCTTCTGGTAGAATATACAATTTCATTGCATGTATGTTTAGATCTGATATATTATCTATACAACCTTGTGCTAACCCCAACAACTCGTATCAGAGCTTTATTTGAGGGTTTTGTGTGTTCAAAAATTTACTCACAAAGTGTTTTCTGATTGAGTGGGAGCTACAACAAAGACAAAAGAAAAAAATACAAGGTAGAGAAGTTTGACAACCAAAATTATCAATTATGGAAGATGCATATTGAGGATTATCTGTATCAAAGAGATTTATACTTACCGTTGGATGAAAAGCCTAGACCTATGAAGATGACTGATGAAGAATGGAAGATTATTGAAAGAAAGACTTTGGGATCTATAATATTGAGCCTGGAAACATCCGTGGCTTCCAATATTACAGAAGTGACTTCTACGGTAGAGTTAATGAAATCTCTTGCTAATTTATATGAAAAACCTAGTGCTTCAAATAAAGTTTATTTGATGAAAAAAATATTTAGTTCTAAGATGTATGAAGGTGGATTTGTATCTAGTCATTTGAATGATTTCTGATATATTATAAATTAGTTAACATCGGTTGACATTCCGTTTGATGATGAAGCAAAATCACTTTTATTCTTATGTTCTTTTCCTAATAGTTGGGATAACTTGGTAATGGGTGTTAAAAACACAACATCTTCTAATAATTTTTTTAAGTTTGATGATGTGGTTAGTATAATATTGAATGAATAAATTCGTAGGAAAAGTACAGAGGAATCATCTGGGAAAGATTTTTAATGTAGAAAGAAGAGGCAAGTAGAAGGAAAGATCCAAGAGTAAGAATAATGGGAAATCAAAGTCAAGGGATGGCAGATCTAAATCAAGAGGTAAGGGAATTACGTGTTGGAAATTTGGAAAGAAAGGACATGTAAAGAAATATTTTAGTCAAAGGATAAAGAGAACCAACATCCAGACAAAGGTAAAGAGTCAAATAAAGAAGAAAATATTGTAGAAGAGGTAATGCAAGATGCTCTTATTCTTTCTTTGGATAATAGAATAAAATCATGGGTTTTAGATTTAGGAGCTTCTTTCCATGCAACCCCTAATAAGAGATATTTCAGAAATTATGTCTAGGGTAATTTTGGGCATGCTTATTTCGGTGATGATGAACCTTACAATATTACTGGTAAAGGGGAAGTTCATCTAAAATTAAAGAACGGAAATACATGGGTATTGAAAGATACGAGGCATGTTCCAAGCCTCAATAGGAATCTTATTTATGTAGGGAAAATAGCTAAAGTTGGTTGCATGGTTACATTCACAACAGACTCTTGGAAATTCACCAAGGGTGATTTTGTTGTGGAAAGAGGAAACATGGTAGGAACATTATACTTATCTACATGTGTTAATGATTCCTTTTTTGCATTATCTACTTCAAATTCAGATGCATGCATGTGGCATAATTGGTTGGGCCATATGAGTCAAAAAGGAATGCAGATCTTAAAGGCGAAGAGTAACTTATCAGATTTAAAAGATTTAGATCTTGATTTCTGTGAGCATTGTATCTTTGAAAAACAAAAGAGAGTGATATTTCTCAAAGTTGGGGCAACTAAGGAGTAGAAATTGGAGCTTGTGCACTTAGATGTGTGGGGACCAGCTTAGGTAGCTTCTCATGGAGGACCCCAGTATTATGTTACTTTCATTGATGATGCTACAAGAAAGATGGGTTTATTGTATTAAACAAAAATCTAATGTTTTTGATACTTTTAAAATATGAAAATCTCTTGTTGAGAATGAATCACATTCAAAGTTAAAGTGCATTAGATTTGAAAATGGTGGTGAATACTATAGAAAATATTTCAATGATTATTGGTCAGTGAATGGAATATGAAGAGAAAGAATGGTTCCAAGAACACCACAAGACAATGGTGTTGCAGAAAAAATGAACATGACAATCATGGAATGTGCTAGAAGTATGAGGATACATTCTGGATTGCCCTTGCAGTTTTGGGCAGAAGCAGTTGATACATTAGTTTATTTGATTAACCATGGGTCTTCAAGTTCACTAGATGGAGGAATACTAGAGGAAGCTTGGAACAGAAAAGAGGTAGATCTTTCTTTTCTTAAATTTTTTGGTTTAGATAATTTGTGCATATTGATAAAGAAAATAGGAAAAAGTTGGATGTAAAATATAGGAGATGCACTTTCATTGGTTATGGATCTGGTGATTTTAGAGTCTTTTTTTGGGATTTAGAGATATCTAAAATTATTAGGAGTCATGATATTGAATGGAATGAAAAGAGAATGTACATGAATCAAATTTATGTACCCAAGGAAGAACCAACTGAGAAGTTTGTGAATTAAAATGAACTCTCGGATGTAAAAATAACACCGACAGGGTTACACAGTAACCGATGTTAGTTAACCCATGACCAACATCGATCAACATAACCTGTATCAGTTATAAAAGAGCCAAATTGACATCGGTTAGTAGAACCAACATCAGTTACAAGTGATCGTTGTTGGTCACTGATAGATTTGGATACAAATATATAGGATGTCCAGAATGAGCCTCCCGTATCCCAAACTTCTGTGAGAAGGCCAAAAAGGGTAAGTAAACCTCTAGAAATATTTACACCTCTATTTTATTTATTATTGACTGATAATGGTGAACCAGAGAGTTTTGAAGAAGCAATGCAGGATGAGACCCATGTGCAGTGGGAGCATGACATGAATGAGGAGATGGAATCCTTGGAATAGAACCAAACTTGGGATCTGGTTAATTTTCTAGTAGGTAAGAGGAAATTACAGAACAAGTGGATTTACAGGATCAAGAAAGAAGAGGGTGGACAGAAAAGGTACAAGAAAAATCTTGTAGTAAAGGGATTTTCACAGAAAGGAGGTATTGACTTTGGTGAAATATTTTCTCCTTTTGTTAAGATGACTTATATTCATACTATATTGAGTTTAGTTGCAGTAGAGGATTTACATTCAGAGCAACTAGATGTGAAGACAACTTTCCTTCATGCTTATTTGGATGAAGAGATTTATATGTAGTAGCCGTTTGGGTATGAAGTCAAGGGTAAGGAGAAATTAGTGTGTAGGTTGAAAAAGAGCCTATATGGGCTCAAACAAGCTCCAAGGCAATGGTACATGAGGTTTAATAGTTTCATGCATGAGCATGGTTATTTGAGATGTGAATATGACCATTGTGTTTATTTCAAGAATCTTGAAAGTGGGAGTTATATTATTTTGTTACTGTATGTGGATGATATGCTTAGTATAGGATCTAGTATGTAGGATATTAATGAGCTTAAGAGAAAGCTAGATCACACATTTTCTATGAAGGATTTAGGAGCTGCAAAAAGAATCCTTGGCATGTAAATACACAAAAACATGAAGAACAAGAAATTATATTTGTCTCAGGAGGATTATATCTACAGGGTGTTAGAAAGGTTAAAGATGTAAAATGCAAAACCTGTTAGTACACCTATGTCTAGAAAATTCAAATTGAGTAAATATCAATGTCCATCATCACATGAGGAGGTCAAATACATGACATGAGAACCATATGCTTCAGTAGTTGGGAGTCTCATTTATGCTATGGTTTGTACTAGACCAGACATTACACATGAAGTGGGAGTTGTGAGTAGATTTATGTATAGTCCAAGTAAAGAGCATTGGAAAACATTCTAATGGATAATCAGGTATTTGAGAGAGACATCTAGCATGCAGTTATGCTATGGAGTTTAGATATTTCATTATGTGGCTATGTTGATTTGGATATGGCTAGAGATCTGGATGGTAGGAGGAGCAGTACTAGATACATTTTTAAAGTAGGTGGGATGAAAGTTAGCTAGATTTCGAGATTGAAGAAGGTAGTGGCTTTGTCTAGTACGAAGGCAGAGTATGTTGCAACTACAGAGGATATAAAGGAAATGATATGGATGAGTAGGTTCATGAAAGAGTTGGGAAAGGAGCAAGATAATTGAAAATTATTCAGTGACATTCATAGTGTAATTCATTTTGCAAATAACTCAATGTTTCATTCAAGAATGAAACACATTTAGTTGAGGTATCACTTCATACAACAGGTATTCGAGGATGGGAAGCTAAAACTAGAGAAGATTCATACGAGTGAAAACCCTGTGGATATGCTAATGAAGCCATTAGAAAAGGAGAAGTTGGAGCTACACTCCAATTCTATTGGTCTTCAAGTTTGAGACTTGAAGAGGAAGAAAAAAAGCTAAGAAAAGGATCTAAGAATGATGATGTACATGTATGGTGCAGTAATTAATCTCCAAGTGGAAGATTGTTGAGTTGTGGAGCTCAATTACTTCAGATTAGCATGCAATATGAAACTTGTAGGAAAATAGAGTAACCGATATCAATTATGGAGGGACCAACATCGGTCACCTATGACCGACATTAGTCAGACAAGGAGGAAATGACATCGGTCAGGGCTAACCGGTGTCAGTTACCTGTGTGGGAGTGTTTTATTTAAATATCTAGAATTAGATCTAACTTTATCATAAAAACATATCTATTGATTGTAATTGCATGACTAAGTGAAATAAGTTTATATATGCCTATATAAGCATGAAATCTAGGGTTTAAAAGTAGAGAATTGAATGAGTTGATGATTATTGTGAGAATAATTATGAGAGAGAATTCTTGGAGAAGAAGTAAAAACTTGGGTGAAAGAAATTACTGTGCATTTGAGAGGTGTGGAAGATTGCAGATCTTCAATTGTATATCTTGTCAAAGATTTGGATAATAGATTGGATTTTTTCTTGGTGGATGTTTCCCACACTGGGTGAACCACATTAAATTTGGTGTTGATTTATATCTCTTGTTTTGTATAATTCTTCTAGTAGAATATCCACTTTCATTGCATATATGTTTAGATATGATATATTATCTATACAACCTTGTGCTAACCCTAACAATTGGTGCTATCACCACCCCTTTAGCTTATGATTTCCCCTTTCTACATCTTTCTAACCTTCTCTCTCTCCCAAGTCCCTTGGCATGGCTAGTTTAGGATTAGTTAGCTACGTTTTCCCTTCTAGGAGTAGTTTTAGCATTAAGATTAGGTAGAGGATCCGAGCTTCTCTGGATGTCCATCTCAAGTAGCTGGTCCCACAACTTAAGAGATGGTCCTATGTTAGCAAAAAGTAGGTATCTGTAATGTGCAAATCCTAGGGTGCTATTTTTTTGAAATAAAAATTTTGGAACACCCAATGGGACAGGTTTGAAGCACCTTACCACTTCACTTCATCAAGTTTGATATGCTCTTGGTGAAGATTTCAACCTTTGGAGGCATTTTCAAGTACGTTTGGTGACTTCATTATTCTAATGAACCCATTATCTCATCAAAAAACTTTTCCCTTTCCTTTCATTTCCTTCCATTCATTTTCTTTGTCTTCCATCTTTCCATTTTCCTCCCTTATGAAGTTGTACAATCATGACTTCATTTCCTTCTTAGGATTCTTATTTATAGCAGCAAAACTAGTTCACCCCACCTCCAAATTTTCAAAATCCTCTTCCAAATATGTTTTATGAACCCCATCATGAACAATATCTTGCACACCCAATCCCAATTGAGCCATGTGGTTATTTTTCTAACCATGATGTTTATGAAGAACATGGTTATGCAAGTGATGGTGGTATATTCAACGCAGATGATGGTTTATGGAGGAAGATCAAAAGAATGTAGGAAAGTATGGTGTAGACTAGGGCTACATGCTAATTGAAGGTGTTCAAAATTGGTTTTAGGGTCCCTTATCCATGGGTTGGCCCTATGACAAGCTGGTTTAGCCCACAACAGAAGCTGGACTTCATGGTTGAGATGATGACCTGAATTTTAAAATGGGATGAGTTATTGGAGGTTCATAAGTCTAGTGTTAGGTAACCTTGTCAATGGGAAAATGCTACACTACCAATTCACAACCTTCCCATTTCTCTCCCCTAACTTACACCATCTTATCCTAAGTTTCATATCCCTATCTTCTTACCTACTACCCCATTGAGAATCCCCCTTCTCCATCTTCTACCCTTCCCTCTCATCTTAAATTATCTACCCTTTTCTATTATAAAAATCCTTCCCCTCTATAGAAAGAAGAAATTAAACCTCCTCTTCCACCTAAAAAATTATAAAAACTAGTTGAGTCCCAACCCACCCCTCCTCTTGTATTCCCAAATCAATTTTAGGAAGAAAATAAGAAAATCCAAGAAAGAGGAAAACAAGTTGAAGAGCCCAACAAAGAGGAACTTGAGAGAAAATTGAAGGAATCGGCTATAAGGTTTGAATCTAATCATATGCCATAGCTGGTCAAGCCTTTAAAAGAGATTGATATTGGAGAACACAAGGTGGGGGATGACTTTGCTGAAAATACAGAGAAAGAAGAAGATGATGGCTAGTCTTTATGTTCTTAATGTAGTGTGCATGATGTCACCATATTCATGGAGGTTGTTATTTTTTCTCCACAAGAGTCAATAAAGGAAGAGAGGCCCCCAAGTGTGTAAGATGTTTCGATGGAATGCAATGATCCTTATTGCTATGCATGTTTAGAACTTGCTACACTTTTGGAAGGTTGCATTGATCCACCAAGAATGTTTCCAAATGCTGCAAGCATTTAAAAGGAGCTACATGCCATGGGGGTGGAAAAATCAGATTCAAAGTTTGTGGATGAAAATCAGGTCATAAAGGAGTTTTCAGGCACTTCTTCCACTTCATCCTTACAGGAACCTGATATTGTAGAGGAGTTTGATTTATAAAACTTCATGCTTGAGGAGGAGGAGAAAAAATATGATGAAACTATTGCTAAATCAGTCGTTTTGAAGGGGGAAATGTTATTTGTAGATGCAAGGAAACATCCAAATCTGATTGTAAGTAACCTTCTTTTGGAGATTTTTCAGGATGATCCCACTTGTGGGATTGAGCCTTAAAGAGATGGGAAAGCTTCAAGGATAAGACCATGCCTAATCAGATACCTGGCCAGTTTAGAGCCAATGAAGGATTCACAACTAGTCATGTTCACTTCCGAGCATGAGGACAAGTTTCAAAGTTCCAAGGATCAACTGGAGTGCCTTTTAAATCCACATGAAAAATAACTAAAGGAGGTATTTGTCTTTTTTTTCAGTTTATACCTTGATGGATAGAGTGAGAATCAACTTCTAGTCAGTTTTCACTATTACTTACAACCATATTCAATGCTAAACTAGTCATATGGTCCCAATTTGTGAGGAAGGGAAGCTACTTCTCCCTATCAGTTACAATATTTGTTTGAGTTTCTATTGTCTATGGTTAGGGTAGGGTGGGTAGGTTTGATTTCAGCAAAAAATGTGCTTGTGCGTACTTTGCATGTTTCCACTTGGAACATGTATGATTTTCCATCTTTGTACACATTTTTTCTCTATTTTTGTTGTTGCACAATTCATTGGAAGTGGAAATGTTCATGGGGAAATCAATTTTAAGTGTAGTCCCAAGTGTATCCAAAATCAACATGTGTTTTAAACATCTACAATGCTTCATCCTTTGTCATGATTCAATTCAGTTTTCTTTAAATCTTGGAAAGGAAATTAGATTTTAGGACAAGTTCAAAGGTTCATCCTTCATCTCATTAGATCAGTTGTAGAGTGAGGGAGATAAGAATTTTTGATTCAAAACAATTTTCCAATTGATCAAAACTAAGATGTTTTCTTATAAAATGATGGAAATTCGAGCAATGGATCAAATTTAGGTTCAAACAACACTTCAGGTGGCTCAGGGGAAGAAATTCAAAGTTTCAAATCAGAGTTCAGATTACCAAGTTGACTCCATGCCCAATGGACACTTCAAGGCCAATGATCAAATCATCTAGCATAAATGTCTCCATGAGTCGCCACATCGTTATCCATTTTTCCCCTGGCAAAATGGACAATAAAGGAAAAAATTGGACTTGGGCAGTTGACTGGACCTCAATGGAAAATTTGAATAAAGCAAGGTAATTTTCATGATTTAGGGTACTTAGAACAATTTGGATGCATTTCCCTTCTTCTAGAGGCTTCAAGACCAAAAATTATCTAATTTTGAGCAAAGATGGACAAAATTGAAAAAAATTGGCTTTTGGGGCATTCTACTTCATTTTTTCTAACTCCCTAGATCAAGAGAAATCTAAAAAGTTAGGAAAAATTTGAGAAAAATGGAAAATGAGGTCTTCTATAGTGTTTTTGTAGTACCTCGATAACATGAACACAACATGGCTGCAGCTTGCTGATAGAAAAGAAATACTACTGGCCGGTAGCATAAAAATGCTACCTACCGACAACAAGAACACAATACGGCTTCAGCTGATCAACAAAAAAATATATGCTACCAGCCGATAACAGAAAAAATGCTACCAATCGACTATAGGAACACAACATATGTACAGCCAATCGAAAACAAAAATATGATACTGATCAGTAACATAGAAAATGCTACTGATTGACAACAAGAACACAACATGGCTACAACTGGAAAACAAAAAAAATATGCTACTGGCTGGTAGCATAGAAAATGCTACCAAACATTAGTAGGAATGTAACGTGAATGTAGTCGGCCAATGAAAAATGGAAGCTACCGGGCAAATGAAAAGAAGATGTAACCAATCATCAATAAGAGAATCAACTACGAGATGCACATTAATGGTGGTATTTAGGGTAGTTCAACTACCTGTCAATAATTTAATACCTGGTAGAAGGAAGCCTAGTATCTATATATATGTAAAATTCACCCATTTAAGGGGGTCTTTTTTAGTGCTCTTTGTTGTAACGACACCATGCTAAAATGGTGGCCGACTTCTTATAAGTTCCAGACTTCAAATATGGCCTTTGTAATGTAATTCCACACCTTCTATCATGAACATAATGAAATTATTCAGATTTTAAGTAGTAGAATCTATTTTGTGGCATATTTTATCTACCCTAACTTTTTTATTTGCAGTCTTTCCTTTTGATTTGGTTTTTGGCATGTTATATCTCTTGCTTACAGGTTCCATTTTTGACGTGTTGTCAATGTGTGGTAAAGGTGGTGCATGGTTCTTGATCTGTGGCACATTTTTTCATCTCTCTCTCCCATGTTTTCATTATTTCTACCCCTTGTGGAGGGAATTCTCCTCCTTTTTCTTGTGCTATCACCACCCCTTTATCTTAGGATTTTCCCTTTCTGTATCTTTCTAACCCTCTCTCTCTCTCCCTAGTCCCTTGGCATGGCTAGTTTAGGATTAGTTAGCTACATTTTCCCTTCTAGGAGTAGTTTTAGCATTAGGATTAGGTAGATGATCTAGCCTTCTCTGGAGGTCCATCTCAAGTAGTAGGTCCCACAACTTGAGAGATGGTCCTATGTTAGCAAAAAGTAGGGATCTGTAATGTGCAAATCCTAGGGTGCTACTTTTTTGACATAAAAGGTGGGAAGTGGATTATTTGAATAGATGAGAGTCATCATTGTGTGAGGATTGACCCAATGAGATGTAGGTCAACTCATAGTCTAACATAGTCATTTCCTCAATTGTTTTTCATTCTTAGGTCTCGCAATTTTGACATACTGATTACTTGAAGTACTACCTAAGAAGTGAGATGTTGTCTGGGCATTCTTTATTTTATTGGAATTTAGTGTCCCTGAGATTTATGTGAGACTGGGAATGGTAGCAAGCTACGTTTTCTTTGGCCTAATTTTGACCATTTCTTGAATCCATGGAAATCGATCTTTGGGAGTTGGCACAATTTCGATCACCGGAGCACTTTCAGAAGCTTACTATGGAATCAACTCTTGATCACTGCGGGAAAGCTTTGACCTTTGGGAAGACATACATGAATTACCTTAAATAAAATGTGCTGAAATGAACCAATTTTGTAATGCCAACTCACCTCGAATAGCACACTGAGCTTACTCAAACAACTCCACTCACATTGGCCAAATATTCCAGCTCACCTAGGTTTACTCAACTCATCGGGTTCATTTAGGTAACTTACTGAGGGGGTGTGGATAGCTCAAACCTGATTGATGATTCTAATTGGATCAAATTTTCAATGGGGCTTTGACTATTTTTGAATCTAGTTTGACTACACAATGCCCCTTTATTTTGTCTGTTGTGCCTTGTGGTGTTCTGTTTGCTACTGTAACTAGAATGATCCTTAAAGACCCTCTAAATGATGAATTACCCTATTTGAGCTATTTAACCTTCATAGAACCCCATGAATATGAAAAAAAGTAGAGAGATAATTGAAAATGGATCATACTACAACTTTTTACACTCAAAATTGGAACATTCTATTTTTAGCCATTGGGATCCGGGAGCTGCTATTTTGGGAAATAATGATTTTTTGACTTAAAATCAATTTTTTGGAACCCAAAAATGCTTAGAACAGATTTAAAGATGTTTCTTTCCCATTTTCAAACACTTTCTATTTTTAGAAAGTTACTTTTTACTTTTTTTTCATGCTTTTTTGGCCTAAATCTCATAGTTTGTCATCTCAGGTGTTTTCTTAGTTCACTTCTTTGAAGGGTTTTGTTTTTATATGAAAGTTTCAATTTATAGTAATTACAAGTACCAAGTACTTATTATGTTTAGAAACTAGTCTTACACACCTTGGATTGACGAAAACTCAGCTTCTCTGGAATACGTTTGTCTTTTGGATGTTTTGCTCAAAATTCTAGCTTGAACCATCCCCCTGAATGGTGGGAAATTGAAAAAGTTGGAGATAGGGATGAAATATAGGGTTTTATACCATTAAAAAATTAGGGTCACCTTTGGTTATTCTATTTGGTTATTTTTTAGGAATTTGGGAGAGAGAGAAGATGTGAAAATCTTGTCTGATTTCGATTACCAAGTTGGGAGATATGAGTTTTTTATGTTTTTGGATATGGAGTCAATCTAGTAAAAAATAAGCATGGTGTCTAGAGAAAAATCAATTTATTGGATGATTTTCAGTAGGGAACATGGAGGAATGAATAAAAAATGGAGGAATGGAGGAGGGAAATGGTTTTTATAACTTTCTTCCAACAGTAGCTTTCTCAAACGCACAAGGAGAAGAAACACGACAATTAACATTTTACAAATTTTGGATTTTTTAATCTTCTCGGGCTTGGAAATTTTTTTGTATCCCAAATATCCCAAGGGGACATGGCAGTTGGTGCAAGAAAATATTCCCTCTTCTCAGCTTGGCAAGTGGTAGATGGAGATTGGTTGATAAAAGAGAGAGAAAAAGAACTTGAAAAGCTACCAGGGGTTAAAACTGGGTGACATGGAGGACTTGGGAAAGGGATAGGATTGGGAAAATTTTTATGTCCCAAATAAAAGGGGATGGGATATTTTGTGCAAGAAAATATTCTCTCACTTGGTGAGGACAAGTGGTGGATGGTGATTTGGAGAGGCAAAGAGGAGAGGGGGTTGAAAATCGGCCTACGAAGCCTTCCCGGGGTCACATGGAGAATCAATGGCCAAGCTAGGTGTGGGGTGAATTTTAATGTCCCAATTATCCCAATGGGATAGGAAAGTTGGTGTAATAAAATGCATCCTCAACTGGTGAGGATAAGTGGCACATTTTTATTTGATGACGGGGAGGGATGAGAATGAGTGCAAAGGGGCTTAATTGGAAATATTGGGCTTTTTTAGGGTCACATGATGATCCAAGGGGATATATTGGGCTTGGGAAAATTTTTGTGCCCCAAATATCCCAAGGAGATGGGAAATTTGGGACATGAAATTACACCATCACTTGGTGATGACATGTGTCCGCCTTCAAATTTGGCTTAGTCCCAAAAGTTTACCTTGGAGAGAAGCTAGACGACGAAGTTTTGGGAACATTTAGATGTATTTTCAGGAACTTATTTATACTAATTTAACTGAATTTTTTTTTTGAGGATAATGGGATGGGTCCCATGCTCTGATTCTTCCTGAAACGCCCTAAAAATAACAATTTTTCTTGGGACTGTAAGTTGTGCATGCTGAAAGAAGTTATTGTGCCTTGTGAAAAAAATGAAACCTCCATCATTTAGAGCATTGAATTAACTTTCCTTCAATATAGTTTTTTCCCTACACAACATTACAGGGCTCTTGGAATCACTTCCTAAATTTCATGTGCTCTTTTGAACTGCAGGCTCCTTCACCTTCAAAAACCCACTTTCACTGAACTTGCCCCTAAACCTCCAAATATTTCTTAAATCTTCTTAAAAAATTTGAATAATTTTATTATATCCTTATTACCACATACTGATGAATTTGGGCCTTCAAATCCCTCAAGGGGGATGTGTACTAGTCTTGGAAAGGCTAAAAAATAGCCCTACTAGGCTCATTGAAGAATTTTCCTTGAAAAGTACTGTATCGGAAGAAATCCACGATCTTGATTTTACATTTCAAACACATGGGAAAGGTTGGTACAACATAGATAAACACTTGAAAGGATATAATAGGCATGAAACATAGGGGAAAATGATCTGGGGGAGTTCTCATGAAGGCTTATAAGAATTATTTTTGACACTGGGGTATAGTTGTCATGTTTTAAATATTGATTTTTTCCCATGAAAAAAAACATGACAAAAAAACCATATCCTCCTCACTGGGAACTTCCAAATTTTATAAAATTATATAGTAAAGAAGATCAACAACAACATCGCATGGCCTTTCATCACGTATTTTATCTCACAGCTCTTAATCAAGACCTAATGTTAAGGACATTCCCAATGTCATCTATTGGGCCTTCTCTTGATTGGTATAACAACATCCCTTAACTCTCTCTATACGTTTGCACAATTAGCACTAATGTTTATCGAACATTTATCTATCAAAATCATGTGCATGATATCTATTACGGATATATATGGCATCAAAGAGTTTAAGGATGAGTCTATTACTGACTTCATCGTTAGATGGTGAGGAGTTATTAATTAGTTATCCTTTTCTCTACCCTAGACCAAATTGATAGAGTTATACACTTGGTCTTGCAAAAAACATATATCATTGACCATCCAAATATAATTGTTTAAAATTTTTTATGAAGCCTTTACCATGGATAAGAAATTGAAACTTTGAGATCTCAAATATGGTAAAACGAGACTACGATATAAATAGCCCAAACCTGACTCTTCTAAGAGTTTTTTATGGTAGCGAAAAATCCAATGGTTTGGTGAATGCAATGTTTGTATAACTACATCTAAGAGTTGTTTAGATTCAACATGATCCTAACCTACTTGAAAATACACACATCAAGGGGAATCCTACATTTCCATATTTGAAAAACTCATGGTTGCTCGTATGAGGAAACTCCCTCAAATATGATCTATTGATGAATCTAGTCTGAATGGTGTGAAGTCTTCTTGGCATCTAGAAGATAATTATTGTAAATATCGTCAAGTTCGGGGTCATGACATTGAAAAATTTCACCCTTTTATAAATTTCCTAGAAGACCTCATTGACTGAGGTGATCTACAACTTGAAAATCCCAACACACCTCCTAATCAAGCTACATATATATTTAAACAACACTTTCCATACCATTCCAAACCTATAGCAAAACTCAGACTAATGTCATATGATCCCAAAATCTTACTGCTCATATTATCAATACCATTAATCGACTTTCACATTTAAAGGATCCTACATAAGTAAAACAAACAAAATATTTAGAACTCATCACCAGCAAGGCTTCAAACCCACCTACATCACAACCTCTAATTCCCACTATATATGCTCCCATTAGTACCCATGATATTATCTCTTGATGATTGCAAGAATAAAAAAACCAATTTGGACATAATTAGTTTCCCCTACAAATATGATGTAGTTTGTGCTTATCATAGAACACCATGAAATCACACTGAGAGCTATAAATTCCTTTAAGCATTGATACACAATATTTTGAAGAAAGGTATCCTCCCGATAAAAAAAACCATCCTATTCTACCTATCAATCCAAAAAAAAATCAAATCACCAAGTCAAACCTATCCCTAAAACCCCTAAACCTAAAAATTTTGAAGCATCACTTGATGAACCATATAACAAAGACATGGAATCCCCGAGTGAGTCCCTATTCTTGCAAATTGATACCATCTATGTAACCACAAGAGCCCACACATAGGATTTGAAAGATCATAATAAAAACATGCCTAACAATTTATATCTTAGCGGAGCCCCCTAAATAACCTAATACACCATCCCCTAAATCCAATATCTCCATCATTGCATCCCCTCAAACTCAAACTATGACATCCATACATAATGACATTCTCAAATAGTTACATCAAGAACCCATCAAGATGTCTCTTTATGAACTTATCCAAAAATCCCCTCAACACTGACAAGCTATGATATAAGCCCTTCAATCCATCTTGGTACCATCAGATGAGCCCCATCATTTTTCTAATATTTTTTGTGCCTTTAAAATTTCTACATCCATCACTTTTGATGATGCCTAGATCCCATCATTACAGTCTAAGGACCATGACCTCCCCCTATTCATCACAACCCAAATTAATCGATACTCTTAGTAAAATAGTTATAATTGACAATGATTCTAGCATCAACATAATATCATCCCATGATTTCAAAAAAATCCAATTACTTGATACTATTGTGACTCATTTCCCTACCGTACTGCGTGATTTTAACAATATTGTCTCTCCCATCTTGGGCATAATAATTTTTCCTATGAAAATATTTGTGAAAGTCCTCTATGAACTCTTCTAAATATGAGTTCCAATAAAATATATTATTAGTACATCCTTTGATCCACACTATGTGCTATGTCCCTTCCACCTTACACTGGTGTTTGAAATATGAACACGAAGGTAAAACCTTTATGGTTCATGCTGATACCAGTCTATTAAAATACTGTCATATGACATATATGCCAAGCAATATATTACTTACCTTACAAAGCACCACTTCTTCAAATCAATCTTCCATGAGTTCTTCTGTCCCTGCATCTAAATTACTAGATGATTAATCATTCAAAAACATAATGCAATGCCTCTTGTAGGTTGAGCATCGACTCCTAGCTCTCAATACACTCCCTAAACTAAAAACATATGGGAGGCCTAAAAAATAGCCCCTTTATGAACCTAATGTTGGAAATATTATTTCCTTTGGTCCTCCTTTTCTTTGAACAAAACTCATTTATGGAGGCATCGATTTCCCCTCCTCTCATCTCAATAATTAGCCACACACCAAACCATTCACCTTAAAATTTTTGTTTTATATAAGCCTTAGTTTTTGCAAACTTACCTTCAATGCTACTTGTGGAAAGGTTTTGGTCTTGGTAGGTATGAGAAAGGACCACATGATTTACCTTTCAAAAATCTAAAGAAACCTAAAAAAAACTTGTACTTGGCTTCAAAATCCCCTCTTCAAATCCATCACCACCATCCGAGTCTAAGCCATCCTCTTCATTATCATCATGTGTATCCTATGATAATTATGATATCATATCTTTCCATCCCAATTTTTTAAATCAATGCTATCACATTAGGACCACTAACTTACCAAACTAATATAAAGACTGAGTCCATCCCCCTAACTTTACCAGACATGATAGAAGAGGATTCTCCCAATATCGATATTCTCCACTGTCATGATGACAAAACCATCCTAACCAAATGGGTACTAAAGATCATTATCTCCAATAATCCCTACTTCCTGACACGTCTATGCTCCTTAATGAATCTATTAGAATTTCTTGATCTTTGATGAAAAACAAATCCACAAGTAATTGTAGAAATCAAAACAACTAACAATAAGATGCAATATGATCAAGAAATCACAAGGCAAGAATGAATCTAAATCAAATCAATGCTACATATGACAGACTGATGTAATTGATGTACATATAGGAGGTGAATGCATAATATCCTCCTAGATTAGTGGTGAATAAATCTTACTAACTGATACTAGAAGTAGAGTTGAATCCACACAACTAGTTATCTAACTTGGCACAATGGGTAAGCTAAGTCAATGCAGCTGTTACACCTAAGCAAGCATATCCCATGAATGTAGGAAAGCTACAAGTAAATACAACAATACAAGGAAAATGAATATCCTACACTAACACCCCCATAATCACAACTTATGTGGGAAGTGAAAAAGGAAAGTGGTTCCTAACAACAAGGTCTAATGAGGTACCCATGTACACTGCAAATATCTCATAAAGATAAATTAAAAGGAGAAAATCCAGTGGGAAAAACTCCCACCAAAAGAGAGATAAGTAACTCACTCAAGAAAACTGGAGAATTAGAAGAAGTGGGTCCCGGTAACTCAACCTAATGAGGTACCCACATACAATGATCACCCCCATAGTAGAGAGAGAAAGAAGTGAGGACAATAAGGTCCCCTAAGAAGAGTTCCGATGATGTGGTCCTCTACATAAATATTGAAGAGAATCTACTCATACTGAACAATGTTCCTGCCGTTGGGAAGAAAAAAAGATCACTAAAATTTGGCCCACTCCACAAAGGAAGAATAAGCCTGTAGTACTATGATCTCGACATCTAGTCTGTAATTGAAAGGTGACATAGCTCTGGAAAAAGTGTGCACAAAAGACAATGGGAATACCACTTCACTATACGTGTTAGAGAAAGAAAATGGTGGGGGCCCAATAATCCTCACAAAGGGATCCATAAGAAAAGGTGGATCATGAAACATTTTTGAAATAGTGCATGTGAAAATGTCCCAAGACAAACACTCCCAACAAGAGATATGAATGGGTCCTCTAGAATGTGTAATGGATCAATCAGAGCATATTATTGTAATGAAACCCAAGTGGAATATGCAAATAGACAACTGAGGTCAGGTAGATACTTGTCCCAATGGGGTTGCTAAATGAGAGAAATGTCTGAAAAAGAATGTATTAACATCACAATATAAAGTAGGAGGAGAAGACTACACTGAAGAGCTACTAGAATTCCAAGATGAAGCAACATTGTACTCAAAGGTGACAACTAGTGTATGTAGAGTGTTGTCAAATGATTAATCAAGATGCAATGTAGCATAAGAGGTACTGGTCACATGTGTGTCAGAGGAAATTTCTCCAATATAACATTTCTACAGAGAGTGAATGGAAGCATGAACATTGATGAAAATGAGCTATGTGGAGGAAACATTAGGGAGAGTGTGTTTAATACCAAGATCTTGTGGTGAATGGTCAACATGTGGTTCATGAGTAGTAAGAGGTGCAAAGGAACACACATAAGCAAAAGGAATGTAAGAAGGGGGAGAATATATGGTGGCACTAAAGTGGTTTAGGGAAATGTCACTCTCAGATGGTGAAACAAGGTCATTATACAACTGTTAGATAATGGTCTAAGAAGTGAAAGGGAACTCGGTGTGATAAAAAATGTAATGTATCAATAGAAATAATAAGAACAAGAAGGACATATACCCCATCATTGTGGTTAAACCACTATGTTGTTACCTGATCTTACACCTCCTTAGGGCCAGGTAGCATTAACAAGTAAGCTGGGGAACTTTAAGAATGGAAGAAATGGAATTCTATGTCATTTATAGCCGGGGAAGATGTCTAGAAAACTTATTTAGACCGGGATTTGAATGGATTGGGTGACACATACAAAAGGAATGGAAAACCTTGCTACTTTTGGTCATGCCTCTTAACCAGGGTGAGAGGACCTAAAGGGTAACAAGAAACATAGTGGGAGAGATAAATCTTTTAATTCTCTATTTCTTTAGAACAATAGATCATTCTGGGATAAGCATGGCCATAGACACAACACTTTACTTTTACAAGTTGTCACACAAAGTGATGTATACATTTATTTCATTAGACACATGTTACTATAGGTAGATAAGATACATTACTATTGCATTTTTTGATAAAGGAAACTGAAATAAAAGGTTTCTTTGATTTATATTTGTAAGTAAAACAACATAATGACTGACGAAGGAATTGTATTGCATGATGAGACTAGAAGTATGTTTATATTTGTAAGGATGGGGGATTGTAAGATGATGGATATTTTAATGACATTGCTTACAATATTCACTCAGACACATATAACATTCTAGATAATAAAGAAGATTTCACCAATTAGTCATAATTTCTACTTAAAGGAATATTTGCATTCATTGATACTCAATTAGCACAAATGTTCCACATAATCCTTAAAATACTTAGCACAAAGGCTTGAGAAAATATTTCAGTGAAGTGTTTCTTTCTTCTAATCTCATACACTTAAGATTCACTCAAAAGCTTATGAAAATCCATCAACAAAATGATTTTAGTGAGGATTTTATAATTTCATTCAATATTGCAAAGTAAATGCTCACACCACAATATTGAACAAATAACCAAAGATTAATCACTAAGGACAGATCTAGTGTAATTCAGAGAAGCAAGAAATATAGAATTGCAACAGAAAATGTGATTGATCAACCAAATTCTCAATATACAAAATCTAGAACATGTAAACTAAGCTCATAATCAGATAAATTTCATTTAAATTTACCAAATTCTTGACAAGGGAACATGAAAAAAATGATCTCAGTGCCCGCTAATGACCATACATTGTAATCATCTTAACATTAGAATTTGATAAAGTAAAAACTTAAAATGTATTTCTTCCAGACAATTAAGTAGTATCACAGTAAAATATCTCAATTATTCCTTTTCACAAAAAATGTTAAAAAACCCCCCTAGTATGAGGATAGAATCCTCATACTTATACAACTATTTGATTCAATTTCCCCTAATTTTTTTTTCAAAGGATCCTTTGAACTCAACTTCACGCAATTCAAAATCTTCTCAAAGGAATTATCTTTTAACTGAAAAGATTCCTTTGTTATTTCTATTGGGTTGGGTGAAGGAGGAACCACATGGTGACACATGGGAGAAATGAAAAGGATATTCTTTTATTTCTAACAAAATTTTTGTCTTTTAGAAAACTGCATCCAGTTTGAAGAAATCTTCGATCCAGAATGTATTGTGAAGGTAAGTTTGTTTTGATCTCTGTCTTCTTTCTTCTTTATTTTTTAGCGTCCTTTCTAGTGGGATGATTCACCGAGCTATCCCCTACCCTGTTCTTGTAAGCATCAAACCTTTCAATCATTTGTGTGACAATTTCCTCATCAGGCCTTGAGTGATAGTGGAAAATGATTTCATGCTTCATACCTGTGTCATTAAGTTCTGTACAAAGACAAATCTTTCTTTCTTTATCCTCCTTGAAAATTTATCAATTGTTGATTCAATTTTTCCCATTTCTACATGATAGATATATTGAAAACCCTTGGATCCCCAGGTTTACCTAAAGCATGATTCCTGAAAAGTGTGATTAAATTCTCTGTAATCTCCATTATGATATTTTCTCCACTATTTGTCCCAATTATTTTGTCTATCAAGGAATGAAGGCCGTCGATATACTCCATTGTTTTGTCTCTTAACTCATCAAGGACTTCAACAAATTTTGTCAAAATATCCACTCTTAATTTTGCAGCTTCATAGTATTCCTGTTGATTTCCTACAGAATCGAGAGATACAATCCCTTCCTTAACAACCAATTCATCACTTAAGTCTTTGATAGCTTCCATTTTTGGAAGCATATCAGTCCACATTAATTTCTCAGCTTCACATTTATCTGTTAATGCCTTGGTTGCTTCAACCTTTTCAAAAATATGGGAATAACGTCTCATAGATTCCCTGATTATTTCTTCACCTCTGGTGACCAAATTATTTTCCCATTGGATGGTGGCCTCTCCTCTTTCTCCCAAGTCACTCACTCACTTGATATCATCGTTGGTGATCTCAGGGATTTCAACCTTCCCTTCTTTGTGAGTTTTGGTCAATTTTCTAACCAAGTTGGATAATGCTTCATTCTTGGCCTTTAAATCTTTCTTGGTTTCTTTGAACTCATCAATAATTTGGAATACTCCTACTTCCACATAAAAATCATGTTTCATTTCCTTAGTAGAAGGCTTACCTAATGAGATCCTATGGAGACTTGAAAATTAGACATGGATGCTTCTCCTTGGGGTACATCAACTTTGGGAGTCACAACATTTATGAATTGTTCTCCTTCTTTATTTAGGGTCATCCAGGAAATAACTTTTTCCTTTTTGGGTGGTCTTACTCTATTAAGGAGATCCAGGATTTGTAAATCATCATCATTCAACTATATCTCCACATTTTTCTTCTTTGGGATAACATTATCTATCCATTCCTTATGGGAGACTCATGTTCATCAAGTGATTGTAAGAATAGAGTTACAGGGATGACTGCAAGGGATTTGGAAGATGAAGAAGGCATAGACATACCTTATGGAGCTACATACATTGGTTCCTCTTGAGTGCCTAGTTCTGTAAGCCCACCCTGATCCTCAATTCCATCCATAGACTCAGATTGGTCTCCTACTTCTTCAACTGTCAGGGGTTGTTGGTCACCAACTTCCCTTTCTTCTGTTTGTATTGAGTCCTCACCCATTTTCTTACTAGGAGTAGGTACCATCTCAAAAATTTCCCAGGGAATGACTTCAGTTGTGGGAATATGGGCTTTAAGAACTTCTGCAATCACTTCAGTTTTCTGAGGTGTTACTGCAACTGTGAGACCTAAAGTTTCTCCCTATGATGTTTGTACTGGAATCTCCTCCGTGTGAGGTTGTACTTCATGTTTTATAATCTGATATTCTTCTTCCACCCCACTACTTGGAATTTACTTTGGGGTAATCTTAGTATGATGTTGTGAAAGACTTAAGACATTGGGCATAAGAGCATTCATAATGGGTTGTTCCTTGATGGGTGAAGCAACTGGAGCCATTGGAATGACAAGGGTTTTCATCACAGGTACAGGTTTCTCAATGAGAATAGTTGTAGGAGATTGGGTGATAGTAGATGAAAAGATAAGGACATCAAAAAATGTTTTTTTTCTTATGGTCTCTACCTCCTCTAAATCAACCCATTTAGACAACTTAGTTCACTTCCTATTTTGAAGATGGGCTTCTTCCTCCTCCTCTGATTCTTACAGACCAGTCTTTGGTATTTGAAATTCATGAGGTGTTTCAGACTAATTTTATTCCTTAGGCTTCGTAGGAGTGGATTCCATCATTTTCCCCTTTACTTTAGATCCTAAAACAGGTGCTAGAATAACTTGTAAGGGGGTAACATGAACAATAGGGCACCCGAGAATACCTTCTTGAAGCATTTATCTAGTTCTTCTCATGTTTTGAGGAAGGGGAGTTCCATTTCTGATAACCTGGGCACTTTCATCACTCATTATTGGCATAGATTCCAACCTTTTAGAAGGAATCTTAAGCCTCTATCTCCATGAAACATCCCTAGTGGAATAAACCTTTCGATATGGAGGAATAACATCATCAATAAGATTGCTAGTCATATACTCCCTTAATAATGGGGTATGTTGATAACTTACATCCAATCCTTTTTAAAATAAACACCTTAAGAAAAGTCAAATGATATTTGTGGTCTTTTCTTGATTATATTTTTTCTCATCAGCGTCCCAATTAACTGGTGGAAAAGGATGAGAAGCCATATCATCCAAAATGTAATCTTTACTAATCACATTACCATCATCTTCTAAACTTTCTGGAGCTTGGATAACCCAAAAATCAACCATCTGGGATAATTTCATTCTTGAATGTTCTCTTCATCTAACTTCCCTTTCATCTACACATTTTATCCACAAATCCTCATAATGAGGTTTATGGTCTATCCGAGTGGGCACAACAATTTTTAAAAGATGCTTTATATCATAATATTTTCTTTCCTCAAATATATCCTGCATACATATGTTCATTTCTCCTTCTAATGTTTTTGCCTTTTGGATGTTTGGGAAAGTGTAATTCCCAATGATCATGGGGAACTTGATAGGGAATGTTAGATCCTTTTGGGAAATGACTTGGTGTACTAATAAGAATTTCCCGACCAATTCCATCAGTGCCCGTTTGTCACTTACACACCTTGGGAGCGAGTAGGGTTTCACATCAAAATTACCTAGCCTGATATATGAAAAAGGTACTAAATTGGATAAAATAACACCCATATTTAGTAATAACTCTCTTAACATCAGGGGAAAATCTCAAAGTCTCTTAGTCAAGGTGGTATAAATAAATTATGGGTAAAAATATGGGATTATAAATATTTATGGAATGCATTTCACAATTTTCCAACTTTAGCTGAAAGAATACATCATACACCTTGGAGCTGCTAAGCTCACCACCCATCGGTAATTTTTGAAAATATCTATGAAAAATAATATTATAAACCAAGTAAGAAGACATGAAAAATTCTTCCATGCCTGGCTTTTCCCCTCTTGCAATTTAGGTAACTCCCATCATTTTTTCATGAATACGGTTACTTATTATCTCAGCCCATGGGAGAGGGTTTGTGTTTATAAGTATTACCTGAATGAATAGAAACATCCATTACTAGAAAAAGGTAGTAGATTCAATACCCATTACTTGGTTCAACAATTAAATAACATCTCCAACTTCCTCAACAAATTTAGTTCTATTCAACTTCTTTGTCATTCTGGGGGCTGAATTTAGTGGATTGGTCAGCAAATGGACATTCATAAACTTTTTCCACTTCTTCGAATGTGATTTCTAGTATACCTATGATGAATCCTTGGTAACACCCCCCTCTTCCCTTGTAGGATGAAAAGCAAGCATTATGTCAAACGTCTGTTTCTGGAAAGATAAAACCAAATCTCCTTTCCCATACTGAACTTCTCTAGTTGTAGGATTATAGTGCTGAGCATACACCCATACAAGCTCTGGGCATGGTGTAGTGGGAGGGAAAACAAAAATGAGGTCAATATGATTGTTGGCTATTTGGGTCATGTTGTTACTTTACGGGGAATATAACCTCTTCCTAAAATCTTCTAGGTTGACATATGCAATATCAGAATCTACAATTCTGTCTAGGGGAGCTAAGATTGGAACTGTTTTCATGGGTAATAGTTGGAGCTTCATGATTTTTACACAATTTTATCTAACCTATTTTCACAAAAACGTAGAACTTTTAAAACAAATTCTCAAAATATCACAGAAGATATAGGAACTAATGAAATCACCTTTTAATAAAAATTTGGTAGCTGTTAAGAACCTGATTGAAAAGTAATGAAACCAAAATCTAATCATTGGGGCTAATTCTTGCTTCAATTCTCCTTTGATACCACTTGAAAATACTTTATAACATCAAAAATTTGAGTACCAACAGTATACTTTATAACAAGTTACAACATTAACTACTAATGGATTCATGCATTAATGCCAAAGATTAGTCGTGGGAAATTTTTGTAATTATCATCTTTCTTCTTCTTTTCAATTGTTGAAATTGTTTCACATCCTATCATCCATGTATATCCATTACATGAGTCATTCACATTAATGGGCCTTACTCCCACATGGCTAGTGCACTAACGACCCCCCTTTTATCCTTTTAATGGGATTTCGAAAGAATTTTGTAAAATGATCTATACACCATCTATGTAACATTCAAAATGCATTTCTTTCTCCACTCCCATGTATGCCATATGCTTAATCCACATACCTATGTCATCGAGCCTCACGTTTTTTTTTACCAATTGCACGTCTAAAAGAATCATAAGATTTTGTTCCTTTGTTTCCTAGCTTCTCGACCTTCTATTTTCACATATTACCCCATAAAGATCTTAGGCCCAAAGATGAACTTGTACTCTTATCCATGTTATGTAATCATTTATCCACGGTAAACTGGACCTTTAGGAGCTCTTTATTACAAAATTTGGGAGCAAAATGCATCATTTGGCCATGAAAATTCTATCATATCTATTAGTGACACCAACCTTCAAAGTTATTTTGGTGTAAACAAATCTTGTGCCTTATATTCTTGTAAGGGACAAGAATACTCCCAACCTTGCCTAAGACGTATTAGACAATAATAAATTCTCCTCAAAGACTTCTTATTCAAAATCCAAATAAATCCTGAAAGATAAAAAATCTTAAATTAGGTATGGACATGATTAATGACACAAACTATACAAAAGTGCCCAGATTTAAAAGGACCAAATACAGGTACCAACAATGGCTCTGACTCGGGGATGGGCACCCCCTGTGGGTGCCACAAGAACAAACAAGACAATACAAAAGACATAAAAAATTCTAAATCCATTGGGTAAGAGATTCATAATAAAAACACACACTTGTCCTCCTTGGGTAGATATGCACAAAACACAACTAAAAAAAAACCAAGAAACCTTTTCGCTGTAGACCAGAGCACAAAAAGGAAAAAAAAAGAAAAAAAAAAAAACTATACATTGTACAAAGTCATACTTGAGCATTTAATTCAATCCAAAAAGTGTTTAAGATGTTTTTCATTGATAGGCAACTCCGGTAAATTTCCTTCTACATCTTTTAGAAAGAAAGTATGCTCTGCAATCATGATATCGATGGGATATGGTCCCATCCACAAAGCATCAAACTTAGCATGTTTACCTTTATCTTCATGTCTTCTATCCCATAGTAGGATCAAATCTATCACATTGAACACCCTTGGAGTTACTTTCTTATCACATATATTTTTTAACCTTTCCCTAAAATTTAGGTGTTTTATGTGGGATTCTCTTCTTTCCTTGTCTAAATCGAAGATCTTATTTATTCTCGCCTCATAAGGAATTACTTGTCATTCCTCCCCAAGTTATTTCATGAACTGGTAAGATGATAATTACATGTGTAGAGGCAAAAGAGCTTGGACTCCATAAACTAACTCAAAAGGGATTTTTCCAGTGGCTTTTTTAGTTGTAACTCTATCCACCCACAAGGCAAATTTAATCCGTTCGCCCTATTTTTTCTTATTTTTTTTTAATTTCCTACTGAGTATCTTGAGTAAGTTTTTTTTACTTGAATCAATTTTGCCATTTCCCCGAGGGTTGTAATTTGATGCATAGACCAAATTGATACCATATTATTTGCACATAATTTCTAATGGTTTGGCCCCGAAGCTCATAGCATTATCAAAAACTATTTTGGTAGGTAACCCAAATATGAAGATTATATTATTCAAAATAAAGTCCATGACTACCTGGTGAGTTTCTTTCTTGGTGGGAATAGCCTCAACCCATTTAGTGAATTAGTCTATAGAAAATATCTAGATGTGCCCAAAACTTGAGTAATATGATATCTCTCCAATAAAATACATTCCCCATTGTTTGAAAGGGGATTCAATTGACACATGTTGCAAGGGAAAGGCACACGAGGATTTCAACCTCCCAAAATAACATTGGAAACTCTCATACTTTCTACCCAATACTATAACATCTTTAAATAATGAAGGCCACCAATATCCTGCCCTAATAGTTTTGTGAGCAGTAACTCTTCTAGAAAAATGACCTCCACATACTCCCCGATGAAATTATTTTATTATTTTAGGGGTTTCCTCCTCAGTGATGCATCTAAGTAGCACTCCATCTAGATTTTTCCAAGCTAACCCATAGTCAGTCATGACATACTTATGGGAGGCTAGTTTTAGTGTCCTTCTCTAGTTCTAGTCTAAATGCTCAGGGTATTCCACATTCTTTAAATAATATACTATGTCCTTGTATCAGATTTATTTGTTCATCTTCTCTTGGGGATCCAAACTACCTTCCTCAATTACATTTATCTCAATCACTTACAAATTGCTTTCAGCCATTAGTTACGCCAATCACAAACCTCTAACCAGCTTATTGGTTTGTTTCTCCATATCATATTCCTATAACTTATTCATCCAACAACATCTCTTACTAGATACTTCCATTTATGATAAGATATATTTAACCATTGTATGGGGGACATAAGCTATAATATTGGAACTCAAGATGTAAGATCTAAAGATTTTGGTAGCTCTTACTAAGGAAAAATCCTACTTTTCCATGATAGTATACTTTAACTCAGCACCTTACAGAGCTTTACTAAAGAAAGAAATAGGACTCTCATTTCCTTCTTCGTCCTTTTGTAAGATTACCAATGCAATTGTATTCTCTGAGGGAAAGGAAAAAATTTGAAATTATTTCTTGTAATCAAGACTTGTTAGGATAGGGAAATTTTTCAATGGTTCCTTTATTCCATTAAAGGATTAGATAGCTCCTTCCCACTTGATAACATGGTCGTTCTTTAGCATATTTGTTATAGGAATAGTAACCTTGGTAAATTTTTAGATGAACCTCCTAATGAAGATTACTTGTTCAAAGAAATATTGAATACCCTGTTTGGATTTGGGTATAGGAACTTTACCAATTACCTCCACTCTCTGAGGATATATCATGACCCCTTCCTTTGATAGTTTGTAACCAAATAGTTTCAATTTTTTGACTCCAAAGTGGTATTTCTTGGGATTCAATGAAATACCATATTCCCTACATTTAAGAATCATTTTTTCTAGATGTCCTAAATTGTCATCTCTTTTATTTGAAAAAAATGTTATATCATCCCGATACACAACTATGAAGTCATTGATAAGGCCTGAGAAAGCCACATCCATGGCTCTTTGAAAATTTTCTCCTGCATTCATAAGTCCAAAGGGCATCCTGAGATAAACATATGTTCCCCAAGGAGTGGTAATAGAAGTTTTAAATTGCTCAGACTTATTTACAACCACTTGATTGTACCCTGAGAAACCATGTAATGTTGAAAATAATGCTGAGCCTATGACCAGTTGCAACATGTTGTCCATATTTGGCAATGGGTAATTATCCTTGATTGATGCCTTGTTAACATTCCTAAAGTCTACAAAAATCCTTATATAATAATTCTTATTTATAACTGGTACAAGGTTGGCCACCCATGATGAATATCTAATAGGCTGTATGATTCCACCATCCTTTAGCTTCACTAATTCCTCTTTCATTTTTACTGAAAGATGGGGATTTATAGGACTTTTTTTTTGTCTGAAAGGTTTAGAATAAGGCTCAAATTGTATTTCATGTTGAAATAAATCCTCCATATAATATTTCAGTTTAGAATAAGACCAATCTAAGAAATATTGATATTCACTTAGTAGCTTGGTATAAGTTTGCTTTTTTTCTTTGTTTAGATTGCAACTTGGCCACACCTTTCTGAGTTTCTGTTGGGTCCCCAAATTACATTCTTCCACCTCCCTATATGTAGAGATGGGTCTATTGATTGTTATATCAACCTTATCAAATTTCGATTCAAGAGAAACCAAGTGTTTGTTTTTAATTGAATTACTTCTTTCCCAAAGAGGGTATATTTTCCATCATAGAATGTAATCATTGGCATGAGATCATTATGTTGGTCTATAAACTCATCTTTTCTTTTCATAAATATCTGTATCTAAGAATCATCCTCAAATAGTTTCCAATGCTTAACGTTTTTAGGTTCAAATGGTCTAGCCAACACTTCTACATAATAGTTATAATATGTAGACACTTTACAATTTGAAAAATGTGATGCAATGACACCCAATCTATCATCTTTTGAGTTTTAGGTTCTTTCATGATACATGATATTAAATGAATCAAAAATTTCAATAAGGTCCCAAACTACATGCTTGTACTATTTCATTCATTGATTTTTGGTTTCATATAGTTTTCTTACTTATTTCACAATCAATTTAGAATATCCCTTAACAATAACATACTTGATTATAGATTTCCATGTAACTCTTAAACCTAGGAGAAATGCCTCATATTCTATAATATTATTAGTGTATTTAAAATTTAATTTGAATGAAAAATTAAAAGATTCTTATTCTGGGGACGTGAGGACTATTCCATCTCCACTCCCCACAACAGAGCATGCTCCATCAAATATCATGGTCCTGTTAGAGTAGGTATTTACCTTAGCTCATGTTCACCTAGGTACTTTATTTACCTTCATTGTATTTATCCTCACCCACTTATGTGTGTGGATATTTCTTTTATCTTATTTAGATATTAGGAGATATTATCTAGTTGTTAGGTATAGTTCTTTCCTTGATCCATGGTATTGACTACTTCTTTCCTTGATTTATGGTATTGAATAGATCCTTGATGTCTAGTTCTCTCCTAAATCTATGGTATTGACTAGTTCTTTGATGACTAGTTATTTCCTTGATTCATGGATTGATCTACGACCTTGATTGGTTCTTAGATTATTATTCCTTGCCTATTTAAGCAAGGCCCATTCTCAATATATTGCATTGTGTTCCATAATAATATATGATATTGCTTCTCATTTGTTTGCAAAGGTTTTATGTAAAGCTATTTTGGTGAATTGCTTTCATCTTATTGATCATGGTGTTTGATTAGCATCTGTGTTCTTGGCTTGGTACGATCTGGTTATCGTTCCTTTCAGGTCCAAGGAATACCAAAATCTTGTAAATGAGTAGCAATATTTATACAGTAATCTTAAAAATTAGCATATCTTATGAAATTTTCCAAATCAGTGTCAATAAATAATACCTCATAAGAGGCATTCATGGGATCCTTAATAATATGGAGCATCTTCTTCTCTCCATGCTCTTTTAACAACTTTCCTTCTATAGGTATGGTGACATAAGACATGTCCATCTAGAGACTACCTCCTACACTTGCAACCCATTTTCTAGATAACAACATACCCCACTTAGCACAGAAATGAACAATAACCACATTTATGGATAGATATTTACCAGGGTAAGTAGCAAGATGAATAAATAGTCCTTACATATACCCAATAACTGGTACCTCCCTTGAATCCATGGCATGAAATTTTGTAAAATCTACTGTTACCTTTATATTCAACTCATTCATAACCTCTAATGGCATTATATTTGTTGAACATCAAAAAATATTCTAAGTATTGCACGCACGAAGATAGGGCACTGAAAGAGCGCATGATGCTATAATAGGAGGAATTTTTTGGAGATAGCGTGAGGAGCATACATAGAGATGAAGACTTACACTTCACACAATGGTTTGGGAACAAGTGGCAGGTAAGCACCATGCATAGTTTAAGCTAATAATAGGATTTCTACTTGGATGTTATTCACATTAAGTTCTAGGCTACATTATTGGTTCCATTGCCGAGACCTCTTTTTTTAGCTGGTTTCAAGATGTTTCATGATGAATATGTACCGGTTGAACCTATCAAGTGTTGATGAGCGAATAGTAGATTTGGAAGAAGAATACGCTCAAATATTCAACACTAGATCTGAGTTTTATGCGCGCGCGTGGGTGGAGAAGAACTTGTATGAATTTTTATACGAGAGTTTCTTTAATATATTTTTGATAGAGTTGTATGAGTGGCTAGTTTCTTATGTGTATAAAATGAATTGGAGGTTTCGTACACTTGTCTGGATGTAGGAAGATTTTTAGGCCCTCTATGATCCTGATATGATTTAGATGTGCACTATGGACACTTGGTTCCATGGTGTTTTGAATAACTATATCTTGGAGTAATTAATTTCCACTTATTCTTTCCCTGAGGTAGACGAGTTCTAATTTATAACTATAAGGAATTTCACTGGTGATCAAAATATTGATTGTAAACTTAAATTTGGAAGAAAATCCGATGGCTAGATAAACCCCACCATGCGCGGGGCAAGGAGTAGGTTTGGTGAAGGATGGAAGGCCTAGTAACAAAGATGCAAAGAGAAGAAAAGTGGCTTAAGTATAATGAGGCATGTGAGAGGGAGTCAGGGAAGTATTGCGAGATTGTAGAATGGATGAAATTAAGGAGAGAGATGGCTCATGAAGGGTTTAGAGCTCACGTAGAGGGCGTGGAGCCAGAGAATCTGAAACTCCCCCATTTGGGAAAGTACGATAGGGAACCCTCATCGGCCTCTTATGAGAACACACTAGCAAAGATGATATGGGCCGCAGGCACGCATCTGAATCTACCTGACAATGTAGCCCATGCACTTGGTTTTCTAGTTTCTAGTACAACCAGTAGTCAGTAAGCTAGTTTGGGCATTAGAATAACAAGAGTGATTCAAATAACAAGTACATATATCACTGGGTAGACATATTATTTGTTATTTGGAGGTAACTTTTTAGGCACGTTGTTTACACAAAACTCAGGCACGTAAAATTTTGGACTCACCTTCGGGAGTAGTACCACCTCACAGACTGTAGGAGTTCGGTTTAGTACCACTATTGGGACACATGGAAGTACATCTTCTGGTTCACTTCCTACTACAGGTGGAGGATAATGGGGCATATGCGGCTTTGGTTCTAGTGGATCTGGTGGGTTTGGAGGTAGAGGTAACACATTAGGTTCTGGATTTGGTGGGCATGGTCCTCACAAACCCTAGAATATTTACATGGAGATGTCACTTATTATTCCAGAGTATAGGGGAATAAAATATGTTTCTGAGCATGTGCACATGTCTGAGATACTATGGTGCGTAAAAGGGATCATGAATTCTAAGTATAAGGCAAGTCAGTTCGTAACTACATTGTAGGAACACACACATAGTTGGTATAGGAAGTTTGACCCTGATCAAAATTACGTAGATTATACAGCATTATAGGATGCTTCCCTTAAGGAATTTTATATCCATGAGTTCAAGCAGAATATTATAAGCACACTCAAGGATATTAAGCAGGGTACTAGCAAGAGGGTTTAGGAATATGATGCCCATTTAAAAATGATTTTGTCTGAAATTTCGTATATCTATGCAATCTAGCATGTGCAGTGGTTTGTTGGAGGCTTGATTACACCTTTTAGGAGGGCACTATCACATAAGACATATAAGGATCCATGTGAAGCACTTGAAGTAATGTTGAGCACTAAGGCAGTTAGAAGTATAGACACTGGAGTGAGCCCATTCCTGGAAGCTTAGATTACAACTATGGTAAAGTAGATGGAGAAACTATCAACCAATTTAGCGTACAAGATGTGCACTGGGATTTGGTACACATATTGTGAAGTTGAGGGGAACACTAAGGATAGTTGTCCCCACATGTCAGTGTGTTCATTGTTTCTAGACTACGAGATATGCCATTTAGACCATGATGTAAGCTACTACCCATTGTTATAATGTGCGATAATGAAGAATGTATCTTGCTACTGTAAGATTTTTCAGTCCAGGACTCACAATACCAAAGATTTCAAGTTGATTGATCAGATCCATGATGCCATCGATACTAGTGTACAATAGACAGGAGTATCAGAGAAATCTAAAGGTAAAAGTGAGCACCAAGATCATGATCACACTCAAGGGCACTATGATCAGAGTGAAGGGAACTTTGAAGGAGGTCATGGCAGAGGTTAAGAATACCATGGTGGGTTCAGGGGCTAAGGCCCTGGTGGTGGGAGAGGTGAGTTTCCTCATGGAACATGTTGTACGTGTGGGTCTCATGACCACTACAGGCATAAATGCGCTCAGAATATTAATTTTTATTTTTGTGGAAAGAATCATAACTATGAGGAGTTCTCAGACTTATATGAGCATCTTAGCAAGTAGCATAAGTAGGAGAACAAGGGTGCAGGGATGGTTAGTGTTATCCAAAATTCACCCCCAGGGTAATTTTGATAACATGCATCAGATTATTCAGTCTCGAGCAGGTATATTGATTCAAGGAAAAAATCATGTTTCTGGGGTACCCTTGGCTTCTTTCTAAATCTCCTGTCCAAGAAGAAAACCCAGAAAGTTCTAAAAATGTGAAAAAATTGCAAAAACCAAGCTTGGTACCGAAAAATGAAGAAAATCGGCTAAGTCTTGTCCTAGGTGGTCCTTGGGACAGTTGGGACGTCGGGGTGTGAATCAGACGAAAAGCCTCCAGGCGGTCCATGCAGCAATTGGGACATCTGGGCCGTAGGTACGTGCGGGGTGTGAAAAGGTGAACCAGCTGAAAGTGGAAAAAATCGCCAAGTCTTTGTTTCACACAGTTGGGACATCTGGGACAAAAGTACGTGAAGGACGCGGATCGGCCGGTTTGGCACAAGTCAGTCCATTTCAGGTGGTTCAGAGATATTTGTCCCAGGAAGTCCAGGATAGTTGGGACAAGAGTACGTGGAGGACGTGAACCGGCCGGTTTGGCCGAAACAGAGGACTTTCGTTTGGGACATCCAGGCCAAAAGTACGTGCGGGATGCGAAAAGCTAAAAGAGCCGAGAGCGAATGGAATTTTGCCACGTCTTCACCGCAAACAGGAACAAGGAAGCTCGAATTAGGTGGTTTAGAGAAATTTGTCCCAGACAGTTTGGGACATTCGGGCCAAAAGTATGCGCGGGACGTGAAAAATTGAAAGAACCGAGAGCGAATCAGAACGTGCCACGTGTCAGAAGGTTGAAAAGTTGCCAAGTGCGCCCCTAAGGCCCAAACCAATAAAATAGTGCCACGTGTCCAAGTTTAAAGGCTTGAAAGGAATTTTTAGAGAATGAACCCGTGGATGAATCAGAGTGCAACACGTGTCATCCAAGTGGCAGTGCGCGGGAAAAACTCAAATATTTTCCCGCCAACCCGTTTTGGCCTGTTTTTTGCCCTAAAACTTTAGATTGCCATAACTTTTGATCCAGAGCTAAGATTTTCACGTTCTTTATATCAATGGAAAGATGGTGAAATTCTCTACACGATTCCAGGGTCAATCTTGCATTTTGGTTCAGTTTGGAGAGAGAAAAATCAAGAAATGTCTCTGACGCGTGGTAATGGCTAGAACTGACGTTTCAACAACCAACTTTAATGCAAAATACAGTTCGCCGCTCTTGCCAGGGTTCTCACCCAGCACCATAATGAGATAAACTGAATGCGACCTAGAAGTGGTTGGGGTAGATCTGACTTTCCTCTCTCTTCCCTCTCTCATTCTTCCTATATATTGTAAAGAGCAGCTTCTTTCTAAGGGTCGAACATTCCTATTTTGCTCCTCCCTTCTTCTCTTTATCAGGTGAATTTGTGGAGTTCAAACCTCCCATTTGAAACTGTAATGCGACTCTACCTCTTGGCATTTTGTAGTGTATTGTATCAATTTTTGGAGCAAGTAATGCATGTCTGTGGATGATTCTCAACCCTCTCTATGTTCATTTGCATCCTCCTGGTCTTTCACTGCAGATTTTGTTATCTGTGTATGATCTTGCATCACATTTGAATGGTATGTGTTTATTGGAAAGATAGGTGTTCTTCATTCCTCGGTGCATCACCTCTATTAGCTTAGGTTTATTTTTATGCATCTTCTTACCCTGTCTCCTTGGCAAGTTAGATTAGACTTTGAGTGAACCCTCTGCATTTTTTGTGTGCATCTGAACAGAGGAATAAGAACCAACCTTCTATGGAGATTGCTTTCTCATTTTTGCAAGTCCCACACTTGGAGAAAGGATCCAATGTTATGCAATCACACTGGATGCTAGTATGATCAACCTAGAAATCTGATCAACATCAAGGGGTGCTGTGATTTGGTGATAACAGTTTTGGCACGCCCGGTGGGACACTAGAGGTCTCATTTTTATTGCAGCAAAGTTGATGTGCATCTGCTGCAATTTTCTTGCTTGAAAAGAGCTATTATTTGCATATCTGGTGACTCTAAGGGGAAGAATCAACTGGTTTCAGCAGTGCAGGCCTAAAAACTCATGAGAAGAGTCACCACAAGGTCAAGAGTTGGAGAAGAAGAAGTGCTGTTTGAATACCTACAATTATCTCCAAGAAGAAGGCAAAGAGGAAGAAGGATTCAAAGGTCTCCATCTCCACCAAATAGAACTCTCTCAACTCCTCCACCTGGTAGGCCTTTCATTCAGTCAACAAGGGTTTTAAGACCAATTAGAATGGCACAAAACAACCCCTATGTCAACTTCACAGGAAGCAACCCACTTGCCCTCAATGCACAACATCCAATTCCTATTGCAGCCTTGAAGAACATTCCATACTTCACTGGAGAAAATCAGACTACTCCAGGTGATCATGTTAAAGATATTGCTAACCTTTGTGCAATCCATGAAATCAATGAGATGCAAGTGGCTGTCAAGTTGCTGGCATCTTCATTCAAGGGGAAAGCATTGCAATGGTTTAGAAGCCTTGGAGCTGGTTCTATCACAAATTGGAATCAACTGTGTATAGCACTTCATGAGCAATTTGGAGAAAAGGGATACAACTTGTCTCTTTTGGAGCAGCTGACAACCATCAAGAGAGCTCCCAATGAGCAGCTGACCGATTTCAACTTCAGATTTCAAAAGACTTGGGAGAGAATTCCAGTGGCAGTCAGGCCAACAGTAGAAGGTGCTTTTCTCTACTATCTCAAAGCTCTAAATTCTGATATTTCTATGTTGATTCAGTCCATGGGAGGCATAACTATCCCTATGGCTTATAGCATTGCCATTAGGGCTGAAAATTATTTGATCCAAGCTAGAAAACTTGCCCCTAGACCTCCCATGCCACTGTTTCCAAGTTTAGAGGGTCCAAACACCAATCAAGCACCTAATTTGGCTCCTTCTCCCACTCCTAGAAATCAGAGTTCAAATGAAGCTTCCACTTCATCTCCAAGTGCCCCAAATGAGCTTCAAGAAGTCATGAAGCAATTGCAAAACCTAGGCAATGAGCTGGTTACTCTCAAGAGGCAACAAGCCCAAGGTTTTAGACCTTCTTATCAGCCCCAAACTCATCCTAACAGGCAGCCATACCAACCACAAAGGCCACCTAATCTAGTTGCAAATATGAATCAAACAAGGCCTCCTGCCAATAGACCATTCCAGCCCTATAATCCAAATGCCATATCTACCTCTAAGGCACTGGTGCCAACACAAAACAACATTGCTCAGGAGTACGATTGGTGTTTTCCATGCAATGAGCCTCATAACCAATCCATGTGCTTCAATGGTGCTTTCAATCAAGCATTAATGGTGACAACTACTGGTGTGGAGGGTGAGGGAAGTCAAGGAAACATCCAACAACAAGAAACATTCCAACAGCAATCAGCCCCAAATGACACCACATTGGTAAATTGGCAAGTAGAGGATTTTTGTGGCATGAACCAGGTAGTTTCTCAAGGTGTTGCAGCCAACACAAGGTCAAAAAGGAGGAATTTGGGTGAAGACAAACCATTAGCCCCAACCAATCTACAACCTTCCATGGCTCCACAAATGGTTGACAAGCAAAGTCCAATTTCAAATGCACAAGGGAAGCCAAGAATAGCCCCTAGGCCAACTCAAATACCAGTTGTTGCTGCCCACGTGCAAGGAGTGAATGTGCAAACCAAGGGACAACAAAGAGATCCTTCATCACCATTCAGTATCATTGATCAGATGAAGAAGACAAACGTCAATATATCAATGTGGGAATCCCTATCCATCCCAGGCCAAAGAGATCTGCTGCAAGCTGCCATGAAGGACTGGCCAACTTCGAATCAGCAAGTTCAGATGCAAGACAAAGTGCTTACAAATGCTGCCCAGCCTAAGGGAAATCATGGAGGACAGCAAGGTAAAATGTTGAAACCCCCTCCTTTCTATGTTTCATTGATCATTGGAAATCAGCTAGTGCACAATTGCATGATAGACTCCAGGGCAAGTAGCTCAGTAATGCCTAAACAAATAGCTGATCAGCTAGGGCTCCAGTATGAAACAATATCCAAAGGGGTAGTGCAGCTAGATGGGACAGCAGTAGCAACAGTTGGAGTGATTAAAAACTTGAGTCTTACCTTGCATGCATGTCCAAATGTTGTTGTTTTACAAGATGTATCAGTCATAGACCTTCCACCACTCTTTGCCCTATGCTTGTCAAGGAACTTCACAGCCAAGATTGGAGGATATTTGTCTGCTGATTGGTCACACATGTTGTTTAGAACGAGGTATGGAACTAAGGCTACAATCAGGTCTGAACCTATTGCAAACTTCCACATTGAGCCTTACACTCCAAGTCAGATCAACACCAATTGTTCAACATTTGATCAAGAAGATCACCCAAGCACTGATGAGGCTGACACCAAGGTTGGAAGCATCCCGGATCTAACTCTTGATGAATGGGCAAACAAGATACACACATTTGATCCTTATCAAGAAGTGGAAGAATATGAGCTAGGGGTCTATTGCATACATGAAGGAAATCAGCCTATTCCTAGCATCACCAAGCCAAACCACAAAGATGACAATGAGGTATGGCAGCTGTTTTTCAATGGATCAAGGAGTAGACAAGGTGCAGGAGGTGGAGCTGTGCTTGTTTCACCTCGAGGAGTAAAGTACTATTCAGCTTTTAGATTTCAGTTTACATGCTCCAATAACACTGCTGAATATGAAGCCTTGGTGCAAGGGATGCATTGGGCAATCAAGAAGAAAATAAAGAACTTGCAAGTCTTTGGGGATAGTGAATTGATTGTAAATCAGGTCAAGGGACAACATGCTACCAAGAATGATCTACTTAAGTGCTACAAGAACAGGGTGTGGGACCTCATGGAATATTTTGAGGGTTTTGGCATCAAATCCATTCCTAGGAAAGAGAATCAAGCTGCTGACAGGCTTGCAGCAGTAGGGGCAGCCTTTGACATTGTGGAAAGCATTCAACAAGACAAGGTACAGCCAAACATCCACATGATTATGAGGCCTTCAGTGCCAGATAACAATGTCAGTTGGCAAGTGTTTGAGAATGACCAAGAAATCATCCATTTCTTGCAGGAAGAAGCCGAGTTCTCAGCTAAGAATCAAGAAAAATTGGAACAGCAGTATGGTGACCAAGTGGTACAGTTGAGAACTAACAAGCTGCCCAAGGGAATTATCACTTTGGAGTCCATTTTTAATCCCAATGATCAGTTTAGAAAGAAGAAAGCAAACATTCAAGTCAAGAGAGAGGATTCAGTATCCATCTTGGTAGAAGAGAAAAAACCATTACAAATTGGAAGGATGACAACTGAACAAGAAAGGTATGAGTTCATACAGCTATGTCAAGAGTTCCCTGACGTGTTTGCTTGGAGCTATGAAGACTTGAAAGGTTTCAATCCCAACTTAGCTCAGCATACCATCGAATTGGATCCAAATACTAAGCCTGTCAGGCAGAAACAAAGACCAGTCAATCCACACATGGAGCCTTTAATGAGGAAAGAACTGGACAAGCTGATTGAGTCAAGGATCATATTCCCAATCAAGCATTCTAGTTGGGTTGCCAACTTAGTTCCAGTCAGAAAGAAGAGTGGGGAGATCAGATTGTGTGTTGACTTCAGAGACTTGAATAGAGCCTCTCTCAAGGACCATTACCCACTCCCTTCCATGGAGAAAATCTTGCAAGTTGTGGCTGGATCCGAGAGGTTTTCACTATTTGATGGCTACTCAGGCTACAATCAGATTATGGTGAAGGAGGAAGACTAGTTCAAGACAGCCTTCACAACCAAATGGGGAACTTTTGCATACAGGAAAATGCCATTTGGGCTGTCCAACGCTGGTGCTACCTTCCAAAGGGCAATGGACATGGAATTCAAAGGTTTGATTAACAATATAATGCTGGTATACCTAGATGATATCACTGTCTTCTCAAAGGATGTAGCAGACCATCTCTTTCACCTCAGACAAGTGTTTCAGAGGTGTAGAAGGTTCGGAGTGTCATTGAATCCAAAGAAATGTATATTATTGGATCACGAGGGCAAATTGTTGGGCCACATTGTCTCTAGGGAAGGGCTAATAATTAATCCTGAAAGGGTTGAAGCCATCCAAACACTCGCATTGCCACACCACAAGAAATCTCTCCAAAGCTTCTTGGGAAGGATAAAATTTGTCCGCAGATTTGTGCCTAATTTTTCCACTCTTGTGAAGCCCTTAACAATAATGTTTAAGAAGAGTCTCGCATTCAAATGGACAGCAGAGGGCAAAGAGAGTTTTGAAAACATCAAGCATGCAATATCACAAGCTCTAACTCTTATCAACCTAGACTTTTCAAAGTACTTCATGTTATATGTATTTGGAGGATTAGATACAATCTCAGCTATCTTGACACATCTGAATAGAGAAGGTTCAGAACAACCTATAGCGTTCTTCAGTCAAACCTTGGAAGATTACGAAATAAAGTACTCTTTCATCGAAAAGCACGTCCTTGCTGTCATCAAGAGTTTGAAGAAGTTCAGACATTTAGTCTCAAACAATAAGATTCAGCTGCTGGTGTCTCATGCTGGTGTCAAGGACTTTCTCCTAAATAAGGATTTAAACAAGAAGAGAGCAGGTTGGATCACTCGGGTGATGGAATATGATATTGAAATCAGAGTAACCAAATTGGTTCGTGGCAAAGGTTTGTGTGAGCAGCTCACTTCCAAACAACCAGATGGCTTAGAAGGTGAAGAAGATGCTGTCCTGCTACTACAGAATAATCAAGAACAACAGATTGATGATGCACCCGTTCCATGTTGGACTCAAGACTTGGTGCATTACCTCCAAACAAGCTTGTGCCCTCCAGAAATGAGAAAAGAAAAGAGGAGATACTTTAGATTACAAGCTATCTCGTATGTACTCATTAATGGTATCTTGTTCAAGAAAGACATCCATGGTGTTCTATTAAGATGCATTGGAATAGGTCAAGTTGAGAAGATCTTGCACGAGTTCCATGATGGGGAAGCAGGAGGCCACTTTGCTCCACGAGTGACAGCTCTCAAAATCATGAAAGCTAGTTACTATTGGCCTACTGTGTTCAATGATTGCTACTCATGGGTCAAAAAATGCAAGAGATGTGCATTCTTCACAGGGAAAGAGAGGTTAGCAGCGCTGCCCCTTCGTCCAATTTCAGTAAATCAGCCATTCATGCAATGGGGATTGGACTTCATTGGGGTTATCAATCCCAATTCAAGTCAAGGCCACAAGTGGATACTTACAGCAACGGATTATTTCAACAAGTGGACCGAAGCAGTGACACTCAAGGAGGCAAATGAATCTAATATCTTAGATTTCTATGAAGGGATAGTCATGAGGTTTGGTTCCCCTGCCACTATCATATCAGACAATGCATTGGCATTCCTTGGCACAAAGATCACTGAATGGGCTATCTAGAATTGTGTGTATCTCAGCACTTCATCGAACTATTACCCTCAAGGTAATAATCAAGCCGAGTCTACAAATAAGAACCTACTAAGAATCATCAGAAGGACTCTAGATGAAAACCAAAGGACTTGGCATGCAAAGCTCAAATCAGCCCTATGGGCTGATAGGATCACACCCAAGAGGTCTACAGGAAGCTATCCATACAAGCTTGTGTATGGGAAAGAAGCAGCTCTACCTATATCACTTGAGTTGCCAGCATTAGAGCTCATGAAACAGTTGGAACTAGCTGAGTTTGAACCCATGGAGGTTAGATATGTAGAATTAATGGAGCTCCAAGAAGTTAGAGAGTATGCAGCCCAAGCAATAGAGAAGGATCAAGCCTTGATCAAGAAGACTTTTGATAAGAAAGCCAAGGCTAGAACCTTCCAAACTAGATATCTAGTGTTGAAATGGGATGCAGATCGTGCAAAGCCAGGAAAGCATTCCAAGTTTGATGCCATTTAGAGTGGCTTGTACATGATCATTGAATGCAAAGGTAGGAATGCTTTCCGACTGGCTAAGTTGGATGGTGAAGAATTGTAGGTTCCGGTCAATGGGATCTATCTCAAACGTTGCTACTAGAAAGAAAGATTTTCACCCTTGTAAATATTAATTTAGAATTTCCATTCCTCTAAGTGCTTATGCAGATTGTACTGCTGTTAGAATAGTTTGATTTCCCTAAGTGCTTGTGCACATGTCCTATTGCTTCTAGTATGTGCATGTTTACAGTTCATCGAGCCTTTGGAAGAGAATTTGCAGCCATGGGAGAACCAACTCAACAAATGTTTCAATAGCTCAAGGACACATGTTTTCATATTTCAGATCAGCTGAGAGGTTATCAAACAGACTCCATGCCCAATGGATTGCTACGAACAGCTGGCCGTTCTTCATCTGACAGGCAGATAACCCCGCTGAGTCACCAAAACTGTTATCCAAAATTCACCCCCCAGGGTAATTTTGATAACATGCATTAGATTATTCAGTCCCGAGCAGGTATATTGATTCAAGGAAAAAATCATGTTTCTGGGGTCCCCTAGGCTTCTTTCTAACTCTCCTGTCCAAGAAGAAAACCCAGCAAGTTCTAAAAATGTGAAAAATTGCAAAAACCAAGCTTGGTACCGAAAAATGAAGAAAATCGGCTAAGTCTTGTCCTAGGCGGTCCTTGGGACAATTTGGATGTCGGGGTGTGAATCGGCCGAAAAGCCTCCAAGTGGTCCATGTAGCAATTGGGACATCTGGGTCGTAGGTACGTGCGGGGCACGAAAAGGTGAAACAGCCGAAATTGGAAAAAATTTCCAAGTCTTTGTTTCGCATAGTTGGGACATCCGGGACAAAAGTACGCGAAGGACGCGGATCGGCCGGTTTGGCGCAAGTCAGTACATTTTGGGTGGTTCGGAGATATTTTTCCCAGGCATTCTGGGACAGTTGGGACAAGAGTACACGGAGGACGTGAACTAGCCAGTTCGGCCGAAATAGAGGACTTTCGTTTGGGACATCCGGGCCAAAAGTACGCGTGGGGCACGAAAAGCCGAAAGAGCTGAGAGCGAATGGAATTTTGCCACGTCTTCACCGCAAACAAGAACAAGGAAGCCCAAATCGGGCAGTTCAGAGAAATTTGTCCCAAACAGTTTAGGACATCCGGGCCAAAAGTAAGCATGGGATGCGAAAAAACAAAAGAGACGAGAGCGAATCAGAACGTGCCACGTGTCAGAAGGTTGAAAAGTTGCCAAGTGTGCCCCTAAGGCCCAAACCAATAAAATAGTGCCACGTGTCCAAGTTTAAAGGCCTGAAAGGAATTTTTAGAGAATGAACCCATGGATGAATCAGAGTCCGACACGTGTCATCCAAGTGGCAGTGCATGGGAAAAACTCAAATATTTTCCCGCCGACCCGTTTTGGCCTGTTTTTTGCCCTAAATCTTCAGATCGCCATAACTTTCGATCCAGAGCTCGGATTTTCACGTTGTTTATATCAATGGAAAGATGGTGAAATTCTCTACATGATTCTAGGGTCAATCTTGCATTTTGGTTCAGTTTGGAGAGATAAAAATCAAGAAACATCTCTGACGCATGGTAATGGCCAGAACTGATGTTTCAACAACCAGCTCTAATGCAAAATACAGTTCGCCACTCTTGCCAGGGTTCTCACCCACCGCCATAATGAGATAAAATAAATGGGACCTAGAAGTGGTTGGGGTAGATCTGACTTTCCTCTCTCTTCCCTCTCTCATTCTTCCTATATATTGTAAAGAGGGGCTTCTTTCTAAGGGTCGAACATTCCTGTTTTGCTCCTCCCTTCTTCTCTTTATCAGGTGAATTTGTGGAGTTCAAACCTCCCATTTGAAACTGTAATGCGACTCTACCTCTTGGAATTTTGTAGTGTATTGTATCAATTTTTGGAGCAAGTAATGCATGTCTGTGGATGATTCTCAACCCTCTCTGTGTTCATTTGCATCCTCCTGGTCTTTCACTGCAAATTTTGTTATCTGTGTATGATCTTGCATCACATTTGAATGGTCTGTGTTTATTGGAAAGATAGGTGTTCTTCATTCCTCGGTGCATCACCTCTATTAGCTTAGGTTTATTTTTATGCATCTTCTTACCCTGTCTCCCTGGCAAGTTAGATTAGACTTTGAGTGAACCCTCTGCATTTTTCGTGTGCATCTGAACAAAGGAATAGGAACCAGCCTTCTCTAGAGATTCCTTTCTCATTTTTGCAAGTCCCACACTTGGAGAAAGGATTCAATGTTATGCAATCACACTGGATGCTAGTATGATCAACCTAGAAATCTGATCAACATCCAGGGGTGCTATGATTTGGTGATAACAGTTAGAATACAACATGTAATGGAAAATTAATGGATGTAAAAGTTGGCACCATAACTTGAGGTAATACCTGTGAAAGTTACTACATGTACTGAAGCTTACGTGCCAGAGAAGCATTACAACAAAATCCTACCATTACCAAGGAAGAGGTCTTACATGTAAGATATCTAGATCCTACATATCAAAAGGAGGTTTATCAAGAAACCATGGAGGTTCTCAGAAATATTCAGGGTGATATATAATGTTTAAAGGAATGTTCACGAAAGTTGGAATAAAAGAAGGAAACAAATACGATCTAGTCAGAGGTTGATGATTTGAAAGAGGTATGCAAGATACTCCGCCAAGAGAATATGATTTCATTACTAGGGAATTGGTTTAAGGGAAACACTCCACACGCAAGTATTGAGAATGGATGGTAGATCCTGCATACTAATATCCCCCCTCATAGCTTGGATTATGAAAATGATATCACTCTGGATACTGTCATGAATGAGTTTCTTTTGAGAAATATATTGATTGACACATGCACGGAAGTTAATGTGCCTACTTTAGATGCATGAGTGCAGATGGGTAGACCTCCATTAAAACCATCCTCTAATGTACTATTTATGGAAAATAAAACTAAGGCCACCCTGATAGGAGTTTTTAAAAAAGCATCCATTACTATATAAGGGGCCAAGTTAACTAGGGACTTTGAGGTTTTAGCACTTGCATAAGTAAACAACTTCCTAGCTCTACTTCGGTGCCCTTGGTGTTATGTAAATAATGTTGATTTATGGTTCAACAAGGGGTATATAAGTTTTTAAAAAAAATAAGAATGAGTTATTATCCATTTTAACAGATGGGAAATCCACACCTTATGTTGAACCTTTGGGTGAGAAAGACCTGAACAAAATTTATGTGCACGTCATTCAAGATCCGGAAGTACTTGAGCCATCTAAGGAAGGAATCCTCTAGTGGGAAGATGCACAGTCTATTAGTGATACTAAAAGTGTTGATTGTGATAATTGGGTCCATAACACCTACGAGATGGTTGGGCGTGAAGTAATAAAGCATCTATAAGAGGAGGAAAACCTCGTTGTATTAGGAGGATAAGTAACAACTCTGTACCCCAATACACTGGAGAAGGAGACCCTGCGGTATTCCTGTGCGCCATAGAGGAACAATGGAAGGATCAAGTGGAAATAAGAAATATGTTACAGTATACCCTGTGCGGGACAATAATGTGCTTATGGATGGTTCACAGGGAAAATCTCATAGAATGGAATGAAGTAAGAATTGCTCTAAAAATATGGTTCCTCAGGAGTAATGCACCTACTCAAATCTACATATATCATGGTAATCAACCTGTTTAGCACCAGGTTCAGCAAGTGATAGACTTTGGATAGAGGGGCATGAAGCTTTATGACCTTCACTATGGGTGCACAAACTTTATTTCACTTTACGTGGCTATGCACACACTTGGTATGTTTATGTAGAAATGCATAGGGAGACTAGAAATTGGCAAGACTTGATTGCAGGAATGATCCAGACTTTTGACTACTTCTCCACTAAACCTATGGTGAAAGAGGCATTATGGGTTATGGAGCGCTTGACTATGAGAAATAATACAAAGGTTGAATAACTTATTTAGGAATTATTTGGTGAGGAATACCTAGGAGTTCATTTTGATGAAGTGGATGAGACATATACCACACTACTTAAGCGTGCTTGCCTTGAGAAGGAGAAAGGAAAGATGGTCTACATAGTGGATGAGGAAGAAGTAGAAAATTTAGACATTGATCATTTATAAGGTACACAAGAGGTTTAATATAGTGCAAATAAGAAGGTGCGCACCTATCATGAACCTATGAAGACTAAAAAAGTGAACATTGACACAAATGTTGAACCTAAGGAGGCCATTATTGGAGATTATTGGTATGATTATGAAGTGGCTAAGATAATTGAGTTACTACATGATTTCCAGGACTTATTTCCTTGGGGCTACAATGAGTTAAAGGGAGTGCATGAGTATTTGGGTGAGATGAGGATTAATCTAAATGAAGGTGCACACCTGGTTAGGAAGAGACCTTACAGGATGAACCCTAACTTGCACATAAAAGTTAAAGAACAAATTGACAAGATGTTGAAATATGACATCATTAAACACCTAGAAGAATCATAGTGGGTTAGCCCCATGCTAATTAGTATAAAGAAATATATTCAGATTAGGATTTGTGTAGACTACAAAGAGTTGAATGCTACATGTGTGATTGATCCTTTTCCTACGCCTTTCACTGAGGAAATATTAGAAGGCATTGCAGGGTGCAAAATCTACTCTTTTACAGATGGATTATCTGGGTATCATCAGGTAAGAATTGCTAAGGAAGATCAAGAGAAAAAAATATTCATGGCTAAATGGGGTAGGTTTAAATTTACAGTGATGCCCTTTGGTCTGAAGAATGCGACTGTAATATTTTCACACATTGTGGTTGAAGCATTCCAGGATTTTATCTATAAATTCTTACAGGTTTACTTGGATGTTTGGACAGTATATGGGCTTATCAAGGATCATTGTGAAACTTGTGATTAATGTTTGATATGTGTAGATAGTTAAGCATCTCCTTAAACATTAAGAAGTGCGTATTTGCTACACCTTTTGGAACTCTATTAGGGAATATCATTTGCTAGGAAGGTTTTTTAGTAGATCCAGGTAATGTTGTAGTTATCGTAGGCATGGAGGAGCCTACCAGTAAGAGTGAGGTGCACGGATTATTGGGCCACATAGGGTATTACATAAAATTTATCAAAGGATATGCTAAGAGTTCAGCACCCTTGGAGGAATTACTAAAAGGAAAAGGGCCATTATATTGGGGAGAACCACAACAACACACATTTGAAGCATTGAAGAAGAGGCTTACTACTGATCCTATTCTGTTCTTTCCCTTATGGAATCAACCTTTTCATGTACATGTCAACATCTATAGCATGGCCATTGGTGCAATATTGGCTTAGCCTGGAGAAGGTACTATAGATCATCTTATCTATTTTTCTAGTAGAAAGTTGATACTTGTAGAATAGAATTATACAACTATAGAGTGTGAGGCCTTGTCAATGATCTACGTGCTGTATAAGTTTAGGCAGTACTTGCTAGAAACACCTTTTGTGTTTTATACAGATCACATGGCATTAAAATAATTGGTAAATAAGCCCATTTTACAGGGGCACATATGCTAATGGGTTCTCTTATTCCAATAATTTTACTTTACAGTGGCAGTAAAACTAGGTAAAAGTAATTCTGGCCCATACCACTTATCAAGAATTCAATCAGGAGAGGAGGTGCAAAAAATTGAAGATACAATGCCAGATGCATAGTTGTACATGTTAAACCGTGCACCTTCGGAATTGGAGGATATTGTTGTATTTTTACGCACACGTATGGTGCCAGAAGGAATGAAAGCCTTGGAGAAGAAAAAACTTGTGATTCACGTTGCACCTTTCATGTTGATTAGTGGTGACTTATACAAAATAGGCCGAGATGAAGTATTGTGCCAGTGTGTACTAGATTATGAGCACATGGATATCATGGAGGAGGATCATGATGCTATTGCAGGTGGACACTATGTAAGTGACATCACTATGCACAATATTCTAATCACTGGTTTATGGTGGGAGAGCCTTTACAAGGATTATAAAGAGCATTGTAAGGTGTGTGATCACTTTCAGTGCCTTGGAAAACCTAGGAAAAGATATGAAATGCCTTCGAGGTCTATTACTAGTGCACAGTCGTTTGAAAAATGGGAAATAGGCTTTATGGGTCCCATTTCCCCATCTGCACGTAGAACTAGATCGTGCTACATCATCGCTTGTAGAGACTATCTTACAAGGTGGGAAGAAGCAACACATACAAAGGATTATACAACAACTACAGTAGTAAGGTTCTTATGGGAAAATATTTTTACTAGGTATGGATGTCCATTGAGTCTGATAAGTGATAGGGGCACACACTTCTTGAATGAGACAATCAAGATATTCTAAGATGAATTTATGGTCGCACACCATAAGACTACACCTTATTAACCTCAAGAAAATTGGACTGCTAAAGCCTTCAACAAGATATTGAGCCAGACCTTGACAAAAATTTGTGATGTTGGAAGGAAATATTGGGATGATAAAGTTTCTGTTGTACTTTGGGAATATAGAATAACATACAAAAGGTTGAATAAGGCCACACCCTTTCAGTTGGTGTTTTGCGTAGAGCAATTCTTCCCATGGAATTCATGCTACCTTATTTGTGTATTACAAACGTGGGAGGTCTAGCTGATGAGAAAGCATTGGAAGAAAGAATTTATAAGTTAATATAGCTAGATGAGAGTCGCGTCATAAAACATTGGAGTCAGAAGTAGGAAAAGGCCAGACAGAAGGCATGTTATGACATACTAATCAAAGACAAGAAGCTTGAGGTCATGTAGATGGTACTTCTTTATGATTCAAAGTTTATGTGCCACCCATGAAAGCTTAAGGTGTATTGGTTAGGACCATATGTTATCATTCACATACTTGAATCAGGTGCTTTCCCATTAGAGGCACTTGATGGAACATGGTTACTTGGTTACTTCAAAAGGAGTAGGTTGAAGCCCTACTATAAATAAGTCTTCTTTGTGTTTGTAATAAGGCAATATTTCCATTTAGATTATATTTCCTTTACTATATTTTGTTTAATGTATTTACTTCATTTTTCGCTATGCTTTGTCAATTTAGTTCAGTGTTTTGTGTAATAAGTGCGTTTGTGCACCAGAAGCTAACAACAATTTAAAGTGTTTATATGAAAAGAGGACTGCACACACCCTTAGTGTGGGGTGGATAAATGAGGTATGGGAAAAAAATAAACTCACGGATAACCACAATAGGAACATAAGGAGCAAGGTTTCAAAATTGATGAGAACTTCTGAAAGAATTGCTTAAATTTGAGACCATGCGTAAGGCATTAGGTGCTCAGTATAATTCAAGGGAGGCTACAACATTGGAGACTACGTATGTTGGGTCACATTAGATAAAATAATTTGGCTTAAGGAAGTGTGGTTAGAGGAGATTTGTGAAAAATAAGTAGTGGTGTGACAGGAAATTATGACTAGGGAAAAAATTGGAGGCGTGAGACACTGAAGCGTGGGATAATGAGGCATACAAAACGCTCAAGAGAAATTAATGTTGTGTACAGTGATAGGTGGAAAAATAAATGAAGGGAACTTTCGAAACTTGGTTTAAAGTCAGCGTTCTGAATGTCATTTGCTACCTTACAAAATTGAAAAAAATTATGAAGTGTGAAAAGAGATGGAGATAAAGAGCATTTTGTAGATTGAGTAATATTTTCACATTATAAAGCATGGTATTGAGTACCCAAGAAAGGAAGAAGGATGTAAGGATTGGTGCATGCATGTGATGGAAGGGTGACTAGGGTTTTCCTTTTGTAGCTAGGGTTTTTATGCATTTATAGAATCAAAAGGGGCGATGGCACCACAAAAATCTCCAGTAGTGGAGAAAGAGGTTGATGATCTAGTAGAGGAGTGGTTGGTGGAGATGTTATATCTAGAAGGAGTCATTTAAGGATGGCCGTGCAAAACAAATATTACTCAGTGTAGGGTTTCAGAGATTAACCAGTGCACCGTAAAATGTATGAAGAATGTCGCGACAAAAGTCTACAGAAGGACTAACTGGTGACTAACGGATGACACTAGGGTTTTGGATGCCTCAGTGAAGAAACTACTTGAGAGCATGGGCATAATGTGGATTCTAGATTTTCCCTACTTTGGAAATCCTGAAGAATTATACCAATGGCTGATGTCGCATGTCCATGAAGGTTTTTTCTACTTCAACGGGAAAGAGAATGGGGATAACTGCCAAATTGATTGGGAGGGTTACCGGGCTGTGTGACATGGGCTGAAAGCTTGTTGGAGATCTTTCAGATGATGAGTGCATTGATGCCATAAAATCCTTATATAAGTATAAGAAGGGGGGTGAGATTTTAAGGTCACTAATATTGAAGACATGGCCACCAGAGGTGCAACATGGTTATTAGGGAGAAAGCTAGGTACTAATAATCGATGGAACGAGGTAAATATGCGTTGGTTACATATAGCGCAAAAAATGGCCAAAAAGACATACTACAATATCATTGGTTACATTGTAGATAACTTGGTGAATGAGGCATACATATAACTAGAAAAATGTGAGAAGATAACTTATGGCGCAATCTTGTTATTTATTGTGTTCAGTGAAATTGGGGTACCAGACAGTCCTAGGGAAAACATATGGGAATTTTCATTGGAGAACAAGACCCCATCCAAAAGATATGTTAAGTACATACGTCATGGGTTTGTTTCCAATACATATAAGGAGCACTTAGACAAGTGGTTCTAAATAATGTGTAGGGAATTTAAAGGAGAATGACACATTCCACAAGAGTTAGCTAAGGTATTGAATGGGGAGGATGAATTTGATATCTACCAGCATTTTAGCCTGGGGCGCTTCCACATGAAGTCTAGAGAAAGAGCCCATGGTGTAATTTGACCTTTGCATTTATCACAAGATATTTTAAGAACTCTGTAAATAGATTTCATGACACGAGTCATCTCTAGTTTGACACAGAAAAAGTGGAAAACATTCACATTCTATGCAAAACATATGTAGGGATAAGTAAGGAGTCCTTTTCCAAAACTATTGAGTTTGATATTGTGGACATCATGCCGAAGAGTTTTGGTGTAATGCAGATTAAACTAGCACGCGTCTATATATACCTCAGAATAAGGTTCAAGGATGGAAAAGTGGTGAAGGGCATAGATATGGCTCTTCTAAGACCTCCTAAGAAGAATCAAATAGTGGGGACTTAAAGGAATGTTGCATCCGTGCCCCATGCTCCAGAAGACCCAGTAAATACAGAACTAGAAAATGTTCTAGAATAAGAGGAACTTGAAGACAATATCATACTTTTCTATACCAGAAGGATTCTGAGGAAGATGTACACTTCAGGAGACACTGGTTCCAGAAATTCACAGCTAGTAAGGAGATCACCATGCATGATTCCTATAAAGGATGAAGAGAAGGAGAGGAGAAAGCACAAGAAATAGATTCCTATATAAGATAGTGAGGAGGAATCCCCATAGCAAAGTGCACATGAAGAAGAGGAAAATCCAAGAATGAGTGGAGATAGAGCCGAGGCCACCCCCAATGTGGAAATATAAGATGATGAAGATATTGGTGAGTATGTATTCTATGAGACTATAGACCCTAGTGTGAGTATTCAAGAAGATATCTATGGTGAAGGGGAGAGTAACGTTGGTGGGGATATAGAAGTCCTCATGCGCCCCACACAGAAAAATGAAAAATATGAGGAGGAAGTCAACCAAGTGGTTGAAGGCACTATCCCACGGGATGTAAGTGTAGCCAAACAGAAAGAAGAGGGGTGCATTAGCACATGAGGATGTTGGTGAGCATGTAGGCACACATGAAGGAGAAGTAGCAGTAGATACTCAAGACTTGGGTTACATGAATGGCCATTCAAAGAACTATTTGAACCTGTTTCCAGAGTAGACTACCAAAAAAATAGTTGTATGGTTGGGATTGGATGGACCCTAAAATGGCCAATACACGCACTCACAAGAAGCTATCTTGGGGCATGCAGAATCACATGGATGAGACTGATTTTGATGTTTGTGAGGAGGCATGCACTTCGAAGAAGATGAGGAAGGTGCCTCATATGCACCATATGACCAATAAACTAACCCAAGTTTCAGATGAATAGGTGAGCAACGCTTTGATTAAGGTGTCCACAGAAGTAGCATGCCAAAATATGGATAATGTGGAAACAATCCAAGTGCTATTGGAGGATTAAAAGGACAAGGACACATAAATCAATCACCTTACTCAAGAGCATGATAATGCAATCATGGAGGCTTGGAATGTAAAGAAGATGGCATAGCAGATTGTAGATGAGATTTTACAGAAGAGGCCTGAGTTTTAAGAGAAGGTGCCTCAAGAATTCAAGTCTGAGTTGTACTATCTGCGCACAATAGTTTTCCTAGTTTTGGAGGAAAGACCAATGCACCTCTCCAAGTAAAAGGATGTAGGGGAAGAAACAAAAAGAGAAAAGGAAACTATTGGTAGAAAATTTTTAATATATGTGGTGTTTCTCCAAACATTGAAGGATGAGCTGAAGAAATCTGATCAAGCTCTTAATTTATGTGTGGAGCCAGACACCATAATAAGGACCATAAATTTAGTATAGGATAATGAAGTTTTGAAGGAGATGAAGGAAGAAACACTTGGGCACCTAGAAAGGTTTACATTGGTAAAAAAAAAGGATGAGGCCCTCACAACAGCCCAGGATCCACATAAGGAAAGGATTGATGAGATTGGAAAACTCATAGCGTAGAAGATGGACCTCATGGAGGGAATGCTATTAGGTATGACCAATGTTGTTTGAATACTAAAAAATGAGAAAGAGACAATCTCTATGGACAAATTAGATGAAATAGCCACTGATATTCTAGAAAAAATAAGGAACGTGTTGAGTGACTAATTGATTTTGGAGGACACTAAAAGAGTGCACACCACTATAATAGGAGGGCTATTTTTGGAGATAGCTTGCAGAGCACACATAGAGATGAAGACTTGTGCTCCATGCAATGGTATTGTTGGAACAAGTGGCAAATACAAACCATGTATAGTTTAAGCTAATAATAGGATTTCTACTTGGAGTTAACTATAGAAAATCTATTATTAGAGCACTTGCATGTTGTGCATACTATTGTAAAGGTGCATGGCTATTATCAACATGTGACCTATTTTGAGAAGTGCATGAGTGGTGAAGGGAAAGTCCCCACCCCTATAAATATGTATTGACTTGCATAGTTTAGTAGGTACTGAATTATTATAGAGTTGTGCTATGGGTTTTCTGACGCGCACATGATTCATGGAGATACTTTACAGTGTATGTAGCTTCTGTGTTTTACAATATTTATGAAATGGAGTATATTGGTTGGATAATGGTATTAGACATAACTAAATTTGGATCTTGTATTGTTAATATTATCATAGTTATCATTTAGTTCAATTATCATGATTCTCTAAGATATACATTTGGATTATGCACTGTGGAATGTTTATGTCTAGTTATGAATCTAAATATATTTAAACACCATCATGCTAACATCATGTACAAGAAACTATAAAGAGGGATCTGTCACCTTTGTGCACTTCGGGTGAGCATTCAGCTCAGGCTGAGTGATGTGCTAACACACCTGGGTTATTCACAGTAAATTTTAGGTTGCATCAATATTACATGAGACCCTCAAGTCAAACATACAATTATGAATGAGTTTGTCACTAATAATCAAGGAGGAAAAAAATGGATCTACATCCAATTGAGATTTGACTAAGGAAGTGCCTAAATATATCTCTAGGGATTACCCTATGCTTTTTGGTTCCTGAGGCACTTTTACTTCAGCTATAGTAGGCAAGACATCCACATTATTTACATATTTGCTTATGACAACTTTTCCTCTTTGAATCCAAAATACTCAAATGCTCTTTTTCTATACTCAAGGATTCTGAGAAACTCAAAAATGGGAACAATAATTTTAATTTGACTCAAAATTTGAGGCATATCACACGTGACATACTTGGGAAGAGCTATGTTGGGAGACAAAGTAATTAAAATGTCTGATGGGATAAGATCTTTTACTGCTTTAGCAACATCAGTGGTACCTGGCTTAATAGCAACAACATGGAATTTGGTTGACTTATCTTTCTTGGGAACATTCTTGGGGATATTGGTCCATATGGGTGTCTTGTTTTTGGAAGGTGGGCCAGATCCTTTAACTATTCTACTTCAAAGGTTGTAGTATTTTTCTTGAGCCACAAAAACATTCATCAGTAGCTGCCTATCTTCCTCAAAAGGAATACCCATGTCATATTTTTTAATCATAAAATCACTTAGATATTAAAATTCATGGTTAGGTAACTCAAAATAATATTGAACAATATCTACATAAAAATTAGTGGTAGGAGGAAAAGAAGATACCCATTCCAGATAGTTCCAAAAGGACTCAACAGTTCCAGCACACAATTTTTTTTAGAAGTAGCCCCTTGTGGTATAGTATAAGAACATTCTAACATACAAACCTCACCAAAATAAGATTCATTAGTGATATCATCATCAACATTGGGGTCATAAGGAGAATGTGTAATTTTTTTTTTATCACACCATTCAATGATATGATCTTCATCAACCAAATATACCCTAGCAGTGAGTGGATTAAGCACTACCTTATTTTCCCTAGGGTTTGGTTTCTTGTTTCCTAACCCCATAGGTCCCTTTCCCCTATCATCTACTCTATGATCACTGTACGCACCCAAAATTTCATGTGCTACATTTTCAGAAAATGGTTACAAAGGTCCTCAATGATGATTCATGTTCTTTCAGAGGGTATTCGAGCTCCAAAACCCATTTGCAATGTTTAATTGTAGCCTAGACATCCTTACTTATCCTTTCCACACTTTCTTCCAACTTCCCTCTTATTTTTGTGCATGTTTTGGCTTTAGTGACAAGATTTCCTCCCAGGCTTGGGCGGTGGTCCTAGGACCACCTCCTTGCACAGGCCGGCGGTCTTGAACAATTTTTACAGAACTCTTCATGTGTGATTTTGACATGCGTGCTTTCACTTAACTCGACTTTTAGGGTGCGTTTGTGAACCAAATTGCCTAAAAATAGTCTTGTTTGCATGGTATTCCTTCCCTCTTCTATTTTAAAATATATTTAATTAGTTTTAACTTCCTATTCTTTCATTTTACATGAAGGCACCTCCCATCCTCCATTCCTATATATTCCATGCTTGTATTCAAGCAAAGGGGCCTGAGAATTTTATGTATCTTACATTGTATTGCTGCTACGATCTTGATAGGAATTACATATCTAAACTCTGTTCTCTTGTGCTATCTCTCTTCTACATGAATTGCATCTAGATTACCATCAATCTTCCATTGCTCAAGTGCCATCCTCCTATTGTTGTTCTTGCACTCCCAATCCCTTGGACTCATATGAACACTTAGAGAAAGAAAGGAAAAACTGAGGGAAAAATTACTACACATATGGACTTACCTCTATTTTGTGAATTCCACATTGGATTGGTTGTTTTATTTCCTTCATCATCACAATTTATCATTGTTACATCATATCAAATAGAGTAGAAATTAATTTCTTTTCATTTACAAGTAGTTAGTTAATTTCCAAGAGGGTGTGAATCTTTCATAGCAATCCCTGGTGACGGATCCTCTTCTTCCCATCCCTATGGATATGAAGGAGATAATATCTATAGGTGGTTATCTACACATCATAGATCATTTGGAAAAGTTATTGTTTTAAGTTAGTTTAGTTTTCATCCACTCAGCACAGGTGTATAACCACACTGGGTTATCTCGCTTGTTTAGTTTTAGTGTAGAAATGTTTTAATTATTTAGAATAGAAGCAAATTCTTGTTTGTGATTGTAATATTTTAGTGTTGTGAATTATTTATATTAGTTTCCTTTCAGCAGTAATATAGAATGTTAATGTCATTCAGTTTACATGGACACTTCAAACTAGACCAACACTTAGATCCAATTCAAAAAACCATAGGGAATTTTTGCTACTCGTTCATAGCCTCTAAATCTCCCCTTGGTCAACTTGGCTAACAGGAGATCACACTACCATATCTTAGTCACTAATCCTCCTATAGTTATCTATCCAAACATTCAACATCGACTGCTCTAGCACAACCTTAGGGGGTCGAGTGCGGTTGAATATCACGTGTTCATTTTCATCTGTACAATCACCTCTGGAATGATTACCAAATCTATTATGTTCTTGAGGTTGATGTCGAGCTTGAGGATTTTCCCCTAGGCATTTCTCAACTCTAGCAAGTTTGTATGAAATTTCCTTAACTACCCCTACTAGAGTTTTGACTAATTCCTCTAGATGTACTAACTTGCTTGTCTGAGGTTTCTCTAGGTTAATTAACTTGACACCTTCTCTCTTTGGAGGTTTCCCAGCTACTTTTATATTGTTCTAAATTTGAACTACCATGGTAAAATCCTACCTTATATTTCCAGGATTTTTATCCCTTATTTAGTAGCTACCTTCTTATCGAAAGCATATGAGTATTTTATTAGAAAAGAATCATCAATGTCTTATATTTACAGGAAATCTTGCCAAAGTTTTGTTAAACTTGGTATTAAAATCTTGAACAGGTTCATTAGGATTTTACTTTATATTCTCAAATTCAGCCAGAAGGAATCTATGATCAGTCTTATCACCATATTGTAATTTGAAAGCATTATTCATTTATACCCAAGAATCAATTGAATTCTCAGGCAATAATTTGTACAATTAACTAACATCTTTATCTAAAGTGTGCATAAACAACTTTACATACACATCTTCATGCTCTATTTCATAATATTAAATGAAATTTTGGAAAAACTTAAGATGTTGCTCTCCACTTATTACATTATTTCCTTGAAATATGACTAGTATATTCCTGACTTCATTTGGAATCTCATTTTGGTAACCAACCATGCCATGAAAATTTACAGGTCTCTAAGTATTTACCACAAAAATATCTTTGGGTGGGGGTTGTACCATATTATTTAGTGGAGGTGTTTCAATAGAAGGGTTAAAATGGTGGGGAACTAGGGCTCTTTGAGGCAATGGAGTGTGATCTTCAAGTATTGATCCTTTAATGACTATGCTTCACAAAATATTCTATTATTTATAATAACCAAAGGAAGGAAATGAGGAATACCCCGATCACTTGTAAATGAAAGACCCTCCTAAACTGGAGTGTGAAGATTAGTAAAGGGACTACTAGATCCCAAAATTTATGAAGTGTTAGAATAATATTCCACTAAATATTGATAAGATTCATCAACAGGTACAAAATTTTCTTCTAACCTTTGATCACCCAACGCTTTCTAGAGTTACTTCTCCCTGGATTTGTCTTTCCTAACTCTAGAATAAAATTTTTGGAAGGATCTGTTTTGAAGAAAGATCTCCTTCCTTCTAACTTTTCAAAATTGACAGGTCAATAAAAAATAATTAGGGTTTTGTGAACTGGTATATGCCAAATTTTCTCATAAAAACTTGGAGTTACCACTAAGGTTTTACACCTTATATGTGTTGATCAACTTAAAAAAACTGATAGATGATAGATTTAGAAATAAGTGAACAAAGCTATGAAAATAATAACATCCTTTGTTGTTCTTATGCTAGTCAAGTCAAATTTAATGGAAATATTTCTTATACTAGGAAAATAATGAACCAATTATTTCAGATCGAGCTCTATTTTAGCAAATATCAACAAATGAATGGGTTTTGAACATGAATTTATATCAAATGCACTGCAAATATTACTAGAGACATGTTATTTTTTTAATTCCAGGAAATAATCCCCAGCAACGGTGCAAGAAGTGTGTTGATACCTGATCTTAAACCTCCTTGGGGCTAGGAAAAATTAACAAGTAAGCTGGGGAACTTTAAGAATGGAAGAATTTGAGTTTTATGTCATTTATAACTGGGGAAGATGTATGGAAATTTTATTTAGACCAGGATTTAGATGGATAGGGTGACACATACAAAATAAATGACCAACCTTGCTACTTTTGGTCCTGCCTCTTGACCAGGGTGAGAGGACCCAAGGGGTAACCTAAAACATAGTGGGGGAGATAAATCTTTTACTTATCTATTTCTTTAGAAAAATGAATCATTCTGCGATAAGCATGGCCATAGACACAACACTTTACTTTAAGGGATGTACACACTTTTTTCATTAGACATAGTTTACTATAGGAAGATAAGCTCAATTGCTGTTGCATATTTTGATAAAGGAAACTAAAATCAAAGGTTTCTTTGATTTATACTTGTAAGTAAAACAACATAATGACTGAAGAAGGAATTGTATTACATGATGAGATGAGAAGTATGCTTATATTTGTAAAGATGGGGGATTGTAAGATGATGGATCTTTTGATGACACTGCTTACAGTATTCACTCAGATGCTTATAACATTCTGGATAATAAAAAACATTTCACCAATTAGTCACAATTTCTGCTTAAAGAAATATTTTCATTCATTGATACTCAATTAACACAAATATTCCAAAAAATCCTTAAAATAATTGGTACAAAGGATTGAGAAAATATCTCAATAAAGCGTTTCTTTCTTATGACCTCATACGCTTAAGATTCACTCAAAATTTTACAAAAATCCATTAACCAAATGATTTCAGTAAGGATTTTATAATTTCATTCAATATTACAAATTAAATTCTCACACCAAAATATTGAACAAATAACCAAAGCTTAATAAATAAGGACACATTCAGTGTAATTCATAGAAGCAAGAAATATAGAATTGTAACAGAAAATGTAATTCATCAACCAAATACTCAATATACAAAATCTAGAATAGGTAAACTAAAATCATAATAAGACAAATTTCATTTAAATTTACCAAATTCTTGACTAAGATCATAATTAGAAAATTTTCATTTAAATTTACCAAATTCTTGACAAGGGAACATGGAAAAAAATGATCTCAATGCGTGCTACTGACTATACATTGTAATCATCTTAACATTAGAATTTGATAAAGTAAAAACTTAAAATGTATTTATTCCAGACAATTAAGAAGTAAAACAAAAAAATATCTCAATTATTCATTTTGCAAAAAGATTAATAAACCCCCTAGTATGAGGACAAAACCCTCATACTTATATAACTACTTGATTTAATTCCCCACCAAAAACATCCTAAAGGATCGTTTGAACTCAGCTCCATACATTTCAAAATATTCTCAAAGGAAGTGTCTTTTAACTTAAAAAATTTAGTTGTTTCTAATTGGGATGGGTAAAGGAGGAACCACATGGTAACACATAGGAGAAATGAAAAGGATATTATTCTATTTCTAACAATTTTTTGTCTTTTAGAAAACTACATTTTGTTTGAAGAAATATTCGATCCAGAATGTATTTTTAAGGTCAGTTTGTTTTGATATTTTTCTTCTTTCTTCTTCATTTTATAGGGTCCTTTCCAGTGGGCTAATTCACTGAGCTATCCCCTACCCTATTCTTATAAGAGTAAAACCTTTCAATAATTTGTGTGAAAATTTCCTCATCAGGCCTCGAGTGATAGTGGAAAATGATTTCATGCTTCATACCCGTGTCATTAAGTTTTGCAAAGAAAAATCTCTCTTTCTTTATCCTCAAAAATTTATGAATTGTTGAATCAATTTGTGCCCATTTTTGCATGGTAGATATATTGAAAGACCTTGTCTCCCAAGGTTTACCTAATGCATGATTCCTGAAAACTATGATTAAATTCTCTGTAATATCCATTCTGATATTTTATCCATTTCTTGTCCCATATGAAAAGCAATTAATTTGTCTACCAACACACTTCTTGTACCCGATCTTACACCTCCTTGGGGCCAGGAAGCATCAAAAAGTAAGATGGGGAACTCTAAGAATGTTAGACTTGGAAATTTATGTCGTTTATAGCCAGGGAAGATGCCTATAAAATTATTTAGATTGAGATTTGGATGAATAGGGTGACATGTACAAAAGGAATGGCCAAACTTTGTACTTCTGGTCTTGCCTCTTGTTGGTTGGATATTTAGTCAATCCAAAATATGAGGTTCAACCATAGTATATGGGATTAAATCCCTCCTCAAAGACAGGTGAGGCTGCCTGCTTATTACTAATCTAAAACACAGCAAAAACAATATATACAGTATTCACACTAATCTAACCATTGGGGTTGGGATAAAATCCTGAAATCCACATCCACATGATTCAAAGGTATTGCTTTCATAAATGAACTGGGTCGGAAACTATTACAATGAAAGAAGAACAATGGAAAGGAAATGATAGAAACGTATTTTCTTTCGAGTAAACATAGAGCATGAAATAATCATACGGGATTTAGATCATAAATATAATGTCTAAAATAATTAGAAACACTAAGGTGCTAAACAAAGAATAGCTTAAGATTATGGACCTAAGAACAATGTCTTAAGAAAGATATATCCCACAACACAAAGTTTGCAAAATAATATCAACTCTTATTCTTCACAATGATTAAAAAGAAAACACAAAGTTTTTCTTCTTTCGAATAGCTCCCAATATTTGAAAAATCTCGACCTTTTGGAATGCATAAGCATCCCTTATTTATAATAAAAGGAGTAGAGAGAAAATAGGATAAATCCTAGAAAATAGTGTTCTTTAAAAAGAGTTCTATTTTTCTTGACTCTCACGCAGGAGACCAAGTCAAAATATGATTCAAAAATGTGACGAAACAGAAATGAAAAAGACATGTCAATTTCAAAACTGAAATGACATGAAACATCAAGACTTAATCTGAATCATCATCTTTCGCTCCTTCATCTTTCTCTTCCTCCAGCTGAGTCTGTTTGTTCAAAAATTCTTGGAACTTTCGAATTATGCCTTGCATTTTGTTTTTAATTAGGCGCAGTGGAATGATCATTCAAAATTTTACAAGTTTCATGGGTATCACTAGCACTGCCGGGAAGCTTTTTCAATCTTTTACTGAGCCTTCTCAAGGCCTCCAAAGAATGTTCAATTCTTACAAACCGGTCGATGATCTCAATACCAAATCCGTGCGTTGGTTCATGCTGAACAGACTCTTGGAATTTTTCAAAAAGATCATCAGTTGATAGGATGCCTGAGTTTCCAACTGACACCTTTGGAAAAATCTTCAGCAACTCTTCCTCCAGATCACTTTTTCCATCAATCAATTTATCCCTTGATTCTCTCAACTTACCGCAGGCTTCGTTAAGAATCTTCAGCCTGAACCTGATGGCTTTGGTCAGCTGGAAATGCTTATCCACATGTGGGATGATGCCTTCTTCTACCAAGAGTTGTGATGGTATTTTCTTTAATGCCTGGAGAGCTTTGAAAGTCAAATCAAGATGTCCAATTTCTTGAGAGAAATCATTTTCCATCTTCTCTCCATCACTCTGAATGCCCCCCAAAGATTGATAGATTTTCACAACGTCTTGAATCACTTCCTTCCCTTGTTGGAGTAGCCTTTGGGTCCATTCATCGACCACCCTTCCTTTTTTATTAATCCTCTCAATTGTAGGCACTGATGAGAAATAAAATCTAACAGAGATAGAAGAAGATGGTATGGATTCAAGGGGTTTTGAGAGCTTAAGCAAAACCTCTGTTAACTACTCCACCTTTCCCTTAAGCTCATCTCTGCTGTCTTTTGCTTCTTTCAACTTCTGGCACAGCACATTTATAGCATCCCATCCATCCTGTTGCACACCTTCTGTTGTCACTTTTCCTAGAGCCACCCTGGTTATCTGATAATTAGAGGCTGTTACGTCCTCTTTAGTTTTGTCAGTCGCGGGAGTGGCGATCTCTACGAACTTATGCCCTGAAGCGTCCACCAAAACCCTTGAAACTGTTTTGGGTTTCTTGGCCGATTTAGCAGTAGGAGCCTTGAGTGAGCTAAAATCAAAGGCCGGTATGGGTACAATCACCTTCATCTTCCTCAGAGTTTGCTCGAGTAGCCATTACGGCATATCAGAGGGAGTTGCCATGGTTGTAGAAGCTGGTATCATACTCTCAAGGGGGGAAGGTTCTACTAGTGGAGGGGGAATAGCAACAAATGTGGTAGAAGATTCAATAAAAAGAGGCACAGGAGGGGGCGTGTTGGTGATTACTTGGGTCCTAGCAGAGAGGGGTGAGAGTTCATAGAAAATACTGGCCATGATTGAAGAAGTTGATGGAGAATGAGGAGGTAGGAGTGGTTGTGAGGGGGGAGGCACAGATTCAGACTCCAAAGCCTGGGATGTAAGAGATAAGGTCTCTTCAGTTGGGCAATCAACAAATGATGAAACTAGAGGCTGGCTTCCTTCTCCTTCCAAAGAAATTGCTCCTATTTCTGGTGGTGTTGGTGATTCTGGCACATCCACCGTTTCAACTGGAGAAATAATTGAAGAGATTTCTCTTTCTTTTCTCTTTTTGAAAAACTTGACCTTTATAGGCCCCTTAGAAGATCTTTTGTCCTTTCCCTTTTTAGAGGGCCCCACCTCTGAAGCAACCAACTTTGAAAACTTATCATCTTTAAAACTCATCCCCCAAGAGATGAGCCATGCTTTGGTGCGTGCAAGAATCAGAGTTGATCTATCTGTAATGGAGGATTTTTCACTGATTGACCAATCAATAGGTGGGAAGACATATTGATCTTCATTCAATCCATCATAAGAGGGATCCAGAACAATTTCATTGTCACTAGTACCTTCTGGTAAGTTAGTGAGCTCAAGTGTTTGAATCTCAGAAAGTGTCAATCTACTGTGATCCTTTCTACAAACAGCAACCTCAATGCGTAGATCAATCCAGATGTCCTCTATGCTTGGTCTGTGTAGGCGCAGAATTCCATACGCCCTGAGGACTCCTCGAATGTCAAACCCGTCTCAGGGTTTCATGTGCTTCTTTAACTTATCCTGAAGCTCATGGACAACATTCCTAGCTTTCACCACTGTCGAACAAGTATACTTTCCAATAGAAATTGGTAAGGATATAGCGGCTTTATTTTTACTTTGTTGGAACTTCTGAAAATCCAAAAATTGCCTAACCAATTCCATCAAGATCAGTTTGTCCCCTGGATATTGGGGCAGATGGAAAGGATCCCCTGGGTACATGACTACTCGTAGATATGTGAACTCCTTAAATTGCAAGAAGACACAACCCCACTTTGAAACCTCAGCCCATGCTTCATCAGATACTCTTGTTTTCCTCAGTTCAGGATTTAACCTGCAGATGTTCTCATAAAAGAAGGCATCATTTACCCTTCTGAATTGGTCTTGAGACCCTTTCCTTGTCAGCTAAGGAAAATACTGATAAACATGGTTCACCATCCTATTTCCCTTGGTATCCAACCTGGGATAGTTCCTCATACCGGCTACTGCATAGGTGACATATGAGGACATATAAAACTTTCCCGTAGACAAGACTGTTGTCATTTGGGAATCTATCTCATTACTAATGAGAGTGCCCCAATCAATTCCTTGTTGATTCTTCTTAATGGTGATCATGAATTGATACATCCACCCTTCAAAAACAATTTTTTTGGGTAAACCAAAAACCTAACTCAACAGAGTGATGATGTCATTGATTTCCTGAATGAAATCACTTCTGGGGACAAGTCTTGGGAATCTAGAAACAACCGGTTTGGCTTTGATCAGGAACTTCTTATTTACATGTTTGATACAATCTTCCTGATCGTCATCCCAAGCTTTCTAAGATGACTTAATATATAACTCTCCATATTCTTCAAAATTGGGCAGCTTGAGGAGGTCATCAAAGTAACCTCCGTCCAACTTGATCACAACTTCTCCCACCTGGTTTCTCACATAACGAGAAGCAGAGTCATAACTCGAAGCGCAAGCTAAGATGAATTTAGGGCACTGAGTGGACATAGGAAAATCCACTGCAAGAGGTAAACCACTATCGGCTATTGATTTCATCCATGGAGTTTGGGAGGAGCTCTTTACCCTACTCCAGAAATCCTCCATATCTATATTTCTGAGCTCTGTATCTCGGATGTCATAAATGCAATCGATATAGGATGGAGAATCCACCTTTCTAAATTTATATTTCATCCTTCCTGACTTCTTAGTCTTTTCTTGCGATGGACTAGGGTCCGTCATGAGGGATTTAGAAGGAGGAGAGTTTCAAAGATCAGGAGATGTTACACACTGTGAAAACCCTGACCTACTGAAGATGCCAGAAGGATGTAAAAGCCCGATACATTGAGGAGCATGTTGGGGAGTCCAGAAAACCCGACACACTGAGGATGTCGGAGACTTGAGAAAACCCGACACTTTGAAGATGTCGGAGATTTTGGAAAATACGATACTTTGAAGATGTCAGAGATTTTGGAAAATCTGGCACTTTGAAGATGTCGGAGATTTTGGAAAACCCGACATGTTGAAGATGTCGGAGATTTTGGAAAGCCCGACACGTCAAATTTTCTAATATACTGCGGGTTTTTGATACTGCACAGCACCCTGCGAAACCTGAGAAGAGGGAATAGGGTTTTTCGTTGATTTTAAAACATGCAAGTTCTTTCTTCATCATTTATATCCAAAACATATTTTAATTACAACAACATTCTGGGAAATAACTGTTATCCAAAATTCACCCCTCAAGGTAATTTTGATAACATGCATCAACTATTCAGTTCCAAGCAAGTAGATTGATTCAAGGCCCAAAATCATGTTTTTCGAGGTCCCCTTGGCCTTTTTCTAACTCTCCCATCCAAGAAGAAATCTCAACGAGTTAGAAAGAATGGAAAAAATGCAAAAATATGGTTGCAGGACTGTTTTGAGGCATTTCGGGTTTGAAGGGCTCGGGTTGTACCAGTTTGGGTTGAACTGAGGTTCGTCATACCAAGTTTGGAGCCGAAAAACGAGAAATCGTCTAAGTCCTAGTCCAGGCAGTTTGAAATGGCCGAAAGTGAGGGAAAAATGTCCAAGTCTTCGTTTCACGTAGTTTGGGACATCTGGGACAAAAGTACGCGCGGGACACGGATCGACCGGTTTGGAGCAAGTCAGTCCATTTCAGGCGGTTCGGAGATATTCATCCCAAACAGTCTGGGACAGTCGGGCCAAAAGTACGTGGAGGATGCGAACCGGATGAATCAGCCGAAACAGGAGTCTTTCATCCCAAACAGTTTGGGACATCCAGGCCAAAGGTACGCGTGGGACGTGAAAAGCCGAAAGAGCCGCCAACGAATGGAATCTCACCACATGTCTTCACCTCAAAAAGAAACAAGGAAGCCTGAATCAGGCAGTTCAGAGATATTTGTCCCAGGCAGTTTGGGACAGCCAGGCCAAAGGTACACCAGGGACGCGAAAAGCTGAAAGATCCACCAACGAATCAAATCTCGCCACGTGTCTTCACCTCATCGGCCCGGCGGGAAATTTTTGAATTTTTTTTTAAAGGCAAAAAACAAAAGGGAAATGGTCAGGAAGGGCCCGCGTCCAATGAAATCATGCCATGTGGCACTTGAGTGGTAGAGCAGAAGGGGAGAGAAATGGGAAAATTTTCCCAAAGTGAAAAATACCAAATTTTTCGAAGGACAAAGTGCGCCCCTCAGGCCCGAGCCAATAAAATAGTGCCACGTGTCCAAGTGGCAAGAAATTAAGGAAGTGCCATGAAAGGAATTTCTAGAGGATGAACCCATGAATGAATCAGAGCCTGACACGTGTCATCCAAGTGGCAGAGCGTGGGAAAAATTCAAGTATTTTCCCGCCGATCTGTTTTGCCCTGTTTTTTCCCTAAATCTTCAGATCGCCATAACTTTCGATCCAGAGCTCAGATTTCTGCGTTCTTTATATCAATGGAAAGCTGGTAAAATTCTCTACATGATTCCAGGGTAAATCTTGCATTTTGGTTCAGTTTGGAGAGAGAAAATAAAGGAAAATCTCTGGCACGTGGTAATGGCCAGAATTGACGTTTCAACAACCAGCTTTAATGCAAAATACAGTTCGTCGTTTTTTGCTAGAGTTCTCACCCACCACCATAATGAGATGAGTTAGATGCAACCTAGAAGTGGTTGGGGTAGATCTGGATTTCCTCTCTCTTCCCTCTCTCATTCATTCCTATAAATTGTAAGGAGGGGCTTCTTTCTAAAGGTCAAACATTCTTGTTTTGCCCCTCCCTTCTTCTCTTTGGCAGGTAATAATCAAATGTGGAGTTCAAACCTCCCATTCAAAAATGTAATGTAACCTCATGCCTCTTGAAATTTTGTAGTGTATTGTCATCAATCTTTGGAGCAAGTAATCTGACATGTTTGTGGATGATTCTCAACCCTCTCTGTGTTCGTTTTCATCCTCCTGATCTTTCACTACAAATTTTGTTATCTATGCATGATCTTGCATCACATTTGAATGGTTTGTGTTTATTGGCAAGATAGGTGTTCTTCATTCCTCAGTGCATCACCTCTGTTAGCTTAGGTTTTTTTTTTATGCATCTTTTTACCCTGTCTCCTTGGCAAGATTAGATTAGGTTTTGAGTAAAACCTCTACATTTTTCGTGTGCATTTGAACAGAGGAATAGGAACCAGCCTTCTATGGAGATTCCTTTCTCAATTTTACAAGTCCCACACTTGGAGAAAGGATTCCATGTTGTGCAATCACACTGGATGCTAGTATGATCAACCTAGAAATATGATCAAATCCAGGGGTGCTATGATTTTGCACTAACAATAACACAAAGTGATAAACCCTAAAACATGAACCTGGTTTTAGAAAACAACCCTTAAAATGGAAAAGAGAAAATCCCAAATCCAGATGAGAAACTTGGATGAATTCCTCACATAATTAATCCATAAAAACCACAAAGAAAAACTGAAGAAAAATACCTTCAACTGGGACAATGAACGATAAAAAACGAGCAATGTAATCGAGTACAGAGGTGAATTTTGGTTTTCGAGGTCAAAGAAGCATGCGCAAAAATCCACAAGGTAAAAGTACGTCTGGTAAAAATGACGTGGAAATCCGCAAATATATATGAAAATTTGCAATTAATACACTTCAGCTGGCACGTGCTAACCCACCTGATAACTCGGCATTAATGCCATGTCATCATGCTCGGGAGATCCGGAAACCCGACACAAATGTGTTTTAGAGCAATTCGGGTTTCAGGTTGCGGGAAAAAATTGACATGAAACATGATGCTTAGATGAAGGCATGCTCCGATGCTTGGAAGTTCCGCAAACCTGACTCACCTTACTTGAAGCGAGTTTCGGGTTTCGGGGAACACAAGACCTGAAACATTCAAAACACATGTTGTCCTGCTTGTGAAACCTGAAAACCTGATTATCTCTCATAAAGGCAATTTATGCAAAATCCAGCTTAAAAATTTTGTAGGGTTATCTGATAGTTTTGGCGTAAACTCAAAACTGAGATAACAGCTGGCTCCAGTTGGGGACTTTCTTTGTGATATCAAAGGAAGAGAACTCAGAATCTCTGGTTTTATCCATTGGGCTACGGAGTCAGAAAAGAAGAAAACCGAAAAACAAAACAAACAAAGAAAGAAGACTAAAAGCAAACACACGATATAAAATAAAGTATATATAATGCAAGAAAGTTTTTTGCATTAATGATGGAATAACTTCAGATGTTGACGGGAGTAACCCTCCATCTAGATATGATAGAAGGAAACTATTTTCACCATTCAGCTCATAGATCTTAAAAGGTCCTTTCCATAAAGAGTCAAACTTCCCGTGCATTCCTTTCTGCTCCCTCCTCTTATCCCAAAGCAACACCAGGTCTCCAATTTGGAAATTACACTGCCTTGATTTCTTATAAAAATTTTTCTTTACTTTGCTTTGATGATTTGCAATGCGATCAACCACCTTGCTTCGTTCCTCCTCTAGCCTAGCTAGATACATAACCCTTTTCTCAATAGAATTTTGAAAAGTCATGTCTTCGATTGCTTTGGCCAAATGTAAGGCTAGCAACTCCACTGAGATAGGTATCTCAGCATCAATCTCGTATAGCACTTGGAAAGGAGACATTCCTATAGCTCACTTTGTGGTAATTCGATCAGCCCACAACGCGTCATACAATGCTTTGTGCCATGCCCTTTGGTTTTCATGTACTAGATTCCTAATTATAGTGACCAGGTTTTTGTTGCTGGACTTAGCCTGCGCATTACCTTGGGGATAGTAATCAGATGAGTGAGCCAAGGTGATGCCGAATCCATAGCAAAATTCTGTCATCTCATGCGACAAGAAATTAGAGGCATTATCAGCTACAATCTTGTGAGGCACACCAAATCTACCAATTATATTTTCTTTAAGGAACTTGCACATAGCTTTAGAGGTCGCTTGCTTGATTGGTGCGGCTTCCACCCACTTGGTAAAATAGTCTGTAACAGTCAGCACGTAATTATGTCCGACACTGGAGGTAGGATTCAATGTTCTAATGAAGTCAATTCCTCATTAGCTGAAAAGGTTCTTTCGATCACTACGGGCTTCAGGGGAAGAGCTGCTAACTTGGGACGAACAACGAAATGTTGACAAGCTTCACACTTGGACACCCACTCTTGCTGAATCCTTTGGAAAGAGAGTAGGCCAATAGTACCTAGCCCATAGGGCCTTATGAGGTGTTACAGAGGATGAGAAATGTCCTTGGCATGCTAGGCTATGGCGTCCCAGGATCTCTAACAGCTTAACTGTTGTGATTTATCAACACAACGCAGGATAACACCATCAATACCTTTCTTCTATATGTCCGTTATCCAGACAAGAGGTATCTTGCAGATCTCAACTTGACTATCCTCTTCTCCTTTTGGCTTAAATATGGGGGGCACTCACCATACGTTAGAAAGAAATCAATATCCATGTACCATTCATTGGTTGTACTCACGAAAAGTACCATGGGCAACTCTGAAGAAGTATCTTCGGTCTTTTCACATTCTACTTCAGCATGGTTTTCTGCGATCGATTGGCATAGGCCCCTTCCTCGTACCAACTTGGTAGGTCTGATTTCCAAGTCATACTCCTGAACTTTAGCTATCCAAGTACCTTGTTGATTCCCCAGCTCTTGTTGAGTCAAAATGGATTTAACGGCAGTGTCGGGAACGAGAACGAGGGTATGGGAATTCAGCACATAGTACCTAAAATGTTTCACCACTCGTACCACTGCATAAGCATGCTTTTCAATTTGTGACATCTTCAATTCATGTTCCTTCAATGGGCATCTCATAAATGCGATGGGAGCTTCAATTCCCTCTCCGTTCTCTTGCATCAAGATGGCTGACACTGTGTGAGCAAAGGCATAGCTGTACATGATGAAATCTTTTTTGAAGTCCAGACATGCTAGGATAGGAGTGCAAGAAACTGCCCTTTTGATTTCAACGAACACAAGCTACCCTTCAGTACTCCATTGAAATGGAATTTTTCCTTTCATCATCCCAAGGATATCCTTAGTTTTATAAGTAAAATCAGGTACGAACCTTCTTAGGAAATTAACCTTCCCGAAGAATGAATGGACCCCAGTTTTACTTGTGGGTAGGGAAAGGCTTTGAATGGCTTTTACTCTCTCTGGGTCAATTTTGGTTCCTTCTTTAGTCATGATATGACCCAGCAGCTTTCCTTCGGTCACTCCAAACATGGACTTCTTGGGATTTAATGAAATCTCGTGATGCCTGCATCTCAAAAGTACTTGCTCTAAATGATCATAATGATCACTCCATTTTTTAGAGAAAATGGTCAAGTCATCTAAATATACCACTATGACTTTGCCCATCAGGTCTCTGAATGCCAAGTCCATAGCTCTCTGAAAGGTGGCTCTGGCATTGATCAAGCCGAAAGGCATCCTCCTGTAAGTAAAGGTACCCCATGGGGTTGTGAAGGCCATCTTGTGTTGATCCTCCACAGTTACCTCAACTTGATTGTATCCTGAAAATCCATCGAGCATGGATAGAATTTCTGATCCAGTAACATTTTGTAATACCTGATCCATGATAGGCAAGGGATAGTTGTCCTTCAGTGATGACTTATTCAGGTTCTGGAAGTCAACACAGATTTAGATTTCACCATTCTTCTTCTTGACAGGAACGATGTTAGCAATCCAGGTGAAGCGATGGATTGGAAAAGTAATTCTAGCATCTACCATCTTCTGGATTTCCGCAAGGATAGTTCCTAAGATCTTGGGATTATAATGTCTTTGCTTTTTTCTGTATGGTTTCACATCAGGATTCAAAGGGATACTATGCTGTACGTCTTTGGGCTTGAAGGATTTTAAATATTCATAAGACTAGGCTAACACATCCATATATCTCTTCAGAAGTGAAGTGAATCTTGCTTTCTCTTCAGGGGAACAACATTTCCCAATATTCACCATCCGAGGTTGATCAGACGAACCTAGATTGATTTGATCTACTTTTGAGGAAGAAGCTCCTTCAACTTGTCTCTTGTTTTGAATAAAACGATCATGCTTGTCAAAAAAACCCTCCAGAGAAACCAAACCTTTTGGTATCTTGTTACCTTTAAGCTGGATAAACTCACCATCAACCTCTTGATATGGATCTGAGATAGTTTCACGGAAAGCTGATTCTGAACCTTCAAAGTACAGCTCACTGAAATTGTCAGCCTTTTCTAGAAAAGCCAACACCTGTTGATCATCATTGAACACTTGCCAGTGAGTCACATTATCTGGGATACTGGGGCGGTACACAATCTCGATAGAGTACGTATCTTGTTTGAACTGAGGATGAGGAAGAAGAGGGATGCAGACACGGCCAAAGAATCAGCCTTGTCATTATAATCTCTCAAAACTGCCTTAATAGAGAATGCATCAAAGCATTCTATACTATCCCAAACTTTGTTCCTGTAATGTCTCAAGCGATCATTTTTTACCTGATAGATTCCCTTGACCTGGTTGACAATCAGCTCCGCATCCCCCTGAACCTTGAGATTTCAAATTCCCTTTTGTCTGGCCATTTCTAATCCTAGTAACAGAGCTTCATATTCAGCCGTGTTATTAGTATTATCAAACTACAATTTGTAAGCTGATGGGAAAATCTCAGAATTAGGAGATATAAGAACTACACCAGCGCCTGATCCGGTGGTTGAGCAGCTACCATCAAATTCGAGGGTCCAAATAGCATTAGGATCTTCTTCCTCGACATCTACAGTGGGTATCTCTGAAGTCATGAAATAATTTCCGAAGCTAGCATCTTCGAAAAGAATTTGAGCTTTAGGATCATCTGATTTAGTTACCAAATACCTCGCCTGAGGTTCGGGGTGAAGAACATGATGAACCCCATTGACTGGGATCTTGGCTTTGGTCCAATCCATATTAATCTCTCCCTCGACATCCTTACAAAAACCTCTACCCAAGAGGATACCGTAAGCTGCAGGGATGTCAGCAACTAGAATGGTCATTTTCACTCTCTTTTCTGGGAAAGCAATGAATGCGAACTGTGCATCTTTTATTTGACCAATCAAAGGAAATTGTTTGGTTTCCATAGAGTAACACCATCCATATGACTTAGTCAAAGTAAGCCCAAGGGCATGGGCTACTTTTGCGGACATAACATTGTTGGAGGCCCCTGAGTTGATGATGCAATTGCTGAGTTTAAACCCATTTATAAGTAAAGACAAATAAAATGGTTCAATATTTCCCGAAGAAGAAGCAGAGGTCAGATTGTTCTGAGGTGGGGATTGAGTAGGATTTGGAAGGAGACCTTTTGAAGGTGATGGAACAGCCGCTTTACTTCTGATGAATTTGGCAAGTTTTTCAAACTGTTCAGGATTTGACTAAAGATATTCGACTTCTGACATCTGGATTTTGGTTCTCTTTGCATGATCGATAATGTCAAAAGTAGTATAGGAAGGAGTGATGGTAGGCTCAGTTCTAATCACATGAGCTTGAGTTGGGGCACTGACCTTAGGAGAAAGAGAATGAGGGGAAGTTTCCTTTTTGGTGACTTCTCTTTTAGTTTGTGCTGAAATAGGAGTACCTCTCTTAACTATGGCTATGGGAGATTCCTTATTCTTCTCCTTGGGGTTTTCAAGAGGTTTTCTTGGATTCTGAGATTGGGATCGAGTGAAGACAGTAAATGACTGACCATCTGGTGCACATTCATCTTCATCGTATTCCAAATACCCAATGCTGGAGTAGCCAGTCGAATCGTCGTAAGACTCATCGGCATATCCTGAAGCTTCAAAAGCCTCGGGAGAATCTTGTTCTTCTAGTTCTTCCTCTTCTTCAACTATTTATACTACTATATTAATAGGAGGAGCTTCAATTGCTAGCCTCGGCTAAGTAGGAGTTAATTGCGGCCTATCCCTTGCAGGCGCGCCATTGTTGTTATTAAAATTTCGTCTAGGGATATCCTGATACGGAACATTGCTCACCTGTTGGGACATTTGATTTTTTAAAGCGATCAAATCATTAGCCATTTTTTGAAACATAGGATCAGTATTACCTTGGGAAGAACCTTGATTTTTAGCCTTGGGTACATCTTTCCTAATCCTTCCGGCCAAAATGAGATCATCCTCTATTTCAATAGCTGTTGACTGAGCGACCGCCAAATCAGGGATAACCGACCTTCTTAATAAAAAGCTCACATCGGGAGGCTGAGCATTAATGAAGAAGCATTTCTGATTTTCCAGAGTCGGTACAGCTATTTCCAGAATCTTTCGGATCATCTTATTAAAACTTGCCACAAAGTCATGCATGGGTTCATGCGATTCCTTCTTCATATGAGTAAGTTGAGCTAACAAGGCATGAGAATCTTCAGCTGGTTTGAAACGTGCTTCGAACTTGGTCCGCATGGTAGCCCAGTTTGTGATGCATGCATTCGGAAGGTGATAAAACCATTCAGCTGCTACACTGTGCAACGTTTCAACGAAGAGTCAAACAGAGACATCCTCGTGAGCTACTCCAAGGACACCGCATGCTACAAAGAAAGATGCAACGTGTTCATCAGGATGCTGCTTCCCATCCCCACAAATTTGGGAATGTTTTTATGTGATCCATGTGGTAACTCATGCAATGGTAGAGTTAAAGAAAGAGGACCAATAACTGCACCCCAAGGCATAGGTTGTACTACCATTCTTCTGAAAAGAGTGTGTATAGGGATCTGAGTATCAGACAAGAGTAGTGCACGAAAAGTTGTAGACGCTTCCCGTTCCACGGGGATCCGGTTTCTCCGAACAGGTGAAGAACTTCTGGTTCGGTTAGAAACAATGCTGTTGGGGGACAGGCTGAAATTGTGCTATTGTAGCAACTCAATGAGTGGGTTAATTTCACCTTGGGCTCGGCGGGACCAAGTGAAGATATTTCTGGCCAGTTTGAACTGGGAAAGAGACCTTTAAAAAATAAGGAAAATACGGAGTCACCAGACATGAAGAGGATAAGCTTTATACTATAAATCCGTATTCCCCAGCGGAGTCGCCAAAAACTGTTGGTTGGATATTTTTTCAATCCAAAATATGAGGTTCAACCACAGTATATGGGATTAAATCCCTGCTCAAAGATAGGTGAGGCTGCCTGCTTATTACTAATCTAAAACACAACAAAAACAATATATACAATATTCACACTAATCTAACCATTGGGGTTGGGATAAAATCCTGAAATCCACATCCACACGATTCAAAGGTATTGCTTTCGTAAATGAACTGGGTCGGAAACTATTACAGTGAAATAAGAACAATGGAAAGAAAATGAGAGAAACGTATTTTCTTTCGAGTAAACACAGAGCACGAAATAATCATACGGGCTTTAGATCATAAATATAATGTCTAAAATAATTAGAAACACTAAGGTGCTAAACAAAGAATAGCTTAAGATTATGGATGTAAGAACAATGTCTTAAGAAAGATATATCCCATAACACAAAGTTTGCAAAATAATATCAACTCCTATTCTTCACAATGATTAAAAAGAAAACACAAAGTTTTTCTTCTTTCAAATAGCTCCCAATATTTCAAAAATCTCGACCTTTTGGAATGCATAAACATCCCTTATTTATAATAAAAGGAGTAGAGAGAAAATAGGATAAATCCTAGAAAATAGTGTTCTTTTTAAAAAAAAGAGTTCTATTTTACTTGACTCTCATGTAGGAGACCAAGTCAAAATATGATTCAAAAATGTGACAAAACAGAAATGAAAAAGACATGTCAATTTCAAAGTTGAAATGACATGAAACATCAAGACTTAATCTGAATCATCATCTTTCGCTCCTTCATCTTTCTCTTCCTCCAACTGAGCCTGTTTGTTCAAAAATTCTTGGAACTTTCAAATTATGCCTTGCATTTCATTTTCATCAGGCACAGTGGAATGATCATTCAAAATTTCGTAGGTTTCATGGGTATCACTAGCACTGCCGGGAAGTTTTTTCAATCTTTTGCTGAGCCTTCTCAAGGCCTCCAAATAATGTTCAATTCTTACAAACCGGTCGATGATCTCAATACCAAATCCATGCGTTAGTTCATGCTAAACACACTCTTGGAATTGTTCGAAAAGATCATCAGCTTATAGGATGCCTGAGTTTCCAACTGACACCTTTGGACAAATCTTCAGCAACTCTTCGTCTAGATCACTTTTACCATCAATCGATTTATCCTTTGATTCTCTCAACTTACTGCAGGCTTCGTTAAGAATCTTCAGCCTGAACCTGATAGCTTTGGTCAGCTAGAAATGCTTATCCACATGTGGGATGATGCCTTCTTCTACCAAGAGTTGTGATGGTATTTGCTTTAATGCCTGGAGAGATTCGAAAGTCAAATCAAGATGTCCAATTTCTTGAGAGAAATCATCGTCCATCTTCTCTCCATCACTTTGAATGTCCCCCAAAGATTGATAGATTTTCACAACGTCTTGAATCACTTCCTTCCCTTGTTGGAGTAGCCTTTGGGTCCATTCATTGACCACCGTTCCTTTTTTATTAATCCTCTCAATTGTAGGAACTGATGAGAAATTGAATCCGACAGGGACAGAAGAAGATGATATGGACTCAAGGGTTTTTGAGAGCTTAAGCAAAACCTCTATTAACTGCTCCACCTTTCCCTTAAGCTCATCTCTGCTGTCTTTTGTTTCTTTCAACTTCTAGCACAACACATTTATAGCATCCCGTGCATCCTGTTGCGCCCCTTCTACTATCACTTTTCCTAGAGCTACCCTGGTTATCTGATAATCAGAGGCTGTTACATCCTCTTTAGTTTTGTTAGTCGTGGGAGTGGCGATCTTTGCGAACTTATGCCCCAAAGCGTCCACCAAAACCCTTGAAATTGTTTTGGGTTTCTTGGCCAATTTAGCAGTAGGAGCCTTGAGTGAGCTAAAATCAAAGGCCGGTATGGGTACAATCACCTTCCTCTTCCTCAGAGTTTACTCGAGTAGCCATTGCGGCATATCAGAAGGAGTTTCCATGGTTGTAGAAGCTGGTATCATACTCTCAAGGGGAGAAGGTTCTACTAGTGGAGGGGGAACAGTTACCAATGTGGTAGAAGATTCAATAAAAAGAGGCACAGGATGGGGCGTGTTGGTGATTACTTGGGTCCCAGCAGAGAGGGGTGAGATTCCAGAGAAAATACTGGCCATGATTGAAGAAGTTGATGGAGAATGAGGAGTGTAGACACCAAATTTGTGTCATTACGACACCCTGTACCCCGCATCCCATTTCGCAACCTAACCTCATCACCTAAACCTTACACAATTATTTATTAATTACCTTATAATTAATAAATCCACATCACCATACCTGCCACCTCATGTCGCCCCCTCATCATGACCTAGTCTTAACCCTAAACTAACCTAATTAAGACCTATAACTTGGTCCAATTCCACACCTATGACTAATTACTCCTCATCCGCACCTAAAACCAACTTCATAATGATTTGACCAAGCCCGCAACCAATCCCTCAGAAGAAAAGGAGGGAATCTGGCTATTTTACCAAAAATAGCCCACTTTGACCTAACCGATACCGGTTCCTACTTGACCTCCATCGGTTGTGTAACTGCCATCGGTTCCCCATAAATGACCACTTCCAACCAAAAACAAAGGTCGGATTTTCATTTGATCGAGAAAAAAAGAGAAATCATCGAGAGGATCCGGATTTGCTTGGCCGAGCAGAGACAAGTGAAGAAACAGGAAGAGTTTGCAGAGAAGAACATCAAGCCCAAGACTGCAACTGAATAACCAGAGCCCAGTAACACTCATCCGAGCATCAGAAGAGGATATAACTCATCTTGGATTGTCAGATCATCCAACTTGGGTCCTGTCTTCATCATCACAGTCCTGAAACCTGCACCTGCATCAGGGATGAGTACGTAGTGTTTTATATGTTTCTAAGCACCATTTTCTTGAACCTGTTGATTAATAGTAATCATAAGTTTATTCCTAGATCTACTACCAACAACATGCTACACTTAACCTTCACCCATACATCCTGATATTTCCCAGAAAGCCATTTTAACACACTCTGAGTCTTCCCTATCCTCCCATCATTCCCCTCAGCCATCCACCAATCTTAATAACCCCACAATCACCTTGCAACTAACCTCTATCCAAAAGCACTTAGATTGCTGACCCTACCGGTATCGTTTATCCCCTACCGGCAGTGGTTCTCTAACCGTGGTCGGTTATCCAGTGACCAACATCGGTCAATGTGACTTATACTCCCAAAACCTTTTTCTCACCTATTTGTCACCTAACAACCTCAGATCCAGTTTGGTTTATCCCTCTAACTCAACCTGAACGTATCAATGACCAGTAACCGAACAAACAACGTGACGCTTTATTATTGATAATTTAGCTTCTATTGCTTTGTAACGAGATACCTAAATCGTGATTTTGCAATAGCTTTCTTTATTATCATTTGTGTTAATTCGTATTAAAAGGGGAACTGACCACCTTCGAAAGGAAGTTTTATATTTCCTGGGCCTAAGGCAGATCCCTCATTTATTGTCTGATTAAAATATGGTGGTCTTGTATTCTTACTTGCAGGTAGTCCTTCCAAGAAAAAAAGGAGTTCTTCGCAGTCGATTTGATCTTTCTCTACGGTACGCACACACCATCTCAACATTCAACAGGTATTCCTCCTAGCCCTAACCCTTATCTGTTTCTCAAAGGAATGATAGGATAGAAGCAAGTCTATTCTGCAGAGCCGAAACATTCCATGCGAAACAAGGAGGTAGGAGTGGTTGTGAGGGGGGAGGCGTAGATTCAGACTCCAAAGCCTGGGATGCAAGAGATAAGGTCTCTTCAGTTGGGCAATCAACAAATGATGAAACCAAAGGCTGGCTTCCTTCTCCTTCCAAAGAAATTGCTCCTATTTCTGGTGGTGTTGGTGATCCTAGCACATCCACCATTTCAACTGGAGAAATAATTGAAGAGATTTCTCTTTCTTTTCTCTTTTTGAAAAACTTGACCTTTATAGTCCCCTTAGAAGATCTTTTGTCCTTTCCCTTTTTGGAGGTCCCCACCTCTGAAGCAACCAAATTTGAAAACTTATCATCTTTAAAACTCATCCCCCAAGAGACAAGCCATGCTTTGGTGCATGCAAGAATCAAAGCTGATCTATCTGTAATGGAGGCTTTTTCACTGATTGACCAATCAATAGGTGGGAAGACATATTGATCTTCATTCAATCCATCATAAGAGGGATCTAGAACACTTTCATTGTCACTAGTACCTTCTAGTAAGTTAGCGAGCTCAAGTGTTTGAATCTTAGCAAGTGTTAATCTACTATGATCCTTTCTACAAACAGCAACCTCATCACGTAGATCAATCTAGATGTCCTCTATGCTTGGTCTGTGTAGGCGCAGAGTTCCATATGCCCTGAGGGCTCCTCGAATGTCAAACCCGTATCAGGGCTTCATGTGCTTCTTTAACTTATCCTGAAGCTCATAGACAACATTCCTAGCTTTCACCACTATCGAACAAGTATACCTTCCAATAGAAATTGGGAAGGATACAGCGGCTTTATGTTTACTTTGTTGGAACTTGTGAAAATCCAACAATTGCCTAACCAATTCCATCAAGATCAGTTTGTCCCCTGGATATCGGGGCAGACGGAAAGGATCTCCTGGGTACATGACTACCTGTAGATATGTGAACTTCTTAAATTTCAAGAAGACACAACCCCACTTTGAAACCTCAGCCCATGCTTCATCAGATACTCTTGTTTTCCTCAGTTCAGGATTTAACCTGCAGATGTTCTCATAAAAGAAGGCATCATTTACCCTTCTGAATTGGTGTTGAGACCCTTTCCTCGTCAGCTGAGGAAAATAATGATAAACATGGTCCACCATCCTATTTCCCTTGGTATCCAACCCGGGATAGTTCCTCATACCGGCCGCTGCATAGGTGACATATGAGGACATATAAAACTTTCCCGTAGACAAGACTGTTATCATTTGGGAATCTATCTCATTACTAATGAGAGTGCCCCAATCAATTCCTTGTTGATTCTTCTTAATGGTGATCATGAATTGATACATCCATCCTTGGAAAACATTTGATTTGGGTAAACCAAAAACCTAACTCAACATAGTGATGATGTCATTGATTTCCTGAATGAAATCACTTCTGGGGACAAGTCTTGGGAATCTGGAAACAACCGGTTTGGCTTTGATCAGGAACTTCTTATTTATGTGCTTGATACAATCTTCCTGATCGTCATGCCAAGCTTTCTAAGCTGACTTAATATCTAACTCTCCATATTCTTCAAAATTGGGCAGCTTGAGGAGGTCATCAAAGTAACCTCCGTCCAACTTGATCACAACTTCTCCCACTTGGTTTCTCATAGAACGAGAAGAAAATTCATAACTCAAAGCGCAGGCTAAGATGAATTCAGGGCACTGAGTGGACATAGGGAAACCCGCTGCAAGAGGTAAACCACTATCGGCTATCGATTTCATCCATGGAGTTTGGGAGGAGCTCTTTACCCTTCTCCAGAAATCCTCCATATCTATATTTTCGAGCTCTGTATCTCAGATTTCATAATTACAATCGATATAGGATGGAGACTCCACCTTTCTGAATTTGTATTTCAACCTTCTTGACTTCTCAGTCTTTTCTTGCGATGGACCAGGGTCCGTCATGAGGGATTTAGAAGGAGGAGAGTTTCAGAGATTAGGAGATGTTGCACACTGTGAAAACCCCGACCTAATGAAGATGCTAGAAGGATGGAAAATCCTGATACACTGAGGAGGATGTTAGGGAGTCTAGAAAACCTGACACACTGAGGATGTCGGAGACTTGAGAAAACTCGACACTTTGAAGATGTCGGAGATTTTGGAAAATCTGGCACTTTGAAGATGTCAGAGATTTTGGAAAATCTGGCACTTTGAAGATGTCAGAGATTTTGGAAAACCCGGCACTTTGAAGATGTCGGAGATTTTGGAAATCCTGACACGTCAAATTTTCTGATATACTGTGGGTTTTTGATACTGCACAGCACCCTGCGAAACCCGAGAAGAGGGAATAGGGTTTTTTTTTAATTTTAAAACATGCAAGTTCTTTCTTCATCATTTATATCCAAAACATATTTTAATTACAACAACATTCCAAGAAATAACATAAAGTGATAAACCCTAAAACATGAACCTGGTTTTAGAAAACAACCCTTAAAATGGAAAAGAGAAAATCCCAAACCTAGATGAGAAACTTGGATGAATTCCTCACATAATTAATCCATAAAAACCACAAAGAAAAACTGAAGAAAAATACCTTCAACTAGGACAACGAACGATGAAAAATGAGCAATGCAATCGAGTACAGAGGTGAATTTTAGGTTTCAGGGTCGAAGAAGCATGCGCGAAAATCCACAAGGTAAAAGTACGTCTGGTAAAAATGACGTGGAAATCCGCATATATATATATATATATATATATATATATATATATATATATATATATATATATATATATATATATATATATATATATGAAAATTTGCAATTAATACACTTCAACTGGCATTTGCCAACCCACCCGACAACTCGGCATTAATGCCATGTCATCATGCTCGGGAGATCCAGAAACCTGAGACAAAGGTGTTTTAGAGAAATTCAGGTTTCGGGTTGAGGGAAACAATCGACATGAAGCATGATGCTTAGATGAAGGCATGCTCCGATGCTTGGAAGGTCCGCAAACCCGACTCACCTTACTTGAAGTGGGTTTCAGGTTTCGGGGAACACAAGACAAGAAACATTCAAAACACATGTTGTCCTACTTGTGAAACCCGAAAACCCGATTATCTCTCATAAAGGAAATTTTGCAAAACCAGCTTAAAAATTTCGTAGGGTTATCTGATAGTTTTGGTGTAAACTCAAAACTGAGATAACACCTCTTGAACAGGGTGAGACGACCCAAGGGGTCACCTAAAACATATTGGGAGAGATAAATCTTTTACTTATCCATTTCTTTAGAATAATGGATCATTCTGAGATAAGCATGACCATAAACATAACACTTGATTTTTACAAGTTGTCACATAAAGTGATGTATATGATTATTTCATTAGACACATGTTACTATAGACAGATAAGCTACTTTCTTGTTGCATTTTTTAATAACGGAAACTGAAATTAGAGGTTTCTTTGATTTATACTTGTAAGTAAAAGAATAGAATAAATGACAAAGGAATTGTATTGCATGATGAGACTAGAAGTATGTTTATATTTGTAAAGATGGGGGATTGTAAGATGATGGATCTTTTAATGAAAATACTTAGAGTATTCACTCAAACACAAATGATATTCTAGATAATAAATAACATTTCACCAATTATTCCTAATTTCTACTTAAAGGAAGATTTTAATTCATTGATACTCAATTAGCAGAAATATTCCATGCAATCCTTAAAATACTTAGCACAAAGGCTTGAAACTTATCTCAATGAAGTGTTTCTTGATTATGATCTCATATGCCTAAGATTCACTCAAAATTGTACAAAATCCCATCAAAAAAATGATTTAAGTAATGATTTTATACTTTCATTGAATATTGGAAAGTAAATGATCACACCAATATATTGAAAAAATAACCAAAGATTAATCACTAAGGAAAAATCCAGTGTAATTCAGAGAAGGAAGAAATACATAATTGCAATAGAAAATGTAATTGATCAACCAAATTCTCGATATACAGAATGTAGAATAGGTAAACTAAGCTCATAATCAGACAAATTTCATTTAAATTTATCAAATTCTTGACAAGGGAACATGAAAACAAATGATCTCAATGCCTACTAATGAATATACATTGTAATCATCTTAACGTTAGAATTTTATAAAGAAAAAATTTAAAATATATTTCTTCCTTACAATTAAGCTGTATCACAAGAAAATATCTTAATTCTTCCTTTTGCAAAAATCATAATAAAAGATCCCCCCTTGTATGAGGAAAAATCTGTCATAATTGTACAAATAATTGATTCAATTTTCCCCCAAAAACATCCCAAAGGATCCTTTGAACTCAGCTCCGTGCAATTCAAAATCTTCTCAAAGGAAGTATCTTTTAAATGAAAAGATTCCGTTATTTCTAATTGGGTTGGGTGAAGGAGGAACCACATGGTGACACATGGGAGAAATGAAAAGGATATTCTTCTATTTCTAATTATTTTTTGTCTTTTATCAAACTGCATTATGTTTGAAGAAATCTTCGATCTAGAATGTATTGTGAAGGAAAGTTTGTTTTGATCTCTATCTTCTTTCTTCTTCATTTTTCAGGGTTCTTTCCAGTGGGTTGATTCACCAAACTATCCCCTACCCTATTCTTGTAACCATCAAACCTTTCCATAATTTGTGTGAAAATTTCCTCATCAGGCCCTGAATGATAGTGAGAAATGATTTCATGCTTCATACCTATGTCATTAAGTTACACAAAGACAAATCTCTATTTATTTAACCTTCTTAACAATTTATCAATTGTTGATTCAATTTGTGCCCATTTTTTCATGGTATATATATTGAAATCCCTTGGCGCCCTAGGTTTATCTAAAGCATGATTTCAGAAAAGTGTGATTAAATTCTCTGCAATATCCATTTTGATCTTTTCTCCACTATTTTTCCCAATTAGTTTGTCTATCAGGGAATAAAGGCTACCGATATACTTCATTGTTTTGTCTCTTAACTCATCTAGGATTTCAATAGATTTTGTCAAAATATCCACTCTTACTTTTGCAGCTTCATATTATTCCTATTGATTTCCTAAAGAATCAAGAGATACAATCCTTTCCTTAACAACCAATTCGCCACTTAAGTCTTTGATAGATTCCATTTTTAGCAGCATATATGTCCACATTAATTTCCTAGCTTCACATTTACTTGTTAATGCCCTTTTGCTACAACCTTTTCAAAAATATGGGAATAATGTATCATATATTCCCTAATTATTTCTTCACCTCTGTTAACCAAATTATTTTACCATTGGATGGTTTCCTCTCCTCTTTCTCTTAAGTCAATCACTATCCTGATATCACTGTTGGTGATCTAAGGGTTTTTAACCTACCCTTCTTTGTCAGTTTTGGTTAATTTTCTAGCCAAGTTGGGTAATACTTTGTTATTAGTATTTAAATATTTCTTGGTTTCTTTGAACTCATGAATAATTTGGAATACTACTTCTACTTCCACAAAAAAATCATGTTTCATTTCCTTAGTAGAAGGCTTACCTAATGAGATCCTGGAGAATTTATAACTAGACAAGGATGCTTCTCCTCAGGGCATATAAGCTTTAGGAGTTACAAAATATATGAATAATTATTCTTTCTTATTCAGGGCCATCCTGGAAATAAATTTTTCATTTTTGGGTGGTCTTGCTGGATTAAGGAGGGAAAGGATTTGTAAATCATCATCATTTAACTATATCTCAACCTTTTTATTCTTTGAGATAACACTATCTATCCATTCCCTTATGGGAGACTCATGTTCATCAAGTGATTTTAAAATTGGAGTTACAAGGATGAATGCAAGGGCTTTGGAAGATGAAGAATATGTAAAAATATCTTCTAGAGATACATACATTAGTTCCTCTTGATTTCCTGGTTTTGTAAGCCCGCCTTGATCCTCAATTCCATCCATAGACTTAGATTAGTTTCCTAATTCTCCAACTGCCAAGGGTTTTTGGTTACCAACTTCCCTTTTTGCTCGTATCGATTCCTCACCCGTTTTCTTACTAGGAGTAGGGACCATCTTGAAGAGTTCCTAGGGAATGAATTCAGCTATGGGAATATCATTTTTAAAAATTTTTGCAATCAATTCAGTGTTCTGAGGTGTTTATAAAACTATGACACCTGAAGTTTCTTCCTGTGTTATTTATACTCTCCTCAATGTGAGGTTATACTTCATGTTTAATAATATGATCTTCTTCTGCTGCCCCACTACTTGGAATTTACTCTGGGGTAATCTCAATATGCTGCTGTGAAATATTTAAGACATCAGGCACATGAGCATTCAAAATGGGTTGTTCCTTGATGGGAAAATCAACTGGAGCCATTTGAATGACAAGGGTTTTCATCACAGGTACAAGTTTCTCATTGAGCATAGCTACAGGAGACTGGGTGATAGTAGATGAAAAGACATGCACATCAAGATCTAATTTTTGTCTAGTGGTCTTTGGCTCCATTAAATAAACCCATTCAGACACCTTAGTTTTCTTACTCTTCCAAATATGGGCTTGTTCCTCCTCTAATTCTTGCAGATCAGTCTTTGGTATTTTAAATTCATTAGGTTTTCCAAATAAATTTTATTCCTTAAGCTTCTTAGGAGTGGATTCCATCATTTTCTTCTTTCCTTTGGATCCTGAAATAGGTGCTGGAACAACTTGTAAGAGGGTAGAATGAAAAATAGGGCCCTCAATCATACCTTCCTGAAGCATTTCTCCAATTATTCTCTTTGTTTGAGGAAGGGTAGTTCTAGTTCTGCTAACCTGGGCACTTTCATCACTCATTATTGGCATAGATTCCAACCTTTTAGAAGGAATCTTAAGCCTCTGTCTCCATGAAACATCCCTATTGGCATAAACCTTTTGATATGGAGGAAGAACATCATCAATAAGCTTGCTAGTCCTATATTATCTTAATAATGGGGTATGTTGATAACTTACGTCCACTCTTTTTGAAAATAACCACCTTAAGGTAAGTTGACTGATATTTGCAATATTTTCTTGATTATATTTTTTCTCATCAGCATCCCAATTAACCGGTGGAAAAGGTTGAGAAGAAATATCATCCCAGATGTAATCTTCATTAATCATAATACCATCATCTTCTAACCCTTCAGGAGCTTGGATAACCCCAAAATCAATCATATGGGACAATGTCATTATTGAATATTCTCTTCATCTAACTTCCCTTTCATTTGCACAATTCATCTAGAAATCCTCATAATGAGTTTTATGCTCTATATGAGTGGGTGCAACACTATGTAAAAGATAATTTATATTATAATATTTTCTTTCCTCAAATCTATACTGCATACATCTGTTCATTTCTCCTTCCAATGTTTTTACCTTCTAGATATTTTTGTAAGTGTAATTCCCAATGATCATGGGGAACTTGGTAGGGGATGTTAGATTCTTTTAGGAAATGACTTGTTATACTGATAAACATTTCTTGACCAATTCCATCAATGCCCATTTTTCACTTACACACTTGGGGATCAAGTAGGGTTCCCATCAAAACTGCTAACCCTGATATATGAAAAGGTCCTAAATTGGATAAAATAACACCCATATTGAGTAATAACTCTCTTAACATCAAGGGAAAATATTAGAGTCTCCCAATAAAGGTGGTATAAACAAATTGTGGGTGCAAATAAGTGATTGACAATATTTATGTAATGCATTTCACATTTTTCTAGCTTCAACTAAAAGAATACATCATACACATTAGAGCTGCTAAGCTCACCATCCATTGATGATTCTAGAAAATATCTATGAAAAGTAATATTATAAACCAAGTAATAAGACATGAAAAATTCTGCCATGCTCGACTTTTCCCTCTCGCAATCTAGGAAACTCCCATCATTTGTTCATGAATACAGTTACTTATTATATCATCCTGTGGGAGAGGTTTGTTATTTGTAAGTATTACCTGAATGAACTGAAACATCCATTCTTGGAAAAAGGAAGTACATTCAATACCCATTACTTGGTTCAACAATACAATTACATCTCCAACTTCCTCAATAAATCCAGTTCTATTCAATTTCTTTGTCATTCTAGGGGTGGAATTTCATAGATTGGTCAACCAATGGGCATTCATAAACTTTGTCCACTTCTTCAAATGCAAGTTCTAGTATTCCTATGATTAATCCTTGGTAATAGCCACCTTTTCCTTTGTGGGAGGAAAACCCAATATTCTGTCAAATGTCTGCTTCTATAAAGATAAAACCTAATCTCTTTTCCCCTCCTAAACCTCTATAGTTGTAGGATTATAGTGCTGAGTACACACCGATACAAGCTTTGGGCATGATGTAGTGGGATGGAAATTAAAAAACGAGATAAATACAACTATTGGATATATGGGTCATGTTGTCACATCTTTCAGAGGAATATAACCTCTTCCTAAAATCTTCTAGGTTGACAGATGCAATATCAGAATCTGTAATTCTGTATAGAGGAGCTAAGATTGGAATTTGTTTTCATGTCTATAGTTGGAGCTTCATGATTCCGACACATTTTTATAAAACCTATTTTCACAAAAACACATACCTTTTAAAACCAATTCTCAAAAAATCAATGAAGATATAGGAACTGATGAACTCACCTTTTAACAAAAATCTGGTAGTTCCTAAGAATCTGACTGAAAGTACTGCAACCAAAATCTGATTGTTGGGTCTAATTCTTGCTTTAGCTCTCCTTTGATACTGCTTGAAAATCCTTTATAACATCAAAGCTTTGAGTACCTATCGAATAATTTATAAAATGTTACAGCATTAACTATTCATGGATTCATGCATTAATGGCGAAGATTACATTCGTGGGGAATTTATTATAATACTCATATTTTTTCTTTTTTTCAACCGTTGCAATATTTTCATATCCTATCATCCATGTATCTCCATTACATGAGTCATTTGCATTAATGGGCATTATTCCTGTATGGATAGTGGATTAATGAGCCCCCTTTTATCCTTTTAATGGTCTTTGGAAGAATTTTGTGAAATGATCCACACACCGTTTTTGTAAAAAATTTAATGGTCTTCAGAAGAATTTTGAAAAATTATTTCATGCTTCATACTTGTGTCATTAAGTTTCGCAAAGACAAATCTCTCTTTATTTATCCTCCTTGAAAATTAATCAATTGTTGATTAAATTTGTGCCTATTTCTGCATGGTAGATATATTGAAAGCCCTTGGTTCCCCAAGTTTATCTAAAGCACGATTCCTAAAAAGTGTCATTAAATTCTCTGTAATCTCCATTCTAATAATCTCCACTATTTGTCCCAATTAGTTTGTTTATCAGGGAATGAAAGCCACCGATATAATCCATTGTTTTGTCTCTTAACTCATATAGTATTTCAACATATTCTGTCAAAATATTCACTCTTACTTTTGCAGCTTCATAGTGTTCCTGTTGATTTCCTATAGACTCGAGAGATACGATCCCTTCCTTAACAACCAAGTCACCACTTAAGTATTTAATAGATTCCATTTTTGGCAGCATATCTATCCACATTAATTTATCATCTTCACATTTATTTGTTAATTCCTTGGTTGCTTCAACCTTTTCAAAAATATGGGAATAACCTCTCATAGATTCCTTGATTATTTCTTCACCTCTGGAAACCAAATTATTTTCCTATTGAATGGTGGCCTCTCCTCTTTCTCCCAAGTCACTCACTCACTTGATATCATCATTGGTGATATCAGGGATTTAAACCTTCCCTTCTTTATGAGTTATGGTCAATTTTCTTGCCAAGTTGCGTAATTCTTCATTCTTGGCCTTTAAATATTTCTTGGTTTCTTTGAACTCATCAATACTTTAGAATACTCCTAATTCCATAGAAAAATCATGTTTCATTTCCTTAGTAGAAGGTTTACCTAATGATTTCCTAGAGACTTGAAAATCAGACAGGGATGTTTTTCCTAAGGGCATATCAGCTTTGGGAGTTGCAACATCTATGAATCATTCTTCTTTCTTATTCAGAGCCATCCTTGATATAAATTTTCCATTTTTTGGTGGTCCTGCTAGATTAAGGAGGGATAGGATTTGTAAGTCATCATCATTCAACTATATATCCACATTTTTCTTCTTTGGGATAACACTATCTATCCATTCCCTTATGGGAGACTCATGTTCATGAATTGATTGTGAAATTGGAGTTACAAGAATGAATGCAGGGGATTTGGAAGATGAAGAATGCATAGAAATACCTTGTGGAGCTACATACATTGGTTCCTCTTGAGTGTCTTGTTCTGTAAGCCTGCTGTGATCCTAAATTCCATCCATAGACTTAGATTGGTATCCTACTTCTCCAACTGTTAGGGGTTGTTGGTTACCAACTTCACTTTCTTCCTGTATCGATTCCTCACCCATTTTCTTACTAGGAGTAGCGACCATCTCACAGAATTCCTGGGGAATGAATTTAGTTGTGGGAATATGGGTTTCAAGAACTTCTACAATCACTTTAGTGTCCTGAGGTCTTACTGTAACTGTGACACTTGAATTTTCTCCCTATGCGGTTTGTATTGAAATATCCTCGTTGTAAGGTTATACTTCATGTTTAATAATCCAATCTTATTTTTCTACCCCACTACATGGAATTTACTCTAAGGTAATCTTAATATGTTGTTGTGAAATAGTTAAAAAATTAGGCATAAGAGCATTCATAATGGGTTGTTCCTTTATGGGTGAAGTAATTAGAGCCATTGGAATGAAAAGGGTTGTCATTATAGGTACATGTTTCTCCATGAGCATAGTTATAGGAGATTGGGTGATAACAGATGAAAATATAGGGACATCAACATTTACTATTTCTCTTGTGGCCTCTGCCTCCTTTAAATAAACCCATTCTTGTAGACCAGTCTTTGGTATTTTAAATTCATGAAGTGTTTTAGAAAATTTTTCTTCCTTAGGCTTCTTAGGAGTGGATTCCATCATTTTCTCCTTTCCTTTGGATCTTGAAACAGGTGATGAAATTACTTGTAATGGGGTAACATGAACAATAGGGCCCTCAACCATACCTTCATGAAGCATTTCTCCATTTCTTCTCTTTGTTTGAGTAGGGGGAGTTCCGGTTCTACTAACTTGGAAACTTTCATCACTCATTATTGGCATAGATTCCAATATTTTAGAAGGGATCTTAAGCCTTTGTCTCCATAAAACATGCCTAGTGAAAAAAACCTTCCAATATGGAGGAAGAACATCATTAATAAGCTTGATAGTCATATAATCCCTTAATACTAGGGTATGTTGGTAACTTACATCCACTACTTTTGAAAATAACCACATTAAGAAAATTTGGATTATATTTGCGGTATTTTTCTCATTATATTTGTTCTCATTAGCATCCCAATTAAATAGTGGAAAAGGCTAAGAAAAAATATCATCCCAGATGTAATCTTCACTAATCACATTACCATCATCTTGTAACCCTTCAGGAGCTTGAATAACCCCAAAATTAATCATCCGAGACAATGTCATTCTTGAATGTTTGCTTCATCTAACTTCCCTTTCATTTGCACATTTTATCCACAAATCCTCATAACAAGGTTTATGCTCTATCTGAGTGGCTACAACACTATGTAAAAGATGATTTATATTATAACATTTTTTTCCCTCAAATTTATCTTGCATACATCTCTTCATTTATCCTTTCAATGTTTTGGCCTTCTGGATGTTTGGGAAAGTGTAATTCCCAATGATCATGGGGAACTTGATAGGGGATGTTAGATTCTTTTGGGAAATGACTTGATGTACTGATAAGAATTTCCTGACAAATTCCATCAATGCCCATTTGTCACTTACACACCTTGGGAGCAAGTAGGATTTCCCATCAAAATTTCTAACCTTGATATATGAAAAATGTACTAAATTAGATAAAATAACACCCATATTGAGTAATAATTCTTTTAGAATAAGGGAAAACTCTCACAGTCTCCCAGTCCAGGTGGTTTAAACAAATTGTGGGTGAAAAGAAGGGATTAGAAATATTTATGTAATGCATTTCATAGTTTTCCAACTTCAACTGAAAGAATACATCATACACCTTGGAGCTACTAAACTCACCATCTATAAGTAATTCTAGAAAATATCTATGAAAAGAAATATTATAAACCAAGTAAGAAGACATGAAAAATTCTTCCATGCTGGGATTTTCTCCTCTCGAAATTTGGGAAACTCCCATCATTTGTTCATGAATACAATTACTTATTATCTCAGCCCATGGGAGAGGTTTTTTGTTTGTAAGTATTACCTAAATGAAATGAAACATCCATTACTGGAAAAGGTAGTAAAATCAATACCCATTACTCAGTTTAGAAATACAATAACATCTCCAACTTCCTCAATAAATTTAGTTCTATTCAACTTCTTTGTCATTCTGGGAGTGGAATTTCGTGGATTGGTTAGCCAATGGACATTCATAAACTTTATTCACTTCTTCAAATGCGAGTTCCAATATTCCTATGATGAATCCTTGGTAATATCCCCCTCTTCCCCTATGGGAGGAAAACCCAAGATTTTGTCAAATGCCTGCTCCTGAAAAGATAAAACCAAATCTCCTTTCCCGTACCAAACTTCTCTAGTTGTAGGATTATAGTGCTGAGCACACACCCATACAATCTCTGGGAATGAAATAGCTAGAGGAAAAGAAAAAATGAGGTCAATACGACTGTTATATATTTAGGTCATGCTATTACTTCTTTCAGGGGAATATAACCTCTGCCTAAAATCTTCTAGGTCGACAGATGCAATATTAGAATCTGTAATTCTGTCAAGGGGGAGCTAAGATTGGAACTTGTTTTCATGGGTAATAGTTGGAGCTTCATGATTTTGACATAGTTTTATCAAACCTATTTTCACAAAAACCAAGACATTTTAAAACTAATTATAAAAAGATCACAGAAGATATAGGAACTGATGAACTCACCTTTGAATTTTTTTTTTGTAGTTGCTATGAATCTGACTAAAAAGTACTGTAACCAAAATATGATCGTTCAGGATGATTCTTTCTTCAGATCTCCTTCGACATTGCGAGAAAATGCTTTATAACATCAAACCTTTGAGTACCGATTGAGTACTTTATAACAAGTTACAAAATTAACTACTCTTGGATTAATGCATTAATTCTAAAGATTGTGTTCGTGGGGAATTTATTGTAATTCTCATATTTTTTCTTCTTTTCAACCATTGCAATATTTTCACATCCTATCATCTGTGTATTTCCATTACATGAGTCATTCACATTATTGGGCCTTACTCCTGTATGGCTAGTGCATTAATGAGCCCTCTTTTATCTTTTTAATGGTCCTCAAAAGAATTTTGTAAAATGATCCACACACCGTCTTTGTAACATGTGAAATGCATTTCTTTCTCCATTCCTGTGTATGCCATATGCTTAGTCCACATACCTAAGTCATCGAGCCTCACATTTTGTTACCAATTGCATGTATCAAAGAATCATAATATTTTGTTCCCTTTTTTCCTGGCGTCTCAATCTTCTATTTTCACATATTACCCCATAAAGACCTCGGTCCTTGACATCAACTTGTACTCTTATCCATGTTATGTAATCATTTATCTGCAACAATCCGGTCCTTTAGGAACTATTTATTATGGAATTCAAGATCAAAATTCATTCTTTGGCCATGAAAATTCTATCATATCCATTAACGACACCAACCTTCACATTTATTCTGGGGTAAACAATTCTTGTGCCTTATATTATTTATCGGGAAAAGAATACTCCCAACCTTTCCTAATACGGATTAGAAAATAAGGAATGCTTCTCAAATACTTCTTATTCAAAATCCAAATAAATTCCCATATTAGAAAAAGGCTCAAATTAGGTACGAATAGGATTAATGACACTGACTATACAAAAGTGCCCAGATTTAATAGGACCAAATATGGGTACGAACAATGGATCTAACTTAGGGATGGGCACCCTCTGCGGGTGTCACAAGAACCAACAAGACAATACAAAAGATAGAAAAAGTTCCAAATCCATTGGGTAACAAATTCATAATAAAAACACACACTTGGCCTCCTTGTGCAGATATGCATAAAACACAACTCCAAAAAAAACCAAGAAACCTTTTCACTATGGACCAGAACACAAAAAGGAAAACAAAAGAAAAAAACAAAAACTATACACTGTACAAGGTCATACCTGAGCATTCAGTTCAATCTCGAAAGTGTTTGAGATTCTTACCATTGACGGGAAACTTGGGGTTAAAATTCCTTCTAGATATTTTAGAAATAAAGTATGCTCTCCAATCCTGATATCGATGGAATATGGTCCCATCCACAAAGAATCAAAATTCCCATGTTTACCTTTGTATTCATGTCTTCTGTCCCATAGTAGGAACAAATCTCTGAAATTGAACACCCTTGGAGTTACTTTCTTATCGAATATATTTTTAAGCCTTTCCCTTAACTTTAGGTGTTTTTGGTGGGATTCTCTTCTTTCCTTGTCTAAATCCAAGATCTGATTTATTCTTGCCTCATAAGGACTTACTTATCCTTCCTCCCTAGGTTGTTGCATGAACTGGTAATATGATAATTTCATGTGTAGAGGAAAAAGAGCTTGGACTCCATAAAATAACTCAAAAGGGATTTTTCTAGTGGCTCTCTTAGTTGTAATTCTATATACCCACAAGGAAAATTTATGTTGTTCACCACATTTTTTCTTATTATTTTCTAATGTCCTCCTGAGTATCTTGAGTAAGTTTTTGTTACTTGACAGTGTTGGTATACAGATTTAATCTCCTTCACAACTTAAACAACATCATGAATCTGCACAAGACACTCAAGGATAGATAGATGTTTTGTATGTCATTTGTAGCTAGGGATCACACCTATCTACTTGTTTTCATTCAAGAATTGAGGGATTGTATAGCACCTTCATAAGGGTTTTTATCTAACCCTCACTATTTTAGGCTGTGCCTATCAACCAAGGCAAGAGAACCTGTATTATAGCCCCTATATGGTAAGGAGATGAAGATATCCTTATGTTTTGCATATGGTGTGGAGGAGGCTTTGTGAAAACATGATCAAATATCCATTATCCAAACTCAAAAGAGCTGTCACTAATAAATGATGGAAATTTTCTCAAAACAAAGCTAGAGCTGCTAAAGACATGATAAAACCCTGATCAATCTTGTGCATTTTTGTGAAAGGATTGAATTCTTTTGTGGACACACAATGCAAATACAGGGGTATTGTAGGTAGGATGAGTTAGTTTAAAATGAAATTCTGATGAGAGACCTTGGAATAAGAGTAGCTAGAAATCATCACCTTCTTCAGGAAACCTTGCAAAAGAATTACAACACCTAAACAACAGAAATGTTTCAATGAATTTGAAGTGCTCTTTCACCCAGGATGTGTGCACAATGGATGCCCAAATCTGCACTATTCCATACAAACTTTGATAGCCTACCATAAAGGCTTGAAGAAAAATATCAATAAAGCATTCAGAACCCCTTGTTAGATCATGTCCTAAGGTACACCCAAAGTTTTGTAAATACCCTCAATTTACAAGGAAGGTAAGATGGATTTAAATCTGTTTATCTCCACTCAAATGAATGCTCTTCTGCATGGAAGATTGCAGATACCTTCAAACCCTCTATAAGAAATGAGACCATGTATGACCAATAAATATCCCAAACACAAGATTGCAACATGAGCATGAAACACAAATTGAAAACATACTGAAATACAAGTGCATGCAAGCTTTTCCAAGAGATAAAACTAGTTAATCCAAGAATTTGATCGAATATATCAGCAAGGGAATGTTATTTAAACAATATCAAATCTTGTTGATGGCTTTATAGCTGAAACCAACTCAACATGATGAAAATTTGATGCAAACAGGAATTAAAATGGCTCTCAGGTAGTTTCTCCAAAAAGGAAATGGACTTCTTCCAGTTTTCCCTGTGAAAATTCTTCTCTCTTTTCTCCAAAATTCTCCACCATCCCTCCAAAATGTTTTCAAAACTACATCATATACCCTCTACCAACTTGGATCCTTGCATCCCAAGAAAAGAATATGCCAAAGGGATCAAATTTGTTACAAAACCCTATCCATTTGATGAAAAATGATATAAAACTGTGAAACAACCCGCCAAATGTCAGAGATGCACAAATATTTTAAAATATTACATGAACCTAGATCCTTATCCATCCCAAGGTCATGTTTTTGGCATTCCACCATGCCAGCATGCATTTGCAATCATTTTTCACCTTTTTCCCTTACCATTTTTAACTCTGCAACTTTTCATTTTTACATTTCACGTGTTTTTCACGGGCTGAGAAAAATATCTCACGAAAAACACTATAAGGCACCAAATTATCTCAAAAAAATGATGCCATTATGCTCAAAAGGCTGAAGGGATTCAGATTCATATAAAATTTCATGTGTTTTGGTGCAAAAATGATGATTCCACACTTCTTGGAGCTCCAATGGCACCTGTACGTACCCAAAATTGTAAGGTACTGTACTGCGGAACGGTGTAATAAGTGCCCCAATGATGATATAGGTCTCTTCGTAAGGTGTTTGGGATCCAGAAAAGCTTTACGGACATGCGTTAACATCCCGCATGCCCCGCTTAGCCACCGCGTGCTTTGTTTTCCCTATTTTTCCCTCTTTTCTTGGCTTTTTGGTCTTCAGTGATGAAACCGCCGCCCTGAACAGGGCGGCGGTCTTGTAACCGCCACCCTGAGCAGGGCGGCGGTCCTGTGCGCGTTTTTCCAGAACACTCTTTTGACGCGACCTGCGTGAAATATCACGACTCACCAGCTTTTCTTGCCGACTTAAGCATGCATTAATGTTTTTGGTCCCCTGGAATAGTGTTTTTATTTTGTTTAATGTTTAGGAGTTCAGTTTGGATTTGATTTTTGGATGTTTGGATTCCTATAAATGCATGGTTTGTGCACATGCAAATGGCTCTGAATTTGGCCTCTGAATTTTGCTCCAAAGTTTGCTTTTGAATTTCTTGTTACAATAGTTTTAGTCTTCCCTTGCTTAGGATTCTTAGTTTTCTCATTGAGTGCTTTGGTTAGTATTGTATTGCAGCTGGTAAGCCACATATCCAACTTGTGCAAGTGTAAACATTATTTGGGCCACCATTTTCATTCCAACTTTCATATTTTCAGTGCTATGGTCTTTTTAGCTTGCTTAGGATTGGTAGCATAGTTTGTTGCAGGTTTGTTTTAGCTTTGTGTTACTGTTGGTAAGCCACAGATCCAACTTGTGCAAACAGTATTATTGTTTTGGAGTAGAATAGTCTAGGCAGCCATTAAAGTTACAGGTTTTGCTCTTCATACAGACTAGTTTCAGGTTCTGGACGCTTTTGTTGCATGATTCACAGTAGACCCCGCTAGGAATTACATAGGCCAAGCTCTGTACTCTTGCGCTATCCCTCTCCTATCCACATTCTATTCTGTCTGCATTCTGAAGACGGTCCATTGATCCAAATATCTATTCCTGTTGATGCAAGCATTCCACGCTTTTCTGGATTCAAGTGAGCACAAAGAATGAAGAGATCATACTGAGGGGACAAGAACACACACACCGTCGGATTCGCCACTGTTCTGTGAAATCCAGGTTCCATCTTTCAAAGTTTTAGTTAGAATTTATCAAATAACGTAGTTAATCATTTTATTTCAGTTATTTCTATTCTCGATATTGCCAGGGAGGTTGTGGGGATTGATAGTTTCTGAGAAACTATGATTCATTCCTCACTTCTGAGGTAGGATCGAGAATCTTGTAGATAGATTAGTTATTTCGTTGTTTAGAATAGATATACGAAATCACACAGACAAATAGTTACACTCGGCTATTTTGTTTGTTTTACGTTGTTAGTTTAGTTGTCAATTCTAAATATTTTTAAATAGCTACTTTCTTATAAATTGCCAGAAAATACAAAAAGAAATTATATATGCTAGAAGTGTACTTAGATTTTACTTTATTTTAGTTTGTTTCATTACTGCTTTTGCATGACAATTACGGGACCTAGGGAGCCCAGGGAATACATTTTCGAGCCAATTGTGCCCCAGCCCAATACTGTAGTAGCAATAACTGACATTGACCAAAACCTTAGGATACAAGTCTTCCAAACAACAACAGACTTCCAACAGATCAGGGCACAGTTGAGAGGGTTAAACATCGAAGACGACCAAGCACATCTGTTTTGGTCAAATCAGCCAAACTACAGATTACCCTAGAAAATACCCACATGACTGTAGAAGGGCTCGAAAGAGAACAAACATTCAGGTGTGATCCTTTAGTTCCACAGCCAGATGCTGGAGATACCCTAGTAGATATAGATACCAACTTAAGAATCCAAGTTGCGATAACGCCTGTAAGGTATTCTGAGAAGATCGCACAACTGTTGGTTCTAAACATAGAAGCTGAAAAAGCTTACGACTACTGGATACTAGGGATCAGAACTTGATCTCCTGTATGACCATAACGGGACCGCAACAACCAAGAGTCTATGGTTGTGATCCACAGATCCCACAGCCTAACGAATCCATAAGAGAATTAGACATAGACACTGGCCTACGTAAATTAGTATTTCAGTCTACTCCGATTCCACCTATCATCATTCAACAGTTATCCCTACTAGACACAACAGCTAACGAAGCTAGAGAATTTTGGACTAGGACAGAGAATCGTCCATAGAGTTGACCATATTCACCATATGACCCTATCAGGAGAAATACACGAAACCATCCCGGGTCATTTTCCACGCATCCCACAACCCATAGATTGAATCACGCCAGAGCTCGATATTGATTGGAGCCTTCGAGCAGTCATCCTCGCTAATCGATCTATCACACCAGTCCAAGTTAGAAGGGCCTTCTTTGCCTTAGATTCGCAAATACCATTAGTGCGTGTCGAAGACATTAGACTGCCTAACTAGTTTGCCTGCACATTCTACCCACACCGGCTGTCTCGGCACGACCTCGGGAGGTCGGGTACGTGGAAGAGTCACTTGTTGATTCTCAAGCTCGCCTGTCACTTTTCCGACGTACAAAATTGGTGAACCCGACGTGAAACAAGCAAGTCTTTCACCTTCTCTTTGAGAAGTTTCATCTTCTCCAATCACCTTCGCTCCTTCCCATTATTCTGCGGGTATTCATATACCCCCCGAATATGTCGGGATTCGATGCATACGGCAGACCCCTCTTGGGTCTTGAGGCATACTACGCCCAACAGAATAGGCAGTCATCACCCTCACTCTCAATGTGGGGCGACAACTATTCAACTAATCAATTGTCAACACAAACACCAAGGACTAGATATAACTCGTCCTTCCAAACAGAGGGGTTGGAGCAACTTGCTCAAACACAAACAGAGCCTTCAGGCTCGAACAATATGACACTAACTGGAGAGTCTGCTTCATCTCCTCAGGTATTACTCAGACCGCCTATTAGTAGACAATCAGATCCATACTTGGTCTTAGATGATGGACAATCAATACCTTATCCTAGGAGTGAACAACGCTCCCGGGGTATGTACCCGCCTATAGGAGGTTTACAAGTACAACCCGAGACCCATTATCAAGAAAATATCTCTACAGGAAATATTCTTGGAGAAACTTGGCAGGATAGCAATCAGTTCATGACAGGCTATCACATGCCTATACAACACCAAGGTACACAACAAACGCCACTCAGGCAAAGTACCGTGACTTCACCAAATGAAGTCATTTCAACGTTAGTAGAAAGAGTGCGAGGGTTAGAACTTGCTCAAGCAAATCAAAATCCTCCGTTCATACAAACGGGGAGTTCCAATCCTCCATACCATCCTAGCCAAGTAGATCTCCTCACAGGAGTAGGCACGTTAGGTGTGACTCCTCAGTATTCACAACAAGTGCCAACTAGACCCACTATCGCTAGCACTGTTCCTCCGGGTCCAGTACAGAGCAATCCATTCCTGGATAGTACCCCTTCGTACTTAAACATGTACTCCAAATCACCACAAGGGGATATGTACTCATCCCCCAGCGTGTTTACTCAAATGCAAGGATTGCCTTATGCCCCTGCCAATGCGTACGTTACGCCGTATCAACAACCTGTTCCACCACCGCCTCCTCAACAGACACCATCAATGGTTGAGACGTATGCGATAGGGAATTATTCAGAATATTTAAAGGAGCCCTTAGATTTCGCCATACGAAGCGTCATGCTTCCAAGACCTCTTCCCGATTTGCCTAAATACAAAGGAGAAGGAGATCCGAATGCGCATATCAAAGCTTACGCTACAGCCATTCGTGAATTACTCCCATGGGATGGGGTTGTTGCTAAAATATTCCCCAAAACGACTAGAAGGCATTGCCCTCGATTGGTATTACAGAATACCCGAAGCTTCCATACATTCATTCAAACAACTCGTGTCTGAGTTCATCAAAGCCTTCGACATGAACAAACTACTAAGGACAGGAATCAGGGAGTTCTTGCACATCAAGCAAGAACATAACGAGTCTGTCGCCCATTTCATCCAAAGGTGGCGCACAGTCCTTTATTCCTCGGCAAGCGCTCCAAACATGGATCAGATGGAGCTATGCGATTTATTCCTTCATTCTCTTAGCAGAGAAGTGAAGGAAGAAGTCCAGAAGTTCCCACTAAGGACTTATGACGAGGTACTTGAGAGCGCTCTGCGAATTGATCAAGCAGCGATAGATAGTGGCCGTAAGACGTATGGAGCAAACGGGAGGTTAATCACCTCTACTCAAAATACTACAACCACCACAAGCGTCAATCAAGGACCCAAAATCCTTAACAAAAATCGTGGGGTAACAACAGATGGAGTAACTGACCAGCCCAAGAGGGTAAATGTCGTTAATACTCCGTCACAAACAAACAACCAAAGAAACAACAATTTTACCCCGACGATCAATACGGTGGATTTTAATAATCCACAACAACAACAACGGCGAAATCCCATACAAGGACCAAGCCAAAACTCCTTTGGTTATCAAAACCAAAGTCAAAACCAGAAACAACAAAACTTTAGTCCTAATAGGCAACAGTTTGATCGGAATTTTAGGCCACAATACACACCAAACCAACAAAACGGGAATTACAACCCCAATTCTTATTGTGGTTTCCATAAAATTCGAGGTCATGACACTAGAACGTGTCGTGATTACAACAAATTCATGCAACGCTTGCCAAGTGAACAAAAACAATTTTTTATGGATATGTTCTTAGCAGATCCTACGTCACCAACGGCAAGTACCTTCGCAGGGGCAGTTTCCCCTCAGAATGCCCCTCTCAAGATCTTTAATGATCCACTCCCAAATCATGATAGCGATAGGTTGAAACCAACTGGAACAAACAAAGGTGCAATAACAGGAAACAACGATCACGAGGCCTCAACCTCGCTAAATCCGTTAGTCCGCGCCACAACTAGGAAGTCAACCACGACCTAAGGTAGTTGGATTAGTAGAGTTAGACTCCGAATTACCCGTTGAAGCAATTACGAGAACACGAGAGTATTTCTCTCAACCAAGTCCAAGCCACCTGCCGGAAACAGATAACATCCAGCAAACCGTAGCAAAACCTATGGGTGCTTACGATCTAATTAATGATCTAACAAAAACCTTCTCGCATATTTCATTCCTTGATTTACTAAAGAATTCCCCTGCTCACAGGGCTTCTCTTTTAGAGGCGTTAGGTTTGGGTCATTTAGTTAGTATCACTCCACCACCAGAAGCGCAAGTAAATCATATAGACTTTGATGTTTATCCTCTGGGACAGGCGGATAGGGATATCGAATTCATATTCGAAATAGGTAAAATGCCTACAGATGCTGAAATCGCACGCCGAGGCGATCCATCCTTACACTTGCAAGTGCAGGTTTATAATAATTATGTAAAACGGGCAATGGTTGACGATGGAGCTGCAGTTAACATAGTCCCTTTCTCTTTTCTCCAAAAATTGGGATATGGAGAAACAAACTGTTCTACTACACGAAATACCTTGAGGGGCTACGATAGCCTTAAAGCCACATCGATAGGAACTATAATACTACCGGTCACCTTAGGACCTAAAACAATCCTGACTGAGTTTTATATTATAGATCGGGAAACTAACTATAATATGATCCTCGGCCGGCCCTGGATACATCGAATGAAGGCAATCCCTTCCACGCTATTTCAAGAAGTAAGATTCCTGCATCTAGGAAAGGTATTTGTAGCCAAAGGTGATCCAAAGCCATTTGACGTACACCTAGCTGATTTAAAGAAAAGACCAGGTATACACTCAGAATTCAAACTTCCAACAAACCAACTTAACAAACCCTCTGACCCAAAGCCAGAGGAAAAGTTGATACCTACGACGGATCTTGAAACTACCAACATAGCCAAAACAATTCCAACCCCTAAAGGTAAAACTAAAGAAATAGTATCATTAGGGACTACTGCAAAGATCGTTGAGTTGATAGAACAAGATTCACCAATGTTCCTTACCATTCGATTCGGTAGGTATCGGATTTTCCCTAGGTGTTGGTTCCTTGCCAGCAGAAGATCTCTGTATGGTAGAAGTAGAGTGTGCAAACATAGCAGATACACCTACATCCATACTCCCGGCTAAGTATTGGACTCTCCATTTCGATGGAGCTAAATGCCGTTATGGAGCGGGGGCAGGTATAATTCTTACCTCGCCCGAAGAGAAGGTCCTCCCATTCTCTTTTAAATTAAACTTTGAATGTACAAACAACGGCGCTGAGTACGAAGCCCTCCTCCTTGGCCTTACCTTAGCCAAAAGAATTGGTATTGATAATATCAGAGTTTTAGGAGACTCGCAATTAGTGGCAAACCAAGTTTCAGAGGTATATGAAACTAAAGCCGAACACTTGCAACTTTACAAAAATGCTGTATTAGATTTAAGCAAGGCATTCAACTTCATATCCATTGAAGCAATCCCGCGAGAAAAAAATCTTCTCGCCGATTCAATAGCAACCTCAGCATCACGTTTTACTCCAAACAATGAGCTAGAAGATACTCATTTTACAATATCCATTCGAAACGAACCATTGATAAAAACAATGATAGATCCTCTTTCAAACAGAAGTGAATCTACCATCCTAGACCATGTTGGAAACGATGCGGCTACTTTGGATTACTTAAATGCCTTTGCAGCACTACATCTCTCCTATCACACGCTAGATTTATCCCTGATCCCGCATTCATCTTCCTACTTCGGAAATCCTGTAATGAATCTTCCCTCACAAAAAGAGCCTAATATATACGTGGTGGAAAACGGGGATGATATAGATCTACCTCCGGCACCACCTGAGTTCGAAGAGGGTAATGCCTCTTTAATTGAAGAAACAATCGATGTCAATATCGGAACGAGAAGATGAACCAAGAATTTTAAAGTTAGGTTCTTCGTTAACCCCAGAGGAAGTGGAAATACATACTCAGGTTCTCAAAGAACATCAAAAGGCATTTGCATTTAATTACAAAGAGATGACAGGAGTCGCACCCCACATTGCGGTACACAACCTCGTCACTAGATCAGATGCAAAGCCAATTAAACAAAAATCAAGACCCATGAAGCCCAAAGTAGCCCTCATGGTAAAAGAGGAGGTGATAAAACTCCTCCAAGTAGGATTCATCAAGCCAGTTGACTACTCCCATTGGGTATCTAACATCGTTCCCGTTCTCAAGAAGAATGGAAAGATATGCATCTGCATAGATTTTCGAGATATCAACAAAGCTTGCCCTAAGGACGACTTCCCATTACCGTCCATAGACGTTATTGTTGATGCAACAACAGGTTTTGAACTCTTGTCTCTCATGGATGGATTCTCGGGATACAATCAAATCAAAATATCCGAGCAAGATCAAGCTAAAACCACGTTCATAACTCCTTGGGGAACCTATTGCTACGCTGTTATGCCATTTGGTCTTAAGAACGCCGGTGCTACCTACCAGCGGGCCATGACATACATATTCCATGATCTAATTCATAAAATCGTGGAATCTTATGTAGATGACTTATTGGCTAAAGCCAAAAAGCGCTGTGACCATCCTGAAGTACTCCCGCATCATCCTTTCACGCCTAATAGAATATGGAGTTACCCTAAACCCAGAGAAATGCGTCTTCGGTGTAACAGGAGGAAAGCTCCTAGGTTACATCATATCGTCACGAGAGATCGATGTTGATCCAGCAAAAATTCAGGCTGTCCTTGAAATGGTCCCACCCTCGAATGAATCTGGAATTAGATCATTTCTCGGAAAGTTGGGTGCAATCCGGAGATTTAGCCCGGATCTAAGCTGCGCCGTTCATCCAATCAACAATTTACTCAAGAAGGACTATAGCATTGATTGGACTAAAGATTGCAATGAAGCTTTTGATGTAGTCAAGCGTTTCCTGCTATCACCGCCTACGCTAATGCCACCAAAGCTAGATCGCCCTTTAATTTTGTACTCACGGGCTACCGATGTTTCGTTAGCTTGCATGCTAGCCCAAGAGGACGATGACAAAAGAGAGCGTGTGATTTATTTCATTAGCCGAACATTGCTCGACTACGAAACGCGCTATACACAAGCAGAGCGAGAATGTCTTGCCATAGTCTTTGCTACTAAACGCCTAAGACACTACATGCTAAATCAAGAGACAAGGGTCATAGTAAAGACGGACCATTTACGGACTTTTCTCACACAAGGGTCCTTGTCCAAAAAAGATGGACGTTTTATAACCTTAATGGGAGAGTTCGAATTAACTTTTGTAAACCAAAAGTCAGTTAAAGGGAAAATCATCGCAGATTGGTTAGCTGATAACCCGCTAGACGGAGGCGACTTAGTAGACTTAGACTTTCCAGATGAGTGTGTATACTACGTCGAAACCCAACCTGCTATATCTGAGTGCCCTTGGTACGCTGATATCATCAACTATATCATGGACCATAGGTATCCAGAAGGAGCTACACCTCAACAAAGAAGACGGTTACGCATTATCGTAGCTAAATACGTCATTATAGAGCAGGTGCTCTATCAGAAAGCATTCGATGGAATGCTCTTAAGGTGTGTTGACACAGAAGAGTCCAAGAGGATTCTCCATGAATCCCATAGCGGTATATGTGGAGGCCACTTCGGTGGCCATGCCACTACTCGAAAAATACATCGAATGGGCTATTTCTGGCCCACTCTAGAACATGACACAATAGAGTTTGTACGCAGGTGTCATAAATGTCAGGAGTTCTCTCATGAGATCCACATGCCGGCACAAGCTTTGCAACCGATCGCTACTCCGTGGCCCTTTTCTACATGGGGCCTGGACTTGATAGGGAAATTCTCTCCCTCGTCCACAGACGGCCACAATTTTATAATCACGGCCACAGAATATTTCACTAAATGGGTAGAGGCTATGCCTCTTACAACTGTACCTGGTTCCGTAATCGCTAAGTTCATTTTGAACCAAATCATTTGCAGGTACGGTATCCCGCAAATCATTATCTCAGATAATGGAACTTCTTTCAAAAACGAAGAAGTTCGTGAGCTATGCAGTAAGTTCAAAATAAGCCATCATACGGCTTCCTTATATTATCCCCAAGCCAATGGGCAGGCTGAAGCAACAAACAAGACGTTGAAAGCCATTCTCCTTAAAACGGTAAAAGAAAACAAACGGGATTGGCATTTAAAGTTATATCTGGCCTTTTGTGCCCACCAAACCTCGATAAGAATGCCAACAGGAGCAACTCCTTTCTCATTGGTATTTGGGTCGGAAGCAGTTCTCCCACTCGAAGTTGAAATCCCCAGTCTCCGCATTTCACTACAAGGGATTCTGGATGAGGACGCTTACAGAGAAGCACGTCTTTCCTAGCTAGAAAGCCTGGATGAAACTAGCTTAGATGCTAAACAATGATATAGAGTCTATTCCGACCGGATGTGCCGGCAGTACAACAAGAAGGTCTATGAACGTGACATATACGAAGGCGATCTGGTGCTAAGGTTGGATAGCCGGATTAATAAGAAGACCGGCGAAGGAAGGAAATTCCAGCCCAAATGGTTGGGCCCGTACCGAGTCACAAAGGACTACGGAAATGGTGCATACCTCTTATGCATGCTAGAAGGTGAGGAGTTTGGTGAAACATTCAATTCTCTCCACCTCAAGCGTTTCTACACGTAAGCAACTAACGCTACCTATATAACGATCTACATTGCATTTTCATACAAATTAGGATCATTTTATCCACTTGTTCTTACACAAATTGTGATCACAGAATCTATTCTCAAAGCAATTTATTTCAAACTCGTGATGTTTCTGGCATAAATTTCTTTAATCATACTTCTTCGTATTCGATATCATCAATCAACTCAGAATCTTTTATCAAACAAAATCAAACATGACGAAGTCCTAACGGTAACCATACCAAGATCTGCAAGTTCGTTCTCGCTTTGATTTCTTCTTAGGATAGGTGTCTTGCCTATGGTCTGTTCTAGAAGCTTCATGGTGTCACATCTATCCCATATACACATCTCTTTGGAAAAAAAAAAGCATATACTGACATTTTACTCAAATAGACAAGTCAAGAAGTGATTAAACAGAAAATTTTATTTTTACACATTTCCTTGCCCCACCAACCTTCGGTGATAAGATTGCGTCTCTTACTAGTGACGTAGGGTTGGGAAAGGATGGAAATGCCCTTACTCGCCTATGCCTTGCCCACAGTGATAAACCCATGTTTCTTACAGGTAGCATGGGGCAAAGTGTAGGGGGTCCTCTAAACAAAGTAAATGTTAAAAGGTCATAAACAATCAATTCAAACTTTGAGTCAATAACGAATGAATCAGATGTTCAAAAATTCCAAGAGAGTTAAAAATCCTAAAAACCCAGATTTTGTCTACTATGTGGCCATCTATGGGTCTAAGTCTGGATAAACCGCAAAGCAAGTTGCATCCAAAACTATGAAGTCATTCAGGTAGAATAAAGCTTGTAGTTTTCATTTGGTTCCACCAAAGCTTCGTTTGTCTTTTACCACTATCACTTCACCATATTCCATAAACTTGCATCCTTCTTGGCTCTTGGTGATGAGCCCTCGCATCTTACTAGTTGCGTGGAGTTAGGAGTGGGGCAAGTTAATCTGTTCATCATACTGATTATTTTCATCAATTTGCCAAAACAAATCATGAGGTATCCAAATTGCTCACAGAAACTAAGATTTAAGATCACAATATATCTACAATATCATGTATCAGCATCATGAAACACAAAAAGAAAGCAAACGTTTGCATCATCTGTTTTCCATTGCATACATTCTAGAAAGCATATGAATACATACATCATAGTATACACGAAGCAAAAAAACTGGAAATAGAAAGTAGAATACAAATGACAAGTTTTGATCCAAAACCGATGCATATATATAAATAATCAAAGTTTATATACAATGCCATCATGCGCTAGGCATGGTCAAAACACTCAAGGAGCCCGTAATACACAAAAGAATCTAAATACAAATACAGAAAGCCAAGTGGCCTCTCAACCCCTGCGCAATCCTGCAGAAGGTGCACGCCCTCGCCTAGGACTCCGGCTACGTTGGAGTTCTGAATGGACAGAGGGCTCGGGGTCCCTAGGGGTAGTCGTAGTCTCACCATGAGAGCGGCTCCTCATAAGACGCTCAGCTTTCCTATAGCCTACCAACTCTGTACGGAGAGTTGACACCATCTTGGCCACACGTCAAATGGGAGCGAAGACGTCAGTGTGCCTGCCGGTTGCTAAAGGCTCCCCGACATCCACAGATAACTCCGCACGGGTCTTATCCATAGGGATCATCAGAGAATCGATGCAAACCCTACGGATTAGATCCCACCACTCATCAACAGTCTCTGCAAACCAAAGAAAGAAAAACGAATTAGGAACTAGGCAAGAGGTTAAAGTGTACACAATACAAATATAAGGAGAGTTAACATTCAAAGACAAATCCTAAAACAAACAAGCATTGAAAGGAGGAGAGGATAACTTACTCGGATCACTAGGTCTCCAAGATGGGTCGCCAGGGCCAGCACCTACTGCTGATGCCGCTGCTGACTGAGGGGCTGTTCCTGTGGTAGGGGCAACATGGCACCCCACAATGGACTCATCATTTCCACCATGGCCTCGGGAGAGTGGCTCCTCAGAAGCCACGGTCTCTCTCTCTGCACTCTGCTCCTCCCTCTCTACCTGCAGAATGTCCTGAGTATCATGCCACTCAGGATCACTCTCGTCCGTCTGCTCCTCTGACCCTCCCTCTGTGTACTCCTCAGAATCAGAGTCAATATTTATGGGGGTCATCACTGCTATGAGCAGGACCTGCAGCAATTTGAAGTAATGGTGCCTGAGGCGCACCAGCTCTCCCTCTGGCCCAAACTATCCCCCTGGCTGTAATAGGAATGCCAGGGGGTAACCACTGTCTAACCACGGCCTCTAGGGCCCCCTCTAGCCTCTCGGACTGATCTATAAACAGGTGCTACTGGAGGAATTATAGCCGCGTATGGGAGGCCAAACTGCTGAGGAACCCTACTGAAGGGATGTACCTCTACCCATCCCACACAGTCGATAAGCTGACCTGTGATGGAGTAGGAGACCAATGTCGCGGTCTCCTCTCCCCATATACCGGCCATAAGCTGGTACGGTGTAGCCTCCATTTCTACCATGGTAAGGGTGGCTACTGGATAGTGAGGTGCTCTGAGAACTGACATACCTGACCATCGGGCTGCCGTCACCGCCCCGGGATCTGCCACCTCCATGCCTCTGCCATACGGAATGAAGTGCTCATACACCCAACTCATGACTAGAGTGGGGTGGCTCAAGGATTGTCCCTGCAATCGGACCACCCTGTATAAGTCATGGTAGGTGGTCCCCAAAATGTCCGCGCCCCAGGAATATTTCCGGCCATGTCCCTCTATCTGTGTAATGATGGGGCCCCAACAGTATAATAAGGTGTCCCCTCCCTTGTCCCCAATGAGTCTCGAGGCAAGGATCCCCATAATAGCCTGTCGAAAGATAGGGATGGGCAAAGAAGGAATGGATCTGACTCACACTCCCTTCTTCGGCCCCGTAGAAATGGCTGCATCCCCCATATAACCATCCCACTGAGCTATCTGTGCCTTGGAAGCAGCTGTCTCCAGTTTAAGTCTCCTCCCGATGATCGGGACCCCCAGGATGCGGTAAACATCCTCCAAAGTGATGGTCCACTCACCACGGACCCCTGGCAGTCAGAAGGTATTTCCGATCTGCATCCTAATATGAAAATAGGTCACAAAGAATGTGACTGGATGGAGCAACGTGGGGCACACGCGATATACACAATATGCCGGCCCTCTGCAATGTGTCCTCCTCATCTGTTGAGAGGGTATCCAATACCTCAGGCAGCCAGTCGCACTCTCTCTCCCGGCTCCATCTAATGTACTCCTCTTTTGCCTGCATACACCCAAAAACACACAAAGAAGAGTAAGTTAGTATCTAAACAATATCAAGAGAAGCATAAAAACACGTACAAATGCTAAAAATACAAGTACAAGCTTTCAAAATAGGTTCTTTTGCATTCTGTTCAGAACCGCCACCCTGAGCAGGGGGGCGGTTTTGTAACCGCCGCCTTAAAGGCGGCGGTCTCGTGACCGCCGCCCTGTACAGGGCGGCGGTCGTGTAACCGCCGCCCTGTCCAGGGCGGCGGTCGCGGTCCGGAAACCCGCGAGGTTTTTGGGCTTAAAAAGCCCAAAAAAAAAATGCAAAAAATCACTATTTTAATCAAAAATGGGGCCTACCCAGTAGGCGCCCCCCCTAGATGGACCCTTTAAACCAAACATTTTCGAAAATAACCCCCCCATTGCAAAGAATTTAACATTTCAAATCAGAAGGGGGAAAAACACAAAATTGAAGAAAACCAACCTGTGATCTCGCGGGGTGGCGTTCCGCACGTGGAGGCATGATCTCTATCTCACTGCGGACGTTTTGACTCTACTCGCGTGAGAAACCGTCACCGTGGGTCCCAGAGCTCAAAATCTATCAAGTCGACTCGCGCAAATGAATAGGAAAATGGGCTCACTTTCATATATATATCCCTCTGTTTTGTTTTAAAATGGCTTTTTCACAGGTTCGGAGCATTGATGGAGGTAAGTTTCTATCCTCGCACTAATGGTACGTCCTCTTCCCCTATTGTTTTAGTGTTTATTTTCCAAATTATTGTATCTATCTGCACTTGAGTTCTCTTTTCATTTTGCAGGTGGCGGGAATTGTGGATGGTGTCATTTCAACACACAGGCGTGTAAGGTATAACTTCTAACTTCCCATTTCGGGACGGCCATACTTGGACCCACCGTTTTACGCCTCTTCATGGCTAAAACGCTTCTCCGAGGGGGAAATATGTATGTACCCAAAATTGTAAGGTACTGTACTGCAGAACGGTGTAACAAGTGCCCCGATGATGATACAGGTCTCTTCGCAAGGTGTTCGAGATCCAAAAAATCTTTACGGACATGCGTTAACATCCCGCATGCCCCGCTTAGCCACCGCGTGCTTTGTTTTCCCTATTTTTCCCTCTTTTCTTGGCTTTTTGGTCTTCAGTGATGAAATCGCCGCCCTGAAGGGAGGTGGTCTCGTGACCTCCTCCCTGAACAGGGCGGCGGTCCTGTAACCGCCACCCTGAGTAGGGCAGCGGTCCTGTGTGCGTTTTTCCAGAATGCTCTTTTGACGCGACCAGCGTGAAATATCACGACTCACCAGCTTTTCTTGCCGACTTAGGCATGCATTAATGTTTTTGGTCCCCTGGAATAGTGTTTTTCTTTTGTTTAATGTTTAGGAGTTCAGTTTGGATTTGATTTTTTGGATGTTTGGATTCCTATAAATGCATGGTTTGTGCACATGCAAATGGCTCTGAATTTGGCCTCTGAATTTTGCTCCAAAGTTTGCTTTTGAATTTCTTGTTACAGCAGTTTTAGTGCTTCCTTTGCTTAGGATTCTTAGTTTTCTCATTGAGTGCTTTGGTTAGTATTGTATTGCAGCTGGTAAGCCACATATCCAACTTGTGCAAGTGCAAACATTATTTGGGCCACCATTTTCATTCCAACTTTCATGTTTTCAGTGCTATGGTCGTTTTAGCTTGCTTAGGATTGGTAGCATAGTTTGTTGCAGGTTTGTTTTAGCTTTGTGTTACTGTTGGTAAGCCACAGATCCAACTTGTGCAAACAGTATTATTGTTTTGGAGTAGAATAGTCTAGGCAGCCATTAAAGTTGCAGGTTTTGCTCTTCATACAGACTAGTTTCAGGTTCTGGACGCTTTTGTTGCATGATTCGCAGTAGACCCCGCTAGGAATTGCATAGGCCAAGCTCTGTACTCTTGCGCTATCCCTCTCCTATCCGCATTCTATTCTGTCTGCATTCTGAAGACGGTCCATTGATCCAAATATCTATTCCTGTTGATGCAAGCATTCCACGCTTTTCTGGATTCACGTGAGCACAAAGAACGAAGAGATCATACTGAGGGGACAAGAACACACACACCGTCGGATTCGCCACTGTTCTGCGAAATCCAGGTTCCATCTTTCAAAGTTTTAGTTAGAATTTATCAAATAACGTAGTTAATCATTTTATTTCAGTTATTTCTATGCTCGATATTACCAGGGAGGTTGTGGGGATTGATAGTTTCTGAGAAACTATGATTCATTCCTCACTTCTGAGGTAGGATCGAGAATCTTGCAGATAGATTAGTTATTTCGTTGTTTAGAATAGATATACGAAATCGCACAGACAAATAGCTACACTCGGCTATTTTGTTTGTTTTACGTTGTTAGTTTAGTTGTCAATTCTAAATATTTTTAAATAGCTGCTTTCTTATAAATTGCCAGAAAATACAAAAAGAAATTATATATGCTAGAAGTGTACTTAGATTTTACTTTATTATAGTTTGTTTCATTACTGCTTTTGCATGACAATTACGGGACCTAGGGAGCCCAGGGAATACATTTTCGAGCCAATTGTGCCCCAGCCCAATACCGTAGTGGCAATAACTGACATTGACCAAAACCTTAGGATACAAGTCTTCCAAACAACGACAGACTTCCAACAGATCAGGTCACAGTTGAGAGGGTTAAACATCGAAGACGACCAAGCACATCTGTTTTGGTCAAATCAGCCAAACTACAGATTACCCTAGAAAATACCCACATGACTGTAGAAGGGCTCGAAAGAGAACAAACATTCGGGTGTGATCCTTTAGTTCCACAGCCAGACGCTGGAGATACCCTAGTAGATATAGATACCAGCTTAAGAATCCAAGTTGCGAGAACACCTGTAAGGTATTCTGAGAAGATCACACAACTGTTGGTTCTAAACATAGAAGCTGAAAAAGCTTACGACTACTGGATACTAGGGATCAGAACTTGATCTCCCGTATGACCATAACGGGACCGCAACAACCAAGAGTCTATGGTTGTGATCCACAGATCCCACAGCCTAACGAATCCATAAGAGAATTAGACATAGACACTGGCCTACGTAAATTAGTATTTCAGTCTACTCCGATTCCACCTATCATCATTCAACAGTTATCCCTACTAGACACAACAGCTAACGAAGCTAGAGAATTTTGGACTAGGCCAGAGAATCGTCCATAGAGTTGACTATATTCACCATATGACCCTATCAGGAGAAATACACGAAACCATCCCGGGTCATTTTCCATGCATCCCACAACCCATAGATCGAATCACGCCAGAGCTCGATATTGATTGGAGCCTTCGAGCAGTCATCCTCACTGATCGATCTATCACACCAGTCCAAGTTAGAAGGGCCTTCTTTGCCTTAGATTCGCAAATACCATTAGTGCGTGTCGAAGACATTAGACTCCCCAACTAGTTTGTCTGCATATTCTACCCCCACCGGCTGTCTCGGCACGACCTCGGGAGGTCGGGTACGTGGAAGAGTCACTTGTTGATTCTCACGCTCGCCTGTTTCTTTTCCGACGTACAGCGCCCAAAAAATGAAAATGCACAGCTGCCACTGATTAAAATCAACTTTAAATGCCAGCCCTCCACGTGGCAAATCCAAATCCTCTTCAAAAGCACCCAAATTGCCTTTTTGCCTTTACTCAAGGTGGGACACATGTCTAAACATGATTGGGGCGAGCCCCCAATCCTAAAAATGCATTTTGAACTTTTTTTGCCCTTTTGAATTTTGGAATTTTTTTGAAAATTTTCCTGCAGGCCCCTGGATGCACCATGTGTTCTCCTGTGGGCCTTTACCAAAACCATGGGCTGATTTGATGCATTTCACCACTTTTTCACAAAAAGTAACATTTTCTCAAAATTCCCCGTGGGCCGGAACACCCGCTGTTTTTCTGCCACGTGTCGATATCCCATTAGAGGTGGAGCTAACTCATCACATTTGCCTTCATTCCTCCACAAGCATCAAAACTCTATGTGGGCCCGAAATCTCTCTTTTGACATTTGAAAAATTCCAAGTGTCACTGTCCTATTGGATGCGGAGTCGAAACTCCAAATTTTTTCGCGGGTTTATTTTTCTCTTTGAGATTTTTCGCTAAAATTTCTAAAATTTTCCATCTTTTCCTTCGCACTCCGAATTTCCATCAAAAGTCACACACGTGTCCATTGTTCATTGGTGGGGGCCATCGGGTCCAACTCTTTCTTTGAGGTCTTGAGCCAAAATTTTTGAAAAATTTCAACTCTTCGCTCCCCTGCTTGACATCCCCGTGCCACGTGTCACCCTTCCATTGGGTTCGGGTCTTCGGGCCAAATTGTAACCTTAAAATTTTGAAGTTAAAAGACTTCAAAATTTCCATAAATTCCACCCATCCATGCCACCTTTCTTGGACACGTGTCCACCTCGTATTGGATGCGGACCCTCGAGAAAATTTTTTACTTTTGCATTTTGAAACCAAAAATTTTCAAATTCTTCTAAGTTCCCTCTATTCCGGTCGATCTCCCTGGACACGTGTCACCTTTCCAATGGTTACGGGCTCACGGGCCAAATGTTTCCCCTGACACTCTGAGCCAAAAAACACCAATTTTTTTTCCAAGTCCTTGATCATCTGCCTGGCCCTCCTGGACACGTGTCATCATGCCATTCACTGCGGGCCTTCGGGCAAAAAATTGATTTTGAGAAATTTTCAAAAAATGAAGGCAAAATTTTTTAAGTGAACTCTGCCACTCACTACTCCATCTGAGTAATCAAATCATGCGATGTAGGCACACTAGGAAAATGCGGGGACGCGGAGCAAATTCTCCCTTCGCCAAAAAATGAAAATTTGACAAGTTATAACGTTTTTTCCGACCGCACCCGGCCAATGAGAGCCTGCCATGTCAGCATAAATGTTGCAATGATAAATTTGACAGGTAGAAGATGGCCGTACGACCGTCAAAATGTAGAAACGTAGGGGAGGCCTCCGAAATCAAATTTTTTCACAAGGAAGGTGGATTTTTCACCTTAAATCAACTGAATCACGTTTTCACAATGATTTAGGCCTGGGGACTAGGATTTTAGCAACAAATGACTCAGATTCCCTCCATTTCAAGTTTTTGCATAGACTTGACAAAGGAAATAATGGCTCATCCCGAAAAATGAAGAAGTTAGGGCACAACAAAGGGGAAACCTGGAAATTTGTTTTAAAAATGGCGCAGAATAACAAAAATGAGGGCATTTGAAAACATCCAACTAAAAAAATGAGTCACAGATCTTCAGCTCGAGCCATAAGGACATTTTGGAGTGAAAATGGAAAATGGAGAATTAGAGTAAAGTGTGCAAACACATAAATTGCACCAACAGACAAAACTTGGCCATTTCCCTGAGGGTTGTAATTTGATGCATAGACCAAATTGATACCATATTCTTTGCACATAATTGCTAATGGTTTGGCCTTGAATCTCATAACATTATCAATAATTATTTGGGTAGGTACCCTAAATTTGAAAATTATATTATTCAAAATAAAGTCCATGACTACTAAGTGAGATGATTTCTTGGTGGGAATAGCCTCAACCCATATAGTGAAGTAGTTTGTAGCAACCAATATCCATATGTTTCCAACACTTGAGGAATATGATATCTTCCCACTAAAATACATTCCTCATTGTTTGAAAGGGGCTTTAATTGACACATGTTGCAAAGACAAGGCTCCCAAGGCTTTCAACCTCCCAGAATAATGTTGGCAACTCTGACACTTTCTACTCAATACTTTAACATATTTAAATAATGAAGGCCACCAATATCCCACCCTCAAAATTTTGTGAGCAGTAAATCTTCAAGAAAAATGGCCTCCACATACTCCCCCATGAAATTATATGAGTATTTTGGAAGTTTCCTCCTTAGTGATGCATCTAAGTAGCACTACCTCTATATTTTTCCAAGCTAACCTATATTCAGTCATGACATACTTCTGGGAGGCTAGTTTTAGTGTCCTTATCTAATTATTGTCTAAATGTGTAGGGCATTTCAAGTTCTTTAAATAATATACTATGTCCTTGTACCAGATTGAATTGTTCATCTTCTCCTGGGGATCCAAAATACCTTCCTCAATTACATTTACTCCATCAATTACAAATTGCTTTCAGCCATTAGCTTCACCAATCGCAAACCTCTAACCAACTTAGTGGTTTGTATCTTCATATCATATTCCTATAACTTATTCACCCAATGAAATCTCTTACTAGATACTTCCATTTCTGATAATATATATTTAACCATTGTATTAGAGACATAAGCTATAATCTTGGAACTCAAGATGTAATGAAGATTTTGGTAGCTCTTATTAAGGAAAAATCCTACTTTTCCATGATAGTATACTTCAACTCAGCACCTTGCAGAGCTTTACTAAATAAAGAAATAAGCCTCTCATTTCCTTCTTCATCTTTTTGTAAGAATTTGATGCAATTATATTCTCTAAGGCAAATGAAAACATTTGAAATGCATTCTTATAATTAGGACTTGCTAGGACATGGGAATTTTCTAGTGCTTCCTTTATTCCATTAAAGGATTATATAGCTCCGTCTTCCCACTTGATAACTTGGTATTTCTTTAGCATATTTGTTATAGGAATAGTAATCTTAGTAAAGTTTGAGATGAAATTCCTAATGAAGTTTAATTTTCCAAAGAAATATTGAATACCCTTTTTTGGATTTGGGTATAGGAACTTTACCAATTGCCTCCATTCTCTCAGGATCTATCATGACCCCTTCCTTTGATACAATGTACCCTAATAGTTTTGATTTTTGGACTCCAAAGTGGTATTTCTTGGGATTCAAAAAAATCCGATATTCCTTACATCTGAGAAAGATTTTTTCTATATGTACCAAGTGGTCACCTATTTTGTTTGAAAAAACTATTATATCATCTTGATATATAACTATGAAGTCATTGATAAGGCCTGAAAAATCCACATCCATGACTCTTTGAAAATTTTCTCCTGCATTCATAAGTCCAAAGGGCATCCTAACATAAACATGTGTTCCCTAGGGAGTGGTGAAATAAGTTTTAAATTTCTTAGAATTCTTTACAACCACTTGATTGTACCCTGAGAAACCATCTAATTTTGAAAATAATTCTGACCCTGTGACCAGTTTCAACATGTTGTCCATATTTGGCAATGGGTAATTATCCTTGATTGATGCCTTGTTGAGATTCCTGAAATCAGCACAAATCCTTATATCCCCATTCTTATTTATAACTGGTAAAAGGTTGGCCACCCATGATGAATATTTGACAGGATGTATGATTCCACCATCCCTTAGCTTCACTAATTCCTCTTACAGTTTTACTAAAATATGGGGATTTGTGGGACTTTATTTTTTTCTAAAAGGTTTAGAATGAGGCTCCAATGGTATTTCATGTTGAAATAAATCCTCCCTATAAGATTTTAGTTCAGAATAAGACCAATCTAAGTAATTTTGATATTCACTTAATAGCTTGGTATAAGCCTGCTTTTTTTCTTTGTTTAGATTGCAACCTGGCCACACTTTTCTGGGTTTCTGTTGGGTCCCAAAATTTCATTCTTCCACCTCCATATATGTAGACATGGGTCTATTGATTACTCTATCAGCCTTATCAAAGTTTGATTCAAGAGCAACCAGTCCTCTAGGGATATTGTTTGTCTTTAATTGAATTACTTCTTTCCCAAAGAGGGTCTCTTTTCCATTGTAGACTATAATCATTAGCTCAAGATCAATATGTTGGTATATAAACTCATCTTTTATTTTCATAAATCTCTATATTTGAGCATCATCCTCAAATAGTTGGCAATGCTTAATGTTGTCAGGTACAGATGTTCTAGCTAACACTTCTACATCATAGTTACAATATGGAGACACTGTACAATTTGAAAAATGTGATGAAATGAAAACCAGTCTATCAACTGCTGCATTATGGGTCATTTCATGATATAAGATATTAAATGAATCAAACATTTCAATAAGGTCCCAGACTGCATGCTTGCATTGTTTCATTTGTTGATTTTTGGTTTCATACAATTTTCTTACTTGTTTCAAAATATTTTTAGAATCTCCCTTAACAATAACATACTTGATTCGAAATTTCCATGAAACTCTTAAACCCAAGAGAAATGCCTCATATTATGCAATATTATTAGTGCATTCAAAATTTAATTTGAATGAAAAATTAAAAGATTCTTGTTCTGGGGAATCGAGGACTATTCCAGCTCCACTCCCCACAACAGAGCATGTTTCATCAAATATCATGGTCCAAGGAATACCAAAATATTGCGAATGAGTAGCAGTATTTATACACCGATCTTAAAAATCAACATATCCTATGAAATTGTCCAAATCAGTGTCAATAAATAATACCTCATAAGAGGAATTCATAGGATCCTCAATAATATGGAGCATCTTCTTCTCTCTAGGCATTTTTACCAACTTTCCTTCTACATGTATGGTGGCATAAGACATGTCCATATGAACACTACCTCCCACACTTGTAGCCCATTTTATGGATAAAAACATACACCACTTAGCAGGGCAATGAAAAATAACCACATTCATGGTCAAATATTTACCAGGGTAAACAACAAGCTGAACAACTAGTCCTTTCATACACCTAATAACCAGTACCTCCCTTGAATCCATGACATGAAATTTTCCAAAATTTGGTGTTACCTTTATGTTCAACTCATTCATAACCTCTAATGACATTATATTGCATGAGGCTCTCAAGTCAAACATACAATTCTGAACAAGTTTGTCACTAATAATCAGGGAGGTAAAAAATGGATCTACATCCAATTGAGATTCGACAAAGGAAGTGCCTAAATATATATCTGAGGATTCCCTTATGTTTTCTTATTCCCAAGGCACTTTAATTCAGATATAGTAGGCAAGAAATACACATTATTTACATATTTTCTTATAAAACCTGTTTCCTCTTTGAATCCCAAATATTCAAATGCTCATTTTTTCTATGCTCATGAATTCTGAGAAGCTCAAGAATTGGTACAATGATTTTGATTTGACTCAAGATTTGAGCCATATCACATGTGGCATACTTAGGCAAAGATGTAATGGGAGACAATGTGATTACTTTTTATGATGGGACAAGGAATCTTTCACTATTTGAATAACATTAGCTGAAGTACTTAGCTTGGTAGCAAGTAACATGGCCCTTATTTGGCATATCCTTCTTAGGAGACATTCTTTAGAATATTAGTCAAGATGAGACATGTCTTGTTATTTGGAGAGGAGGGGAAGATTCCTTTAACCATAATCTTCTTCAAAGGTTGTAATCCTTTTCTTGAGCCACAAAAACATTTATCAAGTAGCTACCTATATTCCTCAGAGGGGATACCCATCGTAATACTTTTTAATTATCAAATGCTCTTAAATACTCAAAGTCATGATTAGGAAATTTAAAATAAGCTAGACCAATATCAATATCAAAATTGGTTGTAGGATAAAAAGAAGATACCTAATTCTATATAGTTCCAAAAGGACTCAACTGTTTTAACACCCAACAATTTAGTAGAAGTAGCTCCTTGTGGTGATAGTATCATAACATTCTAGCATACAAACATCACCAAAAATCAACTTCATTAGTGGCACTATCATCATCAACATAGTGGGGTCACATAGGGAGAGATGTGGAATTTTTTTTTATCACACCATTCAATGATGATGACCTTCTTCCACCAAATATACCCTAGTAGTTAGTAGATCAGGTATTATCTTATTTCCCCTAAGGTTTGGTTGTTTGTTCCCTATCCTCATATGTACCTTTTCTCTACCATTTGCTCTGTGATCACCTCAGAGATGATTTCTAATTCTATTTTTGCCTTAAAGTTGATGTTGATCTTGAGTATTTTCCCCTAATCCTTTCTCAACCCTAGCAAGTTTGTATGAAATTTCCTTGACAACCCCTACTAGATTTTTGACCACTTCCTCCAGATCTATTGCCTTGCTTATCCTAGGTTTCTTTGGGTTAATTAACTTGAAACCCTCTCTCTTTGGAGGTTTCCCAACTTCCTTGATATTATTCTCAATTTGGAAAGCCATGGGAAAATCTTTCCTTAGATTTCTAGGATTTTAATCCCTCAGATAATAATCTACCTTCTTATCAAAAGCATTTGAGTATTTGATTCGACAAGAATCATCACTAGGTCTCAGATTTACAGGAAATATTGTCAAAGCCTTATTAAACTGGGAATTAAAATCCTAAATCAGTTTCATTAGGATTTTTCATTTATATTCTCAAACTCAGTCATAAGGGACCTAGGATCAGTCTTATCACCATATTGTAACTTGAAATAATTCTTCATTTTTACCTAAGAATCGATTCAATTCTCAAGCAGTGACTTGTACTATTCCATAGACATCTTCATCTAGATTATGTATAAATGATTTTACATATACATCTTCATGTTCTATTTCATAATATTCCATGATATTTTGGAAAAAATTAAGATGTTTCTCTCCACTTATTGCATTATTTCCTTGAAATTTGGTTAATCTATTCCTAACTTCATTTGAATCTAATTTGAGTAACCAACCATCCCATTAAAAATTACAGGTTTGTAAGTATTTATCATAAAAGGATCTTAGGGTTGGGGTCGTGCCATATTATTTAGAGGAGGTTTTTCAATAAAAGGGTTCAAACAGTGGGAAATTGGGGGTCTCTAAGGTAGTGGAGTGTGATCTTTAAAGTATTGATCCTTTAATGACTCGGTTTCACAAAATACTCTATTATTTATAATAAAAAAAGGAGGGGATTGATGAATACTATGATTACTTGTAAATGAAGGACCCTCTTGAATTGGAGTGTGTAGATTAGTAAAGTGTCTGCTAGATCAAGAACTATCCAAAGTTCTAGAATAATATTCCACTAATGGTTGATCATATTCAACAAAAAGGTACAATTTTTTATCCTGACCTTTGAGCACCCAATGCTTTCAAAATTTGCTTTCTCGCTGGATTTGTCTTTCCTATCTCTGGAAACAACCTTCTGGAAGAGTCTAATTTGAAGAAATATCTCCTTCCTTCCAACTTTACAAAATTAACAAGTAATCAATAAGAATTAGGATTTTGTGCATTGTTATATGTCATATTTTCTCATTAAAGATCGGATTCACCACTAAGATTTTGCACCTTACATGTGTTGATCAACTTAAACAACCTATCAGATGATAGCTTTATAAATTGTTGAACAAATATTTGTAAATCTTGGTGTCATTTGTTATAATTATCCCAACAAAGTCAACTCTAATGGAAATATTTCATATACTAGGAAATTACTAAGCCAATTAATTTATATCAGGCTCTATTTTAGAAAATATCAAAAAAGGAGTAGGTTCTGAACATGAATTTAGAATAAAATCACTACAAATGTTACCATAGACTTGTATATTTCTTACTTCTAGGAAATAGATCCCCAGAAACAACATTAGAAGTGAGTTGGTACCTAATTTTACACCTCCTTTGGGGCCAGGAAGTATCAGCAAATAAATTGGGGTACTTTAAGGATGGAAAACTTGGAAATTTATGTCATTTGTAGCTGGGGAAGTTTCTGAAAACATTATTGACACCAGGATTTGGATGGGTTAGGTGACACATACAAAATAAATGGCCAACCTCTCTACTTTTAGTCCTACCTTTGACCAGGGTGAAAGGACACAAGGGGTAACCTGAAACATAGTGGGAGAGATAAATATTTTACTTCTCTATTTATTTAGAACAATGGATCAATCTGGGATAAGCATGGCCATAGACACAACACTTTACTTTGAACAGTTATCACACAAAGTGATGTATACGCTTATTTTTCTAGACACGGGTTACTATAGGAAGATAAGTTGCATTGTTGTTACATTTTTTGATAAAGGAAAATGAAATCAAAGGTTTCTCTAATTGATATTTGTAAGTAAGAAAACATAATGACTAACAAAGGGATTATATTGTACGATAAGACTAGAGGTATGTCTATATTTGGAAGGATGGGGGATGATAAGATAATGGATCTTTAAATGACAACTACTTATCGTATTCATTCAGACACATTTAACATTCTGGATAATAAAGAACAATTCACCAATTAATCACAATTTCTACTTAAAGGAATATTTACATTCATTAATACTTAATTAGCACAAATATTCCACACAATCTTTAAAATAATTAGCACAAAGATTTGAGAAAATATTTCAATGAAGTGTTTATTGCTTCTGATCTCATATACTTAAGATTCACTCAAAATCTTATGAAAATCCATCAACAAAATGATTTCTGTGAGGATTTTATAATTTCATTCAATATTACAAAGTAAATCCTCACACCACAGTATAGAACAAATAACAAAAACTTATTCACTAAGGACAGATCCAATGTAATTATGAGAAGCAAGAAATACATAATTGCAAAAGAAAATGTGATTGATCAATCAAATGCTTGATATATAAAATCCAAAACATGTAAACTAAGCTCATAATAAGACAAATTTCATTTAAATCTATCAAATTCTTGACAAGGGAACATGAAAAAAAATGATCTCAATGTCTGTTAATGACTATACATTGTAATCATATTAACATTAGAATTTGAAAGAGTAAAAACTTAAAATGTATTTCTTCCAGATAGTTATGTAGTATCATAAAAAAATATCTCAATTCTTGTTTTTGCAAAAAAGCTTAATAAAAACCCCTTCAATATAAGGACGGAACCCTCATACTTATACAACTACTTGATTTAATTTCCCCCCAAAAATGTCCCAAAGGATATTTTGAACTCATCTCCGTGCAATTACAAATATTCTTAAAGGAAGTATCTTTTAACTGAAAAGATCCATTTGTTTCTGGTTGGGTTGGGTGAAAGAGGAACCAAATGGTGACACATGGGATAAATGAAAAGGATATTATTTTATTTCTAACAAAAAATTTATGTTTTATAAAACTACATTATGTTTGAAGAAATCTTCGATTCAGAATGTATTGTGAAGGTAAGTTTGTTTTTACCTTTGCCTTCTTTCTTCTTCATTTTTCAGCGCCCTTTTCAGTGGGTTGATTCACCGATCCATCCCCTACCCTATTCTTGTAAGCATCAAACATTCCAATCATTTGTGTGATAATTTCCTCATCGAGCCCCAAGTGATAGTTGAAAATCATTTCATGCTTCATACCTGTGTCATTAAGTTCTGCAAAGAAAAAAAAATCTTTCTTTAACCTCCTTGACAATTTAACTATTGTTGATTCAATTTGTGCCCATTTCTGCATGGTAGATATATTGAAAACCCTTAGCTCCCTAGGTTTACCTAAAGCATGATTCATTAAAAGTGTGATTAAATTCTCTATAATCTCCATTCTGATCTTTTCTCCATTGTTTATCCCAATTAGTTTGTCTATCAGGGAATGAAGGCCACTGATATACTCCATTGTTTTGTCTCTTAACTCGTCAAGAACTTCAACATGTTTTTTCAAAATCTCCACTCTTACTTTTACATATTTGTTGTATTATTTTTTATTTCCTATAGACTCGAGAGATAAAATCCCTTCCTTAACAACCAATTCATCACTTAAGTATTTAATAACTTCCATTTTTGGGAACCTATCAATCCACATTGATTTCTCAACTTCACATTTATCTATTAATTCTCCAGTTGCTTTAACCTTTTCAAAAATATGGGAATAACATCTCATAGATTCCCTGATTATTTCTTCACCTCTAGTGACCAAATTATTTTCCCATTGGACGGTGACCTCTCCTCTTTGTCCCAAGTCACTCACTCACCTGATATCATCATTGGTGATCTCAAGGATTTCAACGTGCCCTTCTTTGTGATTTCTGGTTAATTTCATAACCAAGTTGGATAATGCTTCATTTTTGGCCATTAAATATTTTTTTAGTTTTTTTGAATTCATCAATCTTTTGGAACACTCCTTCTATTACCACAAAAGAATCATGTTTCACTTCCTTAGTAGAAGGATTACCTAATGAGATCTCAGAGACTTGTAAATCAGACATGGATGTTTCTCCTCATGGCACATTGGCTTTGGGAGTTACAACATCTATGAATCATTCTCCTTTCTTATTAGGGTCATTTACTCCAGAACATTCAACATTCCCAGGGTAATTTTGATAACATTTCACATTAGAATATTTCTAGTCCTAGGCAAATTGATTGATTCATTGATAGCAAACATCAGTTTCTGAGGTTCTCACAGATATCCTTCTAACTCCCCTGGCCGAAGGAGGAGGGAGCAAGCTTGAGAAAATATGCGAAAAAGTTTTCTTACTTCTGATCTCAAGTAGGTTGATCCAGAAAAAATCGTGAAAATTGGCTAAGTCCATGCTCAAGGTCATTTTGGTGACAATTGGATACAAATTATTCGGAAGGCGCGGATTGGCCGAAAAATGCTCCACGGCCCGCTAAGCATTTGGGACAAATAACAAAAGTTACGCACTAAGGCATGAGAAGCCGATCTGGCCGAATTCAGAGAAGAAAATCGACTAACTACTGAGTGGGACAGTTCGGGACAAGAAATGTAAGGATCCGAACCAAATGCCGGTATCAGCCAAAATGGGAACAAATGGTCCGACTAAGCATAATGGGACAAAATTGGGCATTTACGCGAACCGGCCGAATTCTTGAAAAAGGTCAAGGCATGAAACAAAGTGGGATCAATATGGGACAAAAAGATGCGATACCGGCTGGTTCGGCTTAACATGGGAAATTTCAGCACTATGCCAAAACTGGGACAAATGTATTTCGCACAATTAAGCGGATCACAAAAAAATAGCCTCAAGCCAATCAAGCAGCGCCAATAGTGTAGGTAAAACGGCTCGAATGAGGACAAGGAAGCCCTCATACTTCGGGCAAATCGGAGGTTTATGCCCCAAACGGTTTGGGACATCTGGGACAAAAATACGTGAAGGGCGCGAAAGATCCTTTGCAGGACTTTGAGGACCAATCAATTTCATGACATCGTGTCACAAGGGGAAAGGTCCAGAAAAGTCAAAGGGGCCTTTTGTTTCGAGCATTGATGGGTGAAGGAGGAACCACATGGTCCCACACATGGGAGCCCAAAGGATATTTTCTATTTCTAAGAAAGCCCGCCGAAAGGTAGAGGAAACTGAATTATGTTTGAAGAAATCATTGTGTGCCACGAATGTATTGGTGGCGAAGCGCGGGAAGTTTATTTTGAAATCCGTTTTCTTCTGTTCCGTCTTAAATCTTCAGGTCGCCATATCTTTTGATTCACCGAGCTATCCCCTACCCTTCTTTATAAGCATCGGAAACCTTTCAATTATTTGCATGATTTTCAATCATTGAGTTTTGGTGCAGTAGTGGAGAAATTTGATTTCACGCTTCATACGCGTGATTAACGGCCGTAGAAAAATGACATTTCTTTACGGCCCTTGACATTTATCAATTGTTCGCATTCTTTGTCCAAACCATTTCAAAGATGGCAGATATATTGGTAAGGTCCTCCATGGATCCCTAGGTTTACCTAAAGCATTGATTCAATGAAAAGTGTGCTTAAATTTTCCCACGTAATCTGTCATTCTGATATTTTCTCCAATGTAATGTAAAAAGCCAGATTTGGATCAAAATTAAGGTGGTTCATACTTTTCTGCTCTGCCCTCCCTTCTTTTCTTCTCTAGGGTTGAAAATGGAGTTCGAGCCTCCTCCCTTTACTCTGTAATGGTCGTTTTATTCCTCTTACCTAATGGAATGATGTTCTGATGCAAACCCTTCTGGAGCAACAAAACGTGTCATCACTGTGATGCATCTATCCATAGCTTCCTCGTTTTTGCTTGTTCTTTTCTTGCCTCTCTTCATTGCAGGTATTTGTGCATGTTTGACATGTTCATTGCAGGTAATGGAGCTTGTTGTTCATGGAGTTTTGGGACATTTTCTATGTGAATATCTATCCTTGGGCCTGTGATGCATCTGTCCATCCTTCCCATTGCTCACCTCTCTTTGTCCCATTAGCATGGTGGCCTCTGATAGATGTCCCAACATTCTCCTTCTCTGGTGTATCACCGTTGGTGAGTGTAGGCTTTCAACCTGTTTTTCCCTTCTCTCTGAGTCTCTCTCAATGTCTCCTTGGCAAGTTGGTTAGATTAGGATTAGATTAGCTTGCCTGCACTGGAATAGCTTGTGGCAGGTAGTTTCTTTGAGCAGGAACCAGCCTTCTCTGGAGATTCCTACTCTCGGTTTCACAAGTCCCATTTCGCTTGGTAGAGAGGTTTACCTATGAGATCCTAGTGCAATCACACTGGATACCTGGAGTGATCAACCTAGGGGCAAGCCTTGGGAGTCTGCGTCCAGGGGTGCTGTGAATTTTGCTTTCTAACAGGTCATCCTGGAAATAAATTTTTCCTTTTTGGGCGGTCTTGTTAGATTGAGGAGATCCAGGATTTGTAAATCATCATCATTCAATTGTATCTCCACCTTTTTCTTCTTTGGGATAACACTATCTATCCATTCCCTTATGAGAGACTCGTGTTCATCAAGTGATTGTAAAACTAGAGTTAGAGGTATGACTGAAAAGGCTTTGGAAGATGAAGAAGGCGTAGACATACCTTCTGGAGTTGCATATATTGGTTCCTCTTGAGTGTCTGGTTCTGTATGCCCACCCTAATCCTTAATTCCATCCATAGACTCAGATTGGTCTCTTATTTCTTGAACTGTTAGGGGTTGTTGGTCACCAACTTCTGTTTCTGCATGTATCAATTCCTCACCCGTTTTCTTACTAGGAGTAGGGACCGTCTCACATAGTTCTTAGGAAATGACTTCAGTTGTGGGAATATGGGATTTAATAACTTCTACAATCACTTCAGTGTCTTGAGGTGTTGTTCCAACTGTGACACCTAAAATTTCTCCTTATGTTGTTTGTACTGGAATCTCCTCAGTGTGAGGTTTTACTTCATGTTCATAAATATTCTCTTCTTCTACTTCCCCACTACTTAGAATTTTCTCTGGGGTAACCTCAGTATGTTGTTGTGGAAGATTTAAGACATTAGGTATAGGAGCATTCATAACATGTTGTTCCTTGATGGGCGAAGCAACTAGAGCTTTTGGAATGGAAAGGGTTGTCAACACGAGTATAGGTTTCTCAATGAGCATAGTTGCAAGATACCGGGTGATAGTAGATGAAAAGATAGGGTCATCAAGATCTATTGTTTATCTAGTGGTATTTTCCTCCTCTAAATCAACCCTTTCGGACACCTTAGTTTGCTTCCTCCTCTGATTCTTGCAGACCAGTCTTTGACATTTGAAATTCATGAGGTGTTTGATACAAATTTTCTTCCTTAGGATTCTTAGGAGTGGATTCCATCATTTTTTCCTTTCCTTTGGATCTTAGAACAAGTGTTGGAATGATTTATAAGGGGGTGGCATGAACAATAGGGCCCTTGACCATACCTTCCTGAAGCATTTATCCATTTCTTCTCATTGTTTGAGGAAGGGGATTTCCAATTCTGCTAACCTGGGTACTTTCATCACTCATTATTGGCATCGATTCCAACCTTTTAGAAGGAATCTTAAGCCTTTATCTCCATGAAACATCCTAGTGGCATAAACCTTCTGATATGGAGGAAGAACATCATCAATAAGCTTGTTAGTCCTATACTCCCTCAATACTGGGGTATGTTGGTAACTTACATCCACTCCTTTTGAAAATAACCACCTCAAAGAAAGTCAAATAATATTTGTGGTATTTTCCTGATTATATGTTTTCTCATCACCATCCCAATTAACCGGTGGCAAAGGATGAGAAGCAATATCATCCCGGATGTAATCTTCAGTAATCACATTACCATCATCTTCTAACCCTTCAGGATCTTGGATAACCCCAAAATCAATCATCTGGGACAATGTCATTCTTTAATGTTCTCTTCCTCTAACTTCCCTTTCATCTGCACAATTCATCCAAAAATCCTCATAATGGGTTTTATTCTCTATCTGAGTGGGTGCATCACTGTGGAAAAGATTCTTTATATCATAATGTTTTCTTTCCTCAAATATATCGTGCATACATCTATTTATCTCTCCTTCCAATTATTTTTCCTTTTGAATGTTTCGGAATGTGTAATTCCCAATGATCATGGGGAACTTGATAGGGGATGTTAGATGCTTTTGGGTTATAACTTGGTGTACTTATAACAATTGCCTGATCAATTCCATTAGTGCCTAATTTTCACTTACACACCTGGGGAGAAAGTAGGGTTTCCCATCATAACCGCTAACCCTGATATATGAAAAGGTCTTGAATTAGATAAAATAACTCTCATATTGAGTAATAACATTCTTAGAATTAGTGGAAAATATCTCAGTCTCCTAGACAAGGTGGTATAAAAAAATTGTGGGTGCAAAGAAGTGATTAACAACATTTATGTAATACATTTCACAGTTTTCCAACTTCAGTGGAAATAATACATCATACACCTTAGAGTTGTTAAGCTCACCATCCATCAGTAACTCTAGAAAATATCTATAAAAATAAATATTATAAACTAAGTAATAAGACATAAAAAAAAAATTCCATGTCAGGCTTTTATCCTCTCGCAATTTGGGAAACTCCCATCATTTGTTCATAAATACGGTTACTTATTATCTCAGCCCATGGGAGAGGTTTTTTCTTTATAAGTATTACATGAATGAACTAAAAAATCCATTCCTATAAAAAGGTAGTAGATTCAAGACCGATTACTTGGTTCAGCAATACAATCACATCTCCAACTTCCTCAATAAAATTAGTTATATTCAACTTCTTTGTGATTTAAGTGGGCGGAATATATGACTTTATCAGTCAATGGGCATTAATAAACTTTATCCACTTATTCAAATGGGAGTTCCAGTATTCCTTTTTTGAATCCTTTATAATATCCCCCTCTTCCCTTGTGGGAGGAAAACCCAACATTCTGTCAAACACCTATTCCTAGAAAGATAAAACCAAATCTCCTTTCTCATCCTGAACCTCACTAATTGTACGATTATAGTACTGAGCACATACCCATACAAGCTTCAGGTATGGCGTAGCAGGAGGGAAAATAATAGCAAGGTCAATACAACTATTGGATATTCGGGTCATGTTGTTACTTTTTTCAGGGGAATATAACCTCTACCTAAAATATTATAGGTCAACAGATGCAATATCAGAATCTGCAATTTTGTCTAGGGGAAGTAAGATTAGAACTTGTTTTCATGGGTAATATTTGGAGCTTCATGATTCCAAAATAGTTTTATCAAACCTCTTTTCACAAAAACCCAGACATTTTAAAACATATTCTCAAAAGATCACAGAAGATATAGGAACTGATGAACTCACCTTTTGAAAAAAAATCTAGTCACTGCTCAGAACTTGACTGAAAAGTACTACAACCAAAATTTTATCTTTAGGGCTAATTATTGCTTCAACTCTCCTTCGATGACGCTTGAAAATCCTTTATAACATCAAACCATTGAGTACTAGTATAATACTTTATAACAAGTTACAACATTAACTACTCATGGATTCATGCATTAATGTCGAAGATTGTGTTCTTGGGGAATTTTTGTAATTCTCATCTTTTTTTTTCTTTTCAACCATCGCAATATTTTCACATCCTATCATCTATGTATCTCCATTACACAATTCATTCGTATTGATGGGCTTACTCTCGTATGGCTAGTGCATTAATGAGCCCCCTTTTAGCCTTTTAACAGGATTTGGAAGAATTTTATAAAATGATCTGTACACCATCTTTGTAACATGCAAAATGCATTTCTTTCTTTGCTCCCATGTATACCATATGCTTATTCCATGTACCTAATTCTTCGGGCCTCGGGTTTTTTTTTACCAATTGCATGTCTCAGAGAATCATAATATTTTGTTCCCTTTTTTCCCAGATTCTAGACCTTCTGTTTTAACCTAAAGACCTCAGGCCCAGGGATCATCTTGTACTCTTATTCATTTTGTGTAATCCTTTATCTGCGGCAATCCGGTCCTTTAAGAACTCTTTACTATGGACTTCAGGATCAGAATGATCCTTTGGCCAGGAAAATTCTATCATATCCATTAGCGACACCAACCTTCAAAGTTATTTTGGGGTAAACAGTTCTTGTGCCTTATATTCTTGTCAGGGACAAGAATACTCCCAACCTTGCCTAATACATATTAGACAATAATAAAATCTCCTCAAAGACTTCTTATTCAAAATCTAAATAAATATCAGATGAGAAAAAGGCTCAAATTAGGTACAGACATGATTAATGACACAGACTATACCAAATTTCCTAGATTTAATAGGACTAAATATGGGTACCAACACATTCATCCTTCTGTAGAGGCTCATTAGGCTCAGGAACAAGACCATGGAGGTAGGGTAGAAAACCATGCATTGTGTAATGATTGATAATGCCTGCCTTCTAAGACAAAAATTTCACAAAGTTGAGCATAATAACAGATCTTTGAAACTCCATAATGAAGATAAACCCCCAAAATTATCCTAGATGGCACTCTCTAAGTTAGTGCAAAAAGTACAAGTCTCCATAGAGTTTTGTAAGAACCCCCCAAATTGAGGAAATTTATAAATTAGTGCGTTTACAAAAATAAATTAATCCATCATGTAGAGCATGAGAAAACATTCACTTTTGACCAAAACAATTCTCAAATGAGAGCCACCGATCAAAAGTTAAAATAAATACATTTTCCCGTAAATAATGGTTTAGTTAATTAAAATTTTGTAAACTGATTTAAAAAATGCTGAAAATGAGAGGAAAGAGGGTCATGTGTATACTTGTTGGAATTGGGACATAATTTATAAGAGAGTGGTTTGGTTTGTGAGGGGGAATTAGCCTCTTTCCAACTTGGGCCTCACCGTTCGTCTTCGCTAGGTGAAAACATAAGAACTAAATGACTATTCCTCCCTTAAAACAAAATTATCCATAAATCGACTTGTATGAAAAAGGGCATAAAAATCACATTTTTTTGAATGCAAAGTTTAAATTGGAGATGAAACTAATATCCACCTTGGAAAAGTGGGGTCAACAAGGAGAATTCATTTGGTTGTTTTTAGGGTTGAAACCCTAAATTTATTTATCTCTTTTCTTTGTTTTTTATTGGCATCACCTAGACCAAGAACTAGAGCAAAGGAAGAGTTACAGTATTCAATAAAAGAGAAAAATTCTTCATGAGGCCAAATGAGGGCACAATAGGGATGTTGCACACTTGTAAAGCGAATTCAGGAGCATAATGGTGAGTTTGAGAAATGCACAACATGAAACAAATGTTTGACAAGATTTTAGGGATGTCCCTGTGTTATGCATGGGCTATGTAAGCCATTGAAACTATTAAAAGGGGATGAATAAACTATCCAACAACCTTCATAGGCCTAAAAAATTAGAGATTGACTGTGGTGAGCTTGTGGGGTGTTCAAGGTGTGAAAAATGTCTGAATCAAGGCATTAAAATTGTGTAATATGTTTAAAATCCCAAATTTATGTAGTCTAAACCAAAGAAAAAACAAATGTAGGTGGATTTTCTTCTGATTGGTGAGGTGTTTTAGGAATCCAAACTTGGAGAGGACACCTTAACTAGAAAAAACCAAAATTTGGAATCCAATACTCAGATATATCACACATTAGGGAATAAATGACTAATTTTAGAGCCTGAGTGTGAATCTTGAACATGTTTTAACCTCCCAAGGGCCTGCACGCTCAGTATGGGATAGGAAATAGAAAAAGTCTACCAAGGTCTGAAAAAAAGTTGGGAGGGTTATGAAAGCTCTAATACAGGTTTGAAAATGCAATCTTTAGGTATCTATATGTCATATTTAGGCTTGCAACACCTCAGAAGTTTGTACATAGGTTGTATATACCAAAAACCTAAAAAAATAGTAAAACAAAAATACCCAACACTAATTCTATGCAAAAATTAATCTCACAACTGCACTAAATTAAGAAAAAGTCAAATCTATTTACACATGAACTGTCAATCACCTAAATGAAGTATTCAAAAACTATAAATAACTCAGTAATGGAAAATGTTTCACCAAAATCAATCTGATACCATATTAGAGTTTCTAGATCTCTGATGAAAAATAAATGCATAAGTAATTGCAGAAATCAAAATAACTAACAATAAGATGCAATATGATCAAGAAATCACAAGGTAAAAATGGCTCTAAATCAACGCAATTCTCCATAGGATATATTGATGCAAGTGATGTACATATAGGAGGTGAATATGTAACCTCCTCATAGATAAGTGGTAAATTACTCTCACTAAATGACACTAGAAGTAGAGTTGACTCTACATAACTAGTAAACTAAATCAACACAACTAGTAAGATAACTCAACACAACTACTACACCTAAGAAAGCATATCCCATGAGTGTAGGAAAGATCCAAGTAAATAAAAAAATACAAGGAAAATGAATATCTTACACTAAAAAAATATATTGTCAATGTTAATATAGGTACATCAAAAGAGCCACACATAGTCAATATTGGTCAAGCTTTAGAACCACAAGAACTCCAGGAGTTCATCACATTCTTACACAATCATAGCCAAGCCTTTACATGTTATTATAGTGATATGCCTCATATATAACCTAACATCATTTTCCATAATATCGTTACTATCTCTGGTGCTAAGCCTATGAAGAAAAATCTTTGTAGAATGCATCCTCTAGTCACTTTGTTAGTCAAAGAAGAACTTCAACGTATTATTTCAGCCAACTTCATACTACCCATTGACTATCCCCAATGGGTTTCCAACATCATACTAGTAACCAAAACCTCTGAGAAATTACGTATCTGTACAAACTTCTGATACCTTAATCTTGCTTGTCTACAATACAATTTCCCTTACCTAACATTGACTAGCTTTTTAATATAACAATAGGACATGATATGTCATCTCTTATGAATGGTTTATATAGTTATAATCAAATCCTCATTACACCAAAAGATCAACATAAGACATCCTTTATCACCCCATGCAAAACGTTTTATTATAGATTAATTCCCTTTGACTTGAAAAACACAGGATCAATTTATCAACACATCATGACATATATATTACATGACCTTATCCATAAAACCATAGAAAATTATGTAGATGATCTCTTAGGTAAATCTAAACACTGAAAAGACCATCTTATTATCCTTAACATAATATTTTCCCATCTCATACAATTTTTTCTTCAAATTAACCCCACTAAATGTGGATTCAGAGTCCTCATAGGAAAACTCTTGGGATTTACCACATCTATTAGGGGAATTGAATTCGACCTCACCAAAGTCAAATCTATAATCAAAATTTCTACTGTATCTAATATTAAACAACTCCATAGCCTCTAAGGGAGGATTTAATCTATCAGTTGATTTATCTCTCAGTTATTAGACTAGTGTTAATATTTCCACCGCATTCTTATAATGGACATCCAATTTTAGTGGGATGATGTCTGTCAATGAGATTTCGATGCCCTCAAATAATATCTCTTATCAGCATAGGTGCCTACACCTCTATGTGAGGGGATCCTTTCTATCTGTATATCTCTGCTACTGATTATGCCATAGGATTCATGCTAGCGTATAGGGAAGAGTAAGGTAGGGAGTGGACCGTTTATTATATAATTCGTATCCTTCATGATTATGAAACTAGTTATTCAAAAGTATAAAAGTTGTGTTGTGACTTGTAATTCACAACTTCCCAAATATTTCATATTCTCTTCAATCAAAAAACTTATGTAGTCACAAACGTTAATCCATTGAAAACTATGCAATCCAAACCATACCATAATGATCGCATAACTAGGTGGTTCATGCTCATGATAGAGTCTGATCTCAAATTTTTCTCTAAAAAATCTAGCAAGGGGAAGGTCATTTTTGATCAACTCACATAAGCCCCCCTTCCAACTAATCAAATACCTTTTGAACAATTTTCTTACGAATCCATCAACACTCTCGATCACAACACTCCTCTCAAAATGACCTTGTTATTTGATGGGTAAAAATGTAGACAGGGGGTTCCAAAATAGTCATAATACCTCAATGGGGAACTCCTATTCTTCTATCTTTCAAACTAAAATTTGAGTGTACAAATAATATGGAAAAATATGAGGCCCTCATCATAGGTCTTCAAATCACTGTAGTTTTGGGCATAGAAATATTTGACATCTACGGTGATTCCCATCTTGTTATCAATCAAATCAAAGGAACATATTGGTGTAAAAATGAAATATTAAAAAATTATAAAAACATCGTCGATTATTTTTTAAAACTCTTCTATGATTATGAAATTTAAACTACTCTACATTCATATAAAAAAGTTACGGATATTATGGCATCCCTTACATATCTTATCCATATATCACCAGATAATTCCAAATTCTTTATCAATGATCAATCATATTATACCAATAATGATATTCCCACCATCAACCATATAAAATATAACTAATCTAATACTTTGTACACTCAAAATTACAAATACCTCTCCATAAACAAAATACCTGTGGATCTATCTAGAAATGGAAAAATATCTTTCCAACAACACGTATCCCGTTATGTCATACTAGGGGTTATCCTTTATAAAATAGGGTTTGATGACCTTCTCCTCAGATGTCTTAAATATCCATAGGATCATTGAGATATTTAAGAATTCCATGACAAAATATGTGAAAGACACTTCAATGGCTCAGCTGTTGTTAAACGAATCTTGTAGATGGGATACTACTAGCCTACACTTAACTGATACTATTGTGACTATGTCAATAAGTGCATCAAATGTCAACAAAAATTCAAACTTTCACATATCCCCACTCATGTTCTTCAACCAACTCAATATCTATGGCCTTTTTCATAATGGGGACTTGACCTCATTGGCCTTATTAACCCTCAGTCCTCTTAAAGATATAATTACATAATCATAACAACTGAATATTTCAAAAAATGGGTGGAATCTATCCCTCTTATCTCTACTAAAGTAGATAAGATTTTCAACTTCATCCATCATCATATTATCTTTTTCTTTGGTATCCATCATAAAATCATCACAGAAAATGGTGGATAATTCATAAATAAGAAAGTTCAAAAACTTTGTGATACTCACAACATAAAACTTAGTTTATCCACACCATATTATCCATAAACCAATGGTCAATACAAAAAATCTAATAAAACCCTTGAAAAAATCCTTACCAAATTTTTTGATTAGGATGGTAGAGATTGGCATCTTCAAATCCCCTTTACATTATGGGCCTATCAAACTAATATTTGAACCCATATGGGTGTTATGCCCTTCTATCTAGTTTATGACACTGAAGCTATTCTTCTCCTTGAAGTCCAGATTCCATCCCCACACATTTCTCATAAAAATTTCATCCCTGAAGAAGAATATTGTTAAGAACACCTATCACAACTTGAATTTTTAGATGAAATCTGAATAAATTCCCTCAAACATATCAAAATTTATCAAGAATGAATCAAACAAGCATATAATAAATATCTCATAAATGTGAATTTAATATTGGTGATTGCTCAACGAAAATCAACACGTCACAAGTATGAAAAATAGTAACATGGAAATATTTCTCCAAATTGGCTTGGACCCTACATCATCACTCAAAAATACACATCTGAAGCATACCATTTAGCTTCTCTTGATGGTAAACCTAAAAATGATATTCTTAATGCCTTGTACTTATGACCCTTCTACTTTTAACCTATCTACGCACAAGACCTTTGTCCAACTAATATCCTCCACTCTCAAACCAACCACTTAAAACCACCCACTTATGTAATAATTTGGAATCATGTGGTCTTTCGTCAGTATACCTAATACAACATTAAACATGGGCACCATGGATCTACCCATAACATATTCCATATGGAAAAGCCCCTTTTATAACTAAGGTACCCCGTAATCATTACTCTCTCACTTCACCATATCCATTAAAAGCACATGCTAAGGATACACATGCTATCTTGTTTATTGAAACCACCCTCCTTAGATGGTATCTTATGCCCACCCTCAACAAAATAAATTAAAAATTATTATGGGATGAAAAACATCTTATAGACTACTCCCTCAAAGGATAGGTATCAAGCCATCACCATCAAAATCAAAATATGATTGTAGACCACTTCCTCGAAGGATGGCTACCCAAAATTAAAAAAAATATATGTAGAAAAAAATTAAAAGCTTCTCGCATTGATCATCTTTCTAAAACCATGTTTAAAAATCCTTATCATCCCAAAAAATATTCCCACATAGATTAGATTTCCTTAAAAGATGCAAACTTCCCGCATTGATCAGGTTACACACTATTAAAGTAAAAGCTCAGGTCAAGCCTAAAACCTCTAAGAAACACATAGTTACTTGTATAAAATACACACAAATCCCAAACATGTCCACAAAATTAAATAATGTATCTCATCACATCCTAAATCCATAACACAACCTTAATGAACTAACTATTGTTAGTTATATATTACTAGTAGTTAAGGTTGCAAATGCATCATGTCAAAATCACCATTACATACATATCAAATCAAATAAATGAAACACATCTTAACCATCATCATATCTATAATCTCATTTAAAAAATTACATAAATCATATACACATAGTTTACACATTCATGTCCAAAAAAATCATATATATATGTCAAAAATTGATGTAAATCTCATTAATGATTAAGATATATGGCCCAGACAATAATCACATCGTAAAATGTACATCGAATATCCTCCAACCACATACTCGACCCTCAATATCCCTCCAAGGTTTGTTGTAAGACCCCGCTATGACCCTTTCCATTGGCTCACTACATACTATGAGTAACGAGGAACCCCTGGTAACACATTTCTTACCACTCCCTCACAATACCTTATCTCCTCCCATAAGGTCTAGTATTGAGCCATGATCACTATACCAGATGACAAAATTTGACCTCTTAATATCACTCTACCCATCCCTCTGAATGTTCCTACTCCTGATGGTGCTCCCACTCTAGACCCAACTGGCCCCATAAATGTTAGTGTACTACCTGTCACACCAAACTGCTACCTTAACAATTCACACCACTAAAAATATCTATCTCGAGCCTACTAAGTCTTCCCAAGATCCATCTCCAAGGTAACAACTCACTGATCCCTCTCACTCACCACTCACGTCAGCCTCGTCATCTCACTCTCCAAGGTAACTGTATGACAGAAAATTAACATGCGACCTTCTTCGCACCTGACCTCCTGAGGTCGTGCTGAGATAGCCAATATAGAATGATTGTGAATGTGAGTGTGGTGACGGGGATCAAGACAATTGGGAAATATTATATCTTCAACACACAATGTTAAGATCTATGAGTCTAAAGAAAAGAATGCTCTCATAACTTGAAGTGGTGTGATAGTTCGGTCTGAGATTAACTGCTCGTATACTCCAATCAATGTTAAGCTCGGCCGAGATTCTATTCGCTAGTTGTTGAACACATGGAAAATGACCTGTGGGTGCCTTGTATAGATTTCTAGACAAGGTCATCGAAGTAAGAACGAGAGGCATGATGAAGCCACATGTATTTATGGGTGATTTTCCGGTCTTGTCTAGAATGTCTTTTCCTAGTCAGCTGCTATGTTCAGTAAGGAAAGTTGTGTAATAATACATGGTGGAAGTGGTGAAGATATGAATACTAATGTATGAAAAATAGCGTCAAAGTCTAACTGATTGGCATTCCTGTTGGGTTGTGGGACCTGAGGATCACAACCAAAGACTTGTGGAGGTGGTGGCCCTTGGATGGTCATGCGCATTATCAAACCATGTTTCTAGGAGCAGTCCAATAGTCAGAGGCTTGATTAGCAACTATGTTTAGTGTATTGAGTTGTTCTATCTTCTCAGAAAAATTTACAGGTGTGTGTAATATTGTCAAACATAAACTGGTGTCAATGTCAGTTATCAATTCTGGCCCGTTGGGTTGTGGGACCAATGGATCACAACTGTATGTAATTTCTTGTTGTGGACCGTTGATGGTCAGACAAAAAGAAATAAAATGACTTTTAATAATCAAACTAATTATTGAAAGAGATCTAATCTATGTTTTTGGAGTTTTCACAATATTTTGGATCAAAGCAATAAAAGCAAACTAATCTATCAAAGGAAATATTTTTGTTCTTTTCTAATCTTTAAGCAATGTGTTCTAATCTAATAAATAAACTAAATACAAGTAGTCAACTAGATGTAGCTGGTTACTTGTGCAAATGTATGAATCTAATCTAAATCAAACAACCTAATCTAATCAAAATCCTCCAAACCCTACCTTGGAGGTGAAGAACAAATCATGACCCTGAAAGGGCTATTGTCCCTCACAACTTCCCTTGTAATGTTAAAAGGAAAACCTATTGAAATGAATGATTCTCTAATCTATTTGATATGAATGATTTCCTAATCTATTTGATATGAATGATTTTATACTTTATTTGATATGAATGATTTACTACTCTATTTGATATGAATGATTTTCTACTCTATTTGATATGAAATTGACAATTCAACACACAAGGAAAACAAACACACAATTCTAACTTGGACAAGCAAGAGCTTTGGAGAATCTAGTTGTGTCTGTATCTATCCCCTCATTATGTTCCTTTCTTTCTCTGAGTGTTCATGTGAGTCCAAGAGATTGGGAATGCAAGAAAAAAAATAAGAGGATGGTGCCTGATTAATGGAAGCTTGATGGCAGTCCAGATGCAATGAAGGTGGAATAGAGATATCACAAGATATTAGAGCTTGGCTATGCAATTCCTAGCAAGATCGTAGCAGTAATAAAATGTAAAATATATAAAATTCTCAGGCCTTTTTCTTGAATACAAGAATGGAATATATAGGAAAGGAGGATGAGAGGTGCCTTCATGCACAAGGAAAGAAGGAGCAATTCCAACCCATTAAATCTATTTAAAAATAGAAAGAGGAAGGAGAGCCAAGCAATCAAAGCTAATTTTAGACAATTCGGTCCATGAATGCATGTAAAAAGTGAAATTAAGTGAACCGTTGCATGATAAAACACTCGTGAATAATATGGAAAAAGTGGGAAGTTTCACCACCCTGCACAGGGCGGTAATTTTAGGACTGCCACCCTGTCTTGGGTGGTGGTTTCAAAACCGCTGCCCAGGTAGGGTGGCAGTTCTGGCACTAAAACCCAAAAATTGCACAGAAGGAGGCATGAAGCTAGAAAGAATGTGGGAAGGATAAGTAAAGACATCTAGGAAAAAAATATATACTGCGAAGGGAAATTAGAGCTCGAACACCTTCTTGAAAGGACTTGAATCATCATTGGGGATTTTTGTAACCGTTTTCTGACAATGTAGCACATGCAATTTTTGGTGTGTACAATAACTACTCAAGCATCCCTATCACTCAAAAACTATAAAAATCTACCAAAATTTTCCTCTACACCTCCTTCCTACCTTGTAGTTGTCTCCTCAATCACCACATACTCCTCTCCCCACTCCACATGTACCCTCACAATCCTCGCTTCCCGGGATATCATCTGCCCCTACCACCACATCGCATACTCAGGTGTCACCCTTAAATCATCTATTTATACAGGAATAACCTCCTCCCCCTCCATCTCTTAGATATCTCTCATCTAATCCATGATAAAATCTATGTCCCCCTCCACCCTCCTATATAAGATAGGATTACCTAGTATATATTATACCAGGACAATTTTTCACCGTACATATCTAAATTGCACTACCTCCACCATCTCTTCCATACGACCCCACATCCATCTCCCCTACTGCATCATCCAAAAATTGTCTCCCTCTCTTGGAAATGTAGGGAAACCCACATATGGTCTCCAAATAACATCATCTGACCGCATCCCATCCAATAAAATTACACAGTACTCTAAACTCTGTAATATAACATTATGAGAAAAATAAATCCTCCACTAGAAAAACCTAACATAAAAATATCTATCATGTCATCTGGCCTAAGGTAGCCCATGTGACCATATCACTTTGATATGCTCATAGGTCCAACTATAGGATGAAGGTAAAACCTAACCCAAACCTCTTCCCTACTAATTGTGACTCCCACAAATCCCTATACCAGTAGAGCTAGCCCCTAATAAAAAATTGTCTGAAACTAAATCATATTTTCCACAACCGCTGCTAGTGCCTATGGAAATTGACCTCCACCGAAATCTGGTAAAGAATATCAACCGAGGTATATCTAATCATAGTATTCAGGGTACTACATGCTACCTAATCATCCCAATAAATATCAAAATAAAAACCCCTAATAACATATGTCATGTTAAGGGAAATATCCTCATACAACAACATCATCACTACCCCTTATTTGGTATCATAAATTGGTATAATTGGATCAACTTAAATAGGTAGCTGTAAGATCATGTAAACATCCACTAGGGAAATTACGATTTCTCTTGTAGGAAATTATAATTTCCCCGTAATTGGGTCCCATTTCCCAAAAAATCCACCATCATCTCCAATTCATGGTGAAAATTCTTGTAATGGCACAATCAACCTAATCCCAATAACTCTAAAATATCCTAATCCTCATCCCCCATATATTCCTGTAACTGCCCCAATAAAGGTGACACTCTATCTATCATCAATAGGTGATTCTTCTCCTACATCCACAAACATAAAAGGAAGATTAAACATAAAAGGAAGATTATTAGTTATTTTGATTAAAAATATACTCAAATCAAAAACATAATCAAAATATGTCAAATTGGAAATGACCCTTAGTGATCGACGTCAATGCTATATCAAACTATAGAATATATATATATATATATATATATGTATGTATGTATATATGTATGTATGTATGTATGTATGTATTATGTGTGTGTTTGTGTGTGTGTGTGTATAATACACACACATATATACGTAAAAATACAAAAAAATGCACCTACCTCTATTTAGGATGGCCGTCGTATTCTCTGTCCACTCCCGCTAGCCTCCATCTCTCAAATAGAAAAAAATGCAAGTTTATAACAAGCTTATCACATCATATATAGTGAGCATAATGACCTCTCATGATTATCCACCACTTATGAGAGAGAGAGAGAGCTTGAATATCTCACAGAATTGCATATAAAATGAAAAAGTTACACTCGTACGATGTCACAAATTTCCTCCAAGTAATCAACAAGAAAAAATTGAACTCAAGGAAAGGTGAATAAAACATGTTTTCCAATACGATTCAAAACTTGCACAAGGAGGGAAAATAACATAAAACAAAGAGTAATAAAAAACTAGCAAGGTGAGTAACATGATTACCGAAACTAATGATATTGATCTCTGAGAACTAACATAATCATGTGAACATCGATATTGTTGCACTCCAATAGAATCAAAGATGTGAATGCTCCAATGATTAGCAAGAGATTAACAAAAAATAAAAAAAGTGTGTCTAAGGAAAAACAGTCTAGAATTCTCATAGATAAAAAAGGAGGGGTATTTATAGGAGTACTTTGTAACTCCCATGTTCATCATAACTCCAAAAGGGAGAAAGGATTTATATTACATAATGGAAAATTAACTCCTTTATGATGCAAACTGACGCATATGACAGAATCTATGACATAATTTTCCATATAACTCATAATAAAACCTAGACCTATGATCTCACCTAAGTGAGATGACTCACAATGGGTGAGGGAAATTCACATAATAAAATGAAATAAAGATGAATAATATCCCTCACACCAACACCCCCTTCATCGAAGCATAGGTAGAGGTCATGGAAAGTCATAAAAGAAGGAGAACTCCCCTAAACGCCCTAAAAATATGTGTCATATGGGTCTTGACAACTAAAGGCTTGATAAGGTACCCATGTACAAACAATTTTCTTTCTAGAAAATAAGAAGAGGAAAGAAATGGGTCCCGACAACTAGGCCCGATGAGGTATCCACGTGTAAGAAGAATCTCACGTAAAAGATAAAAAATACAAGGGAAAACATCCACTTACAAGAGATAAAAGACTCACTTAAAAAACATAAGAAAGATGCATCAAATAGGTCCCAATAACTAAGGCTTGATAAGGTGCCCATGTACAAACTGCAATATTTCTATAAAAAGAAGAATATGAGGAGAACAAGAGAACTAGCCAACTCCTCCAAAAGATGATTTCCGATGAACTACCATGGAATTTGAAGGGACTAAAGTTATGTAATTAGTGACGGAGGGAGGAGGAACATGAAGTGTCTCTGATGATGGCTCAAAATGTACAGGAGACAATATGTAGAGTGAGGCAATGACATTCTTATCAAGATCCATAAAGTGGGAGTTTGTAAGTACAAATAAATCATCAAGTGTGCTGAACTGCTATGGAAGAGAATCCTATAGAGGCAAAGGAGGTAAGAAATCTTGAAGTATATGTGTAGAAGTAGTAGTGGAACTCACCCAAAGATGAGAGCACAAGTGAAGATACTTGTCTTGAGTGAAGGTTTCGATAAATAATCCTGTAACCTAATATGAAGTCTACAACTATGTAAAGTATCCAAGAACAGTGTTAATGATGTGGTCTTCAACTTGTAGAATGAAGAAGGTCCATCCGCATCGAACAATGTTTCTTCCCTTAGGAATAATAGAAATGGTGTACTGAAATTCCGCCCACTCCATAAAGGAACACGAAGGAAACAATACGAAGAACTTTAAAGCTGGTCCATAATTGAAGTGTGACTTTGGTATGATAAATAGGTGCTCAAGAAATGAAGGTAATGCCACTGAAGTAGAATTATTAGAGTATGGTTAGATAATTTAATGAAATAATGTCCATATAAAGTGAAGTTATGACAAATCCCACAATGGTATGATGAGGATCCACAAGAAGAGTTGGATCAATGATGATCTACAAAATAGTAGACGTGAATGATATCCCAAAAGGGGCACTCCTGTCAAAGGAGATGAATGAATCCTCTAAAGTACAAATGTGTGAAGGATCTATATAAGGAAGAGAAAATCCCTGTACTACAACACAAGTGGGATTTGCGAAGAGAAATCTAGGGTCCAATAGATACTCATCCCAAAAAGGTTGCTCAAAAAATAGAAGAGCAATGTCTAATAGGTATGAATCATCATCATAAAAATTAAGAGTAAAGGGTGTAATGAAACTATGAGGCTAAGAACATGACTACCTACTGTCCAGTGGATAAATATGGGGTTCAACATTCTCTGAAGGTGACCGAGAGAGGGATTTTATGTATCCTCATCAATACTCTCATCATAAAAACTAGAAGAACAATCCCCATCATTAGAAATATAAACAAGAAAATCTATGCCATCTGAACTATCATCACATAAAGTAGGTGGGGAGAAAACAATATCGGAAGAAGAATTAGTAATAGAAATCTATGAAGGCTCTCCAAATAAATACTGAAGAATTCTCCAAAATATGAAAGGAAAATCTGTGTGCGCTATTGATGGTAAAGAGGCATGGAAATATACATCAACAAATGACGAAGAACTATGCCACAAATGTCAATGCAATTATTAAGCTGATATAAATAATTGGGAGCAGGTTCTTGTCCATACAAGTATGGATAGAGATCTTGTTGGATGAGAAAATGTTCCATGATCAAATTCCATGATGCATAATCATCCCTACCAAGAAGAAGTGGAGGAGGATGTAATGCAGATTTGTTCCTACAAAGTATAAGTATGGGAAGAAAATCCTCCATGGAACATCCACAAATAAGAGAAATTAGTGAAAAAAAGTCATGAATGACAAAGCACACTCAAATGGACATCAGACTCAGCCAAAAATTCATCTAGAATGTAAGAGAAGAAGGGTGTGAGAATACACTCAAGGTTGTAAGACGTTGGACTTAGAAGAAAATGCGTCTGCATATGATTATAACACCCCATAACAATAATTTTTAACCCCCCTTGTTTTGCGACACTTTATAAACAATGCATAGGTTATAATCAAGTGTATTCATGTGGTGTGAAACCTTTGATTAATCACCTTGAAATCAACCTAATAATGTGCAAGTGTGGAGACCATAATGTGTTTCTACACACGCAACCCAAAACAACACCATAACAAAAGTAATAAAGGAAGAAACAGGAAGAGGAGTAAAAAGTAAGGTCCTAAGTGAGAAAATGTGTCTCACATTGCTTTGAAACAAGAGAATCATTTTCCGCAAGGTTGTGGCAGCTGCACTAACTAACCCACAAGCAAAAGGATCAAGAGTTTGATTATAATGTAAAAGTGACTAAAAATGAGATGAAAGGCCTTCAGAAGGCAAGAGAAATGACCTGGAAGGCAGAAAAGAGATACACACTCCAACAAAATATTAGTAGTAAAAAATTGCCAATAACGCTTAAAAAAACACTTTTAAAATGCCATATTAACTTAATTTTAGAAATTAAAAGGACAAAAATGTGCTATTAAAATGTTAAAAGGACAAAAAGGAGGTTCGTCACTGTGCCAGCTAAGCATCTTGTCTTCCTCAACCATTTCTGCAGGAATCACACGGTATGTTTCCCCCATTATCTGCTTAACTCTCTTGAGCACTCCATTTTGGAGTTTCAAAAGCATGCTCGTGTGGTTCCTTTGAACCGGGGGCTAATTTTCTTGCTGCATAAATTGTGTCTTCTTCGGTCTCTTGGTTTCCCTTCCTCCCCCGGCTCTGTTCCCCCTCTTCCCGGTTCTGCGGCTGCTAGCCCCATCTCTCCACATTCTGTCCCCACCACTGTTGCTAAAACCCCTCTGCCAACCTTCCTGGATCCTTCTCCCATTACCCCCCACCTCTGCTCCCACCCCCTTTGCTTCCACTTCGGCCAGACCGGTTACTAGGTCCTCTAGAAGACTGAACCTTGATACCCCTTCTGTGGGGAAGGGTCCTCAAGAGATTGAAATTGCCCATAACCTCCTCAATATTAGTAGGGATAGTTCTCAGGAAGAAAATTTGGAGAGCTCCACAAATAGGTTGGAATCCTTAGAAGCTGACATGAAGCTATTGAAGGAGGAGGTCAAAAACTTGGCAAAACAAAAAGGTAAGAGGAAGAAGGAGGAGGAGGTGGCTCTGAATAATAGTCAGATTGAAGATATTTACAAGAAGCTGAACTCCTTAGACTCTCATTTAGGGAAGGCAAAGACCCACCATGATTATAATATGGCCATTTTTAATGCAATTGAAGAGTTCATTGAGCAGCATGTTTGTAGTGTCTCCAATCTCAACGGGGTTCCCCGCAACCCTTTGGGGCACTAATAAGGAAAGCAAAAGGACCATTGATCAGCTGGATGTTACTGAATCTACCCACATGACGACTTTGGCTATGTTCAAATCTTGGCAAATTATCAAATCCAACATCGAAAAATCCACAAAGACGTAATTGTGGGTGCTTTTGTTGCACTTCTTTGTAATTATTGCTATTTTTTTGCTATCTTTTTGCTACTTTTCTGCAGTGTTTGTTATGTTTTTGTTTTGATGGGGGTAGCTACTCTTTGGCTACTTTGGGCTTCATTGTCCCATCTGGATTTTGATCCTGTTTGTTCTGGTTCTCATTCCTATTCTGGGTTCTAGGCCCTCTTTTGTTCTTAAGGGTATAGTCCCTTTCAAAAAACTATTTGCCAAAAATTAAAAAAAAATGTTAAAATTAAACGATAAACTATACTACTAATCTAATTTAAAGAGCTTATAAAAAATTAGATGCCTAATTAATAAAAATAAAGGCTTAATTAAATGATTTAACCACCTTAAATAATTGAATCAGATCCTAAATAATTAATTAAGACCTAATAATGACATTAAACCACCTTAAAAAGGATATTAGATCCTGATTTTTAAGGCTAAGATCTAATGATTGATCTAAGCCTTACCCTTTTCAAATTAACACCACCTTTAATTAAATTATTAAATCTAATTTTTAATTAAATACCTAACAATTAAATGACTACATATAATAAAAATACCTCTTATAAATTAATCCTTATCTTTTTAATTGATTATTAAATCATAATATTTAAAAACAATGATCTAATTAGAAAAAGAACTTATGTTAAAAACTAGATGCCTAATTTAAAAAAATTTAAACCCTTAATTAAGATTAATTTAATTCAATTACCCACATATGATCTCACCTAAGTGAGATGACTCACCATGGGTGTGGAAAATTCACATAATAAAATAAAGTAAAGGTGAATAGTATCCCTCACACCAATAACTTATATATAGGCACTTCGACCAGATCAACACTGATTTCTAATTGCCATCGATTCATGATGAATTAGTATCGATTAGGTAATCGGTATCAATCCTCCGTTCAATTACACACTTTAAAATTTGTGCCTCTTTTTGGTCCCCAAGACCCCCTACAAACCAAATTACATCTTATATTTTGAGCCTATGTTTCCCAATCCCCCATGGATTCCACAACCTCTCAGGTACATATTCCCTCGGCTTCCTGCAAGTCATATGCATATAGGTGGAGAACCCATTGGTCCCTCCTATAACTTAAATTCTTGGTCGCATAAGCCCACCTTTGTGGAAATATAATTTCATGCTTAGTCTTGGGGCATATCAAAATGAAACACAACTATTTATAAATGCAATCTTACACCAAGCCTATACAATCTTGCATTTATCTATCCATCCATTCATTGAAACCAATGACCATCACAATGGCTTGCAATGACCCCCCGTTTAAGGGGGGATCACCTATCTAACATAAATCTAACTATCTCACTTGTTTTTTTCCAGTGGCCTATCTATCACAAACCACTTAACAAAAAGGGGAAAATGTAGACACTTGTTGGACCCCTACAAGATGCTAAGTACATTTGGCGTGAATGATTTTGACATGCAAGAGTTAGGCATGAAGGCACATGCGAGAGTATTAAAGAAAACACACGAGGGTTCACACCCGGTCCAAACATGTTCAAAGACTTAGCCACATTTTGATAGAACTGGGAGATGAGTGGTTGGAGTGGCAGACAAGCAAGGTTTTGGAGATAAGAATAGAATGTGAAGACTTGTAGTTCAAGTAAATTATATTTTTGGGATATATCTCATACAAAGGAAGACCATGCGACATGCATAATTCTAGAGATAATAATAACATATAAGCTAGGAGTCAACTAAAGATAATCTATTATTAGTGAGCTTGCATGATTTTATAATTATCTTGTAGCGGCGCATGACTATTCTTAGCATGTAGCCTATTTTGGAGAGTGCATGAGTAGTAAAGGAAAATTCCCCACTACCTATAAATATGTATTGATTTTTATGGTTTGGATATCGATAAATATGTTGTAAGGTTATGTTGTTGGTTCATGAGTGCACGTAACCCATGGTGATATTGTTATGTATGTATGAATCTTTTGTGTTTTAAAACAATTAATATGATTGATATTTATGGATGGATATTGGTTATTGACATATCTGTTAATGGTTCTTGATTTGATTATGGTTCTTGTTAATATTCTTGCATATGGTTAAGATCTAGATATAGTTTATGGTATGATTTATTCTTGAATGGATATTATGGATCCAGAATATTTGTATGATCATGCTAACTCCTTGAATAAGATTCCATAAAAGAGGGACCTGGTACCTTTCCGCACTTTGGGTGAGTGCTCTTGTTTTTCCTGGGTGATGTGCCAGCATGCCTTGGGCTATTATGGGTAAAATAAGAATACATTTTGGCTCCATTATTGGGACCTATTTTATAGTTGTTTGCTAGGATGTTGCATGATGAAGACATACCAGTTGACCTTGACCAGTATTGAAGAGTGGTTAGACAATTTAGAGGAAGAGTATGCTCACATATTTAACATTGGACCTGAATTTAATGCATGTGCATGGGTTGAATAGAATATGTATCATGAGTTGTATGAGATGTTTTTCTATATTTTCCCTATAGATCTGTATGAGTGGCTGGTTTCTTATGCATCGAAGAGAAATTGGAGGTTTCAAACACTTGTTTGGATGTAGAAAGAATTCTAGGCTTTACGTAATGCTGATATGACTTGGACATGTGATGTAGATCATTGGTGGAGTGGTGTTTCTGAATAGCTATATTTTGGAGTACACAGTTTCTACTTATTCCTTTCTAGAGGTTGCTAAGTTCCAATTCTTATGCGAACCCATAAGATCATATTTGTGTGGTATCCCTTTAGCAATTAAGATCTTGATCATGACCCTAGATTTGGAACAATGTCCTATGGCTAGCTAAACCCCACCATGTGTGGGGGTAGGAGCAGGTGTGGTGAAATATGGAGTACTTGGTGGCAGAAAGGTAGAGAGAAGAAAGTGGCTTAAGTTTAATGAGGCACACAAGAGGTATTTAGAGAAGCAGTGTGAAGTTACAAAATGAATGGATTTGTGGAGAGAGATGGCTCGTGAAGGATTTGGAGCTCATGTAGAGGACATGGAGCTAGAGCATATGGAAAACTCCCCCATTTGGGAAAGCATGGCAGAGAACCCTCTTCAGTTTCAGATGAGAGTGTGTCAATCGGTGGAAATATAAGGACCACAAGTGCGCATTTGATCCCTCCTGGTGACCTAGCCCTTGCACTTGGTTTTCCAGTTTCTACGATAATCATTAGTAAGAAAGCTAGTGTGGGCAGTAGAGTAGCAACAAATAGATTTAATTTGTAATCAATTTCAGGAGTTAATCAGGTAGCTTATTCATCTATGGTGGTGTAATCGTCATCTGTGTTATTTGGAGGTCTGGTTGGAGGTATATTTTCTGGCATGTCATCAACACAGAACATGGGCATGTAGAACATTGGTATCATGTCTAAAAGTAGTACAACTTCACAGACTGTGGGAGTTCAGTTTAGCACAATGTTGGGACAAAAGGTAGTGCATCCTCTGAGTCCATTTCCTACTACAGGAGGGGATCAGGAGGATAAGTGGCTTGGGATCTAGCATGGATCTAGTGGTTTTGGGGATGGAGGAAATACATGAGGTAATTTAGGTTTTGGATCTAGTGGGCATGATCTGCACTAACCCCAAAAAGTATATTTATAGATGTCTCTTCATCTCCTAGAATATAGAGGAATTGAAGATGCAACTGAGCATGTGCATATGTGTGAAATAATATGGCACGTGTTAAGGGGATCACAACTCCCAAGCATAAGGAAAGTTAATTTGCTACCACATTACAAGGGTGCGCACATAGTTGGTATAGGAAATATGATCTGAGCCAAACTTGTGTAGACTATACCATGCTATGTGATGCTTTCTTGAAAGAGTTCCACATACCTGAGTTTGAGTAGAAGAGCATCAGTGCACGCTGAAGGACATCAAGTAGGGCATGGACTGAGAGTGTTAGGGAGTATGATGCACAATTCAAAACTCTGCTATCAAAGTTATCTTATGACATTAACCCAAGTCATCATGCTCAATGGTTCGTTGGAGGTTTGATCACACTTTTAAAAAGGTGCTCTCACACAAGAATTATATAGATACAGACGAGGCACTTGAGGTATCTCTGTGCACTAAGGAAGTTGGGAGTGTAGACACTAGTGTTAGCCCATTTTTGGAGGCCTAGATTGCAGTTATGGCCAAATAGTTAGAAAAATTATCAGCTAATTCAGCTCATGAGATGTGCAGTGGTATTTGGTGCACAGATTGTGAAGTAGAAGGACATACTAAGGATAGTTATCCTCATAAATCAGTGCATGCCATGTTGTTGGATTGTGAGATCTATCACTTAGATCATGATTCAAGTAGGTTCCCATTGTTGCAACACACGATAAGGAAGAATGTGTCTTGTTATTGTAAGATTTGTAGGTCTACCACTCATGATACAAAGAATTATAGGTTGATTGATCAGATTCATGATGCCATTGATACTGGTGTATGTTAGACCAGTGTTACAAATAATTCTAAGGAACAAGGTGAGCATCATGATCATAATCACAATGAAGGGAACTCTGATAGAGGTTGAGGTAGAGGTTACAGTTACCATGGAGGATTCAGAGGCCGAGGTCGTGGTGGTGGAAGAAGTGAATTTCCATGAGGAACATGTTATACATGTGGATCCCCTGATCATTACAGGTGTGAATGCCCTCAGAATATTATTTTTTCTTTTTGCAGAAAGAACCATAATTATGAAGAATGCCCAAATTTGTATGCACATCTGAGCAAGAAGCATAAGTAGGATAAGGGCACAGAATGGTTAGAGTACAATGCACTGTGGAAGATTAGTGGATGCTGAAGTTAGTGCACGATCCTGAGATGATACCTGTGTTAGTCACTACACGTGCTAAGGCTGTGCATGCAAGGGAAATTCCAAAGTAGAAGCCTATTATTACAAAAGGAGGAGGTATTACATGCAAAGTATCTAGACCCTACTCATTAGAAGGAAGTTTATCAAGAAACCATGGAGGTTATTAGAAATTTGTAGGGTGAGATACAATGCTTAAAAGAGTAGTCGCAGAAGATGGAGTAGGAAAACACAGTTGAACTCCCTCAGAAATATGTTGATGACTTGAAGCAGGTTTGTAAGATTCTATGAAAAGAGAACATCATTCCTTTATTAGGGGAATGGTTAAGGGGGAAAATCCCACATGTTGGAGTTGAGTGCGATGGATAAATTTTACATGCTAACTTACCTCCTCATAGTCTAGATTATGACAAAGAGATCACTCTGAATGTAGTTGTTGATGGATGGTTGTTAAGTAACATTTTTATTGATATAGGTGCAGAAGTGAATGTACTCACTTTGGATGCGTGGAATCAGATGGGGAGGCCACCATTACAACCATCTTCAAATGTGTTGTTTATGGAAAACAAGACTAAAGCCACGCCCATTGGAGTCTTGAAATATGCTACTATTACTATACAAGGGGCCAAGTTTACTAGGGGACTTTGAGGTCTTCGGTGCTTGCAGAGGAAGATAATTTCCAGCATTGCTTGGGCACCCTTGGTGTTATGCAAATAATGTTGATTTGTGCTTCAATAAAGGATATATCAGTTTTGAGAACAAGGAAGAGCACATGTCATCATTCCTTTAACAGATGGAAAAATATGCACCTTATGTAGAACCTTTGAGTGAAGAGGATTTGAAACAAGAATTTATGTGTGCACCATTAGAGATCTTGAAGTACTTGAGCCATCAAAGGAAGGAGTTATTCAATGGGATGATGCACAGTCTATGAGTGATACTACAAGTGTTGCATGTGATAACTAGGCACATGAGACTTATGAAATGATTGGGCATGAGATGAAGAGTGTAGTCAGGTGCATAAGTAGGCCGCGCTGTGTTAGGCATTTGGGCAGTAACCAGGTACCAAGGTACACTGGTGAGGGAAATCCTGAAGTATTTTTGCATGCTATGGAAGCCCAATGGACAAATCAAGTGGAAAGAAGGAATATGATGGTATATACCTTGCATGGGACAACAGTGCGCTGGTGGATGGTACACAGAGATGGTCTTTGAGAGTGACGAGAAGTGAGAATCACTTTCTCTACTAAGATTTCTTTGGAGTAATGCACCTACCAAGACATGTGAATTTCATGGGAAGGATGCTCAACACCATGTTCAGACAGTTTGAGAGACTCTGGAAAAAGGGGTAGGAGGCCTTACCACCTTCACTATGGGTGCATAAGTTCTACTACACCTTGCAAGGCTGTGCATGTGCATGGTATGTTTATGTAGAGTTGAATAGAGAAATAGGGAATTGGCAAGAATTGACTATAGGTATGATTCAGACCTTTGACTATTTTTCCACTAAACCTCCAGTGAATGAGGCATTATAGGTTATGAAGTGCTTGACATTGGGAGATAGTGCAAAGGTTGAGGAACTTATTCAGGAGTTACTAGGTGAGTCAGATCTAGAGGCATGCTTTGAAGAAGAAGAGACAGATGCAGAACAACTTGGGTGCACCTGCCTAGAAAAGGAAAAGGTAAGATGGTCTATGTAATTGATGATGAAGAAGTGGAGAATATGGATGTTGAGCATACTAAGGGTATGCACGAGGTCTTAGACAGTGTAGATGAGAAGGTGTGCACGTATCATGAGCCTATGAAAACATGAATAAGTTCAACATTGGGACAGATGTTGAACCTAAGGAGGCATCATTGGTGATTATTGGTCTAACTCAGAGGTTGCTAAGATAATTGAGCTACTACATGACTTCCAGGACTTATTCCCTAGAGTTTGTCATGAGTTCAAATGAAGTACATTACTCTTTGGGCGAGATGAGGATAAAATTAAAGGAATGTGCACACCTGGTTAGGAAGCGGCCTTACAAGATGAATCCTAATCTGTGTCAAGGTAAAGGAAGAAATTGATAAGATGTTGAATTCTGGAATCATTGAGCCCATTGAGGAGTCAGAGTGGGTTAGCCCTATGGTGATAAGTATAAATAAATATGGAAGAATAATAATTTGTGTGGATTATAGGGAGTTGAATGCTGCATGTGTAATAGATCCCTTTCCCACACCTTTTACTGAAGAGATTCTGGAAGGCATTGCAGGGTGCGAGATCTACTCCTTCACTGATGGATTTTCTAGATATCATCAGGTGAGGATAGCTAAAGAGGATCAAGAGAAGAAAAATTTCACCAATGAGTGGGGAATTTTTTCATACACAGTTATGCTTTTTGGATTGAAGAATGTGCATGAAGTCTTTTCGTGCATTATTGTGCAAGCATTCAAGGATTTTATTCACAAGTTTTTTCAGGTTTACTTAGATGATTTGACTGTTTATGGGCTAGTGAAAGATCACTGTGATAATTTAAGACTTATGTTTGAGAGGTGTCAGTAGTTGAGCATCTCCTTAAACATTAAGAAGTGTGTTTTTGCTACACCTTTTGGAACTTTTCTAGGACATATTATTTGTAAAGAAGGCTTGTTGGTAGATCCTGCTAAGGTTGTTGTTATTTTGGGATTAGAGGAACCTACTAACCAGAGTGAGGTGCATGGATTCTTGGGGCACATAGGATATTACAAGAATTTTATCAAAGGATATGCTAATATTTCCTTGCCCCTTGGAGGAATTATTAACGAGTAAGGGAAAGTTCCATTGGGGTGAAGCACAACAGTGCATGTTTGAGACATTAAAGGAAAGGCTTACTACAACGCCTATTCTATGCTTTCCTTCATGGACCAAACCTTTTCATGTGCAAGTGGATGCCTATGGCATGGCTATTGGTACTATATTAGCCCAACCTGGAGAAGGTATTGTTGATCATCCTATTTTTTTTGTAAGTAGGAAGTTGACCCCAACTAAACATAATTATACAACTACAAAACACGAAGCCTTGTCCATGATTTACATCATGCATAAGTTTTGACAATAATTTCTAGCAACACCCTTTATCTTCTAATATAGATCACATGACACTTAAGTATTTGGTGAACAAGCCCATTTTGTAGGGGTGCATATGTCATTGGATTCTATTGTTTCAGGAATTTGATTTTATAGTGGTGGTTAAGCCAAACAAGAGAAATTATAGACTAGATCATTTATCAAGGATTAATTCAGGTGAGGATGCACAGAGCATTGAGGATATAATGTTAGATGCACATTTATTTAGATTAAACTATGTGCCCTCTAACTTAGAAGATATTTTTGTATTTTTTGAACGTATGGTGGCACCTAAAGGGATGAAGAGTTTAGAAGAAAAAATAACTTGTCATACGCGTCGTGCCTTATATTTTGATCAGTGGAGACTTATACAAACTAGGTCGGGATGAAGTTTTGTGCTGGTGTGTGCTTGAGCATGAGTGCAAAGATATTATGGAGGAAGCTCATGGTGGGATTACAGGTGGACATTATGCAGGAGATGCTACTGCATGCAAGATTTTATTGGTTGGTTAATGGTGGGAAACATTGTATAAGGATTGTAAAGAATATTGTAAGGTTTGTGATCATTGTCAATGCCTTGGAAAGCCTGGGCATAGAGATGAAATGCCTTTGAGGCCTATTTCTAGTGCAGAACCTTTTGAAAAGTGGGAAATTGACTTTGTGGGTCCTATTTCCCCACCCGCGCGTAGGAATGGATCACGCTACATTATAACTTGTACATATTATCTTACAAGGTGGGAAGAAGCGGTGCCTATAAAGGATTACACGATAGCTATGGTAGTAAGGTTTCTATGGGAAAACATTATCAGTAGGTATGGATGCCCATTGAGTTTGACAAGTGATAGGGGCACTCACTTTTTGAATGAGACTATCAGGATATTATTTGTTGAGTTTATGGTGGCACACCATAAAACAACACCCTATCACCCTCAGGCTAAAATGGGACTACTGAAGATTTCAATAAGATATTGGGGCATACATTGACTAATATTTGTGATGTTGGAAAGAAATACTAGGATTATAAAGTCTCTTTAGTACTTTGGGCATACATGACAACTTATAAAATATTGAACAAGGCCACACCCTTTCAGTTAATGTTTGGTGTGGAGGCTATTTTTTCCAGTGGAATTCATGTTACCTTCTTTGTATATATTACGTGCAGGAGGTTTGGCTGATGTGAAAGCACTTGAAGAGCACATTGATAAAATGATGCAGTTGGATGAAAGGCACACCATTTCCAGATGGAGTCAAAAGATAGAAAAGGCCAGGTAGAAGGCATGGCATGATAGGCATATTAAGGATAAGAAGCTTGAAGTTGGACAAATGGTTCTTCTTTATGATTCCAAGTTCTTGCACCACCCTAGAAAGCTCCAAGTGCATTGGTTGGGACCATATGTTGTGACTTACATACTTGATTCAGGCACTTTCTAGTTAGAGGCACTGGATGGAACACGGTTTCCCAGTTACTTCAATGGGAGTAGGTTGAAGCCCTACTATAAATAAGTCTTCTTGGTGTTTGTAATAAGGAAGTATTTCCATTAGATTAGATTTCCTTTAATGCATTTCCTTTATATGTGTTTCCTTTCATCGTTGTTATGCTTTGTCAATTTAGTTCAATGTTTTGTGTAATAAGTGTGCTTATGCACCAAAAGTTGATTACTTTCTAGTGATTTCATGCGCAGAGGACCATGCATACCCTTAGTGTGGGGTAGATTGAAGTGTAGAAGATAATAAAATGGTTTACACCCTTTATTAGGGATTGGCTTAGTTAAAGGCACATTTGAGAACTTTAGCGCAGAAGTGGATAAGTATTGTGCATAAGGTGTTCTGAGGAAGGTTGAGATGATTGAAGACCACACAGGAAAAAGTGATATCGTAGTGTAACATGTGAGGTAGGCAGTGGCATGAGAAACTACTTGGGATATGGCACAGAGTTTTGATACTTTGGTGCAGAGAGGCATGTGAAGGAGGTATGAGGTAGAGAAGTAGTATTAATGTGCCAGAAGGTTACGACTGTAACGTGCATGAGGTGAAGTCACAAAATTTGTTATAAAGGGAAAAGGAACTTTATGGAAAAAGTAACTTAAAAGTGTGGGTTGGAAGTACAAATTTGACCATTGGAGGGTCATGAAAAAGTATAAATAGGGGGTTAGGGTAGTCATTTGGCTACCTTTATTTTGAATAAATCAAAGAGCTACCAAGTAGTTTGGATAGTGACAAAGGGTTTGGAAGCGAAGCGAAGTATTTGCAACCTAGGATTGCTTGTGATTTGTACAGAGATCCTTGCGGAGAGGTGAGTTGGAATTGGCAGTGGAGTAGTGAAGGTTTGCATACAATTTTAGCAGTTAAAAGTTCACCAGGCTTGGTAGAGAAGGTTCGAAGTACATGACACCTAGGGCACGCGAAGAGAAGCGAAATGGCACCAAAACCTAGAAATTTACACAAAGAGGCTGTAGGTTTTGGTGGAGGAGTCCCTAGAAGAAATATATTCTGAAATGCAATACCCTCTAGTTATGGTATAGGTGGAGTTATGGAAATTGAAGCTCACTCACTATAAAATTAGTAAGTTTAACCGCCGCAGGGAGGAGAATGAAAATAATATGAGGAAAGACCTGACAACAACACTCCCCCAGGGGTATATGAGGTGGGAAACCCTTGAATTAATGACTTGGTACATAGAGAGTTGGGAAAAACTGGTGTTTTGTATTTATGGGAGCTTCCATTCTTTGCAAAACCCGCACATTTGTTTCAGTGGTTGATGTCACGGTACACAAGGACTTCTTCTACTTCACGAGGAGGAGGATGCACCTCACAATACAATTGATTGAATGGGTTACAGGGTTAAAAAGCACAAGTGAGGATGTGTCTTTAGACTTAAATTCCATAACTAAGATTGAGGAGCTTGCCAAGAAACTAAACTATGATAAGGGAGGTAGGGCTTATACCATTGCAGATTTGAATGATCCGACACTTAGGGTCACTTCCTAACTCGTGAGCTACAATTTGGGTGTGTTGGAGTGCTGGACATATATACATAAGAGGTTTATGTATGTAGCTTACAGAATCTCAAAGAGGGCACATTACAACCTGGCACAGTATGTTGCAGACAACATCATAGAGGAGGCATGTTTGCAAAATGAAGAAGGAGAAAAAATCACATGGGGTTCCATCCTTATTTTGATAGTATTTTGGGAGGTAGGTGTCCTAGATGGACCTGATGGGAATGTGTGGGTTTACCCACCAGTAGATCAATCACCTGCCATACAATTTGTAGGATTCACTTACGATGGAATAATTTGAAATTCATAGAAGGCACACATTCATAAATGGTATGAAAAACTACACGAGGCCTTTGAGAATGAATGGTGCATTCCGTGTGAGCTCCGTATAGTGGTTGGAGATCAAGTGAAGTTTTTAGTAATGCAACACTTCAGTCTTTGCAAGATTCAAAAAGGTGAATAGAGAGATGGGGTCGTGGTTCAAACTCCCATTTTCATTCACCGTAAAGTATTTAAAGTGCTCCATTAGTAGGCTAAAGGATGCACAAAAATTGACCTATGATGTAGATAAGGTGGATTCTAATTTACACACTCTTCATGATACTTATAGGTATGAATCCAAGCCTACATACCTCAAAGTATTGGAGCCCAAATTCTTGGATCTACACCCACAAATCAATGTAACCATTAAGGGATTTATCCATAGATTATTTTTATAGTTACACCCCAAGACACAAGGGGGAGTTGAGGTGGAAGTCATGGATTCCACTTTCCCTAAGCCTTGAGAAGCACCGATACCTCCCATAAAGGTGGTATAGGTGGAGGTAGTAGATGAAGAAGAAAGTGAAGGGAAATTGGATACTTCTCACAAGAGAAAGTATTACATGCACAGAGGTAGTAGTGAGGTCATGGGAACCTTGCAGCAAGGTGGTGTTGAGCATAACAAGAGAAGTACCCTAAGGTGCAGGAAGTCTCTAGCATAGAGACTAAGGCCAGGACTGAAGGAAGAAGAGGACTATATTGCGTTCAGGGAAGAACTTGAGCAAGAATTAGAGGAACAAGCTAAGAGAAGAGCCGAAGAGAAAGAAAAGGTGGAGGTTGCAGGTGCACAGAAAGGTAACAACAATGGTTACTGATGAAGTAAAACAGAATTCACCAGTGCAGTCTACCAAGCTAGGTGAGAAGGACAAGGGTGATTCCTTTGTGATTAAAGAAGAAAAAGGACTAGGGAAAGGTACCAGTACCCCTACCCTAAATAGGTAAGGATAAAATATGAAGGCAAAAAGGAAATGGTGGACCCCAAGGTCACCACATATGGATTTTGTTAATGACCCAAAGAAAGTGTTGCACGAGCATTTACAGAGTAATTTTCCTACAGAGTAATTACATGCTTGGGAGCTACTGGACCTAGAGGGAGGAGTGTCCAAAACAAAGAAGATGCTGAGTTGGAATCTACATTCACATGCAGAGGAGCCATAGTTTAAAGTAAGTGAGCATGTAATTGAGATAATGATTTTATAGAAAAATCCTGGACAAAAGTATAAGGCCATCGATCCTAACCACTTGACAGATGAGCAGGCATGCAACACCTTGAACAAATTGGCTTCAGAAGTGGTGAAAAGGAATTTGGACTCGAGCACTATAGTACGCACCCTTGTCATTGACAACAAAGATAAGGAACAAGAGATACACTGACTGCGTAAGGGGTTGTGAGGTGAACATGGCTGAACTAAAGAGGCGTATGATAGGGCCGACACACTAGTAAAGCAAGTATTGGGACAATGCCCTTCATTAGTAACCCAGGCTAGGAAAGACAATGGGGATGAGATGGAATACTTAGAGGACCTAGTTGGCATGATTTTTGTCAACATCAAATGCATGAGGCCTATAACAGAGGAAATTATAAAAGAGAAGAAGAATAAAAAATTGTAGTAGAGACCATGATCACTGAGTTGGAGGACTTTCTCACCCAACTCAAGGAAGCAAATACAAAAGTGGATATTGGATTTAATAGGTGCAGGAAGTGTGAGTCATATATTGATGCGAGGTTAGTGGATGAGGAAGTAACTCCGAAGTCTATATAGGAAAAGACACCAACAAATAAAATAGAGTGCACTCAACTGGTATTGGATACCACAGCGTAAAAAGATAAGGTTAGGGTAAAGCATGCGAAGCTTGAGAAGAGAATTGGTGAGTTCCAAAAATCTATATTGGAACACATGGATAATATGGATGGTACTTGCATGTAAATAGAGGTAGTGATGAAGGAGCTAAAAAATCAAGGGAGATGAACTAACACCTGACCAAGTGCCAGGGATTGTGGAGGTTGTGTCGATAAAATCCTTGAAGGAATTGGAAGAATGGAAGAAGCTAGTAAGTGAAGTAGATGAAGAATTTTATGAGGTTTTCCAAGAACCTTAGTTCTTCCTGGTATACTACTCATTTTGCAATTTTTCCATTTTTGAACTTGTATTCTTCTTCTTGGAGTTTTGGACCTGATGAACGAAGAATTGCTGAGGGAAGAAATCTAGCTAGTGTGGGGTAATGTTGGACCCCTAAAATATGCTAAGTACAGGAGGAATTTTTTTTTTTGATGCACAGGAGTTAGGTGCGAAGACATGCATGGGAGTATTACAGACAGCGCACGAGGGTTCATGCCCAGGAAAAACATGTTCAAAGACTTAGCTGCATTTTGATAGAAGTGTGAGATGAGTGGTTGGAGTGGTGACTAAGAAAGGTTTTAGAGATAAGAATAGAATGTGAAGACTTGTAGTTCAAGTAAAGTCTTTTTTGGGATAGATCTCATGTGAAGGAAGACCAAACGACATGCATAGTTCTAGAGCTAATAATAACATCTAAACTAGGAGTTAACTAAAGATAATATATTATTAGTGATATTTCATGCTTTTGTAATTATCTTGTAGTGGAACATGGCTATTCTTAGCATGTAGCCTATTTTGAGGTGCATGAGTAGTGAAGGGAAAGTCCCCACTACCTATAAATATGTATTGATTTGCACGGTTTGGATATCGGTCCATATTTTGTAAGGTTATGTTGTTGGTTCATGAGCACGCATGTAACTCATGGTGAAATTGATATGTATGTATGAAGCTTCTGTGTTTTACAATAATTAGTATGATGGATTTGTGTGGTTGGATATTGGTTATTGACATAATTGAGCATGGATATTGCATGGTAAATCTGATCTATGATTCTTGTATAGTTAATCTTGCATATGGTTAAGATCTAGATCTAGTTTATGTTATGCTTTATTCTTGAATGGATATTATGGATATGGAATATTTGTATGATCATGCTAACTCCTTGAACAAGCTTCCATAAAAGAAATAAATCATATAGTGTAAAAAACCTAACAAACCATTCCATAAACTTAAAATAACCCAAAAAACCATTAAGAAACTGAAAAATCCATAGAAAGAAGTAGTTGAAACTAAATCCCACAATCATTTCTGATCCATGTGGATCAATGGCGATCTATTGAAACAATATTGATTCTATATAAACCATCTCAAGCCTTTGCCCAAGGATTCCAAATTCATTCCCAATCATCTAGCCTCAAATCTTGTTCATGACATGTCCAAAATTTCCAAGATTTAGTGTGGATTAGAGGAGAATTTTCATAACCCTCTTATTGTACCAATACCCCTTTAGATAAATCTATCTATATATCTATCAATCAACCTGGTTTCCTCCTCATTAAGATAAGTATGTTTTTTTTGTAATCATTATATTACATCATAAAATTTAATATCATAACCCATTAGCCTTAGTTCTCAAAAGAATATTTTGTTTTCCATACAGAACTCTAAACTTTCCAAATACAATTTGATCAACCCAATTTTAATGGTGTTTAGCATCGATCATCAAAACATACATCAATTCAATGGATTGATGTTGATCTATATTGAAAGTTTTCTATCTAGCATCCTTCACATATCTTATCTTATTTCTTTAAAATTCAGTAATCATGTCTAATAAATTATTTCTTATAAGCCTTTGTTTTTATTAGATGATAGGAATATCTTATGAATGAGACACTATATTCAACCTACCAATTATACAACAACCATTTATTTGGTAATAATACAACGTTAACTATGAGATGAGTCTTTGCATCATTGTCTTCATAGCTAATCCAGATGACATCACCGAGAAACTAGATGTTCTACTTGATCAAAGTGACGAGGCCAAAAGCTATTGGGAATATGTTTTAAACCCTCCCCATCCTATCATGGAGGATGTTAATTGAGTCCTAATATTCAAAGAATATACATATATGACTTGTTATCCATACCTTTTTATATTATCCATATTATTATTATTTTATTTGACTTGACTGTCTAAAAATGAGTTGACACATGTCAAAGGAAACAATTTGGTTTTTGGGATTGGCCTTTACTAATAAACTCATCTCATTATTATCTAATATCTATCTTGTTAAAATTGTTTATGTATGTGTAGGACCTCAAATCATTGGAAAGGAATCTTCATGCATGCATTTAGATTCACCTCCTTCCACTTTTATCTACGCAAGTATCAATAAAACTTGTCATTTAATGAGTTTTAATGGTTTATTCCATGTAATGAAATTGAATTCCAAAATCTACTAAAACATCCTAACATGGTGGGTGGGACTCTTGTCCCTTTTTGATTAAATTCTACATTTCCATATTAGGATATACTTTTATTGTTTATTTCCTGCAAGCTCATCTAATTACATAGCCTGGATTTCTCTTGTGAATTTTTCAAAAACGTGGAAAATAATTTAAAATGAGTGTCTAGTTAAAAATGTACTTATTTATTCCCTCCTTTCAGCCCATTTTCAACATTACATCATGTGTGTTTTCTTCATCAAATACAAAATTTCCTTTTGAGTCTTAAAAAAAATATGCATTTTCATCATTTCCTGATCATCTTGTTTAAATAGGGTTAAAATTTACATTCACTATTTCCCCTCACACACAACCAAATCATGTATAGGAAAATTTACATCCTAAACACTTCCTTCCAGGTCTACCTACTTATATTTTATCACCAAGTTGAAGTTGACTTGATGTTCTGGATGAGTATAAATAATTGGTGGGTGGTATATAGGTTAATCAATTGACACCTGTACCACTACAAGACCATGAAGTGATGTGTTATTCCCCAATATCACACCTCATACTAACACCACCATAGATTTGGACCTCTTGTATGCTTGGGTATATCGAGGAATACAGTCTTAACACACTTGAAACCAGGCCTAATAGGCATGATTCTTAGTATCTCTTTACAAGCCATATGTTTATTTTTCACATATTTTTAATTAATAAATATAATATAAAATATCTTGTTGATTGTGTGACCTTCATTTTTAATAGCCATCTTCCTTTTATTACATGTTTACTAATTCATGGTTTTAACTAGACAATAATTTCATATTTAAAACATTGCAAACATGTCAAAATCATCACAACAACCCATAAAAACCACAAAAGAGATCCCAAACTCTCCCAAAATTTATCTAGAAACATTGTAAATTACCAATCCATCCATTCCCTAGTTATTAAATAGTGGTGACCTAGTACTCAAATAACTCCTGGAAACTAACCCTATCGCTTTCAATAGCTACCTTACTTCACAAGACATCTTCCTCACCTGTGATAATCTAGAATAATAACAATCATTTACTACTATCACCTACTATCATTCATCACTCAACAACCCATCATATCATATGATTATTAAAAAAAAATCTCTTTATCCTGGTGTTGTCCATAAAGAGACATCCATGTCTACCTCATTTGCCCCAATATCTAGTTTTGAACTCAATACTATCTCATCACAAAAAATAGATAGTCAACAAGTATCCTTACCATATATCTCCTCAGGTAGCCTTTAGAGTAATCAATCTCATACTATTTGATGTAAATGAGCTTTCTAGTGAGTTTAAATAATGCGGAATAAGCTCATCTCAAATGTAAATGAGCATCTCAGTGCAATACAATTTTGATGAGGATGTGTATTTTATTCCAATTCATCACAACATAAGCTCCATTTAAATGTGGTAAGAGCTAAGGTAGTGTGATGAGATTAAAAAATAATAACTTGGTTGGCTCACCAATGAGATAAATGAGATTAAACCCCTTTTATGGTCCTAGGATTTAATCTTACATTTAAGGGGTGAAAGAATCATTAGGTAAATATAAGAAACATGGATTCCATGGTATACTAAGAATTTGTGGACTAAAGCCTAACATAATAGCTGAGAAAGCATAGGGATTTCTTTATGTTATAACTTGATCCAAGAGGAAATCATGTAGTTAGGACAGAAAATTAAGGAGTTTGAGGTATAATGAGAAATGTAAGAAATATGACATAGATATGCACAAGGCCACTTAGGACAAAAAATCCAAGTTACTCACACAACAACACCTTTTTCACTAAACCTCAATAACAACCAATTTTTAGATAAAAGTGCAATATTTATTTTAATGTTCTTAACAAAATGACATAATCACCAAATTCAAGTAAATGACACTATAATGTAATGCAAACGAAACATGGTCGCAAAGTGACAATGGACCAATCTATAAACATGCAAAGTAATGCTACAATTCTCCCCACAGTAAGAGACTGCAACCTATGTTCACCTTTGCGATACAATTAATGAATCATTTCCTCATACAAGGTGACACCAAATAAGGGAAACTAAACAACATGTAAACTAATGACCATACTGAATGATTTTGACACAATTTTTATGCACTATATCATACATGGAAATTCTCTCTATCCATACCCATTGAAATTTTTTTTCCACCTCTCGTTGATGATACCCCTTCTTAATAAGGAGAAAACTCATACACATGAATATAAGAGTACCTAGTGTATTTTCTATTCTAAATACTCAAATCATCTTAAGTGAATTGTAAGCAACACACACACAATAATCCTAAACTACAATATGAATGAATTAGATAGTTTTTCATATATGATATTAAAAGAAAAAAATACCTAAAACTCGAAATATGAAAGAGTTTAATAATACCTGTACCGATAGTTGCAATGTCAAGATGATAGGGAGTGAAAAATGAAAAATCACTCCTTTCGCCGAACGAAGAGACCTACGAATAAAAACAACTATATAATAGATATTAGAAAAAAAGGATGACAAGATGCTTAGTAAAGGCTAATTCTGGGAATCAAAAGGGATTTCCTTGAAGGATGTTAGCTCATTTTAATATAATTAAGTGAGTTGATAAAGATAATAATATAAATAATGAGAACGATAAGGAAGCTAGTACTTGAGGTGAAAAGGAATATCATGTTCTACTTCGTAGGTGGCCCAAGCTAGAGTGGAGGCTATCTGAAAATCCTAAAAGTAGTTGTGCCAATAATATTCGATTGCTTATGGAATCTCATGAATGGATTCGAACTGTTCCTCAATTTCTTCCCAGTTTAGTGTGAAGGAACTGGTGCACATAGTAATCTTGTGAAGGATGTCAAATTTTTTTTATATAAATGGTTGTTGAACAATTGAGAGACCACAGATGCTTGTAATAAGATGGGATTTTCCTCAAACAATCATCTAAAAAAAAGACAAGCTTGATAAAAAATGATTAAGTATAGATATAAATATGATAAAGGATTAAATGTAATGACTTGTGAAGGAAACTAATTTGATAGAAATCACAGGATATTAGGAAAAATCGCTGACGATTAGAGGAATCATCGATGATTCTTGTGGAAAAGGTTGATTGTTTTGACAAGAAGATGGACGGATTAAAAAAAGAGGCCTAAATTATTGTCTTATCCTCATTTTGATGTAAAAAATAGAATGGAAATAAGATGAGATGAATATTGGGTTACCTTTGGTGTGAAACTAGATGTAAAGGTGTTGACAACAATTTATTGAGTTAGGGATGTTGATCTATCGATTGTCTGACGATATATGGATGCTTTGACTATTAAAAATGATGTGTTATGTCTCCTTGGAGTGGCAGAGTTTTTTCATAGGGATTAGCTATTTTTGGATTGAAAAAAATTTGTACACAAGATAAAAAATGTAAGAGTGAAGATGCAAAAAGTTTTAAGTCCTAGAAATAGGAGTTCGAGATCCTATTTATAATTGAGGGAGATTTTCTAAAATCATCAGTGATCCAAAAAATTTGGAGAAACCCATTTGGAAGTGGTTTCAACCACTTCCAAAATGGGGATTTTAGTTATGGGGATGAGGGTAAGTGGTTAGGGGAGATGTTAAACATTGTTGGGAGGATAGGGTAAAGAGGGTTAGGATACGTTAAAGATAATTAAGTGGTTTTAGGGAGGTTAGGGTAAGTTTTGATGGGTAAATATGATTTACAAAGGGTAAAAAATGATTTTACGAGGTGAGGGATGTGACTAAGATAATTTTAAAAGTGATAGGTTTAAATAAAATTATGTGTGTATATAGGGTGTAGGTGGGTGACGAAAAACCCAATGTCTACATTTTCCCCCTTTTATCGAGTGGTTTGTGATAGACAAATTATTGGACAAAAAAATTGAGATGGTTTACTTTGTGCTTGAATGGGTGATTCTCCCTTCAACTGGGGGTGATTGTGACAAAGTGTAATGACCACCAATTTGAAAGAGTTGTTTGGATAAGATAGGTTAATTATGACGTGTGTGTTTCATTTTGAGTTTCCCCAAGACGAGGTATAGAAACAAGACTACTAAAAAGGTGGATTTGACGCTACCATGGAATCAAATGATAGGGGAACCAAGAGGTTCACAACCTATAGATGTATGATTCATATGAAGAGAAGGTGTGAGAGATGATTAGGGTGAGGTATGCTATCCACAATGATGTTTCCATATAGGTGGGATTTTAAGATCAGGAAGTCAAGTGATAAGGGATCCAATGGGTTTGTGTCCTATAGACATATGACTTACCAGTGTTAAGGTTATAAGAATCCATGGTGGATTTTGGTAGAGGTAGGATTTGTCTGATTGATTTTCTTGTTGACTTTGTAAAGGGCTTGTGGCCCTAAAAAGGAGGCATATATTGGATAAATGTGTTATTTTGGCAAGGGATGATGTAAATAATGAATTGGAAGATTAAAGGATGTGTTTTGAAAATTTTAACGGTTAATTCCTGGGAGGGAAAATTTATGCCCTATAAATAGTTGATAGTTACTGTGGTAATTTATTTTTACCACGTGCTAAGAGAGATTGAGAGTTATGATTTGTGAGTTTTTGAGTGAAAAGAGACAAATGGAGGGTGCTGGAGGATCTAGGAGATAGAGGAGGCCCACCTTAGGAGAGGTAAGTAACCTTTTTATCATGTTTGCGTGTTTTTTATTTTTTTAGGTTTTTGGGCACACATTAGGGAACGTTTGTCGAGTCACTAGAATCACCGATGATTTTGAAAAATCATCGGCGATTAGAGTGAAATGTCGGTGATTATGGTGAATTGCTGATGAATAGTATGATTTTTTTTTTTGATGTTGTGACTTGATGAGATTTTTGATTAAATGGTATTCTAATAAATGTTTTTGTGTGATAGATGCATACAAGAGATAAATTGACTATATGAGATATGATTCATCTAAAGTTTAGATGATGTACACTCCTCTTTATTAGATGATGATTGGGCTCACTTAGAGGATGTGAGTTTGGGGGTGATGCACTATTACAGTTGTATCCATAGACAAAGAGGTTTTTTGCTCATGTTACTAGAGAGATGTGACCTTGTCATATGCACTTTTTTATTACCAATGGGTGAGATGACCATCACCATGGAAGAAATACACAGGATTTTGAAGTTGCCTATTTAGGAGGAGGGGATTTATTTGATTGATGAGACAGAGAGACCCGAGGTGATGAGGATAATATATGGTGACAAGGTGGATGGAGTAGAGTTCTCTTCCAGTATATTTTCCTACGGGGCACTGTATAGTCTCGAGATAAGGGTCACACACTAATGACCTTGATGATTATTAGGATTAGTTGCTATGCTTTGCTCAACTCCACTGGGGATTAGTTTTCATGGATGATATGATGTAGTAGAGGAATATTTTTTCATGGGCCCTTCCCTTACTTTCTTAGAGTTATAAGGAGATATGGTAATGGAGGATAGGGAAGAGGTTCAGGATTGATGTGGCTTTCTTGTGACACTGTTGGGCATAAGAGCACATTGCAGTGGCTTGGATATGGGGATTACTTTAGGGAGGCCTAACAATTTTGTATGAGACAACTAGATCTTTCCAATGGAGGTTAGATAGGGGAGAAGCAATAATGGTGTGGGGGGAGGATTACTATTGAAAAATTCTCTCTGGATTATAGGGTGGTGATGTTAGATGGAGAACATACATTAGGTTTCCAGTGTGGCAGGGTGAGGAAGGTGAGATCATAGCTACCCAATAGGACATGTGGATATAGGGAAGATGAATGGGGGAGTGGGACTTGATCAGATTTGGTCACATTAGGTGATAGTTTGGATTGGTTCAGGATGTTCCTGAGGCGGCTACTACTTATAGGCATGATGATGGAGACATGGATATGATGTTTCCATCTATCACAATGATTTTTTCCATCACCGATAAGGAAGGGAGATGGGGTGGATAATTAGGGTGTTCCCACAATGGTAGATGATGCCGAGGTTAATGAGGTGTATGATATATGGTAGTAGGATCAAATTTTTAGGGTTGAGAGGAGGGTACGAACCCATGTGGAGGTGGATCCTCAAGTAGTAGCTGAAGAGGGTGAGGGTAGAGGAGGTGAGGGTGCTGGTGGTGGTGATGATAGGGTAGCACTGAAGGCTATAATGGAGTGATTAGAGGCTAAGAAGGCTACATTATTGGCTAAGTAGATGACCCTTAATGCTAAGAGGGATGAATCGGTCGGTTAACAAGACAAATTGAGTCGAAAGTTAGCCAGTGTACAGGAGGAGCTGACACAACCCATAGTTGATAGGGACAAGTATATTTAGTGGTGAGAGGTATTGAGAAAGGCCCTCGGTATCATAAGAACTTTGGTTTCAGGGGCCAGGATGGAGGCAATGAGGACCCAAGATAGTTTTTAAATGAGACCACTTAGTAGTGTGAGAATGGAAAAATATCAGTCGCTATGTGATGAACTATGGTACTATGAGGAGATGGTAAACTTAAGGTTACCAGATGAGCCTTATTATGTCGTGTACTAGGAAAAATGATGAGTGGAACCATTAGGGAGAAAAATTAGTGCGGAAAAACCCACTATGGAGTCTAGATGGGGGAAGCCCTAGTAGGGGACCAGATGAAGGTGAGGGTGGTGGTTAGGGGAACAACACTCGAGGAGGCATCCGGTTGACGAATGTCCAGTTCACTTAGTAGATGTTGTTTTTTATGTATACAACTCATTTTTTTGAATCCTACATTTGATTTATATGTTTGATACATGAATTATTGAGATTTTTGATGATGCATATTGACACATTGATATTATATGTATATGATCATGATTCATACTACTCATTTTAATGTTTATGATGTGATGATGTAGTGTTTAGATATTGATATGAGTTTAGATGTATAGATGTCAAAAAATGTTTTGATTATAATTAATGCGATGTCATGATAGATTAGATGTAGTGTTGACACGTGGATCTAAATGTTAGTAAAGATATATATTTTATTGTGTTGTTAAATATGATGAGCATGGATGTAAATTTTAGTTTGTCGATATGATGTGACTTTAGATATAATGATCTCAATCTATACCAAAAATGTATTCTAATTATGGGTGGAAATAAAATTTGAACTACTTATTTTTGACTAGATTTGATACATATATGATGCTAAAATGTATTATGATGTTACTTTCACTTTTGCATTTATAAAAGATGTTAACACATAACAATCAATGAGTAGTCACATATAGGATATTCGATACATATGAAAATGAATTGTATGCCTTCCTAGAACATGGGAAGGGTTGACATTTGTAGTTTGTGTGGGAGAGTAGGTTATCACTTCAATGGCTTCGTAAGCTCATGCCCTTGCTATATATTTTTATTTTGATGCAAACCGATCAATGCATGAATTTTTCTTTGATGGTAAAGCTGATCGATGTGGGAAGATTTCTGTTGGTCTTAAAACTTGCACCCGCATCTTAGATCTAGAAGGGATGAGCTGTTTGAGATCACAATGGAACAATCTCCAAGTTATGGGAACTTGAGTGCTTGAGACGGATCTCCCGAGAAGGCTAGTTCCTCTATATATTTCTACTCCTACTGCTACTCCTAGTGATGAAAGGGGAAACTAAGATAATAAATTCCAAGGGACCAGAGATAGAATGATAACTTGAAAATGAACTACACTAAAAGGTGATAGGACTAGAAAAAGAGGAATGAATACTATATTTTCTGAGCGGGAATGAAAAGGGAACACATAAAAGGAGGCTAGGCACGAGTAGCATAGCTGAAAACACATTTACCAGATCATTCTCATGGAACACAACTAAATAAATAACTACAAGGGACGTGAAGTGGCACAACAAACATGCAATGCAAAAGAAAAGGAAATAATAAGGAATGCAAACAAGTTAGGATAGAGAATATTCACAAAACGATGCTTCTATTACTTCCAGAAATGTACAGAGCTATTATAATGGTGAAAGAGGCCGATATCCACATGCATGAGTCAGATCTAGAGGTTTGCAACTTAGAATGTAGAAAATACGAAGTACTTAGAAAAATGTATAAGGATTTAAGGTATCCAACATTAATAATGAGCCCAACTCTTACATTTATAGATGAATCCATAGAAGGAGTTGAGAAGGAGGGAAAATTTGAATTTGAAATGTAACCACCAACAAGAAGCATTCAATGCCTGTAAATCCACCTGAGAATATGTCGAATGCAATTTCCTAGGTCTATTTTTGTGTGTTGAATGAGGAAGGAGGGAATATCATATCAAATCAGGTGGTTGAAGCAATCATATCTACTTCATTAATGCTCAAAAATATGTTTTCCCATTTCTCACATAGTAGATCTGCCAAAATTTGAATTTGAATGTCTAGCACTATGGCTGATGTCAGCATCTCTTTGAAAAGTATAGGCATGCGCTGATTGGAGCTCTGTAGCAAAAGATGTGACTTTCAAAGGATTTCAGGTCCGTCTGTGCACACAAGACATGTGTCATGCATGAATTGGATGAAATAATGGATAACTGTGTAAAATGTTTTTCATTTCTGCCACGTGTCACTCACTGATTTTTTGTAATGATTCGGCACCCTATTGGCACACTTTAGATGGTTACATGTGGAACACTCAAGCATGTCATAAGATGACCTATCACAGAAGGGTGTAAATGAGGGCATGAGGTAAGGGCGCATAGAAGAAACTAGAGGAAGGTGCATGGGAATGCTTGCATGAGGAAATGAGATAAACTGGTGAGTAGAGAATGCATGGTCAAGGCACAACCATTACAAGATTATGTGTGAGCACGTGTGAGGGTGAACGTATTCCAGAAAGAAGCTGAATGTAGAAAAGATGTGTGCAAAGGGAAGTTGGAATAAAGAAGAAAAGGAAAGGAAAGGAAAGGAAAGAAGGAGAACCATGCAAGGTAGCATGAGGAAAAGAAGGGAATGTGCCAAGGGAACTTGAGCATGTTCAACCTTGCAATGAAGAGCTCATAGCCAGGAGATGTATACAAGTTATCTAAATCACTAGGAGAGTTATTTAGATAATAGTTTTGGTGAATTTTGGGGCCATCTCCTTGTTAGATGAAGAATATCAGTAGCCTAAAGCATCCATTGGGCATGGAGTCTATTATGTAATTATTTGAAGAACTGCCCCTGAATTCACTTGAGGGATCATTTTTGACTTGATTGTAAATCTTGAAACTGTTGAAAGAAGATCTAAATTTTTGAAGCAAAAGAAGAGAATGCGTATGAAACACACGAAAGGAAGGAACTATGTACAAAAAAACAATGTGCACGTAGTGCACTTAGAGGAATTGAAACTAATCTAATATATACAAAATGACGTAATAAACCTAATGGAAGGGTTTGAGATAGATCCCATTTACTGGGATTTACAATGCGCTTTCGTCAAGATGAGTTAACTCAAAAGAGTTAGCCTCTTTCCATGAAGTGATGATATAAGGGCCACTCCAAATTGCATCAAACTTTGAATGGTGCCCAAGTTTAGCTCTGTCAACATCCTATTTTAATACTAAGTCCCCAAATTTGAAAGCTTGGGGCCTGGCCTTTTTGTCAAACCATTTATTAGTTTCTTTTTGATGTTGTTCTAGCTTGATCATGGCAGAGTTCCTTAGTTATTCAAGATTAAACATCTCTGCCATTCTGATTTCTCTCTAGTCTATGCCTTTGAATTCCAACTTTTGGGAAATCACTATTGAGTTCAAATCTAGTGTCAAAGGAAGGGTAGCCTCCTTACCATAGACAATATTGTAAGGTGAAGTTCCTATTGCCTTTTTAAATGTGATTCTATCTGCCCAGAGAATGCACGAGACATTTTTATGCTAGTGTCTTTGGCTAATGTTCATTGTATGCTTCATGATTATGATCAGGTTCTTGTTTGTCGACTCTGCCAAACCGTTTCCTTGAGGGTAATAGTTGGAAGAATTATTTAGGTAGATTCTCAGATTTAGCACCCAATTAGTGATTTTAGTACCAAAGAAGGATTTTTCATTATTAAAGATAATGGTTTGAGGGATGCCAAACCTTGTGATTATATATTCAAGAAAGTGAAGGATGACTGAATAATTTGATTCCTTGAGCGCGACAACTTCTATCCATATGGTGAAATAATATGTGCCTATCAGAACCCACTTGTGTCCAATTCTTGAAGGTGGATTTATCATACCTATGAATTCAAGACCACATTGTGTAAAAGGTTGATCCACTTGGATTGATAAGAGGGGAAGCGCTTCAATTTTTTTATTTCCTACAAAGAAATCACATTTCTTACATTTGGGGACCCACTTGTGTGAATCTGTAAACATGATAGGATAGAATATACCTACCATTATGATTTTCATTATTGTAGTTTTGGCATAAAAGTGTCCACCAGAGAATCTATCGTGAAATTTTGCTAACACTTTTTCAGTCTGCGTGTCATTGATACATCTTAAAAGCACACCATCAAGATTTTTCTTGAACATAATTCCATCAATCAAAACATAAGGGATAGATTGTAACTTCAGATGTCTTCTCTTTTCCTTGTTCAAACTAGGAGGGTATACGCCCTTGGAAAGGAATGTGACCATTTCCTTCATCCAGTCGCACATTCCAAGTTCTATATTCTACTCAAGCTCTATGCATAGAAGACCATCATGGAATAATGAAGTCTCAGATTCATTCTATGCATCCTTAGCAATCTAACTGCAAAGAAAACTACCTCTTACTCATTTTGTGGATTTGATAATCACATCATACTCCATGATTTTGGTCACCCATCATGCTCTCTTTTCACTAATCTCTGCCCCCATGATGAAGTCTCTAACAGAAGAATGGGAGACTAATACCTTGATATGATTTGTGGTGAGCATAATTTTTAATTTCTTGAGCATGCGCATGATGGCAAAGACCTACTTCTCCATGTGACTACATATCAATTCATAATCCTTTAGCATCTGGCTGAAGAAATCCACTGGTTGTTTCAGCTCTTGCTCATTTTCTTGTGTTAGGAGAGCAGCAACACTGGTAGCAATGCCATAAGCACAAAGGATGAAATATTTGGAATAATATGGGTTGATGAGTGTTGGCGTGTAAGTAATTTCTTGTTCGATTTTGTTGAAGATTTATCTTCCTTCTGATGTCCATCTGAAGGCTATGTTCTTCTTGAGCATCAAGGTGATGGGCTGAACCAATCCTACAAAGTTAGGGATAAAACACCTAACAAAGTTGATCTTACCAAAGAAGGACTATAAGGCTCTCTTGTGTATTGGTAGAGAAAGAGCTAGGATAGCTGAAATGCACCCAGAATCAATTACGATACCACCCTTTGAAACCACATGGCCCAAGAGCTTTCCCTGCGCCACCGCAAAATTACACTTTTTGGGGTTAAGAGACACCCCACACTTTCTACATCTCTCAAATACTTTTTCTAGGTGTGTCATATGATCTGTGCCTTGCTTTGAGAATACTGTTGTGTCATTAAGGTAAACCAAGATGAATTCATTGATGTAACCTTTGGAGGCAATGTCCATGGTGGGTTGAAATGTTGCACCTGCGTTTGATAGCCCAAATGGCATTTTATGATACGCATATGTTCCCCACTTGGTTGTAAACATTGTTTTTAATTGATCCTCTTCCTTGACCAGGATTTGATTGAAACCTGAATACCCATCTAACATTGAGAAATTATGTGCACTAGCCACAGTTTGCAGAATCTACTCCATTGAAGGCAAAGGATAATGATCCTTTAAAGATGCCTTATTCAAATATTTGAAATCAACACAAAGTTTGATTTCACTATTTTTCTTGCGCACTGGAACTAAATTCACAACCCAAGTAGAGTAATTGATGGGAAAAATGATTTTTTCCTCAATAAGTTTAGATAATTCCTTCCTCATTAGGGGCTCTATTTTTGGATTAACTGACCACTGCTTCTATCTGATGGGCTTGATACAAGGATAAAGATCAATGGAGTTTTGATTAACACTTGGATAAAAACCTTTGAAATATTCATACTCCCATGAGAATATATCACTATATTTTTGACACAGAGAGATGAAAGCATGCTTTTCATCATGTGCGCAAGCCTTTCTGAGAAAAAAATTCTTTTCATGCTTAATAGTGACTGGGGAGAAGTCTTCTTACGTAATGCGCATATATTTTTCTTGACCCTTGAACTCATCATCAGGGATAAACATTTTCTCTAAGGTGACCAGCCCTTTAGGCAACTTATTTGTCTTTAGTTGTATCACTTGGTCACCATAGTTGTTATGCAAGTCAGATTACATGTTTGATGAGAATTCAAATTCATTCTGGATAAATTAGACAATCTGTGCGTAACTGTCAAACGCTTGCCAACTGGTGTCATTATCTAAAATGGATGGTCTGATCACCATCTTGATATGCAGAGTGTTTCCTTTAACAAATTCCTCAACAGGAGAGAACTGTGAACCTAGTGCAGCCATCTGGTCATCTTCCTTGTTCATTTTGTGCATGGAACCACCTATAGATTAAGGGCATTAAAGATCTCTCAAGAAGATCCCATAACTCTGTATTTATAAGCTTTGATTAGATTGTTCTTTGTTAAACACTTGTTTTTGACCTGAGTGGATGATCAATTCTGTGTCCCCAAAGATCTGCAGTGCTTTAATTTTCTTTTTTTCAGCAATAAGAAGAGCCATGCACCAGTGCTTCATACTCTGCCACATTGTTAGATCATGCAAACTACAACCTATGCATGAAGAATAATGTATCATCCTTAGGGGAAAATGAGAACCACTCCTGCTCCCACATCGTTTCTACTTCTGGATCCATCAAAGTACAACTTTCATAGACCAAGTTGAAATTTGTCTTTCTTGAGTGCACACGTGGAAGCATATCGTCTTCTTCTAGAATGCAATAAGTACTATGCTCTAGTTTCATAGGCTTCTAGTTCTTTGGCATAGGGATCAAATTTTTGATGTCATTTCCACCCATTCATCAAGTACTAGGTCTGGAACAGAGGGTGGAAGAGACTGCTCTTCAAGAAACTAAAGCTTGTTCTTGGATTAATCAAATAGTTGTCTTGGAGAGGGGACATGACATTTGAATCTACATGATAAGAAAAATATAGGTTCAACTTGTATGGTAAACCGATTACCATACCTTGTCTTGAGTAACATATGAGACCAATCATAATACAAGTAACCACCCACTTGAGCCGTGAAATCTCTTGATAGACATAGGGAAAACAAAAGAGGTAAGTCAATGATTGACACATATTGAGTAATTATTAAACTTATACATGCATGAAGGGTCAACTCAAGATCCTTAGTGACTCCTAAAGTATTGACAGATGAGTTGTCGAGTTACACGTATCCTTTAGATAATGGGCTATACCTAAGACCTAGGACATCAACTATCTCTTTGGGCACACCAAACGTACTAACACCCGAGTATATCATGTAATTATGGAAAAGATGTTTTCTTATGATCAAGGACATATATAACGGTGGGGTTTTAACCACCTTAATTTTTTCTCCTCTACTTGGCAGATGTTGATAGAAACATGTATCTTCTATATGGCTAGACCAGCGCACGGGAGTTACGCTAGAGATTCATCCAATAGATCCTACTGATGGCCGATGTGTTAACTATAAAAATTTTGTACGTGCAAGGAATTCAGAGGTTCCTTTTGGGTATACCATCAAGGGAGGCTAGATGATAAGCTCCCAAACCATACTTATGAGTGATCACATATAGACCAATCTAGTTAGGGGAACACTTTCCATGTTTAATCCTTTCTAGAGTAGTGACATTTTGATTTCCTTTGAGAATGAGATCACCTATATTAAAGTCACATTATTTGAAATGTTTGTTATACGCACATTTTATTCACTCTTGATAGACATGATGATGTTCAAGGGCTGTTAGGAAACGTTCATATACTAACTCTAGTTATGCAAAGATCTTGATGATAATCCTCATCAGAGAAAATCTCTAAGGGATACGTAGAGTGATGGAATTTAAAATTCAAGGGGTAAGACCACCTTGGAGCCATATACCAATGAAAAGGTTATATCTCCTATAGGATTACGAATGCTATTCCAATAAGCCTAAAGAGAAAACAAAATTTGGAGATGCCAATTTCTACTTGCTTGATCGATAATTTTCATAGTAATTTTGTTAAGTGTTTTGTTAGAAGCTTCAAATTCTCCATTTTCTTGTGGATGATAAGGTGATGAAAAGCTTATTTTTATATTGAATGTGTCATATAATTTCTTAACTTATTTATTCTTGAAAGACTTTCTATTGTGAATTATTAGCTTGTGAGTGACATTGCAACGACATATGATGTGTTGATAGATAAAATTGATAATTTTTTTTGCTTTAGTAGAGACCAGGGGAATAACATCTACCCATTTAGTGAAATAATTAGTAGCTGTGATGATAGAGTGATGTTGCTATGATGAATGGGGGTTAATGAGACGTAAGAGATCAAGTCCCCATTTTGAAAAGGGCCATATATCTTGAGTGGGCTATAGAGCCTGAATGGGTATGCGAGTGATATTAGAATGTTGTTGACACTTACCACTTTTATTAACATATGAGAAATAATCCTAATTGAGGGTAGGCTAGTAATAGCCCATTTTTAGGACACATTTAGCAACAACCATACCATTAAAAGTTCCACCACATATGCTGTCATATAATTCTTGAATAATTTTAGTGGATTCATGGGATTTGATACATCGTAATAAGAGGTCGTAAAATCCACATTTGTACAAAACACCACCTACGATGACATATCAGGTAACACATTGGAGAAAATATCGTTTAGCATTTTTGGATAAGTTAGAGGGAATTTTAGATTCTGAGAGATAGTCAAATGTCTAAGTGTACCAGAGGTCTATTGGATTATCTTCAATGAGGTTAATAAAAGGGAGTTTTTTGTTGTGATATGGTTGATCAAGTCTGTGCACAAAAACAAGTAATTTGGAATCATCCGTTGATAAGGGGATAAGTGATGCAAGAGAAGCCATTGTTTCTAAGAACTCATTAGAAGATAATGGAGATGTTTGGATAGTGTAACGATCAAAGGCTTCTAAGAGGAACTCAACAATAGTTTTATATTTTTATAGAATCTTGTTTTTAGATCAATAAATTCCTTTGATTGGATTGATAACGAGTTACAAGACTCCGTAGATGTACAAGATTTGAACACCGAACATGATAGATATTTAGAGGACCATGATAAGAGATTCATATTCTTTCATGTTTTTAGTATATTCAAACTTTAATTTTAAAGATAAGGGGATAGGAATCCCCAGGGAGGTATGATAAATATACTGACACCTCCCTCTTGCTGACACTTAGATACATCAAATAAAAGTTTCATTTTTATGGAAGTATATTTGTGATCGATGGTGTTAGTAGATTATTTAGGGAATTGTTCGTGAGGTGATTTATTGTCAAGAAAAGGATCTTCATCGAGTTGATCAGCGATGAATTGTCCCTTAATATATTTTTGTGAGATGAATTCAAGGTCAAACTTGGTCATGAACATAATCCACTGAGTAATACAATCACCATGATATGGTTTGGAATGCATTGTTTTAAGAGGATTGAAGCTGGTGATGATGTAATTTTTGTGGTTAAGTAGATAATGATAGAGTTTGGATGTTATGAAATATAAGGAACAAAAAAACTTCTATGATTTAGTATAACGGGTATCGTTGTCATGAAGAGTGTGGAAATTATAATAAAAATCTTATTCATGACCTTTCTCATCTTGATGATTAAGCATAAAAAGAAAGACATGATCAATAATGGATATGTAGAGATAGCTATAATAAATGCCACAGATTTGTACAGTAAAATTGTTTAGATATCGTCGTGCTTTCCATTTGTGATCAAAACAACTTGTTCAATGTCACCCAAATTATATGAGAGGAATTTTTTAAGTCTATATGATGTAGATAAACATCTGATATACCCAATCCGATAATTGTTGTAGCCTTTCGATGTCTGTTGTCCCATTTTACTGCTTCATCTACATTTGTCATTTTTTTTTCTTTTCCATCAACAATATCCCATAAGTATTTGTTGATTAGGAATAATTGAGTTTACACTTGCTAGGTATGAAAATATTTTCCTTAAATTTTTTTAATGTGACTCAACTTATCCATTATGAATTTTCACACAATTCGGACGTCGGATTCTACTGAGAATGTGTCTGTGCGATAACTTGTAAAAAGTAATTAAAGATTACTTTTAATATAATAGAATGATGAAACCAAGAAATCCAATTAAAATACGCAGTCAAAAAATAAATGATGCTATTTTCACCATAGATATTATTTTCACTGCATTTCCAATACAAAAATAACTTCTTCTTTAACACCACGGTTATGCCAAGTTTGCTAGTAGAATGCATGAAAATATAGATTTGCACACATTCTTGTTTAGGCTGAGTCATTATAAAACATAATCTATTGATAAATACCAAGCCTCAACACATTTATATGCACCATGTCAACCAGGAAAGATAGAGAATGAATTTATCCACACGTGGTAGATCAAACCTTCAAATTGGTTGAAATTGATGCTCAAAGATTTTAAAGTACATACCAATTGCTTCCAAGTGGCAACACAAGCATATGGAGGGAAGATGTGTTATAACCAACGCTATAAAATGTTTTCAAGTCTACATATGTAGTGGCAACACACCATCCATCTGCAAGTTGCAGACAGTATGGAACAGATTCAAATAATCATTGGCAATGTTACTCATTAAGAGGAGTTCGCTGTGAGATAATAACCTGGTTCTGGAGCAATTGGATTATCTAATGGGAACTCAAATGGTTTGAGAGATCTCTCAGGAGCGTAGCACTATATTTATAGTCACAAACGAATTTGCAGGCCCGAACATATATAGATAAGATTTGGCAGAAGATGTGTGAGTGAATTAAAAAAAACATGACTGACAGATTGACATAAAACTCATCTTGCAAATATCTTGAGATTTGAATAAATCAGAACATCATACCTTCATTGCAATCAGGTACAAGAGCAATTCGCTTTGATACCAAATATAATAAATGCCACATATTTACACAATAAAACTGTTTAGATTTATACATGGAATAATGATATTTATATTATATTCATTCCAGATAAATTACATAGGATGCACTTACAAATATATAGGCACATAGTTGCCTATAAATTAGGAAACTACTCTACTAACAAATACTAATCTCATGAGTTGTTTGTAACAACCAAACAAATCAACACACATTCGTTATTACTTGTTTTATATAACAAATAAATAACAAATTACTAATATAATAATAATTACCAAATGTAATTATTATCTACACAATGTAAATACTAATTCCTAACAATATAATGGATCTCCCTCATGTGGAGGCGTAAACACAGGTAGTGATAAAAGGTACTATTTGAGGTCATCGAAGACCTTTCACAATTTTGATTCAATTTAAAATGTATGTCATTTTAGAGGAGATGATAGAAAGGCTGATAATGGTCTAAAAGATGTGAGATGAAATGACAGATTGATTGAAGTCTACCTTGAAGGATATGAAGTTGTTTGAGGTTTGATAGAGGAGGAATTTTGATGATGGATTTTATTTTAGTGAGGTCTACTTCAATACCCCGAATAGAAATGGTGAAGCCTAATATTTGACTAGTGAGGAAAATAAATACACACTTAACAACGTAATCTTCTACGGTTTTGTGAATAATATCGTGAAAATGTATGTCATTACGTGTTGATAAGTAACCCCCCATTTTTAATTCCAAAGGGCATGACGTGGTAACAGAAAGTATCCCAAGGATTAATGAAGGACATTTTGTGTTGGTCATCTATGGTGACAAGGATTTGATTATAGCCAGAGAATCCATCCATAAGGGAAAGAATTTCATGACTAGTAGTGAGATCGCTGAGCTGATTGATGTTTGGAAGGGGAAATCCTTCTTTAGGACAAGTGAGGTCGAGGTCTCAAAAGTCCATATAGATACATAACTTTTTGGAGGATTTGGTTACAGGTAAGAGATGTTATAAATCAATGAGTAAGATGAAATTAATAGAAAGGAGGTGTTATAAATATTCTTTGATGAGAAGGGCTATGTGGGGATACATCCTACATAAATTCTGTTTGATAGGCTTAGTGTTGGGATAGGTGATGATGTTGTGAAAGATGATATTAGGGTCAATACCTGACATGTCGCTATATGACCATGTGAAGGATTGAATTTTTTTTAGAGAGGAAGGAAATAATGTGCTTTAATTTTTCCGAATATAAGGACTGACTGACTTTGACCATGTGAGGATTTTGTGGAGTCCCAATGTTAACGTTGATAGTGGATTCATTGAGGAGTGTGGATGTGTCAGGTGGAAAATTATTTTAAAGGTAATGGTCCTCTACCCCCATAAAGGAAAGGATGGACTGATCATCATGACTTTGAAGGATGTCAATGGTAGGGGAATATTCCTCTATCATTTTAGGTAGAATGAGTGGAAGGATTTTGATAACACTATTAGTTTGATACCTAAGTGTTCCTTAGGTAAATAGTGTTTACTAAAAAAAAGTTAGAGAGGATGCAAAGGAAGTCATTTATGTTTAATGAGGTTATCGTGTGTAGATGGGGAAGATGGTCTTGGTTCTGTTATGGATCCAGATATGGTGCTTGTGGATGGTTATAAGGCCAGTTTTTCAAAACATAACCCATATTTTTCATGAGGTTTATGGGAACTCTTGATGATCAAGTATTGAATGCCCTATTCGTAACATCCAAGAATAAATCCCTTCTAGGCACACCGATGAAGATACATATGTGAAAAGGATTGGTTATACAAAAATAAAAAGTGTGATATGAATGGTTTTGTGTGATGTTAATTACTAGGATGTGGAGAAGGGTGGTCAATCCCTCCATAGAAAAGATTGTTTTTAATATGTGCTGGACCAAAGGAGATAAAATATATGATATTAGGTTCATAAATGGGTTGTTTTTCGGGTCTTCCATATGTATTTGGTGTAGGAAGGGAGCTAAGTGTGATGAGGAGATACTTCCCCATTAAAAGGTGTTGCATGACATTGTCAAAGGAAGTGTCATCAGGTAATTTTGTTGACGTAATGGATGAACTGGTAGAGGATTCATTAGAGGAACATGATTTTTTTTTGGGGACAATCACGTCATTGGGTTGATATGTCATATGACATGTTTTGAAAGGATTTAGATATGTGGGAACAATGAAAGTTTTACCATCATGTTCATATTTGAGAAAATAAATGGAGAGTGGATGGGATACAACATATAATGAGTATCCAAGGTTGTCCTAATAGCATATTATATTGAAATTCTCTTTCTAACAGATAGAAGAGTTTGTGGAGGGTTTTTACCTCAACTTTGATTGGTAAGATAACCATGTACAATGTGGGAGTGAAAATATCATTGATATCTTGTAGTACCATAGGTGACTGGGTGACAATGGTATCGGGTAATTGAAGTTGATTAAAGGAATGTGATGATATAATTTTGATGTTAGTGCCATTGTTGATCATGAATATTTTAATGGGAGTATAATTGATTTGGGCTATGATTAATAAAGGATGATCATGGTCTTCACGTTGTAAGGATGAGATTTTGGTATTGTCAAAAGAGATGGCATTTGAAATTTTGAGTGTACTAACTAAGTTAGAAAATGACTGTGGATCATCTAAGAATAACAATATTAGATTTGTAACGCCCTGATTTTTGTAAGTTATCATGGTGATTATTTTTCATAATGTTGTAACTGCTGAAATGAAGGAAAACATGTTAAGATATATTTTTGATCTTAAAGGAATGTGTTGCTAATATGGATTCTTGCATACTGTAATTTGTTTACATGGGACAACAATTATTATTGCTTGTATGTTTGCTGATGTGACGACAAATTTGTCGTATGCTTGTTGAACTCTATTCACTGATTGACAGCACACCTTGAATCAATTCCATTGATCCAAGGTATGTTGTGGCCTTCTTGTGATCGCTTTGTCGATTTACTTTTAAACCGGACTGAAGGTTGATATAAATGTGCAACACCTAATTTCAGGTATGAATAGCTGGCACGTAGATGCCAACGAAAAAGGTTCGATTCCCGAACCATACACTGTTGTAACGTGAGACCTCGTAAGGTGATAAATGCCTGGATGCGGGTGGTTCAGGTATGTATAACATGGGATGAAACGTCCTGCATAACGCTGAACTTGAATGTCAGTTGGAAGGACTGGATTGGAAGTTGATTAATTAAGTGTTATAGGGATTAGACCCTAATCTAACCCTAATTCCTACCTTATATCCTAACTACTATCCTAAGTGGATTTTTAAATTCTAAGGGTGAACATAGACCTAAGTTCTATTAACCTATGACCTGGGTATGAACACTATTGTTAATCCTAAACTAATCCTAACCTAAGGAAGGGGACGCACAGACCCATGGGGGATGGAAAGGATAAGGATGAAAGGAAATTTAATGGGCATTGAATGTAGTCCTTGCGTGGACAGCGCCAGGTTTGGTGGGAACAGGAAAAAGTTAGAGGTATTCAGTTAGTTATGGGACTAAACTTGGTTTTCTTACAAAATTTGAAATTGGCAATTCGCCAACCCAAGTCAGCAGTGGCGTGAGGAAATAGGAAAAAGGTAGAGCCTTTAATGCATTTAATTTCTTGGTCTTTGCGACCAGCCCGCCTTGGAAAGAGTATGGAGGAATTTTTGATTGTTTATTGTGTTGTTCGGATTTTTGGGAAGTTGCTCTGCATTTGGTTTTTCTTGGTTCAGTCAAACTAGTTGTGTTTGGTTGCTATCTCTGTTTCTTTGGAAATTGAAGGCTATTTTTGAGCCTGTAGCAGAAGGTGATTGTTGGGAAGCTTGTTGTTGTCGCCGTGGAAGGAAATACCTCCTGTAGACGTGGATTTCTTTGAGCTTCGAGGAAGAATACTAGGCATGTTAAGCGCTTCTCTTTAAAACTACTTACTTTGCTTAAACATCTCATTAAAACAACCCTGCTCTTCTGTTGAAGGGGGTTTTGGGTTTATTTGATTGCTGTCATGACTGAGATGATTTGGGTTTAGTCAATTTTGCTGTCATGTTGAAATGATTCTGGGTAGAGTCGTTTTGTCTTGCTGTTGCGATTTGGAACAGTCTTTGCATATTCCTTGAGTTGGAAATACAGCCTTGCTGTGTTGGTTTGTTCGACAGTATTGGGAAATTCATTCTTTATACTATGCTATTGTGCCTGTTGTGCAAGTTGTTTGACATTGATTCTTTACTGAAATTTTTAAAGGAAATGAGTTCCTCTTCCTTCTGCTGTTTTAGATTTTGAAGGAAATACTAATTGGGTTTTATTGAGCATTATGAGCTCGGTTTGAGGGAAGTGATAGTCATATTCTGCATGCTGTGATTTTTATTTTGTAAAAGAAATGGATGAACGTGACTTGGGTATTCGTGAAATTTGGAGAAAGTAACTATTTTTCTTCTGAACTTATGAATGATTATATTTTCTCCTTGATGAGATGGAAAGTCGATTCTATTGCGTTTTGTGGTTGCGGTTTGATCTTCTGATTCGAACTGTCTTCGTGAATACAAACTCGGCTTTGAATTTCTCTGTAAATAAATGAAAAACATGGGAATTAGCTTGTTATTGAGACTGTTCTGACTGTACCATGCTTGTACATGTAATATCCTATGCGGGATTTCATTAATAAAGGTATTGATATATGAATATTGTATTATGAGTTTTGCATATTATTATGAAATAGAGGAATGGGATTTTGGGTAGAAATGGTTGCTGATAAAGAACTCAAACTGGGTATTCTTTACAAAGGGCATATTGAATGAAAATTGAACAAGCTGTATGAGTTTGTTTTTCATTGTTGAACAATTGTTCTATTGTCAATATGGTTTGAGTTGTCATTGTATAACAAACACGACTTGGGTGTTCTTATTACATTTTAAAGAAGATGATTATTTCTTTACTGAAAGTAGAAGGAAATGAGTTCTTCCTTTTTCTGTTGTTTTTTATTTTGATAGAAACAGTAATTTGGTTTATTGAGCATTATAGGTTCAACTTGATAGAAGTGATAGCGGTATTTAGATTATTTTTTTCTGAGTGTTGTTTTCTTTCTGTACAAACGGAAGGTTGAAATGTTTCGTGGGATCTCTAATTTTGCAATGTCATTCAAAAAATATGAACTCGACTCAAGTGATTTTTGTTGTGTTGGAAGAAGAGGGATGTTTTCTTATGTAAATAATTACAGAGATGAATTTTTCTCTTCTTGCTATTTGAATTCTGGAAATAGCATTAGAGCTTCACTATACACCCGGATTGGGCTTGCTGTAGGTAACAACAATGTGCAAATTGTTATTTATGAACTGTGTGCGTTCATGGATATAGAAAGTCATGTGAATAATTGATTAAATGACTGTATAACTGTTTATTTGATTAGAATACAGTGAAAGAAGTATGAATTCTTCTAGTACAGTAGGAACATAGTATGCATTCTTTATATTGCTTGCTCTATGATGGATACAATGTTTTACCAACCTGTTTTTGGTATTCGTATGAGTCTAATTTAAATGAAGTATTGATAAGGATGATAATTTTTTCCTTGTTTTCATTTAAAGCTGAATATGAATGGAATTATTCTTGTTGTTGGAAAGTGAATTTTGAATGGATTTTGTAAGTTTCACTCTGAACTGTTATCTTGATTTGTGTCTCGTTTGGATTCAATTTTCAGTACATTCATGAGGAAAGGAATAGGAATGTGGATGGATAACTTGGAATAATGATAATTTCTTCTCTCATATAGTTGGGAATCTGTAATCGTTTAGGAACAAATTTTGTATTGCTTGGGTTTAAGCAACTATATTTATTGTTGTTTACTTCTTTTCTGTATTTGATTAGTTGAAATAAAAGGAGATGCATGAACTGAAAGGAAAGTAATTGGTTTACATTTCAGTTAGATTTTATCCTTTGAATTTATTACTAATGTAAGGAAAGGAAATTGATTACATTTAATATTATAACAACAGTATGCATACTTGTATTCCTAGTTTTTATAGATGTTGTAATCTGGAACTGTTGAAGGAAATTACTTTTTGTAATGATCATTTGGGGAAAAGGATAGTAGTTCTTTGATTGATTGGGATGGTATTTAGATGGTTCAATTGTTATGCTGTTCATTCTTTTTGATACTTAATTCTTGATTGATGTTCATATTAACGTTTCATAAAAGTAGGGTTCTTTTATTGAGACAGTTAATTAGAAGCACCTCATTTTAATGACAAGTGCTTAATATGCTCAGTTCAATGAACTGACCCATGCAAGTAATTTTGCAGATGGAATTTGAGTAAAATGAAGACATGGCTATTTTCTGATGCTTCTTCGATTATCTGAAGATGAATTGTATTTGATAGTTATTATTCCTCTATGAGGAATTGTGAAAAGAAGAAAGTACATTCTTCTATCTATGAGTTGTAACGTTGTTTAATATAAACAAAGTCTAGTATTTTGGACTGGCAAATGTATGGATTATGAAATGGATTGATGAATACAAATACAAGTGTGATATTTTAATGACTGTATCAGTTTGATATTGTTGATTAAATTGGGAATATAATGTTATTTCTTGATTTGGAATTATTCAATTGTCCTTGGATGGATTTAAAAAGAACTGATATCTATTCTTACCTAAATGCAACTTTTACATTGAAATGTGCAATTAGTTCATACTTGGGTTAAGATGAATTTTTAATTGACATTATAAAGGATTAGGAAGAACGTGATTTATCAACTGATAGGTATTTGGGATTAGCTTGAAAGCTGAGGAATATCAAATAACTTAGGAGCAACCGAACTTCGTATTCGGACTCTGTTAATAGCCTCGAATGTTAAATTCAGAAAGTAAGGATATGGTATAAATATATCCAGGGCTATCAGACCTTAACTATGTAAGGTTAAGGAGAACAAATGAATAGATTCATTGAGAATTAGACCTCGTTTTAATGATGTCCAATAAGCTGGAATTCTGAATTTGTTTTCAGTTGTGGAAAAACTTGGTTAAGTTTAATAGGTTAAACTTATTAAGTCTATCGGTAATGGGCTGCTTAATCCAAGGATTAAGAAAAGAACCAAGTAGAGAAAATGCAATCCCTTCGGTACGAAGGAGAAGATGCATAGTAAGCTAGAAGATGGATTTAGTCTCTCTTAGCTACATAAAACTGTAATAAGAACAAGGATAAAGGATCAGCATGGTTGCTGAAAGTTGATCTTAAATATTAAGATCATAACCAAATCACTTGAGCTGGAAGTGTACTCTCGATGAGAGGATTCCGTAGGACATTGACATACACTAGCTACAACACGGTGTCTTCATGAAGGCGGGGTCTTCATGACGACACAATGTTATAGCTGACATATTACAATGCCCTCCCGAATTAAATCATCAAGAATACATAGGCTGAATATTAAGTTCTTGGCTGGGGATAGGAGTATGATCACGTATACGGAGCGACTCCGGAGGACTAAAGATAACTAGACACATGGATTCATTTAGGGATGACACTGTATGTCTACGTATCTTTAGTTACCATGAGTGCCTTCCTATACTCGTTTATATTGCTACTTGGAGTTAGAATTTGACGTTAAATTGGAAGGACTGGTAGGAACCAGGAAAGACCATTCTAGATAACAGGTGAAGTGAGGTGAAGGACGTATTCCATTGGTGTGTATCACATCCAGGAATATGATCATGCAAAGCATGTGAAAATCTTTGGCCAAAGTATCGCAAGTGCTGGTTGCGTTGTCCTGATCACCTATTTTAAGATGCAGGATGTCAGATGAATATCAGTAACAGATATTCAGATAGGCTTCTTAAATGGATCACTTCGATAACCAGAAACGGTAAAGAGAACCTTGTATATATATATATTATACTATGCATGAATGAACATGAAGGATCGGTAGTTTCCGAGTCATGAAATGAGAGATCGTTGAAACTCTGAGCCATGAAAATGGGAGATCGGTAATACTTCGAGTCATTTACTGCAGCATATGGAATCTGTTATATGATTGAATGACACTTAATTTGTGTTCCATATTACAAATATGTGAATAGAGAACATTAGTTTTAAAAGGAAATTGTGTGTTCCAAACTACATCGTTTGGGAAGAGAATAATTATTAAAACTGGAACGTGTGTTTGAATTATACAATTCATAATAGAGAACGTTATATGTATAATTTTTTTTTTCCCCTTGTTCTAGTATCTTAAAATGGGGATGTTACATCTTGGTATCAGAGCTGAAGGTTGCAGCTCTTGGACCTAATGAGTCCACAATATTAATAAGGTTTACATTTTCTTATTGAACAGAAAATGGTCAGAACAAGATGGAATGCTGCGAACAACCCGTTTCTGGGTGGAGAAGCAGCTACTGCTCAATAGGTGGATGAAATCCTTACTACCCTACTAGATACAAGAGATCGTTTGACTGTTCTAGAACAACAGTCAATGGTCAATGAAGAGGAGGAAGAAGAAGCTGATATAAATGATCAGCCGCCTCTTGTGGTCAACATCAATGGAGGGAATCCGGGTGTTAATAATAATGTAATTGCTCCTAATCATCCTAAAAATAAAAGGGCAAGATTAGCAGTTGAACTTACAAATGACATAAAAAGAATAAGTCCTCCAAAGTCTGATGGAACAACCCTTGGGGACGGAGCTGAGAATTGGCTCAGTGAAATGGAGAAATACTTTGCAATAAGAAACTTCTCCGAAGACACCAAAGCGATATGGGGAGCATATCAGCTTTCTCATGAAGCATCATCATGGTGGGACAACCGTAAGGTTGAGTTGAATATTGTTGAATCAGACATAACTTGGGATCAATTTAAGGGTTAATTTAGGCAACGATGGCTGCCTCAACTCTATTTTGATAGGAAAATGACTGAATTTCAGAACTAGTCGCAAGGAAGGTTGTCGGTGACAGAATACTGGGAAGGGTTTATTAAACTCCTTAAGTATGTGCCACAGTACTAAGCTGACGAGAAGTTTAGAATATGGAAATTCATAATGGGATTGAATCCCATCATTGGTGGTGAAGTGGATGTCCACGGCCCAACCACCATGGAAGGAGTTGTCGAAAAGGCAATTAGACAGGAACAACAATTGAGAGCAATTTCTGCTCACAAGGAAGAGATAAGGAAGAAGATTCCCAATTCTTCATCTCTCGCACCAAAAAGGGGGCCTTGGAAAAGGTTTGGTGTGAAAAACAAAATTGTTGTGGATAACAACAAGAAATCTATGACGAACAGACCTGTAAATAGTGTGCGGAACAGCTTCACAAAAGTTAGTGGCAATGGACAGAAGTCCTATGGGAGCCAAAATGATAACTTCAAAGCTGGTAACAAATTTGAGCCTAGAAAAGGGCCAGTTGGAGGATGCTTCAACTGTGGAAAGGACCACTACGTGAATCACTATCCTCTGAAGAAGGATGATCACGGTCAGCAGCATAGGATACACGCTGCAGTGGCTAACAGACAAGCTGAAAAGCAAGTTACGCCTATAGAATTTACGGGTAAGTTATTCAGTACACCTGTAGTCATACTCTTTGATACTGGAGCTACTGAATGCTTTATTTCTGTTAAACTTGTAATGAAATTAAAAAGAAAGGCTGAACGAATGGATAAAACATGGACAGTGCATTATGGGAATAATGTTGTCCATACAGTCAAAATGTGCCTTTTTGGGGCAATTCTTGACTTGCCTAGTTTCTCCACCGAAGTTGACCTGTATGTCACTCCTCTAGGATCATATGATATCATTATTGGAGTTAACTGGTTGGCTGAACATAAGGCAAAGGTCGACTGTTATGAATTTTTTTTTTGTTGTTTTGATGACCTGCAGAAAGCAGCAGTCATTCAAGGTGTAAAACGTGAAGTTGCAGTTAGGAAACTGACAGCTATGCAACTAAAAAGGGCTAAAAATAGAGGCTGCACCTTGTATGTAGTAAAAATGATAGAAAATGCAGAGGAAGATAATGATTTCATGGAAATATATCCATTGTTAAGGGGTTTCCGTGATGTGTTTCCAGAGGAATTGCCAGGTCTTCCACCCAAACAAGAGTTTGACTTTGCAATAGAAATCAAACCAGGAACTGAACCCATATCTAAGGCACCTTATAGAATGACCACCATCAAGTTGGTAGAGTTAAAGGCTCAGTTACAATAACTTTTGACTAAGGGGCTGATAAGACCGAGCGTCTCACCTTGGGGAGCGCCGGTAATTTTTGTAAAGAAAAAGGATGGCACATTGAGACTGTAACACTCTGATTTTGCAAACTATCTTGATGAATGTTTTACATGCTATTATAGCTGCTGAAATGAAGGCAAACATGTTGAGATATGTTTTGATCTTAAGAGAATGTGTTGCTAACTCATATTCTTGCATGCTGTGAATTATTGTATAGAACAGCAGTTATCGTACTTGTGTGTTTGCTGATGTGACAACAAATTGTCGTATACTTGCTGAACTCTTGTTGCTGATTGAAAGCATACCTTGAATCAATTCCATTGATCCAAGTATGCTGAGGTCCTCTTGTGATTTTTGTGTCGATTCACACTTGAACCGAACCGAGATTGTTATGAGCGTGCAGCGCCTGATTGCAGTTTTGGGCAGCTGGCACATAGATGCCAACGACAGGGGTTCGATTCTTGAACCCTGTACTATTGAACTTGGGACCTCGTGAGGCAAGAAACGCCTAGACACGGGTGGCCTTGGCACGCGATCCAAAGGACGGAACGTCCTGCTCTGCATTAACGTGAATGTTAGTAGGGAGGCTGGATGGAAGTTATTAGTGTTAGTGGTTAGTATGAATTAAAACCCTAAACTAATCCTAAGTCCTAACATGCATCCTACACTACTATCTAAGTGGATTTTTAAATTATAAAAAAATAAAAAGGGGGAAAATAACCTAAGCCCTAATAACCTAAGGCTAAACTAAGACCTAGGTTGAATACTATATGCAACCTAAACTAATCCTAATCTAAGGGGTGCGCAGACCCTTGGAGGGAAGGGATAAGGATGAAGGAAGGGCATTCATTGGCATTTACTAAATAGTCCATACGTGGACAATGCTAGTTTTGGCGGGGCAGGTAGGAAATAGAGGCATCTATTTGGAGATAGAGCCAAATTTGATTTTTTCTTGTAAATTTGAAAAATGAGTTCGCCAACCCAAGTGGCGGTGGTGTGGAAAGTAAGGAAAAAGGGCAGATCCTTAATTGCATTAATTGTTTTCGGTCCCCGCGACCAGTTCACCTTGGAAAGTGTATGAGGGAATTTGATTTTTCATTGTTTCCATTTGGTTTTGGCAAAGTTGCTCTGCATTTGGTTTTCTGGCCTGGTTCAGTCAAACCAACTCTTGGCATTTGACATTTTCTTGGAGATTTGGAGGCTGTTGTTAAGCCTAAAGAAGAAAGGAGTTCTGGGAAGTTTGTACTGTCACTGTGGAAGGAAATAATGCAGCAAACAGATCTTTCTTCGAGTTCTGGAAAAGAGATTACAGGCATGTTAAGCCCTTCTCTTTAAAAACTCTTGCTTTGTTTAAGTGTCTCATTAAAACAACCCTGCTCTTGGGTTTGGATTGCGTGATTGCTGTTGAGTCGATTTGGCTTGGATTTTGTTGGTTCTTGCTTTCTTTTCTTTGGGAAATGATATGATGAAACGTTTCTGGTTGCTTGGTCTTGATTTGGTTGTGTGTGAATCAAGTTGGAGGTAGACATTTTGTTCTCTGTACATGTTAAAGGAATCGAAACAGGCTGTTTAATCACTTCCTTATAATGTAAACGTTTTCTTTGCTGATTGTGCTTGGAACTGCCTTGGCATGAAAAGAGGAAACAGAATTACAGTCGTGTTGTATTGCTGTCATTTTGGAAATAATATGAATCATTGTTATTGGTCGCTGAGTTCGACTGTCCTTGTATTCTCGAATGAAATGCTTTCCTGTCGTGCTGGTCGTTTAACAGTATTGGGAAATTTATCATGTGTATCATGGGTCTGTACATGTTATTTGAGTTGTTTTCTCTATTGAAACTATAAGTTCTTTTGCTGATGAATAGAAAGAAAGAAGCAATAGCTGGTTGAAGTTGCTTCTTATTGATATTTATAAGGAAATAGATCCTCTTCCTTTTACTGTTTTGGATTGTAAAGGAAGTGGCATTTGGGTTTTCTATGAGTATTTGAACTCGATTTGAATAAGGTAATAGCAATAATTTCATTGCTATGCCTTTCCTTGAATTGGATGAGAACGAATACGAACTGGGTATTCGTGAAAGTAGGAAAAAGTTGATTGTTTTCCTCATGAAGTTATTAAAGGATTTCGTTCCTCCTTGTTGAGAGAATAGGGTGGTTTTATTGTGTTTTATAGATGATGTTTGGTCTTCCTGTTTGGACTGATTGACAAAATTACAATTGGTTGTATTTTGTGCAAAGAATTATTATATTTCCTTATGCTGTAATGGAAAATTGATTTCATTGCGTCCTATAGTTGAGGTTTGTCCTCCTGTTTGGAACTGTCTGGTGAATGCGAACTTGACTTGGGTTCTGTTTTAAATAAATGGAAAATGTGGAAATCAGCTTGTATTCTGAGTCTATCCCAACTGTACCAAGATTACGCAATTGGCACCCTACGCGGGTTTGCCTTTATTAAGGTATTGAAATATGATTATTATATTTGTGTTCTGTACTTCATTAAGAGAATGGAGAATGTTGTATTTGAAATTAACAGTTGACCGAGATAGAACTCGAATTGGATATCCATTGTTGTGGTATACTGGATTTAAATTGTATAGGCTATGTGAGTTTGCTTTTCAATAAGAACGACTGTTCTGCTATTTTTTATAATTTGAGATGTCTTGCTTAGATGAACACGATTTGGGTGTTTGAGTTCATTTTGATCAAAAGGATTGTTCTTAATGAAATTTTAGAGAAATGAATTCTTATCTTTTTGCTATTTTGACTCTGAAAAATAATATTGGAACTTTACGGTGCATAAGAATTTGGTTTCGCTGTAGGTAACAACAATGTGTAATTGGTTATTATGAATTGTATGCGTTCATGGATATAAAAGGTCATATGAGTAAGTGATTGCGTGATTGTATAACTGTTTGTTTGGTTAACAATACAGTGAGAGAAGTATGGAATCTTCTAGTACAGCAATTACATGGTCTGCATCTTGATATTGCTTGTTCTATCATGAATTCTTCCCTGTTTTCATTTAAAGCTGATTATAAATGAAATTATTCTTGCTGCCGGAAAGTGAATTCCGAATGGATTTTGTAAGTTTCACTCTGAATTGTTATCTTGATTTTTCTTTCGTTTGGATTCCACTGTTAGGACAGTCGTGTGGAAAGAAATAGAGATATGAATGAATGACTTGGAAAAATGATCTTTTCTTCTTTCATTCAGTTGGAAATCTGGAATTCGTGAATAATGAATTTTATAGTGCTTAGATGGGAGCAACTATATGCATTGTTGTTCACTTTCTTGTCTGTACTTGATTGCTTTGAATTTAATACACGAACTGAAAGGAAAGTAATGAGTTTACATTTCAGTTAGTTTCATCCTTTGCATTTATTATTAATGAAATGTGTGGAAAGGATAACAGCATGTTTAATATTATGTGGAAACAGGACAACAGTCTTATTGCTGATTGTGATAATATTTTGATAGTTCAGTTGTTATGCTGATCTTTCTTTTGTGCCTATTTCGTGATTGATGTTTAACTATCGTTTCATAAAAGCAGGGTTCTTTTATTGAGACAGTTAGTTGAAGCACCCTATTTTAAGGATAAGTGCTTAATATGCTCAGTTCATTGAACTGACCCGTGCAAATCATTTTGCAGATGGAATTTGATTAGAATGAAGACATGGCTTTTTTCTTATGCTTCTTGATTAGCTGAAAGATGAATTGTAATTTTTACTTTTATTCCTCTTCGAGGAATTGTGAAAAGAAGAAAATATATTCTTCTATCTATGAGTTGTATTGATGTTTTATGTGAACCATGCCCATCTGGTTGGATTAGCAATTGTACAGATTATGACATGAAATATTGAATCCAATTACAAGTGTGATATTATAATAATTATATCAGTTTGGTATTGTTGACTAAATTGGAAATATAATGTTATTTCTTAATTTGGATTTGTTTAATTGTCCTTGGATGGATGTTCAATGGAAACTGATTTCTATTCTTACCTAAATGCAACCCTTAAGTTGAAAAATGCAATTAGTTCATACTTGGGTAAAGATGAATTTTTAATTGACATTAAAAAGGATTAGGAAGAATATGATTCCATAATCGAAAAGTATTTAGGATTAGCTTAGGAGATAAGGAATATCAATTAACTTTGGAATAATCGAACTTTGCTTTCGAACTCCATTAATGATCTCGTATGCTGAATTCAGAATAAAGGATATAGGATAAGTATATCCACAACTAATGGACCTTAACTATATAATGTTAAGGAGAACAAATGAATACATTTCTTGGAATTTAGACCTCGTACGAATGACGTCTAATAAGCTAGTATTCTGAATTTAGTTACAGTTTGGAAAATCTTGGCTAAGTTTAATAGGTTAAACTTATCACGTCCGTCGGTACGGACTGCTTAATCCAATGATTAAGAAGAGAACCAAGTAGGAAAATGCAGCCCTTCGATACGAAGGAGAAGATGCATTGTAAGCTAATGGATGGATTTAGTCCCTCTTAGCCCTATACAACTGTAACGGAAACGAGGATAAAGTGATCAACGTGGATGCTGAAAGTTGATTTTAATTATTAAATCGTATCCAAATCACTTGAGCAGGATGTGTATTCTCGATGGGAGAATTCTGCAAGACATTGGTATACGCCAGTCACAGCAAGGTGTCTCCATGAAGACGGGGTCTTCATGACGACACACTGTTTCAGCTGACATATTGCAATGCCCTCCTGAATTAAAAAATCAAGAATACATAGGCTGAAGGTGTAATTGTGGACAGGGGATAGGAGTATGATCTGGTATACGGAGTGACTCCGGAATACTAAAGATAACTAGACACACGGGGTCGTGGGGAAATGACACTGTATTTTTGCGTATCTTTAGTTACCGGGAGTGCCTTCCTATACTCGTTCACATTACTAACTGTAATTGGGAGTTTAAACTAACCTTAAACGAAGAGGACTGGTAGGAACTAGGAAAGACCATTCTAGATAACAGGTGAAGTGAAGTGAAGGACGTATTCAGTTGATGTGTATAACATCCAGGAATATGATCATGCAAAGCATGTGAAAATCTTTGGCCAAAGTATCGCAATTGCTGGTTGCGTTGTCCTTATCACTTAATTTAAGATGCAGGATGTCAGATGAATATCAATAACAGATATTCAGATAGGCTTCTTAAATGGATCACTTCGATAACCGGAATCGATTATGAGAACATGTATATATATTATACCATGCATAAACAAACATGAAGGATCGGTTGTTGCCGAGTCATGAACATGAAGGATCGGTTGTTGCCGAGTCATGAAATGAAGAATCGTTGAAACTCCGAGCCATGAAAATGGAAGATCGGTAGTTCCTCGAGTCATTTACAGCAGCATATAGAATCTGTTATAAGATTGAATGGCATTGAATGTGTGTTCCATATTGTAAATATGCGAACAGGGAACATTCGTTTTAAAAAGAAATTGTGTGATCCAAACTGTGTTGTTTGGGCAGAGAACAATTATTAAAACTTGAACGTGTGTTTGAATTTTATAATTAATAACAGTGAACGTTATTAAAAAATAAAAAATAAAAATTCCCTTGTTCTGGTATTTTAAAATGGGGATGTTACAGAGACTGTGCATTGATTACAAAATGCTGAATAAGGCAACTATTAAAAATCGATACCCACTTCCTAGGATTGATGATCTGTTCGATCAGATGCGAGGAGCATCAGTCTATTAAAAAATAGATCTTCGATCTGGGTATCATCAGCTGAGAATAAAGGAAGAAGATATTCATAAAACAACTTTTAGAACAAGAAACAGGCATTATGAGTTCACGGTGTTACCTTTTGGGTTGACCAATGTACCTACCGCCTTCATGAATCTGATGAACAATATGTTTCAAGAATACTTAGATGAGTTTGTACTTGTATTCTTAGACGACATTCTTATATACTCTAAAAATGTTGAAGAGCACCAAGAACATCTAAGGATAGTGCTGGAAATTTTAAGAAAGAGGAAGTTGTATGGTAAACTATCTAAATGTTCTTTTTATGATGCAGAAGTGCATTATTTGGGACACGTTATAGGAAAGAATGGAATAGCTGTTGACCCTTCAAAGATCATAGCTATAACCGAGTGTCCTGCACCTAAGAATGTGCACGAAGTGTGGAGCTTCATGGGCTTGGCAGGATATCATCGAAAGTTCATTAAGGACTTTTCAAAAATTGCTGCCCCAATCACTTCACTGCAAAAGAAGGATAAGAAATTTGTCTGGACAGACAAATGTGAATCTGCCTTTAAAAATTTAAAGGAACAGTTAACTACAGCACCTATTTTGACTGTACCTGATCGAAATGGAAATTTTATGGTTGTAACGGATGTATCAGGAGAAGGCCTTGGAGGTATTTTGTTACAGAATAACCATGTTATAGCTTATGAAAGCAGAAAGCTTAAGTTACATGAACAGAATTATGCTCCACATGACCTAGAGCTCGCTGCCATTGTTCATGTACTTCAAATGTGGAGGCATTACCTTTTAGGCAAGCCTTTTGAATTAAAAACAGACCATCTGGGGTTGAAGTATATTTTTACTCAGCCAAATTTGAATGCAAGGCAGCGAAGATGGTTAGAATTTCTGTCTCAGTATGATTTTGATATAAGCTACATCAAAGGCAAGGAAAATAGAGTGGCAGATGCTCTGAGTCGAAGGAAGCATATCTCTGCTCTTATAACGTTAAGAACTCAGTTTAAGGATGAGGTGAAAGATGCCTTGGAATCATATCCTTATTTCCAGCAAGTCAAAACAACACTTGCTGCAAATCCAAAGGATGTCAGGTATAAAGGATTTCATTTTGACAATGAAGGAATTCTAAGGTTCGAAAACAGGGTATATATACCCTTGGCAAATGACTTAAGAAGGAAATTGTTAACTGAATTTCATAATTCACCTTTTTCTAGACACCCTGGCATTACGAAAAATGCTTGCTGATCTTAAGCAGCAATACTTCTGGAAGGGAATGAAAAAGGATGTGGTGGAATTTGTAACACACTGCTTAGAATGTCAGCATGTTAAGGTGGAACATATGCATCCCGCTGGATTATTGTATCCCCACAACATTCCACAGTACAATTGGCAAGTGATAATGATGGATTTCGTTGAAGGATTGCCGATGTCAAGAAATAAACATGATATCATCCTGGTTGTAGTCGACAAATTGACCAAAGTGGCACACTTCATTGTTGGTAATTTGAAAGATGATGCACCAGTGTTAGCAAGAATATTTGTACATGAAATCTTCAGATTGCATGGAATACCGGAATTAATCATATCAGACAGAGATCCGAGGATGACATCAAGGTTTTGGCAAACGCTTAATGCAGCCTTGGGAACTAAATTAAACTTCAGTTCTGCATATCATCCGGAGACGGATGGACAAACTGAGAGAGTTAATCAGGTGTTAGAGGACATGTTAAGGATGTATTGCATGGACCAGCAGTATAAATGGGAGGAATACCTTCCGCTGGTTGAATTTGCCTACAATAATACATACCATGCCTCTTTAAAAATGGTGCCCTTTGAAGCATTGTATGGAAGAAAATGCAGAACCCCTGTCAGCTAGGACATCGTTGAGGACAGAGAGGTAATTGGGCCAGAAATCCTTATGGAAATGGAACAACAAATCAAAATGATTCGGGAACATCTAAGGAGGCTGCCAATAGGCAAAAGAGTTATGCAGACTTAAAGTGGGTTGATAGGAATTATAAACTGTGAGAGAAGGTCTTTCTTCGGGTGAAGCTGAAAAAGAGCTTGATAAATTTTGGCAGGGCTGCCAAGTTGTCGCCACGATACATGGGACCTTTTGAAATTGTTGAAATAATCAACCTTGTAGCTTATCGTTTAGCATTACCTCCTGCTTTGTCTCAAATGCATGATGTTTTTCATATTTCTTTGCTTAAGAAATACGTGACAGATTTATCACATGTGCTAAATTGGAATTCCTTGCAGGTCCAAGACCTAGGAATAATCGTGGTTAAGCCCATTCAAGTGTTGGGAACTCACCAGTTGTACTTAAGAAATCGCGAAGTGAATCAATGTAAGGTCCAGTGGGACCAGTTCAGCGAAGAAAGTGCAACTTGGGAAAATCTCGAAGAAATGAGATCTGCTTTCCCATAATTGTTTGATCGAATTTAAAATTCAAAAAACTGATAATTCTACCAAATATAGACAATTATTAGTCTATTTTACAGTTGTCTTAAAACACAGTTTTTAACAGTGAATCTATTTTTGGTATGAAATTATGAATGGAAGGACAATAACTGAATTTTGTCCTAGAAACTCCTTGATTTGATTAATTTGATCATTGGGACGATGATTCTTTAAGGAGGGAGGAATGTAAAGCCATGATTTTTGTAAGTTATCATGGTGATTATTTTTCATAATGTTGTAACTGCTGAAATGAAGGCAAACATGTTAAGATATATTTTTGATCTTAAAGGAATGTGTTGTTAATCTGGATTCTTGCATACTGTAATTTGTTTACATGGGACAACAGTTATTATTGCTTGTATGTTTGCTGATGTGACGAAAAATTTGTCGTATGCTTGCTGAACTCTATTCGCTGTCAATCAGCACACCTTGAATCAATTCCATTGATCCAAGGTATGCTTTGGCCTTCTTGTGATCACTTTGTCGATTTACTTTTAAACCGGACTGAAGGTTGATATAAATGTGTAGCACCTGATTTCAGGTATGAATAGCTGGCACGTAGATGCCAACGAAAAAGGTTCGATTCCTGAACCATACACTATTGTAACGTGAGACCTCGTAAGGCAAGAAATGCCTGGATGCGGGTGGCTTAGGTATGTATAACATGGGACGAAACGTCCTACATAACGCTGAACTTGAATGTCAGTTGGAAGGACTGGATTGGAAGTTGATTAATTAAGTGTTATAGGGATTAGACCCTAATCTAACCCTAAGTCCTACCTTATATCCTAACTACTATCCTAAGTGGATTTTTAAATTCTAAGGGTGAACATAGACCTAAGTTCTATTAACCTATGACCTAGGTATGAACACTATTGTTAATCCTAAACTAATCGTAACCTAAGGAAGGGGACGCACATACCCATGGGGGATGGAAAGGATAAGGATGAAAGGAAATTTAATGGGCATTGAATGTAGTCCTTGCATGGACAGCGCCAGGTTTGGCGGGAACAGGAAAAAGTTAGAGGTATTTAATTAGTTATGGGACTAAACTTGGTTTTCTTACAAAATTTGAAATTGGCAGTTTGCCAACCCAAGTCGGCGGTGGCGTGAGGAAATAGGAAAAAGGCAGAGCCTTTAATGCATTTAATTTCTTGGTCTTTGCGACCAGCCTACCTTGGAAAGAGTATGGAGGAATTTTTGATTGTTTATTATGTTGTTCAGATTTTTGGGAAGTTGCTCTGCATTTGGTTTTTCTTGGTTCAGTCAAACCAGTTGTGTTTGGTTGCTATCTCTGTTTCTTTGGAAAGTGAAGGCTATTTTCGAGCCTGTAGCAAAAGGTGATTGTTGGGAAGCTTGTTGCTGTCGCCATGTAAGGAAATACCTCTTGTAGACACGGTTTTCTTCAAGCTTCGAGGAAGAATACCAGGCATGTTAAGCCCTTCTCTTTAAAACTACTTGCTTTGCTTAAACATCTCATTAAAACAACCCTGCTCTTCTGTTGAAGGGGGTTTTGGGTTTATTTGATTGCTGTCATGACTGAGATGATTTGGGTTTAGTCAATTTTGCTATCATGTTGAAATGATTCTGGGTAGAGTCGTTTTGTCTTGCTGTTGCAATTTGGAACAGTCTTTGCATATTCCTTGAGTTGGAAATATAGCCTTGCTGTGTTGGTTTGTTCGACGATATTGGGAAATTCATTCTTTATACTATGTTATTGTGCCTGCTGTGTGATTTGTTTGACATTGATTCTTTACTGAAATTTTTGAAGGAAATGAGTTCCTCTTCCTTCTGCTGTTTTAGATTTTGAAGGAAATACTAATTGGGTTTTATTGAGCATTATGAGCTCGGTTTGAGGGAAGTGATAGTCATATTCTGCATGCTGTGGTTTTTATTTTGTAAAAGAAATGGATGAATGTGACTTGGGTATTCGTGAAATTTGGAGAAAGTAACTATTTTTCTTCTGAACTTATGAATGATTATATTTTCTCCTTGATGAGATGGAAAGTCGATTCTATTGCGTTTTGTGGTTGCAGTTTGATCTTCTGATTCGAACTATCTTCGTGAATACAAACTCGGCTTTGAATTTCTATGTAAATAAATGAAAAACATGGGAATTAGCTTGTTATTGAGACTGTTCTGACTGTACCATGCTTGTACATGTAATATCCTATGCGGGATTTCATTAATAAAGGTATTGATATATGAATATTGTATTATGAGTTTTGCATATTATTATGAAATAGAGGAATGGGATTTTGGGTAGAAATGGTTGCTGATAAAGAACTCAAACTGGGTATTCTTTACAAAGGGCATATTGAATGAAAATTGAACAAGCTGTATGAGTTTGTTTTTCATTGTTGAACAATTGTTCTATTGTCAATATGGTTTGAGTTGTCATTCTAAAACAAACACGACTTGGGTGTTCTTATTACATTTTAAAGAAGATGATTATTTCTTTACTGAAAGTAGAAGGAAATGAGCTCTTCCTTTTTCTGTTGTTTTTGATTTTGATAGAAACAGTAATTGGGTTTATTGAGCATTATGGGTTCAGCTTGATAGAAGTGACAGTGGTATTTAGATTATTTTTTTCTGAGTGTTGTTTTCTTTCTGTACAAATGGAAGGTTGAAATGTTTCGTGGGATCTCTGATTTTGCACTGTCATTCAAAAAAGATGAACTCGACTCGAGTGATTTTTGTTGTGTTGGAAGAAGAGGGATGCTTTCTTATGTAAATAATTACAGAGATGAATTTTTCTCTTCTTGCTGTTTGAATTCTGGAAATAGCATTAGAGCTTCACTATACACCCGGATTGGGCTTGCTGTAGGTAACAACAATGTGCAAATTGTTATTTATGAACTGTGTGTGTTCATGGATATAGAAAGTTGTATGAATAATTGATTAAATGACTGTATAACTGTTTATTTGATTAGAATACAGTGAAATAAGTATGAATTCTTCTAGTACAGTAGGAACATAGTATGCATTCTTTATATTGCTTGCTCTATGATGGATACGATGTTTTACCAACCTGTTTTTGGTATTCGTATGAGTCTGATTTAAATGAAGTATTGATAAGGACAATAAATTCTTCCTTGTTTTCATTTAAAGCTGAATATGAATGGAATTATTCTTGCTGTTGGAAAGTGAATTTTGAACGGATTTTGTAAGTTTCACTCTGAACTGTTATCTTGATTTGTGTCTCATTTGGATTCAATTTTCAGTACAGTCATGAGGAAAGGAATAGGAATGTGGATGGATAACTTGGAATAATGATCATGTTTCTTCTCTCATACAGTTGGGAATCTGTAATCGTTTAGGAATGAATTTTGTATTGCTTGGGTTTAAGCAACTATATTTATTGTTGTTTACTTCTCATCTGTATTTGATTACTTGAAATCAAAGGAGATGCATGAACTGAAAGGAAAGTAATTGGTTTACATTTTAGTTAGATTTTATCCTTTGAATTTATTACTAATGTAAGGAAAGGAAATTGACTGCATTTAATATTATAACAACAGTATGCATTCTTGTATTCCTAGTTTTTATAGATGTTGTAATCTGGAACTGTTGAAGGAAATTACTTTTTGTAATGATCATTTGGGAAAAAGGACAGTAGTTCTTTGATTGATTGGGATGGTATTTAGATGGTTCAGTTGTTATGCTGTTCATTCTTTTTGATACTTAATTCTTGATTGATGTTCATATTAACGTTTCATAAAAGTAGGGTTCTTTTATTGAGACAGTTAATTAGAAGCACCTCATTTTAATGACAAGTGCTTAATATGCTCAGTTCAATGAACTGACCCATGCAAGTAATTTCGCAGATGGAATTTGAGTAAAATGAAGACATGGCTATTTTTTGATGCTTCTTTGATTGTCTGAAGATGAATTGTATTTGATAGTTATTATTCCTCTACGAGGAATTGTGAAAAGAAGAAAGTAAATTCTTCTATCTATGAGTTGTAACGTTGTTTAATATAAACAAAGTCTAGTATTTTGGACTGGTAAATGTATGGATTATGAAATGGATTGATGAATACAAATACAAGTGTGATATTTTAATGACTGTATCAGTTTGATATTGTTGATTAAATTGGGAATATAATGTTATTTCTTGATTTGGAATTATTCAATTGTCCTTGGATGGATTTAAAAAGAACTGATATCTATTCTTACCTAAATGCAATTTTTACGTTGAAATGTGCAATTAGTTCATACTTGGGTTAAGATGAATTTTTAATTGACATTATAAAGGATTAGGAAGAACGTGATTTCTTAACTGATAGGTATTCGGGATTAGCTTGAAAGCTGAGGAATATCAAATAACTTAGGAGCAACTGAACTTCGTATTCAGACTTCGTTAATCGCCTCAAATGTTAAATTCAGAAAGTAAGGATATGGGATAAATATATCCAGGGCTATCAGACCTTAACTATGTAAGGTTAAGGAGAACAAATGAATATATTCATTGAGAATTAGACCTCGTTTTAATGATGTCTAATAAGCTGGAATTCTGAATTTGTTTTCAGTTGTGGAAAAACTTGGTTAAGTTTAATAGGTTAAACTTATTAAGTCTATCAGTAATGGTCTGCTTAATCCAAGGATTAAGAAAAGAACCAAGTAGATAAAATGCAATCCCTTTGGTACGAAGGAGAAGATGCATAGTAAGCTAGAAGACAGATTTAGTCTCTCTTAGCTACATACAATTGTAACAAGAACGAGGATAAAGGATCAACATGATTGTTGAAAGTTGATCTTAAATATTAAGATCATAACCAAATCACTTGAGTTGGATGTGTACTCTCGATGAGAGGATTCCGTAGGACATTGACATACGCCAGCTACAGTACGGTGTCTTCATGAAGGCGGGGTCTTCATGATGACACAATGTTATAGCTGACATATTACAATGCCCTCCTTAATTAAAACATCAAGAATACATAGGCTAAATATTAATTTATTGGCTGGGGATAGGAGTATGATCACGTATACGGAGTGACTCCGGAGGACTAAAGATAACTAGACACATGGAGTCATTTAGGGATGACACCGTATGTCTGCGTATCTTTAGTTACCATGAGTGCCTTCCTATACTCGTTCATATTACTGGTTGGAGTTAGAATTTGACCTTAAATTGGAAGGACTGGTAGGAACCAGGAAAGGCCATTCTAGATAACAGGTGAAGTGAGGTGAAGGACGTATTCCATTGGTGTGTATCACATCCAGGAATATGATCATGCAAAGCATGTGAAAATCTTTGGCCAAAGTATCGCAAGTGCTGGTTGTGTTGTCCTGATCACCTAATTTAAGATGCAGGATGTCAAATGAATGTCAGTAACAGATATTCAGATAGGCTTCTTTAATGGATAACTTCGATAACCAGAAACGGTAAAGAGAACCTTGTATATATATATATTATACTATGCATGAATGAACATGAAGGATCGGTAGTTGCCGAGTCATGAAATGAGAGATCGTTGAAACTCCGAGCCATGAAAATGGGAGATCGGTAATTCTTCGAGTCATTTACAGCAGCATATGAAATCTTTTATATGATTGAATGGCACTGAATGTGTGTTCCATATTGCAAATATGTGAATAGAGAACATTAGTTTTAAAAGGAAATTGTGTGTTCCAAACTGCATCGTTTGGGCAGAGAACAATTATTAAAACTGAAACATGTGTTTGAATTATACAATTCATAACTGAGAACGTTATATGTATAATTTTTTTTTTCCCTTGTTCTAGTATCTCAAAATGGGGATGTTACAAGATTGGAGTGCTTTAATCATGGCTTGCCAATGTTGTGGTGTAGTTTTCAAAAGCTTGTAAAGGGAAATATCTACTGAATTTTGAAGGAGTTGCTTGATGATGGTATCTTACATGAAAGTGGTAGATTGAGTATGTGGAACAAAAAGGATGGATACTTTAGTTCTGGTACAAGGTGGTGGATTAGATGACTCGGGAGAGAGTGGGATGGATACATTGTAATTTATTTGGTCTAAAGTCTTGTGGTCATGGGTACAAGATCTGGTAGTGATATGTTATACTATGTCAATTTGATGAAGTTGGGATTTCTTGGAAGAGGCATTGCCTTTGGTAGATGTAGATGTTTTAGCAGGTGACAGTTTGGATGTAGTGGTCTTAGATGTTTTATAGGTTGTGTTGACTAGATTAGATGATTTTGGGTCTGAAGGGATGAGACCTTTATTCATAAGGCTTCAAAGGGTTATGTGAAGGGATTTTTTGTCCTATGTAGAATGTCTTGGTGTTCGATGATAATCAAAAGATGCTTTGAAATTATACTAGGAGGGCTTACACCCTCGAGTGCTAGATGGCTTAAGAGAAGGTAAGGTTATGATGGACTGTTGAATGATCCTTGTAAGGATTATTGTATAATGTCCTTTCAAATTTTTGGTCGAGGGAACTGGCAATTATTTTGATGATATGGATATTAAAGGCATCACTTTCTGTGTGACACTTTTAGGTGCTTTCTAAGGAACAATCTTAGACTACGTAATAGTGACTGAAAATTTTGACAATGGATGCAGCCCCAAGATGGAGGGCATGAATTTTGGATTTTGTTTTGTTTGATGGTCACGCGACATGATTTTTACCTTATTAAATGAGGAGATGGGTGGTTATGTGATGATATTTTTAATATTTTACACATAATGTTGGGTGACATGGTCATTGTAAGAGATATTCACATATTGTAAGATAGGTTTCTTTTTTGAGACTTGTGAAGATCTTGTAGAAAATTTTGGAGTAGATGGAATGGATGTGGATGGTTCAAATGGTGCTTTCATGATATAAGTACTAAACGTTGAAGATATAGATGACTGATATTTGATTGTGTTAATGGTGTGATAAGAGTGAATGATGTTAGATTGCGGTTGACTGGTGGATGGAGCATGTATTGGAAAGGGATGTTTAAAAACATATAGGTACTTATTTGGAGGTGCATTTGGTTTGTCCAGTTGTAACTCACCTTTTTTGATAAGGTCCTGAAGGGTGTTCCAAAATGAATGACACCTTTTGATGTCATGGCCCTTGACCCTATGGTATTTTCAATAATTGTTCTCTCGAAACCAAGAGGGTTTTGAGACTGAGGTGTTGATGGGATAGATGGGAAGAAGGGTGATCATATACGCTACTAAGTGTTTGTAAAAACCTATGCTGTAATATTCACCAATGGGCATATAATTGTGTTGAGGGTGTGTGTATTCAGAAGTCGAACGTTCCTTAGAAGTAGTCTTTACCATGACCGCGTTTGCTGATGTTTTAGATTTTTTGTGACTGAAGGATGATTTGTGTTATCCATTTTTCCCCCTCAGGAAAAAATGGACAACAAGGGTACATTAAACCTTGGGATTGGAAAAGTTCTTCATGAAGAGTATGAGGTTATCAAGCAAAATTTCAAGCCTTGAGTGTGTTTACGGTGTTCGAGGCTGTTTCAGGATCATCTTGTATTATTCTTTTATTTTTGGGGTTTTGAAGGCTATTGGTTTGCTCAGGAATATTGGTCTCGGTGGGCCCACTTCTACTCACCACGATAAAATTTGATCAAAATTAATAAACCAGTTTTAAGGGATCTCACTAGGATTTCACGATACTCTGGTGCCAAAAAGCTCCCAAGAAAGTTAGTTTTGGGAGAAAATAAGGTTTAGAGAGCATTATAACACTAAGCCAAAATAGGTCGCCGAGTAGCTCAGTGAGCTACTTGGCGAGATGGTTGATATGCTAAGAGCGAGTTGCCTAAGGTTGTGTATTTATTGGCTTGGGAGAGCTAAGTTGAATATGGAGGGCTCAAGCCATTAAAATAGCTCAATGCATCGAGCTCTACTTCAAGGGCCCGAGTTGATGGCTCAAAAGGGTGGCCAAGAATTGAGCCAACTCGAATGCAATGTCTACAATGCATGCAAAGGAGTATCGAGTTCTAATATAGCTCAGGTGAGCTAAATGGGGTGAGTTATGTTGTTAAATGGTGTGAGTTACATGATAAGGGGGAACCCTGAACTCGAGACTCAATGCAGGTCAGTGACACATGTAATGGGGTAAATGACATGGGGCATGAGATTGGGCTCCTTAGAAATTCGGAAGAAATAAGCTCGCAGGTGCAAGCTCGGCTTAGCCATCGTGAAGTTTAGATCAAGGATGAATCGGCTGAGCCTCTGAGAAAGAAAAATAGAGAGAGCTCGGGGTACCGAGCCGTTGGGAAGGCCAAGAAAGTTTCTCGATGTCGGGAAATGTGGGAGGAACATTGGGGAGATCACGCGGAGTTGAAGATAGATCAGCTATGGAGAAGGTAAAAAGAGCTCGGTCCTGTCGAGTTGAATCATGCCAAGACACTCGTGGATAATGGTGGCCAAAGTTCTAAATGAAAGCTAGCCAAGATGATTTGAAATAGATTGGGATTGGCATGGATGATGAGCCAAGTCAGCCTACAGGAGCTCGGTGCATGGAAAAGTGGATGCATGGGCAGGTCGTAGGGGTTGCAACGTGAAAGCCAGATCTAGAATGAATTGTCGATGGGTTTATATCGAGTTAAGGAAACTTTAAGATATGCTGTAGGAGTGAGTTGGGCTTATAAAGCTCAAAGGGAAGCTTGGGACGAGTCGACACATTACACACAGTGTGGTGCTGGGGAGAGGTGGTTCGAAGGAAAACTTATTGCAGAGAGGTGAGTAAGTTTCAGACATCAAAGGCTGAGTTAGTTTTAGGGAAAGATATTTTTCGGGCTTCGGAGACCAAGTCGACGAGTTGGTAAAAATGGAGGGGAAGTTCCGAATTCTGAACTCCAAAATTTGGAGTTTGAAACTCGCTTGTTTCGGATTCCGGCAGTTTTTCAGGAATCAGAGAAATTTCACGTCAGAGATTGGGTTGCCGAGATGGTAGAAAATGGTGGAGAAGTCAGAAATCCTGAACTCCCAAATTCGAAGTTCGGGGTGAGCGTCCACTTTAGGAGTCAACACCTGAGTTGCAACAGATATGCGAAGGATCAAAATTCGGAGTGTACAGTGAGCTCGACATATCGGAAACCCCGAAGTCCGAAGTGTATGAAGTCTGTGCAGGGCTCAAAATTTGAAGAACGAGTTATTCAGCCAATGCTTAGTGGGGTGGTGAGCATGGAAGTCGGGGAGTTAAAAGCATATGGCCATCCACGTGTAGAGTTTACAAATTAAGTGCCAAGGTACTTGACCATTAGGTCGGTGAAGGTGGAGCCAAAATGTGGAGCTTGCCAGCCGAGCCATTCATATGCATAGTGGAATGGTCCAAAGCGGGAGCTGACCCATATAAAATGTGGTGGCATAACCAATGCACTCGACGGGGTGTCAAAACTAAGTATCCCTCCAAATTAAACTCTGGAGCTCAATAGGAGAAGACCAAAGAATTTTGGGGTGTCCGAGCTAGTGTGAAGGCCTAGGTGAGGAGTTGGGTGATTAATGTGGAGGAGCTCAGATGGGATAATGGTGGACCATTTTGGGGTCGACGGTGAAATGTAAGGAGTCGTCATGTAATGAAAGCAGTGTAGCTTGTTAGTAAGCTCAATGAGCTGGCTCGTGAGCTATCTATTGAGTCAGCATCCAAAGGCTCCCCCTAATGCAAATATTAGCCTTGCTGGTCCCAAAGTACATCAGGGTGCTTTTCAAAATTTAATTAAAATATTATTTTAAAGCAAATGGAGGGGGCATTTAAATTTATGGAGGCATGATGAGGGGAGAGTTTTCCGGGTGCAAGAATGATATAATCATGCGTAAAGAGCATGGGCAGTTACATGGAAACCGTGCTTGCTACTGTTATTCCTAGATTTCAGGGAACTCTCCTTCTTTCTCTCCTCAACTCATATTTTCTATAAATGTAAAAGGGAATGCAAAATTAAGGGAGTCAGAAATTTTTCCAAGTTTCCCCTCTTCTTTCAAGCTGAGATGGTGTGAATTTATAGGATTTCAAGCCTTCCTTCCAAAGATTGTAATGGCAACCCTTACCTCTTCCTGCTGTAATGATGCGTTGTGCATGTGCTTGGAGTAATAAAAATGATGTTTTGTGACTAATTGTCTATCCTTGAAGCATTTTTATTGATTCTTTTTTCCTCTCTCACAATTGTAGGTATACTATGCAAACCCTTGTTTCTATTGCAGGTTTTGGAAGGTGTTGTGCTTAACGGGAATGAAGTATTGTATGTAATTGGGTCTATGATACATGTCCACCTTTCCATGTTCATCCTTCTTAATTGGCAGGATGGAAATTTTTCTAGAAAATCCCTTTCTTGGTGCATCACCACTTCTAGTGTAGGTTTTATTTCATGCAATCTCTCTCCCTATCCCCTTGTAAATGTCAATATGGGTTTAGTTAGTCATTTTTCTTACATTAAAAATAGTGTAATGCTTAGTTTAGGTAGAGGAATCCGGCCTTCTCTGGAGGTTTACCTCAAGCCCGCAAGTCCCACAACTTGAGAGGTGATACCCATTTTACCCAATCACAACAAATGCTCCATTCACAAGTAGGCCATTCAGGGGATGTTGTGATTTGGTGATAATAGTTTTGGCATGCTCAGTGGGACCACAAAAGTTAGTTTTTTCACAATTGCGTGCATTTGTGTAACACTCTGATTTTGTAAGTTAACTTGGTGAATATTTTTCATACTGTTATAACTGCTGAAATGAAGGAAAACATGTTAAGATATGTTCTGATCTTAAGAGAATGTGTTGCTAACTTGGATTCTTGCATGCTGTGATTTATTGCATAGGACATCAGTTATTGTACTTGTGTATTTGCTGATGTGACGACAAATTGTCGTATACTTGCTAAACTCTCGTTGTTGATTGACAGCACACCTTGAATCAATTTCATTGACCCAAAGTATGCTGTGGTCTTCTTGTGATTTCTGTGTCGATTTACTCTGGAACCGAACCGAAGGTTGATATGAATGTGTAGCGCCTGATTACAGGTATGGGCAGTTGGCACGTAAATGCCAACGACAAAGGTTCGATCCTTGAACCCTGTATTGTCGAACTTAAAACCTTGTGAGGCAAGAAATGCCTGGACACGGGTGGCCTTGGCATGTGATTCAAAGGAAGGAACGTCTTGCACAGCATTGTTACGAGAGTTAGTTGAGAGATTGGGTTAGGGGTTGATTAGTGTTAGTGGTTAGTAGGAATTAAATCCTAAGCTAATCCTAAGTCCTAACCTGCATCCTAAACTACTATCCTAAGTGGATTTTTAAATTACAAAAAAAAGAAGGAAATGAACCTAAGTCCTAATAACCTAAGACTAAACTATGACCTAGGTTGAACACTAATATACAACCTAAACTAATCCTAACCTAAAGGGGACGCGCAGACCCTTGGAGGAAGAGGATAAGGATGAAGGGGGTATTCATTGGCATTTAATGAAAAGTCCATACGTGGACAGCTCCAGTTTGGCGGGGTAGGTAAGTGGCGGAGGTATCTATTTGGAGATAGAGCCAAATTTGGTTTTTTCTTGTGGAATTTGAAAATTTGAGTTCACCAACTCAAGTTGGCAGTGGCGTGGAAAGTTGGGAAAAGGCAGAGCCTTTAATGCATTAAATTCTCTTGGTCCTCGCGACCAGCTCGCCTTGGAAAGTGTATGATGGAAAATTGATTTTTCATTGTGTCAATTCGGACCTTGCAAAGTTGCTCTACATTTGGTTTTTTTGGTCTGGTTCAGTCGAACCAGTTCTTTGGATTTATCATTGTTCTTGGGAGATTTTGAGGTTGTTGCTGAGCCTGAAGAGGAAAGGATTGTTGGGAAGTTCTTGTTGTCGCCGTGGAAGGAAATAACTTCGGCAACCGCAGTTTTCTTCATGTTTTGGAAAAGAGATCAGAGGCATGTTAAGCCCTTCTCTTTAAAAATTCTTGCTTTGTTTAAATGTCTCATTGAAACAACCCTGCTCTTGGGTTTTGGGTTTATGTGATTGTTGAGTGTGTTGATATGATTTGGATTTCGTTGACTCTTGCTGTCATTTTTGGAAATGATAAGAAACATTGTCTCTGGTTGCTATGTTTAACTGTCTATGCATTTCTTGAATGGAATACCTCCATGTTGTGCTGGTTGTTGACGTTAAATGGAAGTTTGAAACGGGTTTTTCTCTGTGAAATGTTTAATGGGAACTGTGCAGGCAGTGTGGATTGTTTTATTGCTGTGCGATTGTTCTTTTTTCACATGAAATTTTGTGATAAGATTGTTTAGGTTGTGTGAGCGGCTTGATGTCGTTTCTATACTGAAGTTTCTTAAAAGAAATAAGACCTCTCTTGTTTACTATCTACTGTTTCAGGATTAAAGGGAATATCATTTCTTTTCGAGCTTTAAGGAATGGGTATTTCTCTACTTAAGTGATATGTAAAGAATTGGCAGACTGCGTGGGTTGATTTCATTGCTATGAGAATGCTATTTTGTTATATGGTCCTTTGTGATATATTTGTACAGGATGTACGTGTTGCATGAGGTCGTTTCTATACTGAAATTTCTTTTAAAAAGGAAATAGATCCTTTCTCTTCTGCTGTGTTTGATTAGGATGAATATAACATTAGGTTTGGTATGAGCATATGAATTTGCTTGGGAGAAAGAAATGATAACACGTTTTTGTTGTTTCTTTCTTTTTCTTGCTTAAAAGAAATAAAACTTTTCTCTTCCTTCTGCTGTTTCGGGATTATAAGGAAATGGCATTTTGTATTTTAAAGGAATTGGCATTAGAGTTTTATACGAGTGTTCGTGAAAGTTGGAAAATAAATAGTTTTTCCTTCTGAACTTATAGTGTAATATGTTGTTTTCTTGCTGAAGAAGGTATGATGATTTGTTGTGTTTTATTGATGACTATTCGATCTCTAGTTCAGACTCTCTTGTGAATGCGAACTTGACTTTGGATTGCTGTGCAAAAGAAGAGATGCATGGGAATTTTGTCTTGTTGTTTGGGTCTGTCTTGACTGTACCACACTTATGCATTTAACACCCTATACGGGTTTACTTCGAAAGAAGATAATTGATTATTGCATTCTGAAGTTCTGCATATTATCATGAATTCGAAAAATGGATTTCGGGTAGAAATGTTTGTTGGCAGTGAGCTCGATTTGAGTGTTTTATTTCATTCTAAGCAAATGATTGTTCTTACTAAAATTATGGGAAATTAGTTCTTCCTTTCTCTGTTGTTTAGATTTCGAAAGAGATAGTAACTGAGTTTATTGAACCTTATAAGATCGGATTGTTGGAAGTGATAGTGGTAATTAGATTATTTTTCTGAGTGTTGTGCTTTCTATGTAAATGAAATATTTAATTGTTTCGTGTGGTCTTCTGATCTTGGTACTGTCATTTGGAAGAATTGAAATCAGCTTGAACAATTCTTGTTGAGTCTGAAGAAAATGGTTGTTTTCTTGGTGAAAGGTTAAAGGAATGAAATTTTCTCTTTTTGCTGTTTGAATTCTGGGGATAGCATTAGAGCCTTACTGTGCTTTATGATTGGTCTTGCTGTAGGTAACAACAATGAGTAAATTGTATTTTGAACTGTATGCGTTCATGGAAATAGAAAGTCATGTGAATAATTGATTTCGTGATTGAATAACTGTGATTTGGTTAAAATTATAGTGAAAGAAATATGGATTCTTCTAGTACCGTAAGTACAAAGTATGCAACCATATACTATTTGATCTATGATAAATATGATGTTGTACTAACCTATTTCTGATATTCATATGAGCTTGATTTAAATGAAGTATGGATAAGGATGATGAATTCTTCCTTGTTTTCATTTAAAGCTGATTATGAATGAAATTACTCTTGCTGCCGGGAAGTGAGTTCTGAATGGATTTTGTAAGTTTCACTCTGAACTGTTATCTGGATTTGTGCCTCGTTTGGATTCCATTTTTATGACAGTCATGTGGAAAGAAATAGGGATGAATGACTTGGAAAAATGATCCTTTCTTCTTTCATTCAGTTTAAAATTTGTAATCATTATTAAGGAATTTTGTAATGCTTAGATATGAGCAACTATATGCATTGCTGTTCGCTTTCATGTCTGTGTTTGATTGCTTGGAATCTAATATGATGCATGAACTGAAAGGAAGGTAATGGGTTTACATTTCAGTTAGTTTCATCCCTTGCATTTATTATTAATGAAAGGCATGGAAGGGATAACAATATGTTATATCAGCAGTATGCTACTTGTATTCCTAACTTTACAAATATTGTAATTTGAGACTTGTCACGGTTATGTGGAAAATGGGACAACAGTTCCTTGGCTAATTGTTATGATATTTTGATGGTTCAGTTGTTATGCTGATCTTTCTTTTGTGCCTATTTCGTGATTGATGTCTTACTGTCGTTTCATAAAAGCAGGGTTCTTTTATTGAGACAGTTAGTTGAAGCACCTCATTTTAATGATAAGTGCTTAATATGCTCAGTTCATTGAACTGACCCGTGCAAATCATTTTGCAGATGGAAATTGATTAGAATGAAGACATGGCTGTTTTCTGATGCTTCTTGATTGGTTGAAGATGAATTTTATTTGTTTTATTTTATTCCTCTTCGAGAAATTGTGAAAAGAAGAAAGTATATTCTTCTATCTATGGGTTGTAATGATGTTTTATGTAAACAATGTCCATTCAGTTGGATTGGAAAATGTATGGATTATGACATGAATTGATGAATACAATTACAAGTGTGATATTTTAATAATTATATCATTTTGATATTGTTGACTAAATTGGAAATATAATGTTATTTCTTGATTTGGATTTGTTTAATTGTCCTTGGCTGGATGATAAAAAGGAACTGATATCTATTCTTACCTAAATGCAACTTTTAAGTTGAAATATGCAATTAGTTCATACTTGGGTAAAGATGAATTTTTAATTGACATTAAAAAGGATTAGGAAGAATATGATTCCACAACTGATAGGTATTCAGGATTAGCTTGGAAGCTAAGGAATATCAATTAACTTCGGATTAATCGAACTTCGCTTTCGAACTCCATTAATGACCTTGTATGTTAAATTCAGAATAAAGGATATAGGATAAGTATATCCATAACTAATGGACCTTAACTAGGTAATGTTAAGGAGAACAAATGAATACATGTCTTGGGAATTACACCTCGTTTAAATGACGTCTAATAAGCTAGAATTCTGAATTTAGTTGCAGTTGGGAAATCTTGGTTAAGTTTAATAGGTTAAACTTATCACGTCTGTCGGTAACGGGCTGCTTAATCCAATGATTAAGAAGAGAACCAAGTAGAGAAATGCAGCCCTTCGACACGGAGGAGAAGATGCATAGCAAGCTAAAGGATGGATTTAGTCTCTCTTAGCTATATATAACCGTAACGGGAACGAGGATAAAGGGATCAACATGGTTGCTGAAAGTTGATTCTTAATTATTAAAATCATATCCAAATCACTTGATCAGGATGTGTATTCTCGATGGGAGGATTCAGTAGGACATTGGAATACGCCAGCTACAGCAAGGTGTCTTCATGAAGACGGGGTCTTCATGACGACACAATGTTGCAGCTGACATATTGCAATACCCTCCCGAATTAAAACATCAAGAATACATAGGCTGAATGTGAAGTTCTTGGCAAGGATAGGAGTATGATCAGGTATACGGAGTGACTCCGGGATACTAAAGATAACTAGACACACGGAGTCGTGGGGAACGACACCGTATGTCTGTGTATCTTTAGTTACCAGGAGTGCCTTCCTATATCCGTTCATATTACTAGTTTAAAATTGGAAGTTTATATCTGACCTTAAATCAAGAGGACTGGTAGGAACCAGGAAAGACCATTCTAGATAATAGGTGAAGTGAAGTGAAGGACGTATTCCATTGATCTGTATCACATCCAGGAATATGATCATGCAAAGCATGTGAAAATATTTGCCCAAAGTATCGCAAGTGCTGGTTGCATTGTCCTTATCACTTAATTTAAGATGCAGGATGTCAGATGAATATCAGTAAAAGATATTCAGATAGGCTTCTTAAATGGATCACTTTGATAACCGGAAACGGTTAAGAGAATAGGTATATATAATATACTATGCACAAATGAACATGAAGGATCAGTTGTTGCCGAGTCATGAAATGAAGGATCGTTGAAACTCCGAGCCATGAAAATGGATGATTGGCAGTTCCTCGAGTCATTTACAGCAGCATATAGAATTCTTTATAGGATTGAATGGCATTGAATGTGTGTTCCATATTGTAAATATGTGAACAGGGAACATTAGTTTTAAAAAGAAATTGTGTGATCCAAACTGTGTTGTTTGGGCAGATAACAATTATTACAACTTGAACGTGCGTTTGAATTTTATAATTCATAACAAAGAACGTTATCAAAAAAAAAAAATTTCCCTTGTTCTGGTATCTTAAAATGGGGATGTTACATGTTGGTATCAGAGCTGAAGGTTACAGCTCTTGGACCTAATGAGTCCACGATATTAATAAGGTTTATATTTTCTTATTGAACAAGAAATGGTCAGAACAAGAGAGAATGTTGCAAATAACCTGTTACAGGGTGGAGAAGTAGCAACTGCTCAAAAGCTGGACAAAATCCTTGCTGCCCTACTTGATACGAGGGATCGTTTGACTGTTCTGGAACAACAGTTAATGGGTGATGAAGAGGAGGAAGATGAAGCTGAAATAAATGATCAGCTGCCTCCTGTGGACAACATCAACGGAGGGAATCCGGGTGTTGATAATAATAATGTAATTTCTCCTAATCCCCCTAAAAATAAAAGGGCAAGATTAGCAGCTGAACTTACAAATGATATTAAGAGAATAAGTCCTCCAAAGTTTGATGGAACAACCCTTGGGGACAGAGCTGAGAATTGGCTCAGTGAAATGGAGAAATACTTTGCAATAAGAAACTTCTCCGAAGAGACTAAAGCGATATGGGGAGCATATCAGCTTTCTCATGAAGCATCATCATGGTGGGACAACCGTAAGGTTGAGCTAAATATTTTCGAATCAAACATAACATGGGATCAATTTAAGGGTTATTTTAGGCAACAATGGCTGCCTCAACTCTATTTTGATAGGAAAATGACTGAATTTCAGAACTGGTCGCAAGGAAGGCTGTCGGTGATGGAATACTGGGAAGGGTTTACTAAACTCCTTAAGTATGTACCGCAGTACCAAGCTGATGAGAAGTTTAGAATACAGAAATTCATAATGGGACTGAATCCCATCATTGGTGGCGAAGTGGATGTCCACGGCCCAACCACCATGGATGGAGTTGTCGAAAAGGCAATAAGACAGGAACAAAAATTGAGAGCAATATCTGCTCATAGGGAAGAGATAATGAAGAAGATTCCCAATTCTTCTTCATCTCTTGCACCAAAAAGGGGACCTTGGAAAAGGTTTGGTGTGAAAAAAAAAACTGTTGTAGATAACAACAAGAAATCTATGATGAACAGACCCGTAAATAGCGTGTGGAACAGCTTCACAAAAGCTAATGGCATTGGACAGAAGTCCTATGGAAGCCAGAATGATAACTTCAAGGCTGGTAACAAATTTGAGCCTAGAAAAGGGCCAGTTGGAGGATGCTTCAACTGTGGAAAGGACCACTATGCGAATCACTGTCCTCTAAAGAAGGATGATCGTGGTCAACAGCATAGGATACACACTACAGTGGCTAATAGACAAGCTAAAAAGCAAGTTACACCCATAGAAGTTACGGGTAAGTTATTCGGTACACCTGTAGTTATACTTTTTGATACTGGAGCTACAAAATGTTTTATTTCTGCTAAACTTGCTATGAAATTAAAAAGAAAGGATGCAAGAATGGATAAAACATGGACAGTGCATTATGGGAATAATGTTGTCCATTCGGTCGAAATGTGCCTTTTTGGGGCAATTCTTGATCTGTCTGGTTTCTCCACCGAAGTTGACTTGTATGTCACTCCTCTAGGATCATATGCTATCATTATTGGAGTTAACTGGTTGGCTGAACATAAGGCAAAGGTCGACTGTTATGAAAAACAAATCTATTGCTTTGATGACCTGTAGAAAGCAGCAGTCATTCAAGGTGTAAAACGGGAAGTTGCAGTTAGGAAACTGACGGCTATGCAACTAAAAAGGGCTAAAAATAGAGGCTGCACTTTGTATGCAGTAAAAGTGACAGAAAATGCAGGGGAAGATAATGATTTCATGGAAAGATATCTATTGTTGAGGGGATTCCGTGATGTGTTTCTGGAGGGATTGCCAGGTCTTCCACCCAAACGTGAGTTTGACTTCGCAATAGAAATCAAACCAGGAACTGAACCCATATCTAAGGCACCTTATAGAATGACTACCATTGAGTTGGTAGAGCTGAAGGCTCAGTTACAAGAACTTCTGACTAAGGGTCTGATAAGACTGTGCGTCTCACCTTGGGGAGCGCCGGTAATATTTGTAAAGAAAAAGGATGGCACATTGAGGCTGTGTATTGATTACAGAATGCTGAACAAAGCAACTATTAAAAATCGACACCCACTTCCTAGGATTGATGATCTGTTCGATCAGATGCGAGGAGCATCAGTTTATTCAAAAATATATCTTCGATCAGGGTATCATCAGCTGAGAATAAAGGAATAATATATTCATAAAACAACTTTTAGAACGAGGTATGGACATTATGAGTTCACGGTGTTACCTTTTGGGTTGACTAATGCACCTGCCGCCTTCATGAATCTAATGAACAATATTTTTCAAGAGTACTTAGACAAGTTTGTGCTTGTATTCTTGGACGATATTCTTATATACTCTAAAAATGTCGAAGAGCACCAAGAACATCTCAGGATAGTGCTGGAAATCTTAAGAAAGAGGAAGTTGTATGGAAAGCTATCCAAATGTTCCTTTTATGATGCAGAGGTGCATTATTTGGGACACGTTATAAGCAAGAATGGGATAGCTATTGACCCTTCAAAGATCACAGCTATAACTGAGTGGCCTGCGCCTAAGAACGTGCACGAAGTGAGGAGTTTCATGGGGTTGGTAGGATATTACCGAAAGTTTGTTAAGGACGTTTCAAAAATTGTTGCCCCAATCACTTCGCTACAAAAGAAAGAAAAGAAATTTGTCTGGACAGTCAAATGTGAATCTGCCTTTAAGAATTTTAAGGAACAGTTAACTACAGCACCTATTTTGACTGTACCTGATCCAAATGGAGATTTTATGGTTGTAACGGACGCCTTAGGAGAAGGCCTTAGAGGTATTCAATTACAAAATAATCATGTCATCGCTTATGAAAGCAGAAAGCTTAAGTTACATGAACAGAATTATGCTCCACACGATCTAGAGCTCACTGCCATTGTTCATGTACTTCAAATGTGGAGGCATTACCTTTTAGGCAAGCCCTTCGAGTTAAAAACAGACCATCTGGGGCTGAAGTATATTTTTACTCAGCCAAATCTGAATGCAAGGCAGTGAAGATGGTTAGAATTTCTGTCTCAGTATGATTTTGATATAAGCTACATTAAGGGCAAGGAAAATAGAGTAGCAGATGCTCTGAGTCGAAGGAAGCATATCTCTGCTCTTATAACGTTAAGAACTCAGTTTAAGGATGAGGTGAAAGATGCCTTGGAATTAGATCCTTATTTCAAGCAAGTCAAATTGCATTGCTGCAGACCCGAGGGATGTCAGGTATAAAGGATTCCGTTTTGATAATGAAGGAATTCTGAGGTTCGAAAACAGGGTATATATACCCTTGGCAAATGACTTAAGAGGGAAATTGTTAACTGAATTTCATAATTCACCTTTTTCTGGACAACCCTGGCATTACAAAAATGCTCGCTGATCTTAAGCAGCAATATTTCTGGAAGGGAATGAAAAAGGATGTGGTAGAATTTGTAACACATTGCTTGGAATGTCAGCGTGTTAAGGCGGAACATATGCACCCCGCTGGATTATTGTATCCCCACAGTATTCCGAAGTATAAATGGCAAGTGATAACGATGGATTTCGTTCAAGGATTGCCTATGTCAAGAAATAAGCATGACATTATCCTGGTTGTAGTTGACAAATTGACCAAAGTGGCACACTTCATTGCTGGTAATTTGAAGGACGATGCACCAGTGCTAGCAAGAAGATTTGTACATGAAATCTTCCGACTACATGGAATACTGGAATTAATCATATCAGACAGGGATCCGAGGATGACATCAAGGTTTTGGCAAACGCTTAATGCGGCCTTGGGGACTAAATTGAACTTCAATTCTGCATATCATCCGGAAAAGGATGGACAGACTGAGAGAGTTAATCAGGTTTTAGAGGACATGTTAAGGATGTATTGCATGGACCAGCAGTATAAATGGGAGGAATACCTTCCGCTAGTAGAATTTGCTTACAATAACACCTATCATGCCTCTTTAAAAATGGCACCCTTTGAAGCATTGTATGGAAGAAAATGCAGAACACCTGTCAGTTGGGACAGCGTTGAGGACAGAGAGGTAATTGGGCCAGAAATCCTTATGGAAATGGAATAGCAAATCAAAATGGTTCGGGAACATCTAAAGGAGGCTGCCAATAGGCAAAAGAGATATGTAGACTTGAAGTGGGTTGACAGGCATTATAAACTGGGAGAGAAGGTCTTTCTTCGGGTGAAGCTGAAAAAGAGCTCAATAACTTTTGGCAAGGCTGCCAAGTTGTTGCCACGTTATGTGGGACCTTTTGAAATTGTTGAAATAATCAACCCTGTAGCTTATCATCTAGCATTACCTCTTGCTTTGTCTCAAATGCATGATGTTTTTCATATTTCTTTGCTTAAGAAATACGTGACAGATTTATCACATGTGCTAAATTGGAATTCCTTACAGGTCCAAGACCCAGGAATAATCGTGGTTAAGCCCATTCGAGTGCTGGGAACTTGCCAGTTGTACTTGAGAAATCGTGAAGTGAACCAATGTAAGGTCCAGTGGGACCAGTTCAGCGAAGAAAGTGCAACTTGGGAAAATCTCGAAGAAATGAGATCTACTTTTCCACATCTGTTTAATCAAATTTGAAATTCGAGGAACTGATAATTCTACCAAATTTAGACAGTTATTAGTCTATTGTACAGTTGTCTTAAAACGCTGTTTTTAAGAGTGAATCTGTTTTTGGTGTGAACTTATGAATGAAATGACAATAACTAAACTTTATCCTAGGAACTCCTTGATTTGTTTAATCTGATCATCGGGATGATGATTCTTTAAGGAGGGAAGAATGTAACACTCTGATTTTGTAAGTTAACTTGGTGAATATATTTCATACTGTTATAACTGCTGAAATGAAGGCAAACATGTTAAGATATGTTTTGATCTTAAGAGAATGTGTTGCTAACTTGGATTCTTGCATGCTGTGATTTATTGCATAGGACAACAATTATTGTACTTGTGTATTTGCTGATGTGACGACAAATTGTCGTATACTTGCTAAACTCTCGTTGCTGATTGACAACACACCTTGAATCAATTTCATCGACCCAAAGTATGTTGTGGTCTTCTTGTGATTTCTGTGTCGATTTACTCTGGAACCGAATCGGAGGTTGATATGAATGTGCAGCGCCTAATTGCAGGTATGGGCAGTTGGCACGTAAATGCCAACGACAAAGGTTTGATCCTTGAACCCTGTACTGTCGAACTTAAAACCTCGTGAGGCAAGAAATGCCTGGACACGGGTGGCCTTGGCATGTGATTCAAAGGATGGAACGTCCTGCACAACATTGTTACGAGATTTAGTTGAGAGATTGGGTTAGGGGTTGATTAGTGTTAGTGGTTAGTAGGAATTAAATCCTAAGCTAATCCTAAGTCCTAACCTGCATCCTAAACTACTATCCTAAGTGGATTTTTAAATTACAAAAAAAAGAAGGAAATGAACCTAAGTCCTAATAACCTAAGACTAAACTATGACCTAGGTTGAACACTAATATACAACCTAAACTAATCCTAACCTAAAGGGGACGCACAGACCCTTGGAGGAAGAGGATAAGGATGAAGGGGGTATTCATTGGCATTTAATGGAAAGTCCATACGTGGACAACGCCAGTTTGGTGGGGAAGGTAAGTGGCGGAGGTATCTATTTGGAGATAGAGCCAAATTTGGTTTTTGCTTGTGGAATTTGAAAATTTGAGTTCGCCAACTCAAGTTGGCAGTGGCGTGGAAAGTTGGGAAAAGGCAGAGCCTTTAATGCATTAAATTCTCTTGGTCCTCGCGACCAGCTCGCCTTGGAAAGTGTATGAGGGAAAATTTGATTTTTTTATTGTGTCGATTCGGACCTTGCAAAGTTGCTCTGCATTTGGTTTTTTTGGTCTGGTTCAGTCGAACCAGTTCTTTGGATTTATCACTGTTCTTGGGAGATTTTGAGGCTGTTGCTGAGCCTGAAGAGGAAAGGATTGTTGGGAAGTTCTTGCTGTCGCCGTGGAAGGAAATAACTTCGGCAACCGCAGTTTTCTTCAAGTTTTGGAAAAGAGATCACAGGCATGTTAAGCCCTTCTCTTTAAAAATGCTTGCTTTGTTTAAATGTCTCATTAAAAACAACCCTGCTCTTGGGTTTTGGGTTTATGTGATTGTTGAGTGTGTTGATATGATTTGGGTTTAGTCGATTCTTGCTGTCATTTTTGGAAATGATAAGAAACATTTTCTTGGTTGCTGTGTTTAACTGTCTTTGCATTTCTTGAATGGAATACCTCCATGTTGTGCTGGTTGTTGACGTTAGATGGAAATTTGAAACTGGTTTTTCTCTGTGAAAATGTTATATGGGAACTGTGCAGGCAGTGTGGATTATTTTATTGCTGTGCGATTGTTCTTTTGTCACATGAACTTTTGTGATAAGATTGTATAGGTTGTGTGAGCATTGATGTCGTTTCTATACTGAAGTTTTCTCGAACTGGAAATAAGATCTTTCTTGTTTACTATCTGTTGTTTCGGGATTAAAAGGAATATCATTTCTTTTCGAGCTTTAAGGAATGGGTATTTCTCTACTTAAGTGATTATATAAAGAATTGGCAGACTGTGTGGGTTGTTTTCACTGCTATGAGAATGCTCTTTTGTTATATGATCCCTTTCGTGATATATTTGTACAGGATGTACGAGTTGTATGAGGTCGTTTCTATACTGAAATTTCTTTTAAAAAGGAAATAGTTCCTTTCTCTTTTGCTGCTGTGTTTGATTATGATGAATACAGCATTGGTTTTGGTATGAGCATACGAATTGGGTTTCGTGGGAAAGAAATGGTAACACGTTTTTGTTGTTTCTTTCTTTTTCTCGCTTAAAAGAAATAAGACTTTTCTTTCCTTCTGCTGTTTCGGGATGATAAGGAAATGTAATTTTATTGTGTTTTAAAGGAATCGGCATTAGATTTTATACGAGTTTGGATCAGTTCGTGAAAAGAGCTGGGTTTGTGATCCTTCTGTACTTAAAGTGTAATTATGTTGATTTCTTGTTGTGAAGAGTAGAAGGATTTGTTGTGTTTTATTGATGATTGTTCGATCTTCTAGTTCAGACTGTCTTGTGAATGGACAAATTTGACTTTGGATTGCTTGTGCAAAAGAAGAGATGCATGGGAAATTTTTCTTACTGTTTGAGTCTGTCTTGACTGTACCACACTTACGCATTTAACACCCTATACGGGTTTACTTCGAAAGAAGATAACTGATTATTGCATTATGAAGTTCTGCATATTATCATGAACTCGAAAAATGGATTTCAGGTAGAAATGTTTGTTGGCAGTGAGCTCGATTTGGAAGTTTTATTCCATTCTGAGCAAATGATTGTTTCTTACTGAAATTATGGGAAATTAGTTCTTCCTTTCTCTGTTGTTTAGATTTTGAAAGAGATAGTAACTAATTTTATTGAACCTTATAAGATCAGATTATTGGAAGTTACAGCGGTAATTAGATTATTTTTCTGAGTGCTGTGCTTTTTGTGTAAATGAAATATTTAATTATTTCATGTGGTCTTCTGATCTTGGTACTGTCATTTGAAGAATTGAAATCAGCTTGAACAATTCTTGTTGAGTCTGAAGAAAATGGTTGTTTTCTTGGTGAAAGGTTAAAGGAATGAAATTTTCTCTTTTTGTTGTTTGAACTCTGGGGATAGCATTAGAGCCTTACTGTGCTTTATGATTGGTCTTGCTGTAGGTAACAGCAATGAGTAAATTGTATTTTGAACTATATGCATTCATGGAAATAGAAAGTCATGTGAATAATTGATTTCGTGATTGTATAACTGTTATTTGGTTAAAATTACAGTGAAAGAAATATGGATTCTTCTAGTACCGTAAGTACAAAGTATGCATCCTTATACTATTTGATCTATGATAAATACGATGTTGTACTAACCTGTTTCAGATATTCATATGAGCCTGATTTAAATGAAGTATGGATAAGGACGATGAATTCTTCCTTGTTTTCATTTAAAGCTGATTATGAATGAAATTACTCTTGCTGCCGGAAAGTGAATTCTGAATGGATTTTGTAAGTTTCACTCTGAACTGTTATCTTGATTTGTGCCTCGTTTGGATTCCATTTTTAGACAGTCATGTGGAAAGAAATATGGATGAATGATTTGGAAAAATGATCTGTTCTTCTTTCATTCAGTTGGAAATCTGTAATCGTTAATAACGAATTTTGTAGTGCTTAGATATGAGAAACTATATGCATTTCTATTCACTTTCTTGTCTGTGCTTGATTGCTTGGAATCTAATATGATGCATGAACTGAAAGGAAAGTAATGGATTTACGTTTCAGTTAGTTTCAATCCCTTTGCATTTATTATTAATGAAAGGTGTGGAAAGGATAACAGTATGTTATATCAGCAGTAAGCTACTTGTATTCCTAACTTTACAAATATTGTAATTTGAGACTTGTAACGGTTATGTGGAAAATGGGACAGCAGTTCTTTGGCTGATTGTGATGATATTTTGATGGTTTAGTTGTTATGCTGATCTTTCTTTGTGCCTATTTCTTGATTGATGTCTTACTGTCGTTTCATAAAAGCAGGGTTCTTTTATTGAGACAGTTAGTTGAAGCACCTCATTTTAATGATAAGTGCTTAATATGCTCAGTTCATTGAACTGACCCGTGCAAATCATTTTGCAGATGGAAATTGATTAGAATGAAGACATGGCTGTTTTCTGATGCTTCTTGATTGGTTGAAGATGAATTGTATTTGTTTGCTTTTATTCCTCTTCGAGGAATTGTGAAAAGAAGAAAGTATATTCTTCTATCTATGAGTTGTAATGATGTTTTATGTAAACAATGTCCATTCAGTTGGATTGGCAAATGTATGGATTATGACATGAATTGATGAATACAATTACAAGTGTGATATTTTAATAATTATATCAGTTTGATATTGTTGACTAAATTGGAAATATAATGTTATTTCTTGATTTGGATTTGTTTAATTGTCCTTGGATGGATGATAAAAAGGAACTGATATCTATTCTTACCTAAATGCAACTTTTAAGTTGAAATATGCAATTAGTTCATACTTGGGTAAAGATGAATTTTTAATTGACATTAAAAAGGATTAGGAAGAATATGATTCCATAACTGATAGGTATTCAGGATTATCTTGGAAGCTAAGGAATATCAATTAACTTCGGAGTAATCGAACTTCGCTTTCGAACTCCATTAATGACCTCGTATGTTAAATTCAGAATAAAGGATATAGGATAAGTATATCCATAACTAATGGACCTTAACTAGGTAATGTTAAGGAGAACAAATGAATACATGTCTTGGGAATTAGACCTCGTTTAAATGACGTCTAATAAGCTAGAATTCTGAATTTAGTTGCAGTTGGGAAATCTTGGTTAAGTTTAATAGGTTAAACTTATCACGTCCGTCGGTAACGGGCTGCTTAATCCAATGATTAAGAAGAGAACCAAGTAGAGAAATGCAGCCCTTCGACACGGAGGAGAAGATGCATAGCAAGCTAAAGGACGGATTTAGTCTCTCTTAGCTATATACAACTGTAACGGGAACGAGGATAAAGGGATCATCATGGTTGCTGAAAGTTGATTCTTAATTATTAAAATCATATCCAAATCACTTGAGCAAGATGTGTATTCTCGATGGGAGGATTCAGTAGGACATTGGCATACGCCAGCTACACCAAGGTGTCTTCATGAAGACGGGGTCTTCATGACGACACAATGTTGCAGCTAACATATTGCAATGCCCTCCCGAATTAAAACATCAAGAATACATAGGCTGAATGTGAAGTTCTTGGCAGGGGATAGGAGTATGATCATGGTATACGGAGTGACTCCGGGATACTAAAGATAACTAGACACACGGAGTCGTGGGGAACGACACCGTATGTCTGCGTATCTTTAGTTACCAGGAGTGCCTTCCTATATCCGTTCATATTACTAGTTGGAAATTGGAAGTTTAAATCTGACCTTAAATCGAGAGGACTGGTAGGAACCAGGAAAGACCATTCTAGATAACAGGTGAAGTGAAGTGAAGGACGTATTCCGTTGATGTGTATCACATCCAGGAATATGATCATGCAAAGCATGTGAAAATCTTTGGCCAAAGTATCGCAAGTGCTGGTTGCGTTGTCCTTATCACTTAATTTAAGATGCAGGATGTCAGATGAATATCAGTAACAGATATTCAGATAGGCTTCTTAAATGGATCACTTCGATAACCGGAAATGGTTAAGAGAACTGGTATATATAATATACTATGCATAAACGAACATGAAGGATCGGTTGTTGCCGAGTCATGAAATGAAGGATCGATGAAACTCTGAGCCATGAAAATGGAAGATCGACAGTTCCTCGAGTCATTTACAGCAGCATATAGAATCTGTTATAGGATTGAATGGCATTGAATGTGTGTTCCATATTGTAAATATGCGAACAGGGAACATTAGTTTTAAAAAGAAATTGTGTGATCCAAACTGTGTTGTTTGGGCAGAGAACAATTATTAAAACTTGAACGTGCGTTTGAATTTTATAATTCATAACAAAGAACGTTATCAAAATAAAATAAAATTTCCCTTGTTCTGGTATCTTAAAATGGGGATGTTACAATTTGTATCCACTTTATTTCATTAAGTTGTTGTGCTCTTAGTGAAATTGTAACCTTAGTAGGTATACCAAATCAAAACTGGTGACTCCATTGGTCTAAGTAACCCACTCTTTGAATTGCATAATTTCATTTTCCACCCATTTCTACCCATTTTTCTTCCACATATTTCCATTTTTATCCCATCCATGAAGCTATGAAATCATGGCTTAGTTCCCATAGTGGAATTCCCACTTGCAACAACATCATTACTAGTTTAATATGTCTCCAAGATTGCAAAATTTATTCCCAAATTTTAACAATCCACTCTAAATCTATTCTATGATGAAAACCAGTAGCATGCATATCCCTATGAGCAAGGTCATGGTTAGTTTTGTTATTCATCCAACTATGTAACTTTTCAAGAATATGAATATGTAGATGATGGAGGCTATCCTACATATGAAGATGTAGAGTTACAACTTAAGATGCAAAAACTAGAAGTAGGTATAGTGCATTCTAGGGCCAAATCTCAAATGAAGGAATTTAGGATTGTCTTCATGGTACCTTGTTTGTGGGTTGGCCCTATGCAATAACACTACAACCTGCAGGAAAATATTGGTTTTATGGTTGAAATGCTACCTCAACTTGAAAGATGGGTTGAAGAGATAGAGGCTCATGAATAAAATGCCAGCCAGTAATGTCAATGGGAAAATTATACATTACCACTTCAGAGTCCTCTTTTCATTACCCAACCAATATCATTTTAGCCTAAACCCCAATTCCGAAGCTTCTCACCTGCTGCTCACATGATGAATCCCATTTCTTCATCTCCTATCTTCCCATCCCACCTTGATTCTCATGCCCCTCCTCCTTCTAAAATTTATTCTCTTCCACAAAAGCCACAAATTTCACCTCTTCCACCTCTTAAAACAATGCACAAAATAATTCAGCCCCAACCCACCCCTCCTCTTACATTTCAAAATCCATTTTGGGAGGATCAAATATATGATATTAGTTTAAAAGAGGAAGATATGGTTAATGAGACTAACAAGGAAGAGCTTGTAAAGAATCTAAAAGAGTTGGATGCAAGACTTGACATCAAAAAAATTCCACACATGAATAAGACTCCAACCATGGTTGTTGTTAAGGAATAGGTGGTGAAGATTGTGTTTGTAGTAGAAAAGAAATGAAATATGATGATCAACAATCTGTTTGTTCAGAGTGCATTATCCATATTGGTTCCATATCTTCAAAGGAGTTTGATCAACCACATATTGCAAAGTCCGTTATAGAAGGGAAAGAGTTGGCTCCAAGTTCACGGGAAAAGGAGCATGTGAATGTAAAGGAAGGAAAACTCTCAAATGTGCAAGATTCTTCAAGTGAGTACAATGATCCTAATTGCCTTGCATGTCAATAATTTGTTTCTCTTCTAGAAGGTTGTGTGAGTTCACCAAGGGCATTATCAATTATTACAACCAACTATAACGAGATTTTTTCCATAGAGGGAAACGAGGTGGATTCAAGGGTTTTGAGTACAGAACAAGAAACAAAGGAGGCTTCAAATCCTTCCCCTTTTTCATTATTCCAAAAATATGTTTTCTTAGATTAATTTGATATTGCAAATTATATGTTTGAAGATGAAAAATGATATGGTGAACAAGTTTGCCTTCTAGAGAACACCATGGAGGAAGAAGTTGAACCTTTTACATAACTAGGAAATTGAGAGGCTAATTTTCTGTCAGATTTGGAGGAGTGTTTTGACGGACAAGATCCTATGAAACTTGACAATTTTGTTATTCCATCACCCATTTTCCAACAAAAAGGTTTGTTTATTTGAAGGGAAACTTAGGAGAAAAACCTGTTTCTCATAACCATCTTCTTGAGCCAAGATTGGAGGAATTGAATCTTCCATATGACTCATTAAATGAAGAGGAAAAGGGGCACACGGGAGAAACTAGGTCAGATTCAAAAGTAATGAATGGAGATGATATTATTGAGAGTTTTTTATATCAATTGTGGAAATTAATGTATCTTATGTGGAGAAAAGACAAGGAAATCCTGTTTCCCCTGGCATTTTTCAAAAGCAGCAAATGAAAGAATTTGACCTTGCAAGTTTCATGTTGGCTGAGGAGGTTAGAAATGTAGGTTAATTTTGTCCCCAATTGGAGAAGGGAAAACTCATAGCTGAGAAAAAAACTTCATACACTATCAGTGGTTCACCAATTGATCCATTAGAGGATGCAGACAATCCTGAGGAGTTGCATGTTGTGGAGGAACTTCTTGTTGTCAAAGAAGGAAAAGGACATGAAGATGAAAATACTTTCATACCATTCAGCCAAGTGGAACATTGGTTGTTTTTAGATGAGTAACGAATCCATGGTCATCTCACAGGAGACCCCAATTTCCATGAAGGTTTGCATAAGGACTTCCTTATTGAAGTTGGAGTTTGGGATAATGGGAAAATTCAATGGATCAAACCATGCCTCATCAGGTATTTGGATTCATTGGAGCCGAAGGAGAAGTGACAACTAGTCACATTCACTTTGGAATGTGAGGGTGAGCTTCATAGTCTTGAGGATTGGCTGCAATGCCTTTATAAAATAAATGTAGAGAAACTAAAAGAGGTATACATTCTCTTTCCAGCTAATGCCTTGATGAACAAGGTGGATGATTGGGCTTGTTTTAGTTTTTCACTCTCAGTCTCAGCCATGACCATTTTGAAGTCGTTTACATGGCTACCCATTGTGAGGAAGGGAAGCTATTTTACACAACCGGTTTTAGGGTTCGTTTAGCTCACTTATGCCTCTGGTTAGGGTAGGGTAGGAGTAGTTTTGTTTTTAGAAAAACAAGTGCTATGCACACTCTACATGTCCTACTTAGGGAATGTATTATTTATACTCTTATACAAAGTCTGTGCTCTGTCCTTTTTCTCTTACACATCTATTATGTTTTCAGAGGAAGAATGCCGCATGAGGTAGCTTAAAGTTCTAGGAAATAGTTGTTGTTCTCAAAAGATCTGAAATGCAGAGAAACTAAAATTAAACAAGGAACACTTTTTAGTATTTCTATCCTCTTACCCCTCTAGGTCAATAAAATTTGAGATTCTAGTACCTCGTGAAAATCATAAAAGTTTAAGAAAATAAGAAGTATTCCCTAATTCATTCAATATCCTCTTAGGTTTTGAGTAGAAGATTAACCTCAAATTTTAGCTACTCATCCTTTAGACTTGGTTTATTTGGGAATCTTATGAGTTGTGAGGAGATGTAGTTTTAATAGTTTCCCCAAGAAATGTGTCGGAAGTGGAATATTCAACAAAGGGAAAAGATCAGGATTTGATAGAGTTCCATGATGTCCAAAAGTAACAAGTGTTTCACTCAAAACCTTGCAATGTGTTGTGCATGCTAGGAAATCATGGGTCTTAGTGTGCTTCATACTCGGAAAAATTAGATTATGGGAAAAGTTCAATGTATATTCCTTCATCCTGTAGGTCAGTTTGCGGAGGAATGAGAACAAAGGAGGATTTCATATCAAAACAATTTTCCACTCATGAGCATTTAAAATAATTTCTAATGAAGTTGGGAAATTGCGAGAAACGATCAACTTTGAGTTTGAGATGAAACATCATTCGGGTAGTCCAAGGGACATGAATTTCATGGTTTAGGATCAGGTTTCAAATTATCAATAGTGACTCCATGCCCAATGGATGCTAAAGGCTATTGGACTAGTGCTTAGTAGATAAGCATCCCCAGGAGTCTCCAAAAATTTTATCCAATTTTTCCCCTCCGGAAAAAATGGACAATGGGTGTAAATTGCACCCTAAGAACAGAAAAGTCCTTCATGAAGATTTTGATGTTATCAAGCACAATTTCAAGATGTGGGTGTGTTTATGGTGTTTCAGGGAGTTTTGGGATCATCTTGGAGTATTATTTTCTTTTCCAGGTTTTGAAGGCTTTTGGTTTGCTTGGAACAAGAATATTGGTCTCTGTGGGCCCACTTCTAATCACCACGGTAAGAGTTGATCAAAATTAATAAAAAAGTTTTAGGGAGACTTATCGAGGTTTCACGATTCTCCGGTGTCAAGAAGATCCCAAGAAATTCAATTTTGGGAGCAAAATCAAGTTTGGAGAGCATTATAGAACTAAGCCAAAATAGCTCGTCTAGCAGCTTGGTGAGCTAGTTGATATGCTAAGAGTGAGTTACCTAAGGTTGTGTGTTAATTGGCTTGGGAAAGATAAGTTGAATATGGAGGGCTCAAGTCAATAAATAGCTTGACACATTGAGCTATACTTTTATGGCCTGATTTGATGGATCGGTAGGGTAGACAAGAATGGAGCACGCTCGGATGTAATTTTTGCAACGCATGCAAAGGAGTACCGAGTTCCAATATAGCTTGTGTGAGATAAATGGGGCGAGCTATGTTGCTAAATGGTGTGATTTTCTCACGAAGGGAGAACCTTGAGATCGAGACTCAATACAGGTTGGTGACACATGTTAGGGGGTTAATGGCAGGGGGCACGGATAGGGATCCTTAACAAGTTAGAAGAAAGTAGCTTGCAGGTGTAAGATTGGCTTAGCGATCATGAAATTTAGATCAAGGATGAAGTGGATGTGCCTCTGAGAAAGGAAAATAGAGAGATGTAGGTGTACCAAGCCATTAAAAAGGCCAAGTGAGTTTCTCGATGTCAGGAAATGTAGGAGGAACGTTGGGGAGATCACGTAGAGTTAAAGATAGCTTGGTTGTGGAGCAGGAAAAATGAACTCATTCATATCGAGTTTAATTAGACCAAGGCACTCATGGAAAATGGTGGCAAAAGTTCAAAAGGAAAGTGAACCAAGATGAGTTGAAGTGGCTTGGGATTAACATGGAGGATGATCTAGGTCAGCGTATAGGAGCTCGGTGCATGTAAAATTGGATACACGGGCATTTGGTAGGGGTTACAATGTGAAAGCCAGAGCCAAAATGAATTGTTGATGGGTTCGTATCGAGCCAAGGAAACATTAAGAGAAGTGATAGGAGCGAGTTGGGATTGTTGAGCTCGATGGGAAGCTTGAGATGATTCGGCACATTACACACAGTGCGGTGCTGGGGAGAGGTGGTTCAAAGGTAAGCTTATCGCATCTAGGTGAGTCAGTTTTCAGAAGTCAAAGGCTAAGTTGGTTTTGGGGAAATATTTTTTCAGGCTTCGGAGACCAAGTTGATGAGTTAGTAAAAATGCAGGGGAAGTTTCGAAGTATGAAATCTGAAATTTAGAGTTCGGAACTCATTCGTTTCAGAGTTGGGAAGTTTTTTAGGGTTCAGAGAAATATCAAGTTGAATATTGGGTCATCAAGATGGTAGAAAATGGTGGAGAAGTACAAAATCCTGAACTTCAAAATTTGGAGTTCGGGGTCAACGTTCACTTCGGGAGTCAACGCCCGAGTTGCATCAGATATGCGGAGGATCCAAATTCGGAGAGCTCGACATATCAGAAGCACTTCAGACTATGAATTCTGAAGTGTATGAAGTTGGTGTGGGGCTTCAAATTTGAAGACTAAGTTGTTCAGCCAATGTTTAGTGGGCTGGGTTTCAAGGTTGGTGAGCACGTCATGCATGGAAGTCAGGGAGTTCAAGTGTATGGCCATCCACGTGTAGAGTTAGGGGTTGTTATTGAATTAAGTGCCAAGGTACTTAGACATTGGGCAAAGGTGGAGCCGCTTTCGGAGGATGCCGAGTTAGCCAAAATGTTAACTCAGAGGTGTATACGTAGAGCTCACCAGCCGATCCGTTCACGTGCATAGTGGAATGCTCTAAAGTAGGAGTTGACCCATATAAAACATGGTGGTATAAACAATGCACTCGGTGGGGTGTCTAAAATAAGGAGCCCGCCAAATTAAACTTGAGAGCTCGATAAGAGAATACCAAATCATTTCGGGGTGTCTGAGATAGTATGAAGGCCTAGGTGAGGAGTTGGGTGATTAATGTGGAGGATCTTAGATGGGATAATGGTGGATGATTTTGGGCTCAATGGTGAAATGTAAGGAGTCATCATGTAATGCAAGCATTATAGCTCTCCAATCATATCAACAAGCTAGTTGGAAATATTTCTGGTGAGTCAACATCTAAATACCCCCCAACGCAAATATTAGCCTTGTGGGTCCCAAAGCACATTAGGGTGTTTTTCAAAATTTAATTAAAATATAACTTTAAAGTAAATGGAAGGGGCATTTAAATTTATGGAGGCATGGTGAGGGGATATTTTTATGGGTACAAGAATGATGTAATTAGACATAGAGAGATGCAATAGAGCATGAAAAATTACAAGGAAACCATGCTTGCTACTATTATGCCTAGATTTTAGGGAACTCTCCTTCTTTATCTCCTGAGCTCATATTTTCTATAAATGTAAAAGGGAATGCAAAATTAAGGGAGTTAGAAATTTTTTCCAAGTTTCCCATTTTCTTTCAAGTTGAGATGTTGTGAATTTAGAGGCTTTCAAGCCTTCCTTCCAAATATTATAATAGAAACCCTTGCCTCTTCTTGTTGTAATGATGCACTATGCATGTTCTTGGAGTAATAAAAATTATGTTTTGTGACTAATTGTACGTAATTGTAATTGTACGTCCACTATCCATTGGGCTATGTCACAGGGCTAGCTTTGAAGCGGAATTAACTAGCCAACGTGCGGCACTAAGACACTACTTTTTTCACTTGCCTTAGAGGATCAAGCTACTCCAGTAGTCCCAGACTACACCTTTCTCCATTCTCATCCACCAACCATTCCCAACTGCATCTCCAACACAATGCACAAGTGAACCCTTCCAACACCCTTCACAGCTGCCCATACAACTGCTCCAGAAGACCACTCACTGAATGCCATGGCTGCCCATACAACCGCCAGGAGCTCTTAATATGCCTTCTTAGTCCACTTGAGGGAATGCACAACTCATGCCTCCAAGACTCATCACTGACCCAGCTCTATGCCGCTGGCCGGCTCACTGTCGAACATCCCACTATTCTGCACAAGGCCACTGAGGAACATCACATGCCCCTATCTGTCATCCATCCATGAGTCTGCCTGAGTTACCGCGCCGGTCACCTACACGTGCACCGATGGGGGAAGTCCTCCTCTGAGTCCTTCCCGGGTGTGAGCCTCTACTCACCCCGACCTGCTGACCAAATGTCACCCAAGTCCACAACACCAAGGATCCCTGTAGGGAGCACTGCTAGCTCGCCATCCTGGTAGACCGCATCACATGCGGGTGAGGTACTCTACTTCCCTCGGCTCAATCCAACCTTTGATCTCACCCCGATGCCATGGCCACTAACATCGGCGTGCCTACTCTTCGAGACACCCGTCTGTGTCGAGACCGCATTGAATTCACAAGTCTTTTGCCTTCATTGTCAGCTCACCACACTGCAACGGTATCCATGATTTCCTTGACTCAGCCCACCATGTTGCACATCACCATGTGAACCATCCTCTGTCCACTTCACTTGAGTCTCAGCCTCTGCTTCTGCACCCACTCCGCATCCGCGCTTCCGGTGCACTCCGATACATCTATGTGAGCACTCGACTCATCTGCGTTGTTTTAACCTCTGCAAGGTTGAGGAGCTCGCCACACTTGGCTCGCTCGCATCCAAGTTACTTCTCCTCCGTTTCGACCTCCGAATCCCAGTCTCACTCCATCACACCTCTTGGCTATTTCCCACATGAACTCTGCTTCTAAGGACGTTGCCACCTCAAAGGTCTCCCCAAGTCCACTGTCACTTAACTCTGGAGTCCCACTGCTGATCCACGATGCACATCACTGCATGGACATACTCCGTAAGGGTAGAGTATATCTCCAAGGTCTGCTGAACACCCCATCCTCTGAATGTCCAGTGCACCAAGTGTTCCACACTCCACTTGGTGGGGTTGTGAGTTCCCCCCTGTTGGTCTGTATTGTCTGCCATGCTCACCTGGCTCTTTAGGCATGCGCTGCACTCTCAACGCAAGGCCTCTATCGTACAAGGTCTTCATGCTTCAAACCAACTCCCGCTCTACCACTGCATCACCCACATGAGTTGCCCAACTCGCTCCGCGTACATTGGGTAAGTTCTTCGCTCCAAGACACCCTGCACTGTTCCTAAGTGCAACCAACATTGCTCACCAACCCACCTCAGCTAAACCTTGATTCTGAGACATCCTTAGGCTCATAGCATGGTCCTTTCATATTTCCCCATGCACAACTCTTACTCACTCCATAGCCCTCAAGAGTTGCATTGGTGTGCCACCGGGAACTTCCCGGGAGGTCACCCATTTATGCCCTACGCGCTTAACTCGCCCAACAGAAGTTACATTGGTGCGTCACTGGGAACTTCCCGAGAGGTCACCCATTTTTAGCCTGCGTGCTTAACTCGCCCAACTCTCCCAGATCTTCTGTAGGCACATGCATGTGAGGTCGTCAACCCCAACCCATGCCTGGCCAACTGTTTGCCTCGGCTGGGAGTCCCTCTGGCTCCCTGGATAGCGCCTCGTGCACTACCCTGCGCGGATGGGGTCTGCCCATCCTGGGGGAGGCGGTCACTCTGTGAGCATGGAGACGCACCCCCCTTATATTCTCCCCCACTTAAAGTGGCGATGCCCACGGCACCGATGCTAGACTTCGCAAGCCTGCGCAAAGGATGCAAGTGTTCGCAACACTTGGACAAAATGTAAATGCACTACTCACATGCAAATACACACAGAACACTTCGGTCACTGCTGACATAACACAACTCAGTCTCTTCAACATCTCGTTGTGCTAACTCCCTGTGCTCGGGACAAAAAGTGCCAAATCACTCAACACTTCTGTCACTGTAGCTCCCTTCCTCTGAAACTACACTTCACCAAACATCCAACACCATGTCTGATGGGATATCCCCTTCTGCAATTCCCACGACCTCTTAGGAATTCTGCATGATGTATAAGCTGCCCTGCCAAGCTCTGAGCCCTTCTTGCACAACATTCACTGCATAACTGGAGAACCACCAACCTCCATGCCGATTGACGAACCACTGCAAGGTTTCACTGCTGCTGAAACTGGTCACACCACGCTTCCACACGCAACACATGATATTCTCCAACTGATCTAGGGGCCTACAACTTCACCACAACATTGCCCTTATTCAGCGCTTCCACCAACACCATACCACCACTGTGACTCTGATGCTGATCTTCTGGCAAAATTTTCACCAGGAATACCTCATTTCACTGCAACTTGACTAATCTACTCACCACCACTTTCAACCAACCAACACTTCCGAAAACGTAACTCTTGCTTCACTCTGGAATGTAGCCACTGCCACCATTGCCAACCTGAAATTCCAAGGTTTCGCAAAATTCACCACCGTGATTCTGCTAAGGGAGTGCCACTTTTTCCACTTCATGGCTCGAGTATCAACTCGATATCACTTCACAAACACTGCAATTCAGCCATCCACAATGTACAAGTCCCGTCTACAACTTCTGGGGAGTCATCGCGCTACTCAGTGCTTTCACACCTACCGAGTTTTCGAGTCACTCTGCCACTGCACCTGGACTCTACCAAGTGTTATCCCTTCACCCAAACTGCTAGGAGTAAGTTCTGTACCAACCTCCACGTGAACTGTCCACTGAAGTGACGTTACCCAGCCCACACTGTATGCTTCCCTGTCACCTCCTCTACAACTGAGATCTGTTCAACCACTGGCCTTCTTCTCCCACTAAGTCTCTAGCAACCTGCACTGGCTTACTTGCATTGCACAAGTGCCAACTCTTGACACCTGCACGGGTCTACAACACCCTGATCACTGAACGCCATGCCGACCACTGTCGCAACTACATGACTCCTTCCTCATCAACCCTCTGGTCTACAGCTGAGAAAGTTCACTGTCTTTCATTCATACCACTGTGACATCAATAAGGCTCAACTAGCCCTGATACTCCGCTGGATCACTCTGATCTGATGCTACCCAGGCCCACACCATTCTTCTTCTTATCTGGAACAACACTGCTCCACTTGATCCAGTTGTGTTGGTGTCCCGCCTTTCGATCGCCAACACCGTTGATTTCCAATCTTCACAAGACTCTCCTGATCCGATTCGTCCAACAACCAACTCCCGCAAACATGTACGACTCTGCTCAGCCACACATAAGGTTAGGCACTTCAATCTGACACTGCTTCACAAGCACACACTAGTCTACTTCTGCTCCGCCCAACTGCGTTGGTGTCCCGCCCATCCGATCACAAATGATGCTAATTGCGTTGGCTCCCTAGTCTGCCACCTTGTTCTTCAATCAACCTCCCACATGCCTAAAGTTGAGAGCTCTTTCGCCAACTACTCGCGCTGGTTTACACTCTTTTCCCAACTCCAACATCGTTGCTCATTGTGCTCTAGGTACCAAAGAGAGCATCACTTCAAATGCACTGACACCAGTTGATCACGCTGAGTATCAAGTACAACATTAACTCACAAGCTCTGATACCAGCTGTCATGGGCCTAGCTTTGAAGTAGAATTAACTAGCCAACGTGCGGCACTGAGACACTACTTTTTTCACTCGCCTTAGAGGATCAAGCTACTCCAGTAGTCCTAGACTACACCTTTCTCCATTCTCATCCACCAACCATTCCCAACTGCATCTCCAACACAATGCACAAGTGAACCCTTCCAACACCCTTCACAGCTACCCATACAACTACTCCAGAAGACCACTTGCCGAATGCCACGGCTGCCCATACAACCACTGGGAGCTCTTAATATGCCTTCTTAGTCCACTTGAGGGAATGCACAACTCATGCCTCCAAGACTCATCATTGACCCAGCTCTATGCCGCTGGCCGGCTCACTGTCGAACATCCCACTGTTCTGCACAAGGCCACTGAGGAACATCACATGCCCCTTTCTATCATCCATCCATGAGTCTACCTGAGTTGCCGCACCGGTCACCTACGCGTGCACCGACGGGGGAAGTCCTCCTCTGAGTCCTTCCCGGGTGTGAGCCTCTACTCACCCCGACCTGCTGACCAACTGTCACCCAAGTCCACAACACCAAGGATCCCTGCGGGGAGCACTGCTAGCTCACCATCTTGGTAGACCGCATCACATGCGGGTGAGGTACTCTACTTCCCTCGGCTCGATCCAACCTCTGATCTCACCCCGATGCCATGGCCACTGACATCGGCGTGCCTACTCTTCGAGACACCCATTTGCGTCCAGACTGCATTGACTTCACAAGTCTTCTGCCTTCGTTGTCAGCTCACCACACTACAACAGTATCCATGATGTCCTTGACTCAGCCCACCATGTCACGCATCACCATGTGAACCATCCTCTATCCACTTCACTGAGTCTTAGCCTCTGCTTCTACACCCACTCCGCATCCGCGCTTCCAGCGCACTCCGATACATCTATGTGAGCACTCGACTCATTTGCGTTGTTTTAACCTCTGCAAGGTTGAGGAGCTCGCCACACTTGGCTCACTCGTGTTCGAGTTACTTCTCCTCCGTTTCAACCTCCGAATCCCAGTCTCACTCCATCACGGCTCTTGGTTGTTTCCCACATGAACTCTGCTTCTAAGGACGTTGCCACCTCAAAGGTCTCCCCAAGTCCACTGTCACTTAACTCTGGAGTCCCACTGCTGATCCACGATGCACATCACTGCATGGACATACTCCACAAGGGTAGAGTATATCTCCAAGGTCTGCTGAACACCCCATCCTCTGAATGTCCAGTGCACCAAGTGTTCCACACTCCACTTGGTGGGGTTGTGAGTTCCCCCTATTGGTCTGTATTGTCTGCCATGCTCACTTGGCTCTTTAGGCTGTGCGCTGCACTCTCAACGTAAGGCCTCTATCATACAAGGTCTTCATGCTTCAAACCAACTCCCACTCTGCCACTGCATCGCCCACATGAGTTGCCCAACTCGCTCCACGTACATTGGGTAAGTTCTTTGCTCCAAGACACCCTGCACTGTTCCTAAGTGCAACCAACATTGCTCACCAACCCGCCTCAGCTAAACCTTGATTCTGAGACATCTTTGGGCTCATAGCATGGTCCTTTCATATTTCCCCATGCACAACTCTTACTCACTCCATAGCCCTCAAGAGTTGCATTGGTGCGCCACTGGGAACTTCCCGGGAGGTCACCCATTTATGCCCTACGCGCTTAACTCACCCAATAGGAGTTACATTGGTGCATGACCGGGAACTTCCTGAGAGGTCACCCATTTTCAGCCTACACGTTTAACTCGCCCAACTCACCCAGATCTTCTATAGGCACATGCATGTGAGGTCATCAACCCCAACCCATGCTTGGCCAACCATTTGCCTCGGCCGGGAGTCGCTCTGGCTCCCTAGATAGCGCCTCGTGCACTACCCTGCGCGGATGGGGTCTGCCCATCCTGGGGGAGGCGGTCGCTCTATGAGCATGGAGACGCACTCCCCTTATAGGCTATATAAAGAGCCCTCCTCCTACCTTTATACTTACACCTATTCCTTGAGAAACAAAAGTGAGCATGTAGCAAATAAGCTATAGCCATTTGTTATCTTAGAGCATTCTTCATTGGATAAGTTAGCTACTTTCATTTCTTGTATTCATTCATCCAAGTTTTGAAGTCAAATGGGGATATGTCAAATGGTCTTGTATCCATGGATTGACAAGACTCCATTCTTGAAAACCTTGGGATTCAAACATACAATCAAACATTTGATTACTAAGGATCTAAGTAGGTTCATTTAATTTTCTTATCATTCAATAGAGATAGAAATTAATGGATTAACATATTAGTTTGAATATTTGTTCATGTTCTAATGCAAGGATATTAGTAGATTAATTTTTATTAAGAAATTGGGACATCCTTTCACTCACGTTGAAATTAGTTAAGAAATTGGGACATACCATAGAAGACCTCGAGTCCCACATTATTAGCATAACCGTTTATGACAACGCGGAAAGAGTGTCAGCTAGCACAATCACATTACCCGTGGAATTCGGACCCACTTGTCATCACACGAAGTTTTATGTCCTGGAATTGGAGCTCCCATATAATATGCTTCTAGGCCGATCATGGATTCATGCCATGCAGGTCGTGCCATCCATGTTCCATCAATGCATCAACTAAAACATGAGTGACACATTGTCAAGATACAAGGAGATCCAGATCCCTTCGCTCGCTATAGATCTCTCAATAGTTTTACGTGTAAGGGTGCCTATACATGTACCTCTGCTGATATCGCTGCTCCACTTCAATCCAAATCCATGGAGTCCCGAGTAGATTTAGATTCCCTCAATTCTTGTGCCCATGGTGCCTCTGCATTAACTTCCCCTTTTGATTCATGGGAGATGAAGGTTCTAGAATATGGTTGTGGAAAGTATAATGTGCAACAAGCCCTTTTAGTTTTAGACCTCTCATTGTCACCTAAAACCAGAGGCCGACCCAACAATCATTTCAGACGGCCTAGACATGAGAAAACGATTAGGTCATTTTTACCTGGAGGCTTGTTGTATGAAGAAAAATTGTTGGATCCACCTACGACTTGGGTCCCAGAAGATACTCAACCAAATTGCTACCAAACTCTTGAGTATGAGAAATCTAGCCAAATGATGTATTCCATGGGCTACAAAGGTCTAGGATGCAGAAGGAATGAGAAAGGACAGTGAGAACCATTTCCTCTCCCACATTTTAAGACAGAAAGGTACGACATTGATATTCGGCCCTATGGGTCACATCTCAATGATCAAGATGCCACCTATTCTGAGTGCGAAGATAGCTCTGATTATTTAGACAATGACACAAATTCCCACTATAGCCAATACGTGTATCTTGCCTCCATGAACCTGTTCATGAATAACACTGTCCTCACCATAACCCCTACTGTGTAACACCCTGATTTTGTAAGTTATCTTGGTGATTATTTTTCATACTGTTGTAACTGCTGAAATGAAGGAAAACATGTTAATATATGTTTTGATCTTAAGGGAATGTGTTGCAAATCTGGATTCTTGCATGATGTAATTTAGTTGCATGGGACAACAGTTATTGTTACTTGTGTGTTTGCTGACGTGACGAAAAATTGTCGTATGCTTGCTGAACTCCTTATGCTGTGGCCTTCTTGTAATCGCTTTGTCGATTTACTCTTGAACTGAATTGAAGGTTGATATAAATGTGCAGCATCTGATTACAGGTATGAACAGTTGGCACGTAGATGCCAACGGAAATGGGTTCGATTCACGAACCATACCCTGTCGTAACGTGAGACCCTGTAAGACGAGGAATGCCAGGATACGGGTGGCTCAGGCATGTTAACAAAGGACGGAATGTCCTGTATAGTGTTGAAATTAAAGTCAGTCGGGAAGACTTGACTGGATTAAAGGTTGATTAGTGTTAGGTGTTAGAAGGAATTAGATCCTAATCTAATCCTAAGCTCTACCTTACATCCTAAACTACTATCCTAAGTGGATTTTTAAATTATATATATATATATATATAAAAGAGGTGAAATAAACCTAAGTTCTATTAACCTAAAGACTAGGCTATGACCTAGGTCGAACACTAATATGAATCCTAAACTAATCCTAACCTAGAAGGGGATGCACAGACCCTTGGGGAAAGAGGATAAGGATGAAAGGGAATTAATGGCAGTTAATGTGAGTCCTTATGTGGACAGTGCCAGTTTGGCAGGAACAGGGAGAAAGATGGAGGTAGCTAGTTGGTCATGCACTAAATTTGGTTTTACATGCAAAATTTGAACTTGGGAGTTCCCCAACCCAAGTCGGCGGTGGCGTGAGAAAATAGGAAAAGGTAGAGCCTTTAATGCATTTAATTTTTTTTGGTCTTTGCGACCAGCTCGCCTTGGAAAGTGTATGGAGGAAATGTTGATTGTTTATTGTGTTGATTCGGATTATTGGGAAGTTTCTCTGCATTTGGTTTTTGTTTGGTTCAGTTGAACCAGTTTCATTTGGTTTTTATCACTATTTCTTTGGAAATCGGAGGCTGTTGCTGAGCCTGTAAGAGGAAAGGTGATTTTTGGGAAGCTTGTGCCGTCACCGTGGAAGGAAAAACCTTCTATAAACGTGGTTTTCTTCGAGTTTTAGAAAAGAAATTGCAGGCATGTTAAGCCCTTCTCTTTAAAACACTTGCTTTGTTTAAGCGTCTCATTAAAACAACCCTACTCTTGGGTTTTGGGTTTAATCGATTTTGCTGTCATTATTTGGAATGAAATAGGTAAATCGTTTCTTGTTGTTGTGATTAATTTGTCCTTGCATTTTCTTTGAATGGAAACACCTCCATGCCGTGCTAGTTTGGTTGATAGTAATGAGGAACTCGTCATGTGTGTTATGAAACTATACATGTTGTATGAATTGTTTTCATTATTGAATTAATCGTTCCGTTGCTAATACGAACCGGAATGATAAAAACAGTAGATGTTTGAAGTAGTTTCTTATTAAAATTGTTAAGGAAATAGATCCTTTTCCTTCTGCTGTTTTGGGTTTGATGGAAATGGCTTTTGGGTTTTCAAGAGCATATGAACTCGATATGAAGGAAGTAATAACAATATTTTTTATTGCTGTGCCTTTTCTTATTTATGGAATGAACGAATATGTATTGGGTATTCGTGAAAGTAGGAAAAAGTTAATGGTTTTTCTTCTGAACTTGCATTGATTACATTCCTTCCTTGCTGTGAGGAAAGGGATGATTTCGTTGTGTTCTATTGATGCTGTTCGGTCTTCCTGTTCGAATTGTTGTCACGGTTACAAACTTGGCTTTGTATTTCTGTGCAATGAATGATTATATTTTCTTCTTGCTGTGATGGAAAGTTGATTCCATTACGTTTGTGGTTGCGATTTGGCTTTCTGATTCGAACTGTCTTGTGAAAGCGGACTTGACTTTGGATTGCTGTGCAAAAGAAGAAATGCATGGGAATTTGTCTTGCTATTTGGGTCTGTCTTGACTGTACCAGGCTTACACATTTAACACCCTATACGGGTTTACTTTGATGGAGGTATTGATAACTGATTATTACATTCTGAAGTTCTGCAGAATATCATGAACTTGAAAAATGGATTTTGGGTAGAAATGTTTGTTGGCAGTGAGCTCGAGTTGGGTGTTTTATTCCATTCTGAGCAAATGATTGTTTCTTACTGAAATTATAGGAAAACTAGTTCTTCCTTTCTCTGTTGTTTTAGTTTTCGAAGGAAATAGTAACTGGGATTATTGAACCATAGAAGTTCGGATTGTTGGAAGTGACAGCGGTATTTAGAATATTTTTCTGAGTGTTGTGCTTTCTGTACAAATGAAATATTTAATTGTTCATGTGGTCTTCTGATTTTGGCACTGTCATTTAGAAGAAATGAAATCAGCCTGAACAATTCTTGTTGAGTTTGAAGAAAATGGTTGTTTTCTTAGTGAAAGGCTAAAGGAACGAAATTTTCTCTTTTTGCTATTTGAATTCTGGAAATAGCATTGGAAGCCTTACTATGCATTATGATTGGTCTTGCTGTAGGTAACAACAATGAGTAAATTGTATTTTGAACTGTATGCGTTCATGGAAATAAAAAGTCATGTGAATAATCGATTACGTGATTGTATGACTGTTATTTGGTTAAAAAAAATATAGTGAAAGAAGTATGGAGTCTTCTAGTACAGTAAGTACATAGTATACATTCTTATACTATTTGCTCTATGATGAATGCGATGTTGTGCTAACCTGTTTTTGGTATTCATATGAGCCTGATCTAAATGAAGTATTGATAAGGACGATAAATTCTTCCTTGTTTTCATTTAAAACTGATTATGAGTGAAATTATTCATGCTGTTGGAAAGTGAATTCCGAATGGATTTTGTAAGTTTCACTCTGAACTGTTATCTTGAATTGTGTCTCGTTTGGATTCAGTTTTTAGGACAGTCATGAGGAAAGAAATAGGAATGTGGATGGATAACTTGGAAAAATGATCTTTTCTTCTTTCATATAGTTGGAAATCTGTAATTGTGAAGAACGAATTTTGTATCGCTTGGGTATGAGCAACTATATGCATTGCTGTTTGCTTTCTCGTCTGTGCGTGATTGCTTGGAATCAAATGTGTTGCATGAACTGAAAGGAAAGTAATTGGTTACGTTTCAGTTAGTTTTACCCTTTGCATTTATTACTAATGAAAGGAATAGAAAGGATAACAGCTAAGTTATATCAGCAGTATGCTACTTGTATTCCTAAACTTTACAAATATTGTAATTTGGAACTTGTAATGGTTATGTGGAAAATAGGATAGCAATTATTTGGCTGATTGGGATGGTATTTAGATGGTTTAGTTGTTATGTTGTCCATTATTTTGATGCTTGATTCTTGATTGATGTTCATACTGTCGTTTCATAAAAGCAGGGTTCTTTTATTGAGACAGTTAAGTAAAGCAGCTCATTTTAATGACAAGTGCTTAATATGCTCAGTTCATTGAATTGACCCATGCAAGAAATTTTATAGATGGAAATTGATTAGAACGAAGAGATGGCGGTTTTCTGATGCTTCTTTTGATTAGCAGAAGATGAATTGTATTTGTTAGTTATTATTCCTCTATGAGGAATTGTGAAAAGAAGAAAGTACATTCTTCTATCTATGGATTGTAATGATGTTTTATGTAAACAAAGTCCAGTCAGTTGGATTGGCAAATGTATGGATTATGACATGGATTGATGAATACAAATACAAGTGTGATATTTTAAAAACTATATCAGTTTGATATTGTTGATTAATTTGGAAATAAAATGTTATTTCTTGATTTGGATTTATTTAATTGTCCTTGGATGGATGTTAAAAAGGAATTGATATCTATTCTTACCTAAATGCAACTTTTAAGTTGAAATGTGCAATTAGTTCATACTTGGGTAAAGATGAATTCTTAATTGACATTAAAAAGGATTAGGAAGAATATGATTCCATAACTGATAGGTATTCAAGATTAGCTTGGAAGCTAAGGAATATCAATTAAACTAGGAGTAACCGAACTTCATTTTCGAACTCCATTAATAACCTCATATGTTAAATTCAGAAAGAAAGGATATGGGATAAATATATCCAGAGCTAATGGACCTTAACTATGTAAGGTTAAGGAACAATAAATGAACACATTTATTGGGAATTAGACCTCATTTAAATGACGTCTAATAAGCTGGAATTATGAATTTAGTTCCAGTTGGGAAAATATTGGTTAAGTTTAATAGGTTAAACTTATCACGTCCGTTAGAAATGGGCTGCTTAATCCAATGATTAAGAAGAGAACCAAGTAGGGAAAAAGTAACCCTTCAGTAAGAAGGAGAAGATGTAAAGCAAGCTAGAAGAAAGATTTAGTCTCTCTTAGCTATGTACAATTGTAATGGGAACGAGGATAAAGGATCATTATGGTTGCTGAAAGTTGATCTTAAATCTTAAGATCATATCCAAATCACTTGAGCAGGATGTGTACTCTCGATGGGAGGATTCTGTAGGACATTGACATACGCCAGCTACAGCAAGGTGTCTTCATGAAGATGGGGTCTTCATGACGACACAATGTTATAGCTGACATATTACAATGCCCTCCCGAATTAAAACATCAAGAATACATAGGCTGAATGTGAAGTTCTTGGCTGGGGATAGGAGTATGATCATGTATACAGAGTGACTCCGGAGGACTAAAGATAACTAGACACATGGAGTCATGGGGAACGACATCGTATGTCTGCGTATCTTTAGTTACCTGGAGTGCCTTCCTATATTCATTTATATTGCTAGTTGGAAATTGGAAGTTTAAATCTGACCTTAATTTGAAAGGACTGGTAGGAACTAGGAAAGACCATTCTAGATAACAGGTGAAGTGAAGTGAAGGACGTGTTCCATTGATGTGTATCACAACCAGGAATATGATCATGCAAAGCATGTGAAAATCTTTGGCCAAAGTATCGCAAGTGCTGGTTGCGTTGTCCTAATCACTTAATTTAAGATGCAGGATGTCAGATGAATATTAGTAACAGATATTCAGATAGTCTTCTTAAATGGATCACTTCGATAACCGGTAACGGTTAAGAGAACTTGTATATATAATATATTATGCATGAACGAACATGAAGGATCGGTTGTTGCCAAGTCATGAAATGAAGGATCGTTGAAACTCCGAGCCATGAAAATGGGAGATCGGCAGTTCTTCGAGTCATTTACAGTAGCTTATAGAATCTGTTATAAGATTGAATGGCATTGAATGTGTGTTCCATATTGTAAATATGCGAACATGGAACATTAAATTTAAAAGAAAATTGTGTGATCCAAACTGTGTTGTTTGGGCAGAGAACAATTATTAAAACTTGAACGTGGGTTTGAATTTTATAATTCATAACAAAGAACGTTATCAATTTTTTTTTTCCCTTGTTCTGGTATCTTAAAATGGGGATGTTACATGTTGGTATCAGAGCTGAAGGTTACAACTCTTGGACCTAATGAGTCCATGATATTAATAAGGTTTACATTTTCTTATTGAACAGAAAATGGTCAGAACAAGAGGGAATGCTGCAAATAACCTGTTACAGGGTGGAGAAGCAGCAACTGCTCAAAAGCTGGACAAAATCCTTACTACCCTACTTGATACGAGGGATCGTTTGACTTTTCTGGAACAACAGTTAATGGGCAATGAAGAGGAGGAAGATGAAGCTGAAATAAATGATCAGCTGCCTCCTGTGGACAACATCAACGGAGGGAATCTGGGTGTTGATAATAATAATGTAATTGCTCCTAATCCCCCTGAAAATAAAAGGGCAAGATTAGCAGCTGAACTTACAAATGATATTAAGAGAATAAGTCCTCCAAAGTTTGATGGAACAACCCTTGGGGACGGAGCTGAGAATTAGCTCAGTGAAATGGAGAAATACTTTGCAATAAGAAACTTCTCCGAAGAGACTAAAGCGATATGGGGAGCATATCAGCTTTCTCATGAAGCATCATCATGGTGGGACAACCGTAAGGTTGAGCTAAATATTGTCAAATCAGACATAACATGGGATCAATTTAAGGGTTATTTTAGGCAACAATGGCTGCCTCAACTCTATTTTGATAGGAAAATGACTGAATTTTAGAACTGGTCACAAGGAAGGCTATCAGTGATGGAATACTGGGAAGGGTTTACTAAACTCCTAAAGTATGTACCGCAGTACCAAGCTGATGAGAAGTTTAGAATACAGAAATTCATAATGGGACTGAATCCCATCATTGGTGGCGAAGTGGATGTCCACGGCCCAACCACCATGGATGGAGTTGTCGAAAAGGAAATAAGACAGGAACAGAAATTGAGAGCAATATCTGCTCATAGGGAAGAGATAAGGAAGAAGATTCCTAATTCTTCTTCATCTCTTGCACCAAAAAGGGGACCTTAGAAAAGGTTTGGTGTGAAAAACAAAACTATTGTAGATAACAACAAGAAATCTGTGATGAACAGACCCGTAAATAGCGTGTGGAACAGCTTCACAAAAGCTAATGGCATTGGACAGAAGTCCTATGGAAGCCAGAATGATAACTTCAAGGCTAGTAACAAATTTGAGCCTAGAAAAGGGCTAGTTGGAGGATGCTTTAACTGTGGAAAGGACAACTATGCGAATCACTGTCCTCTGAAGAAGGATGATCGTGGTCAGCAGCATAGGATACACACTACAGTGGCTAAAAGACAAGCTAAAAAGCAAGTTACGCCCATAGAAGTTTCGGGTAAGTTATTCGGTACACCTGTAGTCATACTTTTTGATACTGGAGCTACTGAATTCTTTAATTCTACTAAACTTGCAATGAAATTAAAAAGAAAGGCTAAAAGAATGGATAAAACATGGATAGTGCATTATGGGAATAATGTTGTCCATACAGTCGAGATGTGCCTTTTTGGGGCAATTCTTGACTTGCCTAGTTTCTCCACCGAAGTTGACTTGTATGTCACTCCTCTAGGATCATATGATATCATTATTGGAGTTAACTGGTTGGCTAAACATAAGGCAAAGGTCGACTGTTATGAAAAACAAATCTGTTGTTTCGATGACTTGCAGAAAGTAGCAGTCATTCAAGGTGTAAAACAGGAAGTTGCAGTTAGGAAATTGACAGCTATGCAACTAAAAAGGGCTAAAAACAGAGGCTACACCCTGTATGTAGTAAAAATGACAGAAATTGCTAAGGAAGATAATGACTTCATGGAAAGATATCCATTGTTAAGGGGTTTTCGTGATGTGTTTCCAGAGGAATTGCCAGGTCTTCCACCCAAACGTGAGTTTGACTTTGCATTAGAAATCAAACCGGGAACTGAACCCATATCTAAGGCACCTTTTAGAATGACCACCATTGAGTTGGTAGAGCTAAAGGCTCAGTTACAAGAAATTTTGACTAAGGGGCTAATAAGACCGAGCGTCTCACCTTGGGGAGCGCCGGTAATTTTTGTAAAGAAAAAGGATGGCACATTGAGGCTGAGCATTGATTACGGAATGCTAAACAAAGCAACTATTAAAAATCAATACCCACTTCCTAGGATTGATGATCTGTTCGATCAGATGTGAGGAGCATCAGTTTATTCAAAAATAGATCTTCGATCTGGGTATCATCAGTTGACAATAAAGGAAGAAGATATTCATAAAACAACGTTTAGAATGAGGTACGGGCATTATGAGTTCATGGTGTTACCTTTTGGGTTGACTAATGCACCTGCCGCCTTCATGAATCTAACGAACAATATTCTTCAAGAATACTTAGACAAGTTTGTGCTTGTATTCTTAGACGACATTCTTATATACTCTAAAAATTTTGAAGAGCACCAAGAACATCTAAGAATAGTGCTGGAAATTTTAAGAAAGAGGAAGTTGTATGACAAACTTTCCAAATGTTCCTTTTATGATGCAGAGGTGCATTATTTGGGACACGTTATAAGCAAGAATGGGATAGCTGTTGACCCTTCAAAGATCACAGCTATAACTGAGTGGCCTGCGCCTAAGAACGTGCATGAAGTGAGGAGCTTCATGGGCTTGGCTGGATATTATCGAAATTTCGTTAAGGACTTTTCAAAAATTGCTGCCCCAATCACTTCGCTGCAAAAAAGGATAAGAAATTTTTCTGGACAGACAAATGTGAATCTGCCTTTAAGAATTTAAAGGAATAGTTAACTTCAGCACCTATTTTGACTGTACCTGATCCAAATGGAAATTTTATGGTTGTAATGGATGCCTCCGGAGAAGGCCTTGGAGGTATTCTGTTACAAAATAACCATGTCATCGCTTATGAAAGCAGAAAGCTTAAGTTACATGAACAGAATTATGCTCCACATGATCTAGAGCTCACTGCCATTGTTCATGCACTTCAAATGTGGAGGCATTACCTTTTAGGCAAGCCTTTCAAGTTAAAAATAGACCATCTGGGGCTGAAATATATTTTTACTCAGCCAAATCTGAATGCAAGGCAGCGAAGATGTCTAGAATTTCTGTCTCAGCACAATTTTGATATAAGCTACATCAAGGGCAAGGAAAATAGAGCAGTAGATGCTCTGAGTCGAAGGAAGCATATCTCTGCTCTTATAATGTTAAGAACTCAGTTTAAGGATGAGGTGAAAGATGCCTTGGAATCAGATCCTTATTTCTAGCAAGTCAAAACAACACTTGCTGTAGACCCGAAGGATGCCAGGTATAAAGGATTCCGTTTTGATAATGAAGGAATTTTGAGGTTCGAAAACAGGGTATATATACCTTTGGCAAATGACTTAAGAGGGAAATTGTTGACTGAATTTCATAATTCACCTTTTTCTGGACACCCTAGCATTACAAAAATGCTTACTAATCTTAAGCAACAATACTTCTGGAAGGGAATGAAAAAGGATGTGGTGGAATTTGTAACACACTGCTTGGAATGTCAACGTGTTAAGGTGGAACATATGCATCCCGCAGGATTATTGTACCGCCACAGTATTCCGCAGTATAAATGGCAAGTGATAACGATGGATTTCATTCAAGGATTGCCTATGTCAAGAAATAAGCATGACATTATCCTGGTTGTAGTCGACAAATTGACCAGAGTGGCACACTTCATTGCTGGTAATTTGAAGGATGATGCACAGGTGTTAGCAAGAAGATTTGTACATGAAATCTTCAGATTGCATGGAATACCAGAATTAATCATATCGGACAGAGATCCGAGGATGACATCAAGGTTTTGGCAAATGCTTAATGCGGCCTTGGGAACTAAATTAAACTTCAGTTCTGCATATCATCCAGAGACGGATGGACAGACTGAAAGAGTCAATCAGGTTTTAGAGGACATGTTAAGGATGTATTGCATGGACCAGCAGTATAAATGGGAGGAATACCTTCCGCTGGTAAAATTTGCTTACAATAACACCTATCATGCCTCTTTAAGAATGGTGCCATTTGAAGCATTGTATGGAAGAAAATGCAGAACCCCTGTCAGCTGGGACAACGTTGAGGATAGAGAGGTAATTGGGCTAGAAATCCTTATGGAAATGGAACAACAAATCAAAATGATTCGGGAACATCTAAAGGAGGCTGCCAATAGGCAAAAGAGTTATGCAAACTTAAAGTGGGTGGATAGTAATTATAAATTGGGAGAGAAGGTCTTTCTTCGGGTGAAGCCGAAAAAGAGCTCAATAATTTTTGGCAAGGCTGCCAAGTTATCGCCACGATACGTGGGACCTTTTGAAATTGTTGAAATAATCAACCTTGTAGCTTATCGTCTAGCATTACCTCCTGCTTTGTCTCAAATGCATGATGTTTTTCATATTTCTTTACTTAAGAAATACGTGATAGATTTATCACATGTGTTGAACTGGAATTCCTTGCAGGTCCAAGACCCAGGAATAATCGTGGTTAAGCCCATTCGAGTGCTGGGAACTCACCAGTTGTACTTAAGAAATTGCGAAGTGAACCAATGTAAGGTCCAGTGGGACCAATTCAGCGAAGAAAGTGCAACTTGGGAAAATCTCGAAGAAATGAGATCTAATTTTCCACATTTGTTTAATCGAATTTGAAATTCGAAAAAATGATAATTCTACAAAATTTAGACAATTATTAGTCTATTGTACACTTGTCTTAAAACGTTGTTTTTAAGAGTGAATCTGTTTTTGGTATGAACTTATGAATGGAAGGATAATAACTGAACTTTGTCCTAGGAACTCCTTGATTTGTTTAATCTGATCATCGGCACGATGATTCTTTAAGGAGGGAGGAATGTAACACCCTGATTTTGTAAGTTATCTTGGTGATTATTTTTCATACTGTTGTAACTGCTGAAATGAAGGAAAACATGTTAATATATGTTTTGATCTTAAGGGAATGTGTTGCAAATCTAGATTCTTGCATGCTGTAATTTAATTACATGGGACAACAGTTATTGTTACTTGTGTGTTTGCTGATGTGACAACAAATTGTCGTATGCTTGTTGAACTCCTTATGCTGTGGCCTTCTTGTAATTGCTTTTTCGATTAACTCTTGAACTGAATTGAAGGTTGATATAAATGTGCAGCATCTAATTACAGGTATGAACAATTGGCTCGTAGATGCCAACAGAAATGGGTTCGATTCACAAACCATACCCTGTCGTAACGTGAGACCCCGTAAGGCGAGGAATGCCGGGATACGGGTGGCTCAGGCATGTTAACAAAGGACGGAATGTCCTGTACAGTGTTGAAATTGAAAGTCAGTCGGGAAGACTTGACTGGATTAAAGGTTGATTAGTGTTAGGTGTTAGAAGGAATTAGATCCTAATCTAATCCTAAGCTCTACCTTACATCCCAAACTACTATCCTAAGTGGATTTTTAAATTATATAAAAAAAAGAGGTGAAATAAACCTAAGTTCTATTAACCTAAAGACTAGGCTATGACCTAGGTCGAAAACTAATATGAATCCTAAACTAATCCTAACCTAGAAGGGGACGCGCAGACCCTTGGGGGAAGAGGATAAGGATGAAAGGGAATTAATGGCAGTTAATGTGAGTCCTTATGTGGACAGCGCCAGTTTGGCGGGAATAGGGAGAAAGATGGAGGTAGCTAGTTGGTCATGCACTAAATTTGGTTTTACATGCAAAATTTGAACTTGGGAGTTCGCCAACCCAAGTCAGCGGTGGCGTGAGAAAATAGGAAATGGTAGAGCCTTTAATGCATTTAATTTTTTTTGGTCTTCGCGACCAGCTCACCTTGGAAAGTGTATGGAGGAAATGTTGATTGTTTATTGTGTTGATTCGGATTTTTGGGAAGTTGCTCTGCATTTGGTTTTTGTTTGGTTCAGTCGAACTAGTTTCATTTGGTTTTTATCACCGTTTCTTTGGAAATCGGAGGTTGTGCTAAGCCTGTAAGAGGAAAGGTGATTTTTAGGAAACTCGTGCCGTCGCTGTGGAAGGAAAAACCTTCTGTAAACGTGGTTTTCTTCGAGTTTTGGAAAAGAAATTGTAGGCATGTTAAGCCCGTCTCTTTAAAACACTTGCTTTGTTTAAGCGTCTCATTAAAACAACCCTGCTCTTGGGTTTTGGGTTTAATCGATTTTGCTGTCATTATTTGGAATGAAATAGGTAAATTGTTTCTTGTTGTTGTGATTAATTTGTCCTTGCATTTTCTTTGAATGGAAACACCTCCATGTTGTGCTGGTTTGGTTGACAGTAATGAGGAACTCATCATGTGTGTTATGAAACTGTACATGTTGTATGAATTGTTTTCATTATTGAATTAATCGTTCCGTTGCTAATACGAACCGGAATGATAGAAACAGTAGATGTTTGAAGTAGTTTCTTATTGAAACTGTTAAGGAAATAGATCCTTTTCCTTCTGCTGTTTTGGGTTTGATGGAAATGGCTTTTGGGTTTTCAAGAGCATATGAACTCGATATGAAGGAAGTAATAACAATATTTTTTATTGCTGTGCCTTTTCTTGTTTATGGAATGAACGAATATGTACTGGGTATTCGTGAAAGTAGGAAAAAGTTAATGGTTTTCCTTCTGAACTTGCATTGATTACATTCCTTCCTTGCTGTGAGGAAAGGGATGATTTCGTTGTGTTCTATTGATGTTGTTCGGTCTTCCTTTTCGGACTGTTGTCACGGTTACGAACTTGGCTTTGTATTTCTGTGCAATGAATGATTATATTTTCTTCTTGTTGTGATGGAAAGTTGATTCCATTGCGTTTGTGGTTGCGATTTGGCTTTTTGATTCGAACTGTCTTGTGAAAGCGAACTTGACTTTGGATTGCTGTGCAAAAAAAGAAATGCATGGGAATTTGTCTTGCTATTTGGGTCTGTCTTCACTGTACCAGGCTTACGCATTTAACACCCTATACGGGTTTACTTTGATGGAGGTATTGATAACTGATTATTGCATTCTGAAGTTCTGCATAATATCATGAACTTGAAAAATGGATTTTGGGTAGAAATGTTTGTTGGCAGTGAGCTCGAGTTGGGTGTTTTATTCCATTCTGAGAAAATGATTGTTTCTTACTGAATTTATAGGGAAACTAGTTCTTCCTTTCTGTGATATTTTAGTTTTCAAAGGAAATAGTAACTGGGATTATTGAACCATATAAGTTCATATTGTTGGAAGTGACAACGGTATTTAGAATATTTTTCTGAGTGATGTGCTTTCTGTACAAATGAAATATTTAATTGTTTGTGTGGTCTTCTGATTTTGGCACTGTCATTTAGAAGAAATGAAATCAGTCTGAACAATTCTTGTTGAGTCTGAATAAAATGGTTGTTTTCTTAGTGAAAGGCTAAAGGAACGAAATTTTCTCTTTTTGCTGTTTAAATTCTGTAAATAGCATTAGAAGCCTTACTATGCATTATGATTGGTCTTGCTGTAGGTAACAACAATGAGTAAATTGTATTTTGAACTGTATGCGTTCATGGAAATAAAAAGTCATGTGAATAATTGATTACGTGATTGTATGACTGTTATTTGGTTAAAAAAAAATACAGTGAAAGAAGTATGGAGTCTTCTAGTACAGTAAGTACATAGTATACATTCTTATACTATTTGCTCTATGATGAATACGATGTTGTGCTAACCTATTGTTGGGTATTCATATGAGCCTGATCTAAATGAAGTATTGATAAGGACGATAAATTCTTCCTTGTTTTCATTTAAAATTGATTATGAATGAAATTATTCTTGCTGATGGAAAGTGAATTCCGAATGGATTTTGTAAATTTCACTCTGAACTGTTATCTTTAATTGTGTCTCGCTTGGATTCAGTTTTTAGGACAGTCATGAGGAAAGAAATAGGAATGTGGATGGATAACTTGGAAAGATGATCTTTTCTTCTTTCATATAGTTGGAAATCTGTAATTGTGAAGAACGAATTTTGTATCGCTTGGGTATGAGCAACTATATGCATTGCTGTTTACTTTGTCATCTGTGCATGATTGCTTGGAATCAAATGTGTTGCATGAACTGAAAGGAAAGTAATTGGTTATGTTTCAGTTAGTTTTACCCTTTGCATTTATTACTAATGAAAGGAATAGAAAGGATAACAGTTAAGTTATATCAGCAGTATGCTATTTGTATTCCTAAACTTTACAAATATTGTAATTTGAAACTTGTAACGGTTATGTGGAAAATAGGACAGCAATTCTTTGGCTAATTGGGATGGTATTTAGATGGTTTAGTTGTTATGCTGTCCATTCTTTTGATGCTTGATTCTTGATTGATGTTCATACTGTCGTTTCATAAAAGCAGGGTTCTTTTATTGAGACAGTTAAGTAAAGCACCTCATTTTAATGAAAAGTGCTTAATATGCTCAGTTCATTGAATTGACCCATGCAAGAAATTTTGCAGATGGAAATTGATTAGAACGAAGACATGGCTGTTTTCTGATGCTTCTTTTGATTAGCAGAAGATGAATTGTATTTGTTAGTTATTATTCTTCTATGAGGAATTGTGAAAAGAAGAAAGTACATTCTTCTATCTATGGATTGTAATGATGTTTTATGTAAACAAAGTCCAGTCAGTTGGATTGGAAAATGTATGGATTATGACATGGATTGATGAATACAAATACAAGTGTGATATTTTAAAAACTATATCAGTTTGATATTGTTGATTAATTTGGAAATAAAATGTTATTTCTTGATTTGGATTTATTTAATTGTCCTTGGATGGATGTTAAAAAGGAATTGATATCTATTCTTACCTAAATGTAACTTTTAAGTTGAAATGTGCAATTAGTTCATACTTGGGTAAAGATGAATTCTTGATTGACATTAAAAAGGATTAGGAAGAATATGATTCCATAACTGATAGGTATTCAGGATTAGCTTGGAAGCTAAGGAATATCAATTAAACTAGGAGTAACCGAACTTCATTTTCGAACTCCATTAATAACCTCATATGTTAAATTCAGAAAGAAAGGATATGGAATAAATATATCCAGAGCTAATGGACCTTAACTATGTAAGGTTAAGGAACAATAAATGAACACATTTATTGGGAATGAGACCTCATTTAAATGACGTCTAATAAGCTGGAATTATGAATTTAGTTCCAGTTGGGAAAATCTTGGTTAAGTTTAATAGGTTAAACTTATCACGTCCATCGGAAATGGGCTACTTAATCCAATGATTAAGAAGAGAACCAAGTAGGGAAAAAGTAACCCTTCAGTAAGAAGGAGAAGATGTAAAGCAAGCTAGAAGATGGATTTAGTCTCTCTTAGCTATGTACAACTGTAACGGGAACGAGGATAAAGGATCATTATGGTTGCTGAAAGTTGATCTTAAATCTTAAGATCATATCCAAATCACTTGAGCAGGATGTGTACTCTCGATGGGAGGATTCCGTAGGACATTGACATACGCCAGCTACAACAAGGTGTCTTCATGAAGACGGGGTCTTCATGACGACACAATGTTATAGCTGACATATTACAATGCCCTCCCGAATTAAAACATCAAGAATACATAGGCTGAATGTGAAGTTCTTTGATGGGGATAGGAGTATGATCACGTATACGGAGTGACTCAAGAGGACTAAAGATAACTAGACACACGGAGTCATGGGGAACGACATCGTATGTCTGCGTATCTTTAGTTACCTGGAGTGCCTTCCTATATTCGTTTATATTGCTAGTTGGAAATTGGAAGTTTAAATCTGACCTTAATTTGAAAGGACTGGTAGGAACCAGGAAAGACCATTCTAGATAACAGGTGAAGTGAAGTGAAGGACGTGTTCCATTGATGTGTATCACAACCAGGAATATGATCATGCAAAGCATTGGAAACTTTGAGCCATGAAAATGGGAGATTGGCAGTTCTTTGAGTCATTTACAGCGGCATATAGAATCTGTTATAAGATTGAATGACATTGAATGTGTGTTCCATATTTTAAATATGTGAACAGGGAACATTAAATTGAAAATAAAATTGTGTCACTAGATCTATTTGAAAATGATGAAGCCATTGTAGAATTCATGGGCATTCAAGATCCAATCCCCATTGGAGATCACAACAAGGGTTTTTACATTGACTTAAATACCTGCGCCTACTTTGGAGAGTAAGTTTAGCTTCATGGTTAGCAAAATTTAAGAAAAAGTGAGGGGAAAAGTTCTAATGAAAATCCTAAAAAAAATCAAAGTCCAAGTCACACAGTGAAAACCTCTTTGAGACGCTGACGGACAAACATGTACAAAAATCAAAGGAAAATAAAAGTGACCACGCCAAGGATGAAAATATCGAGGAGACATCCTTGGAAGAATATATCAACCTTCCTCCCGATCCTACGCGTATGGAGGATTTGTCAAAGTTATTGGTAGAAGAGACTATTGATGTAAACATTGGCATAGAAGATGACCCAAAAATAATCAAGTTGGGAGCTTCGCTCTCCACACAGGAATAGAAAACATTCACCATGCTACTGTGAAAATTTATGGATGTGTTCACATGGTCCTATAAGGATATGTTAGGCTTGGGCCCAACCTTGGTAGTGTACAACTTAGTTGTACATGCAGATGCCAAGCCCATCAAGAAAAAGCTCAGAAATATGCACCCGAGGGTGGCTCTCCTAGTTAAGGAAGAGTTATAAAGGTTTCTCACAGCCAGATTCATTTGGCCCATTGATTACTCCGAATGGATATCAAACATCATCCATGTATAGAAGAAACCTGTTGGGATTAGAATCTGTACTAATTTTAGAGACATAAATAAGGCATGCCCAAAGGATGATTTTCCGTTGCCTAATATTGATATGATTATTGATTCAACTGCAGGATATGAAATGCTATCTGTTATGGATGGCTTTTTAGGAAAAAATAAAATCAAGATAGCCAACGAAGATCAACACAAGACGACCTTCACAAATCCCTGTGGTAATTTTTGTTATCAGGTAATGCCATTTGGCCTTAAAAACGTAGGAGATACCTATCAAATGGAAATGATGGTGATTTTCCATGATATGATCGATGATATCATGAAAGACTATGTGGATGATATCCTCAGGAAATCTAAGACAAGGGAAGACCACCCTGCTATTTTTTGGCATATCTTCAAATGCCTACGAGAGTACAAAGTCTGTTTGAACCCAAAGAAATGTGTTTTTGGCATGCTATAAGTAAAGTTTCTTGGTTTCATTGTATCATGAAAAGGGATTGAGGCAGACCTTGCTAAAGTCACTATTATTACTGAAATTCTTCCTCCCAAAAACATTAAACAACTGTGTAGCTTGCAAGAAAAGATACATGCTATTCACCACTTCATCTCCCAACTTGCCGATAAGTGTCATTCATTCACTCACATACTTAAGAAGGATGTTGCCTTTATCTAGGGACCAGAGCAACAACATGCCTTCACCCTGCTTAAGCAATACTTGGCCAATCCACCTATCCTCATGCCCCTAACTCTTGGTGAGCCACTCATGCTATATATTTCTGCTACTTAATTTTCTATTGGTGCACTGCTTGTCCAGTACGACCTTGGCCACAAAAAAAAATTAGTATACTATCTCAGTCGTAATCTCATCTCTTATGAGGTCAACTATCCTCAAATCAAAAAATCTTGTTTGGCTATAGTTTTTACCTTTCAAAAACTTTGCCATTACCTGTTAAATACTAAAACCAAGCTGTTGTTGCAGACTCACAGCACCCCTGGACACAAATCAGGCTTCTAGGTTGATGTTCAGGCATCCAATGTGATTGCACAACATGGAATCCTTTCTCCAAGCATGGGACTTGTAAAGATGAGAAAAGATTCTCCAGAGAAGGTTGGTTCCTATTCCTCTGTTCAGATGCACACAAAAAATGCAGAGGGTTTGCTAAAACCTAATCTAACTTGCTAAGGAGACATGGTAAGAAAATGCATAGAATAAAACCTAAACTACAAAGGTGATGCACCGAGGAATGTTAAAAATTCGTTTTGAAAATTTAACACAAACCACATAGACACAATACAAACACCATGCACAGGTAACCAAATTGCAATAAGAGATCAAAATGACAACAATGAATACATGAGAGGGTTGACAGTTAATCACAACACATATATTATTGCTCAAGAGTCGATACACTACATTGCAGTGGCTAAGAGGCAAAAATACTAGCATTACAACCCATATGGGAGGTTTGAAAGCTCCACAATTTCTCTTGTAAGCGAGGGAAGAAGGGAGGATGCAAAACAAAAATGTCTGACCCGTTAAAAAAAACTCCTCTTTACAATATATATGAAGAAATGAGAAGGGAGAGAGAGGAAATCCAGAATCTGCCCCAACCACTTCTTGGTAGCATTTAAAATCATCTCATTATGGTAGAAGTGGCAGATTCTGGAAAAATAGCAGGCTGTCTAACAGGAGCGGCGAGCTGTCTACTGCATTAAAGTTGGTAGTTGAAGCATTACTTCTGTCTATCACCACACGTTAGATATGTTTTCTTAATTTTATCCCTCCAACCTACACCAAAATGCAATATTGACCCTAGAATCATGTAGAGAACTTCAACAGGTTTCCGTTGATATAAAGAACGTGCAAATCCGAGCTCTGGATCGAAAGATATGATGATCTGAAGATTTAGGGCACAAAACAGGCGAAAACAGATTTTTAAATTTCTTTTCCCGTGCTCTGCCATCTAGACGACACATGGCAGGCTCTGGTTCACTAAGAAATTTTCTCTCTCCACCTTTTCATGGGCTTTTCTTTTGGGCCCCTTAAACTTAGACACGTGGCACTATTTCATTGGTTTGGATCAGTGCTCGAAAACTCGCCCCTTTGACATTTTGGACCTTTTTCCTTGGCGACACGTGTCATGCTGTGATTTGTCCACGAGCCTGCCGGATTTTCACGTCCACCGCATCTTTTTGTCTCGGATGTCCCAGTGCTTCGCGGGATAGAATCTTCCGATCCACCCGAAATGGGCTTCCTCATCCCTTTTCTGCCAGTGACACATGGCGTGATCTGATTGGCTTTCGGCCCCTTCGGCTATCCGCGTCCTGCACGTCCCTTTGTCCCACTTGTCCTTTTGCAGAAGTTTCCTATTTCAGCCGAACTAGCCAGTTCGGGTCCTTCACGTACTCTTGTCCCGCTTGCTCCCGATAAAGGACTTGGAAAAATTTTCTCCCGATAAAGGACTTGGAAAAATTTTCTTTCTTCCGACCGATTCGAGTATTTCACGTCCATTTGTCCCAGATGTCCCTTTGTTGTTTGGGCCGCCTGTAGGCTTTTCAGCCGATCTGTGCCTTTTCGTCCCAAATGTCTCGACTGTCGTTTGGACTAGGACTTAGCCGATTTTCACAATTTTTTCTGGCCCAAGCTTATTTTCTACAACTTTCTCACATTTTCTCAGAGCTTGTTCTTTTCAACCTAGACAGGAGAGTTAGAAAAAATTCTGAAGGGACCCTAGAAACATGATTTTTGCCCTGGATCAATCAATTTTCCTGGGATTTGAGAATCCTGATGTATGTTATCAATTCAACCCTAGGGGGGTGAAATTGGATAACAATTTGGTGACTCAGCGGGTCCATCTGGCTACTAGATGAAAGGACCAGTTGCCTGAAGCAGTCCATTGGGCATGGAGTCATCAAATATTCTGTTTAGAACCTCAATTGACTCAGAATGTGTAAGGAGGAAGATGGAATGCCACCTGATGAAAGCAATAGACTGCAAAACATCTCCATGAACAGTAAGCTATGCCAAAGCACTTAGGGAAAACAAAACAAACCTACAGTAAAACAATGTGCACAAGAACTTGGAGGAAGGAAAATCTAATCTAATATTTACAGAGGTAGTGAACCTCCCTCTAGAAGCAACGCTTGAGATAGATTCCATTAACTGGAATCTGCAGTTCTTCACCATCCAATGAGGCTAATTGGAAAGCATTGCTGTTCTTGCACTTTGTGACCATGTATGGGCCACTCCAAATGGCATCAAATTTTGAATGCCTTCCCGGTTTTGCTCTGTCCACAACTCATTTCAACACTAGATCTCCAACTTGAAAAGATCTATCTTTGGCCTTCCTATCAAAGGTCTTCTTGATCAAAGCTTGATCCTTTTCCATTGCTTGGGATGCCTGATTTCTGATCTCTTGTAGCTCCATCAACTCTGCATACCTCACCTCCATGGGCTCAAATTCAAGTAACTCTAGCTGCTTCATGTGTTCCAATGTTGGCAACTCAAGTGACATGGACAAGATTGCCTCTCTTCCATAGACAAGCCTGAATGGAGAGTTACTTGTGGATCTTTTGGGAGTGATCCTATCAGCCCATAAGGATGATTTCAGCTTGGTATGCCAAGACCTCTGATTCTCATCAGGAGTTCTCCTAATGATCCTCAACAAGTTCTTGTTTGTAGACTCGGCCTAGCCATTACCCTGAGGGTAATAGTTCGATGAAGTGCTTAGGTAAATACCGTTCTTGACAGCCCACTCAGTCACCTTAGATCCAATGAATGCCAATGCATTATCAGAGATTATTGTGGCAGGTACACCAAATCTGGTTGTTATTCCCTCATAAAATTCTAAGATGCTAGACTCATTTACCTCTTTGAGTGCTACTGATTCTGTCCATTTGGTGAAGTAGTCGGTGGTTGTCAAAATCCATTTATGCCCTTGGCTTGAATTGGGGTTAATGACTCCAATGAAGTCCAGACCCCATTGCATGAATGGCTGGTCAACTGAGATTGAATGCAAGGGAAGGGCAGAAAACTTCTCTTTTCCTATGAAGAATGCACAATTCTTACACCTCTTGATCCATGCATAGTAATCATTGAAGATTTTAGGCCAATAATAACCAGCCTTCATGATTTTTAGAGCTGTCACTCTTTGTGCAAAATGACCACCAGCTGGTCCATCATGAAACTCTTCCAACACCCTTTGAATCTGACCTATGCTAATGCATCTCAGCAGCACTCCATTCACATCTTTTTTGAACAAAACTCCATCAGCAATGACATACGGAACAACCTGCAACCTGAAGTGTCTCCTTTGGGTCTTGTTCATTTCCAGAGGGCATAGGCCTGTGCCTAGGAAGTGCATAATATCTTGGGTCCAGCAAGGAGTGGGGGAAGCATTGTCTTCTTCTTGATTGCCACTTGGCTCATGGCTGTCTTGGACTGTCAAAATAGCCTCTTCTTTGTTGCATACTTCCTTTTGCTTCCCCAAAACCAGCTGCTCACACAGTCCTTTCCCTCTTACCAGCTTGGTGATCTTAATATCAATGTCATATTCCATGACACGAGTGATCCAACCTGCCCTTTTCTCATTCAAATCCTTGTTGAGGAGGAAGTCCTTAACTCTAGCATGTGAGACCAGCAACTGGACCTTGTTGTTTGAGACTAAATGCTTGAATTTCTTCAAGCTTCTAATTACTACAAGTACATACTTATCAATAAATGAGTACCTCACCTTGCAGTCATCTAGGCTCTGGCTGAAAAAGGCAATTGGCTGCTCATCATTATCTTTGTTCTGCTGTACCAAAATGGCAGAAATAGTGTCATCACCTCTAAACGCATAGAGGATGAAATCCTTGGAGAAGTTTGGGTTGATGAGAGTTGGTGCCTGAGAGATAGCTTCTTTGATTGCTTCAAAACTCTCCTTGCCTTCTGCTGTCCACTTAAAAGCCATGCTCTTCTTTAACATTTTGGTGATGGGCTTAACAAGGGCTACAAAATCTGGGATAAACCTACGGACAAAATTGATCCTCCCCAAGAAGCTTTGAAGAGCCTTCTTGTGACTTGGTAGTGGTAGTGCTCTTATGGCTTCAACCCTCTCTAGATCAATTGCCAGTCCCTCTTTGGAGACAACATGGCCTAGAAGTTTCCCCTCGTGAGCCAGGAATATGCATTTTTTGGGATTCAATGATACTTCGAACTTTCTACACCTCTGAAATACCTGCCTCAGATGAAAAAGGTGATCCACTGCATTTTTGGAGAATACAGTGATTTCATCAAGGTATATCAGCACTATCTTGTTGATCAAGCCTTTGAATGCCATGTCTATTGCCCTTTGAAAGGTAGCACCAGCGTCGGACAACCCAAATGGCATCTTCTTGTAAGCATAAGTTCCCCATTTGGTGGTGAAATCCGTCTTGAACTGGTCATCTTCTTTCACCATCACCTGATTATACCCTGAGTAGCCATCTAGGAGAGAGAATCTCTCTGAACCGGATACTACTTGCAATATTTGTTCCATTGAAGGAAGCGGGTAATGATATTTGAGAGATGCCCTATTGTGGTCTCGAAAGTCCACACACAACTTGATTTCTCTGCTCTTCTTCCTGACCGGAACCAAGTTAGCAACCCAGCTTGAGTGCTTGATCAGGAATATAATGCTTGCCTCTATTAGCTTATTTAGCTCTTTCTTCATTAGAGGCTCAATGTGAGGGTTAACAGGTCTCTGCTTCTACCTGATGGGCTTAACATCTGGATCCAATTCTATGGTATGTTGTGCCAAATTCGGGTTGAATCCTTTCAAGTCTTCATAGATCCAAGCAAAGACATCTGGAAATTCTTGGCAAAGCTGTATGAAATTTGATTTCTCCTGCTCAGTGGCCACTTTACCAATTTGAAGTGTTTTGCCTTCCCCAACCGGAATTGGCTCTGAATCTTCTCTCTTGACCTGTATGTTAGCCTTTTCCTTACGGAACTGGTCGTTAGGGTTGAAGATAGACTCCAATGTTACCAAACCCTTGGGAAGCTTGTTTGTCCGCAGCTGCACTACTTGATCCCCATACTACTGCTCTAGTTTGTCATGATTCCTAGTTGAGAATTCAGCTTCTTCTTGTAAGAAATTGATGATCTGTTGGTCATTTTCAAACACCTGCCAACTGGTGTTATTATCTGGAACTGCTGGCCTCACAATCACATGGATATGTGGCTGTGTTTTTTTCCTTTTGATGTTGTCAACCACATCAAATGTTGCTCCAACTACTTCGAGCCTATCTGTGGCTTCATTTTTCTTCCTGGGTATGGACACAATGTTGAAAGCTTCGAAATCCTCAATGAGGTCCCATACCCTATTCTTGTAGCTCCTCAGCAAGTCGTTCTTCATAGCATGTTGTCCTCTAACTTGGTTGACGATTAGCTCGCTATCCCCGAACACCTGTAAGTTATTGATGCCTTTCTTCATCACCCAGTGTAGTCTATGAATTAAGGCTTCATACTCAGCTGTGTCGTTTGAGCAAGAAAACTGAAAACGGAAGGCTGAGTAATACTTTATACCTTGCGGTGAAATGAGCATAGCTCCTCCTCCTGCACCTTGTCTACTCCTTGACCCATCAAAGAATAATTTCCATACTTCATTCTTGTCTTTATGACTTGGCTTAGTGACGCTAGGAATAGGTTGATTTTCTTCGTGTATACAATAGAATCCCAGATCAGATTCTTCTACTTCTTGATAGGGATCAAAAGCATGTATCTTGTTTGCCCATTCATCAAGAGTTAGGTCCGGGATGCTTCCAACCTTAGTGTCAGCCTCATCTATGTTTGGATAATCTTCTTGATCAAATGTTGAATAGTTGGCATTGATTTGGCTTGGAGTATGAGGCTCAATATGAAAGTTTGCAATTGGCTCAGATATGATTGTGACCTTAGTGCCATATCTAGTTCTGAACAACATGTGTGACCAGTCAGTAGATAAGTAGCCTCCAATTTTGGCTGTGAAATCCCTTGATAAACAAAGGGAAAAGAGTGGTGGCAAATCTATGACTGATACATCTTGTAAAACAACAACATTTGGACATGCATGCAAGGTAAGACTCAAATTTCTAATCACTCCAATTGTTTCTATTGCTGTCCCATCTAGTTGCACTACCCCTTTGGATGTTGTTTCATATTGGAGTCCTAGTTGATTAGCTATTTGCTTGGGCATCACTGAGCTACTTGCCTCGGAATCAATCATGTAATTGTGTACTAGTTTATCCCCAATGATTAATGAAAACATAGAAAGGAGGGGGATTCAACATTTTACCTTGTTGTGCTCCATGACTTCCTTTAGGCTGGGAAGCATTTGTAAGCACTTTGTCTTGCATCTGAACCCGCTGATTCGAAGTTGACCAGTCCTTCATGGCAACTTGCAGCAGATTTCTTTGGCCTGGGATGGATAGGGATTCCCACATTGATATATTGACATTAGTCTTCTTCATCTGTTCAATGATACTGAACAGGGATGAAGTATCCTTTTGTTGTCCCTTGGTTTGCACATTCACCCCTTGCACGTGGGCAGCAACAGCTGGCATTTGAGTTGGCCTAGGGGCTATTCTTGGCTGTCCTTGTGCACTTGAAACTGGACTTTGCTTGCCAATCATTTGTGGAGCCATGGAAGGTTGTGGATTGGCTGGGGCTAATGGCTGTTCTTCACCCAAATTTCTCCTCTTTGACCTTGTGTTGGCTGCAACACCTTGAGAGACTGCCTGATTCATGCCACAGAAATCTTTCGCTTGCCAGTTCACCAATGTGGTGTCATTTGGGGCTGATTGCTGTTGGAATGTTTCTGGTTGTTGGCTATTTCCTTGACTGCCCTCACCCTCCACACCAGTAGTTGTCACTATTAGTGCTTGATTGAGAGCACCATTGAAACACATGGATTTGTTATGAGGCTCGTTACATGGAAAGCACCAATCATATTGCTGAGCAATGTTGTTCTGTGTTGGCACTAATGCCTTAGAGGCAGATATGGCATTTGGATTATAGGGCTAGAATGGTCTATTGGCAAGAGGCCTTGTTTGATTCATATTTGCATCTAGATTAGGTGGTCTTTGTGGTTGGTATGGCTGCCTATTAGGCTGAGCTTGGGGTTGACAAGAAGGTCTAAAACCTTGGGCTTGCTGCCTCTTGAGAGTAACTAGCTCATTGCCTAGGTTTTGCAACTATTTCATGACCTCCTGGAGTTCATTTGAAGCACTAGAGGATGAAGTAGAAGTTTCACTTGAACTTTGGTTTCTAGGGGTGGGAACAGGAGCCAAAGTGGGTGTTTGACTAGTGCTTGGATTTTCTAAGTTTGGATACAAGGGCATGGGAGGCCTAGGAGCCAGTTTACCAGCTTGAATAAGACAATTTTCAGCTCTAATGGCAATGCCATAAGCCATAGGGATTGTTGTGCCCCCCATGGACTGAATTAACATAGAAATATCAGAATTCAAAGCTTTGAGGTGATATAGAAAAACACCTTCTGCTGTTGGCCTGATTGCCACTGGAATCCTATCCCAAGACCTTTGAAATCTGAAGTTGAAATCGGCCAGCTGCTCATTGGGAGCTCTCTTGATAGTTGTCAGCTACTCCAAAAGAGACAATTTGTCTCCCTTCTCTCTAAATTGCTCATGAAGTGCAATACATAGCTGATTCCAGTTTGTGATAGAACCAACTCCAAGGCTCCTAAACCATTGTAATGCTTTACCCTTGAATGAAGATGCCAGTAATTTGACAGCCACTTGCATTTCATTGATTTCATGGATTGCACAAAGGTTAGCAATATCTTTAACATGATCACCTGGAGTAGTCTGATTTTCTCCAGTGAAGTAGGGAATGTTCTTCAAGGCTGCAATAGGAACTGGATGTTGTGCATTGAGAGCAAGTGGGCTGCTACCTGTGAAGTTGACGTAGGGATTTTTCTGAGCCATTCTAATCGGTCTTAAAACCCTTGTATACTGAATGAAAGGCCTGTCAGGTGGAGGAGTTGAGAGTGTTCTGTTTGGTGGAGATGGAGACCTTTGAATCCTTCTTCCTCTTTGCCTTCTTTTTGGAAATAACTGTAGGTATTCAAATAGTGCTTCTTCTTCTCCAACTCTTGACCTTGTGGTGATTCTTCTCATGAGTTTTCAGGCCTGCACTACTGAAACCAGTTGATTCTTCCCCAGTGGAGTCGCCAGATATGCAAATAATAGCTCTTATAAGCAAGAAAACTGTAGTAGATGCATATCAACTTTGCTGCAATAAAAATGAGACCTCTAGGTCCCACCGGGCATGCCAAAACTATTGTTGCAGACTCACAGCACCCTTGGATGCAAATCAGGCTTCTAGGTTGATGTTCAGGCATCCAGTGTGATTGCACAACATGGAATCCTTTCTCCAAGCATGGGACTTGTAAAGATGAGAAAAGATTCTCTAGAGAAGGCTGGTTCTTATTCCTCTATTCAGATGCACACAAAAAATGCAGAGGGTTTGCTAAAACCTAATCTAACTTGCCAAGGAGACAGGGTAAGAAAATGCATAGAATAAAACCTAAACTACAAAGGTGATGCACCGAGGAATGTTAGACATTCGTTTTGCAAATTTAACAAAGACCACATAGATGCAATACAAACACCATGCACAGGTAACCAAACTACAATAAGAGATCAAAATGACAGCAATGAATACATGAGAGGTTTGAGAGTTAATCACAACACATATATTATTGCTCAAGAGTTGATACAGTACATTGCAGTGGCCAAGAGGTAAAAATACTGGCATTACAACCCATATGGGAGGTTTGAAAGCTCCACAATTTCTCTTGCAAGCGAGGGAAGAAGGGAGGATGCAAAACAATAATGTCCGACCCGTTAAAAAAAACTCCTCTTTATAATATATATGAAGAAATGAGAGGGGAGAGAGAGGAAATCCAGAATCTACCCCAACCACTTCTTGGTAGCATTTAAAATCATCTCATTATGGCAGAAGCGGTGGATCCTGGCAAAATGGCGGGATGTCTAACAGGAGCGACGAGCTGTCTGCTGCATTAAAGTTGGTAGTTGAAGCATTACTTCTATCTATCACCACGCGTCAGAGATGTTTTCTTAATTTTCTCCCTCCAAACTACACCAAAATGCAAGATTGACCCCAGAATCATGTAGAGAACTTCAACAGCTTTCCGTTAATATAAAGAACTTGCAAATCTGAGCTCTGGATCGAAAGATATGATGATATGAAGATTTAGGGCACAAAACAGGTGAAAATGGATTTTTAAATTTCTTTTCCCATGCTCTGCCATCTAGACGACACGTGGTAGGCTCTGGTTCGCTGAGAAAATTTCTCTCTCCACCTTTTTGTGGGATTTTCTTGTGGGCCCCTTAAACTTGGACACGTGGCACTATTTCATTGGTTCGGATCAGTGCTCGAAAACTCGCCCCTTTGACCTTTTGGACCTTTTTCCTTAGCGACATGTGTCATGCTGTGATTTGTCCACGGGCCTGCTGGATTTTCACGTCCACCGCATCTTTTTTTCCCGGATGTCCCAGTGCTTTGCGGGACAGAATCCTCCGATCCACCTGAAATGGGCTTCCTCGTCCCTTTTCTGCCGGTGACACATGGCGTGATCTGATTGGCTTTCAGCCCCTTCGGCTATCCGCGTGCCACGCGTCCCTTTGTCCCACTTGTCCTTGTGCTGAAGTTTCCTATTTCAGCCGAACCGACCGGTTCGGGTCCTTCGCGTACTCTTGTGCTGCTTGCTCCCGATAAAGGACTTGGAAAAATTTTCTTTCTTCCGGCCGATTCGGGCATTTCGCGTCCATTTGTCCCAGATGTCCCTTTGTTGTTTGGGCCACCTGTAGGCTTTTCAGCCGATCCGCGCCTTTTCATCCCAAATGTCCAGACTGTCATTTGGACTAGGACTTAGCCGATTTTCACAATTTTTTCTGGCCCAAGCTTATTTTCTGTAACTTTCTCACATTTTCTCAGAGCTTGTTCTTTTCAACCTAGATAGGAGAGTTAGAAAAAATTCTGAAGGGACCCTAGAAACATGATTTTTTCCCTGGATCAATCAATTTGCCTGGGATTTGAGAATCCTGATGTATGTTATCAATTCAACCCTGGGGGGTGAAATTGGATAACACAAGCTTATATCAAAAGTTGACCCACTCAAGTATCAGCTATCTAATCCCACTCTTACTAGTAGAATGGCTAATTGGATCATTCTACTGAGTGAATTTGACATCAATTTTGTGCACCAAAATTTGGTCAAGGGACAAGTACTTGTTGATCAGTTAGTAGAAGCACCTTTACAAGGAACAAAACCTGTGAATCTAGATTTTCCATATGCTTCATTACTGTACATTGAGGAATCCATCATGTGGATGGTTCACCTTGATGGATCTTTTACCTTTCATGGTTTAGGGGTAGGTGTGGTACTAATTACTCCTTCTGGAAACCCCATACCTAAGGATTTTCATCTTGGTTTTCCTTGCATGAATGATATTGCATAGTATGAGGCACTCATCACTAGGATGAAACTCACAATCAAATGGGACATTCATCACCTTAAGATTGTTGGTGACTTGCAGTTAATCATCAAACAAGTCAATGATGAGTAAAAATTTAAGGATGAGAAGCTCACCCCTTACAAGAAGTTGTTTGAAAATTTGAAAGAGTATTTTGTGTGCATCACATTTGAACAAATTCTAAGAGCACAAAATAGATCTGCAGATGATATAGAAACTATAGGTTCTATGCTGCACATTCCACCAGAAAGTAATGATATGCCTTTGTTTTTTTAAAATCTACACCAGACTACATATGACATGCCATAATCTTGTCTGGATTGTGATGTTGTTGGTCCCAATTCCCCATGGTATGAGCGCATCTTCACTTACCTTAAAAACAATGCATTCCCTCTTGACATCTCTCGTGCCTAAAAACAAATCCTTATATGCCAAATAGCCCACTATATCCTCTTAGGAGGTGCACTCTATCGTCATGGCTACAATGGGAATCTTTTAGGTTGTCTCGATACAACAGAGTCAGTCCAAGCAATTAAGGAGGAGCATGAAGGGGTGTGTGGGGCCCACACAAATGGGATGGTTCTAGCCAAGAAATTTTTGAGAGTGGGCTACTATTGGCCTACCACGAAAATTGACTACTGCAACTATGTGAGGAAGTGTGTACTCTATCAAAAGTATGGAAATTTCATCCATGCCCCATCACAGCCATTGCAACCCATCACAACCCCATGGCCTTTTTCCAAATGGGGCCTTGTAATAGGGAAGCTTACCCCTACTTCATCTGATGGCCACACCCACATCATTACAGCTACTGAATATTTTACCAAGTGGGTGGAAGCTATCCCTTTGACCTTTGTAACGCATGCTCAGATCTCAAATTTCATCATGAATCATCTTATTTGCCAGTATGGCATTCCTGTAGCTATAGTTACTGACAACAGAAAATCATTCAAGAATAAGACCATGAAGGAACTTTTTCATCACTTTCAAATTAAATTGAAGTGATCTACGCTGTATTATCGGTAAGGTAATGGGAAAGCTGAAGCTACTAACAAAACATTGGTTTGAATCATGGAAAAGATGGTGAATAAGACAGGGTGCAACTAACATTTACAAATTCACCCAACTCTTTGGGCTTACAGGATCTCTATTCATGCTCCTACTGGTGCAACACCATATTCTCTGGTATTTGGAATGGAATCTATCATCCCATTAGAAATTTAGCTTCCTTCCCTACAAATCTCTCTTAGGGATTATCTAGATAAGGATGAGGATTACAAAGTGGCTATACTGGTAGAGTTGGAACTCTTGGATGAGAAGCACATCCGCACCCTAAATCATCTTAAAGTGTATCAGAACAGAGTTTCCCATAATTACAACAAAATAAACATACCTCGTTAGTTTTGAGGTTGGTGGTTTGGTCATGAAGGAAAATCTGTTCAACACAAGGGCGGAAAGAGAGAAGAAAGGAAAGTTTGAATTGCATTGGTTAGGACCTTATGTTATCATGGCCAAGTATGTCACAAGAGCATACAAACTTGCCCACCCAAATGGTGATGAGCTATATGAGCCCATGAATTCCATGCACCTTAAGTGGTTCGATGCTTGAACGTGGTGTGCAAAAAATCAGAAAAGAAAACAAAAAAAAGAGTAAAAATGATCAAAATACAAAAAAATCAAAATAAGAGAAAAAGAAAAAGAGAAAAAAGGTCATCCATAGGTGAAAACCACAAAATTATGGTACTTTGAATGGGTCTTTGGGTGAAAACCAGTTTCTGGAAAATATATCAATACACTAATCAATCTGGGATGACTGGAGCCCTCATATGGGCTGGTTGGTCTGCCCTATGGAGGACCCATAGACTGTGAGTCAGGTGGTCCTGTAGCTTTCCCCAGTGGCTACTCCACTGAGGCCTAAGGCCTCTCTGACCTCGTCACTTGGCTTGATTGATGACTTTACAAAGGTTCCTGCCACTCAGCTAGAACTACCTCATAGTACAAGGATTGGTAATAAGAAGCTCTACCCTTTGCCGTAGCCAAGTCTCTATGAGTGCGGGATGTCACTACTATGCCATCTATGCGTTAGAAGGATGCTATCTTTGCTAATAGTTGAGAAAACTCAGCTTGACCCACATCCTTCTCTGCCTTCAGTCAATCTCTCTCTAGTATCACATGATGTAACTGAGCCTATGTCTACTCTAGCAGGCTTGTCACCTAGGCCATCTGGGCTGCCATATACTGTATATGTTGAAAGTGAACAGATCCATCTCCTCCCTGGCTAGCATGGGCTCTGGCCTAGTCCCACTCTGCTATCACTGCAAAATTATAGGATCGGGCCTAATCTCTCTCTATTATAACCTACTGTAGCAGTTGCTGTAGGGAAACTATCTATACCACCAACTGCACCAAAGGGGCATATCCCTATATTGGTCTGGAGGCCTGTCCCTGTACCGGTTTAGAGGCCTATACTTGATCTCATAATCTAAGCCTGGGAACCTGTGTATGTTCCTGTACTGGTCCCTACTACATTTGTCCCTACCCGTCATATGGATTCCCATCAAATGGATCATCTAGATCACATGATTCTACAACCCCCCCTCGTCACTTATGTATGGGAGCTCTGGCAGTGGTCGAGTGCCTGCTGCCCATGCCTCATCTGGAATAGTTAGGTATCACGGTAAAATAATGACATACCAATCCATGTAGTCAACCATAGTACCTAAGTCTCTGATCTGTCAAGCTGGGTCCCATGCCTATGGTACCACATGTAAAAAACTAGCCCTTGCTCGAGCCACCCGTATGCACAGCACCATATTCTACCTCTCTGCGTCTTGGCAAGCATACCAAAAATCTGGCTGAGGAACCCCCTGCACCCTGCCCAACTATCGTTGACATCGGTCTACTATGTACAACTCTATAATATAGCTGTGGCTACTAAGAAGAAAGTGTTCCACTGCACAGACACCAAGCTATTCTCCATCCTCAGGCCACTGTATATGCTTGTAAGACCTCCATATGATATCTCTGTCTAGCATCTCATCGAACTCTCATCGATAATGGTACAAGCTACCTAGGTTCCCTCATACGTCATCACCTATGAAAACCCAAGCCATGTATGATGGCTCCTCTAGGGCTCAGACATACAATGCACCTAAAGGGTGACCGATCACTATGTGATCCCAAGACTAAATATGTAGTAGGGAGGTTGGCCCCATCGTCTTCTGACGGTGGTAGGTAATCAAATGTAGATCCCAACATATATGTGTTAGTATGCACTAGCCCCAACAGTATCACTTTCCACTGAAAATCTCCATAAACCAATGTCATCAGACCCATAGGAAAGGATGTCCCGGTTTTATCAGTGAGAAAAAACCCACTGATAAGTGACATCACATATAGTGGCCCCCAGTGTAATGTCAGATCAGCTATACACTCGTGCAACAACATTGTCATGCCATCATAGGGTATCTCATCACGGTCAAACAATTCACTAACCACTGCCCTGATCTTCCCAAGGTCACTCGCGTACTTGATCATCAAGCCTATGATAGGTACATGGAGGATCCGCCATACGTCCTCCAGGGTAACTATCATCTCTCCTATCGGGAACCTAAAGAACTAGCTCTCGTTGTGCCACCGCTTAGTCAATGCAGATCAGTAGACCGTGGTCCAATGTGATAGAAGGCATCCATGAGATACCGAGGCCTAGGCCCACCGCCTTCAATAATATCTCCATCGCACGTTGATCTCGTCGGCACATGCTCCCCTCTAGCTCTGCTATGCGCATGTGTCACTCTCGCGTCTGTAGCATGGGAAACCGTCTCTGCAAAATCATTCCATTTTTCAACTACTAACATTTCTTCTAAGTCTTACCTATCATTTTTAGGTTTAACCCAAAAATCGTAATTTTCTTCTAAGTGTCATTCATTTTTGGCGTTTTTCTATCTCTTCATTTGTCTAGTCTATGTGCCTGCGCGCTCTTTAGGGTGTGTGTGCAATCCCTATGGCATGTGCACCTCTATTTTTGGTACGCGTATCCACCTCGAGGAACTTGCGCCATCCATTTGTGTCATCATTTTTGGAATTTTTCTATCTCTCCTTTGTCTAGTCTGTGTGCCTGCATGCCCTTTAGGGTGTGTGCACAATCCCTGGCATGTGCGCACTCTCATTTTGGTACGCGTATCCACCTAGAGGTACTTGTGCCATCATTTGGGTACCTGCGCGTGCGCACAGGGACTTCTAGTGTGTGTGTGCCATCATATCGGTGCATTTGTGTGTGTGCATACACTCCAAGGGCACCTATACCCCCATTTGGACACCTGCACGTGCGCACAAGGACTCCTAGTGTGTGTGCACCATCATATAGGTGCTTGCACTTGCACACATACGTCCCAAGGGTGCCTGCGCCACCATTTGGGCACCTACGCCCCCGCGCATGTGCGCCTACACAAATCTATCCTACTTTCCTACTTCTAGGGAATTAATTGCAAAAAAAATGACAAAGAGGGTTAGGCTACTCACAAAGATGCCATCGTCAGCATGTCAGTCATACCCCTGAACTATGTCAGCTCATCTCAGGCATGGTCTCGCGCTCTCACCATCGTCCTCGTCGCTGTTAGAGTATCATGGTAATAACTTGGTAGTGGTTGGTAACAAATGAATTGGTCACGGTGATTTACCCCCCCCCCCCGGGTGGGGTATATCAAGCCATTTTTCACCGGTCATGATGCCTGGAGGCTTGTTTTGACCGCCGTTCTTTTTTCTATTTGCCATCAATAATTATTTTAAATTGAATAATTATTTTTCTTTCATTTTTCATTGTGTTGGGGCATTTTTTGTCGTCTATCGAATAATTATTTTATTAATTTTTTAGTTGTACGGGGACATTATTTGTCACATGTTTCTTCTTTCTTCCCCCTAGGGCAATTTTTATTGCTCCTAGGTGATTTTTCTTCTTCTCCACACTCTATCGAATAATTATTTTATTAATTTTTTAGTTGTACGGGGACATTATTTGTCACATGTTTCTTCTTTCTTCCCCCTAGGGCATTTTCTTTTACATCTAGGCACTTCATTCTGATTCTTCTATTTTCTTCTATGCATCCCACTGTCCACAACATTTGGAAAATTAAACAACAAAACAATATATATATATATATATAATATATCCATATATAATCCATATATACAAATGTCAAATTCTCCAATAAAATCCTAAAAATTAGAAAACCTTCAAAAATAGGTAACCCACTTATTGCGGCTGAAACTTGTGTCTTGTGCATGGTATTATTTTTTTATCCTACTGGTTTGTTTCACATCTTCACCGATCAACACAACTTGTGGATCGCCGGATTCACAACCATTCACATAGCTAGTTGCTTGCTTCATCTATACTCTGGGGTACATCTCAGTTGCTTGGTGACTGTTTCGTTGTGCACAACAGCTTTCTCCTTGGACCCAGTGTCCATTCCTCATCTTCCCCTTGCATGTATCCTTTCTCAGGGCATCATTTTTAACCCTTTTCTTCAATCACGAACATGTGGAACTCTTCAGCTTGATAACAAAACATTTTTTCAACCATCTTGACCATTGTTGGGTTGGATATGTGTGTTCGTACTTGTTTTCCCTGTTGTATGAGCTTGTTTCCTTCTCATATTGCATTGATTTTTGTATGTTGCATAGAGTTGGTGTGTTTCAGAAATGGACAATCATTCGTAGCATGGATTTTCATGTCATTCTACTTTTTCGTATGCTTATATTTTTAATAAGGACTGATGACGTAGATCTTTTGGCAATATGATAACACTGAAGTTGTTCCAATGCAAAGGATGAAAGCTATTTATTCTCTCTTCTTCTCCATATTTCTTCTACATCACCCTCCTATCAACAGTATTCTTCTGCTTCACCTAGGGCATCCTTCTCCTCTCCTTTTTTCTATCCATTTCTCACCTTTGTCGATCGTTAATCATCTTCCTTCATCACCCCATCAACACTTGAGGGGGCATCTCTCACTTCTACTAATTTTTCTTCTACCCCTTTACGGTTTTATTCATCTACTATCTTTGAAGTGACATCATTTATGCCACCCCAAAGAGGGGAAAATGTAGACACCTATAATTTAGCCTTAACAATTTAAATACTTAAATTTTTCCAATTATCCCTTTTCCCGCAAATTGGCGACATATCGTCAATAATGCTCATCTTCTCTTCTATCATCATTAATTAATTACAATAAGTAATTAATTAAGTTTTTTATTCAACAAAATACCCTAATTAACGACCTTTCGTTAATTAATCATTCCTCCTATCTAGACTAATTAATTATTATTAATTAATTAGCTTCCCCTTTCATTAAACCATAAATCATTATTTAGTTGATTTAATTCCCTTCTATAGTCTAAATCATACTAACTATTCCTCTAAAAAGCCATTTTATAAGCTTGCACATCTATTAGTTAATCATCTTGATTAATTAATAAACCCCCTTTATCCACATGAGTCAGTAAAGGACAAGCTAAACTCTCCTAAAGTTAACTCAACCCTTTCTAAACCCCCCTCACCCACAACTAACTCAACATCTCTATTATCCCACATGCAAAGGGATGTAGATATTCCTTTATCCATTGGGCTATATAAATATCCCTCCTCCTACCTTTACACTTACACCTAATTCTTGAGAAACAAAAGAAAGCATAAAGTACATACACTATAAGCCTTTTATCATCCTTGGAGCATTTCACCATTAGAAGAAGCTAAGCTACTTTCATTTCTTGCATTTCATCCATTTAAGCTTTTGAGGTCATATGGAAATATGTCAAAGTGGTCTATGTATCCATTATTTGATGAGACTTCCATTCCTGAATCCCTTGGGATTCAAATCAAACAATCAAACCTTTGATTTCCATGAATCTACTTAGGTTTAATTTAGTTTTTTTGGTGATCTAATAGAGATAGACGTTTTAATGGATTAACATGTTAGTTTGAATATTCCATTTCAAAGTTATGATGCAATAATGTTGTTAGATTAATCTTACTTAGCTCTTAAGCATGATGGTGCATTAGATTTTGATTTAACTTTGTTATTAGGACTACTAGGTGATAGTTCTAATTTTCTTAACTTAGTTAAACAAAACCATGCACATAGTGGGTCAGTATGGGTCTTCGTTTGATGTTATCGGGTTGTCTCTAGATCTAAGAGTGGTTTAGTGCTTTGATGTCTTAGCGAGAGGTAAGCTGGGCATCTCCAGAGGTTCACATCAGACTCGGGTGTAGGGTCTATTACCTCTGTGGAAAGGAAGACTACGGTTGTGTCCTCAATCACACTGAATGTCCCATTCATAAGTAGTCCATTTATGAGGTGTTGTGATAAGGTGATTATTGAACTTAGATATGAGGACTCAATGTTCAGGATTACCTTGTTCTTGCATGTTGTGACCCTACTATTTTTCAAGCCTGTCAAATTTGCGTTTATGAGCCGTATTGCTAAGAATTCTACTCCTTTGATCTCCTTTAGGGAGTCGGATGTGTAAAAATAGAATGATTTATGTTCTCCAATCAGGGTTTGAAAATAACTCGATTCAACTCTATCTCTGGCCTAGGCTGGAAAAGCTTCTCCACTTGTAGATATCCTCGAACTGGCACCCCCTCATGTCTGGTGAATATGGACATTTACCCCAATAGCTTCAGGGGGTTCAAATTTATTTGATGGTTTATCAACTCTACGTGATGGTAATTTTACGGGAGTTTTTGTTTAAAAAGTGTTCCAAGAAGAGTTGTGTGAGCTGTGAGAATGAGAAGAGTGAGTATTAGGGGATACTGTTGTACCAGTCTAATGCAGTTCTGACCAAGGACATGGGGAATTCTTTCAGCATGAAGTCACATTCATGTGTAATGAGGTAAAACGTGTATTAGATGTGCACTGACCAAATGTTGTTTACTACATTATCTTGGTGGAGGAGTGCTTGATTGATACTTAGGTAAGTTCCCAATGTGGAGGATTTGCAAATCCATTGTACTCCAAAGGGATGGAATGGGTTACACTATACATCTACATATGTAGAGAATCTTGAGTGGATCTTGGATACCTATTTAGGAAACTTCCAGGCTAGATCCATTTTGATCATTAAAGTTCTACAAGGGGTCATGTTTTTTATGGTTGTCATTGACCTCTTGATTGACAAAGGCTTTCCGGTTCATGTGCAGGAAAGTGGGTTTGGTTGTCAGAAATCTTGCTTCATATTGTCAGAAGGTAAAGTATGCAACGTAAGGAAAGATTTTCTTATGTGGAAGGACTCCAATCCTAGCTATAAAACTAAGTTGTGTGGAGAGGATTTATATGTCCTACTCAGATGGATCATGGTGGGATGTTAGATCATGAAAGAGGTTCAACATCCAGTTGAGACTCAATGTTCCCCCCTGGGACAAATGTGGCGGGATAAGGGGCTGAAACTATGTGGTGATTCTCCCCTTGGAAGGGAGTGGAAATCTTCATCTATTGTTGGGACTAATTGAAGTCCTTTGGTATTCATGTTCCAGGATCAATCAGGATAGAAAATTTAAGGTATCCTAATCAGAGGGGACTAATGGAACATGGACAGTTGATAAATGTTGTGAAAAAGGTATGGACTCTAAAGATGAAGCTAGTGTTGATGAGGGGTGTCTATGTTAGGATGGACATGACAATATTATGAATGGATGACATGGGTTTTTGCAAAGGGGGAGGCTGAGACACACTTATTGGAATTACTATCGAGCTTATGGGAGGTGTCTGGATTATGGTAGAGATAATATGACTAGAGGTGTAAGATGTATCGGAGTTGTTTTGTGATGAGGCAGAGCCATATGAGAGATATGGTGAGGATGTCAATTGTTGGTTTGTTATATTTTGTGAAGAAATGACGTTGAGATCGAAAGTGGTGACAATTATTGATGATGTGGGGGTTAATGCTTCTAATCTACTAGTAGTATGATAGGGATGGATTTGTTCAATGACTGAATCATGGTTAGGATCAACAAGAAAGGAAACGTGACAAGTAATATTGGTGATAGGGATTGTTTATTTAGGTGTGGGTTACTTGAGGAAAACTCCGCGAGTAATAAGATACACATTAAGGATGACAGGGTTTGAATCTTGGATTTTTGTGAATAATGGATCACCACTATTGAAAAAAAGAGGATTAGGTGGATCAATGATTTTAGATGTGGCCAATTGAATACTAGGAGAGTGAGGGGGTTATCTATCATATGTTGGAAGTGATAAATATGCTCAATGTTGGTCAATTAGTTGTGTTGAATCATCAATGCGAGTCTGTACATTCTCTAAGGATTTTTTAAAGCATTCAACCGTGTTTTTAGATTTTTATAGTTGGGATTGTTGTCTGGTTGGGACCATGATAACAAACAATCAATAGAAGAAAGAAGAATCTAGATGGTTGTTTACAATCAAATAGAGAAGTCACACAGGATAATTTTTAATTATCTTGATTAATTTAGGAAAGGTGAAATGTGAAAAATGGTTAAGAGGTCCTAGGAAATGGAAATTTAGGGTTGGTTTCGGGTAACATTAAAGGTTGGAGTCATTGATATACGTAAAGGTACATGAGGCCCTAATCTATATTGGTGTAGGTACAATGCATGGTATTGGGTCCTACAATCTCACTTCACGATCCAAAAATGATAAGGGTATCAAGTGCTTATATGAAATACAACCTACCAACTTATTTATACTTGGACAGAATGATGAGTTGGATTATCCCCTTGGTGATGAAATCTAAGTAGGCCCACCTAAGTAGGAGTGTTTAAATAAAAATTATGTTTAACATGATTTGGTTGTGTGTGAGGGGATTTAAGTGAATGCAATTCATTTAACCCCTACTTAGACAATATGATCAAGTAGATATGAAGGGTTAGTTTTAAATCAAAAAATAAATGTTAATTTGATGAGGAAAATAGACAAATTCAATGCTATAAAAAAGTAAAACAATGAAGAAAGTGTACCTGTTATTTCCTTTTATTTATTTTTTAATTTTTAATTTTTAGCTTAATTAGAATCTGGAAACAAGCACTCTAGAGAGGGAAAACTACAGTGGTTTAGATGAAAATAGAAAGCAAAAAAGAAAATAGATTTAAGGGAAAAGTGACTGAGTAATTAGGAACAATCCACATAGATTGTCGGTGATTATAGGAATCATGGGCGATTCACCAAAATCATGGGTGATTTACCGTAATTGTTATAAATTACATAATAGAGAACCTACGAATAATTATAAGTTAATTTTAATGGAAATAAAGGGAACAGGGTCCCAGTGGGCATGCTAAGAATGTATTAGGTAGTTTTTGGTAGATGCTATTAAGGGTAGAAAATACCTTAAAAATTAAAATATAGAAGGGTTTAACGATACCCGTGCCGACATTCACAATGTCATGATGATAGGGAGTTAACAAAGAACAAACACTCCTCCTTTCACCAAATAAAGAGACCTGTGAATACAAACAACTAGACAAGAGATATTAGACAAATAAGAGGATGATCTACTTGGAAAAGGCTGATTCCAGGAATCCAAACAGATTTCCTTGAAGGATGTCAGCTCTTTTTAATACAATTAAGTGAGTTGATAAAGATTATAAGATAAATAATGACAATTATAAGGATGATAGAACTTGAGGTGAAAAGGAAGATCATGTTCTATTTCATAGGTGGCCCATGCTATAGTGGTGGTGGTCTGAAGACTTCTCAAATTAGTTGTACCAATAATCTTCAGTTACTTTTTGAATCTCATGGAGGAATTCAAACTGTTCCTCAATGTCTTCCTAGTTTGGTGCAAAGGTAATGATGCATAAAGTAAGCTTGTGATGGATGTCGGATTGTTCCCACACAAGTGGTTGTTGAATGATTGGGAGATTGTATATGCTTGTAATTAGATAGGATTGGCCTGGAACAATCATCTACAATAGAGACATACTTGTAAGAAAATAGATTAATTCCAAATAAAAATATGATAAATGATAAAATGCAATGACTTGTCAAGGAAAGTAATTTGACAGAAATGGCAGACGATTAGGGAAAATCATTGTCGATTAGAGGAATCATCCGTGATTCCTATGGAAAATGTTAATTATCTAGACAAGATGACAAATTTATTAAAAATAGAGGCCTAATTGATTGTCTTATCATCATTTTTTATGTAAAAACAAAATGGAAATAAGATGAGGCAAATATTGGGTTACCTTTGGTGTGAAACTAGATGTAAAGTTATTGAAAAGGGTTGATTGAGTTAGGGATGTTGATCTATTGACTGTCTAACGATATATAGATGATTTGACTATTTAAAATTATGTGTTATGGCTCTTTAGAGTAACAGAGTTTTGTTACAGGGCTTGGAAATTACAGGAGTGACAAAACTTTGTTCGTAGGTTCAAAAAATTTGAGAGTCAAGATGTAAAAAAGTCCAAAGTACTAGAAGCAGGAGTTTGAACTCCTATTTATAATCATGGGAAATTTGTTGGAATCACTAGAAATCCAGGAAATTTAGAGAAACCCATTTGAAAGTGGTTTTAACCACTTTCAAAAAATTGATTTTGGGTATGGGGACATGGGCAAGTGGTTAGGGGAGTGGTTAGACATGGTTGATAGGTTAGGAGGTTAGGGTAAAGAGGGTTAAGATAGGTTAAATATTTTTAGGAGGTTCTAGGGCGGTTAGGGTAATTTTTGATGGGTAAATACAAATTATAGGGGGTAAAAAATGATTTTATGGGGTGAGTGAGGTGACTTAGATAATGTTAAAAGTGATAGGTTTACATAAACTAATGTTTGCATACGGGGTGTAGGTGGGTTACAAAAAATTAGTGTCTATAATGAATCCAAATAACAATCTACTTCTAATCAATAAAATGACAATAATAATTTTTAATCCCAAAACATGTCATAATTCTAAATAAATAAAATCAAAGAAATAAAATGTGTTGTATCAATGTCGTAACAACCACCTAGTACTTAGAATATCTCTGAAATAATAAAATCATAAACACAAGATGTGTAAAATCATAATAAAAAGATGAGTGGTATGGTAACACACACAAATGCCAAATTGAGACAACTTGAGAATAATGGTTGCCATGTAGGCTAGACCATTCATACTTACATCAATTTAATAGACTGTTCAATTAGAAATGGAACAAAAAGTAAATAGTATAAAATAAAATACATTAAGAGACAATGGTAAACATGGAGGCTAATAATGGAGGAAGGGAAGGTTTATCTAGTTTACAACTCCACCCACTAATGCTAGATGGATCCCAATATAGGACACCTTCCCATCCATCTTGATTTTCATTTTTATCATCTTGCATGTGTAAGATAGTTAAATTGAGACAAGGAGTTTTTATTGAAGGGGGAACACCATAAGTAGTATTTCCATAATCATTTTCACTACCACCACCACCTCCATAGGGAGGAACATCCCATATATTATCATGAGCACCAATAAAATCACCACCACCAACACTTCACCTTATAAGTGGTCGATAATCCTCCTTCCTCCACCTCCTCAAAAGGGAGAAGGTGTTCGAGAGTAAGGGATAAATTTTATTCATTGGGTCTATAAGAGGTGATGGGGAAGACTATAACCATGACCCCAAATGGGAGAAAATTGTCGTGGGAAGTTTGGTGGTTCCCTATTAACCATGCATGACATATTTCCCTAATGTACAATGAGTGCTTATAGGTTTTCCACCTCAAAGCATATCTTTTCCTCCTAGACCTGAATCTTGAGTAACACATTTACAATGACATTAACTTTATTATAATTATAAAAATTTCAATCCATTTGAATATGATTAAAAATAGTAAAAATATTATCTTTCAATATTTGAAAAAGAATGTGAACTCCACATAATTTCCAAATTTGGTTTTAATTTTAAGGTAGCATGGTCAATTCCCCAAGTAAAACCTTTTTCTAGGTAAACATATATGGAAGAAAGGGTTGAAATAGTGACTAAATCCAATTCCTAACAGATTTTGATAAATGGATAAAACAAAATAAGTGCTTAAAGGTTTCAGGTTAGTTGTAAGAAAAACATGGTTTTCAATGCTCAGGTGTTAAGTCATTTCCCAACTAGGATTCCATGGTGAAGAATACACCATAAAAAGCATGTCTTTTTAGGTTCAATAGTAATTTTCCAAATCCTATAAACCAAATTTGTAAATATGATGAGAAAAAGATAGCTTCTATTAGTGCTTAAAGGAAAAAACATGGATTTCATGGGCCACTAAAAATGACAAAAAATATGGGGTTTGTATTAGAAAAAAGTGGTGGAAAATGGCCAATTCCAATCTCTCCACTAATTATCCTCAGAAGAGACTCTAATTTTTTGAAATTGTTCCTAAGGGAGAGAATTCTAAATATAAACAATATGGATGGCATCATCATTTCTAAGTAGGAATTTTTTCTTTATACAATCTAAAGGGATCTGATTCCTAGTAACCTTAGTGAAAATTTAATTAAGGTATGAATTCCATTTTTAAATAGGTGCAAAATTTTAGTCTAAGGATCATACTCAGAAACATTTTGTAATTGTAATATGGGCGACCACTAGATTGAATGAGTATTCATAGATAACCCACTTTTGAATTCATTAACAACCAAGATAAGGTGGGGTTCAAGTGTTTGTAATATTTCCATATGCTTTTCGAAACAAAAGTTCCCCAATGTTAACAAACACTAGTGTGATAAGGAGACATTGAAGGTTCAACCCTTTCCATGCCTTTTCCTAAGGGGGTTACTTATAGGATGTAGTTCCTTGGCATAAATTTCCAAGCTTTATACCCTTATAATCCTTTGATAATCCATTTAGCATTAAGGGATTGGCCTTGGATTTTGACATCTATAAGTTTAAGACCCCCCAATTCTTTAGGTGTGTAATAAATATCCCAGGCCACTATGTGAAATCCTTTAGTACCTTCTGAGCTATCCCAAATAAAATCCCTTAATAATTTTTCAAGTTTACCATAGGAAAATTTAGAGGGTTCCTAATAAGAGGAATAATAGACATGGGTAACAATAAGAAATTTATAACAAATCTATAATTTTCCTAATAGATGGATGGATTTGGTGATCATAAATAAATGTTTTGGTCCACTCTTTACACCACATAATACCATATCCCAGGTAGCTTTAAAGGCAAATGGGATGCCAAGAAAATTGAATTGAACATTGAGTTAGATATGTGTCCATTAATAATTCTCAATCCATACTGTAGGAAGGGCCATGGCTTCCCTATAACACTTGGTTTTATGCCATTGGATGGAATATATAAAAGTAAACCAAAATATGTCAAAGCATTCCATAAATTTAGTCATAGCTTTCTCCTCTTCAATTAGGGTTATGTTGGGGAAATAATTTTTCACATGGGAAAATAAAGGATCTCTCATGAATAGTGTTAGAACTAAGTCACTCTGCATGGATGAGGAAGATATATTTATTTAAAACATGGAAATTATGTACATTATTCTAATAACTAGGTGTGGTATTTCGACCGGTAGGGGTACTTACCTACACCTATGACTTTTTTTTTTGTAGATACTATAAGGGAGGAAATATCTTGAGAAAGAGGTGTGAAGAGAATTATGGGAGGGTTTTGCACAATAAATAACACAATATAGTTTATTGCTTAAAACCACAATACATCCATGATTTCAATGAGAAGTCACCATGAGAATGATCAAGAAACATGATATAAATAACAAAAATTCTAATTGCATAACATTCAACAGGTACATGATCATGGAGTGTAGTTAAGATGGAGAGGAAACAAAGACATAGGAGATAGAGGAATTTGATCACTTGTCAATAGAAATAATATGGGAGATAGTAAACAAGAAAAACCATCCTTTTGAAGTGATGAGGCTCTTTCAATTTATACCTTTATAATGTAACTCTTCATGTACCCCCCCCCCCCCCCCCTCCACATGACTCTTCATGTCCTATCACTTGTGAATTTTCAATTTCCATTAGAGGAGAAAAATTAAGTACCTCTTTTATAATTTGATAGAGTACTTTTACATTTTACAAATATTTTATTATAACTTAAGTAAATAGGAAAAAATATAATGATTACATACAACAAGGAATTAGAAAGGAATAAAGAAGAGGAGAAATAATAAAGAGAGGAGGGAAAAGATGCTCCAAAGTATGGATGAAGGTACCTACAACTTCTATGGAGATCAGATCTGATGATGATGAAGATGAAATCTTGTTCTATGATGACCCTCAACTATGATGCATTGGTGAAGAGCTATTGAAGAACCTTTGAAAAATTTTCCCCTTTGAAACCTCCCTAGAATGAAACACCTCTGTAGTATATTTGCACTCATTAAAAAGAGAGGTGATGAAAATTTTAGCACTAAAGATAATAAAGGATGATTTACCTCACTTGAAAAAATCCTTCTAACCTTTGAAACACTATAATTCCTCCAAAATACCAAGTTCTTGATGCAACTTGAGACCATTTCCTGCACAATTTAACATGACGACCCCAACCATTGAGAAATAGAGAAACCAATGATATTAGTTGAAGAAAATGCCAACTATGAGCTAAATGAAGGTGGGATATTTGATGGAATATTATTCCAACCATTGATCAACCCATCTGATGAAGTGAGAAACACACCGAGAAGAATATGCACCATCGTGACCAAAATTGGGAACTGAAAGGGCTCCTCTTCTACTTGAGACATAATGCCGCTGTCCATCATTTTGTAAACATGGGTATTTAATCTATGAAGGTTGGGATTACTGAGGCATGTGGAGGATGGAAAAACATGACCATTTTGAAAATTTTCTAGACACTTAGTATTTTTAGTAAGTTCTTCCCAGGGCTGGTTTTGGCAATTTTGTCGAATTGTCATTTTTGAGCACTTTCCTCTTGGGAGAATGGAATGAGTGAAGGGAATCAATTAATTATTCAAAATTACTATTATTACTAATTTTATTGAATCATAAATTAATAAAAATAAACATTTTCCATGGAGTGTTGGATCGGAGTGAAAATGGTTTCCAAAAATTCTACTTCACATCGGGATGCTTTGCTCCAATTTTTGTGATTTTCTCTCACCTAGATCTCAGAGAAAATGAAAATTAAAATTGTAGATTTGTACTTTCTTATTTATACAGGGAAGAATAGAAAGAGAAAAATCATCCATATATTCAAGAAAACTCAATTTCATTGGGAAATGAGATGCTCATTAGAAAGGTTAGTTTTTGTAGATCACTGGCTATGATTTTGAGGCAATTTGGATCATTGAAACTCTGTAGATCTGAGAAGACATTTCCCATGGCTAAAAAAATTGGGAGAATGTAAAAAATGGATGAGAGAATTAATGAGGTAATGTAAAAACTCTTATTAAATATGTTCTCATGGGGAAGCCACATGGTGAGTGCATTATTTAAGTTGTTTATATCATCTATGTGATTATTTATTTGTCATTAAACATGATTAATTAGTGCATGGGGATGCTTTATATAGTTATATCCAAATAATTTCAATGCATTTATCTTGTTTTGTTTCATGAAACTTATTAACCGTAGAACCTCCCACTAATCGCCTATGTGAGTGAAATGTGGTGACATGTGTAGGATAATAGTGGACATTTACTGCCAATGCTAGGAATTGTAATCAAAGAGTCCGAGTCTAGAGCCTTCGTGTAGTCATGGAAGAATTTTTCCATTGACAACCTATAAACATGGATCTTTTTTAGCAGTTCCATAGGATTTAATGAAATTTAATAGGTTTGTTAGTGGAAGAACTTAGTGCCTACAATTTTGACATGATATGTAACTAACTATGTCTATATAGACATCTCCTTGAAGAATAATTTAGTAGTCAGTTGATGTTAGTAATTTTCAATACAGTTTATAACAGTTAGTATCTACTTTTTAGTTATGTACTGAGTATGTTATGGAACTTTTTTGAATCAATATATTAGATGTTTTTTTGAATATCCTATGGTGTTGATATTACCTCCATCCCAAGGAAGAGAAAGGGCCCACTCAAACAAGGTGATTGGAGGATTTTATGTTTATGCATACTCATGGTTTTAGATAAGTTACAGTTTGAATGCAATTACTTATTTCCTTTACTAAAATTTCTATTCAATGCGTGTTTTTTCCTTTCACATAATTTTAATTCTGAGTGTGTCATTTCAATTATACAATTTCAATTTAGAGTGTGTGTTATTTGAATTTTGTTATATTGATTTGGTGTGTGTATTTAAATTCCAGAAAACTATTTCCTTTAACACATTTTATTACAGTAACGTTGTTTCAGTAGTTTATCATTACATTTATGTAGATCATCAGATATAGAAGGAAACATAAGAACCAAAACCCCCCAAAAGGAATCACTGAACAACTGAGTTGCATAAAGCTTAATTACATACAACCTTGGACACACATACCTGGTTTTATAATGACACTAGCAGAAGAATCTATTAGGTAAATGATTGGAGAATACAATGACCCCTAATTTTTGGAATCATTTCTAGGGACACCATAAGTAGAACACACCATTTTATTCACCTTACATGTTATGGGTGTTAATGAAGTCAATCTATGCAACCAGTAGAAGTCCTGAGCCTTGTTTACACAATGAATATTAATGCATAAGCCATGGGATGCTCAAGGGAGATTTATACCTCATCATATTCAAAGAATATCTCCAAATAGAGTACAAGTAGGGAACACTTAAAGTGACACTGGATATAATAAAATGACTAGAATCCCTTCTGAACATTCTACATCATCCTATTTAGAACTAGAACAATCTTTAGAAATGGGATACAACCAGAATAATGAGAACCGAACCTTGGGTAGAAAATTTACCTATCCCATTGTCTTAGAAAAAGATGAGGATGCACTTATGAAAAATATATCTCCATCCATCATCCCTATCTTCCAGGGAATGTCTACAGAGGGCCCAAATTAGATCCTATTTGAATTCAAAGTTCTTTTCCAAATATATGACTACATAACAGACAATCAAAAAATAAAACTATTCCCTTCCACCCTCAAAGACACTCGTATGAGTTGGTTCATGGGATTTTACCCTAACTCCATTCATTCTTAGGAGAACACAGAGACAAAATTTTTGGACAAATATCAAGAATACTGCAGGAGAAGAGATAGGAAAGAAGAGTTCTTCCAAATAAAGCAAAAAGAAGATGAAATTTTAGAAGATTATCTGGATAGATTTATATTTCTCCATTAGAGGAGTGGTTATGAGTTACATGAAAAAATCACTAAGATATTTTTCCTCAAAGGAATTGATGAGGGAACCAAGGACTCCATCCATATTATGAGAGGAGGTGATGTGCAAAAAATTAGTATGGAAGATATCATTGAGCTATGTAGAAGTTACTCTAGAACACAAGGAGGTATAAGGAAAATAAAAAAATCCAAGATTGCCCTAGGTACCTGAGAACTTTTGAAGGAAATGGAAAACATGAAAAAAAACATCTTGTCGCAATTAACATTAACCATAGATGGGATGAAAGCCAAGACAAGTGCTATAAAATAACCTCTAGACATATACAACCCTAAATATAAGAAGATACATCCTTTGAGAGAGTGTCCTTTGGATGTCACAAAAATGTGTTTGATCTGTGATGTAACTGATCACGATACTAACCATTACACTTTCTTACCTCATTTTAAAGAAATATTGAATGATGTGTCTCAAGAAAATGTAGAGGTAAACTTTTTTCAAAGGAAAAATAATCAAGCTGTGTATGCCTCTAGACCTACTCAAAACCCCTGGATGATGTCATGGCCCAGTTAGGCTCCTCAACCTACTTGGGGACAACCTGAGATGACACCACAAAACTGGATGGTTTACCCACACCCACCACCATGGATGACTCCATACAATCAACAGGGTTGGACACCACTAACCAATGCAAATCCATGGAAAAACCAACAATGGGCACCTCAAGATAATTCTAATCCACATAGGAGGTTCCAGTAACCAAAAAAATATTTAATGGCCCCACCAAAAAACTATCCACAACACGGGAAAGAAAAAAAAATCAAATTCCATCCCAAACTGTATTGAACCCTAAAAATCAACAGACAACTTCAATTAATGGAGCAGGACAAAGTGATACAATGCAGGTTCATACTATCAATAATATGTGACTAAGGTATAGGAGAACAATGAATAATCCTCCTATTGTTATCATAGAAGTACTTGAGGAAAATTAAGAAACTGAACATGTTCCACAAACGCAAGCCACTAGCAATGGTCAAGGAAAAGATAAGACTACACATGTATCTCCTTTTCCAGAATGATTACAGGAAAATCGAACTGTAGAAGAAACAACACTAGTTCAAGAGTTGAAAAATATGATCATTGAGGTCCCACTTATGAGAGAAATAAGGGAAGTTCCTGAATTAAACCAAACCATTAGAGACCAATGTATAAAGACACCAGGAAAAAAGAAGAAATACCCAAAAATAGTCAAAGTGGAAGGGAATCTAACTGATCTTGTTACTGGAAATATTATTTCACCAAAATATGGGGATCCTGAGAGTCCATTAATTACTATTTTTGTAAATGGTCAGTCAATATCTAACGTTTTGGTGGATCTTGGTGCTTCCATCAATGTTATAACAATAGATATGTTCAATCTACTATCTTTAACATGATTGTAGACAACCAATACTGTTCTTCAATTGGAAGATCAATCTATTGTTGTACCAGATGGAGTGATTGAGGATGTAATGGCCAAATTTGAATCTTGGGACTATCATGTTGATTTTATGGTCTTACAGCGTAAATCTTAGAAGTTGGGATATCTAGTCATCTTAGGAAGGCTCTGGTTGGCTACTGTTGCTGCATATATTGACTGTAGGTCGGAAAAAATGACCATTTTAAATGGAAAAAATTAAAATAATATTTCATTGTATCCTCCTTCCTAGCCATATGTTAATGTTTTTGAACATATCTGGGTAGATTATTTATATACTAATCATCTGATTTCTTCTTATCTAGCCACCATTGCAGAGAAAAATCACATGGAAGAAATTGTTGAGTCACACACAATGTCTTATGAAGAGGACACCATGGCTATGGAAATAATAATTGAGGCTATGGAAATTGGAACTGAGGCTACATAACCATATGTTCTGAAAAAAACAGATAATATTACCTTGGTAAGTGACATTTCTAATGAAAATTGTAAAGAAACCTATGCTTATCATGGGGAATGTGTAGTCACTTTTGTCCTTTAACCAAGGTTATGTCTCTTGAAAATATGACTATTTTGCACATACTTCAGCCTCATGTTTATCCTTTGAATTATTTAATTGTTGATGCAAAGATTTCTATTTTGAAAGATATCAAGCAAGTGACTATTGACATAGGAAAAGAGCTAACCATTAGTAATAACTTATAGGCCAACCAAGAGACTAGGGTTGTAAAAATATTCAGGAAGCATTCCCAATATTTTTCTTGGTATACTGATATAAAAGGGATCCATCCAAGCATCTGCACTCACCATATTTACACTGAGGATGTTAAACCTGTGAGATAACCACAATGAAGAATTAATCCAACACTTAGAGACAATAAAAAATGGGATAGAAAAATTGTTGAAGGTAGGATTCATCTATCCTATATATGATAGTTAGTGAGTGTTATCACTAGTTATAGTTCCTAAGAAAAAAGGTAAATGGAGAATATGTGTAGACTATAGGGAACTTAATAAAGCCGCCAAGAAATATTAATTTCCCCTGCCCTTTATTGATCAGGTTTTAGACAATCTTGCAGGTAAGAAATATTTCTCCTTCTTGGATGGGTTTAGTGGGCATAACAAAATTAGTATTGCACCTTATGATTAGGATAAACCCACCTTCACTTGTCCCTGGGGTACATTTGCATATAGAGTCCTATCATTTGGGATTTGTCATGAACTTGCTACTTTCTAGAGAGCAATTTTTGCCATTTTTGTAGTTTTTACAAATGACTGTGTTGAAGTTTACATGGATGAATTCACTATCTTGGGTTCCACTTTTGATGAATTTTTGAACAATATTGAAAAATTATTAACTAGATGTGAGCAGCACCAACTTTCCTTGAGTCATGAAAAATGTCTGATTATGGTCGATCAAGGAATTGTCTTAGGTAATCATATTTCTACCAAAGGAATACATGTCGACCCCAAAAAGATTGAAGTAATTACTTAGCTGCCTACACCAAAAAATCAAATTGACATCAAGAGTTTCCTTGCTCATGCATGGTATTATAGGCAGTTCATCAAAGAATTTAGTAAAATTTCTGCACCTATATTTTCTTTGCTGACAAAAGATTGTGTTTTTGAATGGTCTCCTCAATGTCAACAGGCTTTTCAAGATTATCAAAGAGGATCTAACCACCGCTCTAGTATTGAGAGGACCCGATTGGGGGAAACCTTTCCATATTCACACTGATGCATCTAATACAACAATGAGAGATGTTATTGGAAAAAAGGATGAAGAGGATCATATGTATGCCATTTATTTTATCAGCAAGAATTTGAACCCTAAAGAGAGAAATTACACCACTATGAAAAAAGAATTTTTAGCTGCTGTTTACTTTTTGAATAAATTCAGACATTATATTATTGGATACAAAATCTTTGTTTATACTAACCATTCGGCCATAAGGTATTTGATGAATAAAATAGTAGTGGGGGTAGAATTATCAGATGGTTACTCTTGTTGCAATAATTTAACTTCACAATTATTGATAAGCCAGGAAAGACTAACATTGTTTCTAATTTCCTTTCAATATTGAATGTTTTAGGAGAAGAAGAAGCAGTCAAGGATCATTTTCCAGATGAACACTTGTTTGCAATAACGACTCAGCCTCTATGGTTTGCTGATCTTGCAAATTACCTAATTACAGGGAATTTTTGAGCTTACTTTACCAATAAGGAATGAAAGATATTAATTAAAAACAACTCGACATATAAATGGTGTAACGAAATTTTATTTAAATGTTGTCCTGATATGGTTTTTTGCATGTGTGTTTGTGAGGATGAAGTATATGAAATATTGAAATCTTTTCATGATGAGCCTCGAGGAGGACATTACTTAGTCAAGAGGACAATTCAAAAGGTCCTTGGAGCTAGGTATTACTGGCATTCTCTTCACAAGTATGTAAATAAGTACGTGTGGTAGTGTGATGCATGTCAAAGAATGGGAAAGCCTACATTGTCCATGGAAATGTCTCTCAACCATCAGCTGGTCTTAGGACCATTTGAGAAGTGGGGTATTGATTTCATCAGACCTTATGATCCCCCAGCCTTTGGGAAAGAGTAGATGTTGGTGTGCACTGATTATGTCACAAAGTGGGCAAAGGTTTAAGCATTGGCATCTACCAATGAAGATGTTGTAGTTGAATTTTTTTACAACATGATTATGCTGAGATTTTACACCCCTAGAGCTATTATATCTGATCAGGAACCTCAATTTATATCTAACATGATTGATTATTTCCTATAGATCTACCAAATCAAGCATCAAAATTCATCACCACATCACCCCTAATCCAATGGGTAGGTAGAAGTTATAAACAAAGAGCTGGAGAATATTTTAACCAAATTTATCAATGTAAACAGAAAAAACTGGGTACAAAAACTCCCAGAAGTAGTTTGGGCCTACAATAAAACCTGGAATATCACTACTATTTTTTACCCATATAAACTGGTGTATGGGAAGAAGCCACTGTTACCCATTGAGTTTGAATTGTAGACTTGGAGGGAAGCAGTGGAAGTTGGCATCGATTTGGACGAAGCATAACATGAGAGAGTAATGCAACTGAAAGAGCTAGATGAAATGAGGATGGAGGTATAGAAATAAACTTAGATTCTTCAACATTAAAGAAAATCTTGGCATGATGATCGTATCAAATACAATAAGTTTAATGTGGGGTATTGGGTCTTACTTTTTGACTCAAAGTATCAATAGTTTAAAGGAAAGATGAGGACAAGATGGTTGGGACCATATCAGATCGAACAAGTGTTTTATAACAGATTTTTCAGATTATTACTGATTGATGGAGAAAAAAGAAATTTTCTAGTGAATGGACATATATTAAGGATGTATCATCATCCTTTGGATAAAGAAACCTTTAGTAAATATATGCTATTATGTGAGTAAATAGATTTAGTGGAGGAGCCTAGCTCTTCTTGTCACGAGTAGTCATTTTTAAATTTGAATAAAGAAATATGATCACGATTTCAATCTTATTTCCCTTAGTTTGTATTTTTTTTGTTTGTTTCATTCTTTCAATAAAGGTGGGCATGTCTATTGTTAGAATGTAAACTACTCACATTTTCTCTATGAGTGGAGGATGTGGAAATCTATAGATATCAAGAAGCTGAGATGGTAAGGGCAAGTGACTTTTACTTCACTACAGATATTAAATTCTGAAGCACTCCCCCATCAAATTTAATTAGTCTGATTAAATCAATACACACTTTTGTATGTATTTATTGGGAATATCATTCAAAATCTTGTGATGTGGAGTGGGGTGTAATGAATCATAATGAATCATAATTAACGATGATACCACATGTGTCAAATTTATAAGAAAAGGACATGATGTTTTATAAGAAAGAAATGTGGCATTATTATTCAATATGATGGGGTGTGTGCCATACTATGCATTAAAATTTCCCACGCATACTTGGTCTTGTCAAATTTTCATGCCACCAATTTTTCACCAACCTAAGGAAATTAATATATTGTGGTATATTTCAAATTGTTACTCACCAAACACTTCATACCATTGCTCTATGAGTCCAAACACAACATCATTATTCTACACAACTGTCTCAATTTTTTTATACTATGGGGAAGAAGAAGAAATACAAACCATACTTTCTAGACCCACTACTCCATAATGTCGAAATTTTCCAAGTATTTTATGATGCTGGATGGCTATAATTTATTAGGAAATTCGAGGGCTTTGATGAAAATTTAGTTGATGATTTTCTGATAAATTTTAAAGCCACCTACTTATGAATTGGGGGAAAAAGAGTAGAAATAATTAGTCAAGTGTTTCTAACCTATCTAGTTTAACATAATTCGGTCTCAAGGTTATGATAAATGCTCCTCTTAAAGACCTAATTCTTCTATTTCATGAGCAAAATGAAGCTATTCCATAAGTAATCCTCACTTCATATGATACTCAGAAGAGGATTAAGTGGGAAAGCTTTCCTGGTATTTCAAAGGAATTTGCTAAATGGGTCAATAGGTACTTTATCTATGATAGAAAACCATTTTTGCTTGGAGGGGATTCACTGAAGATTTTAATTCATTTGAAGAAAGGCCACATAAACCCTACACTCAGGGTAAATTTATAGGAATATTTAGTTGATGCAATCATTAAAGTGAGACAAAAATATAAAAATGGAGGTGGTAGGGATGCATAGAAATACCCAGGGCTTATTTAATTGATATGTTCACATAGGGTTTTCTACAGACCCAAGAGAAGGATCGAACAAATAAGTGTAGGGGAGAGTTCCATAAAAATAAAATCAATAAGGGTCCATCTCCCATTATTTGACCTAAGCTCGAGTTGGCTCCTCGCCCTTCACAGGAGACTGTGGAAGAACTTGGTAGTCAGGATAGTCCATATTTTATGCCACAAAATTCTAAGGGTAAAAGAACTTTATGAGTTCCTTCTTCTATTTAGTTGAGGCCAAGAAGGTCTTGTACTTTGCAAAGACCTGAAGTTTTCCAGATGGAAGTTTTTCATGAAGATTATAATCCCATTATGGAGGAGAAGGAAGAGGTTGGTACCCTGACTGTCCTTGATGAACAATATATGGATAATATATTCACAAAAACTATCCCTACAACACAGAGTCCATATATTTCTGTAGTTCCACAAACCAAGTCAGGAGATCTGAAAATGCCTTCACCACCAAATATACAGTCTCCAGTGCTAGAATTTTTTGAAATGGAGATTGGAGGCCAAGAATCACATGGAGATGATGTACTGATGTGTTATCTAGAAAAAATTTCATCCCTGAAGGAAAATTTAAAAGGTATGCAAGAAATAAACTTATCTTTGCAAACTATATTTACACAGAGAACTATAGAAAATGTGAGAAAAATTAATGCTTTGAAGGTAGAGGTTAGTAGTCTCAAGAGACAAAGAGATATAGGCCTTAAAGTATGGGATGCTTTAAATAATTTATCTCTTTAGAATAAATCATTAAAAATGGAAAATAAGAAGCTAAAATAAGTGGTTGAGGCCAGCGCAAATTAGAAGAAGAGGTTAGAATCTATTTTATACTCTATTTTTCTGTTGGCTTGTAAGATTCTGGCCTGTAGGAAACCTTCTTCTGTCTATAAATTTTTTGTCTAAGATAAATTTTATGCTTGGAAATTAATGAAAATGTGCATTCAAGAACCTCATTAAGCTCCTGATGGAAAAACCTTTTTGTCAATTTATCAAAACAATACCCCTAAGATACAAAATCAACTATGTGAATTTAACCTCCACAACATGTTGGTCACCAATGTGCTTGATTTCTTTATTAATCTATTTGTGGGATATTTTCAGTTGAAATCCTTTCAGTCCTTGCTTAGGAACCAAATTACATGGGGTGAACAAAAAGACATTTTTACTCAAACATATTTCACCATAGGTTTCTACATTAGGCCTACCCATCACAATGATGTGAAAATGAAGAAAAATTTCCGATCTCTTTATTACTAGGCTGGTGTTGGGGAAAATAATTTAAATATTCTACTGAAATGTGTGTAGGATTTTGAGGCCTATAGTCAACAACATTTTGGTGAAGCAAGAAAATATTTTGATAGAAGATGGGATACCTTAAAATTTCCATTGAAAAGGAGGGAAGTTATCTCCCCTCTGAATCTCAGTTGTTGTATGTAGAGGGGTGATGCATTGGTTAGAATAATTTTCCAGTTGTATGAGAAAAATGAAAAGGAATATAGTGATGAGTGGGTAGGAACATAAGTGAGGCCACATCTTCTCCTAAATCTAATTACTACCTGAAAGAATAACTCTATCCATTTAGATGATAGTTTCACATCTTGGGTGGAAGTTATTTCAAATAATCATGGATGCAAAGGAACCAGGAAAAAATATGCAGACCACTTTAAGAAATATTACATGACACAACAACTTGGCCTTAGGGAAAGGAAAAGATGAGTTATATAGGGACATGCAATAGCTAAAGTGCAGGGGATATGATAAGTGCATTATTTGACTTGTTTATATCATATATGTGATTATTGATTTGTCATTAAACATGAATAATTAGTGCATGGGGATGCTTTATATAGTTATATCCTTGTAAGTTTAATGCATTTCTCTTGTTTTGTTTCATGCAAGTTGTTAACTATAGAACCTCCCACTAATCACCTATGTGAGTGAAATGTGGTGACATGTGTAGGATAATAGTGGAAATTTATTACCAATACTGGGAATTGTAATAAAGGATTCCAAGTCTAGAGCCATAATGCTATCATGGAAGGCTTTTTCCAGTGACAAACTATAAACATGGATCTTGTTTTTAGCAGTTCCGTAGGATTTTATGAACTTTAATAGGGTTTTTAGTGGAAGAATTCAATTCCTACAATTTTTTCATGATGTGTAGCCGATTATGTATATATAGACATCTCCTTGAAGAACAATTTATTAGTTAGTTGATGTTAGTAATTTGCAATACAATTTATAATAGTTAGTATCTACTTTCAAGTTATGTATTGAGTATGTTATGGAACTTTTCTGAATCAATATATTAAATGTTTTTTTGAATATCATGTGGTGTTGATATTACCTCCATCCTGAGGAAGAGAAAGGGCTCACTCAAACAAGGTGACTGGAGGATTTTACATTTATGCATGATTGTGGTTTCTGATAAGTTACAGTTTGAATGGAATTACTTATTTCCTTTACTACAATTTCTATTCAGTGTGTGTTATTTCCTTTCATGTAATTTCAATTCTGAGTGTGTCATTTCAATTATGTAATTTCAATTCAGAGTGTGTGTTATTTGAATTTTGTTATATTGATTTTTTGTGTGCATTTCAATTCCAGAAAACTATTTCTTTTAACGCATTTCATTACAGTAATTTTGTTTCAATAGTTTAACATTGCATTTCCTTAGATTAACATAGATAAAAGGAAACATAAAAACCAAAACCCCCAAAACGAACCACCGAACAACTAAGTTGTATAAAGCGTCATTAAATACAACCTTGGACACAAAGCCCTGGTTTAATAATGACACTAGCAGAATAATATGTTAGTTAAATGATTGGAGAATACAACGACCCATCACCACAATTTAAGTTTGAGGGCCATCAGAGGTGAGGTTTGTAAGCAACAAGCAAAAATGTGTTTTGGCTATGGTGGATGCTTAGTTTTTCTTGAAAGGTATGATAGTCATAAAATAAATGGATGGTGGTTAAAAATGATTTAAAAACATGGAAATATAATTAATTCTGGGTTTTATACTCACCTTTTTACTCAAATATGTTTTCCCCCCATTTTTCTTGTTTTTGAATTTGAGTATTGACCCTAGTTAACTAACCATGGTTGGGATGGGGTTAAAAATTTATAAATAAGTATTAGAATCCCTCATGTCTCTTAACACATTTATAAAAAGTAAAAACATAGATCACCATCTCATAAGTGTGCATAGGGTCATCTCATCATGAGAAAGGAGCCAAAACTTAAAGTGATTTGAAAACACTTACCTAACACCTTAAGTTGTAACTTAAGTGACACAAATTTTGATTCTCCATCTCACTCCTTGGTGGCACACATGAGTGTAACTTATGTACTATTTTATTTTTTCAAAGGGTACAAAGGTACGTCAGGGGTATCCAAGTGCACATTTTCCATTTTTGGAAGCAGGGTGTCACTATTGCACTGCAAAAAATAGCTTGCCGAAGTGCCTTTTTGCCCCTAGAGCTTCACTTGGTTTTTCATAGGAAAAAATTATATCCTTTTGAGTGGAAAAAACCAAATTAATCCAATTAAATAATTTTTTATGATTTTATTATTCCTTATATTTAAAATTTATGCCCTTTTTCAATTCTAGTTATAGGTGGTTCTCGAAAGGTTAAACTATCACTGAACAAAAATATGCCCATTTTTCAAACTCATACTATGGAACATGTATAGGGTCACATTTTATAAATTTTTACCTTTTAATCATATTATAAATATCCTTTTAATTCCTATAATCCTCAGTTGAATCTTTGTCAGGATCGAAGGACTTTATCTGCACTATTGGGCCAATATATGCAAATATGCTCCTTATAATTCCTTGAAATTTTTTTCACAATGAATTAGACATACTTATATTTCCATTTATTATATTATTACCATATAAATCCTTTTGAGGCTCTCGATATGTCCAGAATAAGCCAACTAGCTTTTTCACCGCTTTCACTTCCTTATACCATGCTAAAAATAGCCTGGTATTACACAAATTGTTCCTAATCCTGATTTTTCTTGCATAAATTTCCTAAAATTCCTTGGATGATTTCATATCTCTTCCACACATTTATTTATTGTTTTAATGTTTCTTGGTACGTTCCCAGAGGGTGTTCACTAGGTGCAAAAAGGCCAAAAATAGCCCTTTTACATCATATGGAAGAACTCATCTTCTCTTGGCTCTAGGTATCTTCATGAATCAGATTGAACAAGATCCCCCGAACATGAAACACACTTTAAAATTAAATTATCACATTCATTATGTCCATTATGAAGGTAACACAGTAACTGATTTGGCCAGAGGGTAGGTTTACATTGATCGAGAAAGGGATTTTCAAATGAGGGCTAGGTTTTCAAGACATTTTTTTTTAATTTTTTATGCTTAAAATTTAGCACGACAACATTTTATAAAATAAGCATAAACAAATTGACCATTAATGAAATATTTCTTAGTGTGATGGAGATAAGTACCTTTAACCAAATCTCTAGAAGAGTAATTGAATAAAAGGTGTCTGAAACCTTTAACAATGAGCATATAGAAAGAGGGAGAAAGTAGGAATCCTTGTCTAATTGATCCAAAAAAAAAAATCTATGAGATTTAAATCCATTTATAGTGATAAAGGACCCCACATGGTGAAACAAAATATTGATAGTGTGCATAAATTGGGGGATAAATATTAAGTTTGCAACATATGTATGTTGAAAATACATTCAATCTTATCATGGGCTTTATAAAAATCAATCTTAATGAAAATATATTTTTGATTAAAGAGTCTATCCTATTCCATACCTTCCCATTTTACAATCACATTGTCAAGGATATATATTTGTTAAGTAAAATTATTCTATTCACTTCCGAAAATGAGAGGAAGAAGGTCACTCAACCTAAGAGAAAGATAGTTGGAAATGATATTTTAAGAGATATTGAACATGGTGATAGGCCACCAATTATTGATTTTTTCTAGATATTATTCTTTATGAATGAATTTTATATTTCCCTAATTGATAAGCTCTTTAAACATTTCATCTTGCAATATTTACAAATAAACTTTGTGGAGATAAAGTCTAATCATGTCCCATATAGTTTCATACAACTCACATGGGAAGCCATTAATACTAGGAGATTTGTTATTAGTCATCTACATTATTTATTCCTTTAGATCATTCACAGTAAGCATTCTATCACATAAAACTCTCTATGATTTAAAAATATTACAAGGGATAACTTGGAGGCATTGAGAAAGAGCATTATCTCTTGTATGAGAGAATGCTTGAGAAAAAAAGACACCATTGTAATAATGGATAAAGTTTCCCAAAAATTTAGGTAATTTAGTAATTCTAGTAGTAGAATATGTAATTTCCTTAATTATTTTATCATATTTTCTAGAGTAGAGGAGAGATTTTTTTTGGTGACTTTATTCGCTACTTATATCCAATACACACGAGCTCAAAGTTGATCACCACAAGATTTTTACAAATCCACCACATTAATCTTATGCTTCCAAAAGTTAACTTGAGTTTTAAGTTAGAGATTGAATGGAAATTGATCTAGGGCCTATGATAGGCTTTGTAATTCACAATATGTCACATCATGAGTCTGTTGCTTGTAGGAAACTACTTATTTTCCATAAGTTTTAAGAAATGTTATGGTGTAGGAAATGACATATGTCCAATCCAAGACACCCTGGGGCCGAGGGACTAGATTAAAAATGCTTATGATATGCCCCACCATATATCATGTCTAAGATGAGTTATATTAAGATAAAATTAAGATGTATGATTTATGGGTTAAGTGGATGTCCATTCAATATGAAATCATATACGTGAGTGATCTAGTAGGGTAACATAATATATTATAGAAATAATGAGCTTGTTGTCACATGAGGATGAAAAAATATTACTCAACTAGAAATGCATGATCCAAATTCCTAACTAACGTGTTTAATCCTTCTCTAAAGTTGGACCAAGTGAACCGAGAGGCATAAGAATACTGTCTATGGTGGTTAAGGTCAAATAGACCAAGTTTGTTTTACATGTTAAACCTTGATTCCCTTTCATCGGTGCCCCGATGCATTAGGATATGACATGATTTTTCCTCGTATGATTTTACCATGTTAAAATCCTAAAAAACAACTAGTGGGCATTAGGGAGCGAGTTATAAATAACCCTCCATAGTTGAGTTTGTTTGATTGCATTGTTAGAGGCATAAAGGTTGGAAAGACCAAGATTATGGCTATAAAAATCAAATAGGGTTATTTCTTGGGGATTAAATAAAATGTATTCAAAAGGTTGATATGGAGAACCCACTATAAAATTGGGTATAACCATCCTAAATATCAATGGTTCCCTTCATATATTTGGCTAAGTCGATTTCCACACAAATCCATTTTTAAGGGTGAGTTGCATAAAACTTGGGTTAATGAAGGAAAATAAATAACCCAAAGGGTTGAATAATATTCTCACTAAAACTCCAAAGGGGAATAGGAATCCCTATAAATTCCACCCAAATGGGTATTTTGAGTTTGTCCTACTTAGTAATATGAAATTCCATAGTCCAATGGGAAAACACGAACAATGTGTTTTGAAAGAGAAATGAAATAGATTATTTATGATGGAATAAAGAGGGTGATGGGTGGGATCTATAGGAAAGGGATAATCCAAGCTCAAATAAAAAAAATTGTAGGTGAATTAGGATGTGTTTATGGGAGCTGGGGCTCTAGTAAATTTGTACAAAACTCTAGTATGAGCAAGAGGAGACTTAGAAAGAATCCCGTAAGTGATAAATACAATAGAAGTAACATGAGTAGGTATAAAAATATTAGGTTTTCATTTGAAGGATTACATCACCTAAAATAACCATTCAAATGGCCCGTAAAATTTGGGACAATTTTTTTAAAGTATTAATTAATTAAGTATTAAATGATTAATTCGTTATTGTTCCAAATCGATACACTTAGTTACAGGATATGATGAAGACCTTAAAATTACTTTCATTATTATCATCACTTAAGTTTACTCCAAAATATAGCGTGTTGCTCCGTACCATTATTTTCATGATAAGGGGAATAACATTTAATTAATTCCAAGTCCTATAAGCTCAGGGATGTATAATGATAATAAATGTAAAATTATTCTCGTAAGTAAGGTATAAAAAATTGACTCATTATTATTACTCCAAGTCACTAATAAATGAAGATAATCCATACTATCATGTTTGATAATAAGGTTAATTAAGGATAAATAAGATAACTGTAATACTATTAATGTAAATTAAGGTCACTATAGAAATATTCATCATTTATTTGTGTCATGAGGGCCACTTAGGTTTAATTAGGTGTTATAATATTATTGTATTTTCCCCACCAAGGGGATAATCAAACAAGGTAATGAATTACTTGACTATAGGATAGGTTAATTGAAGTTTGTTAATATTCCAAGACAATTAACTAAATTACGTAGTATAAACAAAATTGAAGAATCATTTTTGCACTTAACATTAATAGCTTTAATCCGATTTTCCGCACCATGGGGTTTAGATTAGCAAAGTAGGAAATATATTTAATTGAGGGCTATGTTGATTAATTTTAGGAATCGGGACCATTATCCCACATAAAAATGGACCCATGTCCCTTACACCCAAAAATAATTTTAAGTTAATTTAAATTGGTTTAATTTAACCCAATTCAAAATGGAAAGGTGAGCCCACTTTCTCACCTACCAAGCCAACTTGTATCTTCCAAGTAAATGTATATGCCCTAATTGGGAAAGTTTAAAATCCTAGGTTGATTGATATCCCTTGTATCAAAGGGATCTCCACCATTGATCTTATGTCTTTTAAAAAAACCCTAATTTCTCTTTAACTCTCTATTTCATTTTACTTTTATTTTTTTTCCTCTCTTTTTTTTTGGTTTTGTGTTATAGGTTGGAGATGAGTTTTCATGAAGGCACTATATGTTTATTGGTTTATTTTTCTCCCATTTATTTTGAGATACCCTCATTAGGGATGTATAGAGGAATAATGTATCAAATTAATTTCCACTAAATATGTATATATGTATATACATTCATACATTCATTTAAATATACATGTATTTATGTGTGTGTATATATGTATGTCTAAGCTAAAAGACTATGTATATGCCAAATCCATGTATGTATACACATTTTTAGGGATACTATATGTGTGTGTATATAACCAATTGTAATACAATCTTGAGGCCCTGCATTTTATTTAGTAGGGATGTTTCTTAGTGAGGAGGGGATGGGGATATGTATACAACTAAGTCTGCATTTAATATAGGGTCAATACCTTGATTAAATGGGGTGAGGGGTTGGTTGGCATAGCCGTCACCCATCCCATTTTTTTTCTATTTTATTAAAAAAATCCATTTTATTTAATGTTATACACACACGCGCACGCACACACACACACACACACACACACACACACACACACACACACACACACACACACACACACACACACACACACACACACACACACACACACACACACACACACACACACACACACACACACACACACACACACACACACACAATAACATATATTTTTAGACCCCCTTTTTGAAATATATAAGTAATATTAAAACATAATTTATTTTTAACACAAAAATGATATTTATATATGCATAAATATAACCAAGACACATATGAAAAATGTGTGTGTGTTTGTGTGTGTGTATCAATGTGCATAATATTATCAAATCTTATAATGAAATGGAAAGTTATATTTATATTTGAAATCTAATGAGATGAGGAATAGAGACAATTTTATAAACTAAGAGCCTATATGAAAACCATAAGATAATAAGGTAACTAGGGAGATTGATAATCACAAACAAATTCTTCTTAAATCATGTGAACACAACAACTTATATTCCGTTTTTTTGTAAACTTAAATCAATCAACAAGAAGTAAAATGAATTTCAAGTAATAAAATTTGTAGAAAACAATGATAACATGCATTAAATTGTTCAGTCCCGAGCAAGTAGATTGATTCGAGGCCCAAAATCATGTTTTTTGGGGTCCCCTCGGCCTTTTTCTAACTCTCCCATCCAAGAAGAAATCCCAACGAGTTAGAAAAAATGGAAAAAATGCAAAAAATAAGGTTGCAGGACTGTTTTAAAGCATTTCGGGTCTGAAGGGTTTGGGTCATACCAGTTCCGGTTCTGAGGTTCGTCGTACCAAGCTTGGGGCCAAAAAAGTAAGAAAATTGGCTAAGTCTTTTGTCCCAAGCAGTCCGCAGGACAATTGGGACGTCGGGACATGAGGGACGCGAAAAGCCGAATCGGTCGAAAAAGCAAGGAAAATCGTCTAAGTCTTGTTTCGCGTGGTTTTGGGACAGCCGGGACAAAAGTACGCGCGGGACGCGAATCGGCCGATTTGCCGACAGACAGTCCATTTCGGGTGGTTCAGAGATATTTTTCCCAGGCAGTCTGGGACAGTTGGGACAAAGGTACATGAGGGACGCGTGGGACGCGAAAAGGTGAAAAAGCTGAGAGCAGGGACAAGGAAGCCCGAATCGGCCGAAGCAGGAGATTTTCATCCGGGACAGATGGGACAAAGGTACATGAGGGACGCGTGGGATGCGAAAAGGTGAAAAAGCTGAGAGCAGGGACAAGGAAGCCTGAATCAGCCGAAGCAGGAGATTTTCGTCCTAGGAAGTGGCGGACAAAAGAGAAGGACTTAGAAAATTTTCCAAGTTTCAGTCAAAGTTCTCAAAGACAACAGTTTTGGCCCGCTGCCCCGACCATCGAATGGAATCTTGACACGTGTCATCCAAGTGGCAGGACAAGAGTACATGGGGGGGAAATGATAATTTTTCCCAAAGTGAAAAATGTCAAATTTTCGAAGGGCAAAGTGCGCCCCTCAGGCCTGAGCTAATGAAATAGTGCCACGTGTCCAAGTGGCAAAATTTTAAGGAAGGGCCCAAAAGAAATTTTCAAAGGATGAGCCCGCGGACGAATCAAAGCCTAACATGTGCCATCCAAGTGGTGGAGAGCACGAGGGGAAATTTGAAAAAAAATTCCAAAGACCAAATGGGTAAAAAATTCAAACTTTTTGCCCGCCGATCCGATTTTGGCCTAAAATTGCCCTAAATCTTCAAATGGCCATAACTTTCGATCCAGAGCTCGGATTTTCACGTTCTTTATATCAATGGAAAGCTGGAGAAAATCTCTACATGATTCTAGGTCATTTTTGCATTTTAATTTTTTGGAGAGAGAAAATTCCAAAAACGTAAATGGCACGTGGTAATGGCCAAAAATGACGTTTCAACAACCAGTTTTAATGTAAAATGGGTCGCATACTTCTTCAGCATGGCCAAAATGTCAGGGCATGGGTCTGTAAGGATGCCCATGTTGTTTTAATGCATCTTCATTCAATGAGGAATGGTTCCCACGTTTTTTACATGTTTTCTCTCTCCTGGGCTCGACCCATGCATTGTAAAAGCCAGATTTGGCTCATTTTTAGGGGGAACATTTCTTTGGATAGCAAGCTTCTTCTTTCACCTTCAACAAGTGATTTTGGCAAGTATCAGACCTATTCTAAAATTGTAACAGGTTTTCTACCTTTTTGATGTTGTAATGCAAGGATTTTGACAGTGGAAATGACAATACAGGCTCTGTGATCAGTTTTCAGTCCTCTGGTTGTGTTGTTTGCTTCATTTCAACTTTAAATTACATCTTATCAGTTTGTGCATGATGTTTATGTTGCATTCCATGATCTGTGTCTATCTGCAGAACTAGAAGTGTTCACCACTCCTTTTCTGGTGTATCACCGTTTTAGTGTAGGCTTTCATTTTATGCATTCTCTCTCCCTAGTCCCTTGGAAATTTAGATTAGCATAGTTAGTTTCCCCTGCATTAGAGTAGATTGTGGCAGGTAGTTTAGGAGACCAGAACATCTTTCTCTAGAGATTCCTCTCTCATCTTACAAGTCCCACACTTGGAGAGAGGTTTCAATGTTGTGCAATCACACTGGATGCTTAGAGTGATCAAACTAGAAATCTGATCAACATCCAGGGGGTGCTGCTGATTTGCACTAACAGTTTTGGCACACCTGGTGGGACCTTAGAGGTCTTCACTTTTATTGCAACAAGATTGATGTGCACTTGTTGTAAGTTCCAGCTTTGAAGAAGCTTAAAATCACACATCTGGCGACTCCAAAAGAAGCATAATCCGCTGGTTTCAGCAGTCCAAGCCTGGAAAATTTATGAGAAGAATACAGACCAGGTCAAGAACTAGGGAGGAAGGATTGTTTTTTCATCTACACCTATCTCTAGGAAGAGAAAGAAGGGGAAGAAGAGCTCAAAGATCTCCATCTCCACCTAATAGAACCTTGTCAACACCTCCACCTGGTAGGCCTTTCATCCAATCAACAAGGGTTCTCAGGCCAATCAGAATGGCACAACCACCAAATCCGTATGTCAATTTCACTGGCAGCAGCCCACTTGCTCTCAATGCACAACATCCAATCCCAGGCGCAGCATTGAAGAACATTCCATACTTCACTGGAGAGAACCAGACTACTCCTGGTGATCATGTTAAAGACATTGCCAACCTTTGTGCAATTCATGAAATCAATGAGATGCAAGTTGCTGTCAAATTGCTGGCATCCTCATTCAAGGGGAAAGCTTTACAATGGTTCAGGAGCCTTGCCTCAGGTTCTATCCAAAATTGGAACCAGCTATGTATAGCCCTCCACGAGCAGTTTGGGGAAAAGGGAGACAACTTGTCCCTTTTGGAGCAGCTGACAACTATCAAAAGAGCTCCCAATGAGCAGCTGACCGACTTCAACTTCAGATTTCAAAGGACTTGGGAGAGGATTCCAGTGGCAGTAAGGCCAGCAGCAGAAGGTGCTTTTCTATATTACCTTAAAGCCTTAAATTCTGATATTTCTATGTTGATTCAATCCATGGGAGGCACAACTATCCCTGTTGCTTATAGCATTTCCATTAGAGCTGAAAATTGTTTAATTCAAGCTGGAAAGCTAGCTCCTAGGCCTCCAATGCCATTATATCCAAGTTTAGAGAGCCCAAGTACTAGTCAAGTGCCTGTCTTAGCTCCTTCTCCCACCCCTAGAAATCAGAGTTCAAATGAAGCTTCTACTTCATCTCCAAGTGCCCCAAATGAGCTTCAAGAAGTCATGAAGCAATTGAAAAATCTAGGTAATGAGCTGGTTACACTCAAAAGGCAGCAAGCCCAAAGTTTTAGACCTTCTTATCAGCCTCAAGCTCGGCCTAACAGGCAGCCATATCAGCCTCAAAGACCACCCAATCTAGCTGCAAATCAGAATCAAGCAAGGCCTCCTGCCAACAGACCATTTCAGCCTGATAACCCCAATGTTGCATCCACATCCAGAGCTTTGGTACCGGTGCAAAATAACATGGCCCAAGAATATGATTGGTGTTTCCCATGTGGTCAGCCACATAACCAATCAATGTGCTTTAATGGTGCATTAAATCAGGCTCTTATGGTGCAAACCATTGGTGGGTCGCAAGAATCCAGCCACGAAGAAGATCAGCAGCAAGAAGCACCTCAGCAAGGAACATCTCCAAACGAAACTACTCTTGTCAATTGGCAGGCTGAAGATTTCTGTGGTATGAATCAAATACCCTCTCAAAGTGTTACAGCCAACACAAGGTCAAAAAGGAGAAATTTGGGTGAAGGACAGCCATTGGCTCCAAGTAATCCACAACCTTCCACCACTCCACAAGCTTTTGGCAAACAAAATGTAGTCCCAAACATGCAAGGAGCACCCAAACCAGCTCCTAAAACAACTCAAATACCAGTTGTTGCTGCCCACATGCAAGGGATGAATATGCCAACCAAGGGACAGCAAAGAGATCCTTCATCACCATTTAGTATCATTGATCAGATGAAGAAGACAAATGTAAATATATCAATGTGGGAATCCCTATCTATCCCAGGCCAGAGAGATTTGCTACAAGCTGCCATGAAGGACTGGCCAACTTCGAATCAGCAAGTCCAAATGCAAGAGAAGGTGCTCACAAATGCTGCCTAGCCTGAAGGGAATCATGGAGGACAACAAGGTAAAATCTTAAAGCCCCCTCCTTTTTATGTCTCATTAATCATTGGAAACCAAATGGTGCACTATTACATGATTGATTCCGGGGCAAGTAGCTCAGTGATGCCCAAGCAAATAGCTGATCAACTAGGACTTCAATATGAAACCATATCCAAAGGGGTAGTGCAGTTGGATGGGATAGCAGTAACAACAGTTGGGGTGATTAGAAACTTGAGTCTTACCTTGCATGCATGTCCAAATGTTGTTGTTTTACAAGATGTATCAGTTATAGACCTTCCACCACTCTTTGCCCTATGTTTGTCAAGAGATTTCACAGCCAAGATTGGAGGATATTTGTCTGCTGATTGGTCACACATGCTGTTCAGAACGAGGTATGGAACCAAAGCTACAATCAGGTCTGAACCTATTGCAAACTTCCACATTGAGCCCTACACTCCAAGTCAAATCAATGCCAACTGTTCGGCATTTGATCAAGAAGATCACCCAAGCACTGATGAAGCTGACACCAAGGTTGGAAGCATCCCGGATCTAACTCTTGATGAATGGGAAAACAAGGTGCATGCTTTTGATCCTTATCAAGAAGTAGAAGAATCTGAGCTAGGAGTCTATTGCATACATGAAAAAGATCAGCCCATTCCTAGCATCACCAAGCCAGACCACAAGGATGACAATGAGGTATGGCAGCTATTTTTTGATGGATCAAGGAGTAGACAAGGTGCCGGAGGGGGAGCCATGCTGGTTTCACCTCAAGAAGTAAGGTACTATTCAGCTTTTAGATTTCAGTTTGCATGCTCCAATAACACTGCTGAATATGAAGCCTTGGTGCAAGGGATGCATTGGGAAATAAAGAGAGGGATAAAGAACTTGCAAGTCTTTGGTGACAGTGAATTGATTGTAAATCAGGTCAAAGGGCAGCATGCTGCCAAGAATGATCTACTCAAGTGCTACAAGAACAGGGTGTGGGACCTCATTGAAGATTTTGAGGGCTTTGGCATCAAATCAGTTCCTAGGAAAGAGAACCAAGCTGTTGATAGGCTTGCAGCAGTTGGGGCAGCCTTTGATATTGTGGAAAGCATTCAAAAGGACAAGGTACAACCAAACATCCATGTGATTGTGAGGCCTTCAGTGCCAGATAACAATGTAAGTTGGCAAGTGTTTGAGAATGACCAGCAAATCATCCATTTCTTGCAAGAAGAAGCTGAGTTCTCAGCTAAAAATCAGAAAAAATTGGAACAACAGTATGGTGACCAAGTGGTACAGCTGAGAACTAACAAGCTGCCCAAGGGACTTATCACTTTGGAGTCCATTTTCAATCCCAATGATCAGTTTAGGAAAGAGAAAGCAAACATTCAGGTCAAGAGAGAAGATTCAGTATCCATCTTGGTGGAAGAGAACAAACCATTGCAAATTGGAAAGATGACAACTGAACAAGAAAAGTATGAGTTCATACAGCTGTGTCAAGAGTTCCCTAATGTGTTTGCTTGGAGCTACGAAGATTTGAAAGGTTTCAATCCCAAGTTAGCTCAACACACCATTGAGTTGGATCCAAATACTAAGCCCATCAGGCAGAAACAAAGGCCAGTCAATCCACACATGGAACCTCTCATGAGGAAGGAATTGAACAAGTTGATTGAGTCAAGAATCATATTCCCAATCAAGCATTCTAGTTGGGTTGCCAACTTAGTTCTAGTCAGAAAGAAGAGTGGAGAGATCAGATTGTGTGTTGACTTCAGAGACTTGAATAGAGCATCTCTCAAGGACCATTACCCACTCCCTTCCATGGAGCAAATTTTGCAAGTTGTTGCTGGCTCCGAGAGGTTTTCACTACTTGATGGCTATTCAGGGTATAATCAGATTATGGTGAAGGAAGAAGATCAGTTCAAGACAGCCTTCACAACCAAATGGGGAACTTATGCATATAGGAAAATGCCATTTGGGCTGTCCAACACTGGAGCTACCTTCCAAAGAGCAATGGACATGGCGTTCAAAGGTTTGATTAACAACATGGTGCTGATATATCTTGATGATATCACTATTTTTTCAAAGAATGCAGCAGACCACCTCTCTCATTTGAGACAAGTCTTCCAAAGGTGCAGGAGATTTGGAGTGTCTTTGAATCCTAAGAAGTGTATCTTCCTAGCACATGAAGGAAAGCTCCTTGGCCATATTGTCTCCAAAGAAGGATTAGCAATTGATCCAGAGAGGGTTGAAGCCATAAGAGCACTACCATTGCCAAGCCACAAGAAGGCCCTTCAGAGTTTCTTGGGGAGAATAAACTTTGTTCGGAGGTTTGTCCTAGATTTTGCAGCCCTTGTCAAACCTATCACCAAAATGTTGAAGAAAAGCATGGATTTCAAGTGGACATCAGAAGGCAAGGAGGGTTTTGAAGCAATCAAAGAAGCCATCTCCCAAGCACCAACTCTCATCAACCTGGATTTCTCCAAGGATTTCATCCTCTATGCATTTGGAGGTAATGATACTATTTCTGCCATTTTGGTGCAGCAGAACAAGGACAATGATGAGCAGCCAATTACTTTCTTCAGCCAAAGCCTAGAGGACTATGAGGTGAGATATTCTTTTATTGAGAAGCATGTACTTGCAGTAATCAGAAGCTTGAAGAAATTCAAGCATCTAGTCTCAAACAACAAAGTTTAGTTGTTGGTCTCTCATGTGGGAGTAAAGGACTTCCTCCTCAACAAGGATTTGAATGAGAAAAGAGCAGGTTGGATCACTCGTGTCATGGAGTATGACATAGAGATCAAGGTCACCAAGCTGGTAAGAGGAAAAGGATTGTGTGAGCAGCTAATTTTGGGCAAGCAAAAGGGAGTATGCAATGAAGAAGAGGATGTTTTGACAGTTCAAGACAGCCATGTGCAAGGTAGCACTCAAGAAGAGGATAATGTTGTCCCCACTCCTTGCTGGACCCAAGGTATAATGCACTTCCTAAGCACGGGCCTATGCCCTCCAGAGATGAACAAGACCCAAAGAAGACACTTCAGATTGCAGGCGGTCCCATATGCCATAGTAGATGGTGTTTTGTTCAATAAAAATGTGAATGAAGTACTGATGAGATGCATTGGTACAAATCAGATTCATAGGGTGTTGGAAGAGTTCCATGGTGGACCAGCTGGTGGTCATTTTACACCAAGAGTGACAGCCCTAAAAATCATGAAGGCTGGTTATTATTGGCCCAAGATTTTCAGTGATTGCTTCGCGTGGATCAAAAGGTGCAAGAATTGTGCATTCTTCACAGGTAAAGAGAGGCTTGCTGCCCTCCCATTGCATCCAATTTTAGTTGACCAGCCATTCATGCAATGGGGTTTAGACTTCATTGGAGTCATTAATCCCAATTCAAGCCAAGGGCATAAGTGGATTTTGACAGCCACAGACTACTTCACCAAATGGACTGAAGCAGTAGCACTCAAGGAAGCAAATGAGTCTAGCATCTTAGACTTCTATGAGGGGATAGTAACCAGATTTGGCATACCTGCTACAATAATCTCAGATAATGCATTAGCATTCATTGGATCCAAGGTGACTGAGTGGGCTATCAAGAACGGGATCTACCTAAGTACTTCATCAAACTACTACCCTCAGGGTAATGGCCAGGATGAATCTACAAACAAGAACTTGTTGAGGATCATTAGGAGGACTCTTGATGAGAATCAGAGGTCTTGGCATACCAAACTGAAATCAGCCTTATGGGCTGATAGGATAACTCCCAAGAGATCCACAGGTAACTCTCCATTCAGGCTTGTTTATGGAAGAGAGGCAATCTTGCCCATGTCACTTGAGTTGCCAACATTGGAACTCATGAAGCAGTTAGAGTTGCTAGAGTTTGGGCCCATGGAGGTGAGATATGCAGAATTGATGGAGCTCCAAGAGATCAGAGATCAGGCATCCCAAGCAATGGAGAAGGATCAAGCTTTGATCAAGAAGACCTTTGATAGGAAGGCCAAGAGTAGATCTTTCCAAGTTGGAGATCTAGTGTTAAAATGGGATGCAGATAGAGCAAAACTAGGAAGGCATTCAAAATTTGATGCCATTTGGAGTGGCCCATACATGGTCACAAAGTGTAAGGACAACAATGCCTTCCAATTGTCTTCATTGGATGGCGAAGAACTGCAGATTCCAGTCAATGGAATCTATCTAAAGCATTGCTACTAAAGGGAAATTCTCCACCTTGTAAATATTAGCTTAGGTTTTCATTCCTCCAAGTGCTTGTGCACATTGTTTTGATGTAGGTTGTTTTGCTTTCCCTAAGTGCTTTGGCACAAGCTTGCTGTTCCTAGAGATGTGTTTGCAGGCCTTGCTTCCATCAGGTGATATTCCATCTTCCTCCTTGCAACATTCTAAGTCAGTTGGGGTTCTGAACAGACAACTCATGACTCCATGCCCAATGGATGCTTCAGGAAACTGGTAACTTCATCCAGTAGGCAGATGACCCCGCTGAGTCACCAAAATTGTTATCCAAAATTCACCCCTCAAGGTAATTTTGATAACATGCATTAAATTGTTCAGTCCCAAGCAAGTAGATTGATTCGAGGCCCAAAATCATGTTTTTTGGGGTCCCCTCAACCCTTTTCTAACTCTCCCATCCAAGAAGAAATCCCAACGAGTTAGAAAAAATGGAAAAAATGCAAAAAATAAGGTTGCAGGACTGTTTTAAAGCATTTTGGGTCTGAAGGGTTTGGGTCATACCAGTTCGGGTCGTACTAAGGTTTTTCGTACCAAGTTTGGGGCCGAAAAACAAAGAAAATCAGCTAAGTCTTTTGTCCCAGGCAAGTCCGCGGGATAGTTGGGACATCGAGATGCGAGGGACGCGAAAAGCTAAAATCGGCTGAGAAAGCAAGAAAAATCGTCTAAGTCTTTGTTTTGCACAGTTTTGGGACAGTCGGGACAAAAGTACGCGTGGGACGCGAATCGGCTGATTTGCCAACAGACAGTCCATTTCAGGCGGTTCAGAGATATTTGTCCCAGGAAGTCCAGGACAGTTGGGACAAAAGTACGCGAGGGATGCGTGGGACGCGAAAAGGTGAAAAAGCCGAGAGCAGGGACAAGGAAGCCTGAATCGGCCGAAGCAGGAGATATTTCCGGGACAGTCAAAAGTACGCGAGGGACACGTGGGATGGAAAAGGAGAAAAAGCTGAGAGTAGGAACTAGGAAGCCTGAATTGGCCAAAGTAGGAGATATTCATCTGGGACAGTTGGGACAAAAGTACGTGAGGGACGCGTGGGACGTGAAAAGGTGAAAAATCCGAGAGCAGGAACCAGGAAGCCCGAATCGGCTGAAGCAGGAGATATTCATCTGGGATAGCCGGGATAAGGTACATGAGGAACGTGAGGGACGTGAAAAGGAAAAAAATCTGCAAGTAGGGACAAGGAAGCCTGAATCGGCTGATTTAGGAGAATGTGTCCCAGGAAGTGGCAGACAAAAGAGAAGGACTTAGAAAATTTTCCAAGTTTCAGTCAAAGTTCTCAAAGACAAAAGTTTTGGCCCGCTGCCCCCACCATCGAATGGAATCTTGACACATGTCATCCAAGTGGTGGAGTGTGGGGGGGAAATGGGAAATTTTCCCAAAGTTGAAAAATGCCAAATTTTCGAAGGGCAAAGTGCGCCCCTCAGGCCTGAGCCAATAAAATGGTGCCACGTGTCCAAGTGGCAAAAAAAATTTAAGGAAGGGCCCAAAAGAAATTTTCAAAGGATGAGCCCATGGATGAATAAAGAGCCTGACATGTGTCATCTGGAGTGGCGGATGCACGGGGATTTTTTTAGAAAATTTTTCAAAAATGACAAAAAAAGAGGTAAAAAATTCAAACTTTTTGCCCGCCGATCCGATTTTGGCCTGTTTTTTGCCCTAAATCTTCAAATGGCCATAACTTTCGATCCAGAGCTCGGATTTTCACGTTCTTTATATCAATGGAAAGATGGAAAAATTATCTACATGATTCCCTAGGTAATTTTTGAATTTTAATGGGGTTTGGAGAGATAAAATCGAAAAATACCTCTGGCACGTGGTAATGGCCAGAAATGACGTTTCAACAACCAGTTTTAATGCAAAATGGGTCGCATTCTTCTTCAGCATGGCCAAAATGTCAAGGCATGGTCTTGTAAGGATGCCCATGCTATTTTAATGCATCTTCATTCAATGAGGAATGGCTCCCACGTTTTTTACATGTTTTCTCTCTCCTGGGCTCGACCCATGCATTATAAAAGCCAGATTTGGCTCATTTTAAGGGGGAACATTTCTTTGGATAGCAAGCTTCTTCTTCACCTTCAACAAGTGATTTTTGCAAGTATTAGACCTCTTCTAAAATTGTAATAGGTTTTATGCCTTTTTGATGTTGTAATGCAAGGATTTTGACAGTGGAAATGACAATACAGGCTCTGTGATCAGTTTTCAGTCCTCTGGTTGTGTTGTTTGCTTCATTTCAACTTTAAATTACATCTTATCAGTTTGTGCATGATGTTTATGTTGCATTCCATGATCTGTGTCTATCTGCAGAACTAGAAGTGTTCACCACTCCTTTTCTAGTGTATCACCGCTTTAGTGTAGGCTTTCATTTTATGCATTCTCTCTCCCTGGTCCCTTGGAAATTTAGATTAGCATAGTTAGTTTCCCCTGCATTAGAGTAGATTGTGGCAGGTAGTTTAGGAGCAAGAACCAGCTTTCTCTGGAGATTCCTCTCTCATCTTACAAGTCCCACACTTGGAGAGAGGTTTCAATGTTGTGCAATCACACTGGATGCTTAGAGTGATCAAACTAGAAATCTGATCAACATCCAGGGGGTGCTGCTGATTTGCACTAACACCAAATGGCATCATTGCATGCCACATATAACAAGGGAGATAATGCTAGCCTCCCTCTAAGCCCATGGGAGAGAGTAGAAGAAATCCTCTAAGTTATCACATAAAAGGTATGGGGAAGCCCAACACCAAAAAATAACCAAAGGATCTTGAAAACCAATAACCAAAATAAACTAAGAAGTTTTGTACACTTATATCAATATGGGGAAGAGAGGAAGAGAAATCCCATTTAACAACATATCCAAGAAAGTATCAAAAATGTGTCCATAAGTTCCCAAGAATCTAAAATTTCCTCCATAGCTCCATATCCCTAAAAAATCCTTATACCTCCTCGCCTCCTCCTTGAAAATGATTTTTAAACCTTGGATGTTTCCTTAACAAGGAAAGGAGATGATTCCCAAACCATATGGGAATAATATCCTACTTCAAACGATATGAAGGGAGTGAAAAGAAATCCCAACAAATCTTTCTCATCAAGCCTTGTGGGAAAATAAGAGGGCATTATTCCCTCTTCCTCTTACATCTATAAAATCCACTCCCTAAAGTGGTGGATGGATAACAATAGAAGAAAACAACATATTTTAAAAACAACAAAACCATTCGAACACCAAAGACTCCACAAGATTCAAACAACTTATTCTCAAACAAAATCAACATAGTAAAATGGTATGAGGCCTACCTCAAAATATCAATTTTAATCCATGCCTCAAAAATCCAAGAACAAGTCCTCAAAGCCAAAATATAATTTACCACTATTAAAGGTCATTCTTTCCAGAATTAGCCCAAACCACATACAACAAAAAAAACCCCACAACCCTCCAATTTTAAGGATAATATATGATAATAATCTATAAACCAATACTCAATAAGATGGTGACATGTGTCACCCCTCCACCCAAGTACCCCTAACTTTCACTAATATAAAAATAAATGAAAAGTAAAATTCAAATGCAAGAAATTAAAATCTCCACATGGAGAAACTTACACTCCAATTCTCCATCATACACAATCCAAAATCATATATATTGGTAGTTGAAAAAAGGGGAAAAAGGGGGAAAATAGGCATTATGATCCTTAAAAATATTTCACCCACCCATTGGTATGGTATATGGGGATATTTTCTAGGTTAATATAGCCTCTAACTTTCCTTACACTCCTCCAAAAAGTCACTTATTTCCCAAATTCGAGTTTTGGGGAAGAAGTTTCCTTTAAGAGGGTGGGTGGATCCATCTAATCCATGATTAGGAAATCTAAAACCCAAATAATCAATAATAAGAAAAATTAAGACAACCCATACAAGTTGGAATAGATTAGCTAAATAAAACACCCACACTAACTAGCAAATAACACGGGTTAAATCAAATAAAACTAAGAGGAATAAAAGTAAGATAAAAATGACCAAATCAATCAGTAACACATGCCATGGGGTAAATTTTCACTTTACAACATTAATCATCAAAGTAATAAAACAAGGGGGCTAAAATAAAATAAAGGGTATATTTTTCCTATAAGAGATATTGTGCCACATGAAGTTGCATCTCATAAAACCCATGTTCTCTTGTAACATGAACCTTTTTCTTTCACAATCAATTACAAACATCATACATGCTCGATACAAAATGATAAATAAAGCAATAATCCACATATCAAGAAATCTAGTCATGAATATACTAATCAACCAAAAAACTAAAAATAATCCATCTATCATACAAGATATTATAATTCATGAAAGTCATCCCTGACATATTTCACATTTTAATATAAGATGCATGTTAATCTAAAAATCCATGAGATCCATAAATATCACACTAAAATTGGATAAAATGTTAATAATCATGAATTGGCCTTATGGGCCAAATACAACCATCCTACCAAGAGAAGTTAGCAGATACAAGATAAAGTGACGAAAAAATAATATATATCCTCATCAATAAATCATGATAAGCATGTTCCCAATGTCTCATCACAGATAATTACAATGAGTTAATATAATCAAAATAGAGAGAAAAACTGGTAGGCACTACATCCCCCTCTCCTAGGAATAAACCTCCTCCTAAAATTCACTAGAAGAGGTAAGGATATTGAACTCTCAAAGGTGTCACATCATGCCATGAAGATGTTATACCATCATAACGGTCCCATTGAGCCCTAACTTGGTCCAAAATTGAGTGTATCTTGAAATATGAGAATATTAATCAAGAAAATTGTAGCTAAATTTTTTTTCATCAAAATCATCATCAAAAATTATCTGTAAGGTATAACCTCAATGAGATGCCAAACATAAATTTTACCCCTAAGAAAATTGATAAGGGGTGACTAAAGGGGGAATAAATTGTCTTTTTATAGAAAGGTTGATAAGTTGTGCACAAACAATTTCCATCAAGCCACACATGGGTGTTATATATACCAAATGAGAAAGGTAAAATTTCAATTTTATATAAAATTCCACTTTCTAGCCCATACTTGGCCTTGACAAAATGAAAAACTGCTCACACTCCCCTTAAACATGTACTTGAATTGTTTTTTCCTTTAAGGGGCCAATGAAGAAGGGTGACATAACATGAAACATAATGACAAGGGGTGATGACTTGATTTTTAAACACTTTTTAAAAAAGAGTGCACATAGTACACATTGGAAGTGCACAATATAATACATATGTATCATCCATACAACTATATAGTTAAGTTATTTTCCAGTTTTGTCTTAGAGGTTCCAGAGCTTGAACCTTTATTCATATATAATTTACCACACTTAATAATTTTGATTCATAAAACCAAGAAAATATAGTATAATTTTTTTGTTTAAAAGTTTAGCGAAGTTCAACTATGTTAGTCTAAAATCCACACTGCCATTATTTGATGTTGCCACCATCATTTATTGAACCCATTTATCTAGTTTTGAACTCAACATGATATACCAAAAAGATTAATATGATCACAAATGTTATTATTACAACCATAATAAAACATGAATGAAATAAAAAGAGTAGGTATATAAAGGGGTTTAAATACTAGCAAGGTTATTAGGGAAATCACCAAAATATTCCTTGGACAAACATGATTAAAAATAATCCTCTCACATTTTCCAAAGAGGTCAAGAGGACAACAAGATACATCACATCAAAGCGTGAAGGAAGATTTAACATATTTTATTAATATCCTTAAGATATTTTCCCTTAAACGTTTCTAAAAACTAAGGTTACCAAACATCCAATAAGTCGAAAGGGAGGGTATTTACCTCAAGAGAAGAGGTATAAGACCACTTTATAGTAAGAATAATAAAGTTTACAATCTCATTGATCTGTAAAAATAAAGGGGCTACATTGGTCAAGAAGACATAAAAAAAATTTAAAAATCAAATTATAATCTCCAAAGACACATTGTCTGATTAGAGCCAACACTGATTCGAAGGATGCCATCATCCAGGGTTGTCATATGTAACCCTTAAAGGAAGTCTTATAGTTATTTACGACTATCATTTCCCTATGCTTAACCATATCAGACTTAGTAGGCTTTACTGTTTTCCTAATTTCTTATTCAAATATTTGGAGAAGTCTATTGAACTTGTCAGAAAAGGGACTTTCAAAGTCCTACTGTACTAAGAGCTTATTAAGGCCTTGGTTCAAATAGGGACCCCTAGAATTGAAAGGGTTGAAAAACTTAACACGAAGAGGAAGAACCCTAGGAAGGAGGAAGGCGTTAAAATCTTGGGACAAAACACAAGATCTCACACAACTAGGGAGAATCCTAAGAAGGAAATAAGATTGGAGGACTTGGAAGAGAAACAAAGGAAAATTGAAATTATCTCTGGGTCTGAGGATAATGAAACTGAGGATATTGAAGAGGATGATAATGAAAATAAGTTCTAGGAGAACAATACGGAGCCTAGATTGATAGAAAAGGAAAAACACAAGGAGAGGCCCCCTAAAATGGATGAAAGAAGAGATATATGAAACACATACTCAGAGTAATGAGGAATAAATTTCTAGTCTTAAGGCTCTGAATGTTGCACAAACATATCTTTTTACTGCTCAAGACTCAATAGTTAAGACCAATGCTTTCATGAAGGAATTCAAAAATTACAGACTAGATACTGATATAAATAGGCACAAGATCAATATGGTCGCTATTGAGCTTAGGAAGGTGCAAGAGAAGATTGAAAAAATCACCTCTATCATGGTCAATGAAAAACTTCAAATATAAATGAAAGATGCCAAGATATGGAAAAGGATATGTTGAAGATGAAGGACACATTGATGCACATCAAAGAATTTCATATCATGAACATGAAAAACATGATTTAACACTTGAAAATGATGGGAGAACTATTCTATGCAATGCAAAGGGCCAAGAAGATGAAAAAATAAGGTGTCATGCCAAAAACATAAATGATCAAACCAGACTACGAAAAAATGGAGGGCTACTATTGTAAAATTGGTCAAAGAATGGAATGATTGCATGTAGTCTGTGGGATAAATTGTCAAGGAATAAACCTATGTTGTTTGTTTTTGGAATTTGTTAAGGTTGTATGCCTTTTTATGTTTTGTTAGTTTGTAATTCAGGACCTTTGATGTTGTTATTTTGTTTCTAGGTGATTTTTTTACTGGCTTCAATGGGTATACCCTTGGCCATGATCTTATTGTTAGAAATTTTTATATTGTACAGGGTAGGGTCCCCTTAACCCTTCTTTACCACTAATCAAAAAATATGAAGTCATGGAGACAAAGGCACCCCTCCACAAAAAGAGTGTGTTAACCCTAGATGAGGCCCCCCAATAAGAAAATAGTGGGGTTTACCTTTCTGAACTCAAGTATTAAAGACTGGAGGTAAAAACTAAAAAACAACCTTTCACCATTTTTATATTTTTTTCACTTGCCACGTGTCACATTCTGATTGGTCGGATACCCCTATTTTGCTCCTCCAACTCAAAAATTCTACATACAGTATCTTACTCAAATGGAGTATGTTTTTCACGTTAAAATAGGAAATGAAAATCTCTCGGAGTCCTATAACTTACTATAATGAATTTTGGATATTTAGGGAAAGTTTTTCCATTGAATTGATCTCTAGATCAATCATGTAGGATAAAAGAAGAAAACCATACAATCCATTTCTTTGGTTCCTAGTCGATTGACGTCTATCCCCTCATCTCGACATCCAAAAAACATAGGAAAGAAGCATTTAGTTTAGTGGAAACATTTCAATTAAAGGTAAATTATAATCCAACTTATTAATTAACTTTAATTTTATCTTAAAGTACCTAGTGTTGAAACTGATATTTGATACTAGGTGTTGTGCTTGAGATTTCGCAACCCAAAATAACCATCCAAATGGCTCATAAAATTTGGGAATTTTTTTAAAAAATTATTAATTAGATAAGTATTGAATGATTAATTCATTATTATTACAAATTGATAAACTTAGTTATGGGATATAATGATAACCTTAAAATTATTTTTTCCATTATTGTCACTTAAGTTTAATCCAACGTATAATTATTGCCTCCATACCCTTATTTGCATGATAAGGGGAATTACATTTAATTAACTCCACGTCCTATAATCTTAGGGACATATAATGATTATAAATGTAAAATTATTATCACAACTAAGGTATCTAAGATTAAATCATTATTATTACTCTAAGCCACTAACCAATGAGGGGAAAATAAGATAATTCATACTACCGTGTGCACTAATGAGGTTAATCAAGGATGCACAAGATAACCATAGTACTATTTATACAAATTAAGGCCACTATAGAAATATTCATCATTTATTTGTTCCATAAGGGCTACTTAGGTTTTATTAGGTGTTATAAGATTATTGTGTTTTCCCCACCAAGGGTATAGTTAAACAAGGTAAGGTATTAGTTAACTATAGGATAGGTAAATTGAATTTCAGTAATATTCCCAGATAATTAACTAAGTTGTAGTCAAAGAAAAATCATAGAATCATTTGTACACTTAGCGTTACTAAGTTTAATATGATGTTTCCCACAATGGGGTCAATATTAGCAAAGTAGGAAATTTATTTAACTTGAAATTTTTTATGTATGGTTCCCATTTATCCACATCCAAATAGACCTATGCACTATTTACCCAAAAGTAATTTTAAGATGATTTAAATTATTTTAATTAACCCAATTCAAAAGGGCAAGGTGAGTCCACTTGCTCACCTAACAAGCCCACTTGGTTATTCTAAGTCAACCTATATACTTTAATTTGGTAAGTGGAAAATCCTAATTTGATTGATATCCCTTAGATAAAGGGTATCTCCACCATTTATCCTAGGTCTTTTTGAAAAACCCTAATTTCTCTTTAACCCTCTATTTCATTTTACTTCTCTTCTTTTGTCTCTCATTTTTTTTGGGTTTTGCATTGTAGGTTGGAGAGGAGCTTCCATGGAAGCAAAATATGTTTATTGGTTTATTTTCTCCCATTTATTTTGAGATACCCTCATTAGAGTTATATAGAGGAATAATGTATCAAAGTATTTTCCAATATATATATATACACACACACACACACAAATATATGTTTATATATTCATATATTTGTATATATATACACACATATGTTTATATATTTGTATATATATGTATGCTTATATTTGTGTATATGTCATGGCTGTGTAGATCTATAAAAAATACTTTGTAGATGCCAAATTCATGTATCTATACAAATTTCTATATGGATACCATATGTGTATGTGTGTGTGTATAACCAATCATAATATGACCCTAAGGTCCTGTGTTTTGTTTTATAGGGTTGTGCCATAACAACGAGGGAATGTAGGTTATGTATATAATTGAGTTTGCATGTAATACAAATCTAAGCCCTTGATTCAATGGGGGGAGGGGTTAGTCATCTTAGCCATCACCCCTCTCTCTCTTTTCTTGAAAAAATCCAAATCAGTTTTGTTTAATCTTATATATATATATATATATATACACTTTTATGTTTATATATATATATATATTCATGTGATGAAATATATTTGTAAACCCCCGTTTGAAAGATATAAGTTATATTTAAACCTCCATTTATTTAAAAACAAATTGAGATTTATATATGTATCATTTAACCAAAACACATATAATGAATATAAACATAAATACACACACACACACACACACACACACACACACACACACACACACACACACACACACACACACACACACACAAACACACATTCTTATGTGTGTGTATGTGTACATATCTATTGTTGTGAATGTTCTTCCCAAATCCTATCATGAAATGGAAAGTTCTATTTATCTTTGAAATCTAATGAGATGAGGAATATATCCAATTTAATAAACTAAGAGCCTATGTGTAAACCATAATATAAAAAGTATCTAGGAAGATTGATATTTTAAAAAATATATTCTTAAATGATGTGAACACAACAACATATATTCCTTTTTTTTACAAATTTAAATGAATCAACAATAAGTAAAATTAACTACAAGCAATACATGTTCAAGAATAACTCTTCCATAGTCAATTCGAAAATTACAATCCATAGTTTGATAGGCATTCCAATAAGATCAAAATATTCACTTACAAAATTCCTTTGTAAAAAAACAATGAATGGGAGTTTTCATATTACAACAATATACAATTTATCATTCAAAATGTAAGATTAAAAATTTTGTTTCAAAGCGGATTTCCAAAACAACAAAATATCAAATAAATATTTCCTTCATTTACAATAAAAATAACAAAAAAAAACTCTTAAAATGCAAGAGTAAAATCCTCCCACAAAGTGGAAACAATATATACTTTTTTTTTTCATGGAATTAAATAACTTTTTTATAAGATATCAAGCTCACAACAACCCAATTTCCAAGCTCCAACTCCAACTAAGAATACATCTAAGCCACAATAGGTTAGTTTGGTTGACTCCCAACTAAATGACATCATTTCATGCCATATCCAACAAAGGAGAGCATTATATCCTCCCTAAAATCCCATGGGAGAGAGGAGAAGAAATCCTCAAAGTGAGAAAATAAATGGTACGAGGAAGACCAACACCAAAAAACAATCAAACAACCAAAGAATTTTGAAAACCAACAACTAAAATAAACCAAGAAGTTCCAAATTTAATCAATATGTGGAAGAGAGGAAGAGAAATCCCATTTAACAACATATCCTAATAAATATCCAAAATGTATCCACAAGTTCCCAAGAATCCAAAATTTTCTCCATAGCTCCATATCCCTCCAAAATACTTATACCTCCTTTCCTCCTCCTTGGAAAGGATTTTTAAATCTTGGAGTTTTCCTTAACAAGGAAAGGAAATGATTCCCAAACCATATGAATGGAGTGAAAAGATATCCTAAATAGTATTTCCCATCAATAAAGGTGATTTTAGGATCACATTTATCATCATAGATAGGAAGCTTATGAGATAAAAAATCAAGAGGTAAAGGGTATACAAGAATTAAATGCAAGTGAGTTATGAAGAAAATGAGTAGATTGCATGAAAACATAAGATGTGGAGGTGTCCTGATGTATATTTTAACACTTGGGCTTGAAAACTATACACAATATTCTTAACAGCATTTTTAGTATAAGAGGAATGAAAATTCACATGGGTATACATATTAGACGTGGGAATAGTAGTAGACATATGAATAGACATTGTAACTTTTTGAAGGGGAATATTGAGTTCCCCAATAGATATGAGAACAATGGATGTAGCAATAGTATATTTAATTTAATGGAATATGTAAAAATTTATTTAGGGCTCTTTTATGATTCTAATTACTTTATTAATCTCTAGAAATGTATATAGGCGTGTAAATGTGCTCGGAATTTATTGTAGAATTTTTTAAAATATTAATTTATAATCCTTAGAAAAAGTTTCGGTATTAATATTAAAGTCCTCATGGGAAACACCCCCTTAATAAGGATCAATGGAAGAAACCATAATAATAGTATCAAAGAAAGATACATTATAGTATGGATTAAACATTTTGATTATTATAAAAAATTCAAGAGGGTCAGCGTAACTTTAGCATACAATATATATAGTAGTACTAGAAATATAGTATGCACAAGTGAAAATATTATGAATAGTATACATATAAGCTTCAAATTTTTCATCACATCTATATTGATAAAATTCATTAGGAATATTAGTAATAGCCTCACAGATCCTAGTACCAACTAACAACATATATGTGGGCTCATTAATATATAATATGTGAAAGATATGATGTAGCCTAGAATTTACTAGATAACACCCTAGTCACGCTGGCACATCACTCAGCCTAGACTGAACGCTCACCTGAAGCACATAAAGGTACTGGATCCCTCTTTAGGGTTACTGTAACAGGATGTTAACATGATGAAGGAAGAAACATATAGGTTCATAATTAATCCATCATTCTACAATGCATGCTACCCACAGATATATGAAGGCACAAGATTAAACAGTAATCATGATTTAACCATTAACATGCACTACTCAATTACATAATGAAACTTAGATTCAGCCAATATCTTCCATCTATTAGTAAATACAGAAGATCCTTACAATATGGTCAATCTATACCAATGCACATATGGATCTGATACACACATTCATACATCCAAAATCATACATACATCACACTCTATCACATGCATCTCTCTCCTATGTACCTAACATCATATATATATATATATAGGGTGGGGACTTTCCCTTCACCACTTATCTATTCCAGAAATAGGCCGCATGCTATTGATAGCCACACGTCATTTACAATCATAGCCACACATGCAAGTGTGCTATCTATAGTTCTCTTGTAGTTAACTGAAGTGTCAATTCTATTCTCAGCTTGTCTCCATGCATAAACACTTCAAACCGCTTATCCAAATATAGACAATGCATGGTGCACATATCTACCTCATTGATGTGTTCCACATGCCATCTTCCAAAAGTAGATCTTCATGCTCAAAATTGGCTAAGTCCTAAAAGCTGAACTTTCCCTCCACACATGGGTCCTTCCTATCCTTATGCGCCTTTGATCTTGGCCTTCTATCCCATGCGGACTCCTTATGTGATATTTGCCAAGTATTCTTTGATCAACATTATCCCACACTAATCTCATTATAATCCCACCAATGGGTATCTCCAAAAATTTGAAGGAAAGAATAAGAATGAAAAAATGTGGATAAATAAAGAATTGCTATGTAGTTATGAGGCAGCCTCCTCTGTATCAATCTGTAGTATCAGCTCTGGATACTCTTATTTTATTGTGGCCTTCAAAACCTACCATTCAGTGAGTGCTTGCTCTTCTTTTTCTAGGATGTCCACAGTAATGGATTCCAACTCATCCTATGTAATCTCTCCTTTCTCACTTTGTAGAACCAACACAACACTAGACATTGATGTCATTCTTCCTTATAAAAGGTCCATCTTTTGTGCAATCAGCTTTCCAATCTCTTCTAGCCATGTCTTGTGTGGTTCTTGTGCTGCTGCCAGGGCCTCATGCTTCTGTTTAACCATTGACAACCTTTTTACGTGGCCCAATGTCTCATATTTCATTTCCTTCTAGACCTCATTATTCTCTTCTAAGGTCTTGATGTTGATGAACGCCTTTGGAGCTGTGCATATATTTAAAGACCAATCTATTTTCTTTAATATTTCTTGTAATGCCCACAACAACCCTTCATAAGATGTGATTTTTCTCATCACAAATTCTTTCTCCCACTCGACATCTTGTTTTGATATTTCTGGTGCTTGCAAATGTAGAGTTTCATCTTCAAGAACCAAGTCCACCAAATTTACCACATAGTGTATCACTGAAGGAAATACCTGTGGTACCTTGGCCTCCAAGTGTGGCCTTGCTTTAATGACATTGTATCCAATATCCTCTACAATGCTTATGAACACCTCATTCTTCTTCTGTACAAAGTCACTTTCTTGTGTTATGAATGTTATCTCTACATCCTTTGTCTTCAACTCCTCACACAACACTTTGATCTTGGTATCTTTGTCCATGTTTCTTCTAGCCACCTCAGCAGAAACTTTCACTAGTGCATTACTGACCTGTTGATTTGACATGATAGTAGGATTTATTGTCATGTGTCTAGATTGAGGTGCCTTCTTTAGTCATCTTGAAATGCATGAATCTTTTCACACATCAAAGTCAGGCTCATCCATGTGGGTGTGCATCGACCATGATAGTTTCTTTCATGTGCGTAAAGTCATCATATCCTCATCCATCAACTACCATCCAAATAAATCCTTTTGTGCTATTGTGCTCTAGAATTGGGCGTGGAATTTTTTTTCTACGTCCTCTACATACCCCATGGCTGGTGGAATGTGCTCTCTAGTTTTTCTTCTAGACATTTGCTGCTTTGGAACTCTAGCCTATAAATTTAGGACTTATGTCTCCATCTCCTGAACATCCTCTGCAGCTATTTCCTATGGTATTTTCTTTGCCTATTGTTTTTCCTTTGATGCCTCACCCTTTTCTTATGTGTCCTTTGGAAATGTAGGAGAATGAGGCATGCTTTTCTTTGACTCTTCCACCTCCTCAATCAACTTCAGTTTCCTCCTTTGCATGGTCACCTCCTTTTGTGGGGAGAGTCAGGGTGATTTGCGCACAGTGGTTGGAGTAGCACCTTAGGTCCTTATTCTCTTGAATACCCTTTTAAACCTATGCTCCCCTTGGACTACATTCAATTCCTCATCATCCCCCTCTTGTGGATGAGGTAGTGTAATAACATGCTCAACTTCAACCTGACTTGTAGGATGTCTCCTACCTCTATGCTCCAAACCCCCACTATCTTTACGCTCCTCCTCATCCTCCAGTGCAATTGGCTTTGTGGGCTTAAGCACTAGGATATTCTCCATTGTATGCTTTCCCTTTGGTGGTACTAGAAGTGTGAACTCATCTTCCACATATTTGTTATTCTCCATTTTTGGCTTCAACTGGAGATTCACGAATGCTACCCCCACATCTGCCACAACCAAACTTATTGGTTTGATATTCAATACCTCTGAAATATTCCTCTCTATATAGGCACTTCTTCCAGGATACACATAATTCTTCCTCAACGTATGGTAGTCACAGTCTACCTTATCGACATTGAAGATCAGTCGGTGCATGTCTGTAAATCTATGAACAGATTCTTGGAAGTACCTTGTAGTGAATGCGTAAGGAAATTTACAGCAAGGGCTCAAGACTCCATATTTCATTGGGAAGCACATGATGTAGAAATGCTGATATATAATAAACTAAACTTGTTTCCCTACCACTGCTAGTAGGTCCTTTGGAATGCACCACTCTTTGCCAAATGCCGCACGGAGCCTGTCATACCACTTCTCCACCCTTTTCTTCACTTCATCTATCATGGTCCCCTTGCATAGGTATTTACTGAATCTTTCAGCTGGGGAATTTTTCTCCATGGGGTATTCCCATACTTTATCCTTTTGTCCATCTGGTACTCCGATCTCCATGAAGACCAGTGATAATAGAACAACCTCAAAGCTGATCTTCCCTCTTGTGTGCGCTTCTTCAACTATTTTCTCTGTAATATAGCCTACAATGTTGTAGATTATCCCTTCTGACATCTTATGTGCCACATGTAACCACATAGTGTTTTCCTGCGACCACCACTATTGATCATTTAACTTGGTAACAAGGTGTTCTGCATCTTATACAACTAGACAGTTCTTCAGTTTATCTATGTCCATTCCACGCGGACCCTTTAGGTATCCCAAATCTTGTTTGGTCTGTAAAATTGTGGCTTTATTTGCAAGATCACTTTTTATGTCTTCTCCTATGGCCTTCAGACTTGTAACTAATGAAATGAGCGTAGATGAAATTCTAAATCTGCGTCCTGCAAAGTAGAAGAAGTCTTCGTGTACCCTGCTCATGAGCCACTAATACAAGGGCTCATACTTCTTGAAATATGGAAGCTCATACAACTCGTAGACCCAAATTCTCTTCAAAAGCTTTCCACCCACATTATCATATAATGCCATGTCATCACTCATGCATTTGTTTGTTTTAGCAGTGATAAAGGAATTAAGCTCCTTCTTGTTCTCTGAATTCCTGTGATTATATTCACTCACTTTACTCTTTCTAATGGGTGAATCCCACTCTTGGCAAATAATGAATCCCTCTGGATATTGTATCTCAAAAAAATGGCTTTTGGGTGCCATCTCTTCCTCCCCAATGACCACCTTCTTCATTCCTTTGACTGCTGATGTAGATGCCTTCTTTGGTGCCATTTTCACCCTATAAATGTCCCCTCTTCAACTCTATAACTCTACAAATCAAACCCTATCTCGATTCAATTATGCCCTAGGTGGAAAATTTGTAACCTAACCCTTTTTTGTCTCCTTTCTTTGCTCAAACCCTTCACCACCAGGGATGTAAGTTTCTTATCACATAGATCTAGTTGTCACTCCTAGTTTCACATCCTTCACACCTTAACTTGATTACTCAGCTCTTCACACTTGTCTCTTCTCTCAAATAATCTTAGTTGTAATGGTAAAAATGAATCAACATCCTATCCTTATATAAAATTTTCAAATTTTAATGCATTTATTACTCCTTCACCTACCAAATATCTCCTCATTCATTGAAAAAATTTGTTTGTTCCATGCGGTACATCTTCACACCCAGCTATAACCTTCTAGCGTGCTTTCCTACCCTCTGGTCACAAACTTCTCTTCAGCACGTGCTCCTGCACCTGAGTACCTCATCACTGTACCTTCCATTTTCCTGAGGATGGTAAGGTGTATTTTAATGGTGTGTAATCATAAACTCATCTAAGAGGAACTTGATTGTCTCATTTAGAAAGTGTGTACCTCTATCACTTGTCAAGCTTAGGGGAAATCCATATCTTGTAAGAACATTCTCGCATAGAAACCTAGCTACTGTAGCTTCCGTACATTATTTGGTAGGTGCCACGTGAGATAATCTATGCAAGTAATGATATAGCGTGATTCAGTCCTGTGCACGGCTGGCAAAATGGGTCCTAAAAAGTCAATGGCCCATTTCTCAAATGGTTCGGCACTAGTAATCAGTTTTAAAGGTATCTCATCTCTTTTCCCTGGTTTTCCTAGGTGCTAACAATGATCACATGCCTTACAATATTCTTTATAGTCTTTATACAATGTCTCCCACCATAATCAAGCAATTAAGATCTTCTGGGAAGTCGCATCTCCTGCATAATGGCCTCCTGTAATACCACCATGAGCTTCTTTCATGATATTCTTACACTCATACTCTAACACATGACGATGTAATACTTCATCTCTGGCTAGCTTATAAAGGTCACCACTAATTAACATAAATGGTACCACAGATATATCAAGCTACTTATTTTCAAATGTTTTCATTCCTTCTGGTTCCATACCTGTTTGTAGAAAGACAACAATGTCTTCTAATTTTGTGGAAACACGTTATAACCTATATAACTATGCATCCGACATTGTTTCTTTAATTGTCTGTGCATCCTCTCCTGAATTGATTCTATATAAATGGTCTGGTCCAGAATTGCTTTTCCCTGGGTTCACCATAATTGTGAAGTCAAAGTCTTGAAATAAAAGCACCCATCTGCATATGCGCCCTTGTAAGACATGATTGTTTACCAAGTACTTCAATTCCATGTGATCTGTATAAAACACAAATGGTGTAGCTAACAAGTATTGTTTAAACTTATACAGTGCATAGATCATTGATAAAGATTCACACTCTATAGTTGTATAATTCTGTTCAGCAGGAGTCAGCTTCCTACTAACAAAACAGATTGGATGATCTATAATACCTTTACTAGGTTTAGCTAACATAGTGCTAATGGCCATACCAGAAGCATCCACATGCACATGAAATGGTTTATCCATTGAGGGAAAGCGTAGAATGGGTGTGGTAGTAAGTTTCTCTTTTAATACCTCAAATGCGTGATACTACGATTCTCCCCAATAAAATGTAGCTTTCCCCTTTAGTAACTCTTCCAAGGGTGCAACAATTCTAGCATACCCTTTTATGAATTTTCTATAACATCCTATATGACCTAAAAATTTGTGCACCTCACTTTGATTGGTAGGCATTTCCATGCCTAAAATGACTGCAACCTTGGTTGGATCAACTAGTAAACCTTCCTTGCAAATTGTATGTCCTAACACTATCCCAAATGGCATAGAAAATATGCACTTCTTGATGTTCAAAGAGATACTCAATTGTCTACATTGTTCAAACATTAAGCACATATTTCCACAATGATCTTTCACAAGCCCATATACTGTCCAATCATATAGGTAGACCTATAAGAAGTTGTGAATAAAATCTTTGAAATTCCTAAACAATTATCCGTGAGAATACAACAGGCACATTTTTAATCCAAAAGGCATCACAGTATAGTAAAAAATTCCCCATTTAGTCGTAAATGTTGTCTTTTCTTGATCCTCCTGAGTGATCCTAACCTGATGATACCTGGAAAATCCATTTTTGAAAGAATATATTTCATGCCCTATAATTCCTTCTAGTATTTCCTCAGTGAATGGTGCAAGGAATGGATCTGTGACTCATGTAACATTCAGCTCCCTATAGTCCACAAATATCCTAATCCGTCTATCCTTCTTGATACTGATCACCATTGCGATAACCCATTCTGACTCATCAAGGGGCTTGATAATTCCAGATTTCAACATTTTATCAATTTTTTCCTTTACCTTTTCATGTAAATTAGGATTCATTCTATAAGGCCTCTTTATAACTGACCGTGCACCATCCTTAAGTTTGATATTAATTTCCCCAAGTGATTCATGCACACTCTTAAGTTCATGATATCCTCAAGGGAATAAGTCTTGATAATACCTGAGTAACTCAATGATTTTTGATACCTCTGAGTCTAACTAGTAATCTCCAATTATGGCCTCCTTAGGCTTAGCATTTGAACCTATATTCACCTTTTTTGTCTTCATGGGTTCGTGGTAGGCACACATATCCTTATCTGCACTATCCAAGACCTCATGCACCCCTTGTGAATGTTCAATATCTAGGTTCTCAACTTCCTCGTCATCCACGATGTAGACCATCTTTCCTTTCTCCTTCTCAAGGCAAGCGCATTTAAGTGGTTTGGAATCTATTTCTTCTTCCTTTTCAAAACATGCTTCAAGCTTTGTCTCATTGAATAATTCCTGAATATGCTCTTCTACTTTTACACTATCTCCCATAGTTAAATGCTTTATAAATTTTAATGCCTCTACTACAGGAGGTTTAGTTGAGAAGTATTCAAAAATCTGGATCATACCTGCAGTCAAATCTTACCAGTTCCCAGTTTCTCTATGTAGTTTTTCATATACATACCAAGCACGTGTACATCCTTGTAGCGTGGAATAAAATCTATGCACCTAGAGTGAGGGTGGTAATGATTCCTGTCCTATTGTCCATAGTCTCTCACACTACTGAATGTGATGCTGAACAAGTTGATCACCATGATAAGTGCAGATCTGCGTAGGTGCATTGTTCCTTATAAACCTAGTATACAAAGATATTCCAATGTATTCCTAGCTTATAAGATTATCTATGTGGGCTACCCACCAATGTGCTGCTGTCCCACGTAGTGTAAATACTAACATATCCCTTCTCTTAACTTGATTTGTCCACTGTGTTTCCATGGCCTTCAAAAATGCAGGGAGATATTCTGCGCCTATATACCAAGGTACTGTGCCACCTATCTGTCAAATTGAATTAAGTCCATTATTATGTGCAACCATGATTTTCACCTCACACCCTATTAATTTATATTTATTATGAGCCCAATTGTCACAAGAAATACTCGTAGTATCACTAATAGAATGAGAATCATCCCACTGTAGGATGCCTTCTTTTGATGGATCATTAACCTCTGGGTCCTGAATAATGCATACATAGACTCTGTTTAAGTCCTCCTCACTTAGAGGAGCAACATATGTCGTAGACTTCCCATATGTTAAAGTTATCAGAACCCTTTCCCCCTTGTTTTCAAAGCTGATATACCCCGTATTGAATCTCAAGTCAGCATTATTTACTTAACACCATGGGCATCTAAGCAAGGCTGGAAAATTGTCTGCTTCTGCAAGTGCTAACACCTCAAAATCCCTAGTAACCTTTGCCCCTTGTATAGCTATAGATGCATCCTTTAAAACTCCTATGAGAGTGGCCTTAGTCCGGTTTTCCATAAAGAACACATTCGATAATGGCTGCAATGGAGGCCTCCCCATTTGTACCCAAGCATCTAATGTCACCACATTTACTTCCGCATCTATATCAATCAATATATTGCTCAACAACCACCCATCCACAACAACATTCAGAGTAATTTATTTGTCATAATCAATGCTATTAGGGGAAAGATTTGCATGTAAAATCTGTCGTCCAGTCTCAAGACTTGCGCACAGAGTGTTCCCTTTCAACCAACTTCCCAATAGTGGAATAATGTTCTCCTGGTGCAACATCTTGCACACCTCCAGAAGATCATCGATACCAGTTTGGATTGTCTCTGATGCTTTGTTTTTCTCCTTTAGGTACTGTATCTCACCCTGAAGATTCCTTAGCACTTCCACGATATCCTAGTAAACTTCCTTCTGATGAGCAGGATCTAGGTACCTCGCATGCAAAACCTCCTCCTTGGTAATCGTAGGCTTCTGGTACAATGCCTCTAGCGTGCGTGCTACTTGAACGCATGTAGTGATCTTTACTTTCAACACCTCAGGTCTTTTTGTTATCTTGGGCATCCATTGGTCTTCTACCATGTGCTGGATTATAACCATCCCGATGCCTTTGTTTTCTTGCTTATGTTGTTTACTTAGATGCTCATATAAGTATGGGCAATCTTCATAGCTATGGTTCTTCCCGTAGAAAGAACATGCATTATTCTGAGGACATTCATGCCTATAGTGATCAGGGGATCCACACGTATAACACGTTCCATGAGGGAACTCTCCTCTTCTTCCACCATGGATGTGTCCTCCATATCCACCATGATATCCACATCCCCTTCCATGACCCCCTTCAAAATGCCCCTCATTCCTATCATAGCACGTTTGAGTATGATCCTGATCATGGTGCTCATTCCTACCATTAGAATTATCTATTATACCTGTCTGTCATACTCCAATGTCTATGGAATCTTGGATCTAACCAATCAACCAACAATCCTCAGTATCATGGGTCATGGACCTACAAATCTTACAAAAGTAGGATACATTCTTCCTTATCGCGCGCTGTAACAAAGGACAGTGGCTATGATCATGATTCAAATGGAAAATTTCACAGTATAGTAATAATGAACGTACAGATTTATGAGGACAACTATCCTTGGTGTGACCTTCCACTTCACAATTTGTACACCAAATTCCTGAGTGCGTTTCATGGGTTGAATTTGCTGACATATTTTCTAACTACTTAGCCATAGCTGCAATCTGTGATTCTAGGAATGGAATGACTCCAGTGTCAATGCTCCCAACTACCTTAGTGCGCAAGGCTGCTTCCAGTGCTTCACGTGGATCCATGTATGTCTTATGTGATAGCAGCCTCCTAAAATATGTAATCAATCCTCCAATGAACCATTGTGCATGTTGGCTAGCATGGATATCATAAGACAACTTAGATAAAATTGTCTTAAAACGAGCATCATACTCACGTACACTCTCAATAGTGTGTTGCTTGATATCTTTGAGCACACTTATACTCTTCTGCTCAAACTCAGGAATATGGAGCTCTTTGAAGAAAGCATCTCTCAGTGCTGCATAATCCATGCAAGTTTGATCAGGGTCAAATTTCCTATACCAATTGTAGACGTGCCCCTGTAATGTAGTAGCGAATTGACTTTCCTTTCACTCAATAGTTGTAATCCCTTTAGTGCGCCACAAGATTTCACACATATACACATGTTTGGCAGCATCCTCTATACCTCTATATTTAAGGAGACAAAGGGACATCTCCATGTAGATATTTTGTGGTTGCTACGGACCTTAACCACTTGACCTGGAACCTCCTGTGTTCCCTCTGCCTCCAGAACCACCAGACCCACCAGAACTAGAACCACATAAACCTCCTGATCCACCACTTGTAGTTGGAATAGGGCATGTAGATGTACTCATGTGTGTTCTGACAGTAGTACTATAAAGAACCCATACAGTCTGTGAAGCAGTTCCACTTCTAGAGGTGAGTCCAGTATTCTACGCACTTACATTCTGGGCGGATGATGTGCCTAAGAATGCTCCTCCATATAACATTGAAGTTGTCTATCCTACCATTGATGTACTTGATCCTTGACTTACTCCTGCTCTCCTACTTCCCAAGTTAGCTTGCTGGTTACTTGTCATACTAGATACTAAAAAACCAAGTGCAAAAGCTAGGTCACCAGGTGGATTAAGATGCACGCCTATGGCCCAAGTAGTCTCTGTTGGCGTACTTCCATGCGAGGCCAAGATGGGATCTCTATCATGATTTCTAAGATGGGGGAGTTCTTGCTGTTCTGGCTCCATGTCTTCTACGTGAGCCATAAATCCTTCACGAGCCAACTCTCTCCTCAATGCCATACTTTTTGCAATGGAATGCTGCTTCTCTATTTCCCTCTCGTGTGCATCATTATACTTAAGCCACCTTTCCTCTCTCTATTTTTCTGCCGCTTGGTCCGCCATATTAATACCAAACTTGTTCCTGCCTTCACGCGTGGTGAAGTTTAGCTAGCCATCAGTTTACTCTCCAGGTTCAAAGTTACCATTAAGATCTTGATCGCCAATGGAATACCATGCAAATATGTTCCTCTTGGATACCTCAAAAACTTAAATTCAGCGACCGTTGGGAAAGAGTAGGTCGAAATTGAGTATTCCATAATATAATTGTTTAGAACACCACGAAACCACGTATCCACCACATGAGTCCAAATCAGATCAACATCATAAAGAGCTTAAAATTCTTCATGTGTCCAAACAAGTGCATGATACCTCTAATTCCACTGAGATGCATAAGCAGTAAGCCACTCGTATAGTTCTACTGGAAAGATAGCGAAAAATCTCTCATATAAACTATCATAGTGGTTCTGTTCTACCCAAGTGCGTGTGTTAAACTTAGATCCACTACTGAACTGATGTGCATACTCTTCCTTTAGATTGTGTATCCATTCCTCAATACTTGCTAGAGTTAGTCAGTACCTCTTCATCGCGAACCATCCTGAAAACAACTGAAAAAAAGGTCCCGGTAACGGAACCAATGATGCAGCCTAGAATTTGCAAGATAACACCCTAGCTGCACTGGCACATCACTCAGCCTAGATCGAGTGCTCACCTGAAGCATGCAAAGGTACCAGATTCCTGAGTTCCTCTTTAGGGTTGTTGTAACAAGATGACACATGATGAAGAAATAACCATAAAGACTCATGACTAATCCATCATTCTACAGTGCATGTTACCCACAGATCTATGAAAGAACAAGCTTAAACAGTAATCATGATTGAAACACTAACATGCACTACTAAATTACACAGAATAACACTTAGATTTAGCCAATATCCTCCATCTATCAATAAGTATAGAAGCTCCTTCTAGTATTGTCAATTCATCTTAAGGCGCATATGAATCTGATACACATATTCAGAATCATACATATATATCTATATATCTTTTCCTCACACATACAGATCTCTCTTACTATGCACCTAATCATCATATATATATATATATATATATATATATATATATATATATATGGTGGGGTCTTTCCCTTCACCGCTTAACTACTCTAGAAATAGGTCATATGATATTATTAGCCATACGCCATTTACAATTATAGCCACACATGCAAGTGCACTATCTATAGTCATCTTATAGTTAATTGAAGTGTCCATTCTATTCTTAGCTTGTTTCTATGCATAGAGGCTCTGAGCCACTCTTCTAAATATGGACAGTGAATGGCGCGCACATCTCTACATCGTTGATGTGTTATGCATGCCATCTTCCAAAAATATATCCTCATACCCAAAATCAGCTAAGTCCTAAAATCTGAACTTTCCTTCCGCACGCGGGTCCTTCCATTCTTTCCACGCCTTCAATCCTAGCCTTCTATCCTGTGCGGACTCCTTGTGTGATCTTTTCCAAGTATTCTTTGATCAACAATCAAGAACATTTTATCAACCCAAAATGAAACAATCCAACACTAAGACATTAACCTATGCCAAAGCTAAACCCAAAACATCAAGACATCAACATACTTGAACTTTATTATCTCAGGCATCTACTTCCTCTTCAAATACCAAGACATTCCGCAAGGACAAAGATCCTCCTAAGGTTCTGGGGGAATCATATGTTGAAATTTTTCAATATTTATTATGAATTTCCGCAATCACACTTCCTGCTATTAGGGCATTTAACCCAAATAACAAGAAGGCCTTGTGGTTTAATCCTAACCTCCTCTGTGTATATCACTGTGCCCCTGGGCATGACACTGAGCACTGCAGATAATTCCAAGCCATCGTCTATGGCTTCATTAAGGAAGAATACCTTCTCCCTAAGCCAAATCAATCTCTTCCTGCCACTCCAACATCTACACATTTGACCTCATCCATCCAAATACTAAAGTCCCATGGTTCTTCATAATATTTCACAGCCATCGAACCTATAGATAATTTTTTTTCTGAGGATAGCCCCCTTTGTTCATCAATGTTGTTTGGGTTGTCCACTCGGTCTAGCCAATGTGAGGCCTAAATAACCAACTCAACCAAAAGCTAAAAACTTCATTTCCATCCCTCCTCTACAGGAATTAACCTCGACATCAACACCTAAAGTTTCCATCTTAGCAAAATCTAAGCCTATTGAACATATTATAGTTAAACAAATCCACTAAGATTTAGTCAAGATGTCTCTCTACGAGCTCATCCAAAGCTCGCCATATCATAAGTAGGATCTTACTGAATCCTTAAAGCACATTCTAACATCCAGTGATGAGGCTCATCCCTTCGTATCCCTTGTAGGAGCACTCAAATCTTCTATTACCATTTCATTTGATGATGCTAAGACTTTGGATATCCCACTGGAAGAACATGATCTTCCCCTCTTTATCACAAACAGGATTAATGACACATTCAATGACACGTTCATCCGACGGTCCATGATTGATAGTGGAGCAAGCATCAATATCCTCGCATCACATACTTTTTATCAACTTAAGATACCAAAGGCCGCTGTTTCCCAAACACCGGCGATCCTTTGTGCTTATAACGTTGTTTTTGCTCCTACCTTAGGAACATTCATTCTTCCTATCCACATTTGTCAGAAGCTCCTCCATGAGGTCTTTTACATCATAGAAGGATAATTTTAATACAATGTTCTCCTTAGAAGACCTTGGATCCACGCTATGCTTTGTGTTCCCTCTACACTCCATTATTCCCTTGAGTACGAGCATGAGGGGAAATGTTTTTCACTTCCCGGGGATGCTCCTCCCCTTCCAGGTGTGCAACATGACCTATAGACTAAATGATGTACTTGTTCCCAAGAATGATTCATCTACACCATCCACCAGCTCAACTATTCCCTCATCTAAACTCCCTGATGACGATACTATGGGTAAGGTAATGGAAAAACTTACAATGGGGAAGTATCATCTCCTCACACTCAACACCTTGCATACTCCCCATCATCTTGGTAGACCTGATAAGCTCCCCATGTACCAACCAAATGTTGGGGATGTAGACCTGATAAGCACCCATGTACCAACCAAATGTTGGGGATGTTATTTCTTTCATTCTACCACATCTTCGCACCAATCTCATTTATGGTGGCTTTGATACCCCCTCTTCTCACATTGATGATATTTTGCATGCTAAAACTTATACTGATGGTTTTTGGCTCCCTTAAAATTCCATCTTTTTCCCATACCTATCTCTACCATTGTGCATGGAAGGTATTTGACATGTGATACTATGAGTAAGGGTCCACACAGCATCATTATTAATCAATGCCATAAGCCTCACGAAAGGTTCAGGTTAGGCTACTAGGAGCATTCCCCTAACCCCATTCCACCATTTTGAGATATTCATAGACATGCCTTCTCCACCTTCTCCATATTTTATGACTCTCAAAGACATGGACATTCCTTCCCTACTTTCTTCATCTTTTCTGACTCTCAAAGACATGGAAATGGATGACACCATTTCTATTACCTCTGATTTTTTTTAGTCTCCACCATAACTCTAGGGCCAGTCACCTATTAGTGTGAGAAAAAGACTAGGTCCCTTCCCCTTTACCATTAATGAAAAATTACAACACCCCTAATTGCTTGTGATTTATGTGTGAGGAAATCAATGTAACTTGCATAACATGGGATTATCCTGCAGTGTGGTATGTTGTAAGTAGAATAATTCTCTAGATAAATCCAAATTCTTCTCTTAACCTAGTGCCAACTTCTCCAAAGTGCAGAGAATGTCAAACTAAACTAATATTTCCCTAATTATTTCCAAGGAGACAAGGATAAAAGAATGCATAAAAGTAAATCTACTCTAAGAGAAGGTGATGCACCAAGAAAGGGAGTGCGACAATCTGAGTGAGTGAACAATAGGAAGTAAAACAAGGTGAGAGAGGGTAGGTATAGGTGCCAAAGTCTAACAACAATATTTAATTCCCTAAATTCATAAAGCACAACAAATTAAAAGGTCCTGCAAAGAGAAGGATAAAAGATGCACATATACCTACAAACATAATGGAAGGAAAAAGATGCAATATAACCTTGAATTAGGGAAAGAAAAGCCACAAAACAATAATTTTATTGCTCGAAAACATGCACAATCCATTACAATATAGGCAAAAGGAAAAATCCTTTACAATAAGCCCAAATTCAAGGCCTTTAACTCACAATATCTCTGGAACAATTTTGACAGAGTTCCTTTGTAAAACAGAATGAATCCCCTCAAAATGAGGTGAATTTTACAATATATAGAATAAGAGCCTTGAAATTTCCTCACCAGCTGACATTAATTTCATTAAACAGGTATGGGAGGCCATACGAATTTGGTACTTTTCTTGCACGAAAAGTCATGGGTGCCATGCCTCATTAATTTGGTAGTTGAAAAACCTTGTATCTCTTCCATTAATTCCTAGTTTATTCCTGCACTCGGCTGATTGTATGTATTTTCTACTCCTGAATGGAACCATAACTGACATCTCTGGTGTCATCCAGTAGTATAAATGTGATTGGATGGTAAAATGACAACATGACAAGAAGAATTCTCACTCTTGGGACAGGTTAAAATCCTACTGTCAGCCATTAAGAATCGTATATAAATACTACCAGGACCCTACTGTTGATCAACGGCTCCATCACCTCCTTTGTGCAACTGATCTGGTAGCTCTTCTTGGTGACCTTATTCTAAATGCTGGTTTTCCACTACCGGACAATAACATCACTATACAAGAAGCTACCAGTTCTTCTGCATTGTTTAACCTGTGATGTGACCCACTGGTTTTAAAGGATGCTACTAGATGACAACATGATGTGCATCAAAAGTGCTACCACTGGTAGCATCCATTCCTTCTACCGGAAAGTAGCACATAAAATGCTACCAACCGGTAGCACCTGTGATGCTACTGACAACATTTTACCATTTTTACCCCTTTTTGGCTTTGTACCTTCACTACGGCTAAGACCAGATCTCTGTGAGTTTACCGTTTCAAATTTCAAAGTGCTTGACCCATCAACCACCAACTTTTAGACCTGTTAAGTTGTCCATTTTTCAGGGGTGTAAAAAATGGATAACAATTGGTGACTCGTGGGATGATCTGCCTGCTAGATCTGAAAGACCAATGACCTTGTTGTCCATTGGGCATGGAGTCATTCTGAAGTCTTAAACTAATCTAACACCTAAAATTCACCCCTCAAAATTTTGAAACACTGTTGGGGCTTGTCATTTCTCAAAACCTTGGGATGGAGACTAATTAATATTCATCACAAGACCCTGCCTAAAACTAGAAAGTGCAAGAGCAACAAAGGCACAACTATATACAAAAAACAAATTCATACACATCCCAAGTGGAATGTACAGAGAGTGCACCAGCACTTATTACAAAGAAACCTAAACTAAACAAAGCAATGTGCTACAAGAACTTGGAGGAATTATAAATCTAAACTAATATGAATAAGAAGGATATTTCACTTAATAAAAATGTTTAGATATATTCCATTGACTGGAATTGTAGTTCTTCTCCATCCATCCTTGATAGCTAGAAAGTGTTGTTTTCTTTGCAACCTAAAATCATATAAGGGCCACTCCATATTACATCAAACTTAGAGTGCCTTCCCATTTTTTCCCTATTTGCATCCCATTTTAGGACCAAGTCTCCCTCTTGGAAGTTTCTAGCCTTTTCCTTCTTGTCAAAGCACCTCTTGATCAATGCTTGATCCTTCTCCATGATTTGCACAACTTGGTCCCTCAGCTCCTCCAACTCCATGAGCTATACATATCTAGCTTCCATGGGTTCAAAATTGGATAGCTCTAGCTTCTTCATGAGCTCCAATGCGGTAAATTCGAGGGATATAGGAAGCCTTTCCTCCCTTCCATAGACTAACCTTTAAGGAGAGTTCCCTGTTGACTTCTTGGGAGTAATTCTATCAGCCCACAAGGGCTGATTTCAACTTGGTGTGCCAAGTTCTCTGGTTCTCATCTAGAGTCCTCCTTATGATTTTCAAAAGATTTTTGTTGGTGGACTCAGCCTGCCCATTACCTTGTGGGTAGTAATTTGAAAAGGTGCTCAAGTATATCCCATTTTTGACTTCCCACTCTATGATCTTGAAACCTAGGAAATCCAAATCATCATCTGATATAATGGTGGCTGGTACTCCAAACCTTGTCACTATCCCTTCATAAAAATCTAGTATGATGGCTCATTTTCTTCCTTGAGTGTAGTGCCTCCGTCCACTTGGTGAAATAATATGTGGCTGTAAGGATCCACTTGTGTCCTAAGCTAGAATTTGGATTAATCACCCCAATGAAATCCATCCCCCATTGCATGAATGGTTCATTTACAGAAATGGGGTGGAGTGGAAGGGCTGCTAACCTCTCTTTTCCTATGAAGAAGGCACACTTTTTACACTTCCTAATCCATGCATAACAATCATGAAAAAGGTTAGGCCAATAATATCTTGCCTTCATAATTCTAAGAGCTATCACCCTTGGGGAAAAATGGCCACCTATTTCTCCATCATGAAATTCATGTAGCACCTTCTCTATCTGATCTACCTTGAGGCACCTTAGGAGGACACCATTTACATATTTCTTGAACAAGATACCATCAACCAATGCAAAGGGGATACAATGGATCCTGAAATACCTCCTTTTTTCCTTTCTTAACCCTTGAGGATTTTGACCTATTTGAAGGAAATGGACTATATCCTGAGTCCAACATGGTGTAGGCATGTCATCTACTACCAGTTCTTGACTGTCTTGTAATACCAAAACAACTTCTTCTCTACCACCTGACTCAACATGTTTTCCCGAGGCTAAATATTCACATAATCCCTTGCCCTTGACCAGCTTGGTCACCCTAATATCAATGTCATATTCCATGACCTTGGTTACCCAACCAACCCTTTTTTCATTGAGGTCCTTGTTTAAAAGAAAATCCTTTATACCAACATGTGTGACTAGAAGATGAATCCTATTATTTGACACTAAATGTCTGAACTTATTCAAAATTCTAATCACAACAAGGACATGTTTCTCAATGAATGAATATCTTACCTCATAGTCCACAAGGCCTTGGCTGAAGAATGCAATAGGTTGTTCCAGTCCTTCCTTATTCTGCTACACCAAGATTGCAGAGATGGTGTCCGAACCACTAAAGGCATAGAGAAATAAGTCTTTGGATAAGTCCAGATTAATGAGAGTTGGAGCTTGAGATATGGCCTACTTGATAGCTTTGAAACTCTCTTTTCCCTTTGCTATCCATTTGAAAGCTAAATTCTTCTTCAACATCATCATTAAAGGCTTCACAAGAGTGGAAAAATTTGGTACAAACCTACGAACAAAGTTTATCCTCCCCAAGAAGCTTTGGAGATCCTTCTTATGACTTGGAAATGGTAGAGCACGGATGGCTTCTACCCTCTCCAGATCAATTATCAACCCTTTCTTCGACATGATATGGCCTAGAAGTTTACCCTCATGTGTCCATTAATATGCAATTTTTTTGGGTTCAAGGACACTCCAAGCCTCCTACACCTTTGGAAGACCTGTCTGAGATGAAAGAGGTGACTTTCTGCATTTTTAGAAAATAAGTGATGTCATCAAGATAGAAAAGCACTATTTTATTTAACAACCCCCTAAACGCCATATCCATTACTCATTGAAATGTTGCTCCAACATTTGATAGCCTAGATGGCATCTTCCTGTAGGCATAGGTGCCCCATTTTGTGGTGAAGGCTATTTTGAATTGATCCTCCTCTTTCATCATAATCTAATTATAGCCTGAATATCTGTCCAAGAGGGAGAATCTTTTTTGAACCAACCACTACCTACAAAATCTACTCCATGGAGGGAAGTGGATAGTGATCCTTGAGGGAGGCCCTGTTTAAATCCTGAAAATCCATGCACAACCTGATTTCCCCATTCCTTTTTCCTAACTAAGACCAAATTTTCTACCCAACTTGAGTGCTTGATCAAGAAAATGATACTCACCTCAATGAGCTTGTTCAGCTCCTTCATGAGAGGCTCTATACGAGGGTTGACTGACCTTTTCTTTTTCCTGACAGGATTAGCCTCCAGATTCAACTCAATGGTGTGTTGTGCCAATTTTGGGTTAAAACCCTTCAAATCCTCATAGCTCCAGGTGAAAACATCCAGGAATTCCTGGAAAAGCTGCACAAAGTTGTACTTTTCCTGTTCATTGCTCATCTTGCCCATTTGGAGCGTCTTACCTTCTCCAACCAAAATGGGCTCAGAATCCTCCTTTTTGAATTGAATGTTGGCCTTCTCCTTTCAGAATTGGTTTTTTGGGTTGAAAATTGACTCTAGAGTCACCAACCCCTTTGGAAATTTGTTTTTTCCACAGATGCACCACTTGATCCCCATACTGCTGCTCCAATTTCTCCTGATTTTTAGCTGAGAACTCAACCTCCTTTGTAAAAATTAATGATCTGTTGATCATTCTCAAATACCTTCTAGGTTGTGTTATTATCTGGTATAACTGGCCTTACAATTACATGAATATGTGGTTTCACTTTATCTCTCTTGATACTTTCCACCACATCAAATGTTGCTCCAATTACTGTGAGCCTATCTGCAGCCTCATTCCTTTTCCTTGGTATGGCCTGAATGTTGAATGCATCAAAATATTCCATGAGGTCCCATACCTGATGCTTGTAGGATTTTAGCAGATCATTCTTAGCAGCATGTTTTCCTTTAACCTGGTTGACAATCAACTCACTATCCCTAAAAAATTACAAGTTTCTTATACCACTTTTCCTTGTCCAATGCAATCCATGTATCAAAGCTTCATACTCAGTTGTATTATTTGAACAAGAAAACTAAAAAATGGAAAGTTGAGTAGTACTTCATACCTTGTGGTGAAAAAAGCATTGCACCTCCTCCAACACCCTGCCTGCTCCTTGAACCATCAAAGAACAACTGCCACACTTCATTAACATTCTCATTTTCTAGCTTGGTAAGGTTGGGGGTGGGAGGTTCTCTTCATGTAGACAATAAACTCCCAACTCAACTTCTTCCATTTCCTTGTATGGATCAAAAGCATGTCTCCTATGAGCCCAATCATCAAGCGTTAGGTCCAGAATGATTCCAACCTTTTTGTTTTCCTCTTGAGCCTCCAAACATTCTTCTTGATTGAATATGGTACAATTTGCATTGATTGGGATGGGCACATAAGGCTCAATGTGAAAATTGGAAATTGGCTCTAGCCTAATCCTAGTCTTAGCTCCATACCTTGTTCTAAATAAAATGTGTGACCAATCAAGATGATAGGTACCCACCAATCTTGGCTATAAAATTCCCTCGAAAGGCATAAGAAAATAGTGGTGGAAAATCAATCACCGATACATCCTGTAGAACTGTGACATTCAGGAAAGCATGGAGCATGTAAGGATTAGTTCTTTGATCACTCCAACTATGCCTACTGCTGTCCCATCCAATTGTACTACCCCCCTCAATACCAGTTCATATTTTAAGCCCTAATTTATCTATGATTTTATTTGGCATTACTAAGTTGTGCTCACCCCTGAGTCGATCATGTAATTTTGCACTAACTTATCTCCAATGATCAATGAGACATAGAACAATTGAGGATTCACATTCTTACCTGAATGACCTTCTCCTTGTTGTGATAGTGTTAGTAAGAACCCTCTCTTGATTTTTGGATGGCTCATTAGAAGGGGACCAATTTTCCATAGCAGCTTGCAACAAATCTCACTGCCCTAGAATTGCCAAAGAATCCCACATGGAAATGCTGACATTAGTCTTCTTCATCTAATTGATGATATTAAATGGGGGTGGGTTTTTCTTTTTATGACCCTTGCTCGACATGATATTTTCTAGTACCTGGGTTGGTCCATGAGCTATCACAACTGGTATCCTGGGTTGATTCTACACATTAGGGGCTACTACAATAGTTTCCTTGGGTTGGATTTGTGGATTAGGAGCTGCATTTGGCCTGTTAACTCCTTGTTGAGTGAGAGTGGGGCTGAGAAATAACTGGACTAGATGATTTTCCCTCCTCTATGTTCCTTTTCTTAGACCGTGTATTGGAAGCCACACCCTATAAAGGAGATTGATTAACTCTACAAAAGTCCTCCGTCTACCAATTGACCAGCTTGGTTTCAGTTAGAGGAGTCTCTTGCTGATTTTCTTGTTGATTTTATTCCTCACTTGGCTCTTGGACCACCCCAATGGTCTGCACCATCAAGGCTTGATTCAGAGCACCATTGAAGCACGTTGATTGATTATGAGGTAGATTACAGGGGTAACACCATTCATACTCTTGTGTAATGTTGTTATGAGCTAGAACCATGGCCCTTGACATTGAAACTACATTTGGATTATAAGGCTGAAATGGCCTGGTAGTTTGAGACTACCCTTGGTTTGGATTTTTCTTTGTTTCCTAAGTGGGAGGCCTGTTAGGCTAATATGGGGGCCTATTCATTTGAGCTTGGGGTTGGTAAGGTCTGGAGCTCTGATCTTGCTGCCTTTTGATTGTCACCAACTCATTCCCCAAATTCTACAGTTGCTTCATGACTTCTTGGAGTTCCTTGGAAGTACTAGAAGAAGTGGAGGCCTCACTATTGCTCTTATTTCTAGGGGCTAGAATGGGGGCTATTTTAGGTGCTTGACTGGTAGAAGGGGTCCCCAATTCTAGATATAAAGGCATAGGTGGCCTAGGCACCAACTTTCCTTCTTGAATTAAGCAGTTCTCCACTCTGATAGCTATATCATATGCCCCTGACAGTGTTGTTCCCCCCATCAATTATATCATCATAGCTATGTCATAATTTAGAGCCCTCAAAAAGTAGAGGAACACACCTTCCACTTATAGCCTCATGGAAATAAGGATTCAACCCAATGTCCACTAGAACCTAAAGTTGAAGTCAACTATCTACTCATTTGGGGCCCTCTTGATTGTGGTTAATTGTTCCAACAAAGATAGATTATCTACGTTCTCTCTGAACTGGTTACACAGGGATCAACACAACAAATCCTAGTTTGTAATCAACCCTACTGTTAGGATCCTAAACCATTACAATTCCTTACCTTTAAGAGAAAAATAAAGGATCCTCACTATAACATCCATCTCATTGATCTTGTTAATGGTGCAGACATTCACAATGTCTTGAATATGATCAATGGGGGTTGTATGATTCTCCCTAGTGAAGTAAGGAATGATCTTCAATGCTACCACTGTAATAAGATTATGTGCATTGAGGGCGAGTGGACTACCACCTGTGAAATTGACATAGGTATTTGGTCTGGATACGGTGGTGGTTGCTATAGATGTGCCATTATGATTGGCCTGAGAACCCTGGTTGATTGAAGGAAGGGTCAACCTGGTGGAGGTGTTGATAAGGTTCTATTTGGTGGAGATGGAGACTGTTGTACTCTTCTTCCTCTCCTTCCTCTTCCTGGTGATAACTGCAAGTATTCAAAGACACCTTCTTCTCTTGCTTTGGACTGTGTTTGAATCCTTCTCATGAACTTGAACCACCAGTACTACTGAAACTAGTTGATTTTATATTTGGAGTCACCATATGTGTTACTGGAAAGCCTCCAAAGGCTATAAATTCACCAAGACACACACCTAATCCTGACGAAATAGAATTATTGACTTCTGTCCCATTGGGCATGCCAAAACTGTTAATGCAAAATTACAACACCCCTGATTGCTTGTGATTTGTGTGTGAGGAAATCAATGTAACCTGCATAACATGGGATTATCCTGTAGTGTGGGACATTGCAAGTAGGATAATCCTCCAGAGAAAGATGACTTCTTCTCCTAACCTAGTGCCAACTTCTCCAAAGTGCAGAGAATGGAAAACTAAACTAATCCTACCCTAATGCTTTCCAAGGAGACAGGGATAGAAAGATGCATAAAAGTAAATCTACTCTAAGCGAAGGTGATGCACCAAGAAAGGGAGTGAGACATTATAGGTGAGTGAACAATAGGGAGTAAACAAAGTGAGGGAGGGTGAGTAGAAGTACCACAACTAAAACAATATTCAGTTCCCTAGATTCATAAAGCACAACAAATTAAAGGTCCTGCAAAGAGATATAAACATGCACAATATACTTGCAAACGTAATGAAAGGAAAAAAATGCAATATAAACTCAAATTAGGGAAAGAAAAGCCACAAAACACTGATTTTATTGCTCATAAACATGCACAATCCATTACAATATAGGCACAAGGATAAATCATTTACAACAAGCCCAAATTCAAGGCCTTTAGCTCACAATAGCTCTGGAACAATTTTGATAGAATTCCTTTGCAAAAAAATGAAATCCCTTCAAAATGAGGTGTATTTTACAATATATAGAAGAAGAGCCTCGAAATTGCCTCAATAACTAACAAGTTTCATTAAACAGGTATGGGAGGCCATATAAATTTGGTACTTTTCTTACATGGGTAGTCATGGGTGCCATACCTCATTAAGCTGGTAGTTGAACAACCTTGTACCGCTTCCATTAATGCCTGGTTTGTTATTGCGCTCGGCCGGTTACACATATTTTCTACTCCTATATGGTAACATAATCATCTTTGGTGTCGGCAGGTAACATAAATGCGGCCAGTTGATAACATGTTTTCCCCACTCCCAACCGGTAGCTTAAAATCTACTATCAGATGGTAGCATCCATACAAATGCTACCAGCAACCTTGTTTCAATCGACTGCTCTTCAACATCGCCCTTGTGTAAGTAGGCTACTGGTAGATTCTTAACCACTTCCAGGATTGTCATTATCTGTTACCGGTTGGTAGCATCTGTACATGCTACTGATCAGTATCATTTATGGTGCTACCGGTGCCTCTGCACTGTTTACCTATGTCTGTGACCCACCTATTTTTCTACCGGATGGTACCACAAAAGATTGCTACCATCGGTAGTATCCGTTCCTGCTACTACTGCATATAAAATTCTACCGTGGTAGCATTTTATGCTACCATTTTTTTCCTTTTTGGCTTAGGACCTTCACCACAACGAGTGATCTGGCAAGTTATACCCATTAACTGTCAATTTTTAGACCTAATAAGTTGTCCATTTTGCAAGGATACAAAAAATGGATAACAAATACCAATTAATACATTTTCAAACATAAATATATTTGTAATCCATCATTAATAAAGAAGATGAATACTTTACATCCATAATATTAATGATATGAACCTATGCACACTCATACAGTCTCAAGAATAAATTACATCAAGGTCTCTCAAGCTCTACACACAAGCACTGTAGAACTCTAAATCTATAAACCCCCGTCAATAAAGAAGCATTACCTATATTTATATGGTGGGGAATTTTCCTTAACTGCCTTCTTGAAAATTCCTAATAATAGGTGTGCTTACAACAAATTACATGCATTTTACATCTATGATAATAATAGATTAAGCTAAATATAGATCATGTTTGAATCCACTTTAATCCTATTATCAGACCTCTTCCATGCATGTTCTTCATCTTTTCCCTACATGTGGTTTTCCCAATTATATCTCCTTTGTGTGCACTGTAATAAATCCTATTTTTTTCTATTTTTATACCTTTCTTGGATTCCACTCAACCCATGCTTTGCAATTTTTATCCATCACTAGAAAATTGGCTAAGTCCTAAGTGATTCCTGAATGTGTGCAACCCTGTGCGCAAACCTATTTATTCCTAGTGAATGCACCTCCATTCACTAGTGTGTTCTCATCTCCTTTACTAGTGTACATTACCTTGTGCACAACCCTTAGCTCCCATACATGGCTAATACTTATCCATTTCTATAGAACAACATTACCCCACACTAGGGATATTTTCCATCCTTTGAAATACTTGTATCAAAAGAATGCAATCCAAAGGATAAATAATTGGAAGATCAAACAAAGGTGGGGTATGTACCAAATGAATAAGATAATGTCAACCTTCCTGATGCATGTGTTCAATTTATTCCAGGGGTGGCTGGATTAGTTCTGGGAACTAAGTATTTAGGATATTCTCCAAATCTTCCAACCCTAAAAGCTCCATGAAAACTGCATCTTGCACCAGTCTAGCAATATCCAACACTTGATCTAGGGTTAACTCTTCACCCTTCTCCTTCAACTCCTTGATTATCCCACCAAGAACTAATTCCATTCCATCCAAGGCATCCATATTGTGCACAACCTCTGAGCCAAGTTCTTTGAGTCTTGTCTCAAAGGCATCTCTCATGACCTTAAGCATATCCTACTTCCACACTACTTCTACCATGATTTCTACTCACCCAACCTTATTATCCTTCTTGCCTACTTGCACTTGTTTAAGCTAAACATCTTCTTCAGTGGTGTGTTCCCTTAGTATGGGATCTAAGTCTTGGTAGTTATAAAATGTGCAATCTTCTTTCTTTATAGCTTCTTTGATCCTAGTGCCCAACACCTCATATTTCTCTATCTTTTGTACGAATGCTTGTTTATTATTTTCTCTTTTCACAACCAACACTTCCTATGAATGTATTAAAAAAACCTTATTTTAATGTAAAATCATGCACACAAAATATTCTAAGTAGTAAAAATATAATATGTACTCATCCTTTGCATTATCCACCAGGTCGGGGTGGTTGTGATGGCATTTACTATTTGATTGGCCTTTTCATAAGCATACTTTATATGCTACTGTGATTCTTCTAAATCCCCTATGAGGTGTTATACCTACTCCTCTTTATCCTTATTATATTCAAGAAACACTCATATCATGACCCCCTTTTCCAAATTATGGAGCACAACTTCGACCGCCATTTTGTTCGGCACATTGTTGTCTTGCTCATTTGTTAGCTCCATGGGGTTGATTTTTACAATGAATGTTCCTAACTCCTTATTCATTTTCCTCTTAGCATATGCTTCATTATTAATCTCAAACTCTAGTTCCTCCATATGTGTTTGCATATTCCTTGACAATATCTTTCTCGTATGCATCTTCGCACCCTCTAGATCAATTATCTCCTAGCCAAATAACTCATTTCTTGGCACCGTGCTCTGAAACCTTATGCGCAACACCTTTTTTTGGTCATCAATATATCCCATCTATAGAGGTTGCATGATATCTTCCTTTTTATTCCTTCTTACACTATGCTTACCATTTGGCATAATTGTCCTAATCTCCAGCTGTGCACTACTCCCATCTCCACCTGCAAAATCTAAGCCTTCTCTAGTAGGTTTCTTCTTATCATCTCCTTTCTCTTCTTCCTCATATCCTGCATTGTGCATCTATTCATCATGTTGCACATTCTCATCCTTTGTCTCTTCCTCATCATGGGATAGTTCTTCACTGAGCATGACCTCCTCCACAGAATTTTTTTCATCACTATATACAGTGATAACCAATCATCACCTTCTCTTCCTTGGAAGGATTTTCTTCCATGCACATGGTTTTGTGGGGTGAACCCTTAGGTGATTCTAATGTCCCTATACCTTGTGTCTGCAATGTGTGACCCCTTTAAAATTTTCTCATGTGGGTATGGTCCAATGCAATGTCTTCCTCCTCTTCCTCCTCCTCTTCTTCATCCTTTCCTTTACTTCTTCTTCTTCTTATAAGGGGTCTCCTTGATGATATTTTTGAAGTCCCTACTATTTTCTTACCCCTTGGTATATCGGGAAGATGAAGGCCCATTATATTAACATAATTTATATTCTTCATCTTTGGCCTCAAGTATACATAAAATCTTGCTACCTACTTTCCTACTACAAGAGTTACATGAGTAATATCCATATTTTCTGACTCCATCATATCCACCTATGCTAATTTTGAGGGTTATACATATGTGGTGTGTAACGTGTGGAAGTATCCACCTTATCAACATCAAATATTAACTTCCATGCATCCTTAATCCTATTCACCGATGCTTGTAAGTACTTGGAAGTGAAGGAGAAGGCAATTTATATAATCGGCCCTTGTCTCCATTACTTAAGTAGAACCTTCCCAAGATGAAGTTCTGATGTAATGCCTTATTATCCAGTTCCGACGCTAACTACCTAGCTATGTGCCACTCATTATTGAATGCTTCACATATCCTCATGTAACATTTTTCCACCCGAAGTTTATATACGTTGTTGATTCCTTCGTTACATGTATATTCTGAAAACCATTGCATAAGGGATTTGTTTTCTACCAGGTATATCCATACTTTTTGCTTAACTCCATCTAACACCCCTATCTCCCAAAAAACTATTAAAATTAGTATGAAAACCCAAGTTATCTTCTCACATTTTATTAATTGGATATGCACCTCCTCTACTATAACTTCAACAATAAATCCTGTAATGTTGTAAATGGTATTTTATACCATCTTGCATGCTATGTGTAGCCAATTATTTTTCACTTAGGACCATCTCTTAGATGTTCCTAGCTTGTAGCTCAATAGATGCACTGCAACCCATGTGGTTGGGTCATTAATGGATGTGAAGTGTATAATGCAATTTCCATGTTGATAGATGAATTTATTGACTGTGGTCTTTACCCCATCATTTTCCTCCAAGTCTTGTTCAGTCTCAAGGAAAGAGCTATGAAAACCTATCACTCATCCAATCAGTTATGTGGTGATGAAAATTATTCTTCCATAAAATTATAAGAATTCCTTTTGCACACGTGACATGAGGTATTGGTAAAGTCTTTTTGGTTTTCCATAAAAGGAAAATTCATATAACCGAAGGAATTCATCACTATCTATGTCCTTATTTACTATATCATCATATACTAACTGACCCTCTGCAGTCCTCTGATACATTTTTATCAAAATATCCTTATTGATTTCACCTTCATGTGCCTCTGTGTGATGATTAGAATCACTAATGTTGTACTTAGTCAAGTGAGACTCCCATGGTTTCCCTACTAGTACCTCTAGAGGGTATTACATATTTAAGAACCACTCTTCTAGTGTGTCCTCAAAAATAGGTTTCTTGTTCTTGCCCTTTCCATTTCCTTTGGGTGATATGGTGGGTGTTTTCTTTGGCGCCATTGTTAATGTTCACAATTTCTTCAAACTTTGAACTTGTATAAAATATATGCCCTAATTTTTTGGATAAATTACTCATTCTCTTATGTATTTGGGTCAAGCATTCAATTTCATTGAAATCCTTCAACCTTACTCCAAAAATTTCTCCTATCTAGTTGATTTTGTGCCATGAATTTTCTCTCTATGAAATTCTACTTTTGCAAACCCTAGCTTGTTGACTTCTAAATATGCAAAATTGTACTTTCTATCCTCTTGTTCAAACCCTAAATTTTAATTTTCCTTACACATATGAATATTTCACCTTGACCGAAGGGATTATCATACTCATGGATTCTATGGTTTGATTCAAATCATCATATAAAATATTTACACCAATTCACACTTAGTCACTCTCCAATCACTTGATTTATTCAATATGCAAGGTAAGAATGAAATCACCTTCCCTTCTTATAGTTTTCTAAAATTTTAGTGAATTAATTTCTCCTCACCTACCATCACTCTAAAGCATTAAATATGATTTTTAAAATTTTTCCACGCTTTTTCTTTATTTTATCCACGCATTGTAGTCCTAACCTTCTGGTGTAGCACTACTTCTAAGGCTGCAGACATCCTTGTGCACATTTCCATGTACCACAACCCATCTTCCTCTGTACCACATGCCAAGAAGCTCATCCTTCTACTATATCCCTTGTGTTATATTTTTCACCCTCTTTCTCATGAGATTTCCCAATTTTAGTAATTCAAATTAAGCACCATCATTCCTAAACACCTGCAACAACTTCCTTTAGATTTCACACATACCTAGTTCTTCTCTATCAAGTACCCTTCTTCAATAATGTTGTGTGAAAATATAAACCAAATACAATATAAGTATCAACATCACTTAGTCTCTTTTTCATCTAGTCACACATATTTCACCCCACACTCAAAATTATGTCTGGTCCTCTGCACATCAAATCAATAAGTAGTAATCAACTCCTACATGCGAATACACTTATTACAATAAAAAAAATAAAATAAAAAATGAAAGTGAAATATTATCTAAGTGGAAATGTTTCCTTATTAAAAACATAAGGAAACATATTTATAGTAGGGATTTAACCTAATCCCATTTAAGTAACCAATAAAAATGGTGCCATCCAATGCTTGCAATTAACATATGCCTGATTCTATTATCTTGGTCACTACAAAGGGTCTAAACCAATGTAATTTCAACTTCCCTAGATGGTGCACAAAATTAGAATCATACAGAAGTACCATCTTTCCAACTACAAAAAACTCATTCTTGATGTTCCTGTCATACCAAGCCTTCTTTCGTGCCTAGTCTTTATTCTGAATCCAACACATAATGGCATGCAAATCACCTAACTGCATCAACTTGTCAATGTTCTCATCCATAACCTATTCATCATCCAATCCACCTGTACATGCAATACACAGGGAGGGTAATATAAATTCCATAGGTATTACAACCTCTATGCCAAAAACTAATGGAATGGGTGTGGCCTTATTTAACCATTTATAGGTTGTTCTATATGCCCAAAGCATGACTCATACCTTATCATCCCAATCCTTTCTTCCAACGTCACATATATTTGTTACTGTCTATCCAAAGATCTTGTTGAAAGATTCAATAGTGCCATTTTTCTGGGGATGATAAGGGGTAGTCTTATGGTGTGTCACCATAAAATTTGCCAAAAAAATTCTAATGGTCTTATTCAAAAAATGAGTCCATATATCACTTGTCAAATTTAATAGACATCCATACCTCTTGATAATATTTTCCCAAAGGAACCTTATTATTGTTGCTAATGTGCAATATTTTATAGGGTAGCCCCTTCCCGCCTTGGTATATATTCATTGCATATCATGATATAGTGCACTCCAGTTATGTATGTAGGTGGTGCAATAGGTCCTACAAAATCAATAGATTTTTTTTCAAAAGGTTATGTGCTTGCTATAGGCCTTAATGAAATTTCATCTCTATTTCTAGGCTTCCTAATTATTTGAAAGTGATCACATGATTTGGAAAAATCCTTAGTATCCTTGTATAATTTTTCCCACCATAAAAAAACGAAAAGGATTTTACGCGTAGTTGCATCTCCTGCATAGTGTCATCCTACAGTTCCTCTATGCACTTCCTCCATAATGGCTTCGTACTCATGCTCCAGAACACATCTATGTAAAACTTCATATCTACCCATTTTATATAGGTCTCCTCTAATGAGTAGATATGGAGCAATAAAAAATTGAAAGCTTCTTCTTTTCCAAGGTCTTCATTCCTTTTGGCACAAGTCTAGTGCGTAAAAGACTACAATATATTCCAAGTAAGTTGGTTAATAGTTCAATATGAACAACCGTGCATCTGACATAGTATATTCAATGCTCTACATGTCCTCTCTAGAGTTGATCCTAGACAAGTGATCAGGTCCCAAGTTACTGTTGTCAGGCTTCACTATGACTATGAATTCAAACTCTTGAAAAAGTAATATCCATCAGCATATGCACCCCTATAAAACTAGTTTATTAACCAAGTACTTCAATACCATGTGATATGTATAAATTATAAATGGTGTGGAAAATAAGTACTTTTTGAACTTATGGAGCACGTAGATCATGGATATCACCTCACACCTTGTAGTTGTATAGTTTTTCTTTTCTGATTTGAACTTCCTACTTGTAAAATAAATAGGGTGAGCAACATTTCATTCACCCGATTGTGCTAAGAATTCTCTAATTGATAAACCAGAGGCATCAAAATGTACATGGAAAGGCTTGTCCCAAGAAGTAAAGTATAATATGGGAGAAATAATCAATCTTTCATTAAAGGTTTCAAAATCCTATTACTACACATCACTCCAATATGATTTCCCTTTATCCTTCAACACCTCTTTCAGGGGTACAAAAAATTTGGCATAATCTTTGATAAAATTTCAATAGTATCTAGTGTGCCCTAAGAAACTACACACTTCACTTTGAATGGTTGGTTCTTCTAGCCCTAAAATGAATACAATCTTAGCTGGATTTACCAACAATCTATCCTTGTAAATTATGTGCCCAAGTAGAGTGCCAAAGGGTGTAGAAAAATAAAACTTCTTAATGTTGAGAGAGATGCTTGGCTACCTGTATCTCTCAAACAAGAGCCGCTGATTATCACAATGATATTTCAATAATCCATAAATGGTCCAATCATCCAAATAGACCTACAATAGCTTATGTATAAATTCCTGAAATGACTGAACAATTATGTGTGAGAACATTGTAGGTTTATTCTTTAACCCAAAAGGTATGACAATATATGTAAAAATTACCCATTCAATGGTGAAGGTTGTCTTTTCCCAATCCTCGTGTGATTTAATAGAATTTGAAAATATGATATACATTAAATCTAAAATTCAACAAGCACTACAATGATATACAACTAGAAACAAATGATTTATCACCTTTATAAATTAAAATATGTATGAAAATGTCAAGGGTAAGATACTTGTCTAATTTTCAATTCTCTGGAAGTGTTTTTGAACTAGACAAGATAATGAACAAGATCAAAATAAGGATGGAATCAATCGATATTACTTATGGTATATGTAAAATGGTATGGAAATAGGTGCCTAGGTAGGAGTGAGGGTGTCTGGGGCACCCGAGACATCTATGTAGCACTGGAGTCTTCCAAAAAGGCCAAAATCTGGTTTCTTCAATGTCATTAGCATTTCACATTTATTTACCGATGAGCACATGTATGTCACACTTGGATCTCCGAGATACATACAAATCTATAAAAAAAAATCTTGCAAAACCCTCAAACTACATCAAATCCTAAAAAATAAAGATGCAAAATGAGGGGTCGAACTATCCTCGACTATCAACTAAGTGAACTTACGACTAAACACTGCACTAAATCTCAGATCCAATGTAGTTCTATGTGTATGTGTGTGCAATAGTTCTCCTAGGTTTCCCTCACGCCGGTGATGATAAGATAATGGGTGGTAGCTAGATATAATGCAAATGTGTAGATGGAAAAATGAACTTCCCCTTCCTATGAAGTGTGTATTTAGAGTAGTAATCCTAAGATGTAGTCCCTTTCATATGTAGATAGATAGCCTTTGATAAAAAATTTCCCACCCTTATAATGATATGTATGTTGTGTTTATATAGGGATCTATTTCTTGAATTTCAACACTAGTGACATGACATGCCAACTAGGACCTCGGGATAGGAGTAAGAAATCCAAAAAAGAATGACCACAAATGTGAACAAAAAAAATATGATAGAATTGCCCATGTTGGATAGGAGCACTTGGGTGCTAGTGTCCAATCCTAGGAGCTAGTGTCCTGAGACAACTAATGAAAAATGTGAGAAGAATGACCAACAAGGATCCCTATGACCTGACCATAATTGGGTGTATGAGTGACATATGCAAGAGATAAAAGCAACATATATCATCAAAGTAAGTGGATAGACTAGGAATTGTGTCACCAATGAATACTTTTACTACTTAATATCCATACATAAAATAACATACTTGGTAGTATAGACAATAGTAGTATGTGCATGATTTTGTGTCTACATTTCCCCCCTTTATGCTATTTGAATCAAATTCATGTAGTGTAAAGGAAGTAAGGAACATACCCGTGAGAATTCTTGTTGTATAAGTATACACAATATATGCAAGCATATAACATGGTGAACCATGGATCAACATGTCAATCCATGTGGTGTAAATAGATATGGTGAACCATTGTGAGGAGTACTTGGAGAAAATGATAGTTTTGATTTTGAGTGATACGAGATTTCAACTTTGTAGCTGATGGATATTTGGTGGCATAGGCAGTGATCAATTCCCAACCTAATTTTGTATGTGTGAAAAAATGAAGGATTTGGGCATCCTTCCATTAGAGGAAGAGTGTTAGGGAGAGAGGTCAAGTTTTACCCTCCAACTATGACTACATCCTCAAAAGTTCTAGGCACTCCATGAAATAACCCATATAGGATCAGTATAGGAAAGAAAATGATGTCTCATTTCCCCTTCTCCACAGGTGTTGCGATGTGTATAGTGCTAGATGGATTACATGTTAGGTCATTTGGAAGTAATAGAGAGTATAAAGTGACTTCCAATGTTAGGTCATCTAGAAAAAATATGAATTGAAGTAACTCCCAAGTTAGGTCATCTGGGAGAAATAATAAAATGTGTTGTGTTATACTGATTGATTGATTTGATTTGAGTATTAGAAGATTTTTTGAGATTGAATGTATATGATAGATTACTCATGGAGATATTTTTTTCTTTTTTCCCCTTGATTAGGTCATTAGGGGGAGTTGATAGATGGTGATAGAAAATTTCACATGTTGTATGATAAATTTTTTGATACTATGTATTAGGAATTTATAATGATCGTATAATATCTTGATGGGGATCGTATGATGATCCTCATTATATGAACCCCATTTCAGTGAAAGGGAGAGTGGTATGAAGGAATGCTGAGCCAGAAATAGATGTGTAATGGTGTAATAACACATACAATGAAGTGTAGTAGGTGTCACAAATTTGTCTGTATATTGAATTGAAAATAAGTTAGGTTAGAGTATAACACTCTAGAATCTGAATAATATGATAGTAGGTGAAAATCTACACCGAATGACGTAGAAAGGGAAGAATACAGAGTGGCAAAGCTTAAGATATGAGAAAATCCATGTAGCCTATATTAGTTGGAATAATATGCACAAATGATGACTATAATCAAAGGAAAAAGTGGAACTGAATATATATAGTAATGGTAAAAAGTCAATAGTCACTTTATTTGAACCTTAATTGATTGTGATTTTGAGATTTGAGATTGTAAGGATGCCTCAAATTAGAGCAGAAATATTGAGAAGATTTGAGATGGTGGTAGTGGCCGTGGAAACACAGACGACAAATGAGTTGGTAAGTGTGGTTATTTTCAAAAGATTTGTTGAATTTTTCTCAGTTTTGTCGATTTTTGCAAAAAAATTGAATTTTAAGTTTTTGGGTGTTCTAACCTAGGAAAGAGTGGCCAAGGCACTAACGTCTTTTGGGATGTGAACACATGGATCTAGGTACTAGTGACCTACTCCTTAGTGGTTGTGTTCTACTCCTGGATGATAATGACCCATTGTTGGACCATGATTTCAGTTAGACCAAAACCCTAAGGCGTTAATCTCTTCTACAATCACTAGAGTTAGGTTCCACGAGAGGCAGTTAGTCCATGTGAAAAAAATCACATGGAACACTAGATGCACAAGCCAACACATGCCAAAAATCCCCCCAGTGTTACCTGGGTGAGTTTCGATCTCGAGACCCGTCACGCTGATACCATTTATTTGACCATGATTGTTATTAGACTGAAACCCCATGCATTGATATTTGCTATAATCACCAAAGTTAGGATCCAAAAGAGGTGGTTAGTCCATGTCATGAAACTCATGGGGAGCGTTATATGCACATGCCAACACCCATTAAGTTTTTTTGACCCTACAATGTGATAAATGTGAATTTTGATGTATTTTGATATTGTGAATATTCATTTTTATGTGTATATGAAGTGATAATGTCACATTTTTTTGGGTGTTTTATGTTATGCAGAGGAATATCTATTCCATGGAGTTTTATGGATGTCAAAACTTGAGTACATTGTTAGGATTGGGCTTATATGATGTGGAGTGGGATTTACTAGACCATGCCAGAATGTGGCACATAATGAGGTTGGGTGATGTACCCCATAATATGCCTATGATCACTACATTATGTGAGAGGTGGAGTGCTGATATGTGTACATTTTGGTTGGCTACCAGGGAGATTCCTATGACCCTAGATGATGTATATCACATATTACGACTTCCTGTTATGGGTGAGAGGGTCTAGGTGATGGCCATAGAGGATACACAAAGATAGATGAGGGCTACAAGATGGTATTTCACGGGGACATGGGTTCAAACTAAGACCCATATAAGCCTAGATGCCATACTAATATTAGGTGTTCCATGATTACAAAATTTTATTATAGTTATGATTGCTTCATCAATGGAAGTGGAGGGTGGTGGTGTAAGCATTTTGTATAAGATACACAACATATTTCAATGTATAGAAGAGGATGGGACTAGATATGTGTGGGCACGGTGTGTATTGATGAATTTGTTGAGGTACCTATATAGGTTCATGTAGAAGGACCATGGGGGTGGGATTAGAGCCACCACATTATTACATGTATGGGCCTATGAGAATATTGTGATACTGAGGCCACTTAGTGGACCGTGGCCTAACTGGGTTAGACATGAGATATTTGCAACAAAATGGACTAGTACATAGAGTACGAGACTCGACACTACTACCTATAGGTCCGTGCTGGATCATATGGGACCAGGGGAAATTATATGGAGGACATATCAAGCCTATGGAGGATGGCCAAGGGATGGGGTAGAGCTACGATGTATCCATTGTATGATGTGGTAGGAGGATTGATTTCCTGGGGTGATTGAGTTATTTCAAGAAAAGTGTGTATCACGACAATTTGGTATTTCTTAGGATGTGCCTCTAGAGCCATATGTATGGGTGTAAACCACTAGAGTACTAAGGTGACCAGAGGTGAGACTAGGAACCATAGGAGAAAAACTAGTGCCCCTAATCTGTATGAGGTAGATGTAGTGATAGAGCCATAGAGGTCAATGACGCGAGATGGTCTGAGGCATATAGTGCATGGTGGGTAGTTCACTGATGGGTGCTATTATTTCTGGTTATTGTGGATGTTGCGGGAGCACCACCAGTTGGAGGAGTAGAGGGGAAGTAACTTTCCCTCGATGGTGATGGCATAGTGGAAGTGATAGTAGAGTGTGAGTATTTGTTTTTTGATAGTTGTGATTTATCACTTAGTTGTGTATTCATGGATTTTGTGTGTAGTGACTGATGTATTAACATATGGTTGCAGGCGATGCATATTGGTCATTGATTATTGATACATAGATCCACACATTGATGTAGAATGTAACCATTGATGTGTTTGTTAGAGCGAGTAGATGTCGTTATGGGTGGGCATGCACACTTGTTTGAGCCATTGGTGATATTAGTGATGACATGTAACATTTTTTTGAGTGAGCGTGATGAGGCACAGGTAGAGACTCAACAAGATAGGGAGGCTATAGGTGGAGGAGCCCTAGTGTAAGATGTGTTCACAAAGTACATAGAGCTACAAGGCTGGTTTGTGGAGCATTAAGTCAAGATGGAATTATTACCCATAAAGATGGAGAGATATAGGGGTCACTAGTGGAGGCCTAGATTTTGTTAGTGCACATATTTTATCCTGATAAATCTAGGCATTATTGTGTAATCTGTATCATTTATCTTAATTATTTTCCAGTTTGAGATATTTTTGTCTGAGGATCCATGAAATTGGGTATGTATAATACTTGTAAGCATTGATGTTATCTGCCAGCCTCGTAATTTTGACCAGGTCAGGACTATTGTCGTTCTTGACAGTATATTTCGTTAAATATGGACATTTTACTAAGAATCTAGATTTATAGTATTATTATTTCTGGTTTTATAATTGTTGAAATTGGATTCCTAAATTGCCATTATTGGTTTTTATCTAGTGTGATATCGGATTCCAATATGTTTATTATTGGAATTTAATTAGTGTAATATCATTTCCAATATTTACACTATGCCATACAAGTATGTTCCTAATTCTATATTGAGTTTATGAGAATGGGAATATGCCCATTCTCAACACACTTATAGTACAACTATGTTCCTAATTATTTTTATGTGTATCTGCTTTATCTCAATTCTTTTTCTATGATTCCTATATGAGGCATTTTGATCCCTTTTGAAAATTAAAACAATGTGATATGGGTACATGTTGTATGAAATAAGAAGCAACTATTGAGTCTATGAGAATGGACATATGCCCATTCTCATCACACTCATGGTACAAGTATGTTCCTAATTATTTTTATGTGTATCAAATTTATATTTATTCTTCTTCTATAATTCATATATGAGGGATTTTGACCTCTTTTGAAAATTTATATCTTGGCAGACAGTAGGTTAAGTCATGGTGCATTTCCAGACACTCTTGTTGAGATCATTAAATAATATATCTTGGCACTCTAAATACTATAGTTTTGCATTCAAGAATTAGGGGATTCTAGGCATATAATTTAGTATCTAGACTTCAAAAAGGTTTGCATTTTATAAATTTATTAGAATAATTAAAAAATAAGTTATCTAGACTTATGCACATAGCTTTAGGAAAAGACCATATAATTTTGTGGTTGTAATGAATGCATAAATCAATTCATTACATAGCATGAATTTTTGAAATGAGTTCCTTGTAAATCACATCCATGTCCCTTTAAATCACAAGATCCAACTCCTTGTAAACTTAGAGCATAATTAAGGATTTTTTTTCAAATTATATTAATTGCATGGTGGAATTTATATTATTAATAATACATTAATAAGATTCAAGAGTTCCATAAGCAACACAATGTTTTATAGAATTATATTATGGAAAAATATTCCAAAGTAATATAATACTCAATTTTTCATTTAATTATCAAATAATAGTACAACTGTAAAGTTTTATAGGACCAAGGTTTGGAATAATTTTTTTTAAAAAAACCCACATCCCAGGCCAAGATGATTTCACATATAAATTTATAAACTTCAATAGTTTCTCCAAGTCAACATTCCTTATCCTGTTCAAGTAGTTCAAGGTATGATTTAATGGCCACATGTCCTTTATCGGGTATCTTTATGTATCCACTTTTCCTTTTTTTGTTTGGTGTCCATGCCCAGATGATGCTATCCACATCGATATCTGCTTTAGGTTCATCTGAGATGGTCCATGTTTTATTTAAAAAATCCCGATACAATGTTGTACCTTCTCCTCTCCCTGCAGGTTTCCAATATTGAACTCTCAATTTTTATTTACATCATTGCCTTCCTGTTGAAGGAAAATATCCCCATCTGCTCTCCCCATCCATATCTTTTCATTATCATTTCCTGGTCATATAAGTAGTATTTTTCCCTTGAACACATCCTTCAATGGATTGAATTCTTGGTTAGATCTTCCACAAATAGGCCCAATGTAAATATCTAGTTGATCACTATGTACAAGGTGCAGACCATCCAATTGAGCACTCCCTTGCTTAATCATAAGGGAACTTCTTGTTTCATTGAAAATCAAATGTTTTATTGGCCAAACTATTGATTTATTAGGTTGTAGAAAGTTTGAGCAATCAAAACACATATTTACCACATTTTCTATCCATACACCAAAATTCAAAGGACCCAACCTCTCTCCATCAATTTCATGAACTTCTAGCACATGAGTTATATAACCCATGGCTATGTCATCGTCTCTGCTACAAGATTTGTGTTTGAGAATGACATTGTCTGTGACAAAATCTCTTCTATCTTTAGGACTTGTATTGATGGTGCTTTCAGTGTCATCACTACAATCTCTATCACTCTCTGCATTGTAATCCTCTGAACCACTTTTTTTTTTTCACTTCCCAAATTGGGGGGAATGGATGAATCTGCATGCTTTGACACTTCACTCTCTTCCCAAGAAATGTAGTATCCTTTATTCCCGACATCTACCAAGGTTTCAAATTCATCAACTGAGAAAGAAAATTTTACTCTTCCATCCAATACTATGTTAACACTGACAACCACAAATCCTCTTCCCACATCTTTGCAATGTAGTGTCTTCCTACTTGGATATACTCTTCCCTCTGCAACTTTGGTTCCTTTTGAAAACAAGTCCACATGATCATCCTCTACAAATGCAAAAGACTCTGTTGTTGTAACAACATAAAATACAAAGTTTGTGAGATGATGGAAAATATCTTAAAGCATTGCATAAAATAAATTAAAAATTATCATGTATGTACAACCATAAGTATATTGAATACACATAGCACATGAGCTGCAAACTTCTATAATTCAGTAAGGTTTGGAAATACTTCAAAATTATGCATATAATTTGGAAATATTTATAACACGATTTCTAAACTATGATTGAACTTGACTCAATTGAATTTAAATGATGAGAAATAAATAGAGGTTACATTTCCATTTGCTAACCGCTTCATCCAAATAGAGGTTAAATAGATGAGGTTGAATTTAAACGATGAGAAATAAATAAATAGTGGTTAAATAGAAGTTAATTAGAAACTTGATTGCTAACCGCTTCATCCAAATATCTTCATCATATTAACATAACATATATTACTTTTGCAATAATTCCTCATACTTCCCATATTCCCTGACTATGAGAATGGGCATCTGTCCATTTTAAACATTCTCATAAAAGGATGTAATTGTCATTCATTCTTTATGTTTCACGTAGGAGAATTTTTCTTTCTTTCTATATTGAGTTTATGAGAATGGGCATATGTCCATTCTCATCACAATGATAAAAATATTTGTTTATATGAGAAATGAATATGCCCATTCTCATCACAATCATAAAACTCTTTGTTTGTATGAGAATGGGCATATGCCTATTCTAACCATTCTACCTCATTGAAGCAATATTGAACTTAATCATTTTTATATCACTATAAAGGATGTGAGAATGTGAAACTGTCCATTCTAAAAAAAATTTAAATATTACCTCTATTTCTCTTCTATGATTCTTATATGAGAATGGGCATATGCCCATTCAATACAAGATAAAAATGTTTGTTTGTATGAGAATGAACATATGCCCATTCTGTCTATGTGTATTTTTCTTCTATGATTCTTATATGAGAATGGGCATATGCCCTTTCAATACAAGATAAAAAAAAAAATGTTTGTTTGTATGAGAATGGACATATGCCCATTCTGTCTATGTGTATTGCAACAATCATTTTATTTTTCGTAATGTAAAATATTATTTGAAATTTATAGGTATTATTAAATGATACAATATTATTTCTTGTATTTAATTATTAGTATTATTAATTAATGTTGTTAATTAATTAATTTTGATTAGTCCTAATATGATATGTTAAATACATAGTCTTTGATTTCTAATTTTTTGATGACTAAATCTTAAATATTTTTAGTGGCTCATTCTAAACTCAATTATAATGTAATGAAGTATTATAAGTAATGAAAAATTATAAATATTAATGGAGTTTATGTACCATTAATTAGTTTTATAAAGTTTTACTATATTTTTTTTATAATTATTTTAAAAATGCACAATAATTAATTAAGCATTAAAAATAAATGATGATTAAGTTGTTAATTACGTTTATAAAGTTTAATTATATTTTTATTTATTATTGAATATTATTTAATTATTTTAAATATATTTTTTATTTCATTTGATAATATAATTAGATGTCATTTTTAATATAATAATTGAAGTTTATATTGCCTCATTAGTAATATTATTATTCTTGTAGTTAATATTAATTGATAGGATATTTTTTGAAATTAATTATAATATTATTGATTAATTATTTAAATTAGCACTAATACTAATTAATCATAATATTATTAATTTATTAATTTATTAATATTAATTTGATTAACCAATATTAATTTATATTAATTTATTAATATTATTAATTAATGTTATTAATTATTAATTACATATTGTTTAATTTTATATTTATCCATGGCATAGCGAGACCATTAATTTGCAAATAAATTGTTTACCACCTTTTATTAATTGAAGGTACTTGTTTGTCAAACATGTCTTCGAGCACCCGTTGGAGGGAAATTGGTGAAATTAATGGCAATTAATTCTTCCATGGCATGGTAGAGAGAATGACAACGGTTACTATTTTCAATGATGGTAGAGATCTTGGGAATTGCAAGGTTAACCATGGTCGGAGAAGCTATCTCTTTCTTGTTCATCCTTTCCACTTTCTTTTTCATCCAGTTTCAGATTTTTTTGTTCGTCCTTCCACTTTGGGCTGCCTGTATTTTGTTATACCATTTTGTCTGAGAAGCAGAAGATTTGTGTTTCATTACACTGTTTCATCCTGTTAAGTAGAAAATTTGAAGAATATTTCAGAGATATTGTTTGTTCTCTCCACTAAATTTTTTCTTACCATTTCCGCTTTGGGATCCCTCTATTTCATAAGACCATTTCAGATTGCGAAGCACAAGATTTGAAGAAAATTTCAGGCATGAATTATTCTAACTCTTCTCTATTGAATTATTATAGATGAAGAATATCATTTGGTTTTCTTTCCATTCTATTATGTTATGGGTTTAATGATAATGCCCTATTTTTGATCTTCTGTATTTTTTGATCTGGGTATTAAGAATATCACTTCAATGTTTTGAAAGACATGCGTAGTTGTTAACCTAATCGTAGTTGATAATACATGGAGTTATCTGTTATGATTTTACCAAAGTATAGAGTGGTCTTACCACTTGGGCAACACAAGAAGCATTGCATATTACCAAGATCTTGGGATGCATTGCCTCGAGTCTTGTGCGGTCGAATTACTTTATTTTGAGTGTTATGATTTGCAAGCCAAGAATGACTCATTATTATAGAAGATAGACAAGCATTTTATAATTTTTTTTTAAAATTGAAGATATAAGTTTCAAAGATACTTCTAACTCTTATTTGCTATATTCCAAGTTTCTAGGTATAAATATAAAATTATAATTCCATGTTTTAGATCTTTTGTATTTTTTGTATTATGGATTTTAAGAATATCACTTCAATATTTTAATTGTAAGACTTGCATAATTGTTATCCTCCATAGTTATAAAAGGATGCATCTAAATATTCATTTGTTTCATTTCATTTTTGGGTTTAAAATAATGTCTATTTTAGATCTTTTTTATTTTTGATATGGGTTTTAAGAATATCACTTCAATATTTTTATTGTAAGACTTGTATAGTTGTTATCCTCCATAGTTATAAAAGGATGCATCTAAAAATAATCATTTTATACATGTTTCAGAGTCTCAACATGATCATATTCTATTGCAAAAAATGTATATGATTATAAGAAATCCACCTCCAATCCTTCTTGCTAAGACGGGGAGTTAACTATTTTGTTATTACCAAAGTACAGTGTGGGGTTACCACCTAGGAAGCGTTACTTATTTTTTAAATTGGGTGGTGTAGTTGCGCAGGCCTAGATGGGTGGGTGAGCTGACCCAATGAGCTCAGTAGGTGAGCTGACATTCTGAGCTGGGTGGGTGAGTTGACATTTCGAGCTAGGTGGGTGAGCTGATCTACTGAGCTAATGGTTGAGTTGGCTTGTTGAGCTGGCCTGTCAAGCTAGCTTCAATTGTCGAGCTGGCTATTCGAGATGGTCGAGTCTAGCTCGCTAGTCAAGCTGAGTTGTCAGTCGAGATGGGTAGGCATGTTGACCTCTCAAGCTGAGTAGGTGAGGTTAACTGACCGAGTTGGGTGGGTGAGATGACTTCCTGAGATGGGCTGGGTGGATGACCTACTGAGCTGGGTAGGTGAGTTGACTTGTCGAGTTGGGTTGGCTAGTTGACCTGCCAAGCTGAGTGAGAGAGCTCACCTGTCAAGATAAGTAATATTGAACTTAATTTTTGTCATATATGAATTAAAATGATTAATTTCAATGTTGTATCTAATGAGAAAATGCTTGGTCTCATAATTGGAATCATGAAAAGAAGAACAAAGATAAAATCTAGCTTGTTTTATAATTCACAGTTGCCCATTCTCACAGCCTTCATAGAGTTATTGAAAATAATAAGTTCAATATTTCTTGTATTACAATGATTAGAATTGGCATACACCCATTCTCATATAAACAAACTATTTTATCTTCCATTGAATGGTTAGGTATCCATTCCTATAGAGGTATTAAAATGTTTAAGTTCAATATTGCTTGTATTAGAATGTTTAGAAGGAGCTTTTCCCATTTACATACAAACAAGCATTTATTTCTTGTATTGAATGGGCAGATGCCCATTGACATATAGGAATCATATATGAAGAATATAGATAAAATTTAATTTGTTTTAGAATGGGAAGTTTCCCTTTATGAAATAGGAATCATATAAGAAAAGTAGATCAAATTTATTTTGTTTTTGAATGGGAAATTCCCCATAATCTCAACCTTCATAGGTATTAAAATGATTATGTTCAATATTGTATCGAATGAAAACTTCCCAATACCATATAGGAATCATAAAATAATAAAATAGATAAAATATAATTCATTTTAGAATGGAAAGTTTCCCACTCTCACAACCTTCATATAGTTTTTAAATTGATTAAGTTAAATATTTCTTGTATTAGATTGATAATTCCTTTTCACTCTTATATCCTATTACTTTTCCCATAGTAATGATCAAGTTCAATATTGCTTGTATTGTAATGATAAGAATGGGCATACACCCATTCTCATACAAACAAACATTTTTATCTTGAATGGGCAGATGCCCAGTCTCTTATAAGAATCATAGAAGAAGAATTTAGGTTGAATTTATAAGATGAGAAATTAATAAATAGAGGTTAAATAGAATTTAATTGGAGAAACTTGATTGCTAACCACTGTCATCCAAATATCTTCATCATATTAACATAGCATATATTACTTTTACAAGAATTCCTCATACTTCCGATATTCCCTGACTATGAGAATGGGCAATCTATCCATTTTAAACATTCTCATAAAAGGATGAAATTGTCATTCATTCTTTATGTTTCGCGTAGGAGAATTTTTCTTTCTTTCTATATTGAGTTTATGAGAATGGGCATATGCCCATTCTCATCACAATGATAAAAATATTTGTTTATATGAGAAATTGCATATGCCCATTCTCATAATAATAATAAAACTCTTTGTTTGTATGAGAATGGGCATATGCCTATTCTAACCATTCTAACTCATTGAAGAAATATTGAACTTAATCATTTTAATATCACTATAAAGGATGTGGGAATGGGAAACTGTCCATTCTAAAACAAATTAAATATTACCTCTATTTTTCTTCTATGATTCTTATATGAGAATGGGCATATGCCCATTCAATACAAGATAAAAATTTTAATATATATAGAAGGTGCATAACGTAATAAACATTTAAATATATTCATAAATCTTATATCCAATCATAATAGTAAAGTAAATAATAATATTCATAACATATATGACATGTCATTAATAATATAATACTATTAAAATTTGAAACAAGTTTACTAATTATCCATGATTGCATATCTCCCTCTCTCTAGTATAAATTAGTATCAATTAATTTTGTTGATTCTCTGTGCTAGGTTTTTTGCTAATTTTCAATGTTTCCATGACAATCCCTCCACTACCAAGGATATTTCTTAAGGGGGATCAAGTTATATGGCCTTCTATGGCCCTATCTCCTTTGTCAGGCTTCGAACAATATTCCAGATTGATTCTGACTCGGTGGAGAAAGCCATATAAAGTATTCTTGGGGAGGATTACATGCAAGGTTGTGGTCAAGCTCATGTCAATGTTGAGTTTGATTCCTTTTTTGTCACCCACATGCTTCTCCTTGGAGGATTCAAGGATGAGGCCCTCTAGATTGTTTTACATTTTATTCAACCTAGACATGCGGTTGGTCTTGCGGAAGAAGTGGATTTTTTTTGTTTTTCCACATCTCTTTCAAAAATTTTAATGGCAGTTGATGGGGATTTAGTTTCTTGGAGTTATGTTGAAGAATTACAAAGGAGGTATCAGAATCTTTTAGATTTTGTTGTTTTAGTTCATCAAAAATATCAATTGAAGGAGGAAGGTCCCTAGACTTGGATCCTTTATCCTCTGCCCCAATTTTCCAGAGCCATAACTCGAATTGAGAAACTCGAAGAAGGTCCCGCTCCTACATAGCCCCCAATAGACTTGGAAGCTTTATCATTCCCAATTGGCCATGTTCTACCTCAAATTGTCAAATGCAGGAGGAGTGGGATGGTTTCATATAATTATTTGCTAAGAGCTATGCAAGCTATCTCTCAAGAATGTCACAGTAGATCTAGACTAAAGGTTCATGCTCTGGCTAAAGCTCATGAGGTCAAAGTGAATGTTGAAGTTTCTGAATTATCAGAATAATAATGCTCCTGTGTATCTTAGTTATATAGTATATTTGTTTTGGTTTTGTTTTTTTTTTTCATTTTTTTAGGGCATCCATGCTTAAACTTTTTTCTTGATTTTGGGCTTCCTTGCTTATTGATATTGTATACAATGCTTTGTAAGGGAGGGGACCCAAGAACCCCCAATTCAAATCTCTCATCAAAAGTTTTTATCCATAAATAAAAAATCTCAAACATGGATATGATTTTTTTTTTAAATTTAAATTTTAGTTTAAGTGCAATAATTAAACCTAAAACATGGCTACGATATTGTTTAATATTTACATTTTTTTATCCATGGCATAGAAAGACCATTAATTTGAAAATAAATTACTTTACCACATTTTATTAATTGAAGGTACTTGTTTGTCAAACACGTCTTTGAGCACCCGTCGGAGGGAAATTGGTGAAATTAATGGCAATTAATTCTTCTATGACGTGGTAGAGATAATGACAAAAAATACTATTTTTGATGATGGTAGAGATCTTAGGAATTACAAGGTTAACCACAGTCGGAAAAAGTTATCTCTTTCTTATTCATCCTTTCTGCTTTCTTTTTCATCTAGTTTCCACTTTTTTGTTTGTCCTTCTGCTTTGGGCTGCCCATATTTCATTAGACCGTTTTGTCCTGTGAAGTAGAAGATTTGAAGAATTTTTTTGAGATATTGTTTTTTCTTTTCACTAAATTTATGTTGACCCTTTAAGTTTCCTCTTTGGGATCCACCTGTTTCGTAAGATTGTTTCAGCTTGTGAAGCACAATATTTGAAGAAAATTTAAGGCATGAATTATTCTAACTCTTCTTTGTTGAATTATTATGAGATAAAGAAGGGGAAGATGCCCATTGTCATATAGGAATCATATATGAATAATATAGATAGAATTTAATTTGTTTTAGAATAGGAAGTTTCCCATTGACATTTAAGAATCATATAACAATAAAAAATCAAGTTTACTTTGTTTTTGAATGGGCAGTTCCCCATAATCACAACCTTCATATGTATTTAAATGATTATGTCATATATTATATCGAATGAACAACTACCCAAACCCATATAAGAATCATAAAATAAGAATATAGATAAAATCTAATCCATTTTAAAATGACAATTTTCCCATTCTCACAACCTTCATATAGTTTTTAAATTGATTAAGTTAAAGGATGTGAGAATGGGAAGATTGTTTATTAAGCAATTTTGAACTTAATCATTAAATTAAATTGTTTATAGATGTAAATTAAAAGTTTTACTAAATTATTATAGATGTAAGAAAGCTAAAACATGGCTATGATATTGTTTAAAATACATATTTGTTCTTCGCCATTACATAACTAGACCACTATGCAGATATATTGTTTACCACCATTCCCATTATTATTTCTATTTATTTTTGTGCACAGATTCAAACCTTATTTATGATTTTCAACTAGTATATAAGTAATGTCATTCAAAGCAATATTAAACTTAAAAACAATACAAGTTATATTGAAATTATTATTTTTAGCCCATTCTCACAACCTTTGTAGATATATTAAAATGATATAGTTTATTATTGCTTGTACAAAAAAAATCCCCTTTGAATACAAGAACAAAAAGTTTGTTTGATTGAAAGTTTGTATATACCCATTCTAAACATTCTAATACAAGAAATATAATTTGAACTTAATCTAGGCCACTACCTGGCACAAAGGTGATATAATTTTAAGTGTATTTTAAATGCAAATAACCTAAAACATGGCTATGAAAAATGTTACAAATTTAGATTTGTTTCTGACGATGACATAATGAGACTACCATACAATTTTTTTTTTTAAAACATGTCTTTGACTGATTGTTATAGTGAAATTGGAGATATTAATGGCATTTAATCAACATCACTACATGGCATAGTGGTGATATTCTCACATAGAAATCATAGCATAATAATACATAAAAAAATTATTTCACAGTTTTAGAATGTAGTAAATTCTATATCTATACTTCTATGATCCCTATATGAGAATGGTCATATGCCCATTCTATATGCCCATTCTCACATAGGAATCATAACAGAATAATAGAAAATTAAATTTCATCTATATTATTGAAGTCAATCATTTTGAGATCTATATAAAGGCTGCGATAATGGGGAATTTTCCATTCCAAAACAAATTAAATTTTATCTCTATGAATTCTTGTGATGATGTATGCCTTTTTTAGTAAAATATTGACTGTGAAATGATCTTATTTAATGTTGACGTTTGAATCATTATTAGGCACTAATATTACCGTGTTTTATATATTGATTATTGTGATAATGAATGACCTTTGTTTCTTGCTAATAAGATTTGTAGTCTTCTATATGATTATAAAATTAGTTAGAAAAAGTTGTTTTCCAACAGAGATTGCATTATTACCTTATTTATTTATAATATGTACTATGTAGATATAAAGGATAGTTAATCATTTTGTAATCTTCATTTTATAATAATTCAACATGATTATGAGTTGAAAATTCATGCCAGTTATTTTAAATGACATGCATACCATTTATTATTTTCATCTAGTATGAAGGAATCAGAGTAATCATTACGAAGTGACACGTTGGATTTGAAACACCTACAAAGGATGAGATTGGGTAAGTGCACACTCTAAAAAAAATAAACATTATCTGTATCTTATTCACATATCTCCATGAACAATAATGAAATTTAAATTATGATTGAAATTAAAAATAATAGTCATATGACCATTCTTCATACAAACATTCTCATACAAATTTTTTTGATTCTATGAGGGTGGGCATGTGCACACTCGTCAATACTTACTCAATACTTAGTCATTTGAATACCTATTTAAAATCTGTGAGAATATATAATCCATACTCTTATTTTATGATTGTTATCTTCCCTAAGAAATATTTTTGATTCCTATATGAGAATAGATAGATTCCTATATGAGAACATACATCTACCCATTTGATATAAGACAATGTAAACATGGTCAACCAATTTTTTTAGCATAGTCTACGTATGTTTTTTTATTATTAGACCACTTATTATTATTTATTCCATTATTCTCTCATGTTGTTTTTATCTACTCCATCCATTCCAGGGAGTATAATTTATTCACATACCTATAAATATTGTATGTGCTTCTGATTTAATATATTGAGTAAGATATATCTCATCTCTATTTCTCTCCATCATTTCCTCCTCATAATCTAGTAACAGAGAAAACTTGATCTCTGACCCGTGAATTTGAAGGAGAGACAAATCAGTGGTGGAAGCAGCGTAGAGGAAAAAGCATTTCCTGGAAGAGGGAGAAAATTAAACGTAGTTGTGGATATTTTTTTCTTTTTCTTCAGCGACCTATTCTAATACACTTACGTGGAGAGTTGATTTGCAAAAACTGTGTGGAGATTAAATGACTAGTTCAAGAGCTTTTCTCTATTAGTTTTAGCGACCTGTTAGAGAGTATTTATATTATGCTGTGGTAATTCTCAGAGGTTGTGTGGTGTTTTTCTTAATCTTCATCGTGCATGGGTGATTTGATTAGTGCTTACCTCCTCACATTTGGAGAATCAACTAGGCATTGGAAAATGTTTTCTGTTGATGTTTTGGAGCAACATCATTACTGAGCATGTTATCTAAAGTAAAGATTTGGTGTATCTCTCTATCCATTCATGTAGTGAAGTGCAAGACAGGTGGAGGGCCTCTTTTGGTTTCTATACATGTTTTTGTTTGATGATTAACTAGTTACCAGAAACATGGCAGTTTGAAGTTTGATATGGCATTTCAAACTAGCAGTGACCTGTCATTGACACTAGCTATTCCAGTGTGGTAGAAGTGTGTGGTTCTATATTGCGTGGAAACCTGCGTGAAATAGTTGTGCGTGGAGAGTTTTCTCCCTGCTGTATGTGAAAGTGAAAACCTAAAAACTAATAATTTATTTTTCTACATGGACGTGTGATGTGAAACCTGCGTGAAAGTGAAATCTATAAGCACACATTCTCAATCTTAGAGCCAGTGTTGTATGGTGGAATCTCTTAAAGCCATGCTGAATGACCAACATGAATGACATGATTGAGACTGCTGAAATCCACAACATCAACTCGCATGCCAAAGAACACTGTCTAGAAGCTCTTGAGAGCTCTAGTTTCTACTTTGCACTACTCAATGAGCTACGTAACACCAACAACCCTGTCTTTGACGAGCTGGTTCACAAAGGAATCTTGGAGTATTTCCTATTAGACATTAGTTTCCAAGCAAAGTGAGTTTGGGAAGAGCTATAATTTGGGTACGATGCCAACTATGAAGATGAAGAAGAACACCCCACAAAGTGTCGTCATCTCTCAGCATGCGAGTATCGAGAGCATCTACGAGCTAGTACTTCTCATCAGTGAGTAAAAGTTGTAATATCTCTTGGAAATCAATAATTAAATAATTTTTTATTTTATTTCATTCTAATGTTTTCACAAAAAATTCTACTCTCGAATGCTCAGTTACTTAAAGGGCCAAATTTTGTGGCCTAGAAAACAAAAATGAGGACAATCCTTCAGTTTGATGGATTATGGGGAATTATCACCAGGTTTGTGACCATTCCCATAGCCCCAGATGAACTCATGAAATATGAGATTGCTAGTGCCAATGCTCTAATGTTAATTATACTAAGTGTCAGTGATGATGTGTAAATGTATATCTGAAATGTAGAGAGGCCAAAGGAAGCCTGGGATAAATTAGAAACCATCTTTGAAGCCAAAAATTAGACTAATATATTCCATCTTCAGTCAAAGCTACACACCCTCTCTATGGAGTCAAATGAGAAATTTGAGGAGTTCTTATGTCACATGGCTGAGATGCGATCAGAGTTATTACTACTTGATGAAATGGTGGACGATAAAATTCTTGTGCCGATCACCTTGAGAGTAGTCCCTTCTCAATTCTAAGTGTTCGTTACATCACTGAATGTATCTAAAAAATAGTGGCATTTTAATAAGTAGTGAATTTGTTGTAGCAGGAAGAGGCCATCAATTCATCCTAAGAGGAGACTCGGAATAAAGCCCTATTCTCAAAGCCATACCATGGCTAGAAGAATCAGAAGGGTCCCCTAGAAAATCCAACTTAAGTGCAACCAAATCAACAACATAAATATCAAAAGTCAAAGAGGTGGTGTCACATTTATAGAACCAACACTCACGACACGAATCACTACTGGTACAATGGCTTGAAATAGTGGTCTTCAAGTCAAACAAGTACATCTAGGTGTGAATATTTTCAAAAATCCAAACTATATCCTCACTAAAGAAAGTATAAGGTGCATCTCACAGCCCAACAAGATGATGAATCTAATGACGAGACATCAAAAGGATCCCATTGTGGTAAGAACCTTGTTCTAGTCTCTCAAAATTCTCATCCCACGAAGAAAGTATGGTTGATATAATCCGGTGCAAGTAAGCATATGTCAGGTGACAAGAAACTATTTGATTCACTAAACAAACAACCCACTGGAGATCGGGTTTGGATAGCAGATGACAAAGAGTATGTTGCAGAAAGAATAGGAAATGTCACCATTCTTCTGGGACCAAGAAAATGTACACTCACAAAGGTACTATATGTTCCTAGCTTGACTAACAACCTCTTTTCAGTGACTCAACTCTTGAATCATCACCTAAAGGTAGAATTTCTTGTCCAAAATGGCATTAAATCATGTTTGATCTCAAGACAAGGTACGATTATTGCTAGAGAATTTCTAAAAGATAAGTTATTTACTTTAGATACTGTTTCATCTTCTGCAGTAGCTTTATCTACCTCAACAGTAGAATCTACAACCCTCTGGCATTTTAGATATGGTCACTTGTCAGTTAGTTCATTGCATCAGATGAGTTTAAAAGAAATGGTCCATGGAATAACCAAATTATACAGTTCCTTACCTATTTTCCCTGGCTGTCTTGTAGGAAAACAACACAGGGACCCATTTCAGGAAAGCACCTTCCATGACAAGAAGTATATGGAGGTAGTTCATACTGATCTAAATGGCCCACTACCTGCTTCATTTTTTAAGATACAAGTACTTCCAATTGTTTTTGGATGACCACTCTCACAAGATGTGGGTGTTTTTCTTGAAGAAGAAAAGTAGTGAGGTTCTTCAACATTTCCAGAATTTCTATCATCGTGTTGTGAAAGAGACCGAACGAACACTTCTTCTACTTCACTTAGATCGAGGGGGGGAATTCACATCACATAATTTGTTAGCCTTCCTAAACCAATAAGGTGTTAAGTATAACCTGACTTCTCTCTACATACCCCAGCAAAATGACATTATTGAGCATTGCAATCATATAGTGATGGAGATGGCTTGATGCATGCTAACAACAACAAAGCTAGAGGAATGCTATTGGGATGAAGCAGTAAAGATATTTGTATATCTTCTCAACAGGGAACTGAAAAATATTCTACAAAATAAAATGCTTGAAGAGGTATGGAGTGGTAGAAATCCATCAATTTCTCATCTACTAGTATTTGGTTGTACAACATACATGCATGTCCCAACTCAAAAGAGAAATAAGGTTGAGCCAAAGACGCTCCCATGCATCCTACTTGGCTATAGAACTACCTCAAAGATATACCATCTCATGGATCTTGAGATGAAGAAAATATATGAGATTAGAGACATGGTTTGTGATGAGTCATCCTTTAACTCAGTAATGAAAACAGAAGAACCATTACCAACCACCTCTCACTGACTAGTCTTTGAATCATATGATCATCCAGAGGAGACTACTCAGATAAAATATGTGCTTCTAGGAGAGATATTTGTTGACCTTGGAGAACTAGAGAATGTGACTCCACATCAATCCACATGGAAACAACATAGTTCTTCTCAAAACTAGCCAAGTTCTCTTCTGAAGTGGGTACAAAGCACCATCAAGGACTCACATTTGTAATAGCTCCTAGATTAATCATCTAGAGTCAAAATAAGGAGTCAAACCAGAAATGAGGTAAAATTTTCACTCATGAGTTCACTGATTAATAGCTTTGATCTTGATAATTTTTGTGAATCACTTAGTCAACCTTAGTGGAAGAAAGCCATGGATATAGAAATTGACTCACTCAAGAAAAATTGAACGTGGGAACTTGTCAATCTACCTACAAGAAAGAAACCCATAGGATGTAAATGGGTTTAAAGACCAAATATAAGTCAGATGGATCCATCGACAAACATAAAGCATGAATTATAGCAAAAGGATATGCTCAGAAAGAGGGCATCGACTATGAAGAAACCTTTACACCCACTGTGAAGATCAAGACCATCAGAGTAGTTTACAAAATTGCATCACAGAAAGGATGGAGAGTTCACAAAATGGACGTCAAGAGTAATTTCCTAAATGGTGATCTAAAAAAAGAAGTGTACATGACCCAACCTAGAGGATTTTTGATGAAGATCATCCTAAGAAGGTATGTCATCTCATCAAATCATTATATGGAATAGGGCATGGTATATCAAGATTTATGATCACCTTCTGTAGCATGGGTTCACTCGTAGCCCCTAAGATTCCAGTTTGTATATAAATAAGGTAGGAAAATAACTTATCATTCTTGTTGTGTCTATAGATGATCTTGTGATCATTGGAAGTTCATAAGATCATGTTGATATTGTGAATAATGATCTCAAAAGAACCTTCAACATGACATATTTGGGGCTGCTACATTAGTATCTTGGCTTGGAAATATGGAAAAAAGAGCATCACATTTTTGTCTCCCAGATAAATTACGCCAAGACACTCATGAAAAGTACAATATGTCCAACTATAAACCTATATCCACTCCCATGGAAAAAGGCTTGTAACTTTCAAGATTTCAGGACTCACCTCAAGTAGATGCTACTCTCTATAGGTAATTTGTTAGAGGGATAATCTATTTGACATATACTCGAATAGATATCTGCTATGTTGTCAACTATCTTTCCAAGTTCATGTAGGAGCTGAAGAAATGTCACTGGAATGCAAAAAAGCATGTTTTAAGATATGTCTAAGGAATAACTGATTATGTTCTGGAATATAAGAAGAATGATCAATTCTTCTTATAGGGATACGTCGACTCAGACCACACCAAAATTGTTGATGAAAAAAAGTCAACCACATGATACATATTTCATTTTGGATTGGGACCTATCTATTGGATAAGTAAGAAACATAATGTTGTTTCTATCTCATCCATAGAGGTATAATATTGCACTGCACAAGGAGCTGTGTGAGAAGTAATATGGTTACGTTACATTTTGGACGACTTGGGCATTCCTGAAAAATAGTCACATATTCTCTATTGCTATAATCAGAGTGTGTTGAAGCTCATGTAGAATCTAGTTTTTCATGAATGAACAAAGAATATTGATATTGATTGTTATTTCATTTTAGAGCACATCCTAACCATCACATTCAACTCAAGTACTATCCTACAGAAGCAGAAGTTGCTAATATTCTCACAAAATCTCTTGGAAAAGTGAAATTTGAACTTTTCAGGGGTCACATTTGCAAGAATAATGTAATAAGGGGGGAATGTTAGCATAGTCTACGTATATTTTTTTATTATTAGACTATGTGTTATTATTTATTCCATTATTCTATCATGTTGTTTGTATCTACTCCATCCATTCTGGGGAGTATAGTTTATTCACGTACCCATAAATATTATACGTGCTTCTAATTTAATACATTGAGTAAGAGATATCTCTTCTCTATTTTCTCTCCATCATTTCCTCTTCACATTTTTTACCTATTTAAAATTTGTGAGAATTTATAAAGCATACTATTATTTAATGATTCATATCTTCCCAAGAAAGTCTTTTATGAATCCTATATGAAAATAGGTAGATTAAATATGCAATTCACATTCAAAACAAAACAAAATAATTTTGTTTGCATGAGAATGGGCATATTCCCATTCTAAACATTGTAATACAAACAATACTGATTTTATGAGTATGCCTCTATTATTTCTATTTATATCTATTTAAAAACCATGAGTCTTTTTTATCATGACTCTTCTTATTCTTCTTCTATGATTTGTAAATGAGAAGGGGCATCTGCCCATTCAATATAAGGAAATTCCAAAAAGTTCCATCAATTTCATAAATATTTTAACAAGATGTGAGAATGGGTACCCACTCTAAAAAAAAGTAAATTTGATTATTCCTATCATAAAGGGCATATGCCCATTCTAAACTTTATAATACAAGTAATTTTTTTTTTGAGAATGGTCATGTGCACAGTCATGATTGAAACATATTTGTTTTATGACAATTGGTATGTGCCCATTCTGAAAATTCATCAATACTTACTCAATACTTAGTCATTTAAATACCTATTTAAAAGTTGTGAGCATATCTAATCCATACTCTTCTTTTATGATTGTTGTCTTCCTCAAGAACTCTTTTTTGATTCCTATATGAGAATAGGAAGATTCCTATATGAGACAGACAATGTAAACATGGTCAATCAATTTTATACCTATATAAAAGTTGTGAGCATGTATAATGTATACTCTTATTTTATGATTCCTATCTTCCCAAGCAACTCTTTTATGAATCCTAAATGAGAATAATAGCATAAAAAATGTGATGCCCATTCAAAAATAGAAGATTTTTTTTTTCATGCGAATGGACATATGCCCATTCTAAACATTGTAATACAAGCAATACTGATTTTATGAGATTGTCCATATTATTCCTATTTATATATATTTAAAAAATGTGATACTATTTTATCCATACTATTCTTATTCTTCTTGCATGAGTCCTACATGAGAAGGGACATCTACCCATTCAATAGAAGACAATTCTGAAAATCTCCATAAATTTCATAACTCTTTAACAAGATATGAGAATGGGTGCCCATTCTAAAACAACGTAAATTTTATTATTCCTATCATAAAGGGAATATACCCATTCTAAACTTTATAATACAAGTAATATTTATTTTTTTGAGAATGGGCATGTGAATATTAGTGATTGAAACATATTTGTTTTAATAGAATGGGCATGTTCCCATTCTAAACAATCTCATACAAAAAAAATTGATTCTATGAGAGTGGGCATGTGCACACTTGTCAATACTTAGTCATTTGAATACCTATTTAAAAGTTGTGAGTGTATCTAATCCATACTCTTCTTTTATGATTGTTATCTTCCCTAATAACTCTTTTTTGTTTCCTATATGAGAATGGGTATATTCCTATATGAGAATATAAATTTCCCCATTTGATACAAGACAATGTAAACATGGTCAATAAATTTTTAACCTATGTAAAATTTGTGAGAATTTATAAATCATACTCTTCTTTAATGATTCCTATCTGCCCAAGAAAGTCTTTTATGAATCATATATGAGAATATGAAGATTAAAAATTCAATTCCCATTCAAAACAAGAAGAAACAATTTTGTTTCCATGAGAATGGACATATTCCCATTCTAAAAATTATAATACCAGCAATACTCATTTTATGAGTATTCCTCTATTAGTCCTATTTATATCTATCTAAAAAATGTGAGACTATTTTATCCATACTCTTCATATTTTTTTTCTATGATTCCTAAATGAGAAGGGGATTCTTCCCATTCAATAAAAGACAATGTTGAAAAGCTCCATCAATTTCATATCTCTTTTAACAAGATGTGAGAATGGGTGCCCATTCTAAAACAATGTAAATTTGATTATTCCTATCATAAAGGGCATATACCCAATGTAAAATTTATAATACAAGTAATATTTATTTTTTTAAGAATGGGAATGTGTGATTGAAACATATTTATTTTATGAAAATTGGCATGTTCCCATTCCAAAAAAATTCATACAAGAAATATAGATTTTATGAGGGAGGGTATGTGCACATTCGTCAATACTTACTAAATACTTAGTCATTTAAATACCTATGTAAAAAATGTGAGCATATTTAATCCATACTCTTATTTTATGATTCATATATGAGAATGGGCATCTATCCATTTAATACAAGACAATGTAAAAAGCTCAATCAATTTCTTAACTTTATACAACGAGAATGGGTGCCCATTCTAACGACAGTAAATATGAAAATAATAAATATTACAAGTGTCTAATCAGGTATGACAATAAATTCTACTATATATTTTTCATTATTCAAATATCTAATTAAAACAGAAAATGGTTCCAATCAATTCAAATATATTTTAAAAATATTTATGATAGACTTCAGATATTAAAGCATTTTAGCATTTTAAGGATATGATTTATTATTGTAGGATAGATTAATTTTTTTATAACTTTGTATAAGCCATGAGAATGGATGACCATTCTAAAACACAGTAAATACATAAATAGGAAAAAAAATTTAATCAATATTTTTAAAAAATATTTAAAATTTCATGATTTCGTTATTAAAACATATTTTCGGTAAATGTGGACATTTTAAAAACATTAGATGTGTCTAAATTAGTATGACGATAAATTCTACTATATATTTTCATTATTTAAATTTCTATTTAAAATCAATTGAAATATCTAAGCATATTAAAGCGTATTAAAGAATTTAAGCATTACATTGGGATAATAGCATATTAAAGCATTTAAATATGTACCCTTTTGTAGTTAAGTATTTATGATAGAATTAGTATATTAAAATAATTTAAGCATTATAGGTTGGTGATTTATTACGGTAGGATAGATTCAAATATCAAGACTTAGGATATTAGAATATTAAAGGAATTTAATAATTAAAGGGTGGTGATTTATTACGGTACGATAAATTCAAATTTCAAATTTTTGCCACTTAATTTTAGAGGTAATTTTCCTTGGTCAAATACTTTATAAAAATATTGAATTTGAATGGCTCAGGTTTTGATCGTTTGTTCTCTTATGACCGAGTTTTTTTTTCTCTTACGGCCCAATTGAAAGGGTTTGGGCCGATTCGATATAGAGATTATTGTAAAATAAACTTGTTTTAGAGGTGAGAAAACTTTTTGGGGGAGGTCATAAAAAAGATATAGGGAGAGACAAACATTACTGAGTCTGGTATCTAAGAATGTTTAGAGATAGCATTCGCTAGACATGTTTGGAGCTACTAGTCGCTAGGCATGTTTGGACCTAGCGATCACTAGGTATATTTGGAGCTATCGGTCACTAGGATAATTTGAGGTTTGCAGCCACTAGGTAATTTTGTTGGCCTAAATTTAATGATAGTATCTAATAGGAACTTTTTCCTACATAATTTTGAGACTAGTGACTACTAGGTATCATTCACTGACTTATTTTAGAGACGAGTGGCTTCTAGGCATATATCACCCGACCATGTGAACTTCAAATGATTATAAATTTCTTTCTATAACTCCAAATAAAGAAAACTTGGTACTATTGTAAAGCTATCCTCAATCCCTTCCACTTAGAAGAGTCATAATACATTTTTAGTGGATTTAAAATGGAGAAAATTTGAGGTTAGTTTCCTCTAGGCACATTCACTAGCCTATTTTGGAGCCTAGCAGCCATTAGGCATCCTTCACCTAAACTCTAAATCTTCAAATGAGCATATATTTCTTTCTACAACTCCAAATTAGGTAAAATTGGCACCATTGGAAATGTATTAAGGAGATATTCATGACGTATTTATCAAATAAATTATTATATGAGTTTAAGAGGGAAAAAATAGGAAAAGATCTGGAGGTCGTTTCATGTCATTGTAAAACAAAGAAAATGTCTAGGTTGTTTAATGATGCATTTTTTGATCTAATCTCACCTTGGGACCCTCCATATTTCCTCCAAATGGAATATTTCTCCATGATCAATTGGAATAATGAGAAATAACAACTTGTTCTAGCTATTTTTTGACACTTGGAAATGTCTTATACATTCTACTTCCATATTTTATGGGCTGCCATTGATTTCTCGAATGTGCTCGACTTGAATTAGATATTTTGAGTTTTCTTGTATGCTAAGGTAGCACCAGAAGCATGAGTAATCATGAAGGAATTAGATAAATTGTTAGAGGTTATTTTAGATAAGATTGCAAGGTTTAGCAGATTATTTATTCCATAGAATATTTTTATTCCCTCTTCTTTCCTCCATTTTATAAATTCTACAAGTTCTTCATTATAAAGGATCCTCTCTAGCTTAGGGATGTTATAATTCCAAAATTGTGATAGACCTAAGGAGTTACAAATCTAAGCATGTGTCTAATGAGTCAGGGTTGTGAGTTGATTAAATTACAGGGTTGAATTATGACAAGGATTTGCACCATCTACCTTGTAATCACCCTCTTTATTCCTCTAAAACTCTAAAACAGAGTGACCAAACCCCTTCTTGGTGTTATCAACACTTTTAGCTTAGAAGTTTTATATGTTTTCCTTCTTCTACTTCTCCCTCTCCCTGGTTACTTGGTTTTTTTAGAGTAGGTTAGTCTAGGAGTAGTTTGGCATTAGAATAGGTGAGGAACCATCCTTCTCTGGAGGATTGTTTCATATTACAAGGTCCCACACTTTGAAACAATCTAATGTTTTCCATAATTTCTTGGTCTTCCATGATCAAATCTTGAGGGTGCAATTATGAGTGAAAATAGTTTTGGCATGCTTGTTGGGACAATTATTTAAATATTTATATTTATTTCACTAAGTTTGTTGTGTTTTTTGGTGATATCTAGCCTTTGGAGGCTCTATCACAACACATTTGGAAACTCCTAATAGCATATCAAGTGGTTCATGTTCATGAGAAGAGTGCAAATAAGGAAAATTACAGAAAGAGGTAAGTCCTTTGAGTATCTGCGAATTTCCCCAAGGAGGATATTAAATCCAACCAAAAAACCTTTTTTCGAATAACCTAGATCTCAATCAACTCTAGCTTCTACTAGGTCTCCATATCCTACTCACACAAATTCAAGTCCCATCTTTCACATGGCTACCCAGATAAATCATCCCTTTCTTACCTTTAATGGAGGCAAGCCCTTGATTTGAAATGCACACCATGATATCCTAGTAGTTTCTCTTAAGAGTATCTCATTCTTCATAGGTGAAAAATAAACTACCCCTATTGAACATATTTTTGATGTACCAATTTTTTGTTTAGTTCATATCATTAATGAGGATGATGTAGCACTCAGATTATTTGCATCATCTTTTAAGGGGAGAGCACTACAATGGTATAGAAGTCTGCAACCAACTTCTATTCATACATGGGATGATATTAGAGAAACAAATTACAAACAATTTGAATATAAATGTGATCATATTTCCCTCATCAAGCAACTAACCACCATTAAGAGATTCCCTCATGAATTCATGATCAATTTTAATATCATATTCCAAAAAAATCAGGATTAAATTCCCTCTTTATTTAAGCCATTCTCTAGTACTACATTTCAAAAGTGTCGTTTATAAGAGGTAAAACACTTTAAAATCATATGAGTTTGGTTTAGGATTTATTAGATATAAAATGTGAGAAAAAGATAAACATACACTCTATCATTAGTTTATCACAAATACCTCAACTATTTTCTTTAACACTGGGCTCAATGTGTAGATATATTAATTACCTTTCTAATGAACTAGTTTCTTTTCATTTGGATCTCTCATTCAAAATATATGAGTAAAAAATTAGGCCTCTATTTTCCATCTTTTCCCCAACTAGGATGTCCTTAAGCTTCATTTGTCACTAGGTGAAACCATCAATTTTAACCTCATAAATAGATGTTGTAGAATATTATAGACTTCACCAATATGTGCCATGTGTACAATATGCCACTTGTATTCAATCATTGCTTCAACTTTCAACAAGGAGAGGTAACAGAGTATAAAATATTAAGATAATGTAGATCATTGATATCTTCCACCTTTCCATAACTCCCAGATGTCCTCCATTATTTTTCTATATAGTTTATTCTAAAAAAAATTTGAGGTAGTGATAAGTGTCGATGAATTCCACGTGTCCTCCCTAACATGTGTCGCTTATTGGCACTTAACAAATCAGGGACCTAAAACGTTAAGCTTGAGATAGTCTCATTCACCAATTTCCACCACACATTGTTTATGTCACTTTTTGCTCATCCATAAAAAGTGAGTATGAAATATCCAAAACACTTAAAGTTTCGATGTGCTCCACTTGTTTACATCCATCAAAAGTGTTGAAAGTGAGGTAAAATGAATAAGTTAGAAAGCTCTGGGGAACATGGTGAGTTCAATGGCCATCAAGTGTTAACTATCCATCAAAGGTGTTAAAGACCATGAAAAAAGGATATGTTTGGAAACTCTATGAGAGACAATGAATCTAATCAATGTCAAGTGTTGAGGATCTATTAGGAGAGATAAAATAAATAGGTTAAAAGTGGCCAAGTGTCTAATAGTCATTACTTAGATATTTCACATAAAGTAAAAAACACCAAGATAATTTTGAATTTAAATTAAAAAAGCCCAAAAATTTGAGAAAAAGGCCAAAATTAGTCAAACTAAGGTGTATAATGAAGATTAAAAATGAGAAAATAGAGGGGTCAATAATTATTGAATCCATGGTCGCAAAGAAAAAAATTTGCATCTAAACTTGGATAATCTTGTCATTCAAATAAATAGAGTACACGTGGTTTTAATATAATTTGAAACTCAATATTTTTTTTGATAGGTGGCAAATTCAATAGGGTTGAATTTGGTAACACCATAATTGGGATTCTTTCACCATCATAACTATTATTTTTCTACTTTCACCATTAGATCTAGCATTAAGTTTCTTACACCATAGAAAAATTATATCACAGGTGTGAATGAATATGTAAGAAAAGCTTGTGTATAGCTCACATGTATGTCATCTAAATATTTTTCATAAACGTATTTGAACCTATAATGATTAAATTTCCCACCACATCCATGTAAATTTGATACAAACTGATATATATATATACACACCTAATTCTGGTAATTCATCACTTGAAAATGTTTATACCATCTTAATGCCTAAATTATGACTTGTACAAGAATTATGAGCTCAACGTCCTATCCTAGGAAAAATTTCATGACCTTTTCTCATCACTCACACAACTTAATCACTCAAAAAAATTATTTTCTCAATCCATTAAAGTCTATCACTACTAAGTGTCATGCATATAACTTTCCAACACCTCTCTCACCACCATATAAAATTATTAAATAGGGACTAAAATATCAAATGGTTTGATCTAAAACTAGTGGTCTGTCATTTTCTTTATTTGATATCATTATGTTGGTCTATTAAAATGGAGAGGTATTATCCATGTGTGGGATCTAGGGGTTGTACGTAAGTAAAGAAGGTGAGAATATACTAGTGCACAGAGGTTTGCACACCAGGAAGAAACAAGTCAGTGTGCATGGTTACACGCATTCATGCATCATTTAGGACATAGAAAATTTTCTAGTCATGGCTAAAAATAGAAAAGCATGGTTGGAGTGGCATCCAAGAAAGGTATAAAAATAGAAAAAAGTAGGATGTCTTGGGACTTATGCAAAGGATATATAAGTGGGAAAATCTTATGCTTGTCAAAGATGAAGAACATGCATGGAAGAGGGGTAATAATAGGATTAAAGAATGATGTATATTTATCTTAATATATTATAAGAATTTTATGTAAAAAGCATGTAATATATTTTAAGAACTCCTGTTATTATGAATGTGTAATAAGGTGGTGAAGGGAAATTCACCACCCTATAAATATAGGTAATGATTCTTTATTGGGGGGTTTCTAGAGTTAGAGTTCTATAATTCTTGTGTGTAGAGCTTGAGATACCCTTATGTAAGTTGTTCTTGAGACTATATGAGTGTGCATGGGTCCAACACATTAATATAATGGATGTAATGTATTCAAATTCTTTATTATATGATGTGTTGGAACCCTAAATTACACCCTCTTGGGGTCAGTATCAATAGGTGAGCTGATGAACTTTGAGGATGACAGAAGTAGAGATGTATGTTGTTTGTAGCTAGAGAGGATGTTTGAAAAAATTATTTAGACCTAAGTTTTATAGGGATTGGATGACATCTACAAAGGGGGTGACCTTTCCTACTGCTTTAGGTCCTGCCTTCAACTAGGGTGAGATAACCCATATTTGTAACCTGAATTTGCAAGAAGGATAGGTGTAGCCACAAATTATTGGTCTTTTATTCGGAATTTAAGTATCATTCCTGAGTGAAAATGGTAAATATATGCATTATTTAACTCTTACAAGTTTTGAAATTAAGTAGTGAAAATTTCACTTGAGTATGACTCAGATTACTCTAGATGGTGGAAAGTTCTTTTTTCTCCTGCATAATTATGAATGGATGAAGGAAAAGCAATGTTTCCTTTTAATGGTACTTGAAAATGACATAATAGGGTGACTAACAGAACATTTGTATCGTGTGATGAGACTCAAGTTTTGTTTTATGAGGATAGGGGATTAACAAATTGATAAATCTCTAGGTAACACTACTCACAGTACTTGTTCAGATAGATGACATTCTAAGAAATAAAGAATAATTCATCAATCGATCACAATTTTCACTTAAAGAAAGATTTTCATTCATTGATACTCAATTAAGAAAAACATTTCACACAATTCTTAAAATATTTAGCACAAAGTCTTGTCCAAATACTTTAATGAAGTGTTTCTTGCTCCTAATCTCATATGCTTAAGATACATTCAAAATGTTACTAAGATCCATCGAAAAAATGATTTCAAAAAGGATTTTATAATTACATTCAACATTGCAAAGTAAAATCTTATAACAAAATATTAAACAAATAACCAAAGATTAATCACTAAGGATAGGACTAGTTTACTTCAGAGAAGCAAGAAACATATAATTGTAGTAGAAAGTGCAATTGATTAACTAAATTGTCAATACTCAAAATCTAGAATATAAAAACCAAACCCATAGTCAGAAAAATTTCATTTTAAATCCACCAAATTCTTGACAAGGGTATAGGAAAATGACTGATCTCAATGCCTTTTAATGACTATACACTGTAATCATCTTAACATATAAATTTAAAAGAGTAAAAAAATTAAAATGTATTTCTAGGAAACAAATAAGTAGTGTCACAGTAAAATATATAAATTCTTGTCTTTTGCAAAAGCTTAAGAAAAACCCCCCTAGTATGAAGACAAACCCCTCATACTTATACTATTAATCTCTATGATTTTTTCCCTAAAAACATCTTACAAGGTCCCATGAATTCTTTCTCCATGTAATTAAAAATCTATAGAGGAATCTCCTGATGGCCTCAATCATTGAGGCAAAGGCTATCAAAACTGTCCTTAGATTTTATGAGGAAGCCTTGGGTCAAAAAGTTAATTTTGACAAAAGCTCTATTTGTTTCTTCAATACTCCTTTGGAAAGGCAAAGAAAGATTGCTAATATTCTAGGATGCACTATTAATTCTCTACTAGCTACTTACTTAGGTTTACCTTTAAGTACTGGTAAGATTTCTGTGGAGGTATGGAATGATCTTATTAAGAGATTTCAAAGAAAGTTGGCTGGTTGGAAAGGAGCTGTTCTTTCAAGTGCAAGAAAGTGCCTATTGGTTAAAAGCACGCTCCAAAACTTTCCTATTTACATCATGTCAATGTTCAGCATACCTGCAGCAGTGATGAACAGTATTGAAAAGATTCAAAAGTATTTTTTATGGCATGGTACTGAGGACAGATTTAGATATCATCTTGTGGCTTGGGAGCAGGTATGTAAACCTAAGATACTTAGGGGGTTAGACATCAAATTTATCAAACATATGAGTGTTTCCCTTATTGAAAAATTAGGATGGAGGCTTATAAAGAGCACAAACCTTGGACAGAGTTGGTTAAGATCAAATATCTTTCAAATCAAAACAATATTTCCTTCATATATGATCAGTCTCTTCCGAGTGGTTCTATTTTCTGGAACAACCTTCTTCGTAGCAGACACATTCTTTCTCAGGGGTGTAGCTGGAAGCTTGGGGATGGAAAAAACATAAAATTCTAGACAGATAAGTGGATTGATTCTAACTGGATGTTTTCTTATGATCACATTAAAGACAACTTAATTACAAATTATGGGCACAAAATCTAGGGGTACATTGAGAGGGATGGAAACAGAAGAAAATGGAAACATCTAAAAGTGGAGAATGATAATATACAGGCTGATGTTTCATCTTTATAGAATCAACTTTCTCTAATCCATATAAGTAATCAAAATCTTAAGGATGAACTCATCTGGAAAGATTCTTTTGATGGGGAATACTCTGTTAAATCAGGATATAATTCTTTCTTTGTATCCATGGAAAGTGAAATTAAGTGGCACAAGTTGTGGCTGCTGGGGTTAACCCCTAGAGTGAACTTCTTTTGGTGGCTAATTATTAATGGCAAGATCCTAACTAATGAAAACCTCATCAAGAAGGGATTCATCATGCCGAATAGATGTTGCATGTGTTAGAAAGAGGTAGAAGACATAAAGCATTTATTCCTCCATTGTGAGTTTGCTTCCAAAATTTGGTAGCTTGTTTTTACAAAGTTTAATCTGAGATGGATTTTTCCCCTTACCTGTCTCCAGGCCTGGGTACAATGGGACTCTCCATTTAAGCATTGTGTGGTGAAAATATTATGGAAACTTGTTTTACCCCACACTATGTGGAGAGTTTGGAAGGATCCTAATGATAACATTTTCAGAAACAATAGAAAGGAATGTAACAAATTCTACAAGGAAATCATCATTGCTGTGCAAGATAATATTGCTAGATTTAAACCTCCTAAAAATAGGCTTTACCCGGAGAAGGAAGAATACATCCTGACTGATTGGAATATTGACACTGTCAATAAGAATAACAATGGTATTGATAGAAACACAGTCCGATGGATTAAGCCTCCCACGGATTAGCACAAGTTAAATTTTTATGGGGCCTCAAAAGGCAATCCGGGGGACTCTGGAGGAGGGGGAGTCATCAGAGATCAAAGAGGCTATTTTGTTGCTACTTTTTCTGGGAGAATGGGCAAGTAGACTAATCATTATTTTGAAGCCCTGGCGTCTCTTTGGGGTATAATACTTACCAGAGATTGTAATATTCCAAATATTATAATTGAAGGTGATTCTTTGAATATCATCAATCTTTTAAACAAAAAGCAACACCCCAGCTGGTCTATCAGATATTTTTTTGGGGAAGCTATTGATATATGCAAGAGCTTTGAAAATGTTAAAATCACCCACACCTATCGGGAAGGAAATAGGGTCACTGAAAGTTTGGCTTACCTTGGTGTTACTAATACCTTTCAAACTTGGCTAAGGGGGGACGTTTTGCCCACTCAAATCAATAAATCCATAATCAATGATCTACATGGCAGTGAAAATCAGCACTAACAGCTATAATTTGGACGCTAATGTGCGGATCCTCAAGTACAATATGATGACATCACATAAGATATGGATGATTGATGAGATATGTGTGAGATGGACCGTCATCATTTCTAGGCATAGGAGGAAAGCCGAGGAGCGGGGCAATAATTACAAGTATGGAATAATAATTAAAACTTCTTTCACGGAAAGGAAAGATTCAAATACCAACATCAAAGCTCTGCCTGTCCTGTATAGTGGTAGCATTTTTACCGTTGAGAACAGGAAAAGGAAAAAAGGAAACATGGGGGGTAAGCCTTGCAAAACTGAACCGACCCACAATCCGGCGTGGAAAGAGAATACAGAGCTTTGGAATTACCTGCAAATCGGGGGTCTGTCTAATTTAATTGAAAGGATTCAAGGATTTTACCAAGACATTTCTATTAGATTCACCCAAGGATGGAAGAATCGGATTGTCAAATACAATAACATGGAGATTGAGATCATGGAAGAGCTCATCACTCAGATCATGGGCCTCAGCCTGGAGGGCACCAAATTCTTCAGTAAGAAGGTGGACAGGGAGGTGGAGACCAAGAAGTTCCTGGACGATGGGGAGAATCTTGAATTCGTGACTGCTGGCATCAAGGTGGCATCAATTCTTGAGCCTTTTCCTGAGCTTACCAGGATGGTGGTTAGGTATGTAACTCTTGAAGGAAGATTTGTGACTATACCTCAAAAAAATTTGATATTTCTAAATCACTTTCGTAGAAATATCATCATCAACTTTCCTCACTATTTGATAAACTCGCTGGAGAAATCAATTAGGGAAGTTCAGAGCCACTCTAGGGCTATCCCTTTACACTAGGGTCTTATCCTCCTGATCCATCGCATTGTTCTAGCTACCCCCCATGAATCCTACCCCACCTTCTTCCTCCATACCTCCACCTATTCGCACCGATTCCACTCCCCCTTGCTGAAAAGGAAGATTGAAGTTGTTGCTTCCAGCAAGAAAAGAAAGAGCATAAAAGCTAAAATCCCTACTTCCCAATAGGTTCTAAGGAGTCACAAAGACCTGGAACTTGCTAAGAACCTCCTGCATATTAGTAAACTGATGGAGGAGCCCAAGGAGGAGGAATTGATGGACATAGTGGACAGATTAGAAAAGGAGATACAAGAGCTCAAAGGGACTATAAAAAATATGGAAAGAGCTAAGGGAAAAGGAATTCTTCAAAGTGATGATGAAGAGGGGGTTATTGCTGAAGTCTTCAAGAAGTTACAGTCCTTAGATGGCAGAATGGGGAATTCAAAAATTCATAATGTCTGCATATTATCTACCCTTAAAAGCATTTATAATTTCATTGAACAACATGTTCATAGTGTCTGTAGTTTAAGTGGGGTTAATGAGGACATTTGGGGCCCTAAAGAGAAAAGGGATATTACAATTGCTCAGGTGGATATGAGAGACTCCTCTCAGGCCACTACCATTGCCTTCTTCATGTCGCTACAGGCTATCAAGACCAAGATTGACAGGGCTATCAAGTAACGGGTTGCTGTGATGTTGTTTTTTGGCTATGAAGTTGCTGTTATCTGGTGGTTCTAGCACTGCTTTTTGGCAAAGTTCTATATGTTTTTTCTCTTTTGGTTGCTTTTTGATCTTTTCTACTTCTTTTTGGATCATTGTTCATATGGATCCTTTCTTCACTTGTATTGTCATATTTGGTTGTTGAGCCCTCTTGGGTTGGCCGTTTTTCCCTTCTCTGGGTTGTTTCTCTCACCTTTGCTATCTGGATTTTGAGCCCTTTTGTATACAGGGTATAGTCCCTTCAAAACTATTTTCCCTTAACAAAAAAAAATCTATAGAGGAATTTGTTATCAAAAATTTACCCTCGGGTTAATTTGGATAAATCATCATAAACGGACTTAGCCATTCATATTATGTGATGTGCAGATGGTCGCCAAATTCAGCCCCAAAGGTTAAGGGAAAAAACAACATGGGATGGATCAGTCGAGTTGATCTTAATGCACAGCGAGATGGCAAGCCATAAAAAACCAAGTTGGGTGGGTTTTATAGCAAGTTGGAAGTGAGATGGAGGATGGACAAGTTACAGAGTGTGATAGATGAGTCAGTGCCGAGTTGGGAGGTTTAAACAATACAATGGTTGGACGGGTGATAGATGAAAGAGGGCTCGAAACCTAAAACATGAGGATCACAAGGGATTACATGCACATCAAAAACATGTGAACAACAACACGAAGAGATATTTGAAGGAGTGAGCTTCAACTGAATGTGAATGTAAACATTCAAAACATGGGCATAACCTCGTTAAGCCAAAAAAATCTCTCTCTATCTCATATATCCAAAGATGTGTACATATAGGAGGTGTTGAGTAACCACTAGTGCTGCAATCATGACAACTTGAGTGGAGAGGGGGAGTTACATTCCAAGAATAGAAGTGTATCTCCTAATGATGCATCTGATGCACTAACAAGAAAAACAATCTCACAATGACCCCTAAATGACATGTGTACCTATGATCTCACCTGATGATGTGGAAAATAAATCACACCAACACCCCCCTTCATCATAACTTAGGATGAGGTAAAAATTCATAAATGAGAAATGGGTCCTAACACAAAGCCTGATGTGGTACCCATGCACAAAAATTAGATCCCAAGTAGTGAAGGAAAACCCAGTGGGAAAAACACCCACCACAAGAGAAAAAAAAAATCTGTAATCTAAGAAAGATGCCAAAGATGGGTCTTGACCATAGACGAGCCTGTTAGGGTACCCATGTATAAATAAGAAATATCTCAGAAGGAATAATAAGAGAGAAGAAGAGGGAGATGAGAGGGATGTAGAAGATTCCATGGACGGATCTGAACTTTGCAACTCTAGGAATTCTCCTAGAAGAATGTTTATGATGAGATCCTCTACCTCTAGACTGAAGAAGATCCACTCGCACTGATATATGCACCTACCCTAAGGAAGTATAGAAATGATGTGTTGGAATTCTGGTCAATCCGCAAAGGAAACTAAAGGCAAAAACATAAAGAACTTTGAATCTGGTCCACGGAAGTGTGATATAGGTGTATCAAATGAGCACCAAGGAACCCAAGGTAATGCCACGTGCATAGAAATTTTAGAGTGTGAAGAGTGAAAACACGTAGAAAGGATGTCCAAGTGATGTGAAAGCAAAAAAACAACCCCCACAACAGAAAGAGGATCCATAAGCAAGGGTAGATCAATGAAGAACTCCAAACAAGTTGAAGTGATAAGAGTCCTAGAAGGGGCACTCCCAACAACGGAGATGCAGAAATCCTTAAAAACACCTGTAGAAGGATGATGAACCTATAATGCATCACAAGTGGACTTTGTAAAAAGATGACCAAGGTTGGGTAGATACTCATCCCAATGAGGGGGCGCAATAAAGAGTAGAGCGATGTTGGACAGGTATAGGTCATCCAATGAAGGTAGAGGAGTAGAAGGGGCCTCACACACTGGAAGTGGAAAAGAGGTTGGTATAATGAATGTATGAGGCTAAGAGGGAGACTGCATGATGTCCAATGAGATGGGAGGGGTGGAAATAGTCTCTAGAATGTTGAGAGAAAGAGGAGATAAGTCCTTTGTAGTAATCTTGGAATTAGAACTGGGTGCATAATCCTCATGATTATAAGTAGAGTCAAGCGAGTCTATGTTAACAGAACTACCATCACATGAACAACAAGATGACACAACTGGATGAAAAACAACAAAAACGATGATAGTATATGAAGGGTCTCCATAGAGTGACTAAAATATGCTCCAGATGTGGTGGGGAGGATCTAAGTCTATCACGAGGAAGTAGAGAGGTTTAGAGATGTTCATCACCAAGTGACCAAAAACATGGTCGCAAGTGTTGAGAAATTCCTCAAGATGACGAAGATCAGTGGGTGCAGGAATTGGCCCAAGTAAGAAGTGTGAAATACCATCACGGGTGAAGTAGCATTCCATAGAAGCACACCATGTTGAATAGTTATCTCTCCCAAAAATAACTAGTGAAGGCTGTAACACGATCCTACGATGCTCAAGTCTAGAAAGAGCATCTTCCATGATGTGGAAGCAAAATTTCAAGATGCACAAGAAGAAGGGTGTAATAATGCAAGACATTAGACTCAATCGATAATACATCTGCAAGAAACATGACACCTGAGAAGATAGCAATGGTAACCCCCTTGTATATAGCACTGGATAGTGCGTGACTATAATAGAGTGCATAAATGTGACATCGAATAGTTTACCACTTGCCTCATAGTAGGTGACAATTTGCGTGAGAGTGGAGGCCACAATAAGGTCCTAAGTTGGAAGTAGAGGAACATAGATAATCAGGCACAAAGGTGTGTAAGTGACAAGGTAAAAATTTCTTAAATTGAGAAAAAGGGCATCTCATGGTGTAAAAGAGAAGGCTCTCTTGCTGCAAGGCTATGGAAGACGCGTCCACTAGCCGCAGGCGAAGAAGAGCAATACAAAGAAATAACTAGCCAAAGGAAGCCCAAAATGCTAAAAATGGCTCCAAAGTGTGTAGAGAACCACAAAAAGTGATAGAAGGAGGTCTAAACAAGACCCAGATACTACAAAAAGGCAACACACTCCCACAAATTTCTAGCAAAAAATGCATAGTAACAATAGTTTTTGAATAATTTTTGCCCAATTTCTTATTTCTGAAAAATAAAAAAGGCCTTAATAAAAAAACCAGGATATTAACTTTAGTTAATTTTCAAAAAAAATCATGGAGGACTCACCCTAAAGATACCCACCTAATTAATTAACCTCAATATTATTAATAACAATGACCACTATTTAAAATACCGGCCCACATTATTAACCACCCCAACCACTTATAAATGACATCCCCCATAATTAAAAAGCTACCTGATTTTCTCTTGGTTGGATAGAAGTTAGAAAGATCTGTGATATCCAAGATGAGATGGTGTGAAAGAGGAAGAGAAGTTAGGTAGTGACTTAGTGGTTAGATGGCTGGTCAGGAAACACACTGGGTTGGTCAGTTGAGTTGGTTGACTGGGTTGGTCACCTAGGTTGGACGGCCAGGTTGGTCAGATGGGTTGGTCAGATGGGTTAGTCGATTAAGTTGGTCAGTTGGGTTGGTTCACTATAATGCTAGTGTGGTGATGGGATTGGGTTGGATCATATAGAATTTGAATGGTGTCCAACCCCCTTAGGTTAGATGGAACACATGTTAGTCGGTGTATAGATGGAGGAGATAGACATTCATCCAACCACCCGGGCTGGATGGCATACCAAATGGACGGCTCGACTGGGCGAAGGATAAAATGAGGTTGGTCAGGTCATAGGTTGGACATGTATGGACAAGTTACACAACCGTCTAACTTCCATGATTAGATGACCAGTGGTGAAGAGATGGTGACCCAGGTTGGTGAACGACCACAATCATGTACGACTGACATAGTTAGATGGCGTCCAACCCCTGGTGTTGGATGGTTGAAGTCAAGAAACACATGGTCAGGTGATTCATATAATTATATGCCTAGGAGATGGTATAACACGTATGAATGGGTCACATTATTAGGTGGCTCACAAGTCCTAGGAAAGGTGAAGGTAGGTGGGTGAATGACAACTCTACAAGTGGTATTAATGTGGTATGGTGCCCCTATCTTTTTTGATATAAAAGTACCCTCTGAAAGTGAATTTTTATGGGTTACCATACCTCTTTAATGAGGGTGGGTTAAAATTGGCTATATAATTTAATCAAACCCCTCATTTTTGGGGAGACATTTTGGGGGCTGGTGAAACTCTTGTAACTTTTTCCCTCAGCTCCATTTGAGTTGTGAGCCTTCTCTTAGGCCTATAATGTAATTATGCCTTTGTGCATCATATGTAAATGGTTTGTGCATGTTTTGAACCAATACAAATCATGTTTTGTGGTGTTTCTTCAACCCTAGATCATTTTTATTATGTTTCTCTTGCCTCTCCATTGTGTTTTTTTATTTTGTGCATGCTTCTTTCATTTGCAGGTTTATGACATTGTGCTTCATGGAGTGCATATGGAAACCAAGGATTTAGGTTTGTGTCACATTCACCTGACCTCTCCTAGCCCTAAATTCCTTCTTGTTCCTCCCTCAGTTGAATATCTCACCCCCTTTCTTGGTACTATCACAACCCTTAGCTTTGGATTTCCATTTTTTAACCTTCTAAACCTCTTTCCCTCTCCCTGATCCCTTGGCATGGTTAGTTTATGTAACATTCCCATTTTAAGACTTTTATACATGAGGAATTTTTTATTTTTAAAAAAAATAATGTTCTCTGATCTAAATTCATAATTTAGATCACACATTCTTTATCAACCATTCATATAACAGATAACCATATGCAGTTGTAATGACTCAGTGTACTACCGATCTATTCATTTCATGACTCGGTAAACTACCGATCTATTCATGTTAAACATCAAGTATTGAATACTTTTCTGTATACTACGTATACTTGGTTGTTCTTACCCTGTTTAGGGTAATGAGTGATCTGTCTAAGGATCCTATCTGAATATTTGTTACCAATATTCATCGGCATCATGAGCCTTAGACTAGGTGACATAGGACAACGCAACCAGCACAGCTTGTGATACTTTGGCCAAATATTTTCTAACATACTGTTTGTATTACTATTCCTTGATGGCATACTCGTCAATCCAGAATACGTCCTTCACCCCACTATATTGTTATCTAGAATTTCCTTCACTGACTTCCTTCAGTCCACTTGCCCAAGGTTTAACCCTAGTTTGAGTTAACAACATACGTTATGATAAGGGGAGGCTCCCAAAAACTTAGGGTAAGTTGGCATACTGGGTCGACCTAAGTCAACCCCGTGTGCCAAGGTACCTCGAGTTTTAGAGGCTACTCCATATCTTAACCATGCTACTATCCAGATCTAGAGATAAACTAAGATCAAGTCCAATGTGTGTAGATCTAGATGATCAATGCAGAAGGGTATTGCCACATGTCAACTGCATCGTTGTATCCTTGAGAAGATCCTAACCTTCTCGAAGGTACAACCCTACATTTAGCATGTGCAAACATCCTACAAATCAGCCTCATCGAGATGTACATACCCAAGGAATTTATTAATAGATTAATTAATTTGGATTATTTAAACAGATTTCAGCCACCTACCTAATCCCTAATCCAACATTCCATAAGTTCTTTTCTAAATTGATTCATTTAGCCCTTTAAGAACCTTGTTATATCATTACCACTTTTACTTTTTGAATATATAGTTACTGTCGGTTAAGCATAACTACGCAGTGTTATAATACTTCATATGTAAAAACTACATTAACTTTTTAGAATTTTAAGCACCAAAAGATATCCAAAATAAATTAGACTTCATAACAAATGAAGTCTGATAAATTGAAGTCATGTTATCAATTCTATATGATTTGTGAACAGTTATGAAAGATGAAGAGTCTTTCATTATATGTATAGCGCTAGGGTCTATTCTACCCTTAACCACTCCTTTTATTAAGTACGTTCATCCTACTTTGCATTACTATGATTTATAGTTTATATAACGAAAATCACATTCTACAACTTTACAAGTTGTATCATAAGTAGGGAGATTGAACTTAATCCCTTGATCCAATCTTGTTAAAATTTAACTATTTAATATACACATAATATGAAGATTGACAACAAGATGGAACCCATATTTTTCATACAAATGAAAAGTATTTACACAACCAATATTGGTAATCTTCCACTTTTCAATTTATCTTTATAACCTTTACATTTACAAAACTTATGCATTCAGGTAAACTGCATAACAACTGTATTAATTATAAAAGAATACTACTTTTCTTTTCCAATACAGTCTCAAGAACAAATCAGAGTTCATCACAAGAAATAGAATTAAATCAGCCAATGTATCATGTAAGTTTTTCCTTCTTTATCACTTACAAAGTCCATCTGTAAAAATTGCTAACACGGGTCAGTTCAATGAACTGAGCATGATAAGCACTAAGCCTTAAAAAGAAGTGCATTCCAATAATTGTTCCATTAAAACAACTCTACTTTAATGAGACAATTATTACATCAATAATCAATATATTAAAAGCGACGAAAAAGAAGTACACTAAAAACAATTAATTTTTACTTTCATGAAAAGGAACAGAATATTATATACCATTTCAACCCTACAAATAGAGTCTAATTGATTCCATCAATTATCATTAGGAAAACAACATATTATAACATCTCATTGCTCCCAATCTGCCATAAAATAAAAACAACATTTATCTTTGCTTCAAGCAAAAGAACAGTTAGAGCATGGTTCATATTAAGATGACTCATCTATCTCCTAAACACAAGAAGAAGAAGAACCATTATGATTATGCTCAAGCACTACACATCAATGAATAGAACAAATTCAAAACATGAGTTTTTTGTTTCTTTCAAAAGAGAATTACCCTATTAAGATATTCATTTGGCAAAATTTCATTTAATCCAAGAAAGAATAGAGGATCAATTGGTTTTTACCTGTAAGTTTTAAATCTACTTATAATATAGAAGTTATACTTTTAGAGATTTGAAAACAACGTTCAAATATCAAGACAAACTCATACTGGGTTACTCTCTACTCTTCATCATCCAAAGATAATTCTGAAAAAGATAGAGTGCCAGAGACAACTCACTCATCTCAAACCAACAAGCAAGGCTCTACAAAACAACAGTCTGCCAACAAACTGTCATTTACAGTTCAATGAAAACCAAATAAAATAACCTCTTCCAACATCAATCCTACAAATGATTGTGCAAAGGAAGGCCAAGCAATTCATACTAGTATCCCAAGTTCAGGTTTCATTTTTGCATTACAAAAATAATAACCAATTCTCGGTTTGACAATTATAATACAAAACTAAAGAACAAATTCAAGTAATCCCTCCATAACAGTATACAGTACTAAATTACTAAGTTCTTCTCATAAAAGAAACTCAGAGTCTATTCTAAGAGGTCTGAGATACAAGTTTCCTCAGACTGAGAGAAAGGACTACTCCCATTTAAATACTATCAACATGTCAGGAAAGAAGAAACAGTTCTTAAACTGAATTAACAATTTTATTCATCAAACGAGAACATTTTTTCCTTCGATATCTTGGAGGGTTTTCCCCACAGTAATCCAATTATTCTCCCAATTTTACCTTGAGAAAAAACTTGAACAAAAGAGTTGTAAATTTTTAAACATTTATAACAAATAGAACACAACTCCCAAGTTCCAGAACAGAATTCAGTTCAAGTCCTAACAAAGTTCAGAACTATATAATACACAGGTATGAATGCAAAGAAAAACAACTTCCATTGACAGTTTGAAATTCCTCTACATAAAACACAGGTACAGAGCCATAAATGGCATCATCAAAGCCCTAATTATTTCCAATAATATAAACATGGGTTCAACACAACAAGTGACTCCTACATGAGTTCAAATCAAATGCGAAGTCCAAAGACTATCTCAATGGAACTAAGGTTTCCCACTAAGTTCAGAGTCCACAAAAATAACAAAACGTGAGTGCCGTGTACATTACAACCTTGTATTAACAGTGAAAAAGATCACTAGAGGAAGACACAGGCTCAAAACCATTTACGGACTTCAACAACTGTCCAGGTCATATACAAGTGTAAAAATCATGATCCTAAAGAACGAAAGTTTTCTAACAACAGTTTAGGAAATGTGAGTAATAAAATACGTGTACAGGATCAAATACAAACTTCTAACAATAGTTCGGAGCTACCTAGGTCTCCAAACTCTAGTTCAGAACAACAAACAGCTCCTGCACAGTTTTATAAGAAAACACGAAGTCTAAATACTAGCTCAAGCAGGACTAGGAATTCCCACAAAGTACAGAGTCCACACATGAAACAAATACGAATGCTTTTTAGTTACTAATCTACAAAAAATCTTTCAAATTTCAAGAATGTAAAGCATGGTTACAGAGTCCCATATTATCTCTCAATGGAACTAAGATATAAGCAAAGAGCTTTATACGTGCTTCAAAATAGTCCAGAGATATACAAAATTCCAACATGGTTCAGTACAACAAAAACCTAAATCAAAAGTTCTCACAAAAACTAGAACCAGTTCCAAATCTAAAACGAGCTCGAATACAAGATCCATTAATACACAAGTTCATCTCAAGCTCATGATCAACAAAACACAAATTCCAGCAAGTTTAGACAAAACCCAAAGATCTCAAAACTCTGAACCACATCCAGCCAGTGATGAAGATTTATCTAAACATAATACCTCAATTTCCTATCCTAACATTAAAAAGCCAAGTTACAGAGATACATCTTTGCATGCATTCATATTTTTAAAGAACTGTACATGGTAAGTTTCTCAACAAAACTCTATTTACCATGAAATTCAAAACTAAAAAGATAGATTTAATAAACCCATAAGTAAATAACCAGACAAAATATGAAAACCGAGAATCTCATAGAGCAGAATCATTTTAATGAGACAATTATAGGAAAGCAAGAGATGTTAAAGTTTAGAGCCTATCATGCCTGATAGCACTTCTGCGAACCCGAAAAGAATCTCCATCTGAGCTCAAAAATTCTCCTTTTCTCCACGAAAAATCAAATAACCATGTTATTTTTCCATCATGCCTCCTATATATTCCACGAACTGAAACTAGGTTTAAAACCTCAAAAATAGCCATCACGTGTAGTTCTATCTGCTAGTTTGAAAAACCAGTGAGCATGCAGAGTGAAAATCGTGAACCATGTAAAGTGAAACAACCACATGCCAAACCATTTGCATGCCTTCCAAGGCAGTTTGAGCATGAAGACCAAAAAAAATTAATTCCCTTAACTCCTATTTTCCCGCCTATCCTCCTTTGCCACCGCCTCTCATGCTTAGTCATTTCCAAATCAAATCTAAAAAAGAATTCCATTTTAGTGGAGCCTCCACCTAAGCCTTTGCCAAATTTGCTAACCCCTACCAAAGCTAGCAGTACCTACAATAATTAAAACCTTATTAAAAATTTTAATGCCTTGGAACCGTCACCCACTATGTATGTGACCACCTAATTCCCCATTCAAACCCATTAGTTTAGGGTAGATTAAATTGTTTAGGTTAGACCTTAGGTAATTTGTAGTATATATATTTACCTTAGGTTATAACCCAAACACATTTACCACAATAGGTCTTAACACATAGCCTAAGGTAGTTTTCACTTAGGTTAGGTTAATTTTTCATTACTATAGTTTTAGGCATTAGGTTAGATCATAATATAACCTGGTAGTATTATTTTAGGATGCAATCAACCGAATCAAAGTAGAATAGGAAGCTTTAGGTTAGAATAGGAACTCTGTTACGTAACATAGTTTAGGTAGTAATTATCTTTACCTATCTTAGGTCTCCGGATCTTTCCTATGCCGTGAACAGCTACAGTTAGTTTGTGTCAACATTGTCCAGGTACAATCAAACTGAAAAGATCCAAGCATGACATACCATTGAATAGAACTCGTTCAAACAACAATCAAAGAACTAGTATCCGTCAAAGTTCAGTCATATGTCTATCAATTCCTGGAATGTCGATTTACCATTCATCCTATAGAGAAGATTTTAAAACATTCCTTGGATCACTGAAATTGATCCAAGGATGAGTCAGATTAGTAGAAAAGTTTACAATTCTTAAACTAGATTATAACTCACCTACAAGAAATGAAAAAAAATGGATTTAAGAAAGCCATTCCAATTCACTCAAAGGATCTTAAGAACAAAATATGATTTATCCATATCAAGCATGATCTCCATAATTCAAAAGGACACATCTTTATAAGGAAAATCACATGTCAACAGTTGAAATGTAAAGGAGGAAAATAATAATTATCAAGGGTGTTACATGCTCCCCTCCTTAAAGAATCATCGTCCCGATGATTACATTTTTTTAACAATATAAATCTTGACAATCACTTCATTCACTTTTTTTACCACATGTCTAAATATATTAGAATCTTATAATTCAAGAAATCAGCATTAATAGTTGTCTATCTAAATCAAATAAATATCTGCCCAAAACTGGCATATTTAATGTCATATAAAGATAAAGTCATAAATTTTTTTTATCAGTCAACAAAATCAATTTTGTTCAAATAGATAAGGAAAAGAATTTTTTATATCTTCTAGATTTTCCTAAGTTGCACTCTCTTCATTAAATTGGTCCCATTGGACCTTACATTGACTTATTTCCCGATTTCTTAAATGCAACTAGCAAGTTTCCAACACTCGAATCGGTTTAACCATAATTATTCCTGCGTCTTGGACCTGCAAGGAATTCTAATTTAATACGTGTGACAAATCTGAAACATATTTATTAAGCAAGGAAATATGGAAAACATCATGCATTCATGAGAAAGAAGGAGGTAATACTAAACGATACGCTACAGGGTTGATTACTTCAAATATCTCAAAAGGTCCCACATAATGAGGTGATAACTTGGCAGCCTTGTCAAAAGTTATAGAACTCTTTTTCGGTTTAACTTGGAGGAAGACTTTCTCACCAAGTTCAAATTTCTTATCAACCCTCTTCAAGTCAGTGTAACTCTTTTTCCTATCTGCTGCTTCTTTCAAGTGTTCACGAATCAACTTAACTTGTTGTTCCATTTCCGTAAGGTTTTCAGGTCCAATTACCTCTCTATCCTCTATGCTATCCCAACTAACAGGGGTTCTACATTATCTTCCATAAAGTGCCTCAAAAGGTGCCATCTTAAGAGAATCATGATATGTATTGTTGTAAGCAAATTCAACTAATGGGAGATATTCTTCCCACCTATACTTCTGATCCATACAATACATATGTAACATATCTTCTAAAACTTGATTTACTCTTTTAGTTTGTCCATCTATTTCCAGGTGGTATGCAGAACTGAAATTTAGTTTAGTTCCTAGAGCTACATTAAGCATTTTCCAAAATCTTGACATCATTCTAGGATCTCTATCAGATATGATTAATTCAGGTAGCCCATGTAATCTGAAAATTTTGGTTCAAATCTTTTAGCCAGAACAGGTGAATCATCCTTCAGATTTCTAGCAATAAAATGAGCTACTTTTTTTAGTTTATTAACAACTACCAAAATAATATCATGTTTATTTCTTGACATAGGTAACCCTTGTACAAAATCTATGCTTATTACTTTTCATTTATACTGCGGTATGCTGTGAGGATACAATAAACCGGCTGGGTGCATATGTTCCTCCTTAACACATTAGCACTCTAGACAATGTGTTACATAATCAATAACATCTTTCTTCATTCCTTTCCAAAAATATTGCTATTTTATATCAGCAAGCATCTTTGTAATTCATGGGTGTCTAGAGAAAGGTGAATTATGAAATTCAACTAACAATTTATTTCTCAAACCATTAAGCAAAGGTACATAAACTTTGTTTTCAAATTGTAAGATTCCTTCTTTATCAAAGTGAAAACCTTTATACCTCAAATAATTATAATCTATAGCAAGTGCTACTTTTACTTGTTGAAAGTAAGAATCAGATTCCATAACACTTTTTACTTCATCCTTAAACTAAGTTCTCAGTGTTATAAGAGTAGAAATGTGCTTCCTATGAATTAGAGCATCAGCCACTCTATTTTCTTTACCCTTAATATAACTTATGTCGAAACCATATTGAGACAAAAACTCTAACCATCTTCATTGTCTTGTATTTAGGTTTGGCTGAGTGAAAATGTACTTCAGCCCAAGATGATCATTTTTCAACTCAAATGGTTTACCAAACAGATAATGCCTCCAAACTTGAAGTGCATGAACAATGACAACAAGCTCTAAATCATGTGGAGCATAATTCAACTCATGTAACTTAAGTTTCCTACTTTCATATGCAATAACATGATCACTTTGTAACAAAATACCTCCTAGACCTTCACCAGATGCATTAGTTACCACCATAAAATCTCCATAAGGATCTGGTATTGCAAGAATAGGTACAAAAGTTAATTGTTCCTTCAAGGTTTTAAATGAAATTTCACATTTTTCACTCTAGAAAAACTTTTTATCCTTCTTTTGTAAGGAAGTTATTGGCGTAGCTACCTTGGAAAAGTCTTTTACAAATGTCCTATAGTAGCCAACAAGTCCCATGAAGCTTCTAACTTCATGTACGTTCTTTGGTGTAGGCCATTCTATTATAGCTATAAGTTTTGAAGGATCTACAAAAATTCCCTCTTTACTTATTACATGACCCAAATAGTGAACTTCTGTGTCATATAAAGAACATTTAGACAGTTTACCAAACAACTGTCTCTTTCTTAGAATCTCCAAAACTACTTTCAAATGCTCATGATGCTCTTCAATGCTTTTAGAATATATGAGAATGTCATCCAAGAATACGAGCACAAATTTTTCCAAGTATTATTGAAAGATATTATTCATTAAATTCATAAATACCGCAGGTGTATTAGTTAGTCCAAAAGGTAAAACCGTAAACTCGTAATGTCCATACCTTGTTCTGAAAGCTATTTTATGAATATCCTCATCCTTAATTCATAATTGATGATACCCATATCAAAGATCTATCTTAGAGTATACTGATGCTCCAAGAATCTGATCAAATAAATCATCAATCCTAGGGAGTGGATACCTATTTTTTATTGTTGCTTTGTTTAACATTCTATAATCAATGCACAACCTAAGTGTTCCATCTTTATTTTTTTACAAAAATCACTGGTGCTCCCCAAGGTGAAACACTTGGTCTAATCAATCCCTTAGACAAAATTTCTTACAATTGAGCCTTAAGCTCTACTAATTCTATAGTATTCATTTGATACGGTGCCTTAGATATAGGTTCAATTCCAGGCTTGATCTCAATCGTGAAATCAAATTACCTTTTGGGTAGAAGACCTGGCAATTCTTCCGGGAATAAATCACTGAAATCTCGTAATAGCGGATATTGATCCATGAAATTGTTGTTTTCCTCTGTAGTTTCTAAAATTTTCACTGCATATAAGGTACATCCTTTATTTTTGGCCTTTTTAAGTTACATAGCTGACAGTTTCCTAACAAAAATCTCATGTTTCACACCCTGAATCTCTGTTGTTTTCTGCAAGTCATCTAAACAACTAATGCATTTTTCAAAATAGTCCACTTTAGCCTTATATTCTGCTAACCAATTAACACCTATGATTACATCATAAAACCCTAAAGGTGTAACATAAAGATTAACCTTATTGGAAAAGTTAGGTAATTCAAGGACTGCTCCAAAAAGACACATACTAACTGTATGAACAACATTATTACCATAATGTACAGTCCAAGATTTATCCATTTTCCCAACTTTTCTTTTAAGTTTCAAAGTACGTTTACTAGAAATAAAACATACAGTAGCACACATATCAAAAGTAATAGTTACAGGTATGCCAAATAGCTTACCAGGAACTTCTATAGGTGTAGCTTGCTTTTCAACTTGCTTGTCAACTACTGCAGCATGTATCTTGTGCTACTGTTTACCATCATCCTTCGTCAAAGGACATTTATTTGCATAATGAACCTTACCGCAATTATAACAACCTCCTATAGGTCCCTTTATACATTCAAGGTTATTTCTAGTATTATAGCTATTATTTTGACCTCCATAGGACTTCTGTCCGTTGTTATTATTCTTGGCAAAATTATTCTATGCATTTCCAGCAGTCTTATTCATTGTTTCCTTCTTATTATTATCAGCTGAAAACTTGATTTTATTACCGAAATTATTTCATGGTCCCTTTTTAGGTGCAAGAGAAGTTGAAGAGGGGTTTGGAGCTTTCTTCCTAACCTCCTCTTTATGAGTAGAAATAGCCTTTAATTTCTGTTCCTACCTTATGGCTTTTTCAACAACCCCTTCCATAGTGGTTGGGCTATGAACATCAACTTCTGCCCCTATAATGGGATTCAATCCCATAATGAATTTATGTATCCTGAAATTCTCATCAATTTGATACTGAGGAACATACTTGAGGAGTTTCATAAACCGTTCCCAATACTCAGTTACTGTTAGTTTTCCTTGAGCTAAGTTCTAAAATTCAATCATTTTATTACCATAATAGAGTTGTGGCAGCCATCGTTGTCTAAAATAACCTTTAAATCGATCCCAAGTGATGTTAGTTTTATCAATATTTAACTCAACCTTACGACTGTCCCACCATGAAGATGCTTCATGGGAAAGATGATATGCTCCCCATATAGCCTTGGTTTCCTTTGAGAAGCTCCTTATTGCAAAGTACTTATCCATTTCGCTGAGCCGATTCTCAGCTCCATTTCCTAATGTGGTGCCATCAAACTTGGGTATACTTATCCTTTTTATGTGATTAGTGAGTTCTGCTGCTAGCCTAGCCTTTTTGTTCTCAGGTTGAGCAGGTATGTTAATGTTGTTATTATCAACACCCACATTGGCATTGTCACTTGGAGGTGGCTGATTATTTTTGTCATCTTCTTCTTCCTCCTCATTGCCCATTACTTGATGCTCGAGCACAGTCAAACGATCTCTTGTGTCAAATAGGGTAGCAAGGATCTCATCAAGTTTCTGGGTAGTTGTCATTCCTTCTTCAGGTGGAGGGTTATTTGAAACATTTCCTCTTGTTCTCACCATTTTCTGTTACAATAAACATTAAGTTTAATCAGATTGTGGATGCAATAGGTCTAAGAGCTGTAACCTTTAACTCTAATACTAAGATGTAACATTCCCATTTTAAGACTTTTATAAATGAGGAATTTTTTTTTTAAAAAAATGTTTTTTTTTATCAAGGGAAAATATTTTTGAAGGGACTATACCCTGTGTACAAAAGGGCTCAAAAGCCAGATAATAAACATGAGAAAAGTAGCCCAGAGAAGGGCAAAACAGTCAACAAAGAAAGGCTCAGCAGCCATATATTACAATAAAGGTGTAGAGTGGATCTAAACGTACAGAGATCCAGAGAAAAAGAGAAAAGTTCAAAAATAAACCAAAAGAGAAACAAAATACAGAGATCCATCAAAAAATAGCTCGAGAACCGCCTAAAGACAGCCAGATCACAGCCAAAAAATAGCATCACATCAGCCCGTTACTTGAGGGCTCTGTCAATCTTGGCCTTGATGGCCTGCAGTGACATGAAAAAAGTAATGGCTGTGGCCTGAGAGGGGTCCTTCATGTCTGCTTGGGAGATTGCAATGTCACTATTTTCTTTAGGGCCCCATATATCTTCATTGATTCCACTTAAGCTGCAAACACTGTGTACGTGTTGTTCAATGAAGTTATAGATGCTTTTTAGGGCAGACAAAATACAGTCATTGTGGCTTTTGGCATTCCCCAATCTACCATCAAGGGACTGCAACTTCTTGAATATTTCATCAATGACCCCCTCTTCTTCCTAACCGTGCAGGATCCTTTTACCTTTGGCTTTCTCCATGTTCTTAAGAGCCCCTTTGAGCTCTTGAATCTCCTTCTCCAATCTATCAACCTTCTCCAGAAAATCCTCCTCCTTGGGCTTCTCCACAGGCATGCTGATATGAAGAAGGCTTTCAGCAAGTTCTAAGTCCTTGTGGCTTCTAAGGACATGATGGGAGGTAGGGATTCTAGTTTTAAGGCTCTTTCTTTTCTTGCTGGAGCCCACATCATCATGCTTTATTTTTGGCAGGGGTGGAGTGGGAGCAGTATGGGTAGGTGGGGGTGTGGAGGAGGGAGGTGGGATGGGGTTCATGGGAGGGCAACTGGAGAAGTGGTGGTGAATGAGGAGTATAAGGCCCTGGTGCAGGGGGACAGCCCTAGAGTGATTTTGCACCTCCCTTATAGACTTCTCAAGGGAGTTGATCAGATAATGAGGAAAACTAATAATGTTAGTTCTACGAAAATGATTCAGAAAAATCAGATGTTTGTGTGGGATGGTCACATATCTTCCTTCTAAGGTAACATACCTTACTACCATTTTGGTAAGTTCATCAAAAGGTGCAGGGATCAAATCCACCTTGAGGCCAGTAGTTACAAACTCAAGGTTCTCTCCCTCTTCCAGAAATTTCTTGGTTTCAACCTCCCTGTCGACTTTCTTATTGAAAAATTTTGCACCTTCCAAGCTGAGACCAGTGACCTGAGCTATGAGCTCTTCTGTAATTTCCATTTTCATGTTACTGTCCTTGACAATTCTGTTCTTCTAACCCTTGGAAAATTTGATGGAGACGTCTTGATCAAAGCCTTGAATCCTCTCAATGAAATTCGACAGGCCCCCGATTTGCAGGTACTCCCAAAGCTCCATGTTCTCTTTCCACTCAGGGTTGTGGGTCGGCTCGGTATTGCATGGCAGACCCCCTATGTTTCCTTTGTTACTATTTCTATTTTTAACGGTAAAAAAAAATAATATTTTCTGATCTAAATTCATAATTTAAATCACACATTATTTATCAATCATTCATATAACAGATAACCATTTACAGTTGTAATGACTCGGTGTACTACCAATCTATTCATTTCATGACTTAGTAAACAACTGATCTATTCATGTTAAACATCAAGTATTGAATAATTTTTTGTATACTACGTATACTTGGTTGTTCTTACCCTATTTAGGGTAATGAGTGATCTATCTAAGGATCCTATCTAAATATTTGTTACCAATATTCATCGGCATCATGAGCCTTAGACTAGGTGACATAGGACAATACAACCAACAACTTACGATAGTTTGGCCAAAGCTTTATAACATACTATTTACATTACTATTCCTTGACGACATACTCGTTAATCTGGAATATGTCCTTCACCCCACTCTATTGCTATATAGAATTTCCTTCACCGACTTCTGTTAGTCCACTTTCCTAAGGTTTAACCCTAGTTCTAGTTAATAACATACATTATGATAAGGGGAGGCTCCCAAAAACTTAGGGTAAGTTGGCATACTGGGTCGACCTAAGTCAACCCCATGTGCTAAGGTACCCCAAGTTTTAGAGGCTACTCCATATATCAACCATGCTACTATCCAAATCTAGAGATAAACTAAGATCAAGTCCAATGTGTGTAGATCTAGATGATCAATGTAGAAGGGTATTGCCACATGTCGACTGCATCGTTGTATCCTCGAGAAGATCCTAACCTTCTTGAACGTATATCCCTACAGTTGGCCTGTGTCAACATCCTACAGAACAACCTCATCGAGATGTACATACCCAAGGAATTTATTAATAGATTAATTAATTTGGATTATTTAAACAGATTTCAGCCACCTACCTAATCCCTAATCCAACATTCCATAAGTTATTTTCTAAATTGATTCATTTAGCCCTTTAAGAACCTTGTTATATCATTGCTGCTTTTACTTTTTGAATATATAGCTACTGTGAATTAAGCATAACTACGTAGTGTTATAATATTTCATATATAAAAAGTACATTAAATTTTTAGAAAGTTAAGCGCCAGAAGATATCCAAAATAAATTAGACTTCATAACAAATGAAGTCTGAAAATTGAAGTCATGTTATCAATTCTATATGATTTATGAAAAGTTCTGAAATATGAAGAGTCTTTCATTATATGTATAGCGCTAGGGTCTATTCTACCCTTAACCACTCCTTTTATTAAGTATGTTCATCCTACCTTGCATTACTATGATTTATAGTTTATATAACGAAAATCACATTCTACAACTTTACAAGTTGTATCATAAGTAGGGAGATTGAACTTAATCCCTTGATCCAATATTGTTAAAATTTAACCATTTAATATACACATAATATGAAGATTGACAACAAGATGGAACCCATGTTTTTCATACAAATGCAAAGTATTTACACAACCAATACTAGTAATCTTCCACGTTTCAATTTATCTTTATTACCTTTACATTTACCAAACTTATGCATTCAGGTAAAATGCATAACAAATATATTAATTATAAAATAATACTACTTTTCTTTTCCAATATATTCTCAAGAACAAATCAGAGTTCATCACAAGAAATAGACTTAAATCAGCCAATGTTTTAGGTAAGTTTTACCTTCTTTATCACTTACGAAGTCTATCTGACAAAATTCCTAACTCGAGTTAGTTCAATGAACTGAGCATGATAAGCACTAAACCTTAAAAAGAAGTGCATTCCAATAATTGTTCCATTAAAACAACTCTGCTTTAATGAGAAAATTATTACATCAATAATCAATATATTAAAAGTGATGAAAAATAAGTACACTAAAAACAATTAATTTTTACTTTCATGAAAAGGAACAGAATATTATATACCATTTCAACCCTACAAATAGAGTCTAATTGATTCCATCAATTATCATTAGACAAACAACATATTATAACAACTCATTGCTCCCAATTTTCCATAAAAGAAAAACAACATTTATCTTTGCTTCAAGTAAAAGAACAGTTAGAGCATGGTTCATATTAAGATGACTCATCTATCTCCTAAACATAAGAAGAAGAAGAACCATTACGATTATGCTCAAGCACTACACATCATTGAACATAACAAATTCAAAACGTGAGTTTGTTGTTTCTTTCAAAAGAAAATTACCCTATTTAAGATATTCATCTAGAAAAATTTCATTTAATCCAAGAAAGAATAGAGGATCAAATGGTTTTACCTGTAAGTTTTAAATCTACTTATAATATAGAAGTTATACTTTTGGAGATTTGAAAACAACTTTCAAATATCAAGACAAACTCATACAGAGTTACTCTCTACTCTTCATCATCCAAAGATAATTCTGAAAAAGATAGAGTGCCAAAGACACCTTACTCATCTCAAACCAACAATTTAGGCTCTACAAAACAATAGTCTACCAACAAACTGTCATTTACAGTTTAATGAAAAACAAATAAAATAACCTCTTCCAACATCAATCCTACAAATTATTGTGCAAAGGAAGGCCAATCAATTCATACTGGTATCCCAAGATCAGGTTTCATTTTTGCATTACAAAAAGAATAACCAGTTCTCGGTTTGACAATTCTAATACAAAACTAAAGAACAAATTCAAGTAATCCCTCCATAATAGTATATAGTACTAAATTACTAAGTTCTTCTCATAAAAGAAACTCAGAGTCTATTCTAAGAGGTCTGAGATACAAGTTTCCTTGGACTAAGAGAAAGAACTAATCCTATTTAAATACTATCAACATGTTAGGAAAGATGAAATAGTTCTTAAACTGTATTAACAATTTTATTCATCAAACGAGAACATTTTTCCTTTGGTATCTTGGAGAGTTTTCCCCAAAGTAATCCAATTATTCTCCTAATTTTACCTTGAGAAAAAACTCGACAAAAGAGTTATAAATTTTTAAATGTTTATAACAAATAGAACATAACTCCCAAGTTCCAGAACAAATTCAGTTCAAGTCCTAACAAAGTTAAGAACTATACAATACACGTGTACAAATGCAAAGAAAAACAACTTCCATTGATAGTATGAAATTCCTCTACATAAAACATAGGTACAAAGCCATAAACAGTGTCATCAAAGCCCTGATTATTTCTAATAATATAAAAATGGGTTCAACACAACAAGTGACACCTACATGAGTTCAAATCAAAGGCGAAGTTTAAAGACTATCTCAATGGAACTAAGGTTTCCCACAAAGTTTAGAGTCCACAAAAATAACAAAACATGAGTGCCATGTACATTACAACCTTATATTAATAGTGAATAATATCACTAGAGGAAGACATAGGCTTAAAACCATTTACAGACTTCAACAACTGTCCAGGTCATATACAAGTGTAAAAATCATGATCCTAAAGAACGAAAGTTTTCTAACAACAGTTTAGGAAATGTGAGTAATAAAATACATGTACAGAATCAAATAAAAACTTCTGAAAATAGTTCAGAGCTACCTAGGTCTCCAAACTCTAGTTCAGAACAACAAACAACTCTTGCACAGTTTTATAAGAAAACACAAAGTCCAAATACTAGCTCAAGAAGGACTAGGAATTCCCACAAGTTTAGACATAACCCAAAGATCTCAAAACTCTAAACCATATCCAACCAATGATGAAGATTTATCTAAAAAAAATACTTCAATTTCCTGTCCTAACATTAAAAGGCCAAGTTACAGAGATACATTTTTGCATGAATTCATATTTTTAAAGAACTGTACATGGTAAGTTTCTAAACATAACTCTATTTACAATGAAATTCAAAACCAAAAACACAGATTTAATAAACCCATAAGTAAATAACTAAAAAAAAATGAAAAACAAGAATCTCATAGAGCAGAATCGTTTTAATGAGACAATTATAGGAAAGCAAGAGATGTTAAAGTTTAGATCTTATCATGCCTGATAGCGTTTTTGTGAACCTGAAAAGAATCTCCAGATGAGCTCAAAACTTCTACTTTTCTCCATGAAAAATCAAATAACCATGTTATTTTTCCATCATGCCTCCTATATATTCCACCAACTGAAACTAGGTTTAAAACCTCAAAAATAGCCATCAAGTGTAGTTCTATCTGTAAAATTGAAAAACCAGTGATCATGCAGAGTGAAAATTGTGAACCATGCAAAGTGAAACAACCACATGCCAAACTATTTGCATGCCTTCCAAGGTAGTTTGAGCACAAAGTCTAAAAACAATTAATTCCCTTAATTCCTATTTTCCCACCTATCCTCCTTTGCCACCACCTCTCATGCTTAGTCATTTCCAAATCAAATCTAAAAAAGAATTCCATTTTAGGGGAGCCTCCACCTAAGCCTCCACCAAATTCACTAACCCCTACCAAAGCTGGTAGTACCTCCAACAATTAAAACCTTATAAAAAAATTTAATGCCTTGGAACCATCACCGACTATGTATGCGACCACCTAATTCCCCCTTCAAACCCATTAGTTTAGGGTAGATTAAATTGTTTAGGTTAGACCTTAGGTAATTTGTAGTATATATATTTACCTTAGGTTATAACCCAAACACATTTACCACAATAGGTCTTAACACATAAAATAAGGTAGTTTTCACTTAGGTTAGGTTAATTTTTCATTACTAAAGTTTTAGGCATTAGGTTAGATCATAATATAACTTGGTAGTATTAGTTTAGAATTCTAATCAATCGAATCAAAGCAGAATAGGAAGCTTTAGGTTAGAATAGGAACTCTGTTACGTAACATAGTTTAGGTAGTAATTATCTTTACCTATCTTAGGTATCTAGATCTTTCCTATGCCGTGAACAACTACAGTTAGTTTGTATCAACATTGTCTAGGTACAATCGAACTGAAAATATCCAATCATGACATACCATTGAATATAACTTGTTCAAAACAAAGAACTAGTATCCGTCAAAGTTCAGTCATATGTCTATCAATTATTGGAATGTCGATTTACCATTCATCATATAGAGAATATTTTAAAACATTCCTTGGATAACTGAAATTGATCCCAAGGATGAGTCAGATTAGTAGAAAAGTGTACAATTCTAAAACCAGATTGTAACCCACCTACAAGAAATGGAAAAAAAATGGATTTAAGAAAGCCATTCCAATTATGTCAAAGGATCTCAAGAACAAAAGATGATTTATCCATATCAAGCATGATCTCCATAATTCAAAAGGACACATCTTTATAAGGAAAATCACATGTCAACACTTGAAATGTAAAGGAGGAAAATAATAACTGTCAAGGGTGTTGGATAAGTGCAATAAGTTGGGGGACAAAAAAGGGGTCATAAGTGGACGTCATATTGCAAATAACAACATAATATAAACTTGTAGGGATTATTAGCAATGCATACACTCAAAACTAGAAAAACTTATATGAATATGAATTGTAGCATCTGGAATATATTTTCTAAACTACTATTTTTTTTTAAAATGGACAAGTTTAGCTATATTAGACACTCAAAATTCAATGAATTGTTTTTCTTTTTTAAAACGCCCATAAGATTGTAGTCCGTTTTCCCGCAATTTAGATGACCAAAAATTGATATATATTTTTTTAATTTAGTGAGAAGTTAGATGCCACTATCTTGGGATAGATTTTATTTTGTAATTTTTTGAGCAATATTTTATTTTTTATGTTTTTTTCTATGAAAGTGGTCTGAAAACATAAAGAAAACAGAGCACTTTCCATTTGCCCGCCATAACTTCATCAAAAAATATTGAAATCAACTAATTATTGTTTTGAAAATGTATATAATTTCACCACGGTTGGGATGGTATAATTTTTATCACATTATAATAAGTGAAAAAAAAATTGCAGTCTTAAACGTAGACATAAACATTCACGGGAAAAGTGTCTTGAAGACCTACTATTAGTAAAAAATTATAAAATGATATTTATCCTATTCTATTCACTTTAAAATCAATATTTCTACAAAGCTAACAGTCTCCCCTATGCGATGGTACCATTTTTATGACATATTTTTTAATTTTTGACATGGTTCAAGTCCGTAGAAGACTAAATTTGATGTTTTTTGTTTTTGATGTAAATTTCAGGATGTGATGTCCACTTAATTGTCCCCCAATTTTCTGCACATTACAGTTTAGGATTAGTTAGCTGCATTTTCCCTTCTAGGAGTAGTGTTAATAGTAGGATTAGGTAGAGGATCCATCCTTCTCCGAAGTCCCATCTCAAGTTTGCAAGTCCCATAGCTTGAGAGATGTACCCATGTTATGTAAATTACACGTAATGCCCCACACACACTCAGGGAATTTTAGGGGGTGCTATAATTTTGCATTAATAGTTTTGACACACCCAATGGCATAAGAAGGTGAAAATTTTATACTTCCTAGTTGTTTATATTTGTCTACATCTTCACTTCATCAATTTGATGTGCTCTTGGTGAAGGTTACAACCTTTTGAGTCACATGTAATCATATATGGAGACTCCATCTAGTCGACAACCCACTCTCTGATTTGTAGACCTTCCTCCATTCCATTTATCTCCATTCTCTTTCCACCTCTCTCCATTTTCTCCCATTCTATGAAGTTTTGCAATCATGACTTCATTCCCCTCATGGAATTCACACATGCAACAACATCAACACCATTCAGACATCCCTCCACATTTGCAACACATATTCTCAAGGTACTATTAACTACCTCCAAATCCATACTATAATGAAGATCAACAATACTTGTACCCATATGAGTAGGATGTAGATCAGTTTTGTCATCCGCCAATCTATGGAGCTATTGAAGAGAAAAGGTATACATATTTTGGAGGATATCTTCCACATGGATATTTTGAGTTACAATTGAAGATTGATAAATTAGAGGTGGGTATGATGCACACTCAGGAAACACACCAAGATATAGCACTCAAGATAATATTTAGGGTCCCTTGTCCATGGGAAGGCCCTAGTCTTAGCTATTTCAGCCCACAACAAAATCTTGGCTATGTAATTGAGATGTTGTCCCACCTTGAAGAATGAATTAAGGATGTTGAATATTTTGCAAGTCAGTTGGAAAATTCAACATTTTCATCCCACAACCCTCTCCCAATTCACCAAGAAGCACCATCTCATCCTGAGTCCCAATTTCCAATATTCTCACCTATTTCCCCCATCCTGGATTCCTCTTCTCCACCTTCTATTCTTCCATATCATCTCATTTTTTCTTCCATTTTCCCTTCTAAACACAATCTCCCTCCACAAGATAAAAATACAATACCATCCCCTCCACTACTAAATAATCAAACACCATCTATGACCCAACCCACCCCTCCTCTTTTATTCCTGAGTCTTTGTCAAGAAGAGATCCAAGAAACCAATTAAGAGGAACAACAAAGAGAAGAGCCCAATAGAGAAGAAATGAATTTTTTTTGGAGGAGTTGGGCTGAAAAAATAGGAATAGAAAAGATCCCCTTACTGGTCATACCTACAGAGGAGGTCAAGTTTGAATAACATTTGGAAAAATCTGATCTAGTTTCAGTAGAAGTAGAGAAGGAACAAACAGATGACGATCAACAATTAGTGTGTTCGGAGTGTAGTGTCTACAAGGGAACTCTATTTTCAAGGATTTTAGATCCATCACCAACTGTAAAATCAGTAAAGGAAGAGGAGAAATATGCTCCAAATCCACAAGGGGAGGAGCACAAAGGGGAAACTAGATCGAATTCAAAGATCCTAAATGAAGATGATGTCATTGAGATTTTTTTTCTCTCATTTCTAGGGTCTAATTTAGTTGATGAACCTGTGACAGAGGAGGAAATCCCAAGTGAAGAAAAAGCTTCAACAAGTTGCAACAATCCAAAAATGATCCCATTAGATGCTGAAAGAAATCTTGTGAAGCTGTATGTATAAGAGGATTTCCATGTAGTTGAGGGAGGAAAAGGAAGAAAGGATGACACCACTGCCAAATTAGTCATCAAGGCAGAAAATTACCCACTTACAAAAGAAATGCAAAGAAAAATTAAGCATGCAAGAAACCCCCTTTTTCAAGAGGATCTACAAGAAGAATTCAATCTTGGAGTTATAAATTAGAGAAGTTGGCACATGCAGTGGATCAGAGCATGCCTGATCAGGTACTTGGATTCACTAGAGCTAAGGGAGAAGCCATAGTCATTCATGCTCACTTTAGAGCATGAGGATGATTTTCAATGTACCCAAGGCAAGAAATAACACCTATAACACAATGCAGATCAGTTGAAGGAGGTAATTTTCTTGTTTGTTTGAACTTGGTAAATGGTGGTAAATGATTTTCCACTCTTATTATAGGTCATGTCCATTGTAAACTCAATTTGTTTATATTTTCCTTATTTTGGTTAGTGTAGGGTAGGTAGGTTTTCTTTCAGTAGAAAAAGTGCTTGTGCACACTTTACATACTACACTTGGATCATGTATGATGTTTGCCTTTCATACATAGTTTTCATGTGGTGGTTTCTCTTGCATAGTTCACCATTTTTCTGGGAAGAAGTGTGTCATAGAAAGGGGTTAAAATTTTTAGGAAATGATAGTTTCTATCTTCAAGTAAATCTAAATGTAAAGCAAATAAATCAGATTAAGGGACAATTTTGAATGTTTCATCTCTCATGTCTCTATAGATCAGCTAAGGTTGAGGATCTACACCTCCTCTTGCATCAGAAAATAAAAAGTACGGGGCATTCTTATCTTCAACATTTCATCCATGGCATGTTCATGAGGAAAATCAGATTTTGGGGTAGGTTTCAAAAGTGTCTCTATTCAGCCCCAATAGATCGATTGTAGGTCCAGAGTCTCTGTGCCTTTTCCTTGGTCAAATTTTCAATTTTGGGAGAAGTTCATAAGTTTTATCCAAATCCCCAAAAATAGCTTTAAGAGAAGGCAAAGGCAGTTTCATTTTGGATGCTAAGTTCACACAAGTCTAGGGGACAAGTTTTTAAAAGAAATACCAGTTTCTTCAATGTAGGCTTGACTTTATGCCCAATGAATGCTTCAAGGCTACTCGTATCTTCATCTAACAGGTAGATGTCGCCAAGAGGTCTCCATTATTTTCCTAAATTTATCCCTAGGTTAATTTGGATAAATCATCATAAATGGACTTAGAATGTGAAGATGGCCACCGAATTCAGCCCCAAATGTCAAGGGAAAAAAAACATAGGATGGCTCGGCCAAGTTGATCTTCATGCACAGTAAGCTGGTGAGCCGTAGAAAACTGAGATGGTAGGGTTGTCTGGAAAGTTGGAAGTGAGCTGGAGGATAGCTTATTTTCAGAGTGCGATAGATGAGTTAGTGTTGAGTTGAGAGGTTTAAACAGTGCAAAGGTTGGATGGGTGATAAACGGTCATCCAACCCCTCTTTTTTAGATATAAGTCAGACAAATCGATGACAACCAAGGTAAGATGATGTGGTAGACAAAAAGTAGAACGACAATGACTTGGTGGTTAGACAGATGGTCAGGAAACAAACTAGGTTGGTCGGTTGAGTTGGTTAACTAGTTTGGTTGATTGGGTTGGTCACCTAGGTTGAACGACCAGGTTAGTCGGTCGGGTTGGTCAGTTGGGTTGGCCAACCGAGTTTGTCAGTTGATTGTTATCACAACACAGTGATGGGCTTGGGTTAGACGATACAAAAGTTAGATGATGTCCAACCCCCTCAGGTTAGAAGACACATAATTTGGTCAGCTAGGTTGTTCAGCATACAAATGAAGGAGATAGATGACCATGTAACCGTCTGAGTTAGACAATATACCAGATGGATGGCTCAACTGGTTGAAGGAGAAAAAGAGGTTGGTCAGGTCATAGGTTGGATGTGTACAGACAAGTTATACGGTTTTTGGCAAGAACATTTTTTGGGTGGAAAAACTTGTGGATTTCTTGCCAACACTTTGCGAATATGAGTCCCTCTACTTAACTTGTGCAGCTGTCGTATGTGCATGTGCATGAAAAGGAATATTTTTGTGGTGGTATTTCAACCAGGGATCCAATAGGGGCACTCCACTGATCCTGTAGAAAAGCTAACAATCTCTTTCTAGGGAAGTCTTCATCTGTAGAGTAGGAAAGGGGAGTGAAAAAAGAGGTAAGAGAACTAATGCTGCAGGTAGAAAATAAGATTCCTTCATGCACTAGTCAGAAACTTCAACACATGCATTCATGAGAAGAAAAAACCCTGCAAATAGTAACAAGACCAAATAGAATTTGATGAACACAGAGTATCATGAAACCCCTTAGTCAAAGAAAGCTAGAAACTCATTCTTCTTGTATTAATTTCTCAGAAAAAAGTTGTATATAGTGGAGAAATGGAAGAAGTTGAGAAGGGGGGGGGGAATAAAAGAAAATGGCTATCCCCTTTGTTCTCTCAAGGTGCAATATACTCTTGCATTTACAAGATCAATCACCAACCCTTTGAAATGGGAATGGATTTACAATTTATAGAATAGAATATGACTCTTCATCTTCCTCATGACCTTTCAAATACCTTAATATGACTTAAGACTGTTCATATTCCAATTCAAATATTTAATTCCCTTTTATAATAACAAGGTGACTTAATTTACATTATGTTTCTAAAGTCAATTTTAATGGAATTGAAGGCATATCAAAAAGTGCAAACCCCAATGAAGAATTAGAACATTTGAAAGTGAGATAAAGTTGGGGGGAAGAGGATAGAGAAATAGAGAGAGAAGAAAAAGAGGAGATGTCATTCCCGATGAAGTCTGTTGATCCTCGTTGATGGAAAGCTCCAAATGCAGTGAAGTTCTAAATGTCCCGCTGTGCCAAAACTGCCCTTTGAATGTGACTTAATATTTTTAGTAAATGGTCATTTCCATTATTTTTTTCTCTGGATAAGCATTCTATCCTTTTGGAGATCTTCAAGTGCACACTGCTCTTTCCATAGCCGCTTTTGATGAAGACTTGCAAACAAAAGCAAGCATGTATAAGAAAACTTACTATTTTTAGAAAGTGTGTTTCTAGTGCTCAATTTGTGATGGAACATACTTTTTTATACTCTTCTTGTTGTTGCAATCACACCCTCCGAATTTCAGATAGTTTTTCCCTCTAGAATACCTGGAAATAAATTTTGAAATTTTGACCTAACAGTGGCTTTGGGCATAGAGTTCTCATTGTGGCCATTAATGAAGCTCAAAATTTTTAGGTCTGGTTTTTGTCTCCATTTACAAAAAAAAAACATCCATTGTGATAGGTTTTTCATTTGGAGCTCGTGTGCAATTTTTTAGCTCATTTCCATTGCCGGAATGACGGGAAATCTGACGAATGTGAATCGATGCACAAAGGGGGGATTTTGTTAGAGTAAATGATTCTGGGCACCATTTGACCTCTTGTTTGTTTGATCTTGATCACCTTGAAGAATGAGAAATTCTGCAAAATACGACATCTCGATTTGACTTGTATCTTACAAGATATGAGGATTTTTCGATCGAGTGACTTCACGGTTATCTAGAAAAAAATCTCTATTTTTCTCTTTGTTCTTCATCATTTCACTCCATTTTTCTCTGATGCCTAAATATTTCTATGAATTCATGGTTTGGAGAGTTTATGTGGCCATGATGGAGCTGGTTTGGAGCAAAAAAAGTGGACCGGGTGTCTAGACAATCATGCATGGAGCCATGGCAAGGTATGAAGTTCTGAAGGAGAAGAAATGGCTATGTGCCAGATTTAAACTTTAAAAAAATGCACATGGAGGGGATGGGCACATTTTTATGTCCATGATGTTCCTAACCTCAGGTACATGAGGGACATCAATTTCCATAGTGGTCAAGGCGATGCCATGTGTCCTCAATTTGATGGTAGGGGATTTGCTTGAAAAATGTACCTGGGGGCTGAAAGTCAGTCACGTGGGTGTCCAGAAGTCTCTTCCTAGGGGATGGGTGAATTTTTCCATGTATTATGTTCCCCACCTTAGGTACATAAGGGACATAATTTTCCACGGTGGTTCTGGAGGTGATATGTGGTGCCCGAACCAACGACAGGGAATGGATGCTCCAAAAATGCACCTAAGGGCTGAAAGGAGGTCACATGGGTGTGTAGAAGACTCCCTATGGGGGATGGATGAATTTTCCAAGGTCTGATGTCCCCCACCTTAGGTGCACAAGGGACATCAAATTCCACAGTGGTCTTGGAGCTGACACGTGGCACCCAATCCGACGATAGGGAAGGCATGCTCCAAATAAGCACCTAGGGGTTGATCTGTCAAGTATGGAGGTCATATGAGGGCCCTAGAGGTCATATGGGGGCTAGGAACATTTTACAAGGGCTGATGTACCTGACCTCAGGGACTTCGGGGATATGAAATCCTGCCAAGCTCCTAGTGCTGACACATGTCCTCTCGAAAAAATGACTAAGTCCTGAACTACGTTTGAAAGGGTAACTTAGAATGAAGATAACTTGAGTTCCCGATGGAATTTATTAGTTAAATTTTATATGATCTTGAATAGAAAAGGAAATTTTAATCCAATTATGGGGGTTTCATGTCTTGATTCAGCCATATTATCCCTTAAAAATTGGATTTTGGATCTGGTATTCCATTTGTGCCTGAGAAAAATTTCTTGTCAATCATATGCGCTAAGGTGTTGTGAAAAATATTATTTTACCATCATGTAGGTATTATAATCCTATTTAAAATGATTTTTTTTTACTTTTAAATCCATCTGGAGCTCCCAAAATCTTCTTCTGAAGCTTAGTAGTTGTTTTAGGCCTGTGTACCACCTAGGCTTGTGAACCTTGTTTTTTACTCAGACTGCTCCAAGTTTTGCACAACTTCCCTAGACCTTCCAAAATCATTTCCATGATGTTCCAAGGTATTTCATTCACCTCCATGTTGATTTTTCTCTTCTATTCCACTCCAAGGGGGTGATCCAATCCTGGGAAGGCCAGCGATAGCCCTTCCCTATACTGTCATGAGATAGTGTTTTTTTAGAACTCCCTTAAATCACCTAGGCGGAATGAGTAGACCTTCCTGAATCACCTAGGGGACCAATTTGACTTCAAATAGGGGGGTTACAGACTAACGAATTTTGCTTGGGGTGCCTAGGAATGATAAAACATGAAAATTTTGAGATCAGGGTATAGTTGTCGTGTTCGGAAATTGTCAATTTCCCTGTTGCACATTTGCACAACAACAACTGGCTCTAGCTTGGGGACATGACATGGATTGAGTGGAGCTAAGACATGACATGGGAATCCAAAATCTCAATTTTAGACCATATAATTCATTGACCAGTGCCTTATCCATTGGGCCCTGCAGAGTCATGCACAACTTCTAGAGAGGAAGATTAGAATAAGGAAACACACACACACAAACCTAAGGAAAGGAAACACACGACACCCAACAGGAAGGGAAACACACCTATCAATCACCTATGATACAAGGTGGGGGACAACCCAGTTTCACTGAAGTACTTTTCATTTCTCAAAAGCTACCCCTGAAGAGGTAACACCGAATGATGATGTTCTACAAAGCCGTTGACGAGTTCTAGAAAGTAGCCTCCCCTCCTCATCTGCTTATGAAATCCAGGTGCTTTCACAATTTTCTATGTAGTTAGTAGGAGTGAGTCCATGTGAGCTTCTTGATGCTCAATTCCTTTCTTAGAAATTCCATTGCCTTCATGTTCGTTGAAATTGGTCTCATAGTGCCAGTTGCCTTCCATGTTTATCCATATAGCTGATTCTTCATCGAGCATCTCATCGCTGCCCTAATGCTGATTTTTGTTCCAATTCCTTGAACCTTCTGAGTTACTTTCTTTCCCAGGTCTATGCTCATTGACATCTCTTCCATGAGAAACCTCAGACTTATCTGTTTCCTTTACTCCACTACAAGGTGCTTGAGTAGGTGCGGCCTCATACATTTCTTGTATGCCCATGGCACAAGTGAAGAGATCAAGAATCATCTCAAGGTATTCTAAAAATTCTACTATTTCCAATAATTCTTGCACAGAGATCTCATCATCTTGGGAATCACTGAATTCTAATGATCCTTCATCAAAAAGAGATTCATCTTCAAATGGGAATGAAAATATCTCCATTTCGTTATTGCATCCATCAATCATTAGCTCTAGAGTGGCATCGTATTTTTCATATCACTTTATCTCAATGTGGCCAACCTTTGCACCAGTTAAGGCTTCCAAATCAGCTTCACACTTCTCTTGCAGATTTTTGGCTTGTATCAGGATCTTGAGACTGAGCTCAAGATCTTTAGTTTCTTCTGTAGCTTTAAGCATTTCTTGTATAGAGATTTCTTTCAAAAAAATTGTGACTCATCAAAAGATGAGTTTTTCTCTCCATATATGGTTTGACTGAGATTATCTTCATCCCCAACTAGGAATGAGAATAAATACTCATCTTGGAAAATCATATAAGCTGATTTATCTTCTTGAAAATCATCGAGAACCATCTCCTCTTCCTCGTGGTCTGCATCATCTGGCAATTTAGGGCTACCCTCTTGTACCTCGAATCTCCTCACTGCTTCTTCAAATTCCAAATATCTCTAGGAAGGCATGTCTAGACCTATAAATATGGTAATATCTTCTTCCTCCTTAGTTGTCACCAAGTGATTCATCCACCTGGTATTTTGGTACAAAATGTTAGCTTCTGGGCTTCTAGAATTTTGCACAGTGTACCTCATCTTCTTCTTAGGAAGCAATTTCTCCATGTCTCCCTTCACTGGTATGGTTGTGGATGACCAATTCATCTAAATTTTACCTCCCAAGTCTTGGTAGAAACTTCTACTTAGCAACATTCCTAATGAGGTTGGGAAATCGGCTACCAAAATCATTGCTGAAATCTTCTTGTCTAGAAATTTGGCGAGAGACACCTGTACATCTTTGACCTTCCCTACAAATGGGACATTTTTTAACTCCAAAGAGTAACAAGAGCCACCAGGTGGAGCCATGGTGATTTTGAGAGCTTTATCAACCTTCAAAGGCATCACATTATCTTAGGCACCAGAATCTATTATGCAATTGCTCAGTACATATTCTCCAACAAGCAAGGAGACATAGAAAGGTTCAAATTTAGTAGTCTTTCATGCTTTTAGAGAAAGCATGTTTTATGAGGGAGGTGTAGGTGAGTTTGGTAGCATGCCTTTGGAACTAGAAGTTACAACATTGGGTGTTAGACTACCAATCCTGATATACCAGAAAAACCTCTCGAATTGTTCAGGATGAGTCCGCAAATATTCAGTTTCGGTAATCTACAGTTTGGCTTTGTTTTCATATTATATGAAGTCAAAGGGAGCAGATGTGGACAAGGGGAGTGAAGGGACTACTTTTGGATTTAGGAAAGGTTTGGAAGCAAGAGTAGATTTTTGGGAAATGGAGGGTATTTTGAAAGGTACACTAGGAGCTGATTTAGATTTATACTTGGAAGAGACATCAAAAGACTTACTTGGGATTGCGAGAGATTTCTTACTTGCTACGAGATCAGGCTCCAAAAATACAGAATTTATGGAAGATGGAAGTGTGGATCCTCGATTGATTATTTTGTTTTATAGAGTCGCCACAGGAGGATCGTCAACCTTCTTTTATTTTGTAGCAGTGGAGGGAGATGCTCTTTTCTCAGACTAAGAATGAGTGAACACTGCACATGAGAAACTGGGTGCATCTTCTTCATCTTCTTCATAATCTCTAGAATACTCACAAAATCTGATTTGTGTATCGTTCTCAAACTCATCACTTTCTTGGAAATCACCACCTTCACTTTCTTGTTCAAACTCTCCTTCACTTTCTTGAAATTTGTAATTTACACTCATGGGTGGGGCCTCTAAGGTGATCCTTTAGGGTGCTCTTGCAATCTAATTTTTGTTCCTTCTTTGGGAAGATACTCATTCAAATAATTCCTTCTTCAAAGAGGCCATATCATTCACCAAATTTTGCAGTGATGGATTGGTTCTCTCATCTCTAGGATGTTGGTCCTTGCCCTTTGATGGATTCTTGATCTTTCTAGAGAGGATGAGATCATCATCAAGTTCAATCGACATCCTTTGTGCTTCTACAATGTTCCTTGATTGGGATCTTTGCAGAAAATATCCTACTTCTGATGATTGGTTGTTGATGAATAATCTCTTGACATTGTTTTGAGATGGCATATCCTCTTCAGGTATCTTGTAAAGCAACAATTCAAAATGAGCCATGAAGTCTCTCATGGTTTCACTTTCTCCTTTCCTTATTTGAGCCAACTGCACCAAGAGGTCTTGACAGTCTTCATTTGATTTAATGTTATGTTTGTGGAGCCTATTTTCATGTTAGAGTTTGGTACACCTTCCATATGTTACACTTAGATACTTTTACGGTGGTCTCGCTCACTGGTGAGTGGGTCAAGGGGATTCAGGGGCAAAGCCACCGAAGCAAATTTTCATGGGTGGTTTATTAACCCATGGGTAATGGGTAACTATTATGGGCTGTTTTTGGGCCCATGGTTTTTTCGATACCCATTGTTTTGTAAAAATGCCTCTTCGGATACCTATTGATGTACTTATAAATAGATGGACATACAATAGGATTTATAAGAGTGTGTGCGAATTCAAGTGTGAATTCGGGAGGGTTTGTTGAGCATAGCTCCAAAAAAATATGATTATTGTAACTGTGAAGACTGTTGGCTTGTAATAAAATCTAAGCAAGTGTTCTTGGTGGATATAGCCCACATTGGGTGACCCATGTTAAACATTTTCTTCATGTTGTGCATTTTTCATTTTTGTAATTCTATTCATACTTCTTATTATTACGATTCTGAGGAATTATTCTGCATTAGATTCTATTAATTCCTAACAATTGGTATCAAATCCTGGTTTTGTTTGCTGAAGTTTTGAATCGTAGGGAAATTTTTTAGCTTGAGTGGCAGCTATGACAGATGATTGAAGATCTAGGGTTGATAAATTCAATGGGTAGAATTTCAATCTTTATAAGATGCATATGGAAGATTACCTTTATCAGAAGGATCTTTATACTCTGTTGTTTGAGAAATTGAAGAAACCTTCAAGCATGACAGATGTGGAATGGGATTTTTTGGATCAAAAGGTACTTGGAATGATCTGACTGTGTCTTGCATCTTCGTTATTATTTAATTGCATCTTCGTTATTATTTAATGTTTCAAAGGAAAAGACTATAAAAGAACTGATGGATGCATTAGGGAAGTTGTATGAAAAACCCTCTGCCTCTAATAAGATATTTTTAATGAAAAATTTGTTTAATATGAAGATGTCTGAGAATGGTTCAGTAGCAGATCATCTAAATGATTTTAATACGATTGTAAATATGCTAGCTTTGGTTACAATAGAATTTGATGAAGAAGTTAGGGATTTATTAGTTCTGTGCTCTTTACCTAAGAGTTGGTAATGGTGGTAAGCAACTCGATTCCTGCTAACTCAAAGTTAAAGTTTGAGGATGTTGTAGGGGTGATTCTAAGTGAGGAAATGTGAAGAAAAAGATCTAGTGAATCTTCTACTTCAGGGAATTCTTTGACAGTGGAAACTAGAGGGAGACAAAAGAATAGAGGAAATCATAGAAAATCAAAGGATCAGGCAAGGTGAAAATCCAAAAGGAAGATAGTATGATGGCACCGTGGAAAGTATGGGCATGCAAAGAAGGACTGTTGGGAGCTTTGGGACAAGAAGAAATAATAGGAAGAAAACAAGGAGGTAAATGTGGCATTAGGTAATGTATGTCAGGATGCTTTGATTCTTTCTTTGCATAATATTACTGAATCTTAGGTTTTAGATTCAGGGGCTTCTTTTCATGCTACTCCACATAGGCATTATTTTGTTGATTATGTTTAAGGGGATTTTGGGCATGTTTTTCTTGGTGATGATGAGCCTTGCAGTATAGTTAGAAAAGGTTCTGTTCAGGTTAAGATGTAGAATGGGAATACATGGCTATTGAAGGATGTCAGACATGTGCCTACATTAAGGAGAAATTTGATATTGGTGGGGCAATTGGGAAGTGATGGTTGTACTATGATATTTATAGTTGACTCTTAGAAGGTTACCAAGGGTGCTCTTGTGGTGGCAAGAGGTAAGAAGGTTGGAACCTTGTATTTAACCACTGATAGTACTAATGATTGTAATCTTGTGGCTTCAAATGTAGATACAACATTATGGCACTATAGGCTCGGTCATATGAGCCACAAGGGCATGGAAATCATAAAGAAGAATTTTCATGGATATATAGAAATAGGTTTGGATTTCTGTGAGAACTGTATATATGGGAAATAGAAGCGAGTAAGGTTTCTCAGGGTTAGACCTACGAAGAAAGAGAGTAAGTTAAAGCTGGTACATTCTGATGGGTGGGGACCAGCTCAGGTATCATCTCTTGGGGGCTCAAGTTATTATGTTACTTTTATTGATGATGCAACAAGGAAATTTTGGGTTTATTGTATTAGAAACAAATCTGATGTATTTGAAACTTTTGTTAAATGGAAAGCCTTGGTAGAGAATGAAATAGGTCTTAAGTTAAAATGTCTCAAGTCAGATAATGGAGGGGAGTATTGCAGCAATGAATTTGATGATTATTGTTCTAAGAATGGAATCCGCAGGAAAAAGATAGTTCCAGGAACCCCATAATAGAATGGGGTGTCAGAAAGGATGAAAAAAACAATAATGGAACATGCTAGGATCATGAGGATACATGCAGGATTGCCTCTTTATTTTTGGGTAGAAGTAGTGAGCATAGCTGTGTACTTGATAAACAGAGGACCCTCAAGTGCCTTGGATGGAGGAATACTTGAGGAGGCTTGGTATGGTAAGAAAGACAATTACTCATTTCTTAGATTCTTTGGATGTGAGGTGTTTGTTCATATTGATAAGGATGATAGGACCAAATTAGAGGCTGAATCAGAAAAATGTACTTTTATTGGTTATGGTGGTGATGACTTTGGATATAAATGTTGGAGTATTAAGGAGAAGAAAATAATTCAATGTAGGGATGTGGTCTTTAATGAGAAAGTCATGTATAAGCAGCCAGTTGCAGGAAAACTGGGAAGAATCCAAGAAAGAATATGCAACGGTAGAGGATCTTCCAGATGGGAAAGTGACACATGAATCAGTTCAGGAACCTCCTCAACAGGAACCCTAAACTCATATATTGAGGAGGTCTTCTAGGGTAAGAAGAGAACCTGAACATTTTTCTCCTTCTCTTTATTATTTATTACTCACTAATAGTGTAGAGCCAAAGAGCTTTGATGAAGCAATGTACATAGATGTTAGGAAGAAGTGAGAGCAAACCATGGATGATGAGCATACGTCTCTCATGGAGAACTAGACTTGGGATTTAGTGAAGCTATCAGAAGGTAAAAGAGCATTGCAGAAAAAATGGGTGTATAGAGTTAAATACGAAGGAGGAAAGAAAAGATATAAGGCCCGATTGGTGGTCAAGGGGCTTGCACAGAAACAAGGTATAGATTTTGGTGAGATTTTTTCTCCTGTAGTAAAAATGACTTCTATCAGAACTATTCTTGGAATAGTGGTAGCATAAGACTTGCACTTAGAACAGTTAGATGTAAAGATTGTATTTCTCCATGGTGATTTGGAGGAGGAGCTATATATGTAGTAGCCATAAGGATATGAAGTCAAAGGTAAAGAGGAGATGCTGTGTAAACTGAAGAAGAGCTTGTATGGCCTAAAACAAGCCCCACATCAATGGTATAAGAATTTTGATAGCTTCATGATGAAGCAAGGTTATATTAGATGTCACTCTGACCATTGCGTGTGTATAAAGAAATTTGAGAATGGAAGTTATATTATCCTGTGTTTGTATGTTGATGACATGTTGCTTACAGGTAAAAACATGTAGGAAATAAAAGTAATCAAGAAACAGCTAAGTGAATCCTTTGATATGAAGGATTTGGGGGTAGCCAGACAAATCCTTGGTATGAGGATAACTTGGGATAAGAAGGAACATAAGCTGACTTTATCTCAGGAAGTGTACATTAAGAAGGTATTGAATACGTTTAACATGCAGGATGCTAAACCGGTTGGGACTCCTTTGGCAGGCCATTTTAAGTTATCAAAGGAGCAGTGTTCCAAGATAGAGTAGGAAAGAAACCAGATGTCCAAGGTACCTTACTCATCAGTAGTTGGTAGTTTTATGTATGCTATGGTGTGTACTAGGCTTGATATTTCCCATGCAGTGGGAGCTGTGAGTATATTTATGAGTGATCCAAGTAAAGAGTATTGGAAAGCAATAAAGTGGATCCTTCGGTATTTGAGAGGGATGATGGGGATAGTTTTGTGCTATAGTGGATTAGACACCACTTTACATGGTTATGTAGATTCAGACATGTCTGGAGATGTTGACAACAGGAGGAGCATGATAGGTTATATTTACATTATAGGTGGGACAACAGTGAGTTGGATTTCATGACTACAGAAGCTGGTGGCTTTTTCAAACATGGAGGCTGAGTATGTTACTTCCACAGATGCAAGCAAAGAGATGATTTGGTTACAAATTTTTTTTGAGGAGTTGGGGCATAAGGAGGAATGTAAGTTACATAGTGATAGTCATAGTGTTATAAACCTAGCTAAGAACTCTTCTTTCCACTCCAAGACGAAGCATATACAGTTGAGATATCACTTCATCAGGACAACTTTGGAGGAAGATAAGTTGAAGTTGGAGAAGTTTCATACCATTCAGAATCCTACAGACATGATGACCAAGGTGGTCACAAGGGATAAACTAAAGATATGTTCAACTTTGGTTAGCCTTCATGGATGATAGTGAAGGGTTGAGAAGCTTGCTCAGTGGAAATCAGTCTCCAAGTGGGAGATTGTTATGTTTGTGGAGCCTATTTTCATGTTAGAGTTTGGTACACATTCCATGTGTTACACTCAGATATTTTTACGGTGGTCCTACTTTCCGGTGAGTGGGTCAAGGGGGTTTGGGGGCGAATCTCCTAAAGAAAATTTTCATGGGTGTTTTATTAACCCATGGGTAATGGGTAACTGTTATGGGCTGTTTTTGGGCCCATGGTTTTTTCGGTACCCATTGTTTTGTAAAACCGCCTCTTCAGCTACCTATTGATATAATTATAAATAGATGGACATACAATAGGATTTATAAGAGTGCATTCTGAGAAGGTGAATAGTGTGTGTGAATTCAAGTGTGAATTTGGTAGGGTTTGTTGAGCATAGCTCCTAACAAGATCTGATTATTGTAACTGTGAAGACTGTTGGCTTGTAATAAAATCTAAGCAAGTGTTCTTGGTGGATGTAGCCCACATTGGGTGAACCACATTAAATATTGTCTTTGTGTTATGAATTTTTAATTTCTATAATTCTATTCATACTTCTTATTATTGTGATTATGAGGAATTATTCCGCATTAGATTCTATTAATTCCTAACATTTAAATCTTTCCTCGAAGGTAGCCTTAATGTCATCCCAACTAGTGATGAATCAGGCAGGAAGGAGGTAGAACCATTCAAATAATTTTTCTTGGAGAGACTCCACAAACAATATTACAACAACATCTTCATGTTGGACACCAATAATTCCACATGATGTCGTGAAAGTAGCAATGTGTTCTTCTGGATGTTGCGTGTTTCTTCTGGAAAGTTCTTATAGGAACTTGTTGGTAGATCGTGAAGAGGGGGTTCAAGAGCAAGTGGGCCTGTATTCCTTATCCATGGAATAATGGGTTTAGGTATTTCTTCTTCATCCACCATTATTTCTTCTGATTCTACTTCAGCTCTTGCCTCTACAAATTCTTCTTCTTCTGTGAACTCGATGTTTAATGGTTGTTGAAAAATTGTAGAATTTGAAGGATTTTGGATAGGATTATCAGGTGAACTTATTGAAGAGCCAGATGAAGAGGAGGATTGAGAGAATAAATATGGATTATATATAATTCATTCTTGTAGATTTTGTAAAGCCTCAAAATTGGAATCAACAACACCTCTTAACCTACTCAACCTGGTGTATCTTCCTTCAGCCAGCTTTTGAAAACTTTTGTAGTCAGAAAATGAAAGGACATTGTGGAATGAGAAAAGACACTTACAAAAATTAGAAGTGTATCTTTCAACAATGGAACTTCACGAACTCTCTTTTCTGACTTTTTTAATATGATTTTTAGACCTTGCAATCGTATATTGGGTGCAGATGCTGCTAAATCAGCCCCACGGTGGTCACCAAAAACTATTGGCGAGAAAATTTGTTGGGTGGACAAACTTGTGGATTTCTTGCCAACACTCTAGGAATCTGAGTCCCTCTAATTAACCAATGCAGTTTCCGTATGTGTATGCACAAGAAAAGGTAGATTTCTATGGTGGCCTTTCGACTGAGGATCCAACAGGGGCACTCCATTGACCCTGTAGCAAAGCTAGAAATCTCTTGCTAAGGAAGTCTTCATCTATAGAGTAGGAAAGGGGAGTGAGAAAAGAGATAAGAGAACTAATGCTATAGGTAGAAAATCAGATTCCTTCATGCACTAGTCAGAAACTTCAACACATACATTTATGAGAAGAAACAACCCTGCAAATAGCAACAAGACCAAATAGAATTTGATGAACACAAATTATCATGAAAACCCTTAGTCAAAGAAAGCTAGAAACTCCTTCTTGTATTGATTTCTTAGAAAAAAGTTGTACATAGTGGCGAAATGGAAGAAATTGAGAAGGGGGGTGGAATAGAAGAAAATGGCTATCTCCTTCGTTCTCTCAAGGTGCAATATACTCTTGAGTTTACAAGATCAATCACCTACCCTTTGAAATGGTGACGGCTTTACAATTTATATAATAGAATATAACTCTTCATCTTCCTCATGACCTTTCGAATACCTTAATATGACTTAAGATTGTTCATATTCCACTTCAAATATTTAAGTCCCTTTTATAATAGCAAGGCGACTTAATTTACATTATGTTTCTAAAGTCACTTTTAAGGGACTTAAAGGCATATAAAAAAGTGTGAACCCCAATGAAGAATTAGAACATTTGAAAGTGAGAGAAATTTGGGGGGAAGAGGAGAGAGAAATAGAGAGATAAGAAGAGGAGATGTCGTTCCCGATGAAGTCTGTTGATCCTCGTTGATGGAAAGCTCCAAATGCAGTGAAGTTATGAATGTCCCATTGTGCCAAAACTACCCTTTGAATGTGACTTAATATTTTTAGTAAATGTTCATTTCAACTATTTTCTATTCCGTATAATCATTCTACCCTTTTGGAGATCTTTAAGTGCACACTGCTCTTGCCATAGCCGCTTTTGATGAAGACTTGCCAAAAATAACAAGCATGTATAGGAAAACTTAGTATTTTTATAAAGTGTGTTTCCAGTGCTCGATTTGTGATGGAACATAATTTTTTGGACTCTTCTTGTCATTACAATCACACCCTCCTAATTTCACATAGTTTTGCCCACTAGAATACCTAGACATAAATTTTTAAAATTTGACCTGGCAGTGGCTTCAGGCATAGAGTTGTCATGGCGGCCATTAATGGAGCTCAAAATTTTCACGTCTATTTTTTGCCTCCATTTTCAATGAAAACAAATCCATTGTGATAGGTTTTTCATTTGGCATTCATGGGCAAGTTTTTAGCTCGTTTCCATTGTCAGAATGACGAGAAATTTGACTGTGAACCGGTGCACAAAGGGAGGATTTTGTTAGAGAAAATTATTCTGGGCACCTTTTGACCTCTTGTTTATTAGATCTTGATCACCTTGAAAATGAGTAATTCTACAAAATATGGCATCTTGATCTGACTTGTATCTTGCAATATATGAGGATTTTTCGATCGAGTGACTTCTCAGATATCTAGCAAAAAATCTCCATTTTTCTCTTCGTTATTCGTCATTTCACTCCATTTTTCTCTAATGCCTAAATATTTCTATGAATTCATGTTTTGGAGAGTTTATTTTTCCATGATGGAGTTGGTTTGGAGAAACAATGGTGGACTAGGTGTTTGGAAAATCATGCACGGAACCATGACAAGGTATGAAGTTTTGAAGGAGAAATGAGGGGGAAGAAATGGCTAAGTGCAAGATTTGAAATTTCAAAACATGCACATGGAGGGTCTGGGAACATTTTTATGTCCCCGATGTCCCTAATGTCCCTAAACTCATGGACATGAGGGACATCAATTTCCACGGTTGTCAAGGCAATGCCATGTGTCCTCAATCTGACGGTAGGGGATTTGCTTGAAAAATGCACCTAGGGGTTGAAAGTTGCTCACGTGGGTGTCCAGAAGACTCCTCCTAGGGTTTGGGTGAATTTTTCCATGTATTATGTCCCCCACCTTAGGTACATAAGGGACATCAATTTCCATGGTGGTCCTGGAGGTGACACATGGCGCCCGATCCAAGGACAGGGAATGGATGCTCCAAAAATGCACCTGGGGGCTGAAAGGAGGTCACATGGGTATCCAAAAGAATCTCTATGGGGGATGGGAAATTTTTTGAAGGTCTGATGTCCCTCACCTTAGGTTCACAAGGGACATCAAATTCCACGATGGTCCTGGAGCTAACACATGGCACCCGATCTGACGGCAGGGAAGGCATGCTCCAAATAAGCACCTGGGGGATGATCTGTCAAGTTTGGAGGTCATATGAGGGCCCTAGAGGTCATATGGGTGCTGGGATTATTTTCCAAAGGCTGATGTACCTGACCTCAGGGACATCAAATCCCGCCAGGGTCTTGGTGCTAACACGTGTCCTCTCGAAAAAATGACTAAGTCCTGAACTGCATTTGAGAGGGTAACTTAGAACGAAGATAACTTGAGCTCCCAGTGGAATTTCTTGGGGAAATTTTATATTATCCTCACTTTAAATTGAACTTTGAATCCAATTATGGGGATTTAATTTATTTATTTGGCCATATGATCCCTAAAAAAATGGATTTGTGATCTGGTACTCCACTTGTTCTTGAGAAAAACTTCCTTTCAATCATATGCGCCAAGGTGTTGTGAAAAATATTGTTTTTCCATCATATAGGTATTAGAATCCTCTTTCTGATGATGTTTTTTTTTTACTTCTAAATCCATCCAGAGCTCTTGAAATCTTCTTCTGAAGCTCAACAGTTGTTTTAGGCCTTTGTACTGCCTAGGCTTGTGAACCTTGTTATTTACTTAGACTGATCCAAGTCTTGCAGAACTTCCTCAGACCTTCCAAAATAATTTTCATGATGTTCCAAGGTATTTCATTCACCTTTATGTTTATTTTTCTCTTCTGTTCCACTCCAGGGGGTGATCCGATCCTGGGAAGGCTAGTGATAGCCCTTCCCTATACTACCATGAGATAGTTTTTTTAGAACTCCCTAAAATCACCAAGCGGGAATGAGTATACTTTCCTGAATCACCTAGGGGACCAATTTGACATCAAATAGTGGGGAGAAGACTAATATATTTTTCTTGGGGTGCCTAGGAATGATAAAACATGAAAATTTCGACATCGGGGTATAGTTGTCATGTTCAGAAATTGTCAATTTCCCTGTTGCACATTTGCACGAAAAAAATGGCAATCTAAATCCCATGATTAGATAACCCACAGTGAAGAGATGACAAATTGAGTTGGTCGATGACCACAATAATTTATGGTCCGCATAGTTTGATGGTGTCCAACCCCTCAGGGTTGGATGGTCAAAGTTAGGTGATGTATGGTTAGGAGGGTCATATAATTAGACACCTGGGTGATGGTAGGATGTGGATTAATGGGTCACATGCTTGGGTGGCTCATGAGTCCCAAGAAAGGTTAAGGTAGGTGGGTGAATGACAACTCAACAACCAGTATTAATGTGGTATGATGCCCATGTCTTTTATGACAGAAACGTACCCTCAGGAAGGGAAATTGTATGGGTACCCATATCTCTTTAATGAGGGTGGGTGAGAATTGTCTATATAATGTAATCGAACCCCTAATTTTTGGGGAGACATTCTGGGAGCTAGGGAAACTCTTGCAAAAATTTTCCCTCAACTCCATTTGAGCTGCAAGCCTTCTCTTGGTCTTGTAATGTAATTATGCCTTTGTGCATCATATGTAAATGGTTTGTAAATGTTTTGAAGCAATGAAAATCATATTTTGTTGTGATTATTAAACCCTAGCTCATTTTTATTATGTTTTTATTGCCTCTCCATTGTTTTTTGGTATTGTGTGCATGCTTCTCTCATTTGTAGGTTTATGAGGTTGTGCTTCATGGAGTATAGATGACGACTAAAGATTTGGGTCTATGTCACATTTGTCTGACCTCTCCAAGCCCTATTTTCCTTATCCTTCCTACCTTAGCAGAATATATCACCCCTTCTTGGTGTTATCACTACCCTTAGCTTATGATTTCCCCTTTTATACCTTTTTAAACCTCTTTCTCTCTACCTGGTGTAGTCAAATTTTATACCCCTTAACAAATAAGAAAAATCCCATGTGCACTGGCCTATCACCCAATGGGTACCCACCAGAGGCACGCGCGGGTTCCAAGTCCCTCTTTTATGTGAGTTGTGCAATAATTTAGCATAGACACGTAATAGAAAGATAGAATAAACTCCTTATTCAACTAAGGAATTCGAGTAAATGCTACACTAATGTGTTCATTCAGACAAGAATCACATTGACAAAAGATAGATTTGAACCATGAGGGAAAGAGGATGAATAATGATTATACTCATTCATATGAAACACATTAAACATAACAAAAAGAGATATGTATGAGCTGCGAACCACATATATTCATATTTGAACATGTCCAATAATCACATTACATCTATCAGGGTCAATACAGACCAAAATGATAGTGCATATTAGAACCATGTAGCAAGACTAGACTTACGTCCCTTACAATGCAAAAGAAAAACATGTACCCATGCCTTGATACATCATTCTTCCCACATATCTCCTAGCCCAACCCATAAAGCTCTCCATGTATTTCTACAGAGCTTCACCTCTCATATGCTCTCTCTAAATCTCCCCCTTGATCTCTCTAAAAATAGTTATGTCTTTCCTTTACTAGGCGCTTGTATTTATAGCCTTTCTTAACACCTTCAAGCCTTCGGGGGAGTTACAAATCCATTTCCAAGCTTCCAAGGTGGTCCTCCATGGGAGAATGCTTCTTTAGACTTGAGATCTCCACTTTTTAGAATGATTGCCTTCTATAATCCTCCATCACAAGTTATATTATTTCCTAGGACACCCTGTTGCTACGCTGGTGTCTTATCCACTCCACATGCACAGTCACGTCACGCTTTTCTCATGTTCTGTTTGATACGCCAAATATGGCTAAGTCCTCAAACCTTTTCTCTTCCTTGTGCGCACACCACATTTTCTACAAAACCCTCCTAAAACCCTTTCCTATGTGCCCACGTACTTCTCTGTACTTAGCCAATAAATTAGGGGCCCAGAATCACCCCACACTACACATGTTCTCCACCTATGGGAAAATTTTCCAAAAGAATAAAGAATGAATTTCCTTGAATAGTTTGGAGAAAGAATAAAGGAATGAATAATTTTGGGGAAGAATGAAAGAATGGGGAAATATGATTATTTCTGCAAGAGGAGAGGGAAATATTTCGTCAAGACTGCCTCCCACTTATTCTAGGTATCGACTATGCTTTGTGCCTGGTGACAAAGGTCACCGACTAGGGCGCTTACCTCTTCAAATCTTAGCCCTTCTCCCTTGGAACTCATGGTTTCCAAAACCTCTTCAAATTTCTTACCCATATCCTCAAGCGTGTCCATCCTACGAGTGATCTGGGGATATAATTTTTAAAGCTAGTTCTTAGTTGAGCCCTACAAGATCTCCATAGCCTCTGATTTCTTCTTAACTTTGGATAGAATTTTGTCACGTTCCACCCTATTCCCCTTGTTATTCTCGTGGAAATCCTTGAGATTTTCTTCATGGGTGGTGACATGAATGCTCACCACTCTATCTCTATTGGTATAGTTTTCATAGGTAGCCTCTGCTATCAGCACGGTGGCCTTTACATCTGAGAGAACTTTCTTGTACTGGGACATAATGGACACAACCTTCATCTTGTCCTATTTTTCTTTGCACGTTAATGCTTCCTCTATAGAATCTAAGGCCAGTGGTCATCTTTCCATTGTGAGAATGTGGGTTAAGTCTTCTAGGCATTGCAAGCCTGATTCATATTTCTACGCAGGTGGTGTTAGGTCTGGGTGCTTCAAGATAATGGCACTTGTGATCATCTCCACCTTATTAGAGACTTCACATACCCTTGCCTTCTCTTCCTTTAATTGACACCTTAGCTAAGCGCTGACTAGTTCCTCATGTTTTAACTCAGTTATTTTCTCTAGCTCCTCTTCCTTCTTCTCCAGCTCTGCCTCTAGAAACTTCACTCTTTCATTCTTCCTGAAGAGTCTAGCCTTTACTTCCACTGAAACTTTATTCAATTCATTACAATTTTTTTTGTCAAACAGCTACTGAGCATTCACCAAGGGGTTGGTCCCTTTTGATCCTGGTACTTGATTCAATGCTCCTTGGCTCACTTTAAACTCTGGTTCCTCGATGTGGGACTCAAATGCCTAAGAAATCATCATCCTTTTCCAAGGGTATGCACCCTCCTCATCAAATGATGTCATAGCCGAGAGTTACTCCATTTTCATGGTGCTTTGAAAGCATGCACACAAAACTTAGTTTAGGTCATCAATATAGCCCATCCTCTAAACCTGTGATGCCTCTGTACCTTTTCTCCCTGTACATATAGCCTTAAGAAAGCTCACCATCAAACTGAGGCCTCCTACTGCACTGTCATGATATTTTCTGACACTTTATTATTCACCTTCCTTCAACACTATCTCTGCGCTTTGCTTCAAATCTTGTTCTATCAATGTTTCAATTATATTTTCCACTTCCTTTTCTGTGGCCTCGTTTATCTTATCCTTTGTGAGGATTTGTGTCCTCTGATTCCTTTTACTTACTTCCTCACTCCCTCCTTTTTCTTGAGTGCCTTCCTCCTCCTGGCTACCCTTCCTTCAAACAAAGAGGTAGTAATTCTTTTCTTCCTCTCCTTCTTCCTCTAAATAGTGCACCTCAAAAACTATTGGGCCTTGAGCTCCCTCAGTTTCATCATATTCATCATCATCCCTTTCACCTCTGTAGGCCTCCAAGCTTTCCATATCCTCTTAATCATCTTTCTCCATCACCTTCTATTTCCTACTAACTGGAGATTATGCTTCCTTCTCCTCCTCCTATGGTGACCTCTTATGGGTGATGGGTTCCTCGTGCTTCGAAACTTCTTCTTCTGGAGTCCTTTCTTTCACTAAGGACTTCTTTCTCCATGTATAAGTATTGGGCTTAGTGCTTGTCCCCAACGCGCTTAACACTTGTGAATCCTGAGCACTTGGTGCTTTCTACACCTCTTCCCTTCCCCTTTTCTTTGGCACATGATTCCTTCTACCTGTGGGGTCCTCAGGGATGGATACATCATTTTCCAAGTATGCACCATTTTCAAATTTTGGCCTGATGCGAAGGTATATTCTTGTTGCATCCCTTCCAACAATTTTCAAAGTCACTGGTTTTATCATCTATATCTCATGGGAGACATATCTCTCCACGTATGCTTGCTTATTGGGGTAAACCAACTTCCTGTGCAACTCTCTGTGGTCTTAATCTTCTTCACTAAGGTCAAACCTTAGTCTCTTGGCCTCTTTAAACATGTTCACCCTTGCTTGAAAATATTTTACGGTGAGGGAGAAGGGGAGTTTTTTACTAGGGGCTCATAGTTTCATCTACCAATTTGAATATGCCAATGCAAAAATGCTGGTATACTACAAACTCTACTTCTCCTTGCACAAGCATGGGTAACTGCTATGGAATTCTCCATTCCACCCCGAACGCATCCCTCGTGTACTTGTACCATTTTTCTAAATGCACCTTATGAGTGGATGTCATTGTTTCACAAGTATATTTTTTGAATCACTTTGCAGGTGAGGAATCCTCTTCTGGGTAATCCCAAAAAAACATTTCTGGCCCATCGGGAACTTCGATTCATGAGAAGAAAATTGTGAGGAGGACATTACAAAATATTATCCTCTCACCTTCTTGTGTGCTGCTAATGATTTCATCCACGATGAAAGAAGATAAGTTGTAGATGGTCCCCTCAGATATTTTACGGCACACATTCAACCATGCCTTATTCACTTGAATCCATATTTCTTGGTCATTGAGCTTGGTTACCAAGCACGCGGCCATCCTCATTATGGGTTCTGGGATTTCAGTGATGTCAAAGTATCGTGATCCTTTCTTATAGTCATATGCAGAAACAATTTCGTTGATGGCCTCCTTGTCGCTTTGGTCATCATCAATGTTATCCCCTTCGCAGATAAGGCTTGTGAACTTGGAAATTAATCTGGTAGTTATGTGCATCTTGTGCCCCATGAAATAAAATTTGTCTTCATGAATGCACACCATTAGCCATTGGTAGAGGTGCTTGGTTTTTCTGAAGTATGGCAGTTCATAAAGTTACAACAACCCTTCCTTCTCTAACTTAACATTTACCTCATCACATTAAATGGGCATGCCTTCTGGCATTCTCTTGTGGGTTGGGTGCACCAATTCCAAGGCCATCTCCTTCTCTGTTGTAGTTGTGTGATGGTTATGATTTCACACCATCATATTCCTTAGGTGTAATTCCCATTCTCTTCCAAGAAACACCCCATTTGGGTATTGCATCTCTGCATACGCATTACTAGTGAGTAGGGATCTAGGAAAGGAGACAAGTTGTTCCTTTACTCACCTATGCATTGTCCATTGTTATGTGCTCATACTTCTTACTAGTGAGCATGGGGCAAGGTGTAGGGGGTGCCATCATTATGACAAATTTGAGTAGTTAGAACGTAGTCCCTCATTGCAAATGATTGTACCCCTTATAAATCCAGAACAAAGCTCGATCTTAGACGTCTAGAATCCTTCAAACTTTGTGCCCTAGTCACCAAACCTCAAAACTAGAAAAACCCTGTCAACCAAGTGGACGCATGCTTACGGATCTAATTATAGATAAAATGCCCGAAAGTAATTTACATTTCCTAAACTAGTGAATCAAACTTGAGCCTAGATATGCAGGTTGTAGATATCTCAAATGCTTGGTTCATTCCAAATATCCTTGTCTTTCTCATATCATTAGTCATTACAATAAATTTCTATAACTTCGTGCCCCCAATGCTAGTTCTTGGTATTGAGCAACCTCGTATCTTACCGGTTTTCCCTGGAGTCCTAGAAATGGGGAAATTTTGTCTCACCTTATCATATCACTCTTTCATCACGTCTTGGCCTTAAATAATACAAAGTATCAACTAAGATAGTCTTAGAGAAACTAAAGTTCAGCACGTACCACATGTTATTTGCATTATCACTGTATCAACATTATAAAATGTAAAAATATAACCCGACTGAAGATCATTCTGTTACACACGTGTCCATATCCAGTGAATAAATTTCTAAAAATCATATACCCTATTTTTTCCTTCGCCTACCTCATCTTGAGTACACTGTGCGAATCCTTTTTCCTATAAATGCGAGTAAACTCTATGAAAGTGAATCACTTGACACCAAAAAGAAGAGTCTGTCCATATATATCATAACAAATTGAGATTGTGTATACCTTATCATCACCTTTAGTCCTTTAACCAAGCCATTCACCGTAACTTCTACTGTCAATGCACACTTTTATTATAGGCCTATACTTCCTTTCACTTCATCCCACACTAAAATGATGTGTGGTCCTATACGCATACACAACCTCCCAAACATAATGTGGTTACCGGAATAAACAACGAAAAATAAAACAACAAAAAGGAAAAAACAACGAGAAAGGGAAACACAAGAAAATAAAATGCATTAAAGGAAAGTCTATTCTAATTGGCAATACTGCCTTATTTAAAAAAACCAAGAAGAATTAATTATAGTAGGGCTTCAGCCTACTCCCATTGAAGTGTCCTAGTAATCTTGTCCCATCTAGCCCTTGCAATTGGCACACGCCTAAATCAAGGATGTACGAGATGATGTAAGGGCCTAACCAATGGACTGTTAGCTTACCAGGATGATGCATAAACTTGAATGTTAGCATAATTTAGCATAGGCATATTTGTTGTATTTTATTGCATTGTCTTTTATTTAATAATGTGCAATATGTGCACTCTAGTCTACTGACTTGCATTCAATATTGTTATGTTGGATAACATTCGATATTGGTATTAGTAGTAATTACATGTGCATGTGAGATGGGTCTTATCATCTCGTAGTTGGTGCCTGATAGGGTGTCATGTCTATCCATATGAGGTTGTCTAATATCTATAAATATTACAGCTCTTGCATTGTTATGAAATCTGATTTCATGATCAATAATATTTCTGAGGCTTCCGTCCCTCTTCTAGTCATTCCAATCTTATTCTATTTCTATGCATGTGGTATCTAAGCTTTAGTGTTAGGACCACCGCCTTGCCTAGGTAGAGCAGGTTCTGAAACCACCATCCAGGTTGAAGAGGCGCACTGATTGGAGTGGATCCACTTGTAGACCACCTATAATTACGCCCAAGCAATTTTAAATACCTTACATTGTGCTAATTATCCCCGTTCTCTCGCAAATCAACAACATATCGTCAAATGCACTCATTTTCCCCCATATCATCATTAATTAATTACACTAAGCTAATTAAATAAGTTGCATATCTAACAAATAACCTAATTAACGACCTTCCGTTAATAAATCACCCCTTCTACCTAGACTAATTAATTATTATTAATTAATTAGCTTTCCCTTCCATTTAACCAATAAATCAATATTTAATTGATTTAATCCCCTAATAATAGCCTAAATCGCACTAATATTCCTCTAATTGGCTTCTATAAGCTTACACCTACCTATTAATTAATCACCTTTGATTAATTAAAATACCCCCAACTCCCATGACTTGCTAAACATGTATTAAACCCTTCTAAAGTAAGGTTACCTTTAATAAAGCAACCTTATCCATTCCTAATCATGTTTTATCTTTATCCCACATTCACAAGAATGTGTTGAATCCTTTATCCTTTGGGCTATATAAAGAGCCCTCCACCTACCTTTTTACTTACACCTAAACTTTCTAAGAGAGCAAATGCAAAGCATATAGCAAAGAGACTAAGAGCTTGCACCTTGCCCTTTTGAGAGTTCATCATCTTGAAGAGTTAAGCCTCTTTCTTAAAGTGCTTGGGTCGTATGGGAGGTGTCAAAAGGGTCTTGTAGCCCAACTTTGATTAGCCCCCATTCCTAGGTTCTTGGAACATTAAGGACAACTATTTTGATAGCCATGGAGCTTACTTAGGTCCATTCATTTATTTTTTGTTAGAGAATAGAGGAGTTTAGATATTTAGCATTGTTAGTTTCAAATTTTGTATTGATGAATGCTACATCTAACCCTTGTTTAATTCTTATCATGATGGTGTTTATGCTTTGTTTTAGCTAAATTGTAGAACTATTTTAGGTGGTAGTTCTTATTTCATTTGATTTAGCATTAAGAAAAGTATACATGCACACATTTGGCATGCCTGGTGGGACATACTCCATTGTCCTTTGCACTTAATTTCAAGTTTTTGTAGTTAAGTTTTATTTTTGGTTACTAACCCTCTTTTACAGATGTTGATCTAACTTGTTTTTTTAACATGTTTTGTTGAGTTTGCATGTGTTGGGTCTTCCTCTTAGGTATGAAGGAGGTGAAGTGATATCAAAATTGGAACTGAGGGGAAAATTTTAAGATTTCTCCATGTTTTCATTTTTAGAGCTTACTTTTTCAACATTTTACATGCTAGTTTTGTCAATTTCTTGAAATTTTTCAATTCTTGAGCATGTAGGTTAGTATTTGATAGTGATGAGTCTTCTATTTACATATTAATGTGGTGGGTTGCTGTCAAAATTTAATCTTGGTGAGAAAATTTCAAGATTTCATCATGTTTTCATTTTTAGAGCTTACGTTTTCATCATTTTACATGCTAGTTTTGTCAATTTCTTGAAAATTTTAAATTCTTGAGCATATAGGTTAGTGTTTGATAGTGTTGAGTCTTCTATTTACATATTGATGTGGTGGGTTGCTGTCAAAATTTAAATCTTGGTGAGAAAATTTTAAGATTTCATCATGTTTTCATTTTTAGAGCTTACTTTTTCAACATTTTACATGCTAGTTTTGTCAATTTCTTGAAAATTTTCAATTCTTGAGCATGTAGGTTAGTGTTTGATAGTGATGAGTCTTCTATTTACATATTAATGTGGTGGGTTGCTGTCAAAATTTAATCTTGGTGGAGAAAATTTCAAGATTTCATCATGTTTTTCATTTTTAGAGCTTACTTTTTCATCATTTTAGATGCTAGTTTTGTCAATTTCTTGAAAATTTTCAATTCTTGAGCATATAGGTTAGTGTTTGATAGTGCTGAGTGTCTTCTATTTACATATTAATGTGGTGGGTTGCTGTCAAAATTTAAATCTTGGTGATAAAATTTCAAGATTTCATCATGTTTTCATTTTTAGAGCTTACTTTTTCATCATTCTACATGCTAGTTTTGTCAATTTCTTGAAAATCTTAAATTCTTGAGCATGTATGTTAATGTTTGATAGCTTTGAGTCTTCTATTCATATATTAATGTGATGGGTTGTTGTCAAAATTGAATCTTGGTTGGAAAAATTTGCCCATTTTGCAGGTTAAGGGACGTTTTTTTGACATTTCTTGAGTGCATGTCAAGTGCATACCCATGAGCATAAGAGCATATGTGTAACCCATCTTCTGAAGGCCATAACTTTTGCTCCCGAAGTCGAAATGACTCCATTTTTTTTTGAGTTGGAAAGGTATTGAAGTTAATTATGCAATGAAAACATAAATTTAGGATTTATACTTACAGAAGTTATACATTTTTCTGTTATTTTAAAACTAGTCATTTTCTAACATGTCTAATGTTTTGATGAATGTTGTATTTCCATGCTTACTCGATTTAGATCAAATAATGTGTATGCTCTTCTCTTGCACCTTTTGGTGATCTTGAGAATTAAAAATAACTTTGATCTCTATCTTGTTAACATTGGGATTAAACTTGGAAACTTGATTATTCATTTTGCTTAAGGGAATGAACCTTTTACAAAGCATTTTTCAATGATCCTTTGATTTGAAGTTTTCCATTTCTATATAGTTGGGATAAAGTTTGTGTATGCTCTTCTCTTGCACCTTAGGGTGATATTGAGAATCAAAAGCAACTTTAGTCTTCATTTTATAACATTTGGTAAATTGGAAACTTTATCTTTCACTTTTGGTTTAAAGGAATGAACATTTATCAAGAATTTTGTATGGTTCATTGATTGAAAATATTTTATTTACTTTTTAGTTGGATTATTTGTTGTGTATGCTCTTCTTTTGCATCCTTGGATGATCTTGAGAATCAAAAGCAACTCTTAATCCTCTTTTAAATAATGTGATTTTCTTGGAGAACTACTAACGCTCGAGTGCAGGACCTAAAAACGCTTGTCAAAGAAAGGAGGAACCAAAACAAAATAAAAAACTACTAATGTAGTTGTTATACAGGTTGCCAAAAGGTGTTCAAGAAAACCACACCTAATCAAACAAGATAAAAAGAACAACATATTCAAAACACTGTATTGCAGGTTTCGGAAAAGGGTATGTCCCTCTCTGCTCAACTGGAACATAACCCATTTGGCATAACGCCTTAAGCTACAACAATGGGGGTGGTTCTAGGAACCCCAAAGTAGTCCACACAAGAGGGAACCTTGTGGATGAAACGGGAAGTGCTCCGCACTACCTACTTGACTAGTGATTCCTTTGTGAGATAGCGTTACAAGTTGTCCGTTGTGCCGATCCCAGTGATAGTACACATAGATGCACTAGTTGTCTACTATTCTTGAAGGGGTGAAGTAAAGCCGAGATACTCCCAAACTAGTCAGTGTGACTTTTTGGGTAAATTGCGCTCGCTCGTGGAAACTTTGTAACATCTAGGGTGAGAGAACCACCTAGGAGAATATACTTTGGCCAGGATCCCACTTTAACCACTTTAAAACAGTGTTGAGTTGTGAACCTTCTTTTTGAGAAATGTGTGATGTATTACTTTCGCTTAGTTTTTACTTGCCTTAGGGCGAGGTGAAACTCTGCCAAAGTGAGACTAGCATTTTTTGTCATTTTTCCTTTATTTATTTCCTTCATATTCTTTTGACACTTTGTTGATCAAAAGAGGTGTGATTACCTTTGTGTTGCCATTCGACTGTTTCCCTCACTTTTATGTCTGTTTACGCGCATCCATGTTTGCGGCTGGGTTACTTAAATGTCTAAAGTGAGTGGAGGTGTTTTCACGTCATTTGGTAGCCATTGTGATCTTGATACCCATGTCAAGATCACCATTGTAGTTAGGCATGGTTCATCACTGCGGACTTCCATAGAGGAGTTACCTTGTTTTTCTCGTATCATTACAATTTTGATATTTACGTCTTGTTTCTTGTAAACTTGACATAAATACCTATATTGTACGGTTACGCTGCACACATTCTTAACTATTCCTAGCTATACTTTGAGCATTTTTTTGTTCGCTTTTATTATTACCTCAATTTCAAAAGGCGCTAGGCACTACCATTTATGCATGTTATATCAATAACAACTCGATATCAATACTTCACTTTCTTACAAAGTGGGTTAACATATCTTGGTGATATTGTTGTGTCATTCACAAATCGTAATTGGCACTTTTTGAGATATAGGTCTTAATCAGAATTGAGCTTGCTCATCATATATCTTGATTGGGAGATCGCATTTAACTTCATGTATTTACTTATGTCTTGTACATTCCTTTGAACTTGGCATAAGTGGAGACATCTTGTTAATCATCTGGCGTCACAAATTACTTTGAAACATAGTCTAGGAAGTACTTCATTTGATTAAGTTTTGGTACCAAACGATTGTTTCATTGGTGACTTTATCATTCTATCACATTGATATTCTCACTGTTAATTTACTCTTAACACGTACATCTTGTGTTTCACATAAGGGTAGTCATTGAATTTTGAAAAAATATACAACTTACCTTAGTGAAACTTATCACGAAAACATGGCTCCCAAGACGCGTCTAGGTTTAAAGAAACAAACATATGAGGAACAATAGGTGCAAGCTTGGGAAACCTCTAATAAACAAGGGTCAAACCTATTTATCGGACATGATCTAGGACCACTATTTTTTACAGAAAAGGAAATAGAAGAAATGGTTGACCATAGTGGAAATGGATTAGAATCACCACACGCAGACTTTGATTTTGACCCCACTCTACTAGATGAGTTTCTCCTTAGAAATAAAGATAGAGTTTTGACACGGGTCATGGAATTAGGGGCCAAATTTCCCACTGAGAATGAACCAATATTACCTATAAATGACACTACTAAGGAAGAATGCCCCCTTATCAATATGGAAGATATTTTAACAGGTGGGCATGCTTCCACTTCTTACGTAGAAAATGATAAAGTGGTAGGGCATAGAATACCCCTCATCAAAGTGCCATGAAGAAACAAGATAGAACATGAGACAGGGGAAGAACCTCCACAATATGAAGAGGAATAACCTTTAGAAGAAGAAGACACAAACCAAGTCACAATCCAACAACAACTCAGTAACCTAAGCCGACAACTAGCTTTGCTTACTTTCCAGGTACAGAAAGACACAAACAAGAACATTCAAAAGTCAAAGCCTAAGTTTAGGATCCATGAACTCCATTGAGAAAACCAAGGAGAAGAAGACACAGGGTATCATTGTGTACACATCCCCGCTTCTCCCACTAAAGAACAATTGCTCGCATAAGAAGTGCAATCTATGAAAGCAACACTTGCGAGCATACAAGAAAACAATATAGGGAGTATTAGGAAATACCAATATGAAGAACTATGCCCCTATCCTTTTGACAAGACAATGACCCTTCAACCCTTTCCAAAGAAATTTGATATGCCAAAGTTTGAAAAATACAAAGGAAAGGGAGACCCAAGGGATCATGTTAAAGATTTCTACATGGCATGTCAAGAGGTGTCTTATAGTGATAATTACCTCATCAAAATTTTTCCTAAGAGTCTCGGAAGTCAAGCATTGGAATGGTTTATGCACTTACCACGAGGATCAATTTTCACCTGGCCAGAATTGGCAGAAAGATTCATGCGTCATTTCTCGTATAACATAGAGAGTGACATCACCATGGCAGACTTGTGTGGCACAAAACAACGCCCAAATGAGACCTTCGCTAGCTTCCTCCAATGATGGAGAGGGATAGCTAGTCACTTCCCTTGCGCTTTCCCTGAGAAGCAGGTGGTCAGTATTTTTGTCCCTAATCTCAACCCAGATATAGCTTTCCACCTCCAAATGCATTGTGTCCAAACCTTTGAGGAGGTTATGGAGAAAGGGATTCAAATAGAAAAGGCTCTCATTGCCAAAGGCACCCTCAAAACCCAATCTAAAGACAACCAAAGTCTCAAACCCACTGACAAGCCGAAGATCTTTAACAAAAACAAAAACATGGTGGGAGACAGAATCATTGATTCCAAACATGTTCAAACAGTCCAAACCAGTCAGCCTTTTAAACTGACCAAGGGCCCAATTCAACCACCACCAAAGCAACGAACATTCACCTCCCTAAATGAGCCATTTTCCATCATACTAAAATAGTTGGATGCGGCCCACATGATGACCTATCCTACAATGCAACCATTTGATGACAACGCTCCTAAACCTTCATGGCATAAGGAGCATGAATACTGCGAAATGCATCACATTAAAGATCATAAAACAATAAATGTTTGCGACTTCACCACTATATTCAAGACCTCATTGACAACGGGGAGATAGAGGTGGATAACCCTAGCCACATGCAAACACTTAACAAGAAGATGGGGATTTATAAGGAATCGTTCCCCAAGCATGATAAGTCAGAAAAGGAAAAATCGGATCGGGGAGAGTCATCCCAAACCTATAAAGCTGCGAATTACTTGTATACCAAGAGAGATAACAATCATTACGATTCACTTATCAGATGTATTCTCTCCCCTACTGAGCGCGTCAACACCATCTGGATTAAGGGAAATGACTGTGCTACGGTAACAAGGCATGCCTGCCTCGTAATTCTAGACCCCTCTCCGTCGACCCCATATACTGGTAAGTATAACCTTTTAGAACAACTTGAGAAGACGTCTACTAAGATTTCGATCTTAGACCTTCTCAAGATTTCCAATGTACATAAGGACATCCTATATCAAACTCTTCAAGGGTCGGGAGTTCCTTTAGAATTCGATCTGGCGTACCTTCAAACCACGGTGGAAAATATTGCACCAAGTGAGCATCTCACTTTCAACCATAGGGAGGTTCCTACCGAGAATCCTACACATAATCTTCCCTTATACATTGAGGTAGTTGTTACCCATAGGAAAATCAAATGGGTGCTTGTGGATAACGGGTCTAGATTGAACATCTACACACTTAAATTAGTCAAACAATTGGGACATACGGAAGAAGATCTTGAGTCCCATATCATCACTATCACCGCATACGACAACGCGGAAAGAGAGTCAGAAGGCACCATTACGCTACCAATGGAGGTGGGCCCCACTTGCCATTAGACAAAGTTTCACGTCTTAGACTTGGAACTTCCATATAATATGCTTCTAGGTCGACCATGGATCCATGCCATGTAAGCAGTGCCATTAACATTTCATCAATGCATTAAGCTGAAGCATGAGGGACATACAGTAACAATACCAAGAGACTCAGAGCCCTTTGCTCATTGTAGAGCTCTTAATAGCTTTGCACGAAAGGGTACATACGCATGTCCCTCCACAGATATAGCTGTCCCTCTTCTTTCTGAGGCCATGGAATCTCGAGTAGATTCAAATTCTCTTAGTTCTTGCACTCATGGGGAATCTACTTCAACATCTCCATTTAATTCATGAGAGATGAAAATTCTAGAATATGGCTATGGGGAGTATAATGTACAACAAGCACTCTTGGTTTCTGACCTCTCCTTGTCACCCAAGACTAGAGGTCGACCCAACTACCACTTCAGGAGACCTAGAGAGGAACACACTATTGGGTCGTTCCTACTTGGAGGCTTGTTAGCTGAGGAAAAATTACTTGATCCACCTACTACTTGAGTCCCTGAGGACACTTAGCCATCTTGTTATCAAACCCCAGAATATGAAAAATCTAACAGAATAATGTACTCCATGGGATACAAAGGCCTAGGATGTGGGAGGAATGAACAAGGACAAAGAGAACCAATCCCTCTTCCACATGTCAAAACAGAAAGATATGGCATTAGGATTTGCCCTTATGGAGCACACCCCAACGATCAAGATTCGACTTGTTCTGAGCATGAGGATAGCTCTGATTATCTAGATAGCGATACAGATTCCTGTTGTAGCCAATATGAGGATCTGGCCTCCACGAACCTTTTCATGAATAAAGTTGTCCTAACCATCACCCCCATTGAACCAACCCTTGACCTTGTATACCCCTCCCTTGTTGAATGGGACCAAAAACGTCACGTGCCACTAGATTTATTCAAGAACGATGAGGCTATTGTAGAGTTCATGGGAATAAGGGATACAATTCCCATTGGAGATCACAAGAAGGGTTTCTTTATTGACTCAGACACCTGCGCCTACTTCGGCGAGGAGGCTGAACTTCGTGGTCAGCAAAATTTAAAGAAAAGCGAGGACAACAGTTCTAAAGAAAAGCCTCGGCAAAAATAGAAGTCCAAGTCACATAGTGAAAACATCTTTGAGGCATTGGTTGACAAACAAATAAGAAAATCAAAGGAAAAACAAAGTGACCACGCCAAGGATGAAAATCTCATAGAGAAATCCTTGGATGAAGATCTCAACCTACCTCCCGATCCTACGCGTATGGAGGATTTATCAAAATTGTTAGTTGAAGAAACCATTGATGTCAATATTGGTACCAAAGAAGATCCCAATATAGTAAAATTGGGAGCATCACTCTCAGCCAGAGAACAAAAGACGTTCACTATGCTACTGCGAGAGTTTATTGATGTGTTTGCATGGTCTTACAAAGACATGCCTCACTTAGATCCAACTTTGGTTGTGCATAACCTGGTTGTGCACGTAGATGCTTAGCCTATCAAACAAAAGCTTTGAAAGATGCACCCAAGAGTGGCCTTGTTAGTTAAAGAAGAATTGGAAAGGTTTCTTGCAGAAGGATTCATCAGGCCAATTGATTATTCTGAATGGATATCAAACATTGTTCCTATCCAGAAGAAACCTATTGGTATCTGAATTTACACAGATTTTAGGGACATCAATAAAGCTTTCCCTAAAGATGAATTTCCGTTGCCTAACATTAACATGAATGTTGACTCGACCGCAAGGTACGAAATGCTATCACTTATGGATGAATTTTTGGGTTATAATCAAATTAAGATTGCTGAGGAAGACCAACACAAAACAACTTTCACAGCTCCTTGGGGCACCTTCTATTATCAGGTGATGCCATTTGGCCTTAAGAATGTGGGAGCAACTTATCAGCAGGCCATGACAGTAATATTTCATGATATGATTCATGACATCATGGAAGACTACGTAGATGACATCCTGGGAAAGTCCAAAACAAGAGAGGATCATCCTATCATTTTACAGCATATCTTTGAACGCGTGCATGACTACAAAGTCAGGCTAAATCCAAAGAAGTGTGTCTTTGGTGTGCTATTTGGGAAACTATTAGGCTTCATCATGTCAAGATGAGGTATTGAGGTAGACCCTGCTAAAGTGTCTGCCATCATAGAAATGCCTCCACCTGAGAATATCAAGCAACTGCGTAGCTTACAAGGGAAAATTCAAGCCATTCGCCACTTTATCTTCCAGCTTGCAGATAAATGTCACTCATTCACTCATTTTCTTAAGAAGGACATTGCTTTCATCTGGGGACCTAAGCAACAACAAGCTTTTGCTTTGCTTAAACAGTACCTGGCTAATCCACCTGTCCTCATGCCTCCCACCCTAGGAGAACCACTTTTGCTCTATATTTCTGCTACGTAATACGCTATTGGTGCACTGCTCGCCCAATATGACCTTAGCCATAAAGAGAAAGTAGTGTACTATCTGAGTCACACCCTCATCGCCTATGAACGTAATTATCCTCAGATTGAAAAGGCTTGCTTGGTCGTTGTTTTTACCTTTCAGAAACTTCACCATTACCTGCTAAATACTAAGACCAAGCTCATATCCAAGGTAGACCCACTCAAGTATTTGTTTTCCAAACCTGCCCTCACAGGTAGAATGGCTAATTGGATCATTCTACTTAGTGAGTTTGATATAGAATTTGTCCATCAAAAATCAATTAAAGGACAAGTACTTGCTGACTAGCTAGTGGAAGCACCTTTGCAAATCACAGAACCTTTGAGTCTAGATCTGCCAGATGCATCTTTGGTCTTCATTGAGGAATTTTTCGTATGGCAGATACATTTTGATGGATCTTTTACATTTCATGGTTTAGGTGCCAAAGTGGTCCTTATTACTCCTTCGGGTGATCCTATACCACAGGCTTTCCGCCTGGCCTTCCCTTGCATGAACAACATTACAGAATATGAAGCACTCATTGCAGGGATGAAGCTAGCCATCAAGTGGAATATTCAACATGTTAAGGTTGTAGGTGATTCGTAGCTAATCATCAAACAAGTTAATGATGAGTATAAAGTAAAGGATGACACGCTCATACCTTATAAGAAGTTGGTGGAAACTCTGAAGGAGTATTTTGTGCGCATTACCTTTGAGCAGATCCTAAGAGTGTAGAACAGATCAGCAGATGCAATGGAAAAAGTGGGATCTATGCTTCGTATTCCACCAGGTAATAATGATATGCCATTTTTCAAAGAAAATCTACACCAACCCGCGTATGACGTACCAGAATATTGCCTGGCTTGTGAGGTTGTTGGTCCCTATTCCCCATGGTACGAACCCATTTTCACCTATCTTAAGGACAGTACTTTCCCTCCCAATATCTCCCATTCTGAAAAGCAAAGCCTGATTCACCAGATAGCTCATTACACCCTTTTAGGAGGTACACTTTATCATCATGGCTATGACAAGAATCTGTTACGTTGTCTGGATGTGACGGAGTCAATCCAGGCAATCAAGGAAGTACACGAAGGAGTATGCGGAGCACATACAAACGAAATGGTATTGGCTAAGAAATTGCTGAGAGTAGGTTACTATTGCCCTACCATAGAAACTGATTGTTGTAATTATGTTAGAAAATGTGTGCTTTGCCAAAAGTATGGAAATTTCATCCATGCTCCATCACAACCATTGCAACCAATCACTACCCCATGGCCATTCTCCAAGTGGGGAATTGATCTAATAGGGAAGCTTACTCCTACCTCATCTGATGGTCATACACATATCATCACAGCTACAGAATAATTTACAAAATGGGTGGAGGCTGTCCCTTTAACCTATGTCACAGGAGCACATATTTCTAAATTCATCATGAATCACATTATTTACTGATATGGTATCCTTGCAGCCATTATAACAGATAATGGGAAGTCATTTAAGAACAAAACTATGAAAATTCTTTGCCAACGGTTCTAAATCAGATTGAAATGGTCCACGCCATATTACCCCAGGGTAATGGACAAGCTGAGACAACAAATAAGACTTTGGTAAGGATAACGGAGAAGATGGTTAGCAAAACCGGTCGAAACTGGCACCTAAAAATCCACCTAGCTCTCTGGGCCTACTAAACATCAATTCGCACTCCTACGGGTGCCACTCCATATTCCCTAGTGTTCGGGACAGAATCTATCATCCCTTTAGAGATTGAACTCCCTTTCCTATGAATTTCTCTTTAGGACTATTTGGATAAGGATGTAGATTATCGAGTGGCAAGATTGGCTGAGTTAGAGCTCCTGGATGAGAGGCGCATTCGTGCTCTTAATCAACTGAAGGTATATCACCACAGAATCTCCCGATACTACAACAAGAGAATCATCCCTCGCCAGTTTGAGGTGGGTGATTTAGTTATGAAGGAGAACCAGTTCAACACTAGAGCGAGAAAAGAAAGGGAAGTTCGAACCACACTGGTTAGGACCCTATGTCATAGTTGTCAAGTATGGAATATGGGCATACAAGTTGGTTCACCCCAATGGTGATGAGCTCCGAGAGCCCATGAATGCCATGCATCTTAAGAGGTTTTATGCCTAAACATGACACAAGAAAGTCATAAAAATCACAAAAAAATATAAAAACATAAAAACAAAAAAAAAATCAGAAAAAGAAAAAGAGAAAACAAGTCATCCACTAGTGAAAACCACACAATTGTGGTACTTTGGACAAGTCCTTGGGTGAAAAATGGTTTTCGGTGCCTCGAGAGGATTTGTTGTTCACAAGCATTCTGTATTAGAAGGGTAGTTTTCTTTTTCCTGGACCTGGTTCTACCTTCGAGTTTCCTTGTGCACACCATCTAGTCCAGCCTTGATCCGGCTTTGCCTTCTTCTATTCATCTGTAAGGTACGTGGTCTTTCGTTATTTCCCATCTTATGCTGGGGGAAACTCAATGACTTCACCTTCTTGTTCATAAGCACATGGCTTCTGCCCTTGTATATTCCCCACCTAACGCTGGGGGCATCCATGCTTTCTTGGTTACCTACACATAGCTGTAGAAAATTGTTTCACAAACCACAAAAACAATAGAAACATTGTTTTGAGAAAACACAAAAACAATAGAAAATTGTTTCACAAAACACAAAAAACAATAGAAAATTGTTTCACAAAACACAAAAACAATAGAAAATTGTTTCGAGAAAACACAAAAACAATAGAACAGTGTTTTGAGAAAACACAAAAACAATAGAAAATTGTTTCAGACAACACAAAAACAATAGAAAATTGTTTCGAGAAAAACACAAAAACAATAGAACATTTTTTCGAGAAAACAACAAAAACAAGATATATATATATATATATATATATATATATATATATAATCTAAAAACAAGGCAAAATTTTTCAAAAATTTCCTAAAAAGTAAAACACCCTACAAAATGGTAACTTACTTCTTATGGCTAAAACTAGTGTCTTGCGCATGGTATTTTCTCCATATCCTGTTGGTTTGTCTCACATCTTCCCCGATTAATACGACTCATGGATCAGTGGATTCACAACTATTCACAAAAGCTAGTTGTTTGATTCATCTGTACTCTGGGGCACTTTTGGTTGCCTGGAGCTGTTTCGTTGCACACAAATACTTTTCATGGACCCCGTGTCCATTTTCATTTCCCCTTGCATGTATCCTTGCTTGGAGCATCATTTTTAACCCTTGTTTTCAATCACGAACTTGTGGATCTCTTTAGCACTAATAAAAAAACATTTGTACAACTGTCTTGACCGTTATTGGGTTAGATATGTGTGTCCGTACTTGTTTTCCCTGTTATATGAGCTTGTTTCCTTCTCGTATTGCATTGCATTATTGTATGTTGCATGGAGTTGGTACTTTCAGCAATGGACAATTGTTCGTAGTATGACTTTTCATGTCATTCTACCTTTGTCGTATGCTTATATTTTTCATAAGGACTGATGATGTAGTTCCTATGGAAATATGATGACATCAAATTTGTTCCAAATAAATAAGCGGCTAGAGGTTAAGATATTCTCTCCCCTCATCCATATTTCTTCTACACCACTTCCCTTTCACCCCTAATTCTCCCTCTCCTCGGGGCATTCTGCCTCATCCCCATTCTTTTACCTACTTCTCATATTTTTTGATCGTCGATCGGCTTCCTTCATCACCCCATCGACACTCGAGGGGGCATCTCTCCCTCCTACTAATTTTTCTTCTATCCCTTCAAAATCTCTTCTATCTACTATCTTTGAAGTGGCATCACTTACGTCACCCCAAAGAGGGGAAAATGTAGACACCTATAATTACGCCCAAGCAATTTAAATACTTAAATTGTGCTAATTATCCCCTTTCTCACAAATCAACGACATATCATCAAAAACACTCATTTTCCCTCATATCATCATTAATTAATTACACTAAGCTAATTAATTAAGTTGCCTATCTAACAAATACCATAATTAACAACCTTTCGTTAATAAATCACCCCTTCTACCTAGACTAATTAATTATTATTAATTAATTAGCTTTCCCTTCCATTTAACCAATAAATCAATATTTAATTGATTTAATCCCCTTATAATAGCCTAAATCGCACTAATATTCCTCTAATTGGCTTCTATAAGCTTACACCTACCTATTAATTAATCACCTTTGATTAATTAAAATACCCCCAACTCCCATGACTTGCTAAACATGTATTAAACCCTTCTAAAGTAAGGTTACCTTTAATAAAGCAACCTTATCCATTCCTAATCATGTTTTACCTTTATCCCACATTCACGAGAATGTGTTGAATCCTTTATCCTTTGGGCTATATAAAGATCCCTCCACCTACCTTTTTACTTACACCTAAACTTTCTAAGAGAGCAAATGCAAAGCATATAGCAAAGAGACTAAGAGCCTGCACCTTGCCCTTTTGAGAGTTCATCATCTTGAAGAGTTAAGCCTCTTTCTTAAAGTGCTTGGGTCATATGGGAGGTGTCAAAAGGGTCTTGTAGCCCAAATTTGATTAGCCCCCATTCCTAGGTTCTTGGAACATTAAGGACAACTATTTTGATAGCCATGGAGCTTACTTAGGTCCATTCATTTATTTGTTGTTAGAGAATAGAGGAGTTTAGATATTTAGCATTGTTAGTTTCAAAGTTTGTATTGATGAATGCTAGCATCTAACCCTTGTTTAATTCTTATCATGATGGTGTTTATGCTTTGTTTTAGCTAAATTGTAGAACTATTTTAGGTGGTAGTTCTTGTTTCATTTGATTTAGCATTAAGCAAAGTATACATGCACACACCATTGGAGAAGAAGATCTACATCAAAGGAGAGCCATTGAAGCTTCCCGCAGCCTCCATTCGTTCCAAGCATCCCTCAGCTAAAATTTGACCTATCCACTTATTTGGAAGGTAATTTTTTTTTTGATTAGTCATTGGCATAGCCAATTGATCCAACATATTAGTGGAATATTTTAGATTTGGAGATCTTTTAAAAAAAAAAAAGGAGAAAGATCTTGAAAAAGATTGTAGATCTAAAAAAAAGAAATTATTTTTGAATTAAAAAAAAGATCTTAAAAAAAAGTAGAGAGATATTGAAACAAAAATTGTAAATCTAAAAAAAAAATCAGATCTAAAAAGAAAAAATCATATCTGAAAGTGGAGGTGTGAAGAATTCGGGAGCAAAGGTTGAAGCAGTCCCGTCAACAAAATTCCAGCATATAGCTCTTAGAAAAAGGGATGTAACTTTTTCATACAATATCATATTGATGTTCCATTTTTTTTCTTGGAAAGATAAGGAGGTGCACAACTTTTAAGTTTACATCATTTACATATTCGGCCTCTACATATAACGAAAAGTCTATACAAGTTGGATCATTTTTCTGAAAAAAATCAGATCTAGTTGGTAAATTGGTAAGATCTCAAAAATTAAGATTCTGATTCTTTTGAAATTTTGTGGGTTTCAATAAAAATATTGTATGATGATAATGTAAATTTTTTATAAAAACTTAGATCATGATTTGTGAGAAAAGGTGAAAACAATATTCAGATTGTTTGTTTGGATCTTGAAAACAAACAGGTCAGCAGTTCAATTCCCACTCTCCATATTTTTTATTAAATTATTTTTTTTTTGGAAAATTTGGAGAAATTACTAAATTTTGGGAGTTTTTCAAATTTATAATCTCACCAAATACATTTAGAGCCACCACTAAATTTAGTGGAAAAACACCTATTAGGGGTAAAAAAATATTTTTGGCCTAAATTGTGTATTTTGTTATTCTAGACCCTTTTTTGTAAAGAGGGGGACACAAAAACTTCATTTTGATGTACTTTTAGAGAATTTTGTAATAATATTGGTGCATAAAGTTGAAAATAAAATAAAAATTGTAAATTTTTTATTTTTGGTTCTATCAGACGAGATCTTTGATCTCATAGCAGCGTTCGGTATATACGGTGCCTCTGGGAAACGCTTACAGGTGATGCCGTTGTGACTAATACTGCACTTAACACCTAACATAGCTGCCTAAACATCATCTCGGCATCGACCCTATAAAATTGACAGGGAGTAATAAGGACACAATACACACACATTTGAGCCCTCCCATCCATTTGTGCTTGCACAAACCCCTCTCCATACTGTCTAAGTACCACGTACTAAATTATTTCACGTGTGTTAACACCTATTTCCATACTAACGGGTATATTGAAAGGGTGATCTTCTTCCATGTATCGACGGGTATATCGGAAGGGAGCATATATAGAAAGGTTTGGTATATCGGTTTGACGGTATATTGAGAGGGAGACCATAAACCTAGAGTGATAAGAGCCTTACCCTTTGTCAGAAATTCAGAGTTTTAGAAATTCAGAGTTTTAGAAATTTAGATTACAGAAATGGGTGCACAAACACCAAAGTTCTTCTTCCTAGATTCACAATTTCTTAGAGGAGACAACTATGCTACATGGAAACCAAAGATCAAGGTGTTACTTGAGTTTGAAGACCTATGGACAGTTGTAGATGGAAAAACAATAAGATCACTTGATGATGGAAGACAACAAGTTCAATTTGACAGGGCCAATCAAAAGGCCAAGTTGATCATCTTGTTTAGCGTAACAGACAATGTACAACCCCACATTAGAGATGCCACATCGGCTAAGGATGCATGGGATAAGTTGAGCACAATCTATGAGGCAAAGAACAAGAATGCCATCTTCAACCTACTATCACAACTGCATACTCTCAAGTTCAAGCACAATGAGAAGGTTGAAGTTTTTTTGAGATGAGTTACTACTTTGAGGGCATCTCTATTGGCATTGGGAAAAGAGATAAGTGATGAAGACCTCGTATTAATTGTGTTGCGAGCAATTCCTCCTTCCTACAGAATCTTTGTGACAACTATCAATATGAGTGAACACACAATCACCTTTGAGAAGTTGGTCAATCTACTCCAACAAGAAGAGGCAATGAAAAACAAAGATCATGAAGATGAGCAAGCACTATCTTCCAATCATAAAGGAAAGGGGAAATTTCAGTCCAATCACAAGAAGTCCCAAAAAAATCAAATTCAACAAAGGTACCAAAGTCAACGAGACAACACCAAGAAGTGTCCCATTTGCAATAGAGGGGGACATGACATGAAAGATTATTGGTATAATTCCTACAAAAAGGGTTCATCAAGCAATTCAAAACCCAACAACCAATAGGGTAATAACAATTCAAATCAAGGGAAGTCCAACAATAACAACAATTAAGGGAAGAAAAATGGTAATTAGAAAAGAAAACCCAAACAACAAGGGTACATTACCGAACATGAGGATGATTTAGATGAAGGATACCACATGTATTCTGCTCAATTTGATGAAGAAACGAAGTCCACACAAGATATCTGGTATGTTGACTCGGGTGTAACTCAACACATGACTGGACGCAAGGATTGGTTCTACACACTACGTGACTCACCTAACAAGAACCATGTGTCATTAGGTGATGACTCATCATATAGTGTCAAGGGGATTGGAAATATTTCACTACCTCTTGGAAAGCATGACTGCAAAATCACAGATGTATTGTATGTACCTGGGTTGACCAATAATTTTCTATCAGTTAGTCAACTCCTTGATCACAACTTGAAGTTGGATTTTGACAGTAATAATGGAGAAAAAGTGTGCTTGATGAGAGATAAGTCAAGAGGTTCCAAGAGTGTAGCAAGAGCTTCCAATCTGGGACGCATGTTCCAACTTGATTTGTCCACAAGGATGATTAAGCTCTAGTTGCCAAAGACACACAATCTGTAGAACTATGGCATCGCAGATATGGTCACATCAGTTTTGGCTATCTCCAAACACTTCAAAAGGGAAACATGGTGAAAGGATTGCCTACACTCAAGCACAACACTGACAAGTGTCACAATTGCCTAGCTAGAAAGCAACACATAGTACCCTTCCAAAAGAACACATATAGAGCTAAGGGAAAGCTTGATTTGGTGCACACTGATCTTTGCGGGCCCATGCAACCAAGTCATTCTAGATGTCAATACTTCATGCTTTATGTTGATGAATACTAAGAAAGATGTGAATATATTGTCTAAGAAACAAGAGTCAAGCCTTTGAGACATTTCAGAAGTTCAAAGCACTTGTTGAGAATGAATTTGGTCGCAAGATCAAAACTCTCCGCTCAGATCGAGGGGGGGAATTCACAAGAAATGAGTTCAAGACTTACCTGGAAGCTCATGGGATTCATCGACAAATGCCTCCTACTCACACACCACAACATAATGGTATAGTTGAGAGAAGGAATCATACTATCATGGAAATGGTGTGATGTATGATTGACGACTCAGGTTTAACAAAGACATTTTAGGCAGAAGCTACAAAAACTCTATTCTATTTGTTGAACAGAGTGCCCATAGTAGCTCTTGAAGGAGTGACACCTCAAGAAGCATGGTCAAATCGGAAACCATCAATTACACACCTAAGAGTATTTGGGTGTAAAGCTAGCATGCACATACCTAAGAAGAACATGAACAAGATGGATATGAAAGATGAGAAAAAGATATTCATTGGATACAGTGAAGAAGTACTTAGGTACAAATTATGGGATCCAAAAGAAAAGAAAGTATACACAAGTAGGGATGTTGAGTTATTTGAGAAGAAACAAGCAGATGATCCACTCAACGACTCAACAAACATGCAGAATTAACCTCTTGTGAAGACAAAATTTGATGTTCCCACTAAAGATGACAGTGATGAATTGGATGATCGTAAAAACTTGGATCCACCACAAGCCAATAGAACAGCTAAGAAGTTACCTAAATGGTATACTCAATTAATAAGAGATGCGAATTTGGATGAAGCACCTAGCACATCGTCCAATCCTGGACCTAGAACTCGCAGTCAAGCTTGTGAAGAGGTAAATTATGACCTAATGAGCAGAGTTGTTGAAACATTTGAGCCATCTACAGTTCAAGAAGCCCTATAATCAAAATCTTGGAAAGATGCCATGGATTCAGAGTATTAGTTATTAATGAAGAACAACACAAGGCAACTTGTTGACCTTCCACCAGGGAAGAAACCCATTGGATGCAGATGGATATTAAAGACTAAGTACAAATCAGATGGGACTATTGACAAGTATAAAGCAAGGCAGGTAGTAAAGGGGTATGCACAACAAGAAGGCATTGATTATGAGGAGACATTTACTCCCACAACCAAGATCAAGACAATCAGGATGATCTGTCGACACTAAAATTTTCCTCCGTAATTTCTATTTCATTAATGTATGTATTAGGAATATGATGTTGTTAAGTATAATTAGTAGTAGCATCTGATAGAAGATAACGACGCCGTCAGTACGGTTCCCCCAATAATGTGGAGTATGGTAACAGTCAAAGTACAATAAGAATGTTGTAAAAATTAAATATTTGTCGTAAGTGGTCCGGTAAAGTTAAAATGTCAAAGTTTGGGTAATTAGAGAAGTAGGGTCTACATGATTAGGAATTAGAAATATTATATTGGTAATAAAGACAAGGAGTGAGGTCATAAATATTTTGTGTATTTTATTTGTAAAAAGTCTAAAAATGTGGAACCCATGTAAAATGATAAGGTTTATCTTATCTTAACAAATAAGCTTACATGTACAGATAAGAGTTAAGGTATGGAATATGATTCGTCAGAGTGGATTTCTTATCCTATCTTAGAGATAAGATGGATAAGCCTGGAAGTTCTATAAATAGAGAGGCCACCCCCCTCATTTAGCATAGAAGGAAGTAGTGAGAAATATTATGGGAAGTGTGCGAAGGAAGCCATCAGTTTAAAGGTGTGTTGAAGAAGCCATTAAGAGGTGTAATTGTAAAGTTTCTCCCATAGTATTGGTGAAAGGCAAGTGAAGTCAATAACACTTGAAGTACCTCATGGGTGAGATTGTAACAGTTTCATGTTAATATTATAATTTACTTTGATATTTCAGATTTGTCATCATTCCGTCTTATCATAGTCGATGGTATTCTTGTGTTATGCTGTTGTTTTGTTTCCATATTACATCCACCAAATTAAAGGCTGTGCATTAGTAACTAATCATAGCACGAGGAGTTCCCGGTGAAGAATTATCATAGTGCCGGATTGGTGTTGACATTTTGGTTCCGTTGCTGGGACCATTCCTCGTTGGTGGATTTTCTGGAGAGATATTCCCACTTAGTCAAAAATCAATTAGAGGGTAACCTTGTTTTTACTGTGCATAGTAGTTACCATGGTAAAGTCATTTTTGCCATGAATAGTAGTTACCATGGTAAAGTCATTTTTACTTGAATAGTATTTACCGTAGTAAAGTCACTTTTTACCGTGAATAGTATTTATCGCAGTAACTTCACTTTTTACCGTGAATAGTATTTACCACAGTAACTTCACTTTTTACCGTGAATAGTGTTTACCACAGTAAAGTCAGTTTTTACCACAGTAAGTCAAGTTTTACCATAGTTTACCATGGTCATTTCTATTTTACTGTAGAAAGGTGTAAAGTCACTTTCTAGTATAGTGATTCCAATTATTTGTACACATAAGTCTTGTTGATTGTACTTGTGAGTTGGTATTTCACGGTGGTTACTTTTGAAAATGGGAAAGATTCCTATTTTTTCAGCTCAATCTAATGAAGATGCTTCTTCTTTCATTCAAGAGTTTAAGCGATCTTGTATTTGTAATGGCCTTATAAGAAGGGAACAATGGACTGAATTTTTTCCTACCTTTTTGGATGGTTCAACACTTAGGTGGTTTGAAACACTAGGTGATAATGTGAAAAATTCATGGGATTTATTAACTGAAAGTTTTCTTGAAGAATTTGGTGAACAACAGAAATATGCAGATCTCATGATCGAGATCACAAAGCTATCCCAAGGAGAGAAGGAGAAGATAAGGGATTATCATGCTCGTGTTCTAGAGCTAAGGAGGAAGCTCGATGCCCAGATCCGGAAGGAAGGACTAGCGGATGGGTTGATGAATGGCGTGGATAATCTCCTTTGTAAGCACTTCATTCTTGGGATGAAGCCAGAGATCAGACAACGAGTGAAGTATGACCACCCAGCTACCATTGAACAAGCAAAGGAGATTGCAAGAAGGCAAGAAGAAAGCATGGAAGAGGAGCCCAAAGAAATTGTTGCTAAAGTAGAGCCTACACCAGCACCTTTGGTCCAGAATCCACAACCACTCCCGGTGAGCACAAATATTTCTCCTAGTACATCTACTGAGTATGAAGATCTGCTCAAAAAGATGGGTCAGTTAACTATTAATCTTCTTCAAGGAAAGGAATTTAGTTCTCAGGGAGGAGATAGAGGTCCAAAAAGAAATATTTCTGAAGTTGTTTGTTATGGTTGTTATAAAAAGGGTCATTATAAGTATAATTGTCCAGATAGAGCTTCTACATTTGGTAAAGGAGATAATGATAAAGGAAAAGCACCTGTGAATTCTTTTGATGTAGTAGATAAGAGCAGAAATAATGAAGTAGATGTGTTTGTAACAAAAAGAAAGAAAGAAAAAGATAATCAAGATGGAAATGATCCTAAGAAGATGAAAGAAGAAACTAGTAAGAAACATAGGAGAAGAAAGTTGGGTGTGCAGGATTTTTTGATTTCACAGGGGCAAGGACCATACTCCATCTTGGAAGATCTATCCAAAAGGCCTGCAAATATTACATATGGTCAACTCTTGGCTATGTCTTCTGAGAAGAGGCGGGAGTTGCGAGGTGGACTCAATGCTCGAAGAAGGAAGGAGGTTGAGGTCCCTGTTTTGGAGGTAGAGGCAGATCCCTATGCTCCACAAGCTGAGGTATTATGTAATGGTATTTCAATTCATGATGTCTTAGTTGATGGAGGTGCTGCAGTTAATGTAATGACCGAGTCTGTAATGAATATGTTGGGTTTAAAAATTGATCGCCCTTCAACACTTATGTTAAGGTCATTAAATAAAGGAAAAACTAAACCAGAAGGTGTAGTTTCAAATGTGGCAATATCTGTTATGGGTGTGGTATGTGTGGTAGACTTTCAGGTGATGAAAAATGGTACTGTTGCGTACCCAATGCTGCTGGGAAGACCATGGCTAAGGAGAGTTCATGCAAGAAACTACTGGAATGAAGGTTTCATGACACTTGGATGTGGTAGAGAGAGGGTGAAGATAAATGTGATCCCTCGACATCATAAGGCAGAACCTGTGGATTCAAGTGATGAAACTGATGATTGGACATCCTCTGATTACTCTAGTACCAGTGAAGTGGACACTGAAGATGAAGAAAGCGAGGTGGATGTTTCAGTCATGGATATCCTTCCAGTCACACCAACTCATGACCCCATAAAATTATCTGAAGAAGAAGTTGATGATCGTCTCCAACAAATAAAGATTGGTGATGCTGTGATGGAGAGTGAGAAGGAATCCTACCTCTAGCTCTTTCGAAGGTACATACACCTATTCACTTTTGATTACAAGGAACTCCGTCAAGTAAGTTGGGTAGAACATTGTATTGAGCTGGTAGATGGTGCTAAGCCCATAAAGCAAATGCCATATAGAATGAATCCTAATTTTTCCAAGACTGTAAAAGAAGAAATAGATAAGTTGCTTGATGCAGGATTCATATTTGCTGTGGAGAATTCAGAATGGGTTTCTCCCATTGTGATCTCAATAAAAAAGAATGGGAAGCTACGCATTTGTGTTGATTACAGGAAGCTCAATAAGGCAACAAAGAAGGATCATTACCCTCTTCCATTTTCAGATCAGATCTTGGATGAAGTAGCTGGCCAGGAGTGCTATAGTTTTGCTGATGGATATAGCAGCTACAACCAAGTTCGTATAGCAGAGAAAGATCAGCTGAAGACCACGTTCACCACTCCTTGGGGAACGTTTGCTTATAGAGTTATGCCTTTTGGGTTGTGTAATGCTCCAGCAACATTCCAGCGTTGATGAATAGGGTGTTCGAACCCTACATTGGGACCTTCATCAGAATATTTCTGGATGATTTTTACATCTATGGGAGCAAGTTGGATCACCTGCACCAGATGGAGACAGCATTTCAAAGGTTAGATGAAGCACAAGCCTCACTAAACCCTACAAAGTGTGTCTTTGGATGTTCTAAAGGCGTTTTGTTAGGGCATGTTGTATCCAGAGATGGTATTGGTACTGATCCTGATAAAGTTTCAAAAATCAAAGATTTACCATTTCCTCTTAATAGAAGTAAGTTGAGATCATTTTTAGGCCATGTGGGTTACTATAGAAGGTTCATCAAGAATTTCTCAAAGATTGCACAGCCACTAACCCAGTTCTTGAAGAAGGATGTTACTTATGAACCAGGAAATAAGGCGCATGAAGCTTTTGGACAATTGAAGGAAGCCCTGGTGTCTTCACCTGTTTTGAAGAATCCAGATTGGAGCAAGCCATTCATTGTGTACACTGATGCCTCAGATGCAGCACTAGGAAGTACTTTGAGCCAAAAGGATGAAAATGGGAATGAACATCCAATTTACTTTGGGAGCAGACAAATGAGCAGTGCTGAGGTAAATTATACTGTAACTGAAAAAGAGGCTCTGGCTATCATTTTTGCTGTAAAGAAGTTTAGAAATTACTTGCTAGGGAAAAAATTTCTAGTTATAACAGATCATCAGGCTCTAAAATATATTGTAAATAAGCCTAACCCATCAGGGAGGATAGCAAGATGGATAATTTTTCTACAAGAGTTTGAATTTGATATTATAGATAGGCCAGGAAAGAAGCATGTCAATGCAGATGCACTCTCTCGAGCCTATGATGGTTTAGGATCATCTTGTGATGATGATGATTTCCCCGATGCAGCATTGTTATCCCTTGACACAATCCCTAGTGAATACATAGATATTTGGAATTATCTGAATGAATTCAAGTTTCCTGATGGTGCCAATGCAAAGACTAAGAGAAAGATTACTCAAGCCAGTCATCCATATTCTATTCTGCATGGAGTATTATTTCGAATAGGACCTGATGGACAGTACAAGAGGGCAGTTGGACGTGATCAAGGGAAGGAACTGCTAGAAGAATTCCACAATGGTACATGTGGAGGGTACTTCTCTTGAACAACTTACAGCAAGAAGGATCTTGGATGCAGGTTATCACTGGCCCACTCTTTTTAAAGATTGTTATAATTATTGTAAGACATGTGATATTTGTCAAACACATGGTAACCGTAAGACTTCATCAGCTCCATTATGTCCTATTCTTCCCCTTGGTCCCTTTGAAAAGTGGGGAATAGACATTGTAGGTCCACTTCCAACTACATCATGCCAAAATAAGTATATTGTAGTTGCCACAGATTATTTAACCAAGTGGGTTGAAGCTAGGCCATTGAAAACAGCTTCCATGGATGAAGTGGCAAGGTTCATGTATGAACGCATTGTCACCAGATTTGGTTGCCCATTAGAAATTGTAACAGATCAAGGAAGCCACTTCATTAATGAGGTGGTAGAAGCCCTAGTCAATAAGTTTTCTATTAAGCACAGGAAGGCAACAACATACAAGCCAAGCACAAATGGACAGGTGGAACGAACAAATTTTGTGTTGTGTCAAATTCTAGCAAAAGATGCAGCCTTGCAGGTACATAAATGGGATAAAAGGATTCATGCAGCATTGTGGGCATATAGGGCAACATCAAAGTCAGCAACAGGATACTCCCCATTTCAGTTGGCCTATGGCATTGATCCAGTTCTTCCTATTGAGTTTGATATTCCCACTGTGAGAGTTATGAAAAATGAAAGGATGGATGAAAGTGATTCAGTAAAAGAAAGGTTGGTACATCTTCATTTGCTAGAGGAAATGAGAGAAATAGCAAAGGATACAAGCCATAAGAAGAAAATGAAGCAGAAGGAATACTTTGATCAAAAGATCCGGTGGTCTCCATTTCATGTGAATGACTTGGTTCTAGTATATGATTCCAGATACAAAAAAGAAGATAGAGAAAATTTCTTCCAAAATGGATGGGGCCCTACAAAATAGCAGCTGTGCATGAAAATGGTACGTACCGACTGGAGGAATTGGATGGCACTCCCATTACGAAATGGGTCAACCACGACAAGTTGAAGATTTTCCAAGCACCAGAATAGTCTACTCCGAGGACGGAGTAGAAGCTAGGAAGGGGGAAGATGTCGACACTAAAATTTTCCTCCGTAATTTCTATTTCATTAATGTATGTATTAGGAATATGATGTTGTTAAGTATAATTAGTAGTAGCGTCTGATAGAAGATAACGGCGCCGTCAGTACGGTGCCGCCAATAATGTGGAGTACGGTAACAGTCAAAGTACAATAGGAATGTTGTAAAAAGTAAATATTTGTCGTAAGTGGTCCGGTAATGTTAAAATGTCAAAGTTTGGGTAATTAGAGAAGTAGGGTCTACATGATTAGGAATTAGAAATATTATATTGGTAATAAAGACAAGGAGTGAGGTCATAAATATTTTGTGTATTTTATTTGTAAAAAGTCTAAAAAGGTGGAACCCATGTAAAATGATAAGGTTTATCTTATCTTAACAGATAAGCTTACATGTACAGATAAGAGTTAAGGTATGGAATATGATTCGTCAGAGTGGATTTCTTATCCTATCTTAGAGATAAGATGGATAAGCCTGGAAGTTCTATAAATAGAGAGGCCACCCCCCTCATTTAGCATAGAAAGAAGTAGTGAGAAATATTGTAGGAAGTGTGCGAAGGAAGCCATCAGTTTAAAGGTGTGTTGAAGAAGCCATTAAGAGGTGTAATTGTAAAGTTTCTCCCATAGTATTGGTGAAAGGCAAGTGAAGTCAATAACACTTGAAGTACCTCATGGGTGAGATTGTAACAGTTTCATGTTAATATTATAATTTACTTTGATATTTCAGATTTTTCATCATTCCGTCTTATCATAGTCGATGGTATTCTTGTGTTATGTTGTTGTTTTGTTTCCAGATTACATCCACCAAACTAAAGGTTGTGCATTAGTAACTAATCATAGCACGAGGAGTTCCCGGTGAAGAATTATCATAGTGCCGGATTGGTGTTGACAGATCTTTGCTCTAACTACATAATTTGATTGGAAATTCCACCAAATGGATGTGAAAAGTGCCTTTCTTAATGGATTTTTGCAATAAGAAGTCTATATGACTCAGCCAGAGGGTTATGTAATACTAGGAAAAGAGATGATGGTATGCAGACTCATAAAATCTCTATATGGCCTAAAACAGGAACCCCGGGCATGGTACATCAAAATTGATGAGCATCTCATAAGTCATGGATTTGAAAGGAATCCTTATGACCCCAATCTCTACCTCAAAAAGCAAGGGGGGGGGAGATTGTCATTGTGGTTGTTTATGTCGACGATCTAATCATTACAGATAGTTCTGTGAAGATGATTGATGCAACAAAGAAGGATTTTAATCGATCATTTGACATGACAAATCTCGGGCTCATGCACTATTGTCTTGGGTTGAAAGTATGGCAAAAAGAGAATCATATCTTTGTGTCACAATTTAAATACACCAAGAAAATGCTCGAGAAATTCAGGATGATGGACTGCACTCCTATTGCTACACCTATGGAAGAGAGACTTCATTTATCTCGTTCTGATCCATCACCACCGGTGAATGCAACTCTCTATCGGCAGTTGATCGGGAGTCCCATTTACCTGACATATACTAGACCAGATATCAGCTTTGCAGTTAGCTATTTATCACACTTCATGCAAGAATTGAAAATATCTCAATGGAAAGCAACAAAGAGAATACTAAGATATCTAAAGGGTACAGTTGACCTTGGTCTAGAGTACAAGAAGAATGACAACTTCTTCTTGAAAGGATATTCAGATTCAGATCATACAAGAAACATGGATGATAGGAAGTCAACATCAGGCTTCATCTTCTTTATGGGATCTGGACCGATATCATGGGGAAGCAAGAAACAGAACTTTGTTTCCCACTCTTCTAGAGAAGAGTATTGAGCTGCAGGTGAAGTTGTTTATGAAGCAATATGGCTACGCTGAATACTGGAAGGAATTGGTATACCACAATAGAAATCTACTCCAGTATATGTTGATAATGAAGGAGTTTTGAAGCTTGTTCACAATCCAGTATTTCATGCAAGAACCAAGCATATTGAAGTACAGGTTCATTTCATATGCGAGCATGTCTTGAAGCACAACATACAACTCCAATTCTGTCCTACAGCTAAACAAAAGGCATATGTTTCACTAAGTCACTTACACGTGACAAATTCACACTGTTTAGAGAGTTCCTCTCCACTTCATTAGAAACTATGAAAAATTAAGGAGGGGAATGTTAGCATAATTTAGCATAGGCATATTTATTGAATTTTATTACATTATCTTTTATTTAATAATGTACAACATGTGCACTCTAGTCTACTGACTTGCGTTCAATATTGTTATGTTGGATAACATTCAATATTGGTATTAGTAGTAATTACATGTGCATGTGAGATGGGTCTTATCATCTCGTAGTTGGTGCTTGATAAGGTGTCATGTCTATCCATATGAGGTTGTCTAATATCTATAAATATTACAGCTCTTGCATTGTTATGAAATCTGATTTCATGATCAATAATATTTGTGAGGCTTCCATCCCTCTTTGGTCATTGCAATCTTATTCTATTCTATCATTTGGTATCAAAGTTATACCATTATTATCAAAAATCATATAAAAACCATCTACCCAACCTCAAACTTCTTGTTCTTGATGTGACAATCATGCCATGCCTTTTGTTTTTCTTTTTCAGTCTGTTGGATCCACCTGGAAATTGACTGTCTTTCTTCCAACTGCAGTAATTTTTCAATCCTTTCTTCCAGCACTTTCTCATCGGCTAATCCTCCTGTGCATGCTATATGTAGCGAAGGTAACATGAATTCAACTGGTAGGATAGCTTCCATGCCAAACACTAATTGAAACAGTTTGGCCTTATTCAACTTCTTTTAGGTTTTCCTGTATGCCCAAAGAACGGCTGATACTTTTTCATCCCAATCTTGTCTACCAACATCACAGATCTTAGTCAATGTGTGACTAAGTATTTTGTTAAATGTCTAAACGGTTCCATTTTATTGAGGGTGATAGGGGGTAGTCTTGTGATGGGCCACCATAAATTTTGATAATAGAATCTTGACTGTTTCATTGAGAAAGTGTGTACCTCTATCACTTGTCAAACTCAATGGGAATCCATACATGCTGATTATATTTTCCCATAAAAATCTAGCAGCTATAGCCATTGTACAATCCTTTGTAGGTGCTGCCTCTTCCCACCGAGTCAAATAATCAGTGCAAGTGATGATATACCATGAATTAGTCCATCGTTCCACTAGCGAGATTGGTCCTACAAATTTGATAGCCCATTTCTCAAATGGTTCCACATTGGCTATTGGTCATAAGGGAATTTCATCCCTTTTTCTAGGTTTTCCAAAGCATTGGAAATGGTCACAGGCCTTCCAAAACTCAATACAATATTGATAAATGGTTTCCCACCAAATTCCTATGAGCAAAATCTTTCGTGCAGTTGCATTTCCCACATAGTGTCCTCCTGTGATCCCACCATGCGCTTCTTCCATAATTGCAATGCGCTCATGTTCTAGCACACATCGATGTAGAACCTGATCATGACCCAATTTTAATATATTTCCACTAATCAGCATGTAAGGCATGGCGCGTATGGCCAATTGTTTCCTCTCCAAGGCCTTCATTCCTTCTGGTACCACACCTATCTAAAGAAATAATGCAATGTCCTCCAAATCTAAGGGCACGCGCCACAACCTAAATAGTTGTGCATCTGACATAGTCTCCTTAATGCTCTATGCATCCTCCCCTGAGTTAATCCTAGATAGATGATCAGGTCCAATATTACTCTTTTCTAGCTTTATAACAATGATCAATTCAAACTCTTGAAATAACAGGACCCACCGACATATACACTCTTGAAGAACATGCTTATTAACTAAGTATTTTAATGCCATGTGGCCCATGTAAAATATAAAGGTTGTTGCCAAAAGATACTTCCTAAACTTATGCAACACATTGATCATGGATAATGCTTCACGCTCAGTAGTTGTGTAATTTTTCTATGCTGGTGTTAACTTTCTGCTAGCAAAACACAAGGGATGATCAACAATCCCTTCACCACATCGTGTCATTAATGCCCCAATGGTTGTGCCTGTGGCATCAACATGAACATGGAAAGACTTATCCAAAGAAGGGAATCATATTATGGGCATGGTAACAAGCTTATCCTTTAAAGTATTAAATTCCTTCTACTACACCTCTCCCCAAAGGAAGGCACTCTTGTGTTTAAGAAAATATTCTAAGGGCGTGACTATTCTGGCATATCCCTTGATAAACTTCTTGTAATACCATGTATGCCTAAGGAATCTGTGCACTACACCTTGGCTAGTAGGCTCCCCCAACCCCAAAATGACAACAACTTTGGCGGGATCTATGAGTAAGCCCTCCCTACATATGATGTGCCCCAATAATGTTCCAAATGGGGTAGCAAAGACACATTTCTTAATGTTGATGGATATCCTCAACTATCGACATCTCTCAAACATTAATCTTAAGTTATCATAATAGTCCTTCACTAACCCATACACTATCCAATCATCTAGATAAACTTGAAGAAATTTGTGGATAAAGTCCTGAAATGTTTGTACCACAATGTGTGAGAATATAATAGGTGCATTCTTTAACCCAAAGGGCATGACCATATAGGAAAAAATTCCCCACTCAATGGAAAAAATTGTCTTCTCTTGGTCCTCCTTTGTGATCCAAACCTGGTGGTACCTTGAATATCCATCCATAAGGGAATAAACTTTGCATCCAGTAACTCCTTCCAAAATTTCTTCAGTGAATGGGGTTGGAAAAGGATCGATGACACAAACTGCATTCAATTCCCTATAGTCTACATAGATCCTTATCCTTCCATACGTTTTGATACTAATGACCATTGGAATTACCCACTCTGACTCTTCAACAAATTTAATGATACATGATGCTATCATCTTATCTCTCTTCCTTGACCTTCACGTGTATGTTAGGGTTAATTTGGTATTGTCTATTCTGAACCGGGTGCGTACCCTCATTCAACTTGATCCTCATTTCCCCTAAGGAATGCTGAACTCCTTTGAGTTCATGATACCCGTGAGGGAATAAATCGTAGAACTCGCATACCATATCAATGATCTTAGAGACCTCCTTCTTCAAACAATAATCCTTGATGATGGCTTCCTTAGGTTCCTCTTCTATACCAATGTTAACCCTTTTTGTCTTTAATGGTTCATGGTAGGTGCATGCCCATTCATCAGCACTATCTGTTGTTACAAATCAGCAGCACCCCTGGATGTTGATTAGATTTCTAGTTTGATCATCCTAAGCATCCATTGTGATTGCACAACATTGAATCCTTTCCCCAAGTGTGGCACTTGTAAAATGGGAAAGGAATATCTAGATTAGAGGCTGGTTCCTCAATTCCTCTGATCAGATATGTCACTTGCAAGTTATACAGAGGTTTTTAAACTCAAAATCCTACTCTAGATTCCAAAGTGGGCAAAGATGGAGAATGCAAAAACTGAAACTAGTGCTAATAAGTTGATACACCAAAGGAGTGGTGGACATTTTTTACTTCTAAAAATTGACAGAGTTCGTAAAAATGCAACAAAACTTCATGCATAAATTGATAACTGTAATGGAGGGTTGGAAATGAATCAAACAACACAGACAAAGGATTAAAACTCATTCACAGAGCCTGCATTGTCATTTTTACATTAAAAAATCACTTGCATTACAACACTTGAGAGGAAAAACATGTTGCAGTCTTGGAAGAGGTCTGGTTTTCCACAAAAATTACTTTCAAGGTGAAAAAAGGAGCCTGCTATACACAAAAAATGTTCAACCACCTTGAAAATGAGCCAAAACTTGCTTTTATAGTGTAAGGGACGAGCCCAGGAGGGAGAAACGTGGGAAAACATGGAAGGGATTCAACCATTGACCAAAACATGATCAAAATAGCATGGGTCTCCTTATAGGCCCATCCCCTGAAATTTTTAGAAATGCAGGGAGAGAATGCGAGCCATTCTTCATAAAAAAATGGTGGTTGAAACGTTATTTCTGTCCATGACCACGTGCTAGAGGTGTTTTTCAATTTTATCTCTCCAAACTCTATCAAAATGCAAAAATGACCCTGGAATCTTGTAGATAATTTTACCAACTTTCTATTTATATAAAGAACGTGAAAAAATGAGCTATGGATCGAAAGATATGGCCATTTGAAGTTTTAGAGCAAAACAGGGCCAAAACGGGTTAGCGGGCAAAAATTTTGAATTTTTTACCTTTTTTGCATTTGGGAAAAATTCCCAAAAAATCCCCGTGCTCTGCCATTTCAGGTGCCACATGGCACATTCTGATTGGGTGAGGGCCTATCCTTCCTGAATTTTCCATGGGTCATTTTGACCATTTTCGACCTAGACACGTGGCAAAACCCCATTGGTTGTAGGCTTGCCCCTTTGAATTTTCCATGCGGGATTGGCTTGAATTTTTTGGCGCCACTTGGACATGTGGCAAGATTCCATTGGTTCACATTTAGGGGGTGGGATTTTCCCTTTGGAAAATTCCTTCCTTTTTCCTTTGAGAAAATTTCCCAAATTCTCCCCACCTCCACCATTCCATGTGTCACCTGGTATCATATTACTGGCTGCGGGCCCTTGGGTCAAATATTTTCTTTTGCGCCAACACTTTGGGAAAAAATCCCAATTCCCTCCCACGCTCTGCAGCTCCGACCCCTGGGGACACGTGTCAAAACATGATTGATTGGCGGGGGCAGTGGTCCAAAAACTCCTTTGAAATTTGGTGAAACACTTCGCCAAAAATCCAACTTCTCCTCCACCCTCTGAAACTCCCACACGATAGGACATGTGGCGCATTATGATTGGGCGCGCACCTTCCCTTCAAAATTTTCCATGCGCAACACTTAGCAAAAATTTTCAAACCTCTCCCTTGGACACGTGGCTTCATCTGATTCGTCAGCGGGCCTGTGGGAAAAAATCTTCCTCTTGAAAATTTTCCAAAACACTTGGTAAAAAACCAAGTTTTCCTCCGACCCCCGCCGCTTCCTTGGACACGTGGTGACATCTCATTGGTTGCAGGCCTTTCAGGGGAAAATTTCCCACAAAAACTCTGCCAAGCCATAACTTCAAAAATACATGGAGTTGGGAGGAAAACTTTACCTTTCTGGAAAGATGAGAGAGAGCTCTATCCAATGATGTCATTTCTAGAAAGTTTTGAGTTCCTGAAAAGCAAAAAATTATGTTTGAGGCACAAGAGAGGGAAGAATGAAAGGAGTTAGCCACAAAATGAGCAGGGTGCACATTTTGGATAACAATTTTGGCAACTCAAAGGGGTCATCTGCCTGTTGGATGAAGTTACCAGTTACCTGAAGCAATCCATTGGGCATGGAGTCATCGAATTCTATGTTTGATACCCCAACTGACTAGAACACTGTGAGGAGGAAGATGGAATATCACCTGATGGAGCAAGGCCTGTGAACACATTCCCAGGGATAACAAGCTTGTGCCAAAGCACTTAGGGAAGATAAAACTAACCTACAGAAAAATAATGTGCACAAGCACTTGGAGGAATGGAAACCTAAGTTAATATGTACAAGGTGGAGAATTCCTTTCAATAGCAATGCTTTAGATGGATTCCATTGACTAGAATATGTAGTTCTTCGCCATCCAATGAAGAAAATTGGAAAGCATTGTTGTCCTTACACTTTGTGACCATGTATGGGCCACTCCAAATGGCATTAAATTTTGAATGCCTTCCCGGTTTTTCTCTGTCTGCATCCGATTTTAACACTAGATCTCCAACTTGGAAGGATCTATTCTTGGCCTTTCCATCAAAGGTTTTCTTTATCAAAGCCTGATCCTTCTCCATTGCTTAGGATGCCTGATTTCTGATTTCTTGGAGCTCCATCAATTATGCATATCTAACTTCCATGGGCTCAAACTCCAACAAATCCAACTGTTTCATGAGTTCCAATGTTGGAAACTCAAGTGACATGGGAAAAATTGCCTCTCTCCCATAAACAAGCTTAAACGGAGAGTTACCTGTAGATCTCTTGGGAGTTATCCTATCAGCCCATAAGGCTAATTTCAACTTAGTATGCCAAGACCTTTGATTTTCATCAAGAGTCCTCCTAATGTTCCTCAACAAGTTCTTATTTGTAGACTCAGCCTGGCCATTACCCTGAGGGTAATAGTTCAATGAAGTACTTAGGTAGATCCCATTCTTGACAGCCCATTCAGTCACCTTGGACCCAATGAATGCCAATGCATTATCTGATATTATTGTAGCAGGTATGCCAAATCTAGTTGTTATTCCCTCATAGAAGTCTAGGATGCTAGATTCATTTGCTTCCTGAGTGCTACTGCTTCAGTCCACTTGGTGAAATAATTTTTTACTGTTAGAATCCATTTGTGCCCTTGGATTGAATTATGATTAATGACTCGAATGAAGTATAAACCCCATTGCATGAATGGCTGGTCAACTAAAATTGGATGCAATGAAAGGGAAGCTAGCCTCTCTTTACCTGTGAAGAACGCACAATTCTTGTACCTCTTGATCCATGCATAACAATCACTAAAAATCTTCGGCCAATAATAGCCAGCCCTCATGATCTTTAGAGCTGTCACTCTTGGTGCAAAATAACCACCAGCTGGTCCACCATGGAACTCTTCCAACACCCTATGAATATGATTTGTACCAATGCATCTCAGTAGTACTCCATTCACATCTCTTTTGAACAAAACACCATTAACAAGGGCATATGGGACAACTTGTAATCTGAAGTGTCTTCTTTTGGTCTTGTTCATCTATGGAGGGCATAGGTCTATGATTAGGAAGTGAATTATACCTTGGGTCCAACAAGGAGTGGGGACACCATTATTTTCTTCTTGAGTGCTTCCTTTCTCATAGCTGTCTTATAACACCAAAACAACCTCCTTCTCATTGCATGCTTCCTTTTGTTTGCCAAAACATGGCTGCTCACATAATCCTTTTCCTCTTACCAACTTGGTAACTTTGATCTCAATGTCATACTCCATGACACGAGTAATCCAACCTGCTATCTTTTCATTCAAGTATTTTTTGAGGAGGAAGTCTTTAACTCCCACATGAGAAACCAGTAATTAGACCTTACTGTTTGAAACTAGATGCTTGAATTTCTTCAAGCTGCTGATTATTGTAAGAACATGCTTCTCAATGAAATAATATCTCACCTCATAGTCCTCTAGGATTTGGCTAAAGAAAGCAATTGGCTACTCGTCATTGTCTTTGTTCTGCTGTACCAAAATTGTAGAAATAGTATCATCACCCCCAAACGCATAGAGGGTGAAATCCTTGGAGAAATCTGGGTTGATGAGAGTTGGGGCTTGAGAGATTGCTTCAAAACTTTACTTGCCTTTTTCTGTCCATTTGAAAGCCATGCTTTTCTTTAACATCTTGGTGATAGGCTTGAGTAGGGCTGCAAAATTTAGGACAAACCTCCGAACAAAATTTATTCTCCCCAAGAAACTTTGAAGGGCCTTCTTGTGGCTTGGAAATGGTAGTGCTCTTATGGCTTTAACTCTCTCTAGATCAATTGATAATCCTTCTTTGGAGACAATGTGGCCAAGGAGATTTCCTTCATGGGCTAGAAAAATACATTTTTTAGGATTCAAGGAGACTCCAAATCTTCTACACTTTTAGAACGCTTGTCTCAAATGAGAGAGGTGGTCTGCTACATTTTTTGAAAAAATAGTGATATCATCAAGATATACCAGCACTATGGTGTTAATCAAATCCTTGAATGCCATGTCCATTGCTCTTTGGAAGGTAGCTCCAGCGTTGGACAACCAAAATGGCATTTTCCTGTATGCATAAGTTCCCCATTTGGTTGTAAAGGTTGTCTTGAACTGATCTTCTTCCTTTACCATAATCTGATTGTACCCTGAATAGCCATCAAGTAATGAAAACCTTTCAAAGCCAACAACAACTTGTAAAATTTGCTCCATAGAAGGAAGTGGATAATGATCCTTGAGAGATGCTCTATTCAAATCTTTGAAGTCAACACACAATCTGATTTCCCCACTCTTCTTTCTTACAGGAACCAAGTTGGCTACCCAACTAGAATGCTTGATAGAGAATATGATTCTTGATTCTATCAACTTATTCAATTCTTTTCTCATGAGAGGCTCCATATGGGGGTTGACTGGCCTTTGTTTTTACCTGGTGGGTTTAATACTTGGATCCAATTCAATGGTATGTTGAGCTAACTCAGGATTGAAACCTTTCAAATCTTCATAGCTCCAAGAAAAGACATCAGGGAATTCTTGACAAAGTTGTATGAACTCATACCTTTCTTGCTCAGTTGTCATCTTACCAATTTGGAGTGATTTCCCTCCTTCTACCAAGATGGACATTGAATCTTCTCCCTTGACTTGGATGTTTACTTTCTCCTTCCTAAACTGATCATTAGGATTGAAAATGAACTCCAAAGTAATAAGTCCCATTGGTAGGTTGTTAGTTCTCAGCTGCACCACTTGGTCACCATACTGCTGCTCCAACTTTTCGTGATTTTTAGTTGAGAACTCAGCCTCTTCTTGAAATAAATGGATGATTTGCTGATCATTTTCAAACACTTGCCAACTTACATTGTTATCTGTCACTGAAGGCCTCATAATCACATGGATGTTTGGTTGTACCTTGTCTTTCTGAATGCTTTCAACAATGTCAAAGGCTGCCCCAACTGCTGCAAGCATGTTAGCAGCTTGATTTTCTTTTCTAGGAATGGATTTTATGCCAAAACCCTCAAAATTTTCAATGAGGTCCCACACCATATTCTTGTAGCATTTGATTATATCATTCTTGACAACATGCTGCCCCTTAACTTGGTTGAAAATTAATTCACTGTCACCAAATACTTGCAAGTTATTTATTCCTCTCTTGATTGACCAATGCAATCCTTGTATCAAAGCTTCATACTCAGCAGTGTTATTAGAGCATGCAAACTGAAATCTAAAAGATGAATAATACTTAACTCCCTGAGGTGAAACAAGCATAGCTCCCCCTCCTGCACCTTGTCTACTCCTTGACCCATCAAAAAACAATTGCCATACCTCATTGTCATCCTTGTGGTCTGGCTTGGTGATACTAGGAATAGGCTGATTTTCTTCATGCATGCAATAGACTCATAACTCAGATTCTTATATTTCTTGATAAGGATCAAAAGCATGCACCTTGTTTTCCAATTCATGAAGAGTTATATCTGGGATACTTCCAACCTTGGTGTTAGCTTCATCAGTGCTTGGATAATCCTCTTGATCAAACGCTAAACAATTGGTATTGATTTGGCTTGGAGTGTAAGGCTCAATGTGAAAGTTTATAATAGGTTCAGATCTGATTGTGGCCTTGGTTCCATATCTCATTCTAAACAACATGTGTGACCAATCAGCAGATAAGTAGCCTCCAATCTTGGCTGTGAAATCCCTTGACAGGCATAGGGAAAAGAGTGGTGGAAGGTCTATTACCGAGCCATCTTGTAAAACAACAACGTTGGAATAGGCATGCAAGGTAAGGCTCAAGTTTTTTATCACTCCAACTATTGTTACTGCTGTCCCATCCAATTGCACTACCCCTTTGGATATGACTTCATACTGAATTCCCAACTAATCAACTATTTTCTTGGGCATTACCGAACTACTTGCCCCAGAATCAGTCATGCAATTATGTACTAATTGATTTCCAATGATCAATGAAACATAGAATAGAGGGGGATTCAACATTTTACCTTACTGTCCTCCATGATTCCCCTCCTGCAGGGCGGTATTTGTGAGTACCTTCTCTGGCATTTGGACCTGCTGATTCGAAGCTGACCAATTCTTCATGGCAGTTTGTAACAAATCTCTTTGGCCTGGGATAGATAGTGATTCCCACATTGATATGTTTACATTTGTCTTCTTCATCTGGTCAATGATATTGAATTGAGATGAAGCATCTCTCTACTGTCCCTTGGCCTACAAATTCATTCCTTGCACATGGGCAGCAGAAACTAGCATTTGAGTTGGCTTGGGAACTGTTTTGGGCAGTCCTTGCATGTTTGGGATTGAATTTTGTTTGCCAATAGTTTGTGGAGTGATAGAAGATTGAGGATTTCTTGGGGCTAATGGCTGTTCTTCACCCAAATTTATCCTCTTTGACCTTGTGTTGGCTGCAACACTTTGGGAAACCATTTGATTCATGCCACAAAAATCTTCTGGCTGCTAGTTTACAAGTGTGGTATCATTTGGAGCTGACTGTTGCTGGAATGTTTCTTGACTACCCTCACCCTCCACACCAGTTGTTATCACCATTAATGCTTGATTCAAGGCACTGTTAAAGCACATGGATTGGTTATGAGGTTCATTGCATGGGAAACACCAATCATACTCTTGAGTCATATTGTTTTGTATTGGCACTAATGCTTTAGAGGCAGATGTAGCATTGGGATTATAGGGCTGAAATGGTCTGTTGGCAGGAGGCCTTACTTGATTTAGATTTGTAGCTAGATTGGGTGGTCTTTGGGGTTGATATGGCTTCCTGTTAGGCTAAGCTTGAGGCTGGAAGGGAGGCCTAAAACCTTAGGCTTGCTACCTCTTGAGTGTAACCAGCTCGTTACCTAAATTTTGTAGCTGCTTCATGACTTCTTGAAGTTCATTTGAGGCACTAGAAGATGAAGTAGAAGATTCACTTGAATTCTGATTTCTAGGAGTGGGAATAGGAGCTAAATTAGGTGTTTGATTAGTGTTTGGGCTCTCTAGACTTGGAAACAGTGGCATTAGAGGCCTAGGAGCTAGCTTGCCAACTTGAATCAAACAATTTTCAGCTCTAATGGAAATGCTATAAGCAATGGGGATAGTTGTGCCTCCCATGGACTGAATTAACATAGAAATATAAGAATTTAAAGCTTTAAGGTAATAAAGGAAAGTACCTTTTGCTGTTGGTCTGACTGCCACTAGAATTCTCTCCCAAGTCCTTTGAAATATGAAATTAAAATCAGTTAGCTACTCATTGGGAGCTCTCTTGATGGTTGTCAACTGCTCCAAAAGTGACAAGTTGTCTCCCTTTTCTCCAAACTGCTCATGGAGGGCTATACATAGCTGGTTCCAATTTTGAATAGAAATTGAGGCAAGACTCTTGAACCATTGCAAAGCTTTCCCTTTAAATGAATATGCCAATAGTTTGATAGCAACTTGCATCTCATTGATCTCATGGATTGCACAAATGTTAGGAAAATCCTTGACATGATCACCAGGAGTAGTATGATTCTCTCCAGTAAAGTATGAGATGTTCTTCAATGTTGCAACTGGAATTGGATTTTTTGCATTGAGAGAAAGTGGGATATTGCTAGTGAAATTGACATAGGGTTTGTTTTGTGCCATTTTCATTGGCCTTAGAACCATTGTTGATTGAATGAAAGGCCTACCAGGTGGAGGAGTTGAGAGAGTTCTGTTTGGTGGAGATGGAGACCTTTGAATCCTCCTCCCTCTTTTCATTCTTCTTGGAGATAACTAAAGATACTCAAACAACACTTCTTCTTCTCCAACTCTTGACCTTTTGGTGATTCTTCTCATGAGTTTTTAGGCCTGTACTGCTAAAACCAGCCGATTCTTCTTCCTTGGAGTCGCTAGATGTGTAATTTAGGGCTCTTTTATGCAAGAAACTTGCAACAAATGCACATCAATTTGTTGCAACAAAGATGAAGACCTCTAAGGTCCCACCGGGCATGCCAAAACTATTGTTGCAAATCAGCAGTACCCTTGGATGTTGATCAGATTTCTAGTTTGATCATCCTAAACATCCAGTGTGATTGCACAACATTGAATCCTTTCCCCAAGTGTGGGACTTGTAAAACGGGAAAGGAATCTCCATATTAGAGGCTAGTTCCTCAACTCCTATGATCATATATGTCACTTGTAAGTTATACAGAGGTTTTCAAAATCAAAATCCTACTCTAGATTCCAAAGTGCGCAGAGATGGAGAATGCAAAAACTGAAACTAGTGCTAATAAGGTGATACACCAAAGGAGTGGTGGACATTTTTTACTTTTGTAAATTGACACAGTTCATAAAAATGCAACAAAACTTCATGCACAAACTGATAATTGTAATGGAGGGTTAGAAATGAATCAAACAACACAGAAAAATGATTAAAACTCATTCACAGAGCCTGTATTGTCATTTTACATCAAAAAAACACTTGCATTACAACACGTGAGAGGAAAAATAGGTTCCAGTCTTGGAAGAGGTCTGGTTTTCCACAAAAATCACTTTCAGGAGCCTGTTATACACAAAAAATGTTCAACCACCTTGAAAATGAGCCAAAACTAGCTTTTACAGTGCAAGGGACGAGCCCAGGAGAGAGAAATGTGGGAAAATGTGGAATGGATTCAACCATTGACCAAAACATGATCAAAATAGTGTGGGCATCCTTACAAGCCCATCCCTTGACATTTTTATCCATGCTGGGAGATAATGCGAGCCATTCTTCATTAAAAACGGTGGTTGAAACATCATTTTTGTCCATGACCATGTGCCAGAGGAATTTTTTTATTTTATCTCTCTAAACTCCATCAAAATGAAAAAATGACCCTAGAATATTGTAGATAATTTTACCATATTTCCATTAATATAAAGAATGTGAAAAACCGAGCTCTGGATCAAAAGATATGGCCATTTGAAGTTTTAGGGTAAAACAGGGCCAAAACGGGTTGGCAGACAAAATTTTTGAATTTTTTACCTTTTTTGCATTTGGGAAAAATTCCCAAAAAATCCTCAAACTCTACCATTCCAGGTGCCTTGTGCACATTCTTATTGGGTGAGGGCCTATCCTTCCTAAATTTTCCGTGGGTTGTTTTGACCATTTCGACCTAGACACGTGGCAAAACCCCATTGGTTGCGGGCTTGCCCCTTCGAATTTTCCATGCGGGCTTGGCTTGAATTTTTTGGCACCACCTAGACACGTGGTGAGATTCCATTGGTTTGTATTTAGGTGGCGGGATTTTCCCTTTATTCCCGAATTCTCCTCGCCTCTACCATTCCAGGTGCCACATGGCATCATATTACTGGCTGCGGGCCCTTGGGTCAAATATTTTCTTTTGCACCAACACTTTGGGAAAAAATCCCAATTCCCTCCCACACTCCATGGCTCCGACCCTCGGGGACACGTGTCGAAACATGATTGATTGGCAAGGGCAACGGGCCAAAAACTCCTTTGAAATTTGGTGAAACACTTCACCAAAAATCCAACTTCTCCTCCGCCCTCTGAAACTCCCATGACATAGGACACGTGGCACATTATGATTGGGCATGGACCTTCCCTTCAAAATTTTCCATGTACAACACTTAGCCAAAATTTTCAAACTTCTCCCCTAGACACGTGGCATCATCTGATTCGTCGGCGGGCCTGCGGGAAAAAATCTTCCTCTTGAAATTTTTCCAAAACACTTGGTAAAAAACCAAGTTTTCCTCTGACCCCTGCCACTTCCTTGGACACATGGCGGCATCTCATTGGTTGCGGGCCTTTCAGGGGAAAATTTCCCACAAAAAATCTGTCGAGCCATAACTTCAAAAATACATGGAGTTAGGAGGAAAACTTTACTTTTCTGGAAAGCTGAGAGAGAGCTCTATCCAATGATGTCATTTCTAGAAAGTTTTGAGCACTTGAAAAGAAAAAAATTATGTCTGAGGCACAAGAGAGGGAAGAATGAAAGGATTTAGCCACAAAATGAGCAGGGGGGCACATTTTGGATAACACTATCTATCACTTCATGTGTCCATATAGAATGGTTAACATATAAGCTTTATGCTTCCTCCCCATCAATTACATACACCATTTTCCCTTTTTTCATTTTCTATGCACACGTGTTCAAGTTGTATCTCTTCTGATTCTTCTTCCTTAAAGCACGCCTGCAAGCCAGGTTCTCCTAGAAACTCTTATATTATATCCTCCACCATATCACTATCCCCTATTTTAAGGCACTTGACAACATATAATACCTCATCCATTGATGGCTTTGTACTCTGATACTCAAATGTTTGAATGAGATCAGCCGTCAGTTCTTGCCAATTACCAATTTGACGACACATCTCCAAGTGTATATACCATGTGCACGTACAACCTTGTAAGGTGGAATACAAATTGTGAACCCATAATGAAGGTGGTAATGGTTTCGTGCTTCCCATCCAGGCCGTATCACATGCTTGGATATGGAATGAAGTAGTCTCTTTACCATGGTAGTCCTTTATAGTCATGGGCACGTTGCTCTTGCAAAACCCTACAGAAAATGTAATTCTCACCTTGCACCATTTCAAGAGGCTCTCCTGATGTATAGCCCACCAGCACGCTGCAGTCTTGAGTAGGCTATAACTGAGCATCCCTCTTCTTTTTTCCTCATTTTTCCACTGAGATTCTATGTCCCATAATAAAATTTCATGGTATGCCCCTCCAGATTAACTTGGTAACTTCTTCCTTCCTAAGCACTTGAGTGAGCGCGCCTTGGTCACTTTTGCTATAGATCCCCTCAGCTTTCACCCAATTAACTCATATGTCTCATGTGCCCAATTATCACACGCCATGCGTATGGTATCACTCTCAGAATGGGCATCCTAAAATTTGATAACTCCTTCAGTAGGGTGAATTATCTCCAGGTCTCTGATGGAGCGCACATAAATTCTATCAAGGACCTCTTCTCCCAAAGGTTCAGTGTAAGGCATTGACTTCCCATCCGTCAGAGGTATGATGACCTATTCTTCCTTGTTCTTGAAACTAATATATCCTTTGTTGAACCTCAGGCCATTGTTGTTCTTATAGCACCATGGGTGCCCAAGCAAGTCTCCAATACACTTGCCCTCTTGAATGGTAATCAATGTATCCTTTAATACTCCGATGGGCATTGCCTTAGTTTTTTTTTTCCATATACAACACATTCGAATATGGCTGCAATGTAAGCCTTCCCATTTGATGCCAAGCATCCAGTGTATGAAAATTGACTTTTTCTCTCGTGTTAATTAATATGTTTCTTAGAAGCCAACCATCCACAACTACATTAAGTGTGATCTCTTTTTCATAATCAAGACTATGGGGAGGGAGGTTTGCATGAAAAACCTACCTTTTGCTCTCCGCTCCAATGCATGGTATCTTCTCCCGAAGCCATTCTCCTAGTAAGGGAATAATATTCTCTTGCCTTAACATTTTTCATACTTCATTGACCTCATCCAGGTCCTTCTATAGAGCCTCATCATTCCTTCTTTGATCCTGCTTCCTAGACTACTATTTTAGACACTAAATTTCTCCCTGTAAAATTTGAATGACATCCATTGTCTCTTGATACACCTCCTTTTGGTGGGAAGGGTTTGGATACTTCCCATGCACCAATTCTTATCTTGAGACTAGATTCTTTTGCATTGGTACTTCTTTGGTGTGTGCTTCTTTTGCTCATGTTGTCACCAAAATAGGTTCCAATCCTGACTCACGCGTCACCCATGGAATCCACTTTGAATCATCCTTCTTTATGATTTCCATCATAGAACCCTTGTCTTTCCGATGTTGTTGGCTCATGTTCTCAAAAAACTAAGGGCACTCCTCATACTTGTGCTTCTTTCCACACCACGAACACTGCAATAACTCTAGGCACTCACACTTATAGTTTTCTGTAGATCTGCAATTGAAACAAGTTCCTCATGGAAAATCACTTCTTCCTCCTCCATGGTTAGCACAACCACAAAATCCTCCACAAAAAATCTTTCCATGCGTGCTTCCATCTGCGCATCCCTCATAGTAGTGGTCATCATCCTTTGAACTATTTTCAAGGATAGTTCAAAAAAAATGAAGATCAATAGCATCATGAATCTGATCAATCATCCTACAATATTTGGTCTCATGTGATGTAGATGTAAAAATATTGGAGTAACAAGATACATTCTAATGGATTGGGCGCTGTAGTAGAGGGAACCTACTTGCATCATGGTACCTGTTACAAATTTCACAGTCCACTGCTTTAGCGCATACTAAATTTCAAGGGAAACTATCCTTTGCATGACCCTCCACTTCACACTCTGTATACCATATTCCAATACGAGTCTCATGGGCTGAGTTCACAGATAAATTTTCCAACTACTTAGCCATAGCAGCAATTTGAGCTTCCAGAAATGGACTAACACCAGTATCAATGCTTCCAACAGCTTCAACACACAGAGCAACTTCTAATTCCTTGTGCGGGTCTATGAAAGTATTATGTGATAATGCCCTTCTAAATGGTGTTATCAACCCTCCAACAAACAATTAAGCATGATTTGAGGGGTTAATGTCATATGCCAACTTTGACAGGAGAGTTTTAAACCATGCATAATACTCCCACACACTCTCTGCCATTCCCTGTTGAATCTCCTTTAGAGCGATGATGCTCTTCTGCTCAAACTCATGGATGTGGAATTATTCAACATGGTATAATCTACCACCATCTAATGGGGGTCATACTTCATATACCATATATGTGTGTGCGATTACAACATCATTATAAATTGACTAGCCTTCCATTCCAGGGTTGTGATCCCCTTCATGTGCCATAGAAAATCACACTTGTGAACATGCTCCGCAGCACCCTCTATGACCTTGTAGTCTAGAAAGTGTAAAGACATTTTGAAAAATACCTAAGGAGGGAGTTGAGGCCCCTATCCTCTTGATCCGTATCCTTGGTTTCCTCTGGTGTTTCCTCCTCCACCAGACCCACTAGATCCATCAGGTCCTGTGCCCCCAGATACACCAGTTCCACCTCCAGATCCTCCTGTGGCCATTAATGGGCTTGAAGTGGTCACGCCTAGTGTCCCCAATGTTCTAATGAACTGTGTGCCAATGGCTTGTGAGATTGTTCCACTTCCAGATGTGTGTCTCATGCCACTCCTCGATGCATTTCCCAAACCTTTTGTATTTACCCCTTGCCCAAAATTTTCTCTGAACACTGGAATGGTATGTGTAGCCATAGAGGTCCCAACTGATAAATTATATCTCTTGGGCGTAGATCGGTAACTTCCACTAATACAAACTAGGTTAACAATACTTCTTCCTTGATTTGGAAAACTAAGCACCAAGGTCTAGTCACTAGGTGGGTTCAGATACACGTAAATGACTCTTCTTTCTCCATGTGATGAACTCTCATCAGAATATAAAGGGGTCTCTCTCTCACACTTGTAAAAATGGGGTAGCACAGACTGCTTAGGTTCCACATCCTCTGTGTGAACCTCAAATCCTTCCCATAATTTTTTCCTCCATAGATCCATCACACTTGTAACCTCACGTTGTCTAGAAATATCCCTTTCAAATGCTTCACTATACTTGAGTCACCTCTCCTCCCTTTCTTTCTCAGTAACAATGTCTACCATCCTCCTCCACCCTAGCTTCCTCACCCAACACTCAGAATGGTTTAACCGGCTATTAGAAATGCCTCTAAACTCAAGGTAACAATCAAGATCTTCATCGCCAAAGGAATAACATGTAGAAATGATCCTAGTGGCTCCCTCTAAAACTCAAACTTAGTAACTTTTGGACAAGATTACATAGAAATGGCATATTCCAGAGTGTAGCTAGCCAACACTCCCTTCCACCAATGATCCACAACACGAGTCCATGTCATTCTACATCTTTCATCCTCTGGTAATCATCTTGGGTCCGTATGCATGGTCTATAGTACCAAATTGATCTGGATGCATATGATGAGAGACATTTGTATAGCTCTACTAGGAAGCAAAAGAAGAAATTTTCCTAAAACTCATGGTAGAGGTTCTCTTCTACCCATCTATGTGCATCAAACTCAGGTCCAGTGTTAAATATATGAGAAAATTCATCCTCCATGATCTTGAACCATGTTTCATCACTTTCCAAGGTTAAACGCTCTGTCATCACACTATACATATACAAAGATGCATGTCATTTCTTATAACAACTTTAAAAAGAGCTCTCGGAAAAGGAACCAAGATGTAGTAAATTTTTATACCCATTAACAAATAAGGACAATCCCATGCACGCCGACCTATCACCCAGCCGACGCTAGGTGCTCACCCGAGGCATGTGCGGGCGTCGAGCCCCTCTTTTATGTGATTTGTGAAAGAATTTAGCATAGGTACATAATAGAAAGATAGAAGAAACTCCTTACTCAACTAGGGACTTTGATTAAATGCTACACTAATGTTCATTCAGATAAGAAACACATTGACAAAAGATAGATATTAAGCATGAGGGACAGAGGATGCATAATGATTATACTCATTCATATGAAACACACTGAACATAAAAAAATAGATATTATGAGCCAAAAACCACATATATTCATATTTGAACATGTCTAGTAATCACATTACATCTATCAGGGTCATTACAGACCAAAATGATAGTGCATATTAGAACCATATAACAAGACTAGAATTACGTCCCATACAATGCAAAAGAAAAATATGTACCCATCCCTTGATACATCATTCTTCCCACAGATGTCCTATCCCAACCCATAAAACTCTCCATGTATTTCTCCAGATCTTCGCCTCTCATATACTCTCTCTAAATCTCCCCCTTGATCTCTCTAAAAATATATATCTCTTTCCTTTACTGAGTGCTTGTATTTATATCCTTTATCAACACCTTCAAGCCTTCGTGAGAGTTACAAATCCATTACCATGTGTCCAAGGTGGTCCTCCATGGGAGCATCCTTCTTCAGACTTGAGCTCTCCACTTTTTGTAATGATGGCCTTCTAGAATCCTCCATCACAAGGTATATTCCTTCCTAGGTCATCCTATTGTCAGGATGGCACCTTATTCACTCTACATGCACAGTCGGATCAAAATTTTCTCGTGTTCTATATAATATGGCAAATATGGATAAGTACTAAAACCTTTTCTCTACCTTGAGCACACCACTTTTTCTAAAAAACCCTCCTAGAACCCTATCTTGCACGCCCACATGCTTCACTGTACTTAGCCAATAAATTAGGGCCCCAACACCTGGTCCCCTGACATGGTTATTTTAGGATTATTTAGGTGTGTTTTACCTTCTAGGAGTAGTTTTAGCAGTAGGATTAGGTAGAGGATTTTTCCTTTTCCAGATTTCCATCTCAAGTTTGTAAGTCCCACAACTTGATAGATGGAACCATGTTATGTAGATTGTGTTGAATGCTCCACACACTCTCAGGGAAATTTAGGGGGTGCTGTAATGTTACATTAATAGAAGCATTCACTAACTACAAATATTCCTTTTCACTCCTGATTGGGCTAAGTGAAAAAGTAACCATGTAGTGACACTTGGAAGAAAAAGAAAATATATTATTTTATTTTTAGTGAGCTCAGTAACTCCCTCTTTACTACATTTTCTTCTCCCTGGTGAATTGATGTGAGCTTTCACCTACCTTGTTCCTATGGGCACCATACCTTTAAAACATTTGGGTTACAAATTCTTCATCAAGTCTTCAGTAGTAGTTAAAGATTACTTCATGTTTCATACTTACTTCATCAATCTCATTGAAGATTGATCTTTCTTTCTTCATCCTCCTTATTAATTTATCAATTGTTAACTTAACACCTTCCCAATCCTACATGAGAGATACATTAAAAACCCTTGAATCTCCTGGTTTACCCATGACATGTCCTCTGAAAAATATAATCAAATTCTCAGTGCTCTCCATTTTAATTTTCTTTCCATTTTCTCTCTCAATCAACTTATCTACCAAGCCATGAAGATTATTGATAAAATACATTGTTTTATGTATCACTTTATCAAGAATTTTAAGAGAATTTTCCAAGGTTTCCACTCTTAGTTTTTCCATATTGTAGTATTCATGTTGATTACCTATAGAATCAGGGGACATAATACCTTCCTTAAAAACCAAGTCATCATCTAAGTTTTTGATAAATTCCATTTTGGGTAGTATATCAAGCCACATTAACCACTCAACCTTGCATTTATTAATTAATATTTGGGTTGCTTATATCTTTTCAGAATTATGGGAATAATTTATTACAAAGATTATAATTATTGGTTCTCCTTTGGAAACCAAATAATTCTCCCATTTGATAGTAGCCTCCCCTCTTTCACTTAAGTCACTTACTCTCATGATGTCATCATTAGTGATATTTAGGACCTCAATTTTTCCTTCCTGGAGAGTTTTATTCAACTTCCTAAACAAGTTGGACAGTTCCTCATTCTTAGACTTTAAATACTTTTTTTACTCTTTGAACTCATCAATCCTTTGGAGAACTCCTACTGCTACAAAAAATCATACTCAATTTATTCGATAGAAGTTTTACCTAGTGAGACCTTGGAGACCTAGAAATCAGATGGGGATGCTTCCCCTTGGTGTACATTAGCTTCTCGAGTTACAATATCTAAAAAATATTCTCTTGTCTTTCTTAGGACTTCCCTGGATAGGAATTTTATCTTTTTATGTGCTATTTTGGAGTGAGTACGTCCAAACTTTGTAAATCATCGTCATCCATTCATATTTCCACCTTCTTCTTCTTTGGGAGAGTACTGCTAATCCATTCTCTTATAGGAGACTCATGTTCATCAAGTGGTTGTAGAACTGGGGTCATAGGGATAACTGTAAGGGACCTAGATGAAGATGATTTTATTTACATACCTTCTAAAAATGTGAGTATTGGTTCCTCTATAACACCTCGATCTATAGCTATAGCATGAATTTCAATTCCATCCATAGGCTTAGATTGATATCCTATCCCTTCAATGACCATGGTTTTGTTTATCAAATTCCTTTTCTACCTGTGTTGAGTGTTCATCCATATTCTCACTAGGAATTGGAATTGTCTCGCCAAGTCCCTGAGAAATAACTTCAAGCATGGGAATGCAAGATTACAAAATTCCTATACTTACTTAAATATCCTAGGGTACTATTGTGACTATGACATATGTAGTTTCTTCATGTATTTTTTATACTAGAACTTCCTCAACATGAGGCTATATTTAATGTCTAATGCTCTACTCTTTTTCTACCTCAGTATTACTTGGAGTTGGCTCTTGGATGTTTTCAACATGTTGTTGTGACATGACTGAAGTATTAGGCATGGGAATATTTTTGATGGGGTGTTCGTTGATGGATAAATAAATTGGGTTTGCTGGAATGGAAAGAGTTGCCATCATAGGTACAGGTTGTTCAATGGGTTGAGTTAAAGGATACTGGATAATGAAAGGGGAATCAAGACTCATTTCCTATCTAGGAGTCTCTTCTTCTTCCAAATCAACCCATTCAGATGTTTTAGTTTGTTTCCTTTTCAAAAATTGTTCTTGTTTTTTCCCTCTAATTCATGCAAACTGGTATGGGGAGCCTCAAATAATTTTTCCTCCTTGGAATTCTTAGGAGTGATTCCATTATTTTCTCTTTTCCTTTAAGTCCTGAAATAGATGTTGGAACAATATGTAGAGGAGTATCATGAATAATAGGACCTCCGACCCTACCTTCCTAAAGTGTCTTTCCAGTTCTTCTCGTTGAATGAGGAATGATATTTTAACTCTACTACTTTAGGTACTTACATCAAATTACTGACAATGAATCCAAATTCTTAATCTTTTGCCTCCACAAAACTTCCCTTGTGTCATAAACCCTCCAGAATGTGGGGAGAACATCATCAATGATATTTTTATTCCTATATTATCTTAATAATGGGGTTTGTTTATAACTTATATCAACTCCTTTTGAGAATATCCATCTTATAGAAAGTCGAATAGGTTTTGTAGTTCACTCATGGTTATAAATTTTCTCATTTTTTTCCCAATTTACTAGTGGCAAAGGCTGAGAAGAAATATTTTCCTTAATGTACTCCTCACTTACCACATCAACATCATCTTGTAACCCTTCATGTGTTTAGATGAGCCAAAAGTCAATCATCTGAGATAAATTAATTATTAAATAATCTCTTCTTTTGACCTCCCTTCAATCTTCACATTTCATCTTAAATTCCTCATGATGAGGTTTGTGCTCTACCTGAGTGGGCACAATATTGTGTGGAATGTGCTTTATATCATAATTTTTCCTATCCTCAAATTTATCTATCATGCACCTGTTCATTCTCACTTCCAACATCTTTTCTTTCTGGATGTTTAGATAGGTGTAATTTCCTCTGACTATGGGAAATTTGATTGGGGATAGTAGATTTTTCTGGGAAAAGAAATGATGTATTAATAGTAGATGTCTGACCAATTCCATTAATGCCCATTTTTCATTTACACACCAGGGTAGCAAATAAGGTTTCCCACCAAAACCATTGACCCTGATATATGAATAAGTCTTGAATTAGATGAAGTAGCATCCATAGTGAGTAATGAATCTTTTGGCATCAAGGGAAAACCTTTCAATCTCCCAACCAGGGCATTATAAAAAAATTATAGGTGAAAAGAAATTATTGGAAATTTTTATATAGTCTTGTTGGTTGGATATTTTGTGAAGCCAAAATATGAGGTTCAACCACATTACATGGGATTAAATCCATCCTCAAAGACAAGTGAGGATGCATGTTTATTACTAATCTAAAACACAATAGAAATAATATATACAATATTCACACTAATCTAACAATTGGGGTTGGGATAGAATCCTGAAATCCATATTCATAATAGGTGAAGATATTGCTCTTTCGAAATGAAATGGATCAGAAAGGAAATTATTATTATGGAAGAAACACAATGGAAGGGAAATGAGAGGAACGTATTTTCTTTCAAGTAAACACAGAGCACAAAATAATCATACGAGCTTTAGATAACAAATGTACTATTTGAAATGATTAGAATAATCAAGATGCTAAAAAAAGAATAGCTTAAGATTATGAACATAAGAACAATATCTTAAGAAAGATACATCTCACAACACAAAGTTTGCAAAATAACATCAGCTCCTATTCCTCAAATGATTAAAATAAAACACAAAGTATTTCTTCATCACAATAGATCTCAATATTCAAAAAAATATCAACCTTTTGGAATGTATAAGCATCCCTTATTTATAATAAAATGAGTTGAGAGAAAATAGGATAAATCCTAGAAAATAGTCTTTTTAATGAGAGTCCTAATTTGCTTGACTCTCATGTAGGAGACCAAGTCAAAATTTTCTTCCTATGTGACAAAACAAAAATGAAAAAGACATGTTGATTTTAGGATTGAAATGGCATGAAACATTGTGCCTATTTTGTTTCATCATCTTTGTCTTCCTCCAACAAATCATGATTGTACCAAAATTCTTGGAACTTTCATATTATACCCTGCATCTCATTTTCATCAGGCGTGGTGGAATGATCACTCAGAACTTCACAGGTTTCTTGAGTATCACTAGTGTTACCAGGAGGATTTTTCAGTCTCTTGTTGAGTTTCCTCAGGGTTTCCAAAGAATGTTCAATTTTTACAAACCTGTCAATGATTTCCAGGCTGAATCCATAAGTTGGTTCATGCTGAATTGATTCTTGGATCTACTTGTAAAGATCATCAACAGGAAGAATACCCAAGCTTTCACTCAACACCTTAGTGTAGATCTTGACTAGCTCTTCTTCTATGTCATTCATGCCATCAACCAATTGATCTCTTGATTCCCTCAATTTTCTGCAAGCTTCATTGAGAATATTTATTCTTAATCTAATGGCTTTGGTCAGTTGAAAATGTTTTTCCCCATGTGGAATGATTCCTTCTTCAACCAAGATGCGGGATGGAACCTGTTTCAGCATTTAGAGAGCTTCAAAAGTTAACTCTACGTTCCTGCCCTCTGCTAAAAATTCATCACCCATTTTCTCTCCATCCTTCTTTATATCCTTTAAGGATTTGTAGACTTCCACGGTATCCTCAATGACTTATTTTCCTTGTAGGAGCAACCTTTGGATCCATTGATCCACCGTTCTCCTGTTCTCATTAATCTTCTCGATCATGGGTACCAATGAGAAATCAAACTTGATAGGAGTAAAGGATGATGGTGTTGACTCAGGAGGATTTGAGAGCTTGAGTAGTACTTTTATTAGCTGTTGTACTTTATCTTTTAACTCATATTTGTTTTCCTTAGTTTCCTTTATCTTATGGCACAACACATTCATGGCATCTTGTGCATCCTGTTGTTCTCCCTCCATTGCTTCTTTCCCTAAATCAACCCTTGTGATTTGATAATCTGTCACCATTATATCATCCTTGGTTTTATCAGCTGTAGGAGTAGCAATTTCTTCAAATTTATGCCCTGAGGCATCCACTAAAATCCTTGAAACTGTTTTGGGTTTCATTACCAACTTGGTAGGAGTGACCTTGAGGGAATTGAAATCAAAGGTTGGTAATGGAACTACCACCTTCCTCTTCCTCAGAGTCTAATCTATTAACCATTGAGGTGTATTGGAATAATTTTCTCCCATTGTAGGTGTTACAGTCACATCCTCAAGTGGAGGAAGGTTAGCTCGTGGAGTAGTGACCACTACAAGTGTAGTGTCCATGACAATGGACTCTGGGAATGAAGGCCTAGAAGGAGGAGACATATCCATGGTTAACTGAGGTCTAGTGGGGAGAGGTGAGAGGCTAGAGAAGATAATAGCCATGGTTGAGGAACTTGGTGAAGAAATATAAGGCAAGGAAGGCTGAATGGGAGGAGGAAATGAGTTTGAAATTAGAGTTTGAGAGATAAGAGGAAGACTTACCTTTGACGAGCTGCCATTTAAGAGAGGAATGTAAGGTTGAACAATCTCTTCTCTAGAAGGAGGGTTTCCTTGTTCTGGTTATGGAGGTGAATAATGAATCTCAACTATTTTTGGGAGAGTGGCCACTCATGTAGTTACTTGATCTTCTCCCTTTCTAACAAACTTAACCTTTATTGGCCTCTTAGAAGGGTTCTTATCCTTTTCCTTTTTTCCCTTGGAGGGTCCCACTTCGAAAGTATCTAGTTTTGAAAAACTCCCTTCTTTATAGCTCATTCCCCAAGAAATGAGCCACGCCTTAGTACGGGAAAGAATTTGAGTAGCTCTACCCACAATAGAAGCTTTCTCAGCAATGGACCAATCAATGGTTGGGATTACATGTCAGTCTTCATTTAACCCATGATATGAGGCATCAAAGAAACTCTTATTATCCATGGTGCCCTCTAGGATGTCAGATAAATCTAGCATCTGGATTTATTCAATTGTCAACCTACTATTGTCCTTTCTTTGGATGGAAACTTCATCCCAAAGATCAACCCAAATATCTTCTATGTTGGGAACATGTAGATATAAAGTCCCGTACGATTTAAGGACTCCTTGGAAATCAAATCCATCTTTGTGCTTCATGTGCTTCTTTAACTTATCCTAAATCTCGTGTACAACATTCTTATCTTTAATCACTGTCGAGCACGTGTACCTTTCAATGGAAATAGGGAAGGATACGACAACCTTGTGTTTACTTTGTTGGAGTTTGTGGAAATCCAACAATTGTCTTACCAACTCCATTAGGATCAACTTATCACTTGGGAATCTAGGAAATTAGAAAGGATCACCTAGGTACATGTCCACCTGAAGGTATCTAAAATTCTTGAACTTCAAGAAGATACAAACCCATTTTTATACTTTGGACCATGCCTCATAAGAGACTCTTCTATCTTTTAAGTCAGGGTTCAACATGCAGATGTTCTCATAAAAGAAGGCATCAATCACTCTTCTGAATTGATCCTCGGACCCCTTCATTGTCAACTGAGGGAAATAATAATATATATTTTCCATTGACTTACTTCCCTTTGCGTCCAACCCTGGATAATTCCTCATACTGGATACTACATAGGTGACATATGATGACATATAAAACTTTCTAGTAGTCAAGACTGTCTTCATGTGGGAATCAATCTCATTACTTATAATACTACTCCAATCAATCCCTTGGTCATTCTTTTTTATAAGGACCATGAATTGATACATCCACCCGTGAAAGTCTCTTGACTCAGGGAGTCCAAATTACTCAACTCAATAGGGTGATGATGTCACTAATTTTAAGGATGAAATCACTCCTGGGGACAAACTTGGGAAACCTAGAGATGGCTGGCTTGGCCTTGATCAAGAAATTTTTATTCACATGCCTGATGCAATCTTCTTGATATTTTTCCCAGGATTTTTGTTCTTATGTAAGATCTACATCAACATATTCCTCAAAGTTGGGTAATCTTAAGAGGTCATCAAAGTAACCCTCATCCAACTTCACTATGGTTTCTCCTGCTTGATTTTTCACTGAGTGGGAATCTGAGTCATAATTGGAAGCACATGCCAAAATGAACTTAGGGAATTGAGCAGACATTGGGAATCCTACTGCAAGAGGGAGGCCACTATTAGTTATTGACTTCATCCAAGGAATTTGAGAAGAATCCTTGGTTCTATTCCAAAAGTATTCCATGTCAATGTTACTAAGCTCAGTATCTCCTATGTCGTAATCACAATCTATATAGGAAGGGAATTCCATTTTCCGTTACTTGTATTTCATCTTTATTGACCTATCTAACTTATCCTTAGATGATCCAAGATCTAACATGAGAAGTCCTAAAGAATGAATGCCTAGATAACTCATATTTGAACAATCAGACTTGGAAGCTTGTTGAGTAACCCCACATACCCACCACACCAATCGGACTTTGTGGCATGTCAGAAAATTCGTGAAACTTGACACACTGCAGAGTATAATCAGAAACTAGGTTGTGTTGGACACTTCGTAAAATATGACACAAGGAAAAAACCAAGGGGTGTTAAGCATTTTACAAAACCTGCTGGTCTATGGAATTTGGAGGATGTTGAACACTTCATGAAACCTGACACAAGTAGAAGTTGGAAGATGTCGGGAACCCTATGAAACCTGACACAAAAAAAAATTGAAGGATGTTAAGTAGCTTTCAAAACTTGATACAATGCTAAACAAGGATGATGTTAGACACTCTGTAAAACCCGACACACAGGTACTGGGTTTCTGGGATGTCAAAATAGGTAAAATATCCACCACGCTTGTAAGTTAAATTTTATAGATTATCCCTAAAAACCACAAGAGTATATCCATGAAAGAAAATAAGAGAACACCTAAGATGGATTTTTAATCAAGGTTTTTCATGGAAATTCAACAAAAATGAAGAATACAACCCTAAACCCTAAACCTAGAGGCAAGAAAAAGAAAAGAGGAAAAAAACTGAAAGAACACTTCAAAAACAAACCCGAAGATCAAAAAATGATAAGAAGATAAAAATACCTTCAAGAAATTTGAAAAATGATTGAAAATGGATCATCAAATCAATCGAGAAGTTTAGCCGGGTTTGAAGGTCGAAGGAGCATGTACAAAAAATCCATGCAGAAAAAATATGTCAAGTAGAAATGACATGTAAAATCAGAGTAATTATAAAACCCTATACTTTATTACACCTCCTCCGACACGTGTGCCAACTAACCGACAACTCAACATTAATGCCATGTCATCATGCTCGGTACTTCCAAAAACTCAAAACAAAGGTTTTCTTAACAAATCAAGTTTCGAGAACCAACCAACATGAAGCATGTAAAATACATGTATAGATGCTATCAGGTTCCGAAAACCCGATACAAAGGATCATTTTGGATTTTAGGAATCAATCAGCATGTAACATGTTTTTTGTAAGCTATGTTCCGATACTCACAGGTTCTGAAAACCCAATACACTGGCATGTAATTGGGTTTTGGGTTTCGGAAGACACTCAACATGAAGCATGTAAAAGACATGTTTGCATGTGATGGAAACTTGAAAACCTTAAAATCTCCTTCAAAGGGAATTTTTAGGAGGTTTTGTCAAAAAAATTTGTGGTTATCTCAATTTTAGCTGGAATCACTAAAAATGAGATAACAGCTGGCTCCAGTTGAGGAATTTCTATGAGATATCAAAGGAATAGAACTCTTATCAAAAAATTTATCCATTGGGCTATGGAGTCTAAAGAATTAAAACAAAAAAAAAATAAGGAAAGAAAGAAAGAAAGTAAACATACAACAGAAAATAAATTATGATATAATGCAAGAGAGAATCTTGCATTACTGGTGGAACATCTTAAAATGTTGGCCATTGAAAGGTAGAGGGATAAAATCTCCATCAAGGTATGACAGACAAGCTATTTTCACCATTCAGCTGATGTATTTTGAAAGGACCTTTCCATAAGGAGTCAAAATTGCCATGCATCCCTTTCTATTCTCTTCTCTTGTGCTAGAGAAGTACTATTCCAATAGCTCATTTAGGAATAATCCAATCAACCCACAATGCATCATACAATGCTTTGTACCATGTCCTCTAATTCTCATCAACCAACTTTCTGATTATGGTCACCAGGTTTTTGTTGCTCGATTCATCCTAACCATTGCCTTAAGGGTAGTAATCAAATGAATGAGCCAACGTGATCCCAAATCCGTAAAAAAATTCTGTCAACTCATGGGATGAGAAATTGGAGGAATTTTCGGCAACAATCTTGTGAGGCACACCAAATCTAACAATTATATTTTCTTTGAGAAAATTACAAACATATTCGGAGGTAGCTTGTTTGATTGGAGAAGCTTCCACCCACTTAGTGAAATAGTCTATGGCGGTGAGGAAATAATTATGACCATCACTATAGGTAGGGTTCAATACTCCAATGAAATCAATTCCCCATTGGTGGAAAGGTTCTTCAATCACCACGGGCTTTAAGGGAAGAGCTGTCAGCTTAGGATGACCAATGAAATGTTGACAAGCTTCACACTTGGCCACCCATTCAGCTGAATCTTGAAAGAGAGTAGGCCAATAGTACCTAGCCTGTAAAATCTTGTAAGTTGTTATGAAAGAAGAGAAATTTCCTCCACATGCTATATTGTGGAAGGAATCTAGCAACCTTATCTGCTGAGACTTGTCAACACAGCACAGGAATACACCATTGATACCTTTCTTGTATATACCATTGTCCCACAGAATGTATCTTACAGATCTAAGTTTAACTATCCTCTTTTCTTTATCACTTAAATGTGGGGGAAACTCATCATAGGTTAAAAAGAAAGTGATATCTACATACCATTCATTAGTTGTGCTTATGAAAAGCACTTTGGGAAATTCTAAAGAAGTACCTTCAGTTTCTTCGCACTCTGTCTCAGCATTATTTTTCTGTGATTAATTGACACAGGCCTCTGCCTCACACCAACTTGGTAGGTCTGATGTCCAAGTTATACTCTTGGACTTTGGAAATCTAGTTACCCCATTTTCTACCCAACTCTTGTTGGGTCAAAATGGATTTAACTGTGGTATCAGAAACTAGAACGAGAGTGTGGGAACTCAAGACATAATACCTGAAATTTTTCACCGTTCTCACCACTACATAAGCATGCTTTTCAATTTGTGACATCTTCAATTCATGTTCCTTTAGTGGGCAGCTCATGAAAGCAATGGGAGCTTCAATTCCTTCTTCATTTTCTTGCATCAAGATGGCCGATACTGTATGTGTGGAAGCGTAGTTGTACATGATGAAATCTTTCTTGAAGTCCAGGCATACCAAAATAGGAGCGTGAGTAATTGCCTATTTGACTTCTTCAAAATCAAGCTTCCCTTTAGTGCTCCATCGAAATGGAATTTTATCCTTTATCATTCCAAGGATATCCTTGGTTTTATCAGCAAAATCAGGTACAAATCTTCATAGGAAATTAACCTTCCCAAAAAAGGAGTGCACCCTAATTTTGCTTGTGGGTAGGGTAAGGCTTTGAATGGCCTTCACCCTCTCTGGGTTGATCTTGGTTCCTTCTCTATTCACAATATGACCCAGTAAATTTCCTTCTATCACTCTGAACATGGATTTTTTAGGATTTAATGAAATCCCATGACGCTTACACCTTAAGAGTACCTGTTCCAGGTGATCATAATGATCACTTCACTTTTTAGAGAAGACCATCAAGTCATCTAAATACACAACTATGACCTTACCCATTAAATATCTGAAAGCTAAGTCCATAGCCCTTTGAAACATGGCTTCTGCATTAATAAAACCAAAAGGCATTATCCTATAAGAAAAGGTTCCCCATGGAGTGGTGAATGTTGTTTTATGCTGATCTTTAGAAGCTACCTCAACCTAATGATACCCTGAAAATCCATCATGCATGGATAATATTTCTGCTCTAGTGATAGTCTATAATACCTGGTCCATGATGCAAAATGGATAATTGTCCTTTAATGAATACTGGTTGAGATTCTAGAAGTCAACACAAATCTGGGTTTCACCATTCTTCGTTCTCATAGGGATAATGCTCGCAACCCAAGTGCAATGATGGATCAAAAAGATTATCCTTGTGTCTAACATTTTCTAAATTTTTGCAAGAATAGTCCCTGAGATCTTTGGGTTATAATGTCTCTACTTTTGCCTATAGGTTTTAACTTTAGGATTTAAAGGAATGCTATGTTGCACATCCTTGGGCTTGAAAGACTTTACATCTACATATGACCACGCTAGGATGTCCATATATCTCTTAAAGAGTGAAGAGAATATTTATTTTTCCTATGGAGAACAACATTTACCAATTTTTACCATCTGTGGTTGATCAGCAAATCCCAGGTTAACTTGATCTACCTCTGATGAGGAAGCACCTTTAGCTTGTCTTTTACCTTGAATGAACTGGTCATGCTTGTCAAACAGACCTTCCAGAGAAACTAATCCCTTCAGAATCTTATTACATTTAAGATGAATGAATTCACCATCAATTTCTTTTTATGAATTCTAGACAAACTCACGGAAATCCAATTCTAATCCTTTAAAATAAAGCTCACTAAAATTATCATCTTTCTCTAGAAAAGACAATACCTGTTGGTCAACATTAAAAACTTGCCAATGAGCTGAGTTATCTGGAACACTTGGATGATACACAATCTCAATGGTATATGTTTCCTGTTTGAACTGTGGGTGAGGAAGAAGAAGAGATGTAAAAACAGCTAAGGAATCAACTTTATCATTATAATCTCTTAATACTGCTTTAATGGAAAAAGTGTCAAAGCATTCTATGTTGTCCCAAACCTTGTTTCTATAATGTTTTAGATGGTCATTTTTTACCCGATAAATTCCCCTTACTTGATTCACAATCAACTCGGCATCTCTCTTTACTTTGAGATTTTGGATTCCTTTTTATCTTGCCATTTCTAATACTAATAACAAAGCTTCATATTTGGTTGTGTTATTAGTATTATCAAATTGCAACTTGAAAGAAAAGGGAAAGATCTCGAAATCCAGAGATATAAGAACTATGTCAGAACCTGAACCAGTAGTTGAATAGCTCCCGTCAAACTCAAGGTTCCAGACATTGTTAGGATCTTATTCTTTAACTTCTATAGATGGTGCCTCAGATGTCATGAAATAATTACGTAATCCTGCATATTCAAAGAGAATTTGAGCCTTAGGATCATCTGATTTAGTAACTAGGTACTTTTCTTGTGCTTCGAGGTGAAGGACACGAGGAACTCCATTTACTGGAATTTTATCTTTGGTCCAATCCATGTTGGTTTCTCCTCCAACATCTTTGCAAAAGCATCTTCCCAAAATAATCCCATAAGAAGTTGGGATATCAGTAACTAGGATAGTTATTTTCACTCTCTTTTCCGGAAATGCAACAAATGCAAACTGTGCATCCTTGATTTGTCCAATCAAGGGAACTTGTCTAGTTTCCATTAAGTAGCATCACCCATAAGATTTAGTTGTTTTTATTCTGAGGGCATGAGATAATTTTTTGGGCATAACGTTATCAAAGGCTCCTGAGTCAATTATGCAATTGCTGAGTTTAAAACCGTTTATAAGTAAAGACAAATAAAATGGTTCAATATTTCCTAAAGAAGTGACAGAGGTCATATTACTCTGAGGTAAAGGTTGAATGGGGCTAGGAAAAATGCCTTTTGAAGATGAAGGAATATAAGCCTTACTTCTAATGAATTTGGCAAGTTTCTCAAATTGCTTAGGCTTGGACTGAAGGTATTCAGCTTCCGACATTTGGATTTTGGTTTTCTTTGCATGATCAATGATGTTGAAAGTGGTATATGATGGAATGATGGATGGATTAGTTCTAGTTACATTGGTCTGAGCTGAGGTACTAGCCTTGAAAGCAGGAGAAAGAGAGTTGGAAGGTGAAGTTACCTTTTTTGTTATCTCCCTTTTAGTTTCTGCTGAGATGGGAGATCCTCTTTTATCCATAACTACAGGAGCTTCCTTACTTTTATCCTTGGATCTTTCAACCAGCTTTCTAGGGTTCTAAGATTGGGATCGAGTGAAAACTACAAATGATTGTCCATTATGCTCATCTTCATCTTTCTCATATTCTAAATAACCAATGCTGGAGTCGCCAACTAAATCATCAAAAGACTCATCAACATATCCTGAAGCTTCAAAGGCTTCATGAGAGTCATGATCTTCTGGTTCCTCATCCTCCTCAAATATTTCAACTACTGCATTGATAGGAGGAGCTTCAATGGCTAGCTTTGTGGGAGTAGTGATCAATTGATTCCTATCTCTTGCGTGAGTTTTGTTGGCATTGTTGAAATTCCATCTAGGAATATCCCGATAAGGAATGTTGGTTGCTTGTTGAGACATTTGCTTCTTTGAAAGGATCAAGTCATTGGTAATCTTCTGAATCATGAGATTAGTAGTACTCTGAGAAGAACTCTAATTTTTAGGTTTAGATGATTCTCTTATGATCTTTCTCTCTAGAATAAGATCATCTTATATTTTGGTGGCTGTAGCTTGAGTGGTGGCCATATCGAGGATAATAGATATTCTCAACAAGAAGCTCACATTAGGAGGTTGAGTGTTGATGAAGAAACACTTCTAATTTTCAAGAGTAGGAACAACTAGGTCTGGAATCTTGCGGATCAGCTTGTTGAATTTGGCTATAAAGTCCCGCATGGGTTCATAAGACTTCTTCTTCATGTGTGTATGCTATGCTAACAAGGCATGAGAATCTTTAGTTGGTTTGAACCTTGCTTCAAATATAGATCTCATGGTATCCTAGTTGGTAATGCATGCATTTGGGAGATGGTAAAACCATTCTACTTCTATTCCATGCAATGTTTCAATGAAGAGTTGAATAGAGACATCTTCGTGAACAACCCCAAGAACACCGCATGCAACAAAGAATGAGGTAATGTGTTCATGAGGATGCTATTTTCCATTATCGTTGAACTTAGGAATATTCTTCCGTGATCCATGAGGTAGGTCTTACAATGGTGGAGTAAGGGAAAGAGGACCAATAGTTGCGCCCCTAGGCACAGGTTGTTCTGCCATTCTTCTAAATGAAGTGCGTACAGGAATATGAATATCCAACAAGAATACTGCATGAAAAATTGCATAAACTTCTTATTCTTGAGGAATTCGAGTCCTTTGGATGGGAGAAGAACTTATTTCCCAACTAGATGCAACACTATTGGGTTCAAGCCTAAAATTATGTTGTTGAATTAGATGTAAGAATGGATCGGTTTTGCCCCTGGTTCAGCTTGACCGAGTGAAGATCTTCCTGGCTAGCTTGAACTGGAAAATGGATCTTCTTGAAAATAGGGAAAGTATATAGTTACCAGACACCAAAAGGATAAGCTTAGTCTTATCAATCCATATATCGCCAACTAAGTCACCAAAAAACTATTGGTTTGATATTTTGTCAAGCCAAAATATGAGGTTCAACCATAGTACATGGGATTAAATCCATCCTCAAAGATAGGTGAGGCTACCTATTTATTACTAATCTAAAACACAGTAGAAATAATATATACAATATTCACACTAATCTAACCATTAGGGTTGGGATAGAATCCCGAAATCCATATTCATAATAGGTAAAGATATTTCTCTTTTGAAATGAAATGGATCAGAAAGGAAATTATTATTATGGAAGAAACACAAAGGAAAGGAAATGAGAGGAACGTATTTTCTTTCAAGTAAACACAGAGCATGAAATAATCATATGAGATTTAGATAAAAAATGTAATTTTTGAAATGATTAGAATAATCAAGATGCTAAACAAATAATAACTTAAAATTATGAACATAAGAACAATATCTTAAGAAAGATACATCTCACAACACAAAGTTTACAAAATAGCATTAGCTCCTATTCCTCAAATGATTAAAAAAAACACAAAGTCTTTCTTCTTCACAATAGATCTCAATATTCCAAAAATCTCAACCTTTTGGAATGCATAAGCGTCCCTTATTTATAATAAAAGGAGTTGAGAGAAAATAGGCTAAATCCTAGAAAATAGTCTTTTTAATGAGATTCCTACTTTTCTTGACTCTCATGTAGGAGACCGAGTCAAAATTTTCTTCCTATCTGATGAAATAAAAATGAAAAAGACATGTCAATTTCAGGATTGAAATGACATGCAACATTGTGCCTATTCTATTTCATCATCTTTGTCTTCCTCCAAAAAACCATGCTTGTCCCAAAATTCTTGGAACTTTCATATTATACCCTGCATCTCATTTTCATCAGGTGTGGTGGAATGATCACTCATAAATTCACAGGTTTCCTGAGTATCACTAGTGTTGCAAGGAGGATTTTTTAGTATCTTGTTGAGTTTCCTCAGGGTTTTCAAAGAATGTTCAATTTTCACAAACCTGTCAATGATTTCCAGTCTGAATCCATAAGTTTTCTTGAATCTGCTTGTAAAGATCATCAACAGGTAGAATACATGAGCTTTCACTCAACACTTTAGCACAGATCTTGACTAGCTCTTCTTCTATGTCATTCATGCCATCGACCAATTGATCTCTTAATTTCCTCAATTTCCTACAAGCTTCATTGATAATATTTATTCTGAATCTAATGGATTTGGTTAGTTGAAAATGTTTGTCCCCATGTGGAATGATGCCTTCTTTGACCAAGATGTGGGATGGAACCTGCTTCAGCGTTTGGAGAGCTTCAAAAGTTAACTCTAGGTTCCTGACCTCTTCTAAAAATTCATCATCCATTTTATCTCCATCCTTCTTTATATCCTCCAAGGATTTGTAGACTTCCATGATGTCCTCGATGACTTCCTTTCCTTGCAGAAGCAGCCATTGGATCCATTCATCGACCGTTCTCCCCTTCTCATTAATCTTCTTGATCATGGGTACCGATGAGAAATCAAACTTGATAGGAGTAGAGGATGATGGTGTTGACTCAGGAGGATTTGAGAGCTTGAGTAATACTTCTGTCAGGTATTGAAATTTCTCTTTTAACTCATCTCTGTTTGCCTTAGTTTCCTTTAGCTTCTGGCACAACACATTCATGACATCTTGTGCGTCCTGTTGTGCTCCCTCCATTGTTACTTTCCCTAGATTAACCCTTGTGATTTGATAATATGTGACCATTATATCATCCTTGGTTTTATCAGCCATAGGAGTAGCAATTTATGTAAATTTATGCTCTGAGGCATCCACTGAATCCTTGAATTCTTTTTGTGTTTCTTGGCCGACTTGGTAGGAGTGACCTTGAGGGAATTGAAATCAAAGGATGGTAATGGAACTACCACCTTCCTCTTCCTCGGATTCTGATCTATTAACCATTGAGGTGTATTGGAAGAAGTTTCTCCCATTGTAGGTGTTACAGTCACATCTTCAGGTGGAGGAAGGTTAGCTTGTGGAGTGGTGACCACTACAAGTGTAGTGTCTGTGACAATGGACTCTGGGAATGAAGGTGCATAAGGAGGAGGCATATCCTTAGTTAACTAAGGTCCAGTGGGGAGAGGTGAGAGGCCAGAGAAGATACTAGCCATGGCTGAGGAACTTGGTGAAGAAATATGAGTCAAGGAAGGCTAAATGGGAGGAGGAAATGATTATGAATTTAGAGTTTGATAGATAAGAGAAAGACTTACCTCTGACGAGCTGCCAACCAAGAGAGGAATGGAAGGTTGAACAATAAATTCTCTAGAAGGAGGAGTTCCTTGTTCTGGTTGTGGAGGTGAATCAAGAATCTCAAGTTTTTATGGGAGAGTGGCCACTGGTGTAGTTACTTGATCTTCTCCCTTTCTGATAAACTTAACCTTTATTGGCCTCTTGGAAGGGTTCTTATCCTTTTCCTTTTTTCCCTTGGAAGGTCCCACTTCCAAAGTATTTAGTTTTGAAAAACTCCCTTCTTTATAGCTCATTCCCCAAGAAATGAGCCACGCCTTAGTACGGGCAAGAATTTGAGTAGCTCTCCCCACAAGAGAAGCTTTCTCAGTGATGGACCAATCAATGGCTAGGAATACATATCGGTCTTCATTTAACCCATCATACGAGGCATCAAGGACACTCTCATTATCCATGGTGCCCTCTGGGATGTTAGATAAATCCAACATCTGGATTTCTTCAATTTTCAACCTGCTATTGTCCTTTCTTCAGATGACTACTTCATCCCGAAGATCAACCCAAATATCTTCTATGTTGGGAATATGTAGGTATAAAGTCCCATATGATTTAAGGAATCCTCAAAAATCAAATCCATCTCTGTGATTCATGTGCTTCTTCAAATTTTCTAGAAGCTCATGCACCACATTCTTAGCTTTAACCACTATCGAGCATGTGTACCTTCCAATGGAAATAGGGAAGGATACGGTAGCCTTGTGTTTACTTTATTGGAATTTGTGGAAATCCAACAATTGTCTTACCAAATACATTAGGATTAGCTTATCACTTGGGAATCTGGGCAATCAAAAAGGATCACCTGGGTACATGACCACCTGAAGGTATGTGAACTTCTTGAACTGCAAGAAGATACAACCCCATTTTGATACTTCGGCCCATGCCTCATCAGAGAATCTTCTCTTTCTTAAGTCAGGGTTCATCATGTAGATGTTCTCATAAAAGCAGGCGTCATTCACTCTTCTGAATTGATCCTCAGACCCCTTCACTGTCAACTGAGGGAAATACCGATATATATGTCCGGTTAACTTACTTCCCTTCACGTCGAACCTTGGATAATTCCTCATACTGGATACTACATAGGTGACATATGATGACATATAAAACTTTCCAGTAGTCAAGACTGTTTTCATCTGGGAATCAATCTCATTACTTATAAGACTACTCCAATCAATCCCTTGTTTATTCATCTTTATAAGGACCATGACTTGATACATCCACCTGTGAAAGTATCTTGACTCGGGGAGTCCAAATACTCGACTCAACAGGGTGATGATGTCACTAATTTAAAGGATGAAATCATTCCTGGGGAAAAACTTGGGAAACCTACAGATGGCTAGCTTGGCCTTGATCAAGAACTTTTTATTCACATGGCTGATGCAATCTTCTTGATCTTTGTCCTAGGATTTCTGTTTTGACTTAAGATCTACATCGACATATTCCTCAAAGTTGGGTAATCTTAAGAGGTCATCAAAGTAACCCCCGTCCAACTTCACTATTGTTTCTCCTGACTGATTTTTCACTAAGTGGGAATCTAAGTCATAATTGGTAGCACATGCCAAAATGAACTCGGGGCATTAAGAAGACATTGGGAATCCTGCAGTAAGAGGGAGGCCACTGTTTGTTATTGACTTCATCCAGGGACTCTGAGAAGAATCCTTGGTTTTGTTCCAAAAGTCTTCCATGTCAATGTTACCAAGATCCATATCTCAGATGTCGTAATTACAATCTATGTAGGAAGGGGATTCCATTTTTGGGTACTTCTATTTCATCTTTCCTAACCTACTGACTTATCCTTAGATGATCCAGGATCCGACATGAGAAATCCTAAAGAAATAATTCCTAGATAACTCCTATTTGAATAATCAGAATTGGAAGCTTGCTGAGTAACCCCATAGACCCGCCACACCAACCAGACTTTTAGACCTGTCAGACAATTCATGAAACCCGACACACTGCAGAGTATAATCAGAAACTAGGTTATGTTGGAGACTTCGTAAAACCCGAAACAAGGTGGAAATCAGGGGATGTTAAGCACTTTACAAAACTTGATGGTCTGCGGAATTTGGAGGATGCTAAACACTTTGTGAAATCCAACACAAGTGGAAGTTGGAAGATGTCGAGCACCCTACGAACCCCAAAACAAAGGGAAATTGAAGGATGTTAAGCAGCTTTTGAAACCTAATACAATGCATAATAAGGATGGTGTCAGACACCCTGTAAAACCTGACACATAGGTGTTAGGTTTCTAGGATGTTAGAACAGGTAAAATATCCACCACACTTATAAGTTAAGTTTTATAGATTATTCCCAAAAACCACAAGAGTATATCCATGAAAGAAAATAAGAGAACACCCAAGATGGATTTTTAAACAAGGGTTTTCATGGAAATTCAACAAAAATGAAGAATACAACCCTAAACCTTAAACCCAGAGGCAAGAAAAATCAAAGAGGAAAAACACCGAAAGAACGCTTAAAAAAAAACCCAAAGATCACAAAATGATAAGAAGAGAAAAGTACCTTCAAGAAATTCGAAAAATGATCAAAGATGGATCACGAAATCAATTGAGAAGTTCATTCAGGTTTGAAGGTCGAAGGAGCATGTACAAAAAATCCACATAGAAAAAATATGTCAGGTAGAAATGATGTGTAAAATTAGAGTATTTATAAAGCCCTATAATTTATTACACCTCCTCCGACATGTGTGCCAACTAACCTAAAACTCGGCATTAATGCCATGTCATCATGCTCGGCACTTACGAAAACCTGAAATAAAGTTTTTCTTAACAAATTAGGTTTCGGAAACCAACCGACATGATACATGTAAAAGACATGTCTAGATGATATCGGGTTCCAAAAAATCTATACAAAGGATCATTTTAGGTTTCAGGTTTCAGGAATCAAGCAGCATGTAACATGTTTTTTTTAAGGTATGTTCTGATCCTCCCGGGTTCTGAAAACCCGATACACTGGCATGTAATTGGTTTTTGGGTTTTGGAAGACACTCGACATGAAGAATGTAAAATCCATGTTTGCATGCGATGGAAGCCTGAAAACCCAAAAATCTCCTTCAAAGGGATTTTTTTAGGAGGTTTTGTCAAAAAAAATTCTATGGTTATCTCAATTTTAGGTAGAATCACTAAAAACGAGATAACAAGTCTACATCATAGATTAATATCTTCAACTAATAAAATACATCATACAACTTGGAATAATTAAGATTCCATTCTACTAGAAAATCTAGAAATTATTTTTGACAAGCAATATTGTAAACAAGATAAGAATTCGTGAAGAATTCAGCCATTTCGAGATTTTCTCCTCTTGCAATACGGGAAAATCCCACCATTTATTCATGTATATGGGTACTTATGATTTCAGTTTAGTGGAGAGGATTTTTATTTATGAGTGTCACCTAAATAAATTAGAACATTTGTTCCTGAAAGAAGGGAGTAGATTCCATACCCACTATTTTTTTCAATAGTGTAATCACATCTCCAACTTCCTCAATACATTATTCCCTATTCAACTTATTCATCATTCTGGAGGTAGAAGTTCATGGATTATTTAACTAATGGTCATTCATGATTTTTTTCCACTTCTTTGAATGAGGTTTCTAATGTTTTTGTGTTAAATATTTAGTGATTTCCCCTTCTTCCCTTACAGGAGGAAAACCCAACATTCTATTAAATGCATGTTCCTAGAAAGACAAAACTAACTCTCCTCTTCCATCTCAGACTTATTTGGTTTTAGTATTATAATGTTGGGCACACACCCATACAAGTTTTGGGAATGGTATAGTGGGAGGGAAAGCATCAACAAGTTAGATGTAGCTATTAGCTACTTAGGTCATGATATTATTTCTTCCAGGGAAATTTAGCCTTTGCTTGAAATATTCTAAGTCACATGATATCATATCAAAATATGTGATTCTATCTAGAGGATAACTAAGGATGGAACATGTTTTTGAGGGCACCACAGGGATCTTCATGATTCTAATTTAATTTTACCACAGCAATTTTTATGAAAACCCCAAACTTCTTAAACCATTTCTCAAAAATCCCAAAGAATATAGGAACTGATGTACTTACCTTTCCCCCAAAACTCTAATCACTACTCAAAACTTGACTAAGATGGTTCTGTAATTAAATCTTGTTCCTTGGTTCAATTCTCACTTTAGTTATCCTTGAATGCTCAATTTTTTTTTATAAACATCAGATCTTAGATTCATCAACAAAGTACTTTATAATAAATTTTCTTAGTAATGACTCATAGATTTATGCATTAATGCCGAAGATTGCATTCACAAGGAGTTTTTCGTAATTTTCAAAATTTTCTTTCTTTTCAACCATTGCAATATTTTTCGGATCTTATCACCCATGTATCTCTCCTACATAAGTCATTTGCATTAATGGGATTAACTCACATACGACTAGTGAATTAATGAACAACCTCTTTTACTGTTAATGGGATTCAGAAGATTTTTGTAAAATGACCAGTACACCATGACTGTAATATGTAAAATTAAATTCCTTATCTAACCCACATGTATGCTACATACTTGGTTCATGCTCTTAATTAGCTTAGGATTCAGGTTTGTTTTTATCATCTGCAAGCCCCAAAGAATCATGAGACTTTGTTCCTCTTTTTTCCAGATTCCCGACTTTCTTCTTCATATACTTCTTTCCTTTTACTTGTTGAATTTGAAAAATGAGATGACATACATCTTCCTTTGGGTTTTGGACTTACAAATTCATCTTTCAATTTATCAGGTTAAAGTGCCCAAAAAAATAAAGGCTCGTCTCCCCATTCTAATGATACCTTTACATGTTATTTATTTTGGGGAACGGGTATATGTCTGCACTTTACATTGTACTTACGTGACTATTATTTGGGATATTATGTCAGACTTTGAGAAATATCTTGTGCCTTGAATATTTACATTACCTCTGTATACCTCCATATTAAGTTTGATATAGCGAAGAAAATCAATTATAAGCCCCTTGTTTTCGAGTGTCAGGAAACCAAATGCAATTTGCAAAAGGATTAAGAAAATATGACACATCAGGGAATTTTTTTAGGGATTGATATAGCTATTTAATGAATTTTACACTGAAACTATCCTTGTACATAGGACACATAAATTTTTGCAGGCATACTTCAAATTGAAAAGGGGAAAGTTTTAAACAAGCAACAACATGATGGATTATGAATGAAATCAAAATTGTTTATAGATTACAAAGATATTTATATCTAAACATGGATTAATTGGTATTCAAATCTTGTTATTTTTTGTCTATGAATGATTTCCTTATTATATGTGTTGGTGAATTGAATTGATATGAAGTATCTTCATGACAGAATGTATGAATGGATAATAAACATGCATACTAAAATATTGATAAGCATAACAAAGGAGGGAATTTTCAGTTGTGTGTACTTCGGGTGAGCTTTTATATTTGTATGGATGAAGTTCCAGTGCACATAGCTACTTTGGCTAATAACATACTACATTTTGGTTCTATTTCTTGGACCTATTTTCAATATATCTACTAGGATGTTACATGAAGATGGCATTTCAACCATCTCTAGAGAATATTGAGAACTAGATTTATGATGACCAAGACGCATTTGAATAGAAATATATCACTGAACCTGAATTTAACATGAAAAAGTGTGTGGAATATAGCCTATATGACTTCCAGTATGAGATGTTATTCATTTTCTTTTCAGTAGAGTTTTACCAATGGTTAGAAACATACGTAGCTAAGAAGGGTGTCTAGCCATAAAGGATGTAAGCTTGGAGGTAGGAAGACTATTAGGCACTGTCATATTTGGATGAGCCATAAAATAAAGTTATATATCGGTGGTGGGAAGGTATGATGCACTAATATACTTTAGAGAATGTAATCTTGACATATTATTTCCTAGACAAAGTAGAGTTCTGATTCTTTCATGAGCCAATAGGATCTTATTTGCAAGTAACACCCTTAGCTATCAAGATCCTAATGGTGGAATTGGGAATGGAGAGATAACCTATAATGAGCTAAAACCCCACCACACATAGGGGAAGGAATAGGTTTGGGAAGGATGGTGGTGACCCTACCATAAAAAATATAGAGAGAGGAAAGACGAATCAAGTATGATGATGTGCGATAAAGAGTAGTTGATGAGGTATTGAGGTCAAGAACACTGATGAATGGAAGAAGTGATGAGATCCCCGTAGAAGGCAAGGGACCAAAAAATCATGTCCTCCTGACATTTGAAAATTTCAGTATAGAAACCCCTTTGACACATGATGAGAGTGAGTCTGAGGGGAGAATGAGAACTATGGGTGTGCATCTAACCCAACCTATCTACCTTTCCTTTATGAAAGGTATTCAAGATCTAAAGGTAATTGTAGAAGAGTATTATAGTGAAGGTGAGAAAGGATGATCTCCACGTTGGATATGAGATATAAGTAGACATATTTTAGTTACTTCTCAGGAAGCACGGAAGATCAAGGACATGCATATTTCCACGCAACATGTGTCAATGTTTGGAACAAGTAATTTTGGAGGTATTTTCACAAACCCGTCATAGGGATAAATTGTTTGTGTGCATCCCATTGGAATTAATTTGATAAGTGAAGCTATAGTATAGATAATGAGTATCTAGTTTAGAAAAACAACTCTGACATAAGGAAGTCCATCTACTAGACCATAGGTCATACTAGGAGGCTTGGGAGGATCAAGATAGACACCACACAGAGGAAATATTGGATAAATTTCTTGATATTTCTCCACTCTAGGATAAAGACCACAACCACTTCCATCACAACCACCACCTTAGCAACCACAACATTAGAAACCTCAAGTTTTCTTTGAGATGTCTCTTCACTTGCTAGAGTAACAAGGTGTGGAGGATGCGGCTAAGTATGTGTAAAAGTGTGAATTATTATGGAGAGATAAGGGTGTCACATCCCATCATAGAAAGGCAAGTCAGTTTACCACCACACTTTAAGTGTGTGCACACAACAAGTATAGAAAGTATGATCCATATTTGACTGTAGTGGACTATGATTCTCTATGTGCTACATTTTTGGCTGAGTTTCACATTCATGGGTTTGAGAAATAGAGTATTAACATGCTAAAGGACATCAAGAAGGGATTTTTGGAAGGTGTGAGGGAGTATGATGTGTTGTTTAAAACTCTATTTTCCTAGCTATATTATGACATTCATCAGAGACAACATACACAGTGGTTTTTTGTAGGCTTGATGACTTAGTTTCGAAGGGATTTATCACATAAAACATTTAATTATCTACATAATACGTTGGAAGCATATCTATGCGCTGAAGTAGTTTAGAGTGCAGATACAGGAGTGATCCCTTTTCTTGAATTGTAAATAGTAGTTATGGCTAAACATTTGGAAAATCTATTTGCTAATTCGATACATGAGACACATAGTGGGTTATGGTGCACTGATTATGCTGTGGAAGGTCATACTAAGGATATATGTGTGTAGACTATTACAGTCTTGTGATATGTTCCACAAGAATCATGATGTCCGGAATCACCTCCTCTTGTAATGCGCAACAATGAAGAATGTCTATATGTACTAAAATATTTGTGATGCAAATATCCATGATACAACTGACTATCATTTTATTGACCATATTCATGAGGCGTGTGAGACTGGCTTGTGATAAACCATTGTGGCTAGTAGCACTTAGGTACAGGAATCCCATCCTAATGAATGACATAATAATGGAGATGGTGGGTTCCTAGGTGGATATAGGAGCAGAGGCCATGGTGGTAGAATAAGGTTCATGCATGGGACTTGTTATACTTATGGGTCCCAATATCACTACCAACATGAGTATCCCAAGAATCAGGTATGCATGTACTATGGGAATCCACATAAGGTTGAAGAATTCCCTAATATCTATTCTCATATGTGAAAAATTAACATGAAGGACAAGGGCACATGGATGATCATGGTAGAGAATGTGAAGAAGGAAAAATGGGAACCTAAAAATATAGTTGATCTGGATCTCCAACCTATCTTATCCACTATGCATGTAGAACAAACATGTGCGCGTGAGCCTCTTAAATCAAAACCTCTCATTAGGAGGGAGGAAATTATACATGTTAAGTATCTAGATGCTACTCATTAGAAATAATTCTACCAAGAGACCATGATAGTAATCAAATATTTACAGTGTTAAATTCATTTCTTGAAGGAGCAGGCATGCAAAAGTGTAATGCCTCTACCATTATTGATATCTTTACTTTCTTCTGTAACTGAAGTTACAAACGTTGATATGTGATTCCTGTTCTAAGACGGTATACTCTTCTGAACCGATTGATCATGTTTTCTATAGATGATATGTTTATCTTCTAAATATGATGTTAACCATACTTGTGAAATTGTAATAGTACTAAATGTTTATCATGAACTCACTAAATTGATTTTTTTAGTGCATCATGTGAACCATGTTGGTAAGAATTAAATTCAGTCTTTCGGAGCCATGTTGTAAGTTATTTCAATTTGATATGAAATTTACTCTTTTGGTTATTGCATCTATATTTTTGAAGAGAAATACCTTGGATAAATTTCAGTGATCCAGGGCATGTCTGGGATCGATATATTATTCAATCATTTTTTTAATTTAATTGACCTTGTGAAGGTTGTGATAAATTTTCATGTCAGGATTGAACATATGGTTGCTAGACATGTTTGTGACATCTTGTGAATACAATTGTATTGTCATTATTTGAATTTTAGATGATGACATAATGTGTATAATTTTTTCATAGTCTTCGACTTTGTTAATTTCCTATTACACTATGATTGAATTAATTTTTTAAGGCTATAAATATTGTTGAAAACTAACCTAGATACTTGTTGAAGGGGATCTAAATTGGATACCCTAATTTAAACTATGTGCTAAAATATCCTATGGAATTCAACATTGATCTAACCTAAGATATGGTGATTTATTTAAAAAGGGGAATTTACCCCTAAGCCTAACTATGAACCTAAGCTAAGGGTAACTAAGGTTGGCAGTGTTGAATAAGGCTAGGTTAGAGATAAGGGCTATGATGCCATTCTAAAGGAGTACTTGGTGAATTTAATTTGGAAATTAATGTTGTATCCTTCCATTTTTGGCAGTGGCTCAATATATTTGGCATGCCCACTATTTCTTATTACTAAAATGGTTTAGAAATGTTGTTTTAACTACTAGTTAACACTATGTTTAAATAAGTGGTTGGTGGATTTTTGGGTGACTACTGATATTTTGTCATGGCATTAATTGATCTTGAACATTGATAAAATACCTCCTTGGAAATGGCGAGATGGCTTGGTTAAAAAGGAAAAGAGTTGGTTTCACTTTGCATTTTGATTTTTTGAGCTCAATGGCTTTACATGTTGTTTTCCCATTTTTAGAACTATTATTGAGTCTTTAAAAAAGATGGGAAACAAGGTAATGGATTCTTTGAGCATTTTTTTGAAGTTTTTGAGGAGATATTTTTATGGAAACTTCACAAGAAATCTTGGAAGCTTAGAGGAGGAGTTCAAGAGAGTTACCAGACATAATAGGCTCTAACTCATTATGATTTTTTGTTATGTTTAACTTGTTTTAGGAAAATAACTCTCCTCATTCTTGAAAATGTTTTCTAAGTTTGTGTTCTTTAGTTTTTCATTTTTTTACTCAATGGTTTAATTGGATTACAACGACTTTGTATATGATATGGATCTGTCATTATTTTATGGAAAATGTTGTGTGAATATTGCTTCTGGTTTTTTAATATGGGTTGCATGTAATATTTTTGTTAATAAGTGAGAGCTCTGCATTCTGCGTTGATACTCATATGTGATAATGTTTTGTGCACTATTTTCTTGTTAAGTTAAATGTTAAGCAAAGGATTGTTTGTTGTTTTCCTGGATGATTTGGTATAGGATCTTAATCAGTCTTTCTAGCCATTTGGTTCATGTAACATGGGTTAATACTTTTAAATCTCAAAAATGGGCTTAAACCCATTCTGGGTATTAACTATTGTGATTGTTTTAAATCTCTCCTTAAAGGATAAGGTAACTGGTTCTTGGTATGGAATTCTAGTCTTCATATTGCGGTTTTGAGTAACTCATTCTTGTTTTAGATCACCCAATTATGGGATGGCCTAAGTCTCCATTTACGTAGGAAATGATTTGATCCTGGTCTTTATGTTACTTCCTTTCTAATTTTTGTACTTACCAGTCAGGGAATCCATTCAAATTCTAGTTCTCGATTTGTTCTCTTTAGGGGTATCCTGTATATTGTATAACTTTTTCTTAATTGACCTTTGTATCAATAGTCTTCTAAATATAATTTGGTTGACTGTGAACTAACTATTTCCTAGTCTTGTAAATTTATAAGGAAGACATTTGGTTTTAATTCTTAGAGTTAATATTTTGGGTTTATTTTTTTTAACTATTTGGTTGTTCACTCAATTATAGGACACCAAGTCAACCCATGTGAATTATATTTTTTACTGTGGTTTAAATCCTATCTTGTATCGAACTCTAAATTACTTCATTCTAGTTTTTTTGTTTGAATAACTAACTCGTGAGTGGGATTATCGACTTTGTTTGAGATACTTTGTATCGGATTATATTAGGCTAATATTCAAATGAGTTTGGTAATTCTTACCTCTCTGTGATCAAAATTGTGAACTTTTTTGTTAGAAATCATTCTTTATTCTAACTATTGTTGCTCATTTGGTATTATATATGAGTACAACTTAAATTATAACATTACCATTTTCTATAAACTATTAAATTTATGGTTTGGCATAGAGGATTGTTTTATGGTTGTTAGTTACCAACTTATTTTGGTAAGGATTGGGTAAAGCTCACTATTGTAGTAATAGGTACTAAATATTATTTTGGGCTTTATATTGACTTCCCTTTGTTTCTTTGTGAAGTCATTAACAGTCAAATCCTTCAGTTTTTTCTCCATTGTGCTCTATTAGATTCATCTTGGAACATTTTTATTTTGTTGATAATATCATTTATCAGACCTTATGATGGAAGATTGGTTGTTAGATAATGGAAGGAAGTTAACTTGACTATTTATCAAGTACATTTGATTATATGATTGAAATGTTAATAACATTATAGCTCAAAAGGATTTAACTTAACTAATTACCAAACTTTTATTGATTTATTTAATTGGTTGGTATATGTGACTTAAATTAAATTACTTTCTTATTTGGATATTGTGGCATTGACTTATCTTAAAGAGTTGTTCGTATTTTTGTAACTTAGAACAATTTCATTGATTAGTAGAGTTCCTTTCATGAAAATTGTTAGATAGAAACATGTTGTTATAATGATTTAGTAATTATCATGCTCATTTCTCATGAACTAACACATTCTAACAATTTTGTAGATGGATTTCATGAAAGGTGAAATAAGAAATACTTATAGAAATTTTCATTTATTTTATTGATGAAGTTATTTTTACTCGGATGCTTAAATGTGTTAAAAATATCTTGAAAAGGATCTATTGAAAAAATATGAAGGTCTAGTTCCATAATATTTTGTAATTGGTGAGTAATGGTGTCATTATTGAATAAACAACTTATGAAATATTAATTATGTATGGAATAAAGTGAGTTCTACTTTTTTTATAACTAACTTATTGTATTATTAGAATTTGATAATTAGTTTATCTATTCAGTATGATCATTGCAAATTTGGTTGCTACCCCTAAGTCATAAACATTTATGAATTATTAGTTATCTAAGGAATTGAGTATTGCTTGGATAAGGAACTATATGTATAATTCAATTAATCTATGGGATAATGGTAAATTATTATGAGCTATAATTCCGATATGTCCAGACTTATTGGGATGTAGATGTAGTGTTCTAATATGTTATAAAGAATGATGTTGCATTCTTATTAGGGTAATACCCTTTTATGTTATTATGAACTTATGATTATGGTATTATTCCTTAAATTAAAGAAAATGGGAGTTTTCTCATATGTTGAAAAGAATATAATGAATGAATCTTATCCTATGTTTTTAATTACATTATTAAGAGTGATTATTTATAAATACTATCTAAATGGAAACTAATGTATGTTACATTGGAAAGAAAATAATGTTACGACAAGATTGGTATTAGGTGTAAAGAATTCAATAAGTATGACTGAATAGTTATACAAATCTGACTATACATATTCATGGACCTAGATAAATGGGAATTAAATGTTGATATTAATTTATGTAAATCAGATTGATTTTAAGGATAAATGAACTAATGAGAATGAATAAAGAATTCATTGAAATACAAGCAGATTTGATTTGTATACCTTCAATTTAGAAGGAGGTTCATTATGATCCATTCTTAAGGGATTAATCATTCAAACATAGTTGATCCCTAGGTACGTTGCATAATGTTAAATTAAATCAATTAACAAGCTAAGGATTGATTAATGAATGAACTAGTTAATATGAAAGATTCATTTATAGAAACCAAGTGGATTATCACAACACAGTCGATGTTGTGTAGTACACACTTAATGACTTCAGTTATTAGGTGGATATTATAGAACAACCACTATGGCATGACATTTCACTTAGCTCTTCTAAACGTAGCTACCATAAAGTGGAATTACAAGTCACTATTGTACTCTAAACCATGATAGTCATATAGCCTAGCTTTTTCATCAACTTATGTTGACCTAAGGTGAGTAAACACACCTGAATCGATGTAAGTTGATTCAAGTATGTCTATTTATCCTTAGTCACCATAAGTGGAATTTCCACACTAGATTATGTGAGCTATCCCTATTTAGTGTGAAACATAGACCCAACATTAGTTGACAGAAGTCAAGGAATTCTGATATAGATGATAGATTCAAGTGGGGTAAAGGACATATTCCTTATGATGAGTATGCCATCTAGGAATAAAGGCATGGGATACATGACCTTAAACTTTAGCAAAAGTATCGCAGACTTCTGGTTGCCTTGTCTTATGTCACATGGTCTAAGGTTACATGATTTTAGATGAGTATCAGTAATAGATACTCAAATAGGAATCTTAGAAAGTAACACATGATTGACCCATAAAGGGTAAATGAACCAAAATATACTTAGTATACATAAGAACAAGATAAACATGAGAGATCAGTTTAGCACTGAGTCATGAAATGAGAGATTAGTATAAAACCGAGTCATTACGGTTGAATATGGTTTACTATTATGTGATGTATTAGCAAAGGAATGTTTGTTCTAAATTATATGAATTTAGAATAGTGAACATTATGTTTAAAACAAAATTCCCCTACTTTCTAAATTCATAAATGACAATGTTACAAAAAGGGAATGCGCAAAGAACATTGGGCTTTCACAAAGGGATGTAGATGATTTGAAGGAAGTGTGCAGGATGTTGTTAGAAGATAACATCATCCCCTTGCTAGGATAATGGTTACATGAGAAGGTACCATGCAATTAAACTGACTTAGAGCACTAGATTCTTCATGTGAATTTTCCACCATATGACCATGAGTATGATAAGGAAATTACACTAGATTTAGTGGTTGATGACCTTGGTTGGTGAGTAATATTTTGGTTGGCATGGGTGCAAAGGTCAATGTTCTAAATTTGGATGCTTGGAACCAGATGGGGAGACCACCATTGTAGTCATCTTCTAATGTGTTGTATATGGAAAATAAAACAAGGACCATGCCTATTGGTGTACTCAAGGATTTTTCAATCATTATTCAAGGAGAAAAATTTACATGTGATTTTAAAGTATTGGAATTGACTTAGGTGGATAATTTTCTAACACTGTTTGGACATCCTTGGTGTTATGCAAATAATGCATACCTGCACTTAAAAAATATATACATCATTTTTGAGAATGAGGACTGCATTTTCATAACCCTATATAATGTGATTGTTATGTCCTATATTGATCCTTTGAGTGAAGAACAACTTAATAGGATTTATGAACAAATAGTTTGTGACCCTAAGAATGTGGAACCATCTAAAGAAGGTGTACTTTAGTAGGAAGACACAAAATATGTCAATGAAACTACTAGTGTTGCTTGTGACAATTGGGCCCATGGCACATATGAAATGGTTGGATGTGAGGTAAAGGGGAGAGTCACCCAGATGATCAGGCTATGCATGATTAGGCTCTTGGGAAGGACTCAGTTTCCCAAGTATAATGGAGAAGAAAAATTATATTCTTTCTTGTGCTCCATAGAGGACCAGTGGAAGAATGAGGGATATAGATGAAATCTTATGGTTTATACCTTGCGCAAAATAGCAGTTCACTGGTGATAAAATCACAAAGATAATCTATTGGGATGGTGCAAGGTGAGAGTATCCTTCTTGATGACGTTTACTAGGAATAATGTTCCCTATCTTGTACTTGAGTATGATGAAAATACCCCCACTCTAGTACATATCCATAGTTGTGAGAGACAATGGGCACAAGGATTGGAATTTGTACCACCACCCCTTTGGGTACACAAGTTTTACTCTACTCTACATGAATGTGTGTGAGATTGGTATGTACATGCCAAGTTGAAATAGGAAACTGCAAGTATGCATGATATGACTTAAGATATTAATCACACCTTTGATTATTTTTTAACTAAACCACCAGTACATAAATCCTTATAGATTATGAAGCATACCATACTCAGATATAGTGCAAAGGTATAAGAACTCATGGTTTAGCTGCTTGGAGAGCCTAATATTAAGGTGCACGAGGATGTGTTGGATATAGAAGAGACATTATTTGTCTATGTATGGAAAGAAAAGGAAAAATGGAAGTTGTTCTATCTCATTTATGATGAAGTATTAGAGAACCTAGATATTATTCATATAGTTTGCATACCATGTTCCTACAAATACTAATAAGGTTAATATTATGGTTGAGGATGTTCCTACAGATGTTATCATTCGCTATTATTGGTTAGAAGAATAGGTTTAAAATATCACTGGGTTATTTCGTGATTTCCATGAGCTAAAGGGAGTGCATCCCTCATTAGGAGAGATGAAAATTAAGATAAAATATGGCATGCATATGGTTTGGAAGAGGCCTTATAGGATGAACTTGAACCAAAATGAGAAATTAAAAGAGGAAATTGATAAAATGCTTAATTCGGTAATCATTGAACCTATTGATGGTGATCAGTATAAAGAAGGATGGAAGGATCAGGATCGGTGTTGACTATAGGGTACTCAATACTTCATGTGTCATAGATCATTTACCTACACCATTTATAGAGGAGATCCTTGAAGAATTTTCAAGGTGTGAAATATTTTTGTTTACTGATGGATTTTTAGGGTACCACCAGGTACGCATTGCACATGATGTAGACACAAAATAATGCACATACTACTATTTACTATATCACTAAGTATGTTGTTTTATCTATAGATATTGAGTAAGAAAATTATTCACCAGTTACACACTTCCTAGTCTATCCACTTTGATGGTTTCTATTATTTTTATCTCTCACATCTGTCACTCATACACCTAGTTCTAGTTAGGTCACAGGGATCCCTATCAGTCATTCTTCTCACATTTTTCATCAATTATCTCAGAACACTAACACCTAGGACTGGACAGTAGCACCCAAGTGCTTCCGTCCAACCTAGGTGCTACTGTCCTCTTTGTTTTCACATTTTTTACATTTGTGGTCATCTTTTTGGGTTTTTGTACTCCTATCCTGAGGTCTTAGTCAAAATTTCATGTCACTAGTGTCGAAATTCAAGCAAGAGATCCCTATATAAACACAACACACATACCATTATAAGGGTGTGAAAATTTCTATCAAGGTTTATCTATATACATATCAAAGGGACTAAATATTAGGCTTATTACTCTTTATACACACTGCATAGGAAGGAAAAGTTCATTTTTCCATCCACACATTTGCATTCTATCTAGCTACCACCCGATATCTTGATGTCATCAATGTAAGGGAAACCTATGAGAACTATTACAAACACAAGCACATAGAAATACATTGGGTCTGATATGTAGTGTAGAGCTCGGTCATAAGTTCATTTTGTTGACAACCAAGGAAATTCTGACCCCTCATTTTGCATCTTTATTTTTTAGGATGTGATGTAGTTTGAGGGTTTTACAAGGGATTATTTGAGTTACAGATTTGTAGGTATCTCATCAATCTAAGTGGGGCATACAAGTGACATCAGTGAACAAGTGAAAAAACCTAGTGACACTGAAGAAATTAGATTCTAACATTTTTAGAATACTTCAGTGCCCCACAAAGGTCTCACGTGCCCCAAGTGCCCTTGCTCCTATCCAAGTGCCCCTATCTAGGCCTTGTTGTAGTTTCTATAATTAATATCGAGTGATTCCATCATTCTTTCCATCATGTTCATCATCTCTTCTAGTTCAGAAACACTTTGGGATAAGAGAAAATCATATAAGTATCTTACTTTTCATGTTTGCATACATAGTTACATTTATAAAGGTGTTAAATAATTTGTATCTAGATGTCTATCATTTGTCTGATACTGATGATATTTCTGAGCATGAACATGTTAGTAATGATTCTAATTCTCCTCATATTGTTGAATGTGAATTATTTACTCTATGTTCATCCACTTATGAGGTTGTATCTAATAACATGCATGATGATTCTTCTCCTTTTATTCTTCCAATTTTATTCTTAATGTTTCTACTAATATTCTATGTTCTTCACCACATATTATTTCTTCTACACCTACACCTAGTGTGCATATAGCATCAACATATCCCACTTCTTCTTCTGAAATTCTTATGATAGCTCATAATGGAAAACTTCAACCACTCAGTGTACCTCTTACATATTCTACCATTACTTTGCATGATATGTTATCACTCATGCATGTTGTTGGACAAGTAAAATATCAGGTCGAATCTCTCACTCTTGAAAGCAAATCCTATTATGCTTCTATTGATAACAATTCTTTACATGGAAATCCCATTCCAAATAAGATTCACAATTCATCATTCCCTAAGTATTTTATCATGCCTACATTTTGATGTTTAGATGGTACTAACAATCCATATCTGTATCTTAAGAATTATCATTTAGCTATGGATTCTTACTCAAATGATCAATTATTGCTTAAATTTTTCCATCATAGTATTACTCATGATGTTATTAAACGGTACATGCATCTAACTTTTGGATCTATTAGTACCTATTGTGAGATAGAATATTCCTTTCTTAGATTCTTCATGTTTAACAATGGTCCTACATTCATACATGATTGCTTACCTATATTACATCAAGAAAATAAATAACATGTCATTTATTATATTTTTCATTTCAATGCTTGTATGCATCAATTAGTATTCCAACCAATTTATCTAGAGAAGTAATTTATATTTTGTCATGTCTTGATTTCTTATTTAAAACAACAATTACAATATGATACATATGAATAATTTACAATATTATATTATATGGTCATTGATCTAGATAAATATCTATTTACTACACATGTCATATATCCTCTTGTTATTCATGATACTATTACGTCATCTTCTAGTTCTTCTCCTCTTTCATATGTTAATCGTCCTCCAAGGTCTACATCTCCTTTGGACCGTAAGTAAGTTCAGTATCCTCCATCACCTAAGTTTCCTCCATCTTTGCCACCATGTCACTCTCCACCTAAATCTACACCATATCCTATTCATGATCCATTGCATTTATTGTATTCTATAAGGCATCATGATTTATTGCATTATTTTCTTGATTAGCACTTAATATTCTCTCCTTCTAATAAGCATCATCCTCTAAATTACTTGCATCACTATTGTGATCATCTTTATTACAATTATCATTGCATCAATGTCCATCGTGATAATTATTGTTGTTCCCTTCATGAAAAATTACAACAATTAGAAGATAAGGGTGTCATTTACTTTTGCTATCGATCTCATGAAAGGTTTATCTCTTTGATTCTAGGTAAGCATCTTATTACTCCAGTTCACTTATCACCTCCTCCTGCTTCTAAGGTAATTATTTGTCCACCGCCTAAGATCATCATTCAGGCATTCCCTCCACCTCAGTCATCCACCACTACACCATCTCATAAAGTGTGTAGTGCTCCTACTTCACATTGGATTCATTACCTGTTATCATCTGTGCATCCCACCGCCACATCTCCCATCATTGGAACCATCTCATCAGACATTTAGTTTGGGTCATACACTCATGCTACTTCCACTTCACATGCTTCCTCCACTCCATGTCCACTTAATATCTGGTAGGTGATTATTCTCATCTCACCACCTAATGACATACTCCTATTTTTTTAGTTCTTACATGAATTTCAAGGGATCTATATAATAAGAAAATTTATCCATCTTTGCACTACATGTTTCATTGACATATTTATCTAGCGTACATTATCAACCACTTCGTAATGACACACTCTTACTTTATGGTTCATTCTTTAGTACTAAGGGATCTTATATAAATTAACCTCATCCTCACACACACATGTTATGGGGCATCATTATTCTCTCCCCTCTTTATCATATTAAAATGTGATTAATACACTTTTACTATCATTTCATTCACATTAATCTTTCACATCATTCATTTTATACATACATTTATTACCATCCATCAATATTCATACATATAAATTTTCATCACTTATCTATTTCCTAGTCAACATCATCATCCATTTTTCAATTTCACCATTTACGTAAAGAAAATAAAATAATCATATACAGAAAACAATAATCACATCACGTATTACAAATCCCATCAACACAACATAATAATGCCAATCATCCATCTATATATATCATCAAAAACTCATCATTAAAGAATAGAATCACTGAGGGGAAAGCCCCATACATTGATACATCAATACATATCATACGTCATCATCAATATCACTATATATAGTTGTGGGGTCTCTAGAACTAAATTATTCACTACTCAATATGTTGGCTCCCATAATCGTATTGTAATGAATTGAGCAGCTAACTGGAGTAGGTTGGCCTTAAAGGAGTGATGAGAAATGAAAATTTATTTTTCATTGATATTCATGGATTTTTTCAACACTCAACCTACTGACTCAATTCTAAGAGGTGATCAAGAGACACCTTAACTAAGGGAATGACTTAACTCTACTTGTTCTAGCTCTACCTAGACCAAGGTGAGAGTGCCTATTAAGAGGATCTGAATAAAGGAAAAGGATATCCTGGCTTGGTTTCCTTTATAATTGGAGTAACATAATTTGAAGCAAGTGCAGACATAGATATAATACTCACTCATAATATTTTTCACTTAATTAGTGTACACAATTGACACATAAAATACAGATCAAAATAGAAAAATAATGAACAATATTAGACATTACTTCTGCGTAATATTATTAACCAAGGGTGTTTTAGATGATATTGGATCACATAATTGGTTAGATTTCAGAAAAGAATACTGGTAATGAACAAATCTTAAACACGAATTTTTAGAATAAGAATATGTATGGTATGTGGGTATGATATGCTTAATAGGTTTGAAGATAATTCAATATTCCTACTTGAAATTAAAGGCTGAGGGTAATTGTTTTTGTGATTTTGGTATGTTAATGTTCTCATAGAAAGAATCCATCCTTAACGGTGATTCCTAAAAATAACAATCAATTTAACATAATTTGTTAACCAAGCTTTGCATTCATTGATACTCAATTTGCACAAATATTATTGATAATCTTTAAAATCCTAACTACAAATACTTGAGTTAGAAGTTAGATAATGAACTTGCTATACTTGTTTCATACACCTAAAACACCATTAAGGGATGACAATAGCCCTTCAAAAATAATGCTGCACTTAGGATTTTACAAATAGATGGAATTATTGTAGAGTATACACTACTCTGTAATATTCTCACAGTGACCAGATGAAATGCAAAAATTGAAGAAGGATATTTGCATAATTAAAAAAAGTAAAACTAGTACAAGATTTTGATAGAAATTATATTGCCTCATTCATACTTTTGAAACATAAGAAACATGAGAGCATAGTTTAATAAAAATAGATAGAATCCATTCATGTAATTTTTTGTAAGGAGACATAAAAAATGCCTTCAAAACTTAGTTGTTGTACAATGCAACCATATTAGAATTTCCTTGTAGAACTACACAAGTACAAAATGTTTTGCAAAAAAATAGAAACTGGAACTAAAATTGAACTTGATCAACAAAAAATCTATAACTACCCACCCCTAGAATGAGGAAAAGACCCTCATTCTTATACAAAATTTTACCAAAATATCTACCCAATTTCCCTCCAAAACCTCTCTGCGGAAATATTCAAACATTGCTTTGTGAAAACAAAGATCTTTTCCAAAATGAGGGAAAAATATTATAACATAAAATATTACCTCCCTCCTTTGATTAGGCTCAAGAAAAAGGATGCAACATGGTGGCACTTGGAGAACAGAATAAAGGATAGTATTTTATCCTTTAACAAGCCTTTTTCTTTTAGAAAATTGCATTTTGTTTAGAGAAATCAGAATTTTTCATTGTGAGGGAAACTTTACTTTAATTTATTTCCTATTTCTTATTCATCTTTCATTGTCTACATTGATGGGCTGATTTACTAAAATGTCCCTTATCCTATCTTTGTAAGCATCAAACTTTCTAAACATTTGTAAAATAGGTTCCTTTTTGAACCCTGAATGGTAATGGAAAATTATTTCCTTCCTGACACCTTTATCATTAATCTCCATAGAAATAATTCTTCCCTTATTTATTTTCTTTGTCAATATAGCAATTTTCATCTCGATCAGTACCCATCGTTTCATGATAGACAAACTTAAAGTCCTCCATTCTCCGGGATTACCAAGAGCATGATCTCTGAAGAGCCTAATTTTTTTTTTAACATTTTCCACTCAGATCCTTTCTTGAATTCATGTTCCAATGATTTTTCCAATCATTGAATGGAGAATATCAATGTACTCAATTTATTTATCGCTCGCTTTATCAATAATTTTGATATAATTTATAAAAATATCTACCCTTACCTTCGTAGCTTCATAGTACTTATGTTGATTTCCTATAGACTCGAAAGACATAATTCATTTTCTAAAAACTAAGTCATCATCCAAGTCCATATGGGATTCTCTATTCGGAAACATATCACTCCACGTATTTTTTTTGGCTTCACACTTTTCCATCAATTCCTTAGTTGTTTAACCTTTATCAAAGATATGGGAGTAGAGTTTTACGCACTTTGTGATTACTTCCTTGCCTCTAGCGACCAAATAATTTTCCCACTGAATGATGGCTTCCCCTCTTTCTCACATATCACTTACCCTTTTCATATCATCATTGGTGATCTCATGGCTTTCAACTTGCCTTGCCCTGTGGGTCCTAGTCAATTTTATAACTAGGTTGGAAAAATATTTCTTCTTTTCCTTTAGATCCATCTTAGTCTCTTTGAATTCATCAATTTTCTAGAAGACTCCATCCACTACCATGGAGAAATAATGTTTACTTTATTTTGTGGAGGGTTTACCCAATGGGATTCTTGTGACCTATAAATCAGATGGAGACACTTCACATTTTTCAGATGGAGAAAAAATAACAAGTAAAAAATAACACTAGAGCACGTGTGCACATGGTAAAAGGAGCATGCATGAAGGATAAGTAAATATTGTGCGTGGGACTATGCATGTTGACCATAAACTTAGCCATTTTGTAGAAGCAGTCTAAAAATAGGAAAAGTAAAGTAAGTTTCACCCAAATAGAAGATAAGGACATACAGACTTGGTGACCATGTAAGGTCTATTATTTGATAGTGAACATACAGTTTAAACACATACATTGAAGCTAATAATAGGATTAAGGAAAATTATAACTTTAGTATTAGTCTATTATTAGGCTTGTTTGGAAAGCATGCATTATGTCTATTTCGAGCATGTAGTAGATGCATAGGTGGTGAAGGGAAATTACCCACCCTTATATACTAGTTGTACTTAATTGTTTTGATAATAGGTGATGTAATAGAGTTATGTTTCTATGATGTTCTAGCATGTAAGACTCTCTGGTGACTACTGTGATCTATTTGGCTTCTATTATGTAATATTTTGAGTATTAATGTATAATTATGGATGGATTATGGTAATTGATATAACTAAGTATGGTGAAAACATAGTGTAATTGATCTTATTAATGGTCTGATTTGTTATGTTTCCTTACTACATGTGTTTCCTTGTGATGATTGTAATGATCTACATTTGAATGTATGTTTTGGTAATGGTAAATAGGAACATGCATTATAAACATCTTGACAATATTTCATAAAGGATAGACCTCGTAGCTTTGTGCAATTCAGGTGAGCATTCAAATATTTCTGAATGAAGTTCTAGTGCACCTAAAAAATTAAGTGGAAATAAAAGAATACATTTTGATTTTGTTAATGGGACCTCTTTTCAAACTATATACTAGGATGTTGTGTCCAGATGGCGTATTGACTGAATCTTGCGAGCATTGAAAGTTAGGTAGATGAAAGACATGATCAACTTTCACAAAGATATGGTTTTAGACCTGATTTCAATGTGAGTAAGTGGGTGGAAGATCATCGATATCACGATCTCTATGAGAATTTTCATCCTTTTCTAATAGAATTGTATGATTTATTATCATCATATGCATCAAATAAAATATGGGGATACAGGTAAAGGTTTTGGATGCAGGAAGAGTACTAGACCTTGTTTGATGTAGATTATTGGTGGATTGGTGTAGTGTGCAGTTATACTTTGGATTACGCTATTTCTACGTATTATTTTCTAGAAGTTTCTGAGTTCAAATTCTTACACGAGTCCACATGGTCTTACTTATGCACTATTCCTTTGGTAATTAAGATCTAATGGTGCTACTAATTTTGGAGAAACTACCTATGGCTAGTTAATCCCCACCGCGTGCAAGGGCAAGAGTAGGTGTGATGAAATATAGTAGACCTTGTAGTGGAAAGGAAGAGAGGAAAGGACGCTCAAGTATAATGAAGCAAGGGAAAGGAAATTGGTGAAGAAGCATGATGTTGAAGAGTCTATGGATTTGTGGAGGAATATGGCTTATGAAGGATTTAAAACTCACGTGGAAGATGTGGAGCTGAATCATTAGGAACTCCCAACCTTAGGCAAGTGTGGTAGAGAATCCCCTTGGGATTCAGATGATGGCATGTCAGAAGAGGAAAGTTTGAGAACTGCATGTGTACATTTGATCCCACCTAGTGACCTATCCCTTGTGCATGGTGTTCCAATTCTAGAATTAATCATTGAGAAGTAGGAAAGTATAGGTAATCTAGTAGCTATAGGTACATATCATTTTACTTTGAATACAAAATTGAATTAGAAAACACATAAACCTATGGCAGTATAGATAACATCATTTTTTGGGGGTCTGATTGGAGGAATATTTCAGGCGTGTCATCAGGACAGAGCGTGGGTGCATAGAATATTTGGAATACATTTAAAAGTAATAAAAATTCACAGACCATGGGAGTTCAGTTTCACACTACATTTAGGATGCAAGGAAGTAAATCTACTGGTATGGTGCCCACTATAGGAGGATCGAGATCTAGTAGATCTGGCAGTTATGGAGGTGGATGAAACACTGGTGGGGGTTCTGGTTCTAGATTTTGTGGACAAGGGGTGTGTTTCCCTTAGACACATCAAGTTTACTATGAGATGTCTCTCTAGTTTTAAGAGTATAGGGGCATTAAAGATGCAATAGAGCATGTGCAAAAGTGTGAGCTACTATGGCATGCTAAAGGAATCATTGCCTCACATAGGAAATAAAGTTAATTTAAGACTACTCTTCGAGGGCATGTGCATAGATGGTATAGAAAGTATGACCCGCATAAAAATGTGGTAGACTATAATCCTTTCCACAAACTAAATTTCTATTTGAGTTTCATATTCCAGAGTTTGAGCACAAAAGTATCAGTGCATTTAAAGACATTAACTAGGGCTTATTTGAAAGCGTAAGGGATTATGAAGCGCGTTTTAAAAATTTCCTTTCAAATTTGTCTTATGACATCCATCCCAGTCAACATGCACAATGGTTTTTTTGGTGGGTTGTTAACCATTTCTTTTAGATGAGTGCTATCTCATAAGAATTTTGTGGATCCACGTGATGCCTTGGAGGTAGCTTTGCGAGTTAAGGTGGTTGGAAGTTTTGACACTGGAGTGAGCCTATTCTTGGAAGCAAATATTTCAGCCATGGAAAAATAGTTGGAGAATATTTATACTAATTCAGCTCATGAAACACGCAGTGGTATTTGGTACATAGATTGTGAAGTTGAGGGACATACTAAGGATAATTAGCCTCACAAGTTGGCCTGTGCCTTGTTACTGGATTTTTAGATTTTTCATTTGGACCATGATGTGAGTAGATTCCCTCTCTTACAGTGCATGATCTGGAAGAATGTGTCTATGTATTGTAATATTTTCAAAACCCATACTCATGACACCATTGAATATAGATTAATCGATCATATTCACGAAGCCATTGAGATTGGTGTGTGTTAGACTAGTGTGGAAATTGGATCTATGGAACATGGAGAACAACAAAATGAAAGGCAAACTAATAGGGATAACAGGAATAGAGGATTTCATGGAGGATATAGAGACCGAAGTCATGGTGGTGGTAGAGGAGGATTTCCTAGAGGAACCTACTATATTTTTTGATCCCCTGATCATTATCAACATGAGTGCCCTTAGAAAAACCTTCAATCATGGTGTGGGAAGAAGAACAAGTTAGAAGAATTTTCTAGATTTGTATGAGCACATGAGAAAATCATCAAAAGCAAGACATGGGTGCAGGAATGATTAAGGTATAGTGTTCAATCCAAGATCAATGGATGCCAAAGATAACACCTACTCCTAAATTATAGCCCATTTTAGTTCATACACATGTTGAGGCTGTGCACGCACATGAACCTCCTAAGTATAAGCTAGCTATTACAAATAAAGAAGTGATAAATCCAGAGTATTTGGATGCTACACATCAGAAAGAGGTTTATCAGGAGACTATAGATGTCATTAGGGATCTGCAAGGAGAGATTCAAATCTTGAAGGAGAAGGCATTCATTATGGATCAAGAAAAGAAGGTATACCTCCCGCAGAAGGATTTCAATGACTTGCAAGAGGTATGTTGAATGTTGTGTCAGTATAACATCATCCCTTTGTTAGGAGAATGTTTGTGACAAAAAGTACTACATGCAGGATCTGAGCGCAAGAGGTATATAATCCATGCAAATCTACCCCCACATAATCATGAATTTGATAAGGAGATTATACTTAATGCAGTCATAGATGGATCACTTCTGAGAAAAATTATGATAGATACATGTGGGAAGGTTAATGTACTCATGTTGGATGTATGCAATTGGATGAGAAGATCACCATTACATCCTTCTTTGAATCTGTTGTATATGGAAAATAGAACTAGGGTATGCCTATTGGAGTACTTAAGGGTGCATCAATTACCATTCAGGGAGAAAATTTTACTTGGGACTTTGAATTATTAGAGCTTGCTAAAGTAAATAGCTTCCCAACATTACTTGAGTGACCTTAGTGTTATGCCAATAATGTAGATTTGCACTTTAACAAGGGGTATATTAGTTTTGAAAACAAGGAAGAGTGTGTCATTATACCTTTGACTGATGAAAAGGTTGTTCCATATGTTGATCCCTTGAGTGAAGAGGACTTGAACAAGATATATGTGCACACAATCAGAGACCTTGAGGTAACTAATCCATTTAAGGATGGAGTGATACAGTGGGATGACGATCAGTCAATTAGTGATACCATAAATATTACTTATGAAAAATGGGTACATGGAACGTATGAAGTGGTTAGGTGAGAAATAAAAAACATCAGTACTCGTGTGATCAGGAAACTCATGGTTAGGAACTTAGGATACAACCTTGTACCTAGGTACATTTCTGAGGGAAACCTTGATGTATTTCTATGCCTCATGGAAGCCCAGTGGACGAATGAAGGAGATAGGAAAAATATGCTAGTTTATACTCTACGTGGGATAGCAGTGTGCTGGTGGGCAACACACAGAGAAAACCTATTGGAATGGTGATAAGTGAGAGTAACCTTTTATATTAGGTTTCTAAGGAGAAATGTACCTTCTCAAATATGTAAATTTCATGGGAATTCCCCTGCTTCGTATCACATCTAGAATTGTGAGAGACTTAAGACAAAGGGATAGGAGGCCTTACCACCATCACTCTAGTTGCATAAGATATACTCCACTTTAAGTGGCTACATGTGTGTGTGGTATGTCCATGTATAATTAAAAATAGAAACAACAAATTGGTAGGATATGACCTCAATTATGATTCATACTTTTCATTATTTTTCTACTAAGCCTCTAGTCAATAAAGCACCACAGATTATGAATTTCCTTGCTTTGGGAGATAGTGAGAAATTCGAGGACCTTCTATTAGAAATTTTTTGAGAGCTTGATCTAGAGGCGTGCCTTGTTCTTGAAGAGACATAATAAGAAGAGATGGTTTGCGCTTGGGAAGAAAAATAAAAGAGTAAACTCGTATATATGATAGATGACAATGATGAGGACAATAACCTAGATGTCAACCAAAATAAAGGTACATGTGAGGTGATTGATACACCAGATGAGAAGGCACATGTGTATCAAGGCCCTATGAAGACAAAAAAGTTAACATTGGTATAGAGGAAGAGCTTAAGGAGTTCATTATTGGTAATTATTGGTCAGAGAAAGAAGTCGATAAAAGTATTGAACTTATGCGTGACTTCCAGGACTTATTTACATGGGGTTATCATAGTTAAAAGGAGTACACCCTTCTTTACATGAGATGAAAATCAAGCTTAAAGAAGGCACCAGTTAGGAAGAAGTCTTACAGGATGAATCCTAATCTGTGTGTAAAGGTAAAGGTAGAAATTGATAAAATTCTCAAGTCTGGTATAATTAAGCCTATTGAGGAATCTGAATGAGTTAGACCCATGGTAATCAATATTAAAAATGATGGGAGGATAAGGATCTATGTGGAATACAAAGAATTAAATGTTTCATGTGTTATTGATCATTTTCCCAGCCCATTCATAGAGGAGATCCTTGAGGGAGTTATTCGGTGTAAAACTTACTCTTTTACAGATGGGTTTTTAGGGTATCATCAAGTGTGTATAGAAAAGGAAGATCAAGAAAAGAAAACATTCACCACGGAATAGGGAATTTTTTCATATACAGTTATTCCCTTTGGACTGAAAAATGTACCAGTGGTGTTCTTTTGCATTATTATGAAGGCCTTTTAGAACTTCATTCACAAGTTCTTGCAAGTGTATCTAGATGATTGGATAGTCTATGGCTTAGTCAAGGATCATTGTGACAATATGAGGCTCATGTTTGAGAGGTGTAGGTAGTTGAACATCTTTCTTAAAATTAATAATTGCATCTTTCCAACACCTTTTGGCACTTTTCTTGGGCATATAATTTATATGGAAGGATTGTTGGTGGACCCAGCCAAGATATTTATGATCTTTGGTTTGGAAGAAATTAATAATCAAAGTGAGGTACATGAATTTCTAGGACATAAAGGTTATTACAAGAAATTCATTAAATTTTATGCAAACATTGTCACACCCTTGGATGATTTATTGAAAACTGAGGGAAAATTCTATTGTGGCAACATGCAATAGCATGCATTTGAAACACTGAAGGAGAAACTAAAAACTACACCTAATTTTTGATTTCCTTTATGGGACAAACCATTTCATGTTCATGTTGATGCTTTTGATATGGAAATTGGTGCAGTGTTGGCACAACTAGGAGAAGGAATTTTGGATTATACCATTTTATTTACAAGCAAGAAGTTGACACCTATGAAGCAGAATTACACAATTACTAAGTGTGAGGCATTTTCTATGATTTATGTGCTACAAAAGTTCAGATAATACTTGTTGTTAACACCATTTATCTTCTTTACAAATCATATGCTGCTTAAGCAGTTTTTCAATAAGATTATTTTTTAAGGGTGGATATGCAAGTGGATATTACTATTTTAGGAGTTTAAGTTTACAAATTTTGTAAAACTAGGAGAGAGTAGTTCAGGTCATGATCAAGGTTAATTCTGGTGAGGATATGCAAAGCATTGAGGATACAATTCCTAATGCACAAATTTTTAGGTTAAACTACATGCCCACAGATTTAGAGGATATTGCAATATTTTTACACACTGGACAAGTGCCTAGGGGAATGTAGACATTAGAAAAGAAGTTACTTTCCATACATGTGGTGCTTTACTAGTTGATAGGTGGAGATTTGTACAACCTATGCCATGATGAAGTATTGTGTCGTTGTGTACTGGAGCATGAACATGAGGCTATTATGGAAGAAGCTCATGGTGGAATAGCAAGAGGGAATTACATTAGTGATGCTACTATGCATAATATTTTGATGGCTAGAATTTGATGGGAAAGTTTGTACAAGGATATTAAAGAGTATGTCAAGGCATGTGATCATTTCCAACACCTTAGGAAACCTAGAACTCAAGAGGAAATAAATTTGAGGCTTATTGCAAGTGTTAAACCTTTTGTAAAATGGGCTATTGACTTTTTAGGTCATATTTCACCACCCACGTGTAGGATTAACACATGCTATATTATCACTTGTGTAGAATAACTGACAAGGTGGGTGGAAGTAGAACCTATAAAGAATTGTACAATAGCTACAATAGAAATATTTTTATTAGAAAAAATTATCAGCAAGTATGGATGTCTATTAATCTTAACAAGAGATAGAGGCACCCATTTATTAAATGAGAGAATCCCTTTTGGAATATTTAATGGTGGCACACCATAAGACTAATCCTTATCACCCATAGGCTAATGGTGCTGCTTAAACTTTCAACAAGATTCTGGGATAGACATTGACAAAAATATGTGATGTTGGAAGGAATTACTGGGATGATAAAGTATTTGTTGTACTTTCACATATAAGACCACTTACAAGAGGTTGAATAAGGCCACACACTTTTAGTTATAATTTTACAGAGAGGTTATATTACCTATTGAATTTATGTTACCATCCATGTGTATTATGTGCACAGAAGGACTAAATGATGAATAGGTTGTTGAAGAGTGCATTGACAAACTGATGCAGTTAGATGAGTGGCGCACCATTTCCTGATGGATCTAAAATAATAAGAATGCTAGACATAAGGAATGTCATTATAGGCATATAAGGAAAAAAAAATGAGGAGGGAAAGATGGTTGTTTTGTATGATTCTAATTTTGTGTGCTACCCAAGGAAATTGAAATTACATTGGTTGGGACCTTTCTTGGTAGAAAAGATACTTGAATTGAGATCTTGTTCGTTGTAGGATCTGGATGGAAATTTATTTCCCAGTTACTTCAATGGGAGTAGGTTGAAGCGTTATTATAAATATAGATTCTTGGTGTTTGTAATAAGGTAGTATTTTAACTTAGATTAGATTTCTCTTTCTATAGTTTCCTTTCATTATTGTTATGATTTTTCAATTTAGCCATTTTTTGTTATAATAAGCATATTTTTATGCAGGAAGATGATTACTATATTTTGAGCTCATGCACAGAGGACTATGCATAATTGTAGTATGGGGTGGATTACAAGTGCTCATAGAAGAGAAAATTTGTTGGTGCTTAAGGTTGCCTAAGAATTGAAGGAGTGTGCATGTTGATAACGATGTTGGTTATTGGACTAAAGTAAAATAAAGTAGAAAAAAGTGTCATAAGAAGGATGGTAATAATAAGGATGATGCTCGTAAGAAAAACCACGTATGAATAATGGAGGCATTGTGTAACATGAGGTAGGAAACAACATGGTGAACTACTTAAGTGAGAGGTGTGGTGGGTTATGTACCTTGGCACAGGGAAGCATGCGTAAGAAGGTTTATGGCTTGAGAAGTAGAAATCACACTGGAAGGTTATGAATGAAGCACATGGAGGAAGACAATGTAAAAGGCATGAGAAAAAGTAGGAAAAGAAGAATTAAATATGTTGTATGGTGGTAGGTGGTAAGAATTTAATGTGGTAAACATTTGAAAATAAAAAAATACCTTGGAGTAAATTCATTTTTACCTTACCTTGTGTGAAAATTGTGTATTTTATTTAGTGATTTTGAGTGAGTTCAAGCATTTGTAAAGGAATTCTTGAGAATTTACTTGCAGATTTGGAGAATTGATAACCAGTTCATAGTAAAGACATAGTCGAGTGAAAATAAATTTTTGTTAGAAGGTAATTTACAGGTTGAGATGGTATTAATTGTGTTAGAAGGATTTTTTAATTTTTCTTGTTAGGGATTGAGGAGTTAGGACAGAGATTGGAGAACAAGGACTAGAAGTGTAGAATTATTGTGTGGAGGGATCAAAGCAAGAAGATCACAAAAATAAATACAAAGTTAGGTAAGGTATAAGTTTGAATTTGTGTGTTAGGATGAAACCAAGGAGAGAAATAACCACATCACCAAAGGGCAAATGAAAGAACAAGGGCAAGGAAAATTACATAGTAGAAGACTTGCAAGAAGAGTGGTACTCATAAATACAATACCCTGATGGAGTACTTATGGGTCCAAGGAATGGGCATTTTATATTCATAAAATGGATTTAAGTAATTGCAACCATTTAACCGATGCTAATGCACTACAAATTGTGATAAAGTGTGTTTGAAATACTGAAGCAAGAAATCTGGAGGGAAATGTTATATACGATGATGATGGAGAGCACATTCTTCAGTATGTTGGGTTACTTCATTTGTATAAAATCCCATAGTTTGGAAAACTTGAATGTTGGTACTAATGGTTGATGTCCCATGTTCATGAAGAATTCTTCTATTTTTCTTGAAGGAGGATGCACTTAACTACAACACTGATTTGAAAGTATAGTGGACTTTGAAGCACTAGTGTAGAGCTCCCCTAGACTTGTATAATGTGGATGAAGTGAAGAATACTGCTAAGGAGTTTAAATATTAGTGAGTTAGTCATACGATGGATATTCTGAAACTAGATGACCATATTATAAGGATAACAACACACGTACTTACAAATTTGAATAGATAAGAGTGATAGGGCCAAGTAAACAAATGATAACTATAAATTTCTAGGAAGATTGCGCAGGGAATAATATACAAACTCATGGGATTTTTACCTGAAGATATTATTTAAGAGGTCCACGTAGGTGCCAAAATTACTTTTGGGAATATTTTTCTATTAAAAGTATTTTTTAAGATTGGGGTGCTGGATGGACCCAATGATAAGATATGGTAGTACCCTAAGGAATCTAAGTCCCCTACAGAAATATTTGCTAAGTACACCTGTGAAAATATAAATCCTACATACAAGGTTCAAGGAGATAGGTAGTACAACTAGATACATGATGCATTCGGGGAAAAGTGGTACATTCTCAGTAAATTTTCTGAGAAATTAGAGGGAAAGGCAGAATTCTTGGTGTATCAACACTTCTGCATTGGTCATTTTGAGTTGAAGAATGGAACTAAAATTCCTTGGTGTAAGTTACCTTTCACTTTCACATCCAAATATTTCAAAAATTCTGTGAATATGTGTAAATAAGCACACAAAATAATTATTGATTTGGATAAGGTGAACTATGAGCACCATACTTTACACCAAATAATTTTCTACCTAAAGAAGAGGGTGTATGAAGATAAGATGATATCATATGATATCAACATGACAAGGTTGGTTACTTTTCCAATAATAGGAGTGGTGGCTGCGAAAATTTATATATATATATATATATATCTAAAGCCAAGAATGGTCAATGGAAAGTACATGTAGGTTGATTTAACTATCTCAGAGGAGCCAATGGGGAAGAAGATGGTTGGGAAGAAGATAACAGGCTAAGATACCCCCCTATCAGTGAGGATAAACCCTCAACCTAGACTGTAACTATGAATAATTCCCCTATGTGCAAAGAATATGAGTTAAGCGCAAGTTCAAGGAGGTGGTATGCAAGAAACAAGCCCCCAATCACGAAGAATCAAAAGGTGTGTAGTGAAGACACATAAAAGACTGAAGAGGAAGAAAATGATGAAGACAAAATTATGTAACGTATCCCTCAGGTACATGATGTTGAGGAGTCTAACACCAAGAAACATAGCATGCATCATGACGAGATCCTAGTGATGGAGGTAGAGATGGAAGGGATCAATGTTTCCACCACCCACATTTAGGAGGAAAGGTGAGAGCTCAGAGTTGAGCGCACAGTTGAAATTAAAGTTGAGATCTAGATTAAACATGAAGTAGAGAGAATTGTAGAGTGAATTATGGAAAAATTATTGTGTGGAGAGGTGGAGAAGAGTGAAGATAAAACAGGAGGGTCAGATAATACAATTTCTTTAAGTTTTCCAAAGGGTTCCTAGAAGAAGAGAGGACCAAGGAATACACCCCAAGGACCAATGATGTAATATGATGACAATCCAAACAAGGTGTTGCGTGAAAGGTTCCAAAGCATAGTGGCCACAGAAGACTTGATTTTTTGGTCATTTTTTAGGAAAGAAGAAGCCTTTCTGCGTACCAAAAATATGCTCTCCTAGGAATTCTAGTCACATGTGGAGGAGTCAGAGTTTGAAGTTAGCATGAAATCACTAACAAAGACCAGAGTGAATTTCACACTAGGGGAAGCATAACTGATAGTTGATTCTCAACTTTTGATAGATGAACAAGCATGTAATACTCTCAACAAGCTATTGGTGGACGTCGGAGTCTGAATTTTTGATAAGGATTACAGGATAAGGAACCAGCACAAAGAGATTGGGGAGAAGGATAGGGAGATTAGAGAGTGTGATGGGGAAATAAAGGAGAAAGAAGACATAATTCTGTAGTTGAAATAGGAGGTGAAGGAAGAAAAATGGTGGACACGCTCCACGTACGATATAGAAAAATACATCACAAATGCAATCACACTTGCATGCCCAAACTTGTAAAGCCAAGTTTGGCCTAAATATGAGACAACCCTACATTACCTAGAGTATATATCATGCATGATCACTCACAACACAAAAATTCTCACTCTGGAGTCTATTGAAAATGTAATGGCATGAAAAAATAATAATATAGGGATCAGATCAAATCCCACCTTGCACATTACGATGCATTTTCCACTAAAATTAAAGTAGTTGTACAAGTTGCAAGGGTCATGTATGATAATTGTGAAGGATTAAATCATGTCATGGGATTTATTGTAGTTACAAATGAAGAAAAGCTAAAATATTTCCAAGCCAATAATAAGAATATTAGGGTAGAATGAGAGAAGATCTTATCAGAGGTGGATCAAAAGAGAAAAATGACCAGCTTATTGAAAGACTCACTCAAAGAACGATTGAAATAATTCTTCCCTCAAATCATGGACAAAATGGATGCATTGAATGATGTAGAAAAATAGATGAAAGAATTAATAGAGAAGATGAGGGGAAATAATGATGACTTAACTCTTACAGAGGTACCTATTATTATTGATATTACACTGGCATAAGCAAACAAATAATTAGAAGGCTATACAGAAGTGAATAAAATTTTGGTTAAGGATTTTCCATGTGTCCTCCCTTCTAAGAAATATTAATTCTTTAAATTCTTTGGCACAAACCAATTATTATTTATTCTTTCATTCTTGAAGAAGGGTCTATCATTATTTTACATGACAGTTTCTAATGTTTATGAGGACATATGTAGTCTTATTTTACCACTCAAAACCCTAGATGCATTGTCACCTCACTCAAAAAGATCTAAACCCTCACCCAAAGCATGTAAAGGTACCAGGTCCCTCTTTGTTATTTTTTTACCAGGGTACTAGCATGCATGTCCATAATAACCATACTTAAAGTGCATATTCCATTCTAACAATCAAATCCATGAGCTCAACTTGGAAACATAAATAATAAGGGAAGCATATAGATCACATAAGAATTAATACCAGATTCACCATACAATAACCATAAATAGAGACATCAATAATCAATATCAATCATTAATGATCCATCATATTAATTCATCACAAAACACAGAAGCTAAATACACTACCAGACTATCATAAGGTTATGCATGCAAAATCATACCAACAACATACCTCTATTACATACAATGATCTCTCTCTCAACATTGAAAATCAATACATATATATAGGGGTTGGGACTTTCCCTTCACTAGCCATATACTCTTAAAATAGGTCAGATGCTCAAAATAGTCATGCCCCACTACAAGAATAACTAAAGAAGCATGCAATATTCTCCTAATAATCGATTATCTATAGTTAAATCTAACATTGCATGTCTCTTGGTATTCCACTTGCTCTAAAAATAGATTTTCCTTCACTGAGAAGTATTCTTGTTTTAATCCTTGCATGCTTTGCATTCCATCCTATTTTTAGCTCATGTATATTGAAATAGATAAGTCTCAAACTTTTTCCTTCTCATGCACAAAACCTCAGGGTGAAAATTTGTTAACCTTTAGCGCCTATCCACATGCCCACTTATTTTGTGCCACTATCATATGTGCCTTTGATACATATGTAATATTTTACCAGGCCAAAAATGGATAATATACCTTGTGTGGGGTAATGTTGGATGGAGAAAAATTACTAAGAACCAAAGAACACTAGAGTGTGCATGCACATGGTAAAAGAAGGAACACATAGGAAGGATAAACAGAGATTTTGCGAGGGACTATACATGTTGACTAGAGAATTAGCCATTTTCCAGAAGTAGTCTAAAAATATGAAAAACAAAGGAAGTGATGCAAAAATAGAAGATAAGGACATGAAGACTTGGCGGCCACATAAGGTATATTTTTGGAGAGTGAACTTGTAGTTTAAACACATGCATGGAAGCTAATAATAGGATTAAGGAAAATTCTATCTTGAGGATTAGTCTATTATTAGGATTTTTAGGAAAGCATGCATGATGTCTGTTTCTAGCTTGTAATCTTTTTTATGATGCATATGTGGTGAAGGGAATTTCCCCACCCCTATATATACTAGTTGTACTTCATTGTTTTGATATTGGTGATGTAATATAGTTATTTTTCTTTGATGTTATAGTGCACATGACTCTCTGGTGACTATTGTGATGTATTCAGCTTCTGTTATGTAATATTTTCACTATAAATGGATAATTGTGGAAGGATTTTGGTAATTGATATAGCTGAGTATGGTGAATACATAGTGAAATTGATCTTAGTAATGGTCTAACTTTTTTTATGTTTCCTTATTACATGTGTTTCCTTGTGATACTTTTAATGATCTAGATCTGAATGTATGTTTTGGTAATTGTAAATATGAACATGCATGTTAAACATCTTGACAAGATTTCATAAAGGAGGAATTTGGTATCTTTTCGCACTTTGGGTGAGCATTCAGATTTGTCTGGATGAAGTTCTAGTGTGTCTAAGAAATTAAGTGGAAATAAAAGACTGCAACTTTGGAGCACATTGGTCTTGAGAGTTGAAAGTTCTACAAATCTCTCCCTTCCTATTCAAATTTTTTCTTGAAATAAATTTTTCTCTTTTAGGTGGCCTAGCGGGGTTGAGGAGGGATAAAAATTTTATATCATCATCATCCAATTGTATTTAAACTTATTTCTTCTTTGAGATAGCACCCTCTATCCAACCCCCATTAGTAACCCACGTTCATCAAGTGATTTTGGTACTGAAGCCATAGGGATAACTACAATGGCTTTGCAAGACGGAATTACATAAACACCCTCAGTGGCCACACATGTTTTTTCCTCTCAATAAGCTTACTCCAAAATTCCACTATGACTATATGTTTTATCCATAGGCTTAGATTGGTCTTTTATTTCATCACCCCCTGGGGACGGTTGATTACTAACCTCTCCTTTTATTTTTGTTAAGCCCTCATCCATTTTCTCATTAGGGATGAGGACTATCTCAAAAGGTTCCTTGGGAACAATAAAAATCATTGGAAATGGGATTTCAAGAATTTCCACAACCACCTCAGTGTCCTAAGGTGTTATTGAGAATTTTAGATCTAAAGTCTCCCCTGTACTTCCTCTAATTTTATCCCTTCTGCATGAGACTATGTTTCTACATTTTCAATTGTCCTACCAACATCCTGTACCTCATGTTCCCTATCACACCCCTATTCTACCATTATAATAATTATAACATACTCTGGGTGAGCTCAACTCTCACCCCAACTTTATATGTGTGAGGTTCCTTTGGATGTCAGTTTATTATTAGCATCACAATTCTTTGTTGTAGACTAGGAAATACATTAGGTACATGAACATTCACAATTTGTTGTTCCTCATTGGTTGAAACAACCTAAACAGGTGGGGAAATAGGGGTTAGGTTAATAGGAATGAATTCCATTTCAAGTGGAATCGATGGAAACTGGGAAATGATGGGTGAGGGGACAATGACATCAGGAACCACCATTTTCTTGATTATCTTTACTTTCTCTAAATCAATCCATTCAGATACCTTGGTATGTTTTATTATATAGAGGTGAACTTGTTCCTCCTCCTATGAGATGTGTAGACCTATCTCATGTGTTAGTACCTTATGAGGTGCTTTAGAAAAACTTGCCTCTTTAGGTTTTTATGGAGTGTATACTACTACATTTTCTTTCCCCTTTGACTCTGAAGTAGATGCTATAAAAGCTTGCAGAGGAGTAGCATGAATAGCAAGGACCCTACCCATACTTCCCTGAAGTACCTCCTCATTTCTTTTTGTCATATAAGTAAGGGAGGTCCTAGTCTTGCTAATCTGGAAATCACATCATCCCTTACTAATGTAGATGTTAACTTATTGAAAGGGACCTTAATCCCATGCTTTCCTAAAACATCATTGGTAGCATGAATATTCTAATATGGGGGAGGATATCATCAAGTAACTTAGTCAACATGTATTCCCTCAACACGAGAGTTTTTTGGTAACTTACATCCACATTGTTTGAGAACAAACACCTTAGAGAGAGTTTGATGACATTTGCGGTCCTACCCTGGTTATTTCTTCTTTCATCAAATTCCCAATCGTAAGGAGATACAGGATGAGAGGAAATACTCCCCTGTATATAATCATCAATGATTATATTTTTATCATCTTCTAATCCCTCAGGAGTGTTAATAACCCCAAAGTCCATCATCTAGGAAATTTTCATCCTTGATTAGTCTCTTTGTCTTACTTCCCTTTCATCCCCATAATCCATCCAGAAATATTCATAATGAGCCTCATCATCCATTTGAGTGTGTGAAATACTATGAATATTTTATTTTATATCATACCGAGGTCTAGCCTCAAATCTATCCAATATACATCTACCAATTTCTATCTCCAACATTTTTTCCTTTTGGATGTTTTGTCAGGTGTATCCCAATAATCATGGGAAACTTGATAGGGGATGTGATATGTTTATTGGATATGATCTGATTTACTGGTAAAAATTTCCTCACCAACTCCATCAATGCCTACTTGTCATCCACATACTTAGGGAGTAAATAAGGACTCCCATAAAAACCACTAACCCTAATATAAGTAAAGATCTTGAACTAGATAAAATAACATCTATACTGGGTGATAATCCACTTGGCATCCTGGGAAAATATTTCAATCCCCAAATCAAGGTGAAAAATGCAAATTCCAAGTGCTAAGAAGAGATTAGAAACATTCATGTAATATGTCATATAACTTTCCAATTTTAGCTGAAAGAAGACATCATATACCTTAGTGCTACAGAGATCACCCTCCATCTACAAGCCTAGGAAATTTCTTTGGAAATAAATTTTATAAACCAAGTAAGAAGTCATAAATAATTTTGTCATAACGGCCATTTCTCTTTTCATAATTTGAGTAACCCCTCTCATCTATTTATTAATTCGGCTACTTATTATCTCGGCCTAAGGGAGAGGATTTTTGTTAGTGAGTATTACCTCAATGAATTTGAACATCCATTTGTGTAAAAGGGTAGTGGATTCCATACCCATAATTTGGTTTTAAAATGTAATTACATCTCCAACCTCTTAAATGAATTCAGTTATGTTCAAAAAAATTGTCATTCTAGAGACAGACCCCCAAGGATTAGCTAGCCAATGACTATTCATATAATTAGTTCATTTCTTCACCCACAAGTTACAATACAATTTTTTTGATTAAATGGTAATGTCACCTTCTTCCCACATAGGAGGAAAAACCAACATTCTATCAAAATCTTGTTCCTGAAAATATAAGACCATACTCCCATTCTCATCCTAAACTTCTCTTGTTATAGGGTTATAATGTTGGGCACACACCTATAAAAGTTTTGGGAATGGCGTAGTGGAAGGGAAAGTAGTGGATAGGTCAATATAAATGCTAGCCACAAGATCCATAGTGTCACTTCTTCAAGGGGGAATGTAACCTCTACGTAAACTCATCTAGGTTGGCATTAACAAGGTCAAAATATGTAATTCAACCCAGGGGGAACTGAGATTGGAAGTTTTCCTTAGTGAGTGTATATGAATCCTCATGGTCTCAAAAAAATTTCAATAATCCCTTCTTTTCTAAAAATATACCTTAAAATTTCCTTTGAAGATTCACAGGAATAAGAAAACCAATTTACTCACCTATCTCGACAAATATTTAATTATTGTTCAAAATATGAATTAAGAACACTGTAAATCCCTTATTTCTCTTTGAAACCACCTCTCACTTCAACCTTCTTCAGAGACACTTGGGTACTTTCTAAATTTTCTAGCATTTATATGTAGAGTGGATATATATATCAAGTTCTCTCATTAATTACTCTAAAATTCTTGCATTAATGTCAAAGATTGCATTTGTGGGAAAAAATTTCATAATTCCCAACTTTTTCTCTTTTAAACTGTGGCATTATTTTCATGTCCTATCACTCACATATTTCCATTACTCTATTTATTCCCTATTAACTAGCCCACTTCCACATATTTATATCATGTACAACTAGTGTATTAATGATCCTACTTAGTTTACTGACGGGCCTCGGGAAACTATTACAAACTAGCATTAATATACCATTTTCTTGATGTAACATGCATTTCCTGCTCCATTCACATTTGCATGACACGTGTTTGGTAAACAGTTCTAATTCATCAAGCCTTGGACCTATTTCTACAAGTTGTATTACTCAAAGAGGCATGAGATACTTTATACTTTTTCTGTCCAATTCCCCAAATGTTATCTTCATAACTCTTTCCTTAGGGACTTCAGAGTTGGGAGTTAGTTTGCACTTTGCACAATTACAAATGTATTAAATTAAAATATTCTATGTAACCATATTTTTGTTAAATTTGGACATTTCACAATCCAGATTAATTACTAAAATCGTCTATGTTGGTTTTTCTTATACCAAATATTGGAATTCGATTTGGCTATTATTGGAATCCAAAAAATATTTTTTTGGAATTTTATTTTGCTTTTTTTTTATTAGTGGTAAAAATTAGGGTTGAGGGGACCCTACCCCATTACAAAGAGTTGTAGCAACCTTACATATTGGCCAATGGATTTACCTTTAAAGGCCATTCATGTTCCAAAAGTTAAAAAAATAAAGACTACAATTTAAGATATCCATAAGATAGGAATTATAATATATAACAATCTAAAGGTTTATACTAACAACATAGGGATAAACTAACATCAAATTAAAAACCTTTGAACAACATTATTATCTGACCAGATCTCCCACCGTCTCCATACATCCATTCCATTCATTGACCAGTGTATCTATTGTCTCCTTTCAGTACTTGTAATTTGGTTCTTGAATCACCACCTTCGGCCCTGTAATTTTATTTGGCTATTATTTGAATCCAAAAGAGGTTTTTTGGAATTGTATGTCATGTATGAGGGATTTCCAATTTAGGGGTTTACAATTTTTTAGTACAAATATGAAATACTTATTGGAATAATTAATACATTTATAGCTTTACAAAGCATATAAAATACTTATATTTTTCATTCTCATACAAACAAACATTTTTTTATCTTGTATTGAATGGGCATATGCTCATTCTCATATAAGAATCATAGAAGAAAAATAGAGGTAATATTTAATTTTTTTTATAGTGGAAAGTTTCCCATTCTCACATCCTTTATAGTGATATTAATATTATTAAGTTCAATATTGCTTCAATGAGTTAGAATGGTTAGAAAAGGAATGTGCCCATTCTCATACAAACAAAAAAATTTATTATTGTGATGAGAATGGGAATATGGAATTTCTCATACTAACAAATATTTTTATCATTTTGATGAGAATGGGCATATGCCCATTCTCATAAAATTAATATAGAAAGAATTTTTTTTTTGATGTGATTTATTTTAACTATGGGGTAGTGTGCATTTGCATGTTGTATATTTTACATATTTAGATCATATATATTTGTATCTAATATTGCTTCTAATTTATGATATCAATAAAAATTTACAAATGTTTAACTATAATGTAGATTTATTTTCATAGAATGAAGGTAGAAAATGTGGTTTTTTATTAATGGAAACTAGTTTTAATGGGACTATACCCAGTTACAAAGAAGTCTCAACAGCCAGATCAAACATGAAAACAACATCAAAAAAGGATCACAATCTAGATGAAATATAAAGTCCAATAGTAAACCAAACAATAGCTACTGGGAAAAGTAAAACATAGAAATAACTGCAATTAAGTAGCCAAAAAATAACATACTATCTGAAACAGAGCAACAACTAAAATTCCACCAACCAGGCCAAGGGGTGTTATTTCTTGGAGGCCCTTTCAATCCTTGTTTTGATCGTGTGTAAATAATTGAACAGTGCCAGAGTGGTAGTGTGCGATGGATCATTCACGTTCAAGTTTGAGATATCCTAGTTTCTTTCCTTCTCATTCCCCCAAATGCCTTCAGGGATCCCACTCAAACTAGAAATGCTTCTAACCTGCTTCTCTAGAAACTCGCTAATGGCATTGAAAATGGCCATATTATGGTCATGCCTATCCTTGGCCCTCCCCAATATATTTTCTAATGATTTCAAATGTTTATAAATATCCTCAGTCTGATCAATTTCAATACCCACATCATCACTTAATTTTATTTTCCCCTTCTATTTGGTTAAATGATGCAACTGTTTCTTGATATTCTCAACCTCTTTTTCCAATAAGTCCAGTTTGAGAGGAGTATTATCCCTCTCATACTATAAGGTACTATCCTGACCATAATTGCTAATGTGTAAAATATTTTGAACAAATTCCATTTCTTTGTTACTTCTTATAACATGGGTAGAGGGAGGAGAGGCCACTTTGAATTTGGGGTTCTTAGATTTGGTGGCTCTAGCCTTGGAAGAGTTGGTCGGGTTGTTAGAGGGATCAGAGCAGATGGGAATGAGCATGTCATTGGGGGAGAGAGGAATGGCTGGGAATTTGGAGAGGCAGAGCTTGTGTAGGAGGAATATGAGACCCTAGTGAAGGGGGATGGCCCTAGTATGTTTCTAGAATTTGAGAATGGAATGTTCAAGCGAATTCAAGAGGTAATGCACGAAACAAACTGCAAAGTTTCTCCTAAAGTGGTTGAGGAAGACCAAGTGCTTGGTAGGAACAGTGACATACCTCCCTTCTAGGGAAATGAATCAAACCATCATTTTAGTAACATCATCATAGGGTTTTGGAATGGAGCTTACCTTAATGCCCGCTGCAATAAAGACAATCTCCTCCCCTTCTTCAAAAAAATTCTTTGCTTCTGCAGTTTTTTCGACCCTTTTTCTAAAGAACTGACAGCCATCCAAATTGATACCAGTCACCTCAGTAATCAGCTTCTCATTCATCATCACACGATGACCCCCATACTTTACCTTCCTATCCTTCCAATCCATGGCAAAATACACAGAATTTTTTTGGTCATGGCATTGGATTTTATCAATGAAGTTGGAAACGCCCCCCTTTTTAAGAAGATTCCAAAGCTCCAGGTTGTCCTTCCACACGGGATCGCAGCTAGGTTCCAATTGGCACAGAGCACCCCCCATCTTCTTCCATCTGTAATTTATGTGACTTCCCTACTTGAAACCACCCTTAGAAGCTTTGTTTATGATATGACTAACCTGGTTTTTTAAAATCCAACCACAAGTTCAAGAATCATGCAAACTTTTATGGCCATAATTAGTATTACTTCTCTCACATGTGCAATCTATGTCTTGTACTTTGAAGCCCATGCAATCTCATTATAAATCCTACACAATGTGTGAGTGTCCATGTTTATCTTTATTAATACCATTTTGTACCTCCTTGAGGGTGTATTTCTCATCATCCCAATAGGTGATATTGTTGTTGGTGCCATAATTATCCAAGGTGTCTGCCACCTTGTTACCCTCCCTATAAGTATGCCCAATTTTGATATTTTTGAAAGTGTGGTAGATATTAATGGCTTCCTCAATGAAATATCTGATAGTCCAACTAGGGGGATGAATCTTATTAAGATGATTAATAATATTTAAGGAGTCCCCTTCCACAATGATGTTTTGGATGTTATATTCCTTAGCAAGCCTTAGCCCCCAAAGAGCTACTAAGGCTTTGTATAATGATTAGTCTGATTACCCATTTTACCTAGTCATATAAGCAGCAACTAAGCAGCCTTTATGATCCCTGAATCACACCTCCACCAACAGCTACCCCTGGGTTTCCCTTGGAGGCTCCATCAAAGTTAAGTTTGTACTAAAAATATTGGAGGAGGGATCCAATGGATTTCCAACCTATCAATGTTTGGATTTCTCTATTTTTTCACATTTACAACACCAATCTTCTAGTTGGAAAGAGTAAATTCTTCCTCTTTAGGATACTTCTTATTCTTAGGAGGTTTGAATCTCTCTATATTCATCTTTAATATAATTAACAATATTAACGAAGCTTGTTCTTGCAATGTTGTCTATTATTTCTAAAAATGATGTCATATCTATCTTTCCAGATCCTTCAGATAACATGGGGCATAACTAATTTCCAAAGTCTTCTAATGACACAATGCTTAAAAGGAGGATCCCACTTGATCCAAAATTGGAGAAAATAATTTGGCATTGTCCAATAAACATTGAACTTTGACAAATCATAACTCCAAAGCATTAAAACATAATCACAATGAACTAAGAGATGATTTATTTTCTCAACCTCTTTTTTGCATAGGTAGCACATGTTTAGCATTATAAATCCTCTCTTAATCAGGTTGTCATTTGTGAGTATTCTTCCTCTAAGGACAAGCCAAAAGAAAAAATTGATTTTAGGGGTTAGTTCTGTCTTCCAAATCCTACTGCATTTGAAATCACTATGAATGTTTTCAAAATAAGAATTATATCCATATTTGACAGTATAATCTCCATCACTTGAGTTGTTCTAGACAAATTTCATCCTTAGCTTCAATTTGGTTCAAGGGTATGATATCCATCTACTGTTTTAGGGAAGAGATTGTGGATTTTAGATCAGTCCTTTCCACCGTAAGTTGTTTCCATCTCTTCCTATTTCCATCCATTTCAATTTAATATTGGACTTTAGTTCCATATTTTTTCTCTAGAATGTATTTGACTGCACCAAATCTGTCATTTAGGCTGGAAATTAGACTAGTCATCTGCTCCAAAATTGAATATCCCTTGTCATTTCCCACTTTCCACGTACTAACCTTATTTGATGACATTTCTGAGTTGAGTCAAGTTATTCCAGAAAATGGAACCTTGAGCGAGTTGTCCATCATAAAGGAAAGAAATAGATGTTTTTTGTGCAAGATACTTAGCCTTAATTGCAAGCAATCCAAGGTTGTTACTTCTGAGAGCATTATCCAGCCCATTTTCACAAGTAAGACCACATTCATTTTTCTAATATACTTAATGTGAATCCCACCAATTCTTTTAGGATTACAAACTTGATCCCAAGCCACCAATTGATAACTAAATTTTTCCTCCATTCCCTACCATAAGAAGTGTCTTATGGATCCATTCAATTTTTTCCCTAAAGATAGAGGGAATATTATAAAGAGACATAATATATATAGGACATTATTTTGGAGAGTCCTTTTAATGAGAAGAACATTTTCTAGCACTATATATAATGGCCCCTTTCTAACCAGCCATTTTCTTTTGAAATCTTTCTAGTAAATCATTCCATACTGTCATAGAGAATTTTTTTTTTACGAAAAAGGAGACCCCAGATATGTAGTGGGTAAGGAATTGATTTTGTATCCCATAATTTTAGCATATTTTTTTTTTTCTATCCATAGGAGTGTTAAAGAAGGAAATGGAACTCTTATCAAAATTTATCTCTTTCCCCAGAAGCAACCTCATAGATTTTCAGAATAGAATTAATATCCTTAGCTTCAAGGATAGAGGTCGTCAATAGAAGAATTGTGTCATCTAAAAATTTTTGGTGTGAAGCTATGTTTGGTTTGTAGAAGTAGGATTAGTTCCTTTTAGAAGACCTTCTCTAACTGCTTTGGAAATTGATCTTCTGAGGCTATCCACCTTTAGAATGAAGAGTCAAACGGGAATATATGGTCCCCTTATCTTAAACCCCTACTACTATCAAAGAAGTGCATCAGTCTAACCATTGACCACCATAGATAATCTAGCGGCAGAAATGCAAGCCTTAATTATTCTTCTAAATTTATTATGAAAACCAAATTTAGCCATAAACATTGTCTAGAATCATACCAAGAGACTTTGTCAAAAGCTTTATGCATATCAATTTTCATGACCATGCTTGAATTTTTTATTATTATCCGTAGAGTGAATGACCTCATGCACCATGATCACCCCATATTGAATTATCCTTCCTTTTATGAACCCACTTTGTTGCTTTGAAATTAAATCATTAAGAGTATTCTGGAGTTTAGTAGCAATAATTTTAGTAAAATATTCTAAAAATAACATTAACTAAGCTAATGGGATGAAAGTCCTTAAAATCTTTAGTACCCAAATTTTTTTCAGGGGCAAGCATAATGTGGTTGTAATATTTAGCTCTTTCAATAGATTGTCCAATTCTGTAGAACTCATTCACTACCCTAAGAAGGTTCTCTGAACATAATTCCCAATAATTCTGAAATAGATTAGTAGAAAAGCCATCAGGTCTTGGAGCCTTATCCCCTTTAAGAGTAAAGAAAATTTTTTGCAACTCCTCCAAAGTTACAGTTTTGGAAAGGTTTTTGAATCTTTTCTCATCAATTATTTCATTCAGAATAGCCTCTAACAAGAAATAGGTGGCATCTTCATTTCAACACTCTTCTCTTTCACTAAATTTACTTAAAATATGAGAGCTTCCTCCTTTACGGCCTTAGGATATTTCATGATATTGTCGTTACCTTTTGAAACTTCCAAAATCCTATTACAGACTCTATGTTTCATAGTGGTCATATGAAAGAATTTTGTGTTTTTATCTCCCTCTTTTAGCTAGATCACCATAGATTTGAGTCTACAAAAGGATTCTTCTCTGCTACAAACCATTTGCATATCTAAAAGAATATTTTTCTCAGCTGATTGATCCTCCAAGGACCCACCCTTAGCAGTAATTTTATTTTCCAGCTCCTGGAGTTTTTGCTTTAACTCATTTTTCTAACAAATATATTCCCAAACAACTTCTTTATTCCATAATTTTCACCTATTTTTGGACATTTTTAAATTTTTGAATAAGTTCTAAATTGAGTAGTTCCTCCACCATCTCATTTCCACCATTATTTGATATTATCAAAGATATCATCATGGTCTCATTCACATCTTTTTAAATTTAAATTAGAACTCCTTGTGGGTTTGGCCCAATTGAAAAGATTTTTAAGAACAATGGGATTATGATCTAATCCAATTCTAGGAAGAGAGGTAAGATGAAAATCCTCGTGCAAGATCCAATTAGATTAGATAAGAGCTCTATCCAATCTAACCTAAATCATATCATTTGTCTAGTCTTCTATTTGACCAAGTAAATGTGTTACCCTGTAGATCCACATCCATGAGATTTAAATCAGTAATGAAATCAACAAATTCATCCATAGCGATGGAAAAAGTAGAATTGTCCCCTTGCTTTTCCTCAGGATTTAAAGGAGAGTTAAAGTCTCCCATGATAAGTCAGTTTTCATTTTTATACTTACTTCTAAAGTCCTTTAGACCATTCCAAAGTTTCCTTCTCCCATTTACAGTATTAGGTGCATAAATGTTTGAAAGGATCCAAGTAAAATTATTATCAATAACATGTAATTTAACAACAAGATGGTTATTGGTGTCAGAAAGAATCATACTAATAATTTTTTTTTATCCCATATAGTGGTCAGGCCTCCTGAAGCTCCTTGAGAATCAACAGACAATAGTTTCCGATTTTATCCCAGAGAAATTCTTTTTAAAATTTTCAAGGACCTTAGAATTCATTTTGGTTTCCTGTAAGAGAAAAATACTAGGTCTACTTAGGACTCTTAACTCTTTGACTATTCTTTGTTTAGAGTTCCCATTTCATTTCTCTTATATTCCAGGAGATGATCTTCATCTAAGTGATATGAAGGATGATTTTTCTTGATGGCTCAATTAGATCTATGAGTCCCATATGAAAATATATTCCTTTGTTCTCTTTGTTTTGAGCTCCTTCTTTGAAGGTCTTCCTATTTTAGATCTACTTCCAAAATCTACTAGCCTTCTAGTAGATGATATAGTTGTTCTGGATGTTGCAGCTCCCCAGTTATCAATTTTCTTTTTTTTAATCATTATATAGCGTATTCGGGATCTTCTCAAATCCCTTTATTCTTTTATTTTCCCTAAAGCTAACCTCTATAAATCCACTAGTTAAATCAGAATATCCGTCAAAGATTATGTTTACCCTGAGTGGTGCATAACATCACCCTCCTCTTTTTCTCCCTTTTCCTGAATCTCAGGAGGCTGAGAAGTTGCTAGTTTTTTACTTGAAAGAGGGTTCCCATATTTAGGCGATAGGTTTTCTATCAGAGAAAAAAATTCCCTTATGGGGAAGTCTATTTATTTATATTATTTTTCCTCATTCATTTCTTCCTCAATGATATATAGAGGATCAGAGTGATCACTCTTTGTCCCTTTTGTCCTTGAATCAGATCTATACTCATTATCTCGATCCTTAGATATAAGATTAAATTTTATAGTACCAATCTATTCATTAACCTCCATAACCACCTTTACTTGTGTCTGTATTGCTATATCCTCTTTTGTGATTAGGGGTACTATTGCCAATCCTGGCGCTGGAGTTTTAGGGTGCTAGAGTTTCCTACAAACCAAAGGTTTCTTTATTGGAGTTTGAAACCCCTTTCTACCTTTATTTTATTCATCTCTGGTTGGTTTAAATAAATCCCTTCCATTTTCGTTGGTTCCCTATTTTTTTCATAACCCTCTGTAGGGATCCTGATCTCATTCTCATTCCTCATTTCTTGTTCCTTTTTTAGGACTTCATCAAAGATATCATTTTTTTCCATCATATATCCCTGAGATGTATATTTGTTTGGACATCTTCTGATGAAGTGTCTTATGCGATGAAATTTATTGCATCTCAAATGAAGGGTTTCATATTCAATATTTTGATGTCATGTACCATACTTTGACTGCAAAATGATGTGTTATGGTAGTTCATGTTCCATTTCAAAATAAATACAGAATCTAGCAAAGGCCAGTCTAGATCTGTTCCTCGTTGGTCCATCTAGCCCAATAAATGTGTTGTTATGAGATAAATAAAACATAAAATGATGGTAATAAATGAATTTTTAAGAGATATTCTACAAAAATTAACCGATATTTATATATTTTTATGAGATAGATTAAAAAACAAACCAATTATTTTATATTTATTAATCAACACAATATTAACAAGTAAACTCAATCAAGCTCAGTATTCATGGAAATGTGTTGTTATGATAAAATACAAGTCACAATTCTTTTTGTATATAATGATGGTAATAAATCCATTATTATGAAATAGACTAAAAAAACCAATATGAATGAATATTTATGAGAAAGACTAAAAAAGAAAATAAATTTATCTATATATATTAATCAACATAATAGTATAAAATACACTCAATCAAGTTCAGTAATTTATTTTTAAATGTTTCCAAAGATTGATGTAAATTTATGTGTGGAATGATATGATTTAACCATGTATATAAATGTGTGAAAACATTTATATCAGAATGCATTGTGCCATCAAATTTCCAGCTAGAAGGCAATCCAAATAAAAGCACCTCAGTTCTGTCATGAACAAAACATTTTGTTTCACCTTTGAACAATATGTTTTCTGCTCTATATATTTGGGTGTACTTGTTGAGAACCTTTTGCATTTTTTTTTGTAAAATGGCACAATATTCCCCTTCTAAAATCTTAAAAATTTGTTACTAATTCCACACTCCGATATGCCCCAGTAAAAAAAGAATTTAATATTTCCTAGCCAATTTTTTAAAAAATGAAGGCATGTTGTTCTCTTGAATGAAGGTATGTAAACCACAATCTAATATCAAAATGTTGTCATGCTATCCTTAACAATTCAGGGCAAAAAGTACTACTGAAGTATTGGTAGCATGCATATGTAAATTCTAGTTGTATGGTTAACAATTTAAATTCAGAAATCCCTTGAACTCCAAAGAGAAATTCTTCTACCCCCAAAACCAATAACTTCTTTCCATGTGGAGCAAGATCTAAAAAACCAACAAATAACACAATTTTTTTTCAATAAATTAAATCATAGTTTATAGTATTTAATTTTATTGATATACTTTTTTTGTCAAAACATATCAATGCTAATTTTGAGAATTAAATGGTAATAAATATCAATAACATCCTAAGAATTATATAATAATCACATGATATGGATGAAATGTGAAAAAGAACTACAAAATTGTAATAAACACATTTTGAGCATTAAATAATAATAACTATCAATAACACCCTAAGCATTATATAATGATCACATCATATGGAAAATTGGAAAAAAAACTATACAAAATTGTAATAAACACAATTTTATATATTGGTTTGTTTAACTGTTGTCTGAAGTAGAGAACATTCCTGTAAGAAGTCTCTTACATCATCTACAACCCTATCAAGGTTATTTCTACAAACAACATTAACATAAGCCACTTATTATTTTAAAATTCTTTTTCAGAAACCTTTGGAGACACCAAAAAATTACCTATGACAACTACTTTGTTGATTACATTAACTACAACCATAGTTTCAAATTTGTATGGAAATTCTGGTGTTTTCTTAAATTTTAATAAATTTGTCTCCTTTTTTTGTAGTGCTTCATACCCCAAAAAAACAAAGGATGAATGCCCACATTAATTAGTGTAACACTTTCATTGCTAGGTTTTCTAAATTTTCATCTATATCCAATGTAGAACAAAATGTTATTCAATGAAACTCTCCAAATATAACAACTAGAAATTGGGCAATAGACATTCAAGGTTGAATGTGCTTGTTGTTCAATTGAAATGTATTTTCCTTTTAGAAGTATGATTTTGAGCTAACAATTCTTCTAATTCAAGAACAAGAAATTTATTTGGAGGCATTGTAAAAAAATAATGTTAAAACCTCACTATTAACTTATATATATTTCAAATACAATAATAATATTTCACAAAATATTTTTACCTATTTCTTTACATATAGTTATTGGTTGTATATTTTCTCTAGATGTATCTATGCCTAAGAATTATAATTAGGATATGTTTATAAAATTGATTACCAACTAATATTGAAAAGTAAAAAAATAATTAATTCTTAAATATTAATGTATACCTGTTTATGAGACAACTGTCATAATTGATGGTGTATGGTTTGATATAGCTTCAATATTAATCACCATCAGTTGCATGTTTTGTTGGGAAACTTCTTGTTGGCTAGATGGCATCATGATTTTTTCAGGAATAATATCTTCCTCTAATGGATTACCCTCATGGCTTGCACTTTGTTCTCAACTCATAATTTTTTGTAAGGGCTCAACAGTTTCTTCCAATGATCATAAATACTTATAATGTAAAGTCAATATTGTAAAGAATGGAAAATTATCAATTATCAATTAAATAAAAGGTAGTTCCCATTCTCACATAATTAATCACTATAATACATGTTCGATCTTGTATTGACTAGGCAGATACATGTTCTCATTTAAGAATCATATAAGAAGAATATATATTACATAAGAACTAGCATCTACCCATTTACGATAAACTTGATTATTTTTATGAGAAATATGTTAATAATATGTATGTCTAAAGCAGTGCCTAAATCACTTGAAATATATCACCAAGGTTATAATGATCTAAAGAATACATTTTATTTTTCTAATTAACATTTTTCTCTAGGTCTAGTACTCTTCAAAACTTGAAATTTAAAGAGGGGTCAAGCCTTATGAATTTTTTCTTATTTAGTTCTCTTTAATTATCCACAATTGTATTATATTGGCTGGACTATCCCTAGTGGAGCCAAGTGTTACACTACATACCCTCAAGATGGATCAAGCCTTATGTAGTTTGCCTTTTTATAAGGGACATTCCCCATTCCCATATAATCTATAGAGGTATTCAAATGATTATGTTCAATATTATACTGAATGTGTGGATGCATGTTCTCCAATAGGAATCATAGATGAAGAATATATGATTTCTATATGACAATGGGTATATTACCATTCAATACAATAAATATTGAACTTAATCATTTCAATACGTCTATAAAGGAAGTGTGAAAGGGAAACTTATTTTCCATATTCTTCTTCTTTCATTGGTAAATGAGAATGGGCATATGCCCATTCAATACATGGTAAAAAAATTTGTTTGTATGAGACCAAGGAAATTATTAGTCATATCTAGACCACCATGAAAACATATTGTTATAAAACATATCCATATCGAGGGAAATTTAGAGCAAGCTTATCCACGCAATAATGGAAATATTAATGGCAATCATTAATGATTTCAAATGAAGTGGAGTTCCTGATGTTTTCAAAGGAAATAGAATTCTTGGGAATGGGAAGATTCACCAAAATGTTATTGTAAGTGATCTATCTATTTGATTATTTTTTATTCGTTTGATTTTGGGATCTATCTCTTTCGTTGGAATGTTTTGGCTTGTGAAGCAAAAGATATTGGAAATTTCTGCAAAACACCAATACGTTCATAAGCATGAATGTTTCTAACTCTTCCCATGAAGAATATCATTTGGTTTTCTTTCTCTTACAAGGTGGAGAACTCCCCATTATAAAACAAAGTAATATTTATCTCTTCATGTCAATCCCATTCACAAATAAATAATAGATATAAAATTTACTTTTTTTTAGAATGGGAAGTTATGCATTCTCACATCCTTACCTTGTTTTATAATTCGAATTTGGGCATTATCACAACCCTTATAGATAGAGAATATTGCTTGTGTAAGAATGTTTTTAATGGAAACAAGCTCATTCTCATACATACAAACATATTTTATCTTTTAATCATTTATACTTGTATTATACTAGCTAGCTTATCCATGATAGAGCCAAGTGTTGCATTGCATACCCTCTATAGGGATCAATCCTTACGTAGTTCTCATCATATATATATATGCACAATTATACATTTTTAGAATGCATTGTGAGAATGAGAAGTGTGTTTTGATAAACAATATTTAATTTAATCATTTTAATACCTCTCATATAGTAATATTAAACTTCATCATGCTAATACCTCTCAGATAGGAATCAATTAAATAATAGAGATAAAATTTACTTTGTTTTAGAATGGGAATTTGTGAATTCTCACAACCTTACCTTATTTTAGAATGGGAAGTTGTGCATTCTCATATCCTTTATAGATAGAGAATATTTATTGGGTAAGAATGTTTATAATGGGCACAAGCTCATTCTCATACAAACAAACACTACTTTGTTTTAGAATGAAAAGTTTTTCATTCTCACAATCTTTATAGAAATATTCTTTTGTAAGAATGTTTATAATGGGCACAAGCCCATTCTCATACAAAAAAAACAATTTTTTTCTTGTAATTATTGATAAGTGTATTATACTAGCTAGACTATCCCTGACAAATCAAGTGCTACACTACATATCCTTGCGAGGGATCAAGTCTTATGTAGTTTTAATCATACTATATATGTATATCTATATATATTTATAATGTTTTGTGAGAATGGTAAGTGTGTTTGTACAAGAAATATTGAACTTAATCATTTTAATACTTCTAATTTTTTTGAAACAAATTTAATTTTTTCCCTTTTTTTCTTCTATGATATCTATATGTGAATGGTCATATACGCAAGCAATGTTGCACTTAATAATTTTTATAAATCTATAAAAAATTATGATCTAATGGAGAAACTTTAACTCTATTATTCTAATTAAAATTCTAACTTTTTTTTACATATATTCTATAATATGAAAAGAACTTAGGAGAAAACCATATGAAGGATGTACATATTAATATTAGAACAAAGTAAACATTGTTAAGAATTAACGTATAAACAATGACTATAAAGAAAAGAACACAAAAATCATAGATGTTATTTACTTGGAGGCGTAGTTAGACATTTATACTATTGTTGGATCGTGATCTCTTACTTATGATTCTCCACCATAAATATAAGTGAATACCTCTTTGTATTATGTTTTTCCTTTAATGCATTTGTCCCAGTATATAATATTAATACATGGGATGCATTATTGTTGCAGCTCTCAATCATGTGCTCCCAAAAATTCACTAATCTCTCATATTTGAAAGGATTTTCAAGGATGGAAACTCCAATTTCATTCGGGTTAAAAATATCCAAGGGCTCTAAATGTTACCAATCTAGATCCATTTTCACATCTTCCACCTCCATAGAGATTAAATTATGAATACCATATATAGTAAAAATCACTGACATCCCTTGAAATGCATGTTCTACATTCAAAATTCTATAACATCCTTATAAAATCATTGGAATATCAAATAAGCTAGCTTGTAATGCTAGAAGTATAAAGATGCATACATAACTCATTTTACTACACCCAATGACACTCAGAAGCTCAATAATATCATTTTTTGAGGAAATACTCATAGGATTACAAAAATCAATAATTACGAATTCCACAATGAGTGGCTGTAAACAGAATGTTAAACCTCTTAATGTTCTACTAAGAAAAAAAATGATAACAACATTGACAACTGAATTCATATTTATCTGACATCCTTGGTTGAGATTTTGTATTAGTTGTAGTCACATACAATTCAAGTAGTTCAATAGCATTTTTTGAATACTTTGGTAAATTTATTTCCCCTAATGGTGTTTTTTTCCTTTTCAATTTTTTCTTTTCTTCTCTAAGATCTTGACATAGTTGAGCAAAATACGACTCATGGATGGAAAAAATTTCAATCACATTTAATGCATTGCATCCTATAAGAGAAAGGTATTATGGAAATCTTATAAACATATAAGACATAACTTTAGATCTTTTTTCTCTACTCTACTTTACTCTTTCGCAGTAATCTTTTAGAAACATTGCATTAACACCATACTCTTCTCTGAACCAAAATTCACCACTAATTCATTCATCTACAAGGACATCTAATTCTTCACCTGTCATACCTTTTGTGCATCTGAATAGTCCTGTTGTAAGAAGATCTAATGAATTTACCTTGAAATCCGGTTCTATAGCATTTTGGGGCTACAAGGAAACCCACCATGGTAAAACAATTGAAAACTAAAACCCACTTATCCCAAATTTCATCTGGGAGTACAAGAAATGAAATTTTATGATTCAAACTTTCCATTTTTCCCTTCTAAATAATAAAACCAAATTTCCTTTCGAATGATTGCATTTGAACATTAAAATAAATTTGATTAGTTTAGCATTCTATGAGAAATAATGTAAGTTAATTTTTATGAGAAAAAAAAATTAATACAATTTATAAATGCCTTCCATCTCTCTAACTTTTCGTGACCAGAACCAGGACGTTGTGTTCTCTTCTCTAAGATCCACCTTGACCTAGCTTAGTGAGTAAACAAATATTGTTTTCACCCATGTTTTGTTTTCCATATGCTGTAGCTAGGAAATACTGATTATTTGTTCTATTTTTTCTTTGGAAGATAGAATACAAGAATACCTTTGTTTAATTCTATCATGAACAGATGAAAAATTAGGATTTCCAGGCATTAGTTTTTGTGATTGAATTTTATATTGCCCATAAATAATATAGAAATGAGTTTCTATCTCATGAATTTCATGCTCAAACTCCATGTCAAAAATATCACCAGTAGATTTTTTGAAAGGAAGAAAAATTACATCCCGCTGAAGAGGTATCAGGTTGCACAACATAGAGTGCACAAGGAGACTGACACTTGCAAAATCAAGTGATCTGTATTGGTATTTTGTAGGAGATACATGGAAAGGACCAATATCAATTTTGAATGACTTTTTTTCAAATAAAAAAAGGTGGATTTCTTCAGATAACGTAGATTGAAGTTTTTAAATTGAGTTTGAGCTTGTTTTTATAATGTTTTCTCTTTTACAGATTCACTTCACCGCTTGAAAGTGTGATTCTAAAATGTGTTTTTCCATATTAGATAGTTTTTTTCTCCTGAGAATGGTAAACATTTTTTAATTTGAATTACAATGGCCCACTTACTTATCCATATTTAGGCGGTGGGAGGTAGATGAAGTGAATGCATATTGATATAGCATTTTGAATACAGTGACAATTCTTGCCAAAATAGCTTCAATATTAAGCACACCACTCTTGTCCCCTTTAGCATATGGCTCAATTTTCCAACCATAACTATAACATTAATCTTTTTATTTTTTGATAACCTTTCCATGCCATATTTTTTGTAAAGAGAAACTTGTAATTCCATTTTATGTAGTGAGCATGTTCTTGATGTGTTGTCCACTTTTTCCACTTGAAGAGATATAATTGTATTGGTTGTACACTTTATGATCACAATAATGCCAATTTGTGTGTGTTTGTCTCCCAAGGAATGAAACAACCACGTATCATTTTAATAATTATCAGGGGTGTGAAACAACCACGTATCATTTTAATAATTATCAGGGGTGTGAAATTCAATGAACCATTCAACTTTCAACTTCCCATTTTAAACTCTATTCTTTTTCTATGTTTTCATCTACCCACGATAATTTTGTTTGTTTGTATTGAATTATAAGATGCCTATTCTCATGTGATATAATTTTTTGTTTATATTCATCTAATACATATCAAAATTTTCAAAAAATTTACATTTTTAATAAAAGAAACAAGTTGTGCTAACGTGCAACTTCCCATTTCAAACTCTATTCTTTTTCTATGACTGCATCTATCCATGATAAAATTGTGTGTTTGTATTGAATGGGAAGATGCCCATTCACATGTGATATAATTGTTTGTTTATATTGAATGTGTCGATTCCCATTCTCATGTAACATAACTATTAAAATAAGAATAAAGATAAAATTAAGTTAACTTTCAATTCATAATTTTCTAGACTTATTAGAATGGGCAAGTAAAGTGAAAAAATCAACTTTTTTTATAATGGACAGATGCCCATTCCCATATAGGAATCATGGAAAAAGAAGAATAGAGATTAGAGATATTAAAATGATATGATCATTCCCATGTAGGAATCATGGAAGAAGAAGAATATAGATTAGAGGTATTAAAATGAATGTAATTAATTTATTATAGAAGGACAGATGGCCGTTTATGTTACTTTTACTTTGTCTAATTTGCTAGTTTCAGAGTTTCAAAAAATATTTGACGAAATTTTTTATGCTACTTATACTCTCTCCACTTTATTTTTTCATCCTTTCCACTTTAAAATGGAATATGCCCATCCTCACATAGAATCAATAAATAAAGAATAAAGATAAATCTACTCATTCTCATGTATAACTAATAGAAATCTCTTGTATATCTAATTTAATACAGGAAAAATAGAGATAATTTTAAGCTGAACATATTATATTTACATTCTTTAAACATGGGAAGGTTATTCTCATACAAACAAACATTGTTTGTTTTGTAATAATTTATAAATTGTCTCCATATATACATATATTATCTATATTTTTATATGGTTAATATGATCATAGTAAATTTTATCTATATTATTCTTATGTGATTCAAATTATTTTTATGTCTATTCTTATTTTGTGATTCAAATTATTTTATCGCTACTCTATTTATGTGTTTATAATTGTATCATATTGGTTGGACTATCCTTGGCCGAGCCAAGTGCTGCACTACATACCCTTTATAGATATCAAACCTTATGTAGTTCTCATCATATTAAAGACCGTAGTAATAGAAGTGAAGCATTAAGATAATAATAGAAGTGATTAATTTCCTCCTGAAGATGTAATTCAAGCACATAATGGTGTTGCATTACCAAACATCAACATGAATCACATATTCAGGATTAAATGATAAACTTCCACTGTGACTACTGGTTGAATATTCCTTGTTGAAGAAATGATTAGGTCCTCATGTTTTCATGTACCCCATCATGAAATTTGCACAAAATGGGAAATCATGAATATCTCAAGTTCTTGTTTATAATTATATCGTTCTAGTTGTGGTAATAGATTCATATATATTAGATGTTTAGAATGGGCATATTATGCCCTACATACCCTCTAGAGGGATCAAACCTTATGTAGTTCTCATATTATAATATAGACATATATATATCCATTCACATTTGGGAAGCATAAAATAAGAATAGATGTTTTGAATAGGTGTATGCCCATTATCATATAAAAATTATAGAATAGAATTGGAAGATGTGCCTTGTGACAATTTCAAAAAGATTTGAAGAAAATGTTTATGCTACTTTTACTCTCTCTACTTTATTTGTTCATCCTTTTAGCTTTAAAAGGTAAGATTCCCATTCTCATACATATCTAATAGAAGAAGAATAGAGATAGTTTTTCTCATTCTTGTGTATAAATAATAGAAATATCTTATATATCTAATATAATAAGATTATAGAAAATTTTAAGTTCAACAAATTATATTTACTTTCTTTTAACATGGGAAGGAATGGGAAGCAGTGCATTGTGATAGCCTTTATAGAAGGTGTGCACATTTATAATGGTCACAAGCTCATTTTGATACACACAAGCATTGTTTGTGTTGAAGTAATTAGTATTATTGTATTACACTAGTTGGACTATCCTTGGCAGAGTGATGTATTGCACTACATACCCACAAGAGGGATCAATCCTTATGTAGTTCTATTATTTTGTTTATAATTGTATCATTTTGGCTAGACTAACCTTTGTGGAGCCAAGTACAGGCACCACCAAGTGCTACACTACATACCCGTGAGAGGGATCAAGCCTTATGTAGTAATATTATTTTGTTTATAATTGTATCATTTTGGCTGGACTAACCTTGTTGGAGCCAAGTATATACACCATCAAGTGTTGCACTACACACCCATGAGAGGGATCAAACCTTATGTAGTTGCTATTATTTTGTTTATAACTATATCATTTTGGTTGGACTAACCTTGGTGGAGCCAAGTACAGGCACTGCAAAGTGATGCACTACATACCCGCAAGAGGGATCAAGCCTTATGTAGTTCTATTATTTGTGTTTGTAACTATATCATTTTGGTTGGACTAACCTTAGTGAAGCTAAGTACAAGCACCACAAAGTGATGTACTACATACCCATGAAGAGGGATCAAGCCTTATCTAGTTCTATTTTTTTAGAATGGGCGGGAAATATTAAACTTAATCATTTTGGTTGGAATACACATTACATCTCTTTGTTTATATTTGTCTCATTTTGGCTGTTATTATTTTGTTTTAAAATCGAAAGATGCTCATTCTTATATCATGCAGTTCTATTATTTTGTTTTACAATGGGTCGATGCCTATTATCTACCCATTGTCATGTAGGAATCACTAAAATATATTGTTTACTACAATGACATCTACCCATCCTCATATTAAGTAGTTCTATTATTATTATTTAGAATGGGAAGATGCCCATTGTCATTTATTATTAAAATAAATTGTTTCTCATATTATATATATTTAACATCATTTATTTAATAATTAAAGGTATTTTTTTAAAAACATGTCTTTGACCTCTCATTGGAGGGAATTATTTACCATTGTTTATTATTAATAAAACGTAATTCTTTTAAAACACGTCTTTGACCACTTGTTGGAGGGAAAGTGAGATAGTGTTTTTGTTTTGTAATTATTAATAATTGTATTATACTAGCTCGACTATCCCTAGCAGAGCCAAGTGTTGCACTACATAACCTAGAGAGTGATCAAGCCTTATGTAGTTCTCAGTTCTCATCTTACTCTCTCTCTCTCTCTCTCTATATATATATATATATATATATATATGTATTTATATTTATGTATGTATGTATGTATCCATTCACATTTAGAAAACATAGAAGAATAATATATTTTTTGAACTGGCATATGGCCATTCTCATATAAGAATTACATAAGATAGAATGGGAATTTGTGCATTGTTACAATATTTTTTTTTTATTTGTAATTATTAATAATTATATTATACTAGTTGGACTATCCTTGGTAGAGCCAAGTGCTACACTACATACCCTCAAGAGGGATCAAGCCTTATGTAGTTCTCAGTTCTCATCTTACAATATATGTATGTATATATCAATTCACATTTAGAAAACATAGAATAATAATAGATATTTTGAATTGGAATATGACAATTCTCATATAAGAATTAAAAAATATAGAATGAGAATTTGTGCATTGTGAAAGTAATAGACATAGGATGGGAAATTGTGCATTGTAATGGTAAAAAAATTTGTAATTATTAATAATTTTATTATACTAGTTGGACTATTCCTAGAAAATATAAGTGTTTTACTAAATACCCTGGAGAGGGATCAATCCTTATGTAGTTCTCAGTTCTCATCTTGTTGTGTGTGTGTGTGTGTAAATATCAATTCACATTTAGAAAACATAGAAGAATAATAGATATTTTGAATTGGCATATGACCATTCTCGTATAAGAATTACATAAGATAGGATGGGAATCTTTGTAATATGACAGTAACATATACAGGATGGGAATTTGTGCATTGTGATAATAATAATAAAAAATTGTAATTATTAATAATTATATTATACTAGTTAGACTATCTCTGGCATAGCCAAGTGTTCCACTACATACCCTTGAGAGGGATCAAACCTTATGTAGTTCTTAGTTCTCTGTTGGTACCTATTTGTGTCCGTCCTATTTTTCTAAAAAAATAACCTGTTTAGTGGACCCTCTTCCCAAAGAAGTAAGGAATGAGAGTTAGTTTTGGCTTTTATTTTCCTTATCTGGGATCATGCTTTAATAATGGAATGGTTAGGAGTGCCATGGTCCTATCAATTCTATGAAGGTCCTCAAAATTTTACATGTTTAAGTTATGACATACATGGTTTTTTCATTGCAACGCTGGGACTTCGGGTGTGTTTTGTAAAATGAAAATATAGTGTGGATGGTGCAGTTTTCCCCCGAAGCCTGAAAAATTAAACTATCTTTGTAATTTATGTGGGCCAGCCCGAAAACACACTCCAAATCTCTGTGGAACTCTGACCCAGGTTACATCTTCCGTAGTGGGATAAAAAAGTGTTGCATACTTTTGGGTTACATTGGGGAATGTGCACAAGGAACAACTTGACCTCAACATCCGAGATGGGATTCTTACCAGGTTTATAAAGTGAATAACATCTTGGATCTAGGGGCCCAATTCTCCATTTAATTTTTTATGACATGGTTTGGGTATCTTTTCCTGGGCCCAACTATCTAGCTGAAACAGAGAGAAGTAAAGAAACTTACGCTATCCCAGGTTCTGAGGGTGAAATAAGATAATGAATGCCTACATTTTCTCCATTGATTTTGTGAAGAGTGTGAGTAAAGTGTAAAATTTAGGCATGAGACAAAATTTTCTATTTTCAAGGTTGCTCATGTTGTAAGGAAGAGAAAATAAGTAACTACAAGATTAACCTTAATTATTTTTAGACATGGCATGAATTTTAAAAGAGAAAGGTTGCTCAAAGAAATGAATACATTAAACAAAATGGGGTTCTATTTCAGGGGCCCCTGCCCTCGTAAAATATATACATATTGATATATGGTGTTATCAAACATGGATTGGATGACAAAGGTAAAAGACATAAGTATCAGACTTTTATAGGCTCATCATCACTTAGAAGCTCTAGAACATGTTTCAATAAGTCATCCATGTGCCGAATAAAGTCATCATGGGATATCGTACAAAAGATGAACTGGATTTTAGATACCAAGCTCCGCAGCATGCCCATTTCTAGAAGCACCTCAGTCCCAAAGTGTGGCCCATTCATCAACTGGACAAAGTCTTCTTTCCTTTTAAGGGAGTTTACCCATTTAGGTAGGAAATTCCCCCCTCTTATATATGCTTTTGTCTTCACACCTAAGGAGAGATGAGACATAGGGAAATGAGGAATCTTATTAGTAGAGTGTTCCCTCGTAGTTATCCTTTTCTTAAGGGGAAAAACTTGAATACCCATCATGGACCGTATTTCAGTAAGAGAAACCTCTAAATTTGTCATACTCTTCTCTTTTGTATTCTCTTGTATATTTGGGGTTTTCTCATCCCTATGAGGGGTGAGCAAGAGGCTAGGCACTATGATTTCTATGGTCATATTAAGGGGTTAGTTTTAATCCCTATTCACACACCAATAATCATTATTGAGAGAAGGGCAGTAGTGAAGCCAACAATATTTAAATTGCTTCGTGTCCACCTAGTATTAGATGAAAATGAAGAATTTGTAAAATGGGAAAGGAAGGGCACAATTCTGTGAGGCACTACAAGATAACTGAAAGAATGCCCTCTAATGAATAAATATTGGGAGGACCGACCCTGGTATCAAGTATGATAAAAATATGATGAAGAAGAGCCTCATTTGGACCATTCAGTTGGAAACACTCACTTAAATGGGTGAGTTTCATGGGAGGAATATTTAAATCTAGAGTTGAAGAAGACATGGAAATAATAAAGTTGATCGAAAAATAGAAAGAAAATGACTCTGAAAAGGATATGTGACAAATGGAAGGATGGTATACCACTTAAATAGGCATGACACTATCACTGAGGTGGTAAAAGACATCATTTCAATATTAATACCATATCCCATTAATATTTATAAGTACATGTGAGGTTTAAATAAAAATCACCTATTTATGTGGAATGTGTCTTCGGAGAGTGATTAAAGGTCTGTGCTTTTCAAAAAATGTCTTGTCACATTAAATTATTTTGCCACATCATGCTCATACACATGTGGAAATTATAACTATTAAATGTGACATCACGTGTAAAATATTTGGATGTGTCATGATGACGTATGAAATACACGGTGGCATTTGGCAAAATATGTGGTCATTTGTGAGTAATCACTTGTAGTTTTATGATGGCCTCGAACATTTGATGGTAGTTACAGTTTCTTTGAGTATCTGAGGAATATGCTCTAAAAACCTATAAAGATAAGGTGATATATAAAAGTAAGAGGGGTTTTAAAAAAGGAGGCTCTTATGAGGGTATTTTTTAGTAAGGGAAAAAAAGGGCGGGAGGATCTTGGGGGAAAAGGATTTTGGTGGGAATTTATAGAGGCATTGCGAACCAGAAGGAAGGACTATGTTATGATGAATATTTTTTCTCTATGTGACCCAATTATCATGAATTTATGTTAAGATGATTGCATGTGTATAGTCATTAATGGGTTTTGAGAGCATTAATATATGTTTCCCTTGTATTTTCCTAAGTTTAATGGTTTTCTCCTAATGAATTCATCTAGATTCATGAAATTTCCTTATTTTGTTGTAAAATGAGGGTGATGTGTCTTTTTGTTGTAATTTTATGAGAATCATGGTTGTAAATCAATTTTAAACATATATTGCACTTTCTTATATCTCATATAGAAAGGGTGTGAGTATTTGATGTTTTTATGGGGGTACCTAAAAACTTCACTTCTAAAGCCTATAAAAATCTCCCTGTGGGCTAAGTAGGATTTGGGGGTATGACTTGTAATTTCTTGAGGGTCCCTTGATCCATACTATTTAGCATGATTCTGCATGAGATGATCCTTCCTTAGGTGTACCAATATGGATTGTTAGGAATTTAGATCTTGATTTTCCCAGAGATTTCCATGCAGACCAACTTCCTACAAGGGGCTCATTCATTTTCTTCACTAGTATTCATGTAGTAATAAGGATAGACGACAGTTGGAATTTTTTCTAGAATTCCCCCCATTTCCCTTTAAGGATCTTTCCCTTTTTCCCTCCATTCTATCAAAATACCTCTTATCCCTACTAAAAATATAAATAACTTTAAAAAAAAATCCTAACTCACTGTGCAGGTCCCAGATTTCCTTTCTTATATTCAACTGAGTTTCCTGAGAGAACACATTATCAACTCATATATCTTGCATGTTCTCACCCCCGATCTAAATTCCCTCATCACCAACCCATATATAACTTATGCAATAAACTTTGGGATGAAATTGTGGGTCAGAAAAACACTACCCCTAGTGGTCTGTATCGAGTCCTTGGGTGTTATAACCTCTAGTGACCACTCTTTTGAGTGAATGCTATATTTAGTGGCTACACCTAGTTATGATATATTCCTAGCAAATTCCCAAAAACATCACCCCGAATCCACACCTAAACCTCCATGTTCCCCTCACCGCATTCCCAGTTCCTCTCACCCTGACTTAGGTAGAGTAAAAAGTAGCAGGGATTACAACCACACCCTTTGTTCAGGTACCTCCCCATCACTCCCATGGGAAGGGTAGATGGGCGACCAGAGGGAGATATTCCCCCATCTACAAGACAACATCTCGCGATGGTCCCCCACCATTTCCTGCCCCCCCTGCACATCTGTAATTCCCCTTCCCCTTCCCCCAGGGTGTAAATCTAGGAGCCAACATTCTCATCTTATAATGTATATGTATATATCCATTCATATTTAGCAAACATAAAATAATAAAAAATATTTTGAATTGGCATATGACCATTCTCATATAAGAATTACATAAGATAGAATGAGAATTTTTGCATTGTGACGGTAACATATATAGGATGGGAAGTTGTGTATTATAACGATAAATTTTTTTATTTTGTAATTATTAATAATTATAATATACTAGTTGGACTATCCGTGACAAAGCCAAGTGTTGCACTACATACCCTTGAGAGGGATCAAGCCTTATGTATTTCTCATCTTACTATATATATATACATACATATATACATACATATATATATATATATATATATATATATATATATATATATATATATATATATGGGTTTTGATAATGGGTTAATATGTTGATGTTTAAATTTATATTTGTTTTGGACCATTTCCACAGCAAGACCACCATGCAAATATATCGTTTACCACCATTTTCTTATAAATGAAAATAACCTAAACAATGGTTATCCTTAAATAGAGATGACGATTATTTATACATGTGATTGGAATTAAACAAGAACAATAATTTAGCTAATTTAACATAATATAGAAACTTAAGTTAAGTAATTGTAGGGTTAAAAATTAGCAGTGACCAAAAAAGGAAACATGTAGAGATAAAAATACAAAATGCATATTTAATTTGCCAAAAAATATAGTAGAAGAACTAACAGTACAAATTAGTGGCCATAAGAAATATTGATTAGCTCTTCTTTGACATTAGAAAATGAGAAGGAAGAACTCATAGAGATACCCCGAGTAGCCATATAATGACTACCACCACTAGCAGTGGAAATATTTAACAAGAATGTGTAGGTGGGATGCAACAACTCTTGCAATGCCAAAACACTAGAAAAATCCTAAACGATAGGAACATGAATCTATGTTAAATCAATAGTTATACGAATATGGAGAGGCATTCGGTTTGGGTCCTTTGATGTAAAATATTCTAAGATAGCCTGTATGAATTGGGTGAGGCATCAGTCCCTCTCTGCCAAAGGTTCCACCAAAGAATGATGGATCTAACTAGATTCCACATAAATATAGACAAACATGGACAAAGTGCTGAGATTACAATGCTCGAGTTCTTCATCCAAACCAACCCTATGTGAGGGCAAGATAAAAAATAGGAACTAGTAGGAAATTCCAAATTGTTACGAATAACTAGAAGTATATTGGAAACAAACACTGAGGCAATGTCTAATTTGACCCAAGCTCTATTTGAATCATAAAAATCAACATCACCTAGAACATTTTCAATGGCTTCACACACAGACATCAAATCAAACCTGAAAAATTTTCTTGAGACGTGACTGATAAATGGAATTGAAGAAATCCATTTATTTTTTATCACTTCGCAAAAAAATGGCAGGAAGAGAGGGAGCATCCATGACTTAAAAATAAATGCACATTAGCCAATGTCATTGACCACCTAATATACAGATGCCCATATATTGTCATTTTAGTGCTTCTATGGTAATCATATCTAATTGTACAATACATGATGCTATTGGAGAGATATAATTTACTTTTTCTTTTTTTAAGAATGGGCAGTTGCCCATTCTCTCATACAAACAAATTTTGAACCTTTTTTTCATTTTTTATGGAATAAAATTGTATCCTTTTTAGCTAGACTAACCTTGGTGGAGCCAATTTCTTTCTTGATCAGGTGCTACACTACATACCCTTGAGTGGGATCAATCCTTATGTAGTTCTATTATTTTGTTTTAGGAATGGGCATCTCATCTCCACAAAGTGTTGCACTACATTCCCTTAGGTAGATGATCATTATCATATTATTTAGTTCTATTTATTTTTTTAGAAATGGAAAATTCCCATTCCGCAACCATTCTCATATAGGAGTAATAATTAGAATAGGAATTATCTCATTCGCTAGTCATTCTAACATTTTGTTTTGTCCATATTTTTGGTCAGTTCTATTGGAATATTTAGAAATATGTGCATTTTTCCATCCTCGAGTAAACAAACATTTATTATTGGGTTCTCCCACATTTTACATGGAAGGAGGACCGTTGCAATGTAAGAAGGACCATATTAGAAGAAGAATTATAGTGTAAAAACATTCTAACAACCTTTAAAGAGTTAATAATTGTGTCATATTGATTGGACTATCCTTGGTGAAGCCTAATGCTACACTACATACCCTTAAAGGAGGATCAAGCCTCTATCTCTAATTTTTGTTTATTCTTTCACTTTTGATCTCTCTCTCTTTTCATGAAGAATATGAAGGAAATTTCTTTAGAATCAAAAATGAATATTTCTAACTCTTCTCAATGTGAAGAATAACATTTGGTTTTCCTTCCATGGAAAAATGGGGGATAACACACTTCATCTTCATGTCATTCCGATTCGAGTAGATAGATGCCAATATATAGTTCACCTTATGCCTATTTTTCTCATTATTTCCTATATTAGAGTGGGCATATGCTCATTTCCTAAACATTATAATAGAAGAAATTTTGAAATATAATGTCATATGTTAATTCTAAACATTCTAATACTTGTAATATTAAACCTAGTATGTTTAGTACTTCTATATTACTCATATCTTGTCCACAATGCAAGATGTTAGTGGATAAATAAAATTTACTTAGTTTGTCTTTATTTAAGAATAGGCAGTTTCTCATTCTCTCATATAAGCAAACAAACATTTTTTTCAACTTATATTGAATATAATGTAAATTTTTTGATACAAAAATAATAATAAATTGATAGGAATTGAATGGGCATATGCCCATTGAATTATAATATGAGTAATAGAAGAAATTTATTGTCATTATAGTGCTTCTATGGTAATCATATCTAACTCTACAATACATGATGCTATTAGAGAGATAAAATATACTTTTTCTTTGTTTAAGAATGGGCAGTTGCCCTTTCTCTCATACAAACAAATTTCAAACATTTTTTTCATTTTTTATGGAATACAATGGTAGTGTTTTGGCTGTACTAACCCTGGCGGAGCAATTTTCTAGCTCAGATAGGTGTTGCACTGCATACCCTCGAGGGGGATCAAGCATTATGTAGTTCTATTATTTTATTTTAGAAATGGGCATCTTGGCTCCATAAAGTGATGCATTACATTCCCTTGGGCAGATTCCCATTCTCATATTATGTAGTTCTATTAATTTTGTTTAGAAATGGAAGATGCCCATTCTCCACCCATTCTTGTATTGGAGTAATAATGAGTATAGGCATTAGCTCGTTCTCTAGAAATTCTAACATTTGTTTTGGCCATATTTTTGGTCAGTTGTGTTGGACTATTTAGAAATATGGGCATTTATCCATCCTTGAACAAACAAAAAAATTTGTTGGGGTGTCCCACATTTTGCATGGAAGGAGGACATTTCTATGGAAGGAGAACCACATTAGAAGAATAATTATGGTGTAAAAACATTCTGACAGCCTTTGTGGAGTAATAGATTCAGAATAATATATGTTTAGAATGGGCATATTATGCTCTGCATACCCTCGACAGGGATCAAAACTTATGTATTTATCATATATATATATATATATATATATATATATATATATATATATTATTGTAATATGAGAATGGGCATATACCCATTCAAAATATATATTCTTCTTCTATGATTCCTAAATGTGAATAAATATATTACAATGTATATATATATATATATATATATATATATATATACATTGTAATATATTTATTCACATTTAGGAATCATAGAAGAAGAATATATATTTTTAATGGGCATATTCTCATTCTCATATAAAAATTATAGAAGAGAGAATTCGAAGATGTGCATTGTATGTTTTGTAATAATTTGTGAATCGTCTCCTTATGTGTGTGTGTGTGTGTGTGTGTGTGTGTGTGTGTGTGTGTGTGTATTTATACAGTTAATATGATCATATTAAATTTTATGTATATTCTTATTATGTGATTCAAGTTATTTGTTTGTCTATTCTTCTTTTGTGATTCAAATTATTTTATCTCTACTCTATTTTAATGTTTATAATTGTACATGTGAATGGAATAAAACAAGATCAATAATTTAGCTAATTTTATAAAACATGGAAACTTAAGATAAGTAATTGTAGGGCTAAAAAAAATTGGCGTTTAGTGATAGAAAGTAGTTGTGACAAAAAAAGGTAACACAAAGAGAGCATACTACTAAATACATATTTAATTTATTGAAAAATACCACAAAAAACTAATAGTCCTTATTAGTTGCCATCAATAATCTCGATTGGCTCTTCTTTGACATTAGCCAACAAGAAGGAAGAACCCTCATAGGTATTAAAATGATTATGTTCAATCTTGTATCCAATGAAAACTACCCAATCCCATATAGGAATCATAAAATAAGAATAAAGATAAATCTAATTCGTTTTCACTCTTATATTCTCACAGCCTTCATATAGTTTTTAAATTGAAACGCATGGTGTTGTGTCCCACTTGTTGTCCCAAAAATGCAAGTAGGGATGGTAAATGGGCGGTATCCAAGGTGGGTTCGCGCGAACACCCCGTTCGCGCGAACACTTTTTAGGAAAAGAGACACGTAGGCCATTATCTTGCCGCATGTCGCATTTGATTTAGGTTCGTGCGAACCACTCGTTCGCACGAATGTTGTTCGCATGAACCCCCCTGTTTATATAGTGGAGGCACTGCAGAGGAAATCATTTTCCTTCACCCCGCCTCCTTCGCATGAAGTTTGTGCCCACAACCGACCAGAGCCAAGAGCCCACCATACTAGACCCACCACACCAGCGAGCCCACCACACCAGCCGAGAGCCCACCACACCAGCGAGCCCACCAGCGATGAATCCCAGCAACGACACCCACCAATGATGAGCCTAGGTATGTTAGCCATTTCGATATTATAGTGGGCGAAAAAAATTGAAACCCATTTTTTAGCAAAATCGTAGCCATTAAAATACCATTTTTTGCAAAACCCTGGCTCGTTTTTTTGGTAAAACCCCATTTAAAATCTTAGCAAAACCCTAGCTTGTTTGAAGAACCCTAGCTCGTTTGATTTGCTGGTGTAATGTTTTATTAAATTTAAAATATACCTTCTATAGAATAATGGTGCTCTGAAGACTGTAATTTCTGCTCTAGTGATACATTAAATTTAAAACATACCTTCTGTAGAATAATGGTGCTCTGAAGACTGTAATTTCTGCTTGTATTAAAAACGGATATATTTGTAATGTACTCTGTTTTTTCCTTTTAGTCATTGATCCAATACTGTGGAGTTTGTCTCAGTCTATGTATCTTCATGAAGACTTGTATAGTGTGATTGCAAAGCTTACTTTGAGAGTTGATTGTGATTATTCTTTTTGATAACATGAGGAGGACCCAGAGAAATGATTCATTTGCGTTTGTGGGGGGATTTAAGTCATTGTTTTGAAGTGTGGATAATTAAAAATTACGGTATCCACGTAGTGAATTCTTCGTATCTGTACCCATCCGAAACATATCGGCTACTTAATCTAGACGTAGAGCTAGACCTTCTCACCAATCAGTAAGTCATGAGAGGTGGCTAATGCTACTGATTTTATTTATGTTGTTGGCATGGAAGCATCTAGTGAAGTTGCTGAATGTGCTATAAAATCCTCCTACCTACTTGGATATTTTTGTCTAACTAAGGGTCTCTGATACTGATGGTGTGCAGAGCACTACGTTTAAGGTATGTTCCAGAAATAGGCTTGAATGTGTACTTTTTGTAGGAAAATCTTGTCTCGATGAGCACAAATAGACCACCTGAAATGAATTGAAATCGTTGAGGCTTCTTGTCAAAAACCTGGGGGCTGCAAGCAACAGTGAACTACCAGCAACATCAGAAAAAATAAAATTAAAATTTAGATGCAGAAGAACATAAAATAAACATGATTTCATATCTAATTAATGCATCGCACATTAGTGTAGAGATGTAAATGGTTAGTAACAGTTGATACACTAATTGTAATGCTTCTTGCTATAGATATTGAACTAAGAGGAATGAGAAGAGCTGACTGTGCTAGACTATCCCTGGTCCAGAGGTAGGACAAAAATAATCAAGATTCTTGCTTCTGAATATGGTGCCATGCTCACAGTGCAATGGATATTAACTGTTGTTGCAATGAATGGAAGCTGGATCTAATTATATTATTAACACATACATTCATTTAAATATCATCAGAGAATTGCACATAATGCTACAAATTGTTCTAAGATGTTTTTCAAGAAGTGACTAAGAAGTTGGAGGGGACCTTAAGCCTAGCCGGAGTCTCTATCGGTAAAATTCTCAAGGAATGATGTAAGCGACAAAAGTCACATAAAGGAAGATTTAGATACAATGCCTATAAAATATGATATGAGATCATTGAGATGAGATGACATTTAAATATAGTCAGTAGGAGATGTGGCTACAGGTATGGCTTGAGTTACTATGGTTTTCTGCAATGCATAGTTGTTCTTTACAATGTTTAGTTGTGTGATGTGATGAATAAATAAAAATACAAGATGTTTACCATTCTCTTGATTCAAAAGATCTCTACAGAGTTTCAATAGTCAGATTTCAAGGAGAATGAAATTTCAAATTCCAATACCAAGTTCTAGATCATCATTCTTGCACCAAAGGGATCCAATAACTTTTTTTTTTAATACATTTCAGACATAGAAACAATCAACTGCAATGCTTACATGCCAATTGTTCAATATTTTTCAAGTAACCAAACAACGTAAATAACAGTGGCTTACATTCAAATGTTTGCTATTATTCAAACGTGCTTGAACTTCAATAGAAGACCCCTGTGTCAATGTATCTTCTTTGAAATAGGCCAAGGGTTCCCCAAATGGGTCACTGCGTAGATGCTTGTGACCTGATTTAATCTCTTGAGAAATTGCAAACCCATTTTTACAGGATGAGACATGATTTCCAAAGGATGGAGTATCCCATTTCAATTTCTTGGCCAACCAATTTAACTGTATAAACCAACCGTACCTACTTAGAGACCTGTTACATAGTATTATATCATTCCATGAATGTGATCAATGTTTTCCAGCCGGCTCAAATACATCTATGTGATGCCTCAATTTCCTCAAGTGTTTTCCCCTTAGTTTCAGGCACACAAAGTACTACAAATGTTAAGGTAAGAGCACTAAACAGAGCATACATCATAAATGTTCCTGCAGGGGACAAATCTTAAATTTTAGTTTGGAATCTTATACACATTTTATGTAAAAAAAACATCGTAAATGATATCATCGTAAATGGAATCCATCCTAGGTGCTCCCAAACAGAGTTTATGACCAGGATACAGACATACCTGTAGAGCTCCACTCTAGGTGAAATCTCTTGAGAAATTGCAAACCCATTTTTACAGGATGCATGATTTCCAACCCAACTGGCCAAAGTTTGCTAGACTATCCAGCAATGCCCTTGACATTAATAGGAAGTATCTGTAGTAGAGTACAGATAGAGTAGGTATTTAATGGTTGAGGGTATATAAGACCACAAATCACATCAAAATGAAGGGCATTTCTCATGATTATATGTCTAATATGGAGGGAAATTGGACCTAGGTAGTCAACATGATATTAAGATCAAAGTTTCACAATATTACAGAAGCTCGATCTTTTAAGTTACCAGGTACACCAAAGCCATTAGATTCCACGTAGTGTGATTCCTTGTGAAAAATAAGTCATGCTCACTGATTGGCAAATACCCCCACTTTACCACCAGCCCATGGTTTTTTTCCTCAAAAACTACAAAAAATTACCCCCACAGTCCCCAATCCTTTCCAAATCTTTCACAAATGAAGTTGGAGAAGTCACATTACCTCGGACATAATAATCCATGGGATGGCCCCCATTCCCAGAGAGTAGGAGATAATGTAAGTCTGTTGTGAAAGATAACCATTCAGTTGAATGATCAATAAGTGTCACTATGACAGAAGTGAACAATTGTAGTGAAAGCATAAAACTTGGTAGGCAACTTGGATCCCGAGCTTACCAATAAACCAATTAAAGCCAAAATACTAGAAAAATGAGAAGCTTCTGTCATATAGTTCTGCAAGATGCCATGAAGCAATGACAACACACTTAGATACTTAGCAATAAGAACTTGGTTTTTGTCCTGTCCATCCAAAAACAAATGAACCAAGTAATTTCTGTGCATATCATGCACCTGCTAAAATAGGATTTCTGCAGATGTTGAGAGGACTACCTTTAAGTAGAATGCAAGCCCTATGAGAAAAAGACTTGTAGCTATTCCTGTAGATGAGATCTGTCAAAATGAAAGTAATAACATGTAATTCTCTTATAAGGCTTGAATTGATTCCATTGTGATCTTCCAATGTGGTAGTTGAGTATCCATAGAACTAGCTTATTTACTTACCATGAGGAGAAGATGTCTACCAGCTTTGTCCATTAGCCATGTAATGAATCTAGTCATCAGAACCTATATAACATCATGAAATGAGATCAAGACTACTAGTTGTATTGAAAATAATGACAGTGTATTTACAAACCATTTATTAGGCAATTAGCAGACATGATTCAAGTTTAGGAATCAGCAACTACCTCTACTCCAGCCAGTCCAAGGGATGCAGCCTTGGGATCTGAGATTCCTGTTGGATTTATTACAAATGAGTTGCAATTTCATTCTGGATTCTATAGATCTCATGCAGACATCTCTAACCAGATACCATCTTTGTCTCAAAAAGTTCACTAGGCTAAAATCCAATAACGCAACTGCACTTTGGTTTTCTTGTCCAGACTTAAACAAGTTGGTCTGTTCAACTTTGTGTACTTTGTTCATGATATGCAATGCACCGATTCTGACAAGGTGTAGCCTTTGTGTATACTATGGACCACTATAAATTGGTAGAAAAATTAAGGCAACCTTAATGAAATAACTCACCTGCAGATATGAGCTACCCCTTTACTTTAGTTCCTTCTATGTAATTTGCTTGTGCAACACTTTTCTCAATAGCTTGGGCAATATGAATGCACATACCCATAAATCCTCTACCTCTTCTTCATCAAAAGTATCATCTTCCTCTATAAGAATATACCCTACCCCTAAGTGTAGTATTCTCAATATGAGAATTGTTGGATTCTTCATGATGGATATGTTTTTCTCTACCAACATTAGTTTGTCCTCTCCTTCAGAAGAATCTTCCTCTTCTTTGATGTTGTTACATTAACTTCTAGTTCACTTTTCTTTCACCTTCAAAGCCCATTGATAAGCTTCATCTATCAAATGTAAACTTATAATCCAAACTCATCTTGAATGGAAATATGCAAACCTTTCACCTAGCTCTATTTCTTATCTTCACCATCTTCAACATGGCTACTTATAATGGTGACCTTGTATATAACTCGTTGATGCAATATTTCACATTCATTAGTTCTGCACTTTCTCGAATAAACCCATTTGATAATTTGTAGGTAAGAACCTACCTTTCAACTTCCTAATCATTATGTAGTAAGATTTGATCTTATATTTGTTTCTTCTTGATCTCCACATGCTCTCACCACAAGTATGAATTTCCTTTTAGGTTTGATGCATGTGAACATTTCTTGAATTCCTCCATTTTCTCAATATCAAAAAAAATTCTAACTGACCGATCCATTCAATGAACTCTTCAAGACAAAAACTCCATGAGTAACTCGGAGTGTCCAATCTAAACTTACTTTCCATTCTAGTAATGGCCCTTTAAAAATATATCTTCTAGTCCATATCAAAGTTATTCTACCTGAAACTTAGGTGCTACATCTCCATTTTCACTTACATCTGCAACAATTCCATGACACATTGTGTAGTCTCCATACCCTCCAACCAGACCTAGATTTCTCTTAACATCTCTATCAAATCTACAACTCTTGGGGCTCTCCCCTTGTCATTTCTAGTATGATTGGATATATATACAATTTCAACTGACTTGGGGCTCTCCCCTTGTCATTTCTCCTTGCGACTGGATATATATACAATTTCAATGACTTTGCTTCGAAAATCCATTGTGAACTATATATATATATATATATTTGTCTTTTGTGGACGAGTATTCACAATATTTTCCCTTGAAAACATGAATAAAGCAGACGTGTCTACACCAGGCAGCTTTGTAATAGTTGTTCTTCCTTACACAATTGTAAACATGAATACAAAGTTCAGTTTGTGCCCTATCAGGGCTTCCTCAAACTGTTTCACTCCCCCGTACCCTTCAAGGGCTTCCTCGAGCTCTGATACCAAAGTTAGCAGAAGAAAACTAAGAAAGAAATAAGAAGAGAAAATCTGCACACTTCCAGAATGGACGTGACAGGGAATTTTTTTATGAAGAGGTGGTTACAAACAGTTTTCAATTTTCATACAATTAGAGACAGTTCCCAACTGTTTAACTGTTGATTATTAGTTAAATATTCAACAGTGGATGCTGGAAATCTATCTGAGGTGAAGTGCTTTCTTTAGGATGACTCTTGAGTCCTGTGTAAGAGAGATATTAATGCTACAATTTTCCATTATTTACCACATCTATTTATTATTATTATTCTTGCAACATGTCATTGCCTTTGCTGATGAATATATCAAAAACATTGCAGGAAGCTCTCAAGAAAATACTTGTGCCACCCTTTTTTAGTTTGTTGTTTGGAGCCAGAGGTGACAGGAAGGGGCATGTCATTAGTTAGTTCTTGCATAGAAACAATTTCTAGTACTTCTGGGAAGATAAGATGGGAGGCTTACTTTAGCCTGTTGATGAGATCCTTCCGATACATGATTTCCAAGCATGACACTAACAAAATCCTTAAACGGCTAATTCACTCTTTATTGGACAATTTTTTCTTTGTTGATTGAAATTCATCTCTTAGTGAGAATTACAAGACCATGACCTTTAAACAGAGCACGAAGAAATAGTAAGGGATGGAGGAGAGATGGATTCAAGCAAGAGTTGTGATAAAAAAATTGTTGATTCCCTGGAATAAAAGGATGTCCATAAAGTGTGTGCTTCCTGAGATGAATAATATCATAAATTCTAACTCAGATCCGGTAAATCTTTCAGTCAGCCTTGCTGTAGTAAGTTTGTTGAAATTTTTGCTTACGAATAGAATGAAATTAGCAAATTGCTTCCAATATGAAAGAGACAAAGAATAGAAACTCTTATGAGAGTTTGCAACTGATTGCTCAAAATATTACATTCCATAGACATGATGATGCATTACGTAGATCTGTTTGGCACAATCTTCAAAGAATTCATGATCCAAAACAAAAAATTGAAGTTGAAGTTGTGTCATGCTATTTATCTTCTGGTCTTCAGTCTAAGATCTTTAGGTCTACAAGAATTGATTGTTTTTGTTTAAGGTTTGTTTGAGGATGGTTTGGATGGAGAAAAGATTGGTAGGAAGACTGATTTTAATACTAAGGGCTAGAATCCTTAAGATCATATGTCTCTTATAAAAATTGAATGAAGGTTCAAGTTGATGATAATACAGATGGATCCAATAGGTATATAATTACAGTTTTCACACTGAGACTTCTTGAAAACTAGGTAGCAGATATGGTATGTAGGTATGACATTTTTTTGAGGGGCTTAGGTACAACTACAAACTTGCAGATAAAGTGGCATGTACAGGCATACGTGCTAAGGTAGCTTGAAAACCATCTGAAATAACTAAAAGTAGATAGGAATGGTCACCACCTATGTTGCCAGGAAACAGAAACGGGTTCGAAACGTGGAAACACCCATTTTCAAAGGAGCACTAATACACTGAGTCAAAACTTGCTTTCTAGCTTGGCATTTCTTGGTTCCTACTAGATTCTTCCTACTTTATTTGGATTACTATTCTGACTTAAACTATCTTTAGGATTTTTTAATGTGCCTCCTTGTTAGTATAGTTTTAATGTTATAAGACTCTACAGCTGAGCACACTGTAACATAAACCTGGGTTTGAAAAAATTTCTGAGAAGAAATATAGGCTATATTTGAAAAGATCAAGTGGAGTGACACAACAAAAAACTGGAATAAACTCCTTCTTATAATATGTAAGATGCGAAATGTCCTGAAAACTTCTTGGAAATGCCGGAAACTTCCTGAAAATGCCAGAAATGTCCTGGACGTTTCCAGAAACTTCCCAGATGTTTTTGGGACATTTCCAAGGCGTTTCGTACCCATTTCCGTACCGAAAACATTTCAATGTGGATACGAGGGCGTTTCTTGGCAACAAAGGTCACCACATAATAATAAATATCCATGTTAGATTTTTTTTGGAACTCCAACAACTCTATGTGAATTATAAGTATGGAGTTATATCATATTCTATGAAATGTTTGGATTATCCGTTGAGACTTCACTTGCAAGCCATTGTTGTTTTTGTGGGAATATTACCTCCTTGGATTTTGATATGATTCAAACTTCAGAGATCAGGGAAGATTGATAACCCTTTGATCCATTCTTCCATCAATTTACTTATTGTGCTTCTGAGACATGCAAATACCATCATATCAGGTGATCAATTAAAGATGCTTCTACATTTCTAATTATTTATTGATTTGGAGAGTAGTTAAAATACAACTGCATTTTCACTTATAAAGGCAATTCTTGGGTGGAACCTCATAGTTCTGGATTTCTCTAATTTAATCACTGAAGTTGCATATTCGATGGTTGTTAGTCAAGCTTGAATTTTTCAAAGTAATGTAGCCAAATTATTTTAAAGTTTGTCCTTGATCATCCTCTTGGCAACGAGCATTTATAGTAACATATAGATTTTTTAGTTGCAAACCTCACGTAAGGTGTCGATAATTTGCGCTAAATTTTACCTTCATTTGTTAAGCTAAAAAATGAGGAATTTTGTATTATTGATAAAATTTATCATTTGATTCTTTTGACAACATCTACTGTAGCTATGAGCATACTTGTGGCCGAGAAGCTATGGTGTAAATATTACATGTACATTTTTAATTGTTAAGAAATTTCTGACTAATGCTGGATGAACAAGCAGAGGCATATTTTCTTAGTGACACACTTGATTAATGACCGATAGTGAAGTGAGCTTTGGGCTATGATAGGATATATGTCTTGAAAGGTGATTGGATGTGTGAGCCAACGGTCGTTTCACAAAAGCTAAAATTCAGTCTCTTGTGGTCTAAGTGTGAGAAAAACAACTATGATGTCCTGTTGCATAGGTATGTTAATTCTCCATGTTGTAAAAGCCTTTGAACAAATAATTTTAGGTATAAACTACATGCGGATATGTGTGAACTTGATTTAGGTAAACCTAAATCTGAGGGATAGAATGAGAACAAACCATTGACTATTAAATTGTCACGAGCAAGGTCATTGAGTCTTCCTTTTCAATTGATTTGTGTAGAGTAGTTATCATAGTTTTTATTCTGTCTTGCAATCTCAAAGATCATTTATGGAGAACATGGGAGTGTATGACTGGATCTGCAGTAACATTTCACTTGAATTTACTAAGGGCTTGCAATTCCATGTTGTCAAAGCATGTGTGCGACCACATAAACTTTGCAAGACACTTTATGACCTGACGTTTGAACTTCTAAGTGTAGTTGGTGACTTCTTGGACTATTCTTGGGTGAGCAAAACTTATCTTCCATTTTTAGTACTCCCTTTTAATTTTCAATTTCCCCCATGTTCCAAGGTGAACTTTACCTGCTTTTATAATGTTCGAACTTGACATAGTGATACTTCCTGATTAAATAGGTTCAGAGGATGCACCAACCACAACGATAAAGACTATCATTCAGATCTAAAGATTGACAAAGATCCGAGGATTTCAACTTTAAGAGTTTTAGGCCATTCTGAGCCTTTTCATATCTCATTAGCTGAGAGTACAGAATGACTGAATAAGAAAAGGAAGGTTGAATGAGGAAAACCCTATGATGAGATTTCCTATTCTTACGTTAAAGTATGCTTCATGACCTCATACTTATTTTTTAATAAATAACGACAGACTATCTTGAAGAACAATGTTAATTTCTATGTGTTGGAAATTGCAGGTTATCCAACAACTTCTTTCCATTGAAACAACTTCTATTTGTGCATTATCTTGAGAGAATCCAATCATTGTTCCTTGCATTGCCAGAGTGTGAGCTAAAGCTTAAATCCAAATGTTTTGGGGCATCAAAAGGTATTGTTTTACCTTTACAACTGAGCTTCAATTTTGCATTACAACTACATTGAGTCTCATTTTTTTCTTTTTTGAAAGAGAACAGAAATCAACATTTTTGTGAGTCTTCTTTGAGATACGTCATCGGTTTTCGAACAGTCCATTCTCCATTCACACAATTTTTCCAATCAGCGTAGTCAGCAGACCTTATGTTCTCTTTAAACATCCTCGGAGAACTTAACAACCTTTGGATTAGACTATCTGCTTATCTACCAAGCATAGTCATTCCAAGATGTGGCCTTGAACCGATTAAGCCCACATGGTTATCCATTTCTGATACCAAATCAACTATAGGATCATTGAGGTTTTTTTTTAAAAAATGTTTATCAATGCTTGGATTTACTGATTCAAACTTCTATTTGAGAACATTATTAAAAATACTAATATGGTTTTGAGTGGTTTAATTACATTCTAACTGAGTAAGAGTGAGTTGGTAGTTTGACTTTTGCTAGAATATAACTTGATTGGGTTTAATTTTGACAAGTAAAAATGCTAACAGTAATTGAAGATGGATCTGAGTGTTGTTATCCATCTTCAGTGGCCAAATCATCTTATGTGATCAATGATAGTATTTTGAAATGTTGTCTACCTATTCTTTAGTTTTTGTATAAGCAAACCATAGAAAATTGTTCTGAATGGTGTAATTTTTATCTTCACGACTGTTAACTGGCTTATAAATTTTTCAAAAATATATACAGGTGCATCGGGTTGACAAGATATGTTCTGTATTAGTAGATATATTTCAAAGATGCTCCTGGTTTTGAACTTCAGTTGAGACTACCAGTAATATTATGGTCTCGTATTATTGATCCCCAGTTGTCCCCTGATGGCACCACAACAACTTTTGTAATAAATAGGAAAACATGGCAAGTTAGGCAAGGTACAGTTTGTTTCTTGGTATTCTTCGTGGCAGAGTTTGAAGGAGTCCAATTATTGACTGCCTCGTCGTCTAGAATCATCACTCTTAGTTTTCATCCAATTGGCCTCAAATATTTAAGCATGAATTCCTGCTGCTATAGATATTCATATGTTAAGCCATGTTATTGCATATTTCATTGACATGATATTGATGTTCATTCCCAATAACCAGTGTTGGCTTGGTAAACATGACTTCTATCTCTTGTGATAGTGGTATTCAGTACAACTCTTCTAGGGATTCAAGTACAACTTTTGTCTTCTTCAATTCAATTATGAATTCTTTGTGTCTTAGAGGCTGTCCAAATTTATCTTCAAAATTGTTAGCAAATAATTTAAACTTTTTTCCTTTGTCCCTTCTTTCCTCTTCATTCAGGCTCATAACTCCTAGCTTTGGCTGACTTCAGTTCCAAACATGGAATTCTGGTTTTTCTCATATCTTTCACTCACATGAATAAGTTCGATTGACCTCCAACTTTTATGTTATCTCCATAACTGGTCATATTGTGGACTCCTCGTGTTATAGCTACATTGAACATGTAAACACAACATCCACCTCATGCTAGTGGGATCCAAGTATGACTCTTCAAGGTCAATAGGCTCCTCCCAAAGGTGTCATTCCAATTCATAACTTTGTAAAGTAGTTTCATTCAAAGTTTATAGAGAATATTCTTGTATACAATTTAGCTCATTGAATCTAATCCTACATGAAAATACATATACCAAGTGAAAATAGAAAGCAGAAAGTTCTCTCTACTTTGTTCCTCTGACATATTTATGATCTTTTTAATTAAATTTAAATGATTAAAAAAGTCCTTTGTTCGGACCTAAAAACATTTTTTTAAACTCAATCAATTGGTGAACTTGAACCGAACTTTATCCTTGTCAAACATGAACCAGAACTGAAACATTGTGACTTAGGTCAAAACTATAAGAACATTGGTGGTTTTCTGATTTGGTCATTTTCAAATATTGGAAGGCAATTCTGCTTAATTCATCTTTGTTCCTTGTCTAGATTATTCTCATTGATGGTTGAATTTGTTCAGACTGGATTCATGGTATCAAGAAAATGATGGCAGTTCATAAATGCATTTTAAGAGTGGTTTCTTTGGTTGTTTGAGAAATACATTTTGCCTCTGTCGTTGAGAAATTCTGAAATTTTGATTTATATCCAAGTTCTGCTTGTATTGAATTAGACTCATCCTGTTATTCACTAAAGTGCACAAAATATACAATACTATAAATAGGAGGGTGTGTACTTGATTATATTACAGAATGAGAGTTTGTCTTATTACTATCTACAACCAATAATTACAATCATTGTTAAGTCTGTTTGAATTTGGCCTTACAATAACTACTTTCATTATTAACTTTGTTCTATGTAATTATCCTTTTAGCCTTTGGGCTTGTTTGGCCGATGTCAAAATTTTTGAATAACTTTTGATTTGTTGCTTAGTTAATTGATGTTTCTACTTCATGAATGAAATATTTAGATTCATTCTATTTAACCCTAAAAAGTTAGAACATTTAGACGAGCCTGAGAAAACAATGTGGTAAAAAATTCTGTATAATTTGCAGTATAGATCTATGCTAATCATATTTTTTCCCATAATTTGCAGTATAGATCTATGCTAATCTATGTTGTACCCATAACCAGTTGTTGGCCTGGTAAACATGACTTCTATCTCTTGTGATAGTGGGATTCAAGTACAACTCTTCTAGGTCAATAGACTTCTCTTAGAGGCACCCTTCCCACGAACCCTTTTCTCTTGCTTCCAATTCTAAGTGATTTTCCTTTATCTGTTACGTTCTCAATCCAATGCTGAATCTTTGTGTCTTACAGGCTCTCCTGCAAGTGCTGTCCAAATTTAGATTCAAAATTGTTAGCAAATAATTTGAACTTTTTGCCTTTGTCCCTTCTTTCCTCTTCATTCAGGATCGTAACTCCTAGCTTTGGCTGACTTCGGTTCCAAACATGGATTTCTAGTTCTTTTTCATATCTTTCACTCACATGACTAAGTTCTCATAGCTTATTTTTTCGATGTAACCTTGATGTTCAATCAACTATATTATGTTATCTCCATAACTGGTCATAAAATTGTGGACTCCTCATGTTATAGCTATATTGAACATGTAAACACAACATCCACCTCATGCTAGTGAGATCCAATTATGACTCTTCAAGGTCAATAGGCTCCTCCCAAAGGTGCATTCCCATTCATAACTTTGTAAAGTAGTTTCATTCAAAGTTTATAGAGAATATTATTGTATACAATTTAGCTCATTGAATCTAATCCTACATTAAAATTTTGGTCTAGGTATTCCTAAGTTGATATATGATATCATAGCCTTTAGGTTATTATGTAGTTTCCTAATTACGTGCACCAAAATTTATTGTGTGATGTTGTGTAGGAACTCAACGATATGTGCAATATGTTTCTTGCATTTGATTAGATGGGAAATTTTGTAATTTATGTAATTTATTTGATTTTGTAATTTATTTTCTATATTAGTTGCATTGAAGCTTGAAAATTTCATATTTCTGTTTTCATTAATATAGGAGAATATCTTAGGAATTTTTTTAATTAAAAGTACTATTAATTAGAATTTTACTTTCATTTTTTTTACAGTCATGGCTTCTTCTGGAACTCCTAATTTGTTTGAGAGGACCAATTTAGAGATTGCAAAATTGCAATCTATTCTCGAAAATCCAACTATAGTTGGGCAGTATAAAGCCCATTATGAAAAAATACTGGTTGATCTTCGTAGAATAGAGACAAGTTTGAAAACATATAATCCATTTGATTCTGAATCAATAAAAAAATTTATGGATTCACTAAAATCAAGTGTCTCAGGAGATGTAGGTTATAATGAGATTACATCATGACCTTCCAATAAGGAAGTCATTAAGAGGTCTTGTTGGAGTTTTTATGCAGACAAACGGAAAATAAGGGCATATTATGTAAACAAATGTTCATGTCCCCTATGTGCCCCTTTGATTTATCCTAGATTTGTGGCCTCTCAAGGCCAATTTCCAAATAATGACCAATTACCGTTATACTTCATAATGATGCTACATGCTGAGGTTCACTTAAACCTAAAGGTGAACTATTTAGACATCCCTAGTTATTTGGGGCAAGGGCGTGGCTGTATTAGCCACAGGAAGGCATATAGAAAGGAGGGAGCTCCTGCAGTTGTTGACGCATGACAGCTTGTACCAAGGCCACAACCATTCTTATCAGGCTTTTAGGATGTCGCAGCACCTGTCGTTATGACTGCACATGAGGATGCTATCGAGGGTCTTACTGGCATTGCTCGCGAGACCCAATTGATCTCTTCTGACTATGTGGGTCAGTACCTTCAGAGATGCAATACTAGTAGTGGAGGTGCTAATAGCACCAACGATGCATGCAGTGAGGTATACACTCGTGCATCTTTGATTTCCCTAGATGACTTTGAGCTAGTTACAGATCCCACTCAAGCACGTTGGCTAGGACACATCATGGTTGCTGACTTGTTGCGTGCGTATGAGGTGATTGCTCAACATTATAGCATTCCACTATCGGGGGTTTTAGATTTTATAGAGCAGAGTGGGAGTGTATCTTCTAGTCAGGGTACTACTGCCACTACTACAGATAGACTTCCTGTTGCTGGGATCGTCACACCTGATGTTCAACACATTTCTGTTCCGGTGTGTGAAAATTAAACCTTTAATATAATTAAAATTTATTTTAATTGATCATTACTTTACAATTTATTAATATTAAAATTAAACATGTACTTCTGTGTTTAGGCTTCTGCTCCAGTGTGTGGAGCTTCACAGCCCACACCATCTACCCATGTCACATACACACAACTCTTGACTGAGCACAACATGGATCTCGATGTTCCGGGTCTGAGTCAACTTGGCTTAGTTGGCGACATATTTGCTGGTGTTGAGGTCATGGATGACAATCCCATACATTTGGAGACGCATTCCGCAGAGGTATAAATACATGTGTTTTAATAGAATTAATATTTAATCTAAATTGAAATGTTAGAAATTAATGAACTTTATTCAAAAAACTTATTTATCAACTTCTTACATTTTATTTATTTTGTTTCACAGGGATCTACGGGACAGAGATCTACACATAGCGTAGATACTCCCAACATCCGCCTAGGGACAGATACTGAGGTAATCAATTGTACATATCTGTTATATGATGTATTGAATTAATCAAGATTCAAAAAACTTATTTATCAACTTCTTACATTTTATTTATTTTGTTTCACAGGGATCTACGGGACAGAGATCTACACATAGCGTAGATACTCCCAACATCCACCCAGGGACAGATACTGAGGTAATCAATTGTACATATCTGTTATATGATGTATTGAATTAATCAAGAAATTGTTGTAGAATTTTGCTTATATATTTTAATATATGGTACATGCTATATATAGTTTATGACGTGTATATTCCTTTTTTTTAACATGCAGGGTGCAACAGAGCGTAGTGAGGGGTCTGGCACTCACCCTAGTGCATGGAGGAGACTTCAGTGATATTTTATAGATTTCAGACATTTTAGACATATTTTTAGAGATTTTAGACATGTATATATATTCATACTCATTCTAGACATTATTATTATATTTTGATATATGTCTTAGACACGTGTATTATTAATATATTTTGATATATGTCTTAGACACGTGTATTTACAATTATGGATGTGAATATAAGACACCCCCTTATCTTTCATTTTTGTCTCTTGATGATATCATAATAGGTATATAATGATAGATAAGATATTAAATGCCCTTCATTTTTGTGATATAACATTGTAAACTTCGTTAAAATTCTATATTGAATTATTTTCAATGCTTAGACCTAATTTAGTAATACTTTATGTTACATTAAACATTCCATGGTATAATGGCTTATGTTACTATTTGAATCATATATGATGAAAGTTTAAGTTCAATAGATCATTCAATTAACAACTTGAAATAAGACTCATAATGACCATAGATTGTAATAGATCATTTTTGGGGGTTATTTTGGGCAACAAGATCATTTTTTACACATCCTTTCTATTTTAAAGTCATCTCACACCCATTTTGGACATATGCAATTATGAATAAATCTACATATATTTTTGTTTATGTAGGAATAAAATGTCATATAGGTCATGTGAACCACTTAGAGTCTTGCAAACAAATAATACAACATCACGAATTGCATTTTACATTAAAATATATTCCAAATCATATAATATCTTTGCAATTGGAAGGATTTTGTTTCTTAGAAACTTAGAAAAGAGAAATTCATCCATTTTCTCCTTAGAGAGTTCCATTTAAATTTTCTTCATAATTGATCCTTGTATCAAAACCTTCCATATTAATTACATTCTCTCTTTCTCCTCCTCTCTTTCTAAGGTAGCTAACTCTATGTCTTCTTGCAACTCTTCTTACACATAAAAGGTGTCGTGCCTCAAATTTTATACCTAAGATGATATATATTTCTAAACTTCAACCAACATAGTAGGCATTGCTAATAATATACATTCTTATGAAATAAGATGGGTAAAATTTGAAATCATTCTCAAATAATCTTCACACTTTTTGCAATCTTGTGCATACTAATCCATAGTTCTCACATATTTTAAAAACACCATTAATCTCTGCTCATTACATCTATAACCTACACTATACATTCATCCACTTTCTTTACAACACTCACACATCCTTAGTCCATACAAGCATGTCTCTTGGTCAAATTACGCCTTCTTGCAATCTCATGCAAGACTTACACTTGAAAATTTTATGGACCTTCTTTTGCTTTATCATAAAACTAGAAAAACAATTTGTTCTACCCATAGCCTTTAAAGCCTCACACCATCATCGACATATTGCACCCTTATGAAAAAAAATCGTTGTTCACTATTGTTATTCTTTAGTGCCAAGATTCACTATTGTAAAAATGTGAAGCACTTAACTCCTCCAAAATACCTCATGCTAAGCACACATAATCATACCACTCTTGTGTGCTTCCAAAACACCTTGAAACATGCCACACGTTTTCTAGACATGTGATTCAAAATCCATGTGGAGAATCTCGGTTTCTATGAATCTTTCAAAGTGTCATCTTCCTAGTTCCACATCACATGGTATGAATATCTTGGTCTAACTATTAGCACCATGTCCATATAGAGGAATTTCAATGATCACTCGGCTTGGTAGATGAAATAAATTCTAACCATTATTTTTTATAGTCAATATTTTATAGCTAAATTTTTCTAACTATAAATATTGTAAGACATTTGAGAGAAAATAAGGGAGTTAAGAGATTTTATTTCCCCTTTCTTAATCAACTATACCTAGAAAGAGTAATACTATCATGTTTCACATTTCTTGTATTATTTAACCATGTCTCCCAAATGTTAGAATGCTCTACATATATACCATAAAAATGGTAGCTTCCTTGTTTAGGATTTTTTTAGGATACATTCCCCCTACCTGATTGTAGGAGATTTCTCTCCTTGTATGTCTAGTTACTCACAATCTATGTTCCATTACATATTCTACAATCTATTTCCCTCCTATCTCATTCTCTATGACATAATGAATCCTTAATGAATCAACACAATTCCAAGAATATTGAAATATGATAAACTTGTACAGTGATAAGGGTACTCCGTATACAACCTTTTGGTTCACAACTAAACAAATAAAATATATCAAAAACTATGTACATCTGAATTCCCAACTAACATTTCCACATTAAAAATAATAATGCAACATACATCCACATCATAAATCATGTTTATAACATACATACTTCCATGTAACAACCATATCACAATACTTGTAAACCATAAACCATCTCACAACAAGTAAGAATCACAAGTATTAAACAACTTTATTGTATAGTGGTCTCCATAGTCCCTTCAAGTAGAAAATACAATGCTATCTAGCTTAATAGTTTATTACCAACAAGGTTTAGTAATTTATTCCATGTACTTCTATATAATACCGAGTGGCTCTACTCGTTGTTCAATGAATTGTAAAATTTTTTCATGGTCTTCTACATCTAGTCTCCATTTTTTGTGTTTACTATTTGTAGTCTTCACCTGCTACAATTGTAACCCTGTAACAATTATGTGATGGGTGTAATGATACACCTTTTTATCTGGTTTGTAATCAACAAATTGAATCCCACTTTGGATGGCTTTCACTTGTTGTAAGTATGTTCCCTGCACTACAACCGAGCCAGTAAAAAATGTTGTCACTTCACTTGGTATTTCACATGTTAGCTTTGTTCTCTCTTCTATGTAACGCAACAAGTAGTACTCCATTTTCTCAAAATTGGTTTCTTCAAAAATGATTGCAAATAAATCTCCTACAACAAAATGGAAATAAAAATTCAATGATCGGATGTATATTATAAATTATATACATATGTATTTAATTATCAAATTATACTTGATCCTTTCAAATAAAACAGACCTTGTTTAACCAGTCCAGATATGTGGTCATAATCAGTTGAAATTAATGGCACATATTCAAAACTATCATCATGATCTGATCCATATGTGTCATCCACAACTAAAAAAACTTGCTTCCACTCACCTACATACTCATGTTTTTGAATATTGCACTCTGAACACATAAAAAAACAAGAATAATCTCTTGTATAGATTGTCCAATAATTACTATCCACAGTCATCAAAGAGTGCAAAGAAATAGAATTGGGAATCCTTTCACATCCATACTTTTTCCTTTGACCAATACCTTCATTTAATCATGCTCAAAAGATCAATAAATTTTAAAACAAGCAACAAAAATCAGACTAAAAAAAATTAAAGTTAGTAACTTGTAGTTCACTTAATAAATCACATCAAGATCTACATATCTATGTTTTAAATGTGCATGTACCTGTTATCTCCCAAAACATTTTTTGTGGGGTTGAATCCTGTGGGGTTAAAGCATGTGATGTTGAAGCCTGTGAGGTTGAATCTTGTGAGGTTGAAACCTAAACTGTAAAATGTTTCTTACACCATTTAACAACGGTGTGGGCATCAATCAATCGATCTCCCTCATAATAAATCTTTGTTTCTTTAGAGCATGTTTGATGCATGCACCTGCACCATCGTGTTCTCCCTTCCCATGAACACTCTAAAAAAAACTCCATAAATGAGGAATTTTGTGATGACGATGATAACGACTGAGTACAAAGAAAGGGCGAGAGGATTTGAATTGTGATGCGCAACCATCTGACCAAACAAAATGTTGATCTATTTGTATTCCTCGTTGATGGATATATTGAAAGAACAAACCAAAATAATGTTGCACGAAGTGGGTGTCATGTTCCTTGTCATCACTTATATAGAAGTGATACTCCTTCTTGATCATTCGCTTCACATATGTACTTTCAACCCCATCCAAATCCAATTGTGCATTCCTATAAAATACTTGAACCATGATAGTAACCTGGTTAGTATGATAATACTGTGTTTGAATTTCTTTTTGATGATAAAATGAGTAATTATCAGCAAAATCAACCATGGACAATATGGAACCAATAGGGAATGTGTCCCTATTAGTCTTGAATTGTGTAGCCTGCCACTTTGAATAGTGAGAATGTTTGATGTACAGACTAATTAAACTTTGGAAACTTTGCATGAATGTAGCAATGGGGATTTCCTCTTCTACCAAATCCACCCTGGTTGCATCTTTTCCAAGCCTTGTTGAATATTTTATGTATTTGAACCTACAAAATCAATTCATAACATGGACAAATTGTCATGTATTCATTTGTAGTAAAATAAAAATCAAAATAAAATCTAACATCCAAATTTAAAAACATAAATTTATATATATCACCTCTTGCAAGCAACCAGGTTAACTAAGTCCAAATCTTCATTTGTTTTTTGCAATAATTTCAAGTCCCCACACTTGTCATAGACACCTTTGATGCAAGTCATACGATCATCGACATGATCATCGGATACGTTACAAAGAATTGAAGTTATGAATTCACTGACACGTGTAGGTGGGGCAATTTCTTCTTGTAACTTTCTATACACCTGAAAAAAACATAGATTTTGAAATACATTAATTTTAAATCACATCTCAAAAAATTGATATTTAAACAAATTTCAAATATATAGATATAACTGAAAGCATGCCTCAAAATATATATACATTGAATCTATAGATTTTTATACTTGATAGTGATAATCAAACTCAACGTGATAGTGACAATAACATGTGTCAAGGACTTTATCAGCTCGCACATACCAAGGCTTCAAATTTTCAAACATTCGTTGTCCAATATTAACATATGAATTTTCTTCTGTAAACTTTATGTACATCTCATGTTGAGTTATTTCAAGCCAATGTTTTATATGTTCATCATAGTTATTGCGAGTTATCCTATTTTTTAAAACATCCCTCACATTCGGAGAAGGATGAGTCCAAACTATCTTCACAATATTATCCTCTATTTTATCAGAACGTGGATTTCTACACATTAGTGCCCAATTTTCTTCCATAGTAGAGTCATCCAATGTCTTCCTCCTCTTTGCATACCTGCTAACCGTCTTTCTAGATAAACCCAATGCCTTGGAAAAGGTAGTAACATGAAAATTCTTTGTTGTATCTTCACTTACAACTGAATTTAATATTTATCTACGAGAAATACTCTTATCAACAAACCTATTTTTTGTACCCAAAGAACTTATTCCTTTAAAAACATTCCCAACAAATTCTTCTTCTACACGTTTTGAATTTTTTTGTCCAAAATCAACACCCAACAATTCTAATGTTTCCCTCATATCAACATGATTCAAGAATGTAACCAACAAATGTGCTCTAGCAACTGTAGTCAAATTAACAAATTCACCATATATTATCTCTACACTTTTTGTTGTTTTCTTTCGTGATAGTGGTTCTTGTTGGGAAAATTCTTTTAATTTTTGTAAATCCATCTTCACCAAGTGTTTCACATTTTTCTTGGGAAGTAATTCCATAACTTTTTTTATCACTTTAGCTTAATGTTGCGCATCATGATCTGTGTCCATAAACATACACATGGGATCCTATCAAAACCCTTTCCTTTACCCAATCTAAAAAACATAAATTATCATATTTAAACCTTAGAACTAAAAAAAAATAGGATCTATCAAGGGTTTCTATACATATGTACCAATTTTTGTAGCGTTGTCTTTCACTTGTTGTGTCTTCTCTCTCTCTCTCTCTGTGCCCTCCTCCGAACAGATCTTCTAGCATTCTTCTTTGCATTCTCTTCCTCGGTATATTTTTGTTTCTCATTCTTTACATTTCCCATTATTCATCCACCTCAATAATTTTCACCTGCACACATAAATCGTGATAGATCTGAATGTCTAAGAGTAAACTCGATACAAAACTATATGTACATGCAACTCTATTTATATACAAATCTCAGTAGAAATTAGGTTATTTTTAATTTTAGTTTTCTATAACTTTAAAACAACTTTTCTAATTTTAATAGAATTTATATTTAATATGTAAAACAACTTTTCTAATTTAATATTACATATTTTTGGTTAAAAACAATTTTTTTTTAAAAAAAAAATTAGTTTAAAACACAAAAAATATGTAAAAAACTAAATTTAAAACATAAAAAGTGAACAATATTAAATAAGTAACTTGTAAAACATTAAATTTAGAAGGGGAGACGCAATTGCGAAACATTAAATTTAGAAGGAGATGCTTTGGCGGCACTTTAGTGGTGCAGAGGGGGTTCACGAGAACCATGTTCGCGTGAACCCACATTCACGCGAACCCCTCTGAGTGGCAGTGACGTGGTGCCTGAGTGGCACATTTTGGCTCCAAATCCTTTTGGGGCACAATTGTGAGTCAAAATATGCCACTCGGGTGCCACGTAATTAGGGTAAATGAACTAGTTAAATTACAAAATTTTGACAAAAAATTCATATTTTTATTGGCTTTCTAAAAATGTAATTTTCATTTTTAAAAAATTTGTTTTGCTACTTATTTTTTTAGTTTTACTAACATACGGTATTTTAGGACAATCAATAGTACACAATCAACCAAATTTGAAAAATAGTAGAATATATCAAAAAAAATTGAAAAAAATATACTTAGTATTTGTTGAATTCTTCTTCTTACCTTTGAAAAAAAAAAAAAATTCAATATAACTATTAAAAGTTATTGGCATAGAAATATGGACACCATTTATTTTAAAATATAGTTACTAAATAATTAATTAAAAAAATATATAAATCAAAAAATTCTGAAACTTTTACAGCACATCAAAATTATAATCTTGAACATATATCTAAAATTTCATAGTGAAAAGATAATTTTTCATTTAAAAAAACCACCAGGGGACAGTCATTCCTTTTTAATAACATAAGAAACAACATATGAATAAAATTAAGAAAAAGACAATATTTTTTGCCAATTTTTTTTTTTAAATATACATGTATTCTACACTCTAAACACAACATTTAGTTAGTTTGTGGAATTTCATGAATGTGTATATTTTTGTGGCTATTACGTTTAGAAAATCAATTAAACTGAAAATTCATGTTTACTAAGGTACAAACCATACCAAAAAGTGGAACATTTTATTGTGCTTTTACCGCTTAGATCTCTAAATATACCTAGTGACCCCTAGTTCTAAATATTCCTAGCGACCTCTAGCTTTAAACATATTACTTTGGAAGCCTGTAAATCTAGCTAAGTCTGTATGTGATAACATGTCTGAATTTGCAAGGGGCATGAATTTGGGATAAAAATTATTTCTCATACTAGGGAGAAGGTCTAAAATATATATACCTTGAAGGAAATCATGGTGAAGGCCAAGGATAAACCAATGGCCTTACTTGATAAAGCTCATGTACTCTTTAAGAAGCTAATTGTTGACTTGGTAAAGCTTGAGTGAGATATAAGATCTGCAAGGGAGCTTTCACTGCCATAGTAAAATGGCCATCTTTAACTGATCCAACATAAAAGGTTACTGTATAATCTGAACTAACCTAAGATGAGCCTTCACAAGTGGACCCAATCTAGAAGGGCCCCACAATTAATTAAGATCCTCAATGATTCCTTATATATTTTAATATTTTTGGCATACTATCTTTATCCATTGTAATTATCCTAATAAAAATCAATTATGATGTTTCTTGAATGACAAACTGTTTGTAATATTCTTTAATATTTTGTAATTATTGTTCAAACTGAGAGGTAAAGAAAGGCCCCAAATTATATAAATAGACCCACCTCCAGTCTAAAAAAGGGAGGATGTTATTTTTGATGAATGAATGTGAACCAATTTAAATTTAACTCATGCAAGATAAATTTTTGTGATCTACATTCTCCCATTTATGCCATAAAAATTATGTGTTTATAGTATTTAGTGCTTAGTGTATTGTAACTTTCCTTTAGTAATTTGTTTAAATTGTGAAACTAGAAGTTCAGATTCAATTGTTATAGCTTTATTGCAAGTTAAATGTATCCTTTAAATGTGCAGCCATTAATTTTATATGGTAAATTTTGTTTACATCCTTTATTCCTTTGAATTTATGGATTAGTAATATTAAATTTTGATTATTATATGAGTTTTAGGTTGTTGGTATCATAATAAAAGAACACCATTTGCTAGATCATGCATTGAAACAATCTTAAATACACTTGTCTTAGTAAATATATTTTCTCTCCACCCTTTCTTTTCTTTTTATTTCTTTGAGAAATTCTCATAGATTAATTTAGTTTAGAGAATCTTTTCAAAGATAAATTAAGTGAAGAAGTTACAGGAGAGGCACTAGAAGGACTAACAATCCAACAAACATCCTCACTATTGGTCTAAATAACCAATACCTTACAAATCATGCACAGAGTCATATTTTAAGTGATTCTAAAATGATTAGGACACAATATCCTATCATTTAACCCTTGTGTCTGTGTAATTTTAATGCATCGTAAAAGTGCAAAAAATATGGTTCTAAAAGGAGGGCCAAATTTATGAATTATAATCAATTTTAGGCATATTCATTGATTCTATAAGTTTGCATATGTTCTAGTTAAAATAATACTTGTGTTTTATCATTTTAACATTGTGCATTTACACTGGAGTTACCAAGAATTCTAACCAGGTCCCACTATGATATTTTTTTATCCCATATTTCTTTAAATATTTTAAGGAAAATCCATTGAGACAAGCGCAAATCCAAAATCCCAAAGACTCCTTTAGGAATTCCTAATTTTTCTAAAACACCTAGTCCACCCAATACAACAAACCCCTCTCCTTCATTATTTCCTATAATGGCCTGACTAGCAGGATCTCTCATTAATATACCTAGTGTTTTCCATGACTTTACATTAATTCCAGAGATGTATCTTCCTATATTTGACCTAACAAGTAACATCTCTACTGAAGAACATATTAGAGCATTCAAGTCATATCTAAGGTTATTGAATGTGACCCATAAGGATGTGGCTTATAGGATTTCCAATTCTCTCCGAAGAATGCAACATATGACTAGTTTTTAAACCTACCATAAGATGAAGTTACCCTATGGTAAGAATTCAATGACATCTTTGTTTCCTAGTTTGGTAGGATCACTAGTTCAACTATCCTATAGTAAAGGTTCACCACCTTGAAAAAGGATGTCCATGAACCTATCAAAAATTTGAATGCTCGATTTCAAAATATGTATATTCTGATCACCCAACCATACAAACCCATAGATGCTTTGACACTAGATATTTATAAGAATGCCTTGGATCCCATGACATCACTTTTCTTGAGAAGGTCCCAAAATATAACTACATTGACTTCTGCACTATCCAAATTGATGAGAAAATTCACCCTCAAGGTTATCCCTCCCCTTCCTTCCAAAAATTTCATCCTAATCAATTTCCTCAAGTCAATCAAAACAAGTCAAATCCTTTACAGAAACCTATTCTAAATGTGCTTCCTATCAGTTACATAGTTTCAAACCAATAACATAGCCTAACTAATCCTACACCCTTGATTGACCCTCAAACAAATGATAGTCATTCCTTGGTCCCTATTAACAATAAATCCTCTCAATCCAAAAATCAAGATAATTCTCTAGGGGAACCATATTCTATCCAAAGAAGGCTAAGGATGTTAGGCCAATAATTTAAAAATATGTAGAGGCAAGTGGGAAATGCGAATGAAGTTAACACATAAAGAAATTACATATATCAAAGGTATAAAAATAGGCCCCCAAATAGGGATAGTAGCAACCAAGTATAATAGAAAAATAAAATTCCAGAAAAAAAAATGTGTGTGAAATTACATTTCCGAATTGGTTTAGAGGTCACAATACTACTAAGCATGGTGAATTAGATTCTATAGAGTTAATTCATGCATTTGAAGTTTTTCAAGGAGAATTGGATAACAATGAAATAATTCCAAACAAAAATGAGATGACTGACCCATATGATGATGCAAACTCACCTAGCTCTGTTATGATGATAGAGACATTTTATTTTCCATTGCAGAAGGAAAATGAACCAGAGGAGACTATGATGAGATCCATGCATTGCAATAGTACTAGAAGAGTAAATATGCATTGAGGAATAAAGTTATCAACACTACATCTACACCTCCAAATGTTATCACTAATCCAAAAGATCCAAAGGAAAACAATGATACTCCTCCTCTAAAAGGGAATGATTATAATCTACAAAAAAATAGCCCACGTATTCCTAAAAATAGTCACAACATTGTGGAAGACATGAAAAATATTATCACACCCCACAAATTAAATAGATTTTCTATCACTATGATCATTGGTTGATGATTTAATAAATTATAAAAGTGGATTTAATAATTACATGTATATTATTATACGTGAAAAATTACAAATATGTATATGCTAAAACATATACACACACATATATAAATGCATACATAAGCACATATGTGTAATTTTTATGTTATATGATTGTTTTATTTTATCAAGTCATCTTTTAGATTTCATTAATTGTGTGATGTTGATTGTTGGAATTGTTACATTATCACTTTATGATTATCATCATCACAAGATAATGATTTGAATTAAATTCATTACTGGTTGCGAGTGTTATAATTATTTTGAAAAGGTTCATAAATAAATGTCGTAATTGTGAGATAGAACCTCCTCGACATTGAGATCCATGGTCATGGACCATTGATAAGGAGATACGTGAAATGTTATTGATTATCGCTTTATAATGTTTATATTGTATACTAAATTACAAGGTAACAATTATTATGTCAAGTTATATTTAAAATGGTCATAGACTAGGGGAGAAAATCTAGTAATTGTTTATAGGTATTAGACCGTAATGAAATGATAATTGTTTATCTTCTTGGATTATGGTCTTAGACCATGAATAGATTAAAGTGTTTAATTTTTTTATTATTATTTAATAAAAAATGGTCATACACCCCACCTCCCTTTGGTTGTGTCCTTAGGAGTAACAAGGATATGGAAATGGTTCACAATCTTTTACACATTAGTAATGCAGGGTAGGACAATGTTTCTCAATAAGAGAGGGAAAACATTCTCCTTAGAATGGAAACATTGGAATATGAGGTAGAAATTATTAAGAAATATTTGCATTTGTTAAATAAGAAAAAGGGGAAAAGGAAGATGAATGAGGATGTGAGTTTTGGCACAGATCAGACTGATGAAATATACAAAAAGTTGAACTCCCTAGATAATATACTGGGGAGGTCTAAGGATAGACGTGATCATAATATGGCCATCGTCAAAGATATAAGTGATTTTCTTGAACAACATGTCAGAAGCATCATTATGTTGAGTGGAGTCCCTGAGGAAATTTGGGGTATAGAAAAGGAGAGAAATCAGATCATCTCATAAATGACCGTTAATGATCCAACACATATCCCCAATCTGGAATTTTTTACCTCCCTGCAGACGATCAAATCAAGGATTGATAGGGCTTCAAAGAAATAATACCTCCTGGGTAGGTTGGATGAGTTCAATTTTTTATTTTGTTTATGAAAGTATGCTCCTTTTATGTTTTTTAGTTGCAGTTATATCCATGTCTTGCTTTTTATTATAAGCTTCTCTTTTGACTATTATTGGGCTTATTATAATATCTGGATTCATATCCTTTTTTAACTTATTTTTCATGTTGATCTGGATGTTGAGCCTTTTTTGTAACAGGGTATAGTCCCTTCAAAACTATTTTCCTTTAATAAAAAATGGTCATAGACCATGCAAACTTGACATTATCAAAGTTATGTTTATTAGTTTTTGGTCATTGACCTTGAGGTAATTATATTGATCAATGTTTCCAATAAACACCACCATTTATTAAGGTAAAAGAGTATAATTTTTGGTCACCATATGATTTTATAAGGAGTGGATAAGGATTAAAAAGCTATAGTGATTAAAAATATTTGATTGGTCTTAGAAAAACTTTGCATGTAAGTGTTAATATGCATTGCATGGAGGATTGGTAAGTCACCAAGATATTTTGGTGAGAAGAATGGTGATTTAGCATTGTAAGTAGTTAATGGGAATTAATGAAGCACAATTTTGGGAAGTGAAAAGATTTCATTGCAAGCCAAAGGACATGTTTCCATTCCTCCATATGCATTTTTTAGTTTTGTGGTCATTTTTCCTTTACATGGAAGGAAACAAATAGGGAAGTTTATTGCGGGTTGCATGCAAAAACATTTAACTCTATGTAATGGAGAGATGTGATTATCATTGTGATTTTGGTCTTGGTGATTCTGGGAAACTTGGTTGGAAATACTAGTTGTAGGATAACATAAAAGGAGGAAAATAAATTTGGGTGAAATAACTTACAGGCATGAGTTATTTTACTTGTTCTCCTGTTGTTTTTAGTATTAAATTAATGGATAAGTTTTTGGTTTTCTTAGATATTAGAAATTTGGTTTGTTCTCTTTTATTATGAAAATTTGCAAATAAATGGTAGGAAATTTCAACAAAGAAATGGGTTTGTGTGTATGAAGTTAAATTTGAGTATTTATTGGTTATTCTATCATTTTGGAATTGTCGTTTTTGAATGGAGTTTAAAAGGAAAATGTTTTCATTCTCTATCTCAATTTGATCCTGCTAAGTCGACCTAGAAATGGGTATTTTTCTTGAGTTAGGTGTATATATTTCCCATCTCAGAAAATGTGATTTGGGTCATTTTTAAAACTTGTTTTGAAAAAAAATATTAAGGAACACTTTGGGTTTTCAATATTAAATTAAAATAATGTTTATATTTTTTGAATAGCTCAATTTGAGCTTGCTCATATTAGAATGATTTTTTGGATTTCTACTTGAGTTTCATTGTTTTGAAAAATAAAATAAGAAAAATTATGTTCCTTTTCTTTCTTGTAAATAAATAGGGGAAAACATGAAGGAAAAATCAGGTAACAATTTGGGTTGTTGGTTGTTTCAAAGTATGGTTTTATTTTACCTCAAACTTCTTAGATTTGTGATTTCAAATGAATAAATACCATGTAGGTTGTTGGGACATTTTCGCCATATTATTAAGTTTTAGGTATCATTTTAAATAGACGAGGAAGAGTTCTACTTTCTTCTCTCAATATGTTTTGGTTTCTTGAGAAAGGATTGTTTTTGGATGATTAAGAATGAAAAACAAATGTATTTTCTAGGTGCATTGAAAATAATAGAAAGGTTGTTATTTGTTAAATAAAATCCTAGGTTTGATGTGTGACTATTTATCTTACTCCATTAAGGGTTAATTTATTTCATTTTTTCCTTGTTCATTTGTACTTTTTTGTTGGTTTTTGTCTCATTTTATTTTTATTAGATAGGCTCTCAAGGTTCTGGCAAATAAAGTTGTTTGACTTGTCGTGCAGTAACCTTGAATGGTGTGTGTAATGATTGGATCAAAGGTTTTGTCAAAATTTCCTCTCTTCTTAAAAGCGTAATACTGGATCGGTGAGAAAGGAGTTCAACCTCTATAGAGGTTGAAATTATTATTCCTTTATTTTACAACAAACAAGAATGTAGAGGTTACTTAGAAAATTCATTTCTTGAATAAAATGATTTCTCTCTTACATTCACAATTTTTTTGAATTTTATTTGAGAGTGATAGCGGGAAATTATTAGAAGTATAAACTATTGGTTGATTATGGATATGATTTATCTCCTTATAATAATATCATAATAGGGTGATGTGATAGTTTGAATCACTTATTATTCAATTTTGAACATTAAAGAAGATTACTTTCTTGATTTCATCTTATGAACTGATATTAGGAAACAGATCATGGTTGAATCATGGTATTAATAATAAATATTTTTTTATCAAAGGCAAAAGGTTTTTTGGCTAGGATCCTACCTAGGTTACAAGAGGCCAAAGATCATATCATAAAATTTTAACGATATAAAATAAAATACATAACAATACGAAGGAGAATAACAACAAAAGCAAGACAAGGGTAACTGCAGAACCACAAAAAAAGAGCAACTAAACCCCAATATTACCATAGTGAAACCACAACAAAACAACATCAATAATCTTCCCCAAAGGATATAGACACATTAGAGAATAACCAATCATTGTTTGGTGGTCCTTAACATATTATTTTTGAGGCTTTCCAGGTTGTCCTTGATGTCTTTGACTAAGGTGTCATCCTTATCTTTTTCCTTCCCTTTGCTGATTTCCAACATAGTGGTTATGTTGGAAAAAATATCTATATTCCCTTAAGGATAGAGAGGATGTCACATTTTCTATTTTTGATTTTTTCATGTTCCTCTTCAGGGGATTTGATTCTCTTTTCCATCTCTTCCACCAACTGTTCATCCTTACTCCCACTTTCAATAACAATCCTATATCCCCTATATTTGTCCTTTAAAAATTTACATACCTTCCTAAGCCATGTGAGCATGTCATTGTGCAAGTCCAATTCTATCCTGATGCTCCCTATTCTGGGTGTGCTTATATTTTATTTATATCCCATAGCCAAGAGGCTAAGGGAAGCAACCCCTTCACCAAAAGGAGAAGAGGGAAATTTAGTAGAATTCTTGGGGTCATTTTTTTATTTCTTACTACAAAGGATAAAATCGGAAGGGGGATGAGGGATCACAGTAGGAGGTGGTTTTTAGGATGGGAAAGGAGATGAAGAGGAGGTGAAACAAGGTTGTTTATAATGATGAGGTTGAAGTGTTAGTAGAAAATAAGAGTGAGGGCATTATAGGAGGGTTACGCTCGTTTATCCTATTTTACTAGGTTCACCGAGTGGTCCAGGGATTGGTTGAGGTAAAAAGGGAAGTTAACAGCCACATCTCTTCTAAAATGATTTGAAAAAACCAAAATAAAGTAGGGGGTTAATTTGAATTTACCCTCCATATTAAGTTATTTCATAATTACATAACTTACCAAGCCATAGAGTTTATGAAGTGAATCCCTGAGAAAAACACTTTTATCTTCCACCAGTTTTTCTTCTCCTTCCAAAAATTTTGCCTCTTCCTCCTTTCTGGCATAATTGTTCTTGGAAAACAACATAGGGTTGGAGGCTAGTGACAACAGATATCATCTCTTCAGTGATGAAAAATTATCTGTTTTAATACCTCACCTTGCTCTCATTCCAATTTTGAACCAGCTGTTGTGATAGGTGGAAATCATGTCCCTTATCCACATTCACAAAATTATTAAAGCCACCCTTCTTGAGAATATCCCAAACCTCAGTGTCCTTCTTCCATTTATGGCTATCAATCAACTCAACTTTGCAAATATCCCCCCATTGTTATCAAGAGATCCCTAGGAGTACCGAGAGACCAAATTTAGAACATTGAAGTGAATGAAGGAGGTGTAAAAAATGACATTAAAATCCCTCTAAGCTCCAAGGTTCAACTCATGATTCTTACCTTCTCTCCTTATTAATGATTGATTGGACATTGTGTAGTAATAAGGAAGCTTGGTTCCTAGAATGGGATTCATTAGGAAGGACACCCAAGTTGGATAAGGAGTCCGTTAGATGATTACCATACATATAGGTATGAGTAAAGGTATAATAAGAGAAGGAATTACTTCAATGAGTGTCCTCAATGATGAAATTTTTAATGGTCCAAATTTCCTATGTTGATCCTCTGAGATAATTAATGATGTTCATTGAGTCTCCCTTAGTTAAAATGTTCTACAACTTGAGGGAACAAGATAGTATAATTCCCCATAGAGAAGCAAGGGATTTCAAATAGTTGTTTGTATGAATTTGCATGGGCCCTGCATAAGAAACAATTAGTTTTCTAACATATCCTTTGATATAACCTCCACTCCGAGAGTTCTCAGGATTTCCCTTAGATCCTTCATTGAAGTTTAGTTTGAGGAATCCATTAGGAGGGTGGATCTAAGAGACTAAATACCTATCAATCTTGTGAGGGGCTATAACATTGAGAACACTAGAAATGTTCCACTTCTTAAGTAATTCAACTTCTTCTTTTTTATTAAAGTTTTTCTTGGGCTTGAATGTAGATATGTCTTGTTTAATGCCTTCAAGGAGCTGATTAAAAAACCTACAAATGGATGGTTTTTTATTACTAAATATGCTATTATTCTTGTCTTTCCAGATGATCTAGATGATATGGGGAAAAGAAAACAACGAAATCCTTTTGATAATCAAGTGTTTAAAGGGAGGGTTCCATTATTGCCAAGCTAAAAATATATTGTCTATGAGGATTCAATGAACTCCCATAAACTTAAAGAAAGTGTTCCACACCTCAACTACGTACTTGTAATGAATAAAAACATGGTTGACTAATTCCTCAACATTCTTACAAATATTACACTTGTTGGGGATGTGTCACCCTCTTTTTATATAATTATCAGTTGTTAGGATTCTATTTTGAATGCACAACCATCAAAACATGTTAATTTTGGGAGACATCTCTTTAAAACAAACCTTTCTCCACTCAATAGAAGTAGCAATGGTGTAAAAGAGGAGGTTATAGCCAATTTTAATAGAATAAGACCCATCAAAGGAGTCTTCTTATAAAACGTCATTAGCAGTATCTCCAGGACTAAGATGGTGAGAATTAAGAGAAATCTATAGATTCTTGATAGGTTCAATGGAATTCTGGTCTAAAACAAGAAGTTGCATCCAACTAATGCCTTCATGGTTGGTGCTGATATAGTCCTTGACCATTTTTCCTATAAAATTGGAGAAAGGAATGGATAGATGAGACCATTCATTTTAGTTTTTGAGAAGATACTTTGAGATCCATTTATCATCCTAGAAGGAGATTTCCTTACCATTACCTAAGTTCCACTTACTACCTTTGATCAGTAAATTCTTGGAGTTGATAATGGAATTTTAAAATTGACATCCTACAAGTAAGTCCTCCCGGTAAAGCCAATCATTGTCACTAGAATTTTCTAAGTATTTGTCTCTAACAACTATGGTCTATGGAAGATCTTATTTCAATAGTCTCCAAGCCATTTTAGCTACCTTAGCTTTGTTCATATATTGCAATTTTTTTATGTCAAGTCCCCCTTGTCTCTTAGGCTGACACACTTTGTCCCATGCAACAAGATGAAATGAGATGGTGATAATAAATATTATTACAAATGTTAAAACCATTTAAAAATGTATTCATATGTTGATAACTAGTATGTTAAGAGATATATTATTTTGGATTATAATTCTAATGTATACAATGATATATAATGTAATTAAAGAATTACAAAGTTTGTAAGTTATTAGTTAAATAAATACTAATATACTCATTTATTTCTAGTAAAAACAACAAGATGATGAGTTAATATTAATCATGCCAGTTCATATAACTAACCATGTATACATTCTCTCTCATATAGTGTGCAAGACGAAGTAATTTTTTGAAGTGAATAACTGGATTGTATATGCATGATTTATTGATGTATTATTGTTTAAAAATTCATTCTAGATTATTTTATTTCATTGTAAAACGAAATTATTATTTTCATAAGTTGATTGAATGAATTTTTCAATTGCAACAATATGAACAATTGTATGTCATTACTTTGACAAAGTAAGGATTTATCCTTATGAAGTTAAATAACTATACATATTGTTTCATATCATGTTTTGTGAGAATTAAATGTTTTTTAATGTTATTTTATGGTAGATTATACATTAAATTTAATGTTATTATTTTATGAAACTATATCTGGTTCATTGATTCATTATAGATGAAAGAATATGACAATTTACAACATTAGTATGATATGGTTTGCCAAGCATTGTTGATACTCATACTTTAATTATTTCATGATTATCAATCCAGGGTGATGTCCATGGATATTTTCAACAAAGAAAATGATTGAAACTTTGTTGATCATGTATTAATTATTGAATTCAATCAAATACTACTTCTAAATGTAATTAAGAAATGCCTTCTATTGATATAATAAAGATTACTAAATTCGTGGATTGAAATGATAGAAGTTCTGGAATTTTCATAAATAACAAAATTATAAATAACATATATTTAAGTAAACAAATAATTCCCTTTACATTAGGGAGGAGTGGTCCTTTCTCCTTACCTCTGATTCGGTTTGGAATGGAAAATTACACCAGTCAAGCTAACTCAAAATCATGCACTTTATTGAATGTAATATAATAATTTCTTCAATAACAAATAACTAACTCCTTCAATAACTAAATTTGTCAAAGATACTCACTGATTGTGAGAATAATTTGAATAATGGATTCATTGAAGTTAAAAAAAGAGAATAATGAAAGGCTTTGAAAATATACCTGAATCTTTATATAGTGATAAAAAGAAAAAAAGGATAATTGGGAATCCTCCACTTCAAGGATCACTAGATCATCTAATAAAAGGCTGGCAGATATTAGGGTTAACAGAAAAAAGGAAGGCCTTCAACAAATGAATTAAGGAAGAAAGAGACTGAGAAAGAAATTGTAGATGGAACTCAAAGTTATTGATTCATCCAAAAATTATTTCCCCCAAACTGTTTAGATGAATATTCTTTCTTGGAATGTCATAGGACTAAATGGAGGTTTTGAGAAAATAATGATTAACGATATTAGAAGATCTAGTAGACCTAACATTCAATTGATTAAAAAAACTAAAATGAATACTGAAACTGTGGAAGAATGCAAAAATAAATTTTGGGAGAATTCTGATTTCACTATTGTGGATTCACAAGGGGTGTTAAGAGGCTTAGCAATTTTCTGGGACAACAAATTTGTTCAAGGTAATGTGATTTTATCTTTTCATAATCATCTAGCTACAAAATTTCAAAATTTAGAGAATAATTTATTTTGGATCCTTTCTAATATTTATGCTCCCTATACTGATGTTGGTCATAGAAAATTATGGGAAGAATTAATTTTTTTTAGAAATTTGTTTTTCAGAATTATAATTGGTTGTTCATGGGGTATTTTAATACCCCCTTGAACCTTAGGGAAAAAAATGGAGGTAACTCATATTTCTCTGTCAGCGTGGGTGATTTTGTTGAATTTGTATCTCCCCTTAACCTCATGGACATTGAGCTACATGGTAATCAATTCACTTGGTCTAACATAAGGATTGGAGAGTGTTTTATATAGGTTAGATTAGATGGAGCTCTTATTTACTCTAATTAGATTTAAGTTGCAATTTTCATCTCTTTTCATTGCCTAGAACTGGCTCAAATCATAATCCTATTGCTCTTAGTCTTTTCAATTGGTTGAGACCTTCACATTATTCATTCAAATTTGAAAAAATGTCAGTGGAGCATGAAGATATTTTAGATAGGATTAAGGAATGGTGTCTTTGGGATGGTGAAGGGATAGCTCAATTCAGGATTCTTCAGAATTTGATAAATGTAAAACATCCTATTAAAACTTGGAATAAATAAGTTTTTGGTAATATTTTTGAACAGAAAAGGGAGGTAAAGTAGTAGCTTGGAGAGCTTGAATTGAAATTCTCACTACGAGGTATGAATTATGAAGATCATCAGCCGGAACAAAAATTACTTTCTGATTTACATAATTTAAACAGTAGAGAGGAAACCTTTTGGAGAATGAAATCTAGGGCTCTTTGGCTGAAAGTTGGGGATAGGAACACAAATTTTTTCCATATGAATACCCTTAAACACAAAGCTTGTAACATAATATTTGAGGTTACTAAAGGTAATGGTAGTATTATAAAGGATCAAAATGATATAAAAGTTGAAGCCTTAAAATTTTACGATAATCTGTTAATGAAGACTAATTCTGTAATGAGGAAGCAACTTCTTTTCTTCTTGATTCCATTTTAAACAACATTATTCCTGAGGAGATATTCAAAATTATTACTAAACTTGACACCATTGAAGAGTTGAAAAAGGCATTTTTGCATTAGAGGGAAACAAGGCATCATCACCTGATGGTTTTTTGGCTAACTTCTTTGAAAAAAATTGGAACATATGCTCGGAATATTTATTGAAGGTTGTAAATGAGTTCTATAGGACTGGAAAATTAATCAAATAATATGACTCACATTGTGCTAGCACCAACGAAGATGGATTTAAAAGACTTCAAGGAATTTAGATCCATCAGCCTGGTAAATGTGATTTACACAATCTTAACCAAAATTCTAGCCACTAGATTGCAACCTTTACTTACTAAACTTATTTCTCAATAGAAAATTAGATTCATAAAAGGTAGGATTATTCAATATGGGGTAATCATGGTTCATGAAATTATCCATTCAATGGATAAAAGTAGAAAAGATGGGATGGCAATAAAATTGGGCATGCATAAGGATTTTGATAGAGTGTCTTGGAAATTTTTAGATAAGGTTCTAACCAAAATCAGTTTCTAGAATAAATTTAGAAAAATCATACAGGCATGCATTTCTTCTTCTAGATTTTTAGTGGTGGTTAATGGTGAGCCAATGGGTTTTTTTTTCCAGTATTAGAGGAATAAGACAAGGGGATCCTATATCCCCCTTAGTTTTTATCATTATGGCAGACAATCTTAGTAGATCTATAACCAAGGCTATAAATAGTGGAATGCTAAAAGGATTTAAACCTACTTCCACTAATCAACCTACTTTACATCAACAATTTACTGATGATACTATTCTTCTTCTATTGGCCTCCATTCTTGAAGAAAAATCTATAAAAGCTATCCTCATATTCTATGAAGTAGATTTAGGTCAGAAGGTCAACTTTGAAAAAAGCTCGGTGTATTTTGTCAATACTCCTTTTGATAGAAAAAAAATAATTGCACTCATTTTGGGGTGTAAAATCAGCTCATTACCAACAACTTATTTAGGTCTTCCCTTGAGCACTACCAAAGTTTCTAATGTTGTTTGGAATGGATTTATGGATAGATTTAAAAAAAATTGGCTGGATGGAAAGGAGTTATTCTCTCTAGTGTTGGAAATTTCTTGTTAATCAAAAGAACCCTACAAAATTTTCCCATATATATTATGTCAATGTACAACATTCCAAAAATAGTTGTGGATAGTATTGAGAGAATTAAAAAGCATTTTCTATGGCATGGGACTGAAGAAAGGAATAGATATCATTTAGTAGCTTGGGATCAGGTTTGTATTCCAAAAAAGATTGGAGGGTTGGGGATAAAGGATATTAGAAAAATGAATACTGCTCTAATTGCAAAACTTGACTGGAGATTAGCAAAGGTAAAAAAAACCTTGGACAGATCTTATTACAATAAAATAATTATCTCAACAAATTGAGAGTTCTTTCCTTTTTTATCAACAACTTCCCAATGGATCCATATTCTGGAACGACTATCTTCAAACCAGGCATATTCTTATTAAGGGTTGTAGATGGAAACTTGGTAATGGGTAGGATATTAATGTTTGGTATGATGCCTGGAATAAATTCAAATTGAATGATACTTTTTCATCCATAAAATATAGTCTAACTAAGAATTATTGTAATAAAGTAAAATACTACATTGAATTGACTGGGAATAAGAGAAATTGGAAGAAGCTCAAAGTGGAAATATAAAATCTGCAACCTGTGGTAGCTTCTCTGCAAAACCAAATTTCTCTCATTCCTATTAATCAAAAGGAAAACAAATATGAACTCATATGGGTGGACTCTTTTGATGGGTAATATTTTGTAAAGTCAAGATATAATACTTTTTGTGATGATCACCAAAATGATATAAATTGGAACAAACTCTTGATGCCTGAATTAACCCCAAAAGTCAATTTTTTTATGTGGCTTGTTCTAAAAGGTAAGATTCTCACTTGTGATAATATTATTAGAAAGGATTTTATTATACCTAGCAGATGTTGCATGTGTAAAAATAAGGCTGAAGAAATCAAGCATATTTTCTTGCGTTGTGAGTATGCTTCCAAGGTTTGGAGTCTTATCTTTGAAAACTTCAATATGTATTGGACTCTTCCTCATACTTGGTTATAGACATGGGAGAAATGAGATCCACCATATAAACATTACATGATAAGGATATTATGGAATCTGGTTCTTCCCCATATGATATGGAGATTGTGGAAAACAAGAAATGATATCTTCAGGAATAAAATTCAGGTTTGTACAAAAAAACTTAAAGAAATCATCATTAATGTCAAGGATAACATTGAAAGGTTTAGGCCTACAAAAAATAGATTATATCCAAAGGAAGAGGAACACATTCTTGTTACTTGGAGGATTGATACTGACAAAATTCAAAATGAGAATAACAAAAACATTGAAAAATCTTCAGTGCATTAGATTCAACCACCCACCTCATGGTATAAATTGAATTTTGATGGAGCTTCCAAAGGATAGAGCTTCAGAAGGATGTGGGGTGATAAGAGATCACCAAGGATGTTTTTTTGCTACTTTTATATGAAATATGGGTCATCAGACAAATCATTATGCTAAAGCTTTAGAAGCATTATGGGGGATAATGGTTGTAAGAGATTGTAATATTTCAAATATTATAATTTAAGGAGATTCTTTAAACATTATAAATCTCTTAAATCAAAATAAACCTCCTAGTTGGACCATTAGATATTTTATATATGAAGCTATTGAGATTTGTAAATATTTTCATAATTGCAAGATCATACATTCCTACCGTGAAGGTAATAAAGTGGCGGATAATTTGACAACCTATGGAGTTAGTAACAACATGAAAAATTGGTTTAGTGGTGACCCTCTCCCATCCAAGGTACATAATGACATCATCAAAGATAAGTATGGTATTCAAAATAATCATTAAAAAATTCCCCTCCGCCGATGGGAAATTAATTATAAACTTTTCATAAAGGGTTAATAATTACATCAAGATTTCACACACTTTCTGGGTATACAGTTGCAGAGGTGGTGAGGAAAGGTGGTATTGGAATAAAAATTTTACCATTAGGAACCAAGGAAGAAACAATAGCAGAATGGTTGGGCCTCCTTTTAAAATAGAGCTTATTTATGACCCTGACTAGAAAAACGAAGAGCTCCTATGGAAGTATCTTCAAATGGGGGGGTTTCAAATCTCGTTGAAAAAATGTAGGGCCATGACCAAGATATCCCAATTCAATTTGTGAATGGCTAGAAAAAAAGAGCAATTGAATATGGAGATATCAGCATCAAAATCACTTAAGAACTCATTACTCAAGTCATGGGATTGAGCTTAGATGCGGAAAAATTCTTTAGTAAATGTGTCAACAGGAATGTGGAAGCTAAAAAATTCCTTGATGAAGGAGAAAATATTGAGCATGTTTCGGCTAGTATAAAAGTGTCTTCTATTCCAGAGCCTTTTACTAAAATTTCACAAATGATGGTCAAGTATGTCACTCTTGAGGGAAAATATGTGACAATTCCTTTTAAGCATTTGGTCTTCCTTAATCATTTCAGGAGGAATTTAATTGTTAATTTCCCACAAACCTTTTGAACTCACTCGAATTCTCTATTCTTGAATTCTAGAATTATACCCATGTTGTCCCCCTCCACCAAGGTCTGATTTTTTTTATCCATCATCATTGTCTTTCACACTCCCACTCTGTCCCTACTGTCTATATTTCCCCCCTTTTTCTTGACCCCATTAACCCCATTTCTTCTTCCACCAGTTGTCAAAGTAACAAGAAGCCCCTGTACCCCTCTTAGAGTGTTCTTCGGAGTTATAAAGAGATTGAGTTGACGAAGAACCTACTCCATATCAGCAATCCAGTTGAAGACACTACTACATAAAAAGAGGAAGGGATACTTAGCAGGATTGACAAGATGGAAAGGGAGGTTTTGGCACTCAAAGATGAACTCAAGCAGGTTGGTAAAAGTATAGGTAAAAGGAAGATGCTAATTGAACCTGCTATGGATAATGAGTAAGTTTAACAAATTTTCAAGAAACTCCATTCCCTTGATAATAAGATGGGAAATGCTAAAGAGAGAGATGATTGTATAATCTCCATGCTTAAATCCATCTATAACTTTCTGGAACAACATGTCAAAATTGTTTGTATTCTCAGTGAAATTCATGCTACTATTTGGGAGTCAGATAGTGCAAGGGACCTGATCCTTTCTCAATTAGAAAAGAATGATCCCTCCCACGTCGCTTCCCTTGCACTATTCAACTCTTTGCAGAAAGTCAAGATGAAGATTGATAAAGCAATTAAGTAGAGATGCCTCTAGTTTTTTGTTGTGTTGTTGTCATGAAGATGCTTTCTTGTTGTTATGATGTTGTGTTGTCTCTTTTTTTCTCCTTTCTATAGTTATCAGTTAAAATATAGTTTTTCCTCATGTAATTCATGGATTTTGATCCTTTTTTGTTTTTTTATTACTATATCTGGATTTTGAGCCTTATTGTAAAGGGATTTAGTCCCTTTTATCTTTGGATTGTTTTAACTACTATCTATGGCTTTTGAGACTTTTTTGTAAACAGGGTATAGTCCCTTTAAAAACTATTTTTCCTTAATAAAAAACTATCTCTGTAATTCTATTACAAATAACCTTTTATACAAGACTAGTCCTCATCACTCTAAAAGAGTTACAACTTAGAATGAACAAGCACATACCACACTTAGATTAGATTGCATCTTATAAACTCTAAGTGGAGTCCTTGATGAGATCTTAGATGAGATGATTCAGTAATTCTAGAGGATGTCAAATATCATGCATTGAATTCCTTAAATCAGGGTGACTACCAGTTGTTTTATTCATTTGTCCCACATTTCCACTCAAACTGGATGTTAAGTTTGACTTTAATAATCCACATAAGTCGTATGATGACTAGATAATAATATGCATCTAATTCTCTTTTCATTAGGTAACTTGTGTGATGACTAAATCAACTATCCTCCTTTCTCTAGTGTAAGGGTGAGTCACATGGTAATGCGTGAATGAGTCCTATGATGGGCTATGTATGAGTTCTCCACTGGGTTTAAGATATATTCATCAAGCACATTGTTAATGCATATACAAATTTATTTAAATTCATTTGAAGAAGTATATATGAGATGAAAATAAAAAAGGTTATACATAAAACTTTCCTTTAAAATATATAAAAGTATTAATTACAAAATGCTAATATTAGTCTTAGTACAAAATGATGACACAATAAAATGGGTGTGTACAAAGGATTTATATTACATTTCCAACATGATTTTCCATAAGTCTTTTGCTCTTTTTAGTGACCAATGAATCTTGGTTGGGGATATAACCTCCTCCTTCTTCTAGACCTCTAGAAGTAATCCATACCATAATCAGTAAACAAGAAAATTAATGTTAAAGTTTGAGAGTATATACTCCTTGAAGTCTGATACAAAATTTGATATAATTTCCTTGTATTTGTTTATAAGTTGTAAACAATAAACCTGGACCTGATACCTTATAAAGAATCTCAGTCGTGTTGGGAGATCATGTATCATCAAGAGGCCTACATTATTTTCTTCTCTCACATATTCTTCCCTCCGATCACGCCAAATAGGCTAATGTCTTAAAGTGGAAACAAAATATCTCAATTGTACTTCCCCCACATACAAGTTGATTATTATTTCCACCTCCTCAGGGAGTAGAAATTTGTGGACATAAAAGTCACACAACAAATTCTTACCAATTGTGTTAGCTATTGCATTGGCTCCCATAAATTACTTATCATTTTCAAATTATATGAATTTCGTGGAGAAAAATATGGAAGTTTTCCATTTGAATAACTATTCCTGCAAGCATAAGGCATATAAATTATAAGGTTCTCTATAAGAAAGAGCTTGGTCATATAAATGAAAAAGAATAAACGTGTTATACTAAAGTACCTTCTTTTATTCTTGTAATATTTTTTTCTCCTCTACTACTTCTCTAAGATCGTAACATTTCTTCATCCATTTAACCATTCCTTTTAACACAATGATATAGGGAAATACAAATTTTGTTTGAATTATTTGATCTGTAGTTTCCACAGACTCTATTTTCTTCTTTATCTCCTTGTAATATCACAAGTTTAGTGGTCAATTATTTAGTTCTAAACTATAAACAATGAATTATTTGTTCTCTATTCTCTACCTTATGTTATATTTATTGTATGACTTCTTATTTCTACTCTAATGACTGTTGGAGGTGTTGAATTCTTTATTCCTTTTCTTCCTCTAACTTAGAGAAGTTTGTCTCTTTTGTTTGTAAGATGAGATGTATTTAGGAAATTATTTCTTAAGTTTTTTTCAGCTCATACTAAAATTGAGAAAGTGTTAATACTTTGGGAATAAGGTTCTTAGAATCAATAGGTGAGCTAGGCTCACCTTCAAGTATAGGTGATTTTCCATTGGCAAGAATGGGTGACTTTTTAACAATGATTGGTTTTTAATCAATGTCCAATTCAGAAATAGGACCTGTAGGGGATGCAGAGATAGGTGGATAAGTAATATGTGTTTGGTGTAAGGTTTGCATGATAGTTTCCATGTGAGGGAAAACTTTTAGTTTTATGATCTTCTATGGTATGGGTTGGCCTTGATGACCTAAGATGTTTCTTTATTCTATCTGAGATGTAGGGCCCTCTTTCAAGAATTAAAATAGGTTCAAGGTAATATTTATTTTGGAATTTGACCCAATTTTTGAGCCCATGATGCTCCTTAATGAAATGATGCTTACATATGAGATGACTGATACCTTGGAATTTGAGATAAAGGGAACCCCAAAAAAATTTCTCTGTGGTAGGGGAAACAAAGTCAAATTAAAACTATGGAAGATTAACCTTGTTTTGGCCTTTGGATTGACCATGGTGTAGGTGGATAAGGATTCTCAAGAATGGGCCTAAAATAACCTCATATTGACCATCACATGTAAAATACTTGATAACCCATTTTTTCACGTCTGCCCATGGCTCAGGGAAAGATCTTATTTTGATGCCCTTAATATTATCAATAATCAATTATGATTTTCTTTCTTTCCCACAACAAATAGTTTAATAATTTTAGAGTAAGGATTCCTAAAATTGAGCAATTTACCTTCCTCTGGAATACCAGAAATTTGACTAATTATAGAGGGGAAAAACAAAATTTTCTTACCTTTTACTTTTGAGTGTCCTTCCACAACATTTTACGCAAATTATTCTATCATAATGGGGTTGAATTCCTCATATAAAAGCAAGAAATCCAACCATTCTTCTTTCTCAAATATTTCTATTGACTTTCTATATGAGAGAAATTCAAGTGAAATTGTCAGTTCATGACAAATTATAATCCCCATTATGGGTATGGAAAAGGAGGAGTGAAATAGGACTAAAAGGAACTAGAGAACAGGAATGGGGAAAGTGATAGCAAAGGAGTGGAATGTCAATAGTGAATATGGGGAAAATAGGGGTGAAAATGGTTTTATATCCACACAACACAAACTGGGTAAAATTTAACCAATTGTGATGGAGCAAAGACAACGTGGATAATAAATTGGTACGTGGGAGATATAAATTAGGGATGTGTGAAATATTTATTGGGATATGGAATGTGTGCAGAAACATTGGAAATGGGGAGCCATCATTTCACACAAGAGTAATTATCGGGGGCCTGTCTAATTTCATTGAAAGGATCCAAGGCTTTGACCAAGACATTTCTATCAAATTCGCCCAAGGTTGGAAGAATAGGATTGTCAAATATAGTAACATGGAGATGGAAATCATGGAAGAGCTCATCACTCAGATCACAGGCCTTAGCCTGGAAGGCACCAAATTCTTCAATAAGAAGGTGGACAGGGAGGTTAAAACCAAGAAATTTTTGGAAGAGGGAGAGAATCTTGAGTTCGTGACTGCTGGCCTTAAGGTGGAGTCGATCCCTGAACCGTTTGCTGAACTAGCCAAAATGGTGGCTAAGGTATGTTACCCTTGAAGGAAGATATGTGACTATACCTCAAAAACATCTGATTTTTCTAAATCATTTTTGTAGAAATAACATTATCAGCTTTCGTCATTATCTGAATTAACTCTTTGGAGAAATCCATAAGGGAAGTTTCAAAGCCACTCTAGGGCTGTCACTTTACACGAGGGCCTTATCCTCTTGATTCACCTCCATTTACTCCAACTTCCCTCCTGTGAATCCTATCCCACCTCCCTCCTCCATACCTACACCTGCCCACACTGCTCCCACTACCCCCTGCTAAAAAGAAAGAATGAAGATGATGACCTCCAGCAAAAAAAGCAAGAGCCTCAAAGCCAAAATCCCTACTTCCCAACGAGTCCTAAGGAGCCACAAGGATTTAGAACTAGCTGAAAGCCTTCTGCATATCAGCAGGATGGTGGAGGAGCCCAAAGAGGAGGATTTGCTGGATAGGGTGGAAAAATTAGAAAAGGAGCTTCAAGAGCTCAAAGGGGCTATAAAAAACATGGAAAGAGCTAAGGGTAAAAGGATCCTTCAAAGTGAGGAGGAATGAGGGGGGTTATTGGTGAAAGTCTTCAAGAAACTACAGTCCCTAGATGGATAGATTGGGGAATGCTAAAATTTGAAATGACTGCATATTGTCTGCCCTCAAAAGCATCTACAATTTCATTGAGCAACATGTCCACAGTGTTTGCAGTTTAAGTGGGATTAATGAGGATATATGGGGCCCTAAAGAGAAAAGGGACATTGCAATTACCCAAGCTGATTTACAAGACCCCTCTCAGGCCACTGCCATTGCCTTCTTCATGTCACTGCAGGCTATCAAGACCAAAATTGACAGAGCCATCAAGTAAAGGGCTGTAGCGATGCTGTTTTTTGGCTGCGATGTGGTTGTCATCTGAGCGGTTCTGGAGCTGTTTTGTGGCGGGGCTCCTATATGTTGTTTCTCTTTTGGTTCCTTTTTGTATCTTTCCTTCTTACTTCTCTGGATCTTTGTACGTTTTAGATCCTTTTTTCTCCTAATATTGTAATATTTGGTTGTTGAGCCCTTCCTTGGTTGACTGTTTCTGCCCTTCTCTGGGCTGCTACTTTTATCTTTACTATCTGGCTTTTGAGCCCTTTTGTATACAGGGTATAGTCCCTTCAAAACTATTTTCCCTTAATAAAAAAAAAAAGTTCACTAATTAGTCATTGTCAATTTAATATTGAAATCAGAGCAATGACACATGCCTTGTCAATCATCACTGGAGAAATCTTTTAATCAACAGTATATTCTCATTTTATTTCCATGCATGTTGTCATAACACATTCATTAATGACATGTGACCGCCATTGCTAGTTTTCAACCACCTACGTCTTATTTTCAAATAACCCGCATTTTAATTTTGGTATGCAACGTCCACCATTATTGAAGGCATTTTGAGCCACTCATTCATAAGATGATGGCCGCCATTTCTAGTTTTCAACCAACCCATATTTATTATTTTATTGAGGATTAACGGAGGATTTGAGGGGTGACTCGGCACCTCTGGCATCAGTCACCAAGTAATTTAGAGTCACATTCAAATTTGGTAACGGTAGTATTTTATATTATTTCAGTCTGATGCATGGTGTGTAGCAAAACCTAAAGTGGTGTGTGGTTTCTTTAACCAACATTAATATTCTGATTCAATCAAGAGGAATCATCTGTACAGTCCCATTATTGGATACTTGATCAATAGTTATATAGGACCCATCCAGCTTGAACTGGAGTGATCCTCTGATTGCAGAGATCCTTCGTACTATCGTACTTCAAATAGAAGATCCCAATTGACCCTAGTTGAAACTCTATCATTCACTGGATAGTGACTAACATGGGACAATGTTGAGTTCACGTATGTAGGATGAATCATATGGAAATGTAGTTCATCCAGCATGGGGTCATCCCTATGGTGAAGCGGATTGGTCATGTGCAGTAAGATCCAGAAAGCAAGATCCAAGCCAGCAATATGTAGAACTAAAATCCTACTGCGAATGCATACTGATTATGGTGCAGGTCTTACGTGTTCACATTCTAGGGGAAATGATATAAGTAAATCCATAGTTCAACACTAAGGGGGTGAATGTTTTGGCATATATTTAGTGTAAACAGTGATTTTGTAGGCCCATTAATTATTATATTATGAGTTTTTTAGAAACAACTTCATAATTGATAGATAATAGTTGTCTATGGTTTGTAAGTGAAGTTTTTAAAACAACTTCACATATTTAGTGATTTCCACTTAGCCATTTGATTGAGGGTGGTGTGGGGATGTTTATAGGAAACTCTCCTTAACAGATATATTTGCCTTTGTATCTCAACATAATTAATATACAATTGACTTAAGAATATGGTCCATTGATATTGTGAACAATAGTTACTGGTGCTCTCAAGAAGTCCTTTATAATTTTTTAGGGTTTACATGCTTGTTTTGGGGTCTTGTAGGTCTTTCCATTTTATGACTTGGAGTATTGGCAACATTCAGATGCAACTCTTTTCATAAGAAGTTGATGCGACAAAAAAATCCATTTAAATCCAACCCCCTCTATAACCACTTGAGGATGAAGTGGCATATCTTTTGTAAGTGTTGGCTTTCCCATCCTTTGACATTGATTACATTTCCGTAAATATGTTTTGACATATTTATGTAAAAAGGTAAGTAGTAGCCATCTCCCAAGACTTTGAGGATAGTTCTCTTGAATGAAAAGTGTCCCCTTGATGGTTCATCATAACATGGTCAAATTATGTCAAAGATCTCATCTTCAGCTACACACATGCGTAATACATAGTCAAGTCCATATTTCAAAATCATTCCATTAAACCATGTATACATCACATTTTGTTCAATTAATTGATTTCTTTGTTTATGTATGAGGAAAGATGGGACCTTCCCTATCACTAAATAGGTAGCCATGTCTACAAAATAAGGAGATAAAGTTGATATTACAAATAAACATTCATTCAGAAAATAATCATTGACCTGCTCCTTTGTACCTGAAATGGTTAGTATTGAGAGAAAGTTAACTACCACATTTTATTTTGGTGGTTTATCAATAATATTTATGTTAAATTATAATAATAACAACAACCACCTTACAATCATGTCATGCACCAAAGGCTTATTAATTAGATACTTAATAGCTGAATGATCAGTATGAACAATTACTTCATATCTTGTAATATAATGGTGAAACTTAATAGTATAAACAACTGCAATAAACTCTTTATATGTGGTAGTATAATTCCATCAGTAGGGGATAGGTTTTTAATAATATAGTTGATGACATGAATTTCCTATCTTTCCTCTTATTGTCCAAGCATATCTCCCACTACCTGATTGGAAGCATCAATTTGTATGTGAAAGGGAAGATTTCAAATAAGACCTCTTTAAATTGGAGTATTTGTCAATTTATCCTTGATAATGTGAAAATAGTTTTGACATGCCTCTTTCCATTCAAATTCAGAATCTTTTGTTAGAAGGGGAAATAGTGAAGAATCTACCTTACGAAAGTCATACATGAATCTTCTATAATAGCTAACATGTACAAGAAATCTTCTCACATTAGTTTGATATTTGGGGGATGGAAGTTACACAATGATGCTAACCTTGTCAGGATCTACCTTGATTCCCTCGGTTGAAACATGGTGGCCTAATACTATACCTTTCTCCGTCATGAATAAACATTTCTCGTGGTCTAAATATAACTAATGTTTATCACACCTAGAGATTACCTTGTCTAAATTGTCAGTTGCCTCCTAGAATGTTTCCCCATAAACCATAAAATCATCCATATAAACTTCCATAGATCATGAGTGAGATCAAAAAATATTTCTAACATGGATCTTTGAAAAGTAGAAGGAGCATTACATAAGCTAAAGGGTAAGAACCTGTAGGGAAATTACCCCCATGGGTAGGTGAAAGTATTCTTATCTTGGTATTCAGGTACCACCATGATTTGATTATACCCACTAAAACCATCCATGAATGAAAAATATTTTTTTCTAGATAAATTATCCAAGACTTGGTCTATAAAAGGTAATGAGAAATAGTCTTGATGTGTGGCCTTATTCAATTCCCTATAATCCACACAAACCCTCAATTTACCATTATTTTAGGCACTATAACTAATGGAGAAACCCAATGACTATTTGAAATTGGATAGATAAATCCTACTTGAAGAAGTTTCTCAATCTCAATTTTTATAATATCTCTTAAGGCAGGGTTTATCCTTCTTTATGGTTTCCTAACATGTCTAGAATTAGTCATGTACATGTGGTGTGGATAGATACTATGATGAATACCATTCATGTCACTATATTCCTAAGAAAATATTAAGGATGTGAGCATAGAAGATTAAATAGGGTATTCTCCTCTTGACTAGTCAACCAGCCATTGGATGCCAATGTTTTTCCTAGGAAAAGGGGTAGTTACTTGGTGTCAGGGTGGAGAGAGTTTACAACTGGGTATTATCTCAGTAATTAATTTAAGGAATGCATATGTGGAATAAATCTTTGTATTTCACTAATGTTGTAGAAGATATTCTTATTCAGATGTATGTTTCATGAGAAAGGATAGATTATGGGCTAGTTGTTTTCATCTATAATGTCATACTTTATCTCAATTGGTTGTCAGCGTAATTCAAAAGGATCCCAATTCGAGGTCTATTTTGAAAGTTATTGAATTATAACCATAGATAAGGTGGAAACAACATCCTCTACTTCCTCTGTATCATCCTTCCACCATTGTTTATCCTCAGTGGAAAAAGGTTTTGCAGTTGGATAAATGGATAATTTCTTTAAGTCGTGCCCATTTGTAATGATCATATTTCTTATCCTACAATTAATAATATTTGATATAGTGGCTAACCAAGGGCATCCTAGAATCAATGGATATCCAATTTTATTAATCTATGTTTTGATAACCATAAAATCTACTAAGTAATTCCATGTTTCAATTGTTATGGTTACATCCTCTATGATCCCTTTTGGCTTGGCTATGGATTAGTTAGCCATTTGTTACACTATTGAACCTGATTTTGGTTTAGGAAGATCCAATTTGGACAAGGAGTTGGTATTCATCATGTTGATTGTAGCACCTAAGTCAATTAAATAATTTGGAATATTCACATTTCTAATACAAACTGTGACAATTTGACTCCCAAGGTTGCCATATTTTGGAGGGTTCATATTCCCTTATAATATGCTAGCTGATTTTCCATTAACATGGATTTTCCTAGGATGATTTTTCCTTTTACTTGGAGTTTTAACAAATATCTCTTTGATATTTTTATTCAACTTTGGGATATCTCTAAGTGCTTGAAATAGATGAATTTTAATACTTTTTTTTTTAAATCCTTGAATTTAGTTACAACTCTAGTTTCTCTTGGATTACAATGTGTCTTTTTCAAAAATTCTATATGGAAATGACATATCTAAGTTTGGTTCATATTTTTTTCAAGAAAAGGTTTGGGTTGTGTTTCTTCTATTTATTCTGTCTTCAGGGACTTCTTCTATAATTGGAGATGATGGTTTTGAAGTAACTTTCCATGATTGTAATAGTATATTTCTACAGTCCATAGAATTCACCATGGGGTTTTTTTAATATTCAATGGTGTATGTTGATTACCCTGTCTCACATTATTTGGATTTTCCACGGTTTGAGTTTTAATTTGTGGCTGGGAAGGTTGTTCAGATGGGGAAGGAGTTGTAGGTCTAGTTACACAAAGCTTGATATCCTTGGGGTCTTCTTGGATTATAATATTGTTTTCTCGATCCTTGGCATACATTCCACTATTGTTGAAATTAAGGGTTAAATTGTTGAAACAGTGGAATGTTTGATTTTAGAGTCCATGGTTGAGGATGATAATTAAGTTTTACATTCCAATGAGGAATCCATTCTTGTGGGAATTATTGTATCCAAGTTTGGGGGTATGACCATGGTGTGTTCCATATATTTGGAACCCATTGTGTTTTTGGTGTATATGATTGATTGAAAGTTCCATCCTTGCCTATGAGCCACATAGTTTAAGTCAACTTCACTTTGTGAATTATGTTTTAAGTGATTCTTTAGCAAGGAAAAAATTCCATATTAATAAGTCACATGGTTTAGATCACATACAAGGTAGATGTCGATTTTTTCCAAGGGAAAGTCCTTAAACCCATGGTTTTTCCTATATATAGGAAAATATATGAATAATGGGTATATATTCCTAGCTTTATCCCTATCCACAATTTTAGTAAGCTACACTAAGAGATCCATTCTTAAATTTACAATTTATTCTCTTAGTTTGATTATTTTGCCATTAACCATCTTTACTTCTGCTTTAGAAAGTTTGGGCGAGTCTGCAAGTAATTCCTAAATAGGTTAATGATATCAGCGAATTCCAATTTTTTCAAATCTCCATTTCTCATTAAATTAAAGAATTCTTCTGTGTATTCATCCAATCCTTTATGGAATAGAGTTATAAGAAGAGTAATATCAAGACCAGTACCACACCTCCTGTGAAGGAATAGGAATCGATCAAGATAATCCTCAACACTCCCATCCTCATTTTATTATATTCTAAAGAATTATTCCTTTCTGAGGTATAGTCATAGGTCTGGCACAACACTTTCAACTAAAATATATATTGGTCAAGATCTTCTAAGACTGGTCCCCTAAAAGTTGGTAAAATTGAAGGAGATATATTATTCACGAGGGCTTGGTCATTAGGGTCAAATTATATGGGATAGATGAATGTCCTTCCTAGTGGGGGGTTTCCATTTTTGCACCATTGGGGTGTTATACTCTATCATACATCTTTTCTTATGATCAAGTTGCTCCATAGGTTAATTTTGAGGGGGGTTTTATAAATTTCCTCTGATAAATCTATCTCTATGATCTCTAGGTATAAAAATAAAATCCTACCATGCTTAATAATAATTTATTAACTATAAGTGTTTAACTAATTGTTTGTGTTCCACATACTCCAAAGCACCAAAAATAAACTTGTTATCAGTATAAGGTATTTTATTTCTAAAGAAAGAGTTATGGAAAATATATTTATCAATGGAAACTTACAAGGCTATCAAGAACTAATTGCAAGTTAGTACCTTGGTCTTTGCTAACACCTTCAAAAATATTCCACATCAACGACACCAAAAAGTGATGACAGTATCGTTGATACTTGTACTTTAATTATCTCATTATTGTGAGTCTAGGGTGGTTTCTATGATTATTTACAATAAAGAGAATGATTGAATTTGTTTGATGAGCCATGGTATTAACGATTATGTTGGAGGGACTTAGCTTGGAGATCCAAGTCAAGGGTAGTTCGAGCAATGCATAGAGGGATATTTCTCAGCATGGTGACGACATCGAAAGGTCAAATCAGGGATAACTTGGCCATCAATTGAATGAGGAAAGGGCTCCTACATTGCAAATATTCAAGTGAACAAACAATGCGCAACAGGGAGAAGTGGACCTCAGGTCCTTGAGTCAAGTAGATCGTGAAGAATGGAGGTTGGTTCATTACACAAAGGGAGTGAACTCAGGTCACAACTTTAGTCAAGAACATAGAGGAAATTCTTCAACAGTTCAAGCTATTTTGGAAGTTAAAGGCCCCAAAGTCTGATTACAAATTTTTGGACTTAAAGGGTTTTTCATTTTGGGGATCTCGGGAAGATGATTTGCAATGACTTGGAACTACATAGATTAACCAAAATTCAAGAACCCCAAAATGTAAAACAACGATGTGCCACATTTGAGAGTTAGGGTGGATTTTGAGATGGGTGAGTATCATGTTCTTGTAACTCACACTATTAGGTTTCAAAGGAGTGGTGAATTAACTGTGGTCGGAGGTGAGATAAAGTCAGAAACACTAGAGGCCCAAAATCTTGAAAACAATACTCTCATCCAATTCAAATTGAAAATCCGGTTGAGTTGCATCATAGACTGAGCTAGTTGGGGTGACCCATTGGCATGTCAAATCTGAGAGTTATGTTGGACTGGAGAATCTGCATAAGTCATAGGTTGACATGATAATAGTATAGGTTCAAGTTTCTTGGTAGGTGAAGTAATTGAGCCCGATAGGGGAGACTGAATCACAAAATCAGGGCCTGCTTTCAAAATTCTGAATCATTTTCTTGAGCAATACGATTGGCCATTTTAAACAAAATTGTGCTCGATGGAAATTCCTGTGCCATTTGGTAAAGAATTTAATGGACACATAAAAATGTAGTAACTAGGAGTGAGTCAGGTGGGGATTGAACCCTAGTGCAAGAAATGAGGTACAAAATGTGTGATATCTTTCTTTTTACATTCCACCAATTTATGCAAAATCCTATAGTTGATGGCTTAAGATATTTCTTCAAGCTCATTGATTAAGCATGAAATAATAAAAGAGGATAAATTAATGGGTTTGGTAGGAAGCATAGATCATGATGAAGTATTAGGGAACAAGGTTATGCACATAAATTTCCTTTAAAATGTACAATGAAGCTTTTACTTCAAACACAAGGTAGGGTATTGGAATGATGGAGTTGCAAATCTTCCTAATAGCCATTGTAGAGGTTCAACGATGATTTTTGTGGGCTTGGAAGAAATTTCAGATTTCCTCTCTCTCTCTCTCTGATCATTTTTCTTCTTATATAAATGTAAAGAGGTTGCAATGTGCAAAGAGTTGGTCATTTTCCCCCCATGCACTTCTATTCTTCTCAAATTTGGGGCTTTAAGCCTTCATCTAAACACTATAATGGATTCAATGCCTTCCTCTACTAGGAAATGTATTGTGTAAACTTTAAAGGAGAAATAAAATCATGTTTTTGTTAACTTATTAGAATTTGATAGTTGTTTCTTCTTCTTACCTTTCATTTTTAACAAGTGGTTGCTTATATCTTTGTTCATTATAGATTTGGTGTATTGTGATTTAAGAAAGTGTATTGAATTTGATCTAGTTTGTGGTGCAGGATCAAACTTCCTAGGTTAATTCCTTCATTATTTTTCATGATTGGATAAGTGGCTAGCACTCATTTTCTTTGTGTATCACCGCTCTTAGTATAGGTTTATTTCATGTAATCCTTTTATCCCTGTCCCCTTAGAAGCTTTAGATTAGGTTTAGTCAGTAGTCCTCCTCCTATTAGGATTAGTTTATGATAGGTAAGTTTAGTAGTAGGAATCAGCCTTCTCCAGAGAGATATCCCATTTTGTAATGTCCCAAACTTTAGATCCATTTTTATGCAATCACACTAAATTACCTACCAAGAATAGGACCATTTGGGGGGTGTTGTGATTTCGCATAAATAGTTTTAGGACACCCAATGGGACCACTCGAAAAGACAATGTTTTCATTTTAACAGGTTGTTCTACTGCAAATCTGAGTCGTATTGAAGCCAAGGCAAAAATAAATACCTTTTGGAGGTTTCCTTGCATTTCAGAATTTAGAAGATGCAATTTTTTGAATTCTTCAGAACTTTAATTATCTGTAGGGTCAAGAGGTTTTTATTGTAGGGTCAAAAAAAAATCACTTTTGGAGGGATTAACATGTGTGAAATAGGATCATACTTTCATAGATGATAAATCAGGGAATAGACTTCAAAAGGGTATTCTCAAATTTTTAAAATTTTGATATTTAAAATTTAAGAGGTTTTTGAATTTCAGGTTTTGGGATTTCAAACTTATCAAAATTTTAGGATTTTGGGATTTTAGGTTTTGGAGCTTTTGCATTTTCAGACTCTCAATTTTTCAGGTTTTAGATGTTTAGAGGTCCAATTTTGCATTGCTTTTGGAATTTCAGGTTTTGGGAAATTTCAAATTTCAAAGTTTTTCTACTTCAAATTTCACAGATTTTGGCATTTTAGGATTTTGGAAATCATTTGCAGTTGAACAAGTTTAACCTCACATCCACTTTTAGGCCCTTCAAGGTGAGATTTTTGGCATTCAAATTCATTTCATCAAGTTGCTAGGAACTAAGTTGAAATTCCACTTAATTCAGGACACACATACATAACATGGAATGCTACCATATGGTATCAGAGACACAAGGTACAAAAGCTCTTGGACTTAGTGACTCTATTTGGATAAAAAACCCATATCACTAAGTAGAGGACTTTCCATTATTTTCACCCATTTCCATACATTTTGTCTTTTTCATCTAATTCATCTTCTTCCATTTCATGAGGTCATATAATCATGACTTCGTTTGTGTTATGGGACTCACATTTGAGACAACATCCCTACCATTTCAATCCACCTCCCAATTTATAGAATTCATCCCCAAGATATTTTTGAACCCCTCTATATTAGTCCTATAATGAAAATAAAATTTAGTATGCATGCCAACGGATGGACAAGACACAGGTCAGTTTAGTTATCCACCAAACTATCCATATTTTCAAGATCGAGAGTATGCTACAAATTTTGGAGGACATTATTCACCAGGGGGTGATCATTTGGATTAGAAAGTTCAAAAATTGGAACTCAAAATGATCCAGTCGAGGACATATCATATTCAGGAAGTGTAATATCATATTCAGGTATCATTTTAGGACCCCTTTTCCATGGATGGGCCATATTCCAAGGCATTTTAACTCACAATAGAAGATTGACTTCATAGTTGAGATGTTTCCAAGGGTCAGAGAGTGGACCCAGGAGATAAAATATTTCATGGAAAATGCTAGTCAATCATGTTAGCGGCAAACTGTCACATTTTCATTCTACAAATCTCTCTCCACCCCCTAAACAACATTTCCTGAACATAAGTTTCAAATCCCAAACTTCTTACCTTCTACCACTTGTATTGAATCCATTTCTCTATATCCTAATCTTCCATCTCATCTCGAGTTTTCTAATCTTTTCCCTTCTAATTCTAGGCCCCCTCCACAAGAGAAAATAATAAAACTTCCTCTTACAACACTAAAAAATATAAATTAGGGGAAACTCCACCCACCACTCCTCTCGTAATCTCAGGACCATGTCAGGAATAAACTCATACCACCATTTAAGGAGACTCAGAAAGAAGGTTCTAACAAGGATGAAATGATGAGAAGCTTAGTAATCTTGGCTCTAAAATTTAGGTGTAGACACTACAATTTGGTCACACTCCCCTTAGACCCTGGTCAAACAACCAACTTAAACATGTTCCTCTAACCATGGCCCCTTTCAACCCTCATTAATATTAATTCAATTACTTCAATTAAATTAATACCTATTCTCAACAATAGGTTGTATTATTGTAATGTGATCCTAATTAAACTAATTATCCACCTCACCTGAGAAACCTCAGACATAGACCTATTGGGCCCCTAGACATGTTGGCTATAACTAGATAAGAGGTGCATAGGTCCCACTTAGGCCTTAATTGAAGATAAGATGCGCAAGGATAAGGCATAAAAGAACATGCCTATTAAGGAAAGGTCTTAAGGAAACCACATGGTCCGCACTGGATTAGAACCAAGGAATAGGATTTTGTTCATAATCTGCGATGAATAAATAAATTGGCCCACAGTGATTGCAAACCATTTTCCGATTTTTAGTAAACCTGAGTGGAGTAAGGTGCCAGCCTAACTGATACCAATGGCAACATGAAGGAGCATGCATGCGGTAGAAGCTTCAAGAAGCTAATTTTTGTTAACATTGGAAAGCTCGGGCTTGGAGGAACCTTGCTCGGATGGAGGTTATCACATTCTAGATATCAAGGAGATCGAGATAGAAAGTTGCATTGCAGGATGAGATGGAACATTTAGAAAGGATATGTACCTACAAGACATCCTATAGCTAGCAAACAAGGGGGACAGATCTATAGAGTATTGCAGCTCATGCAGTAACATTCTGGGAAGCAACTCTGTTAGTACTAAACATCTACTTCGGAAAGGATCAACCATGGGTATCACCAGTCTAAATTTCATTTGGGAGCATAGCCACCATGAGTTCAGTATACTTTTAACCATCATCATCTGGTCTAAGTTCTTCTACCATATGTCTATCATGTTTCCACTTACATGTCCCATTCCCCTACCATTTTCCTACATGTAATACTCAACCATTCCTTCATTCTACATGCATTAAATCATCTATATCATAGTTGTTACTTTCATCTTATGAGTATACCTAGGTATTCCCACAGACCTCTCCACCTTCATTTCTGTGTAACACCTTGAACAAACTATTATATTTCTCTTTGCATTACAAGCATTGGCATGTGATTTTCTTGAATGAGGTGTTTCCTTGATTTTTGAAAATAATGCTTGTTATGGATAAATCATCTCTTCTCTTGGATTCATTGGACTGAAATGATATGGCTTTCAGGAATCCATTTTCACTTCTTGTTGATAAGCTACAATCTGGATTTTTAGAGTTGCAAACTTATCTCTTTTGAATGACTCATCCTTGGATCAACTTTAGTGATCCAAGGAAATTTTTAGATCTTCTTAACAAACTGAATGGTAAACTGACATTCAATAGTTTGAGAGGCATAGTAGACTGAACTTTTTTGTTTTAGCAAATTTTATAGTCTTGTGTGAAAATGTTTTCATTTAGATAAAAGTTTTTACTTGGGTCTCTAGGATTGATCTCCGTAGGACATTATTGGCGTAAACAAAATATAGTCATCTTATTACTATGAAGGGGAACAGGAACTAAAAATAAAGGAATATCCTAATGGTACCCTAAGCTAGGTAAGAATGCCTAGTTACTAGCTACGTCTATTTAATTGGGTTGTAATCTAACATAAGCTTCTTATTCTATTGTATTGGGGGGATGACCTAACCTAAGCTCTTGTGTTAAATGAATAAGGGAAGGGGAGATTACTATGGTGATACTATACTATGTTAACCTAATGCCTAATACTAATGGTTGTGAATTTGATATAACCTAAGGTGGTATTACCTATGGAAATGTTTATAAACCTAAGGAAATTATTTAGGAAATGATTGTTGGACCAACCTAAGCTTTGAGAAATCTAGCCTAAAATATTTGAAAGGGGCCTAAGGTCGCATGTCACTACGGTGATGATTCCAATGGACATTTACTTTGATTTGATTGGATTTAAATGACATGGAAGTACTACCATTTTGGCAAGGGCTAGTTAAATTTTAGTGGGGCTTACATTAAGGATTCACTAAGTATGGAATTGCATGTTGATTTGGAATTGGTACTCACCAATTTTGGGAGGTAGTGGAAAGGAGAGATAAGCGGGAGAATTGAGAGTTATGGCATTAATGAATCTCGGTTTTTGTGTGCAAACCATCTTGGAAACACAAGATGTGGGTTTGTGAGAGGTTGTTTGGTTTTGCATGCATCGTAAATTTTTCTCTGCATGGAGCTAACTGGTTATTTGAACCAGCAACTCAACTTCTTCTTCTTAGCTATTTTTGGTTTCTCTGGTCTATTTTTAATCAAGGGAATGTATAATATACATTAGAAGAAAAATTGTTTGGTTGTTGATCTGTCGTGGGGAAGCAAAAGGTTTGGAATCTCTACTGGAAGTCTCGTTCAAATTGGCAGAGGCACTATCAGGCATGATAAGCTCTACCAATTAAGATTTCTTGATTTCTTCTAAATCATTTATTAAAGCAATTCTACTCACTTGAGATATATTTTTGCGTGATGTGTCTGGTTATTTACTTGCATGTTTTCATGAAATCTATGTGGTTTTTGGAATGTGAATCCATTGCTATTAATGGTAGTTTTTGGGAACTTTCTCTGTACTAGTTATTAGTGGTATTCATGTGAACTTGCATTTGAAGCTCTGTAACTTGTACTTGAAGCTCTATAGCTTGTATTCAAAGTCTATAACTTGCATTCGAGACTAGTATTGATTGAACTGGATTTGCTGCTTGAATGGTTATGAATCTCTATTTTAGTCTTGTGTTTCATTAAGCTTGTAGTGGAGCTTCGTGGGAATTCTAAGCTTATGTTGAAGCTTCATGATTGTTATGATCTTTTAATGTAACTTCATGTAGATCTGAACTATTGGTTGAATCTTCATATTCAACACTGTACTCTTATTCAGTTCTTACGAATGTTGAACTGGTAGTCGAGCTGTTGATTTTTGTTCTGTACATACGCTCAGAGCTGGAGTATTATTCTTCTTTAAGGATTTGAAATTACTTGAACTTGTAATGGAGCACTGGTGTTTTGTTCTGAGCTTGTATTTAGGGCTTTGTAATTCTCTTTAGGCTCGTACTTGAACTTTGTGTTTGTCTGAGCCAACATTAGAATCTTGTGAAGTTCTAAACTTATGTTCGAAGCTCGTATTTGACACCGTACCAGTATCCCATTATTGTGGAGTTTTGAACTTATGTTGATTATTTACTTGTATTGTGAGCTGGGTTTTGTTGGTTTTTAAGAATATGAGAATATTTAATCTCATTTAAGGCTTGTTTGTTTAATAAGAGTCTTGAGAGATTATTTTTATTTAAAAGTAGAGTTGGTAATATCTTTCGAGATATTCTTCTTGTAACTTATTTTTGGATCTATTGTGGTATTTTTGTTTTGGAGATTACACCGCCTTCTTTGAGAATGACAGGGTGTGTGAATATGAAGTGTTTCCTATTATTCTCTTCCCTAAGCGAACCCGTGTCTTGTGGAAGGCTTGACTATTGTTTGTATAAGGTTTAAGGGACTGGAATTAAATCTTGTTATGGGTATTGATGATTTTTAGTTTATTTGGAACAGTCGTAATAGTTTTTTAAAAGGGTTTATGGAATGTATTATTTAATTTCCTTCTTGTTTTTGATGTTGAAACAAATACTTCCCTGTCATAAGCCTTTAGCTGGAACCCGAGAGGCTTGTGGTGATTCTGTTTAGTCAAGTTAGAAGTAAGTTTGGGATAGTACTTGTCTTAAACATATTGTTTAATTTTTTTACTCTCTTATGATCTTTTATCTGATTCTCGGTTTTTAATAGAATGTTGAATATAAAACCTAGTATACTAAGTATAGTATGAAGGGATACATTATCACTATTCTGGATGCTTTGTAATATTGTTATTATTTAGGATCACAAACAACTTACTCATTTGCATTAGGTTGTTGATGCCTTGTAAAGGAATTTTATTCTTTGCGTCATGAGTTGTATTGACCCTTGTAATCTTTTATGGTTGAAGGATTTCTACTCCTTTATAGTTTCATTGAATGAATCTCCAAGTTTTATAGAGAAAGAAATATGTTCTCTTGGGGAAAGTTACTATTTAGAGTCTGTACTGTGAATTTCATTATGAGATTTTAATTGAACTTGAACTTGGTGATTGGAAATGGTTAAACCAGTTTGTAAGTTTTTTGATGGAAAGATTTTAGTGTGCATTCTTTAAATGAACGTTCGTTTTTGTGTTCTCTTTTGGAAACTAGATAAATAACTTCTACGTTTAAATTAGATTAGGGATTTCATTTCATAGTATAAATGAAATGAAATATGGATTGGGTCCTTTTCTATTTGGGATCCTTTTTCTATTGTTTGTATAAGTTCATTTGATTGAACTTATCTATTTTCAATCTTCTTCTGAGATGGAAAATTTATTGTGGAATGTTTCATTTCAGGTCTTTGAATTGAGGAAGATTTGTGCATTCTAAACCTGTAATTTCTTTACTAATGATGAGTGTTTGAAAAAATAGCATGTAGTGATTCTTCTTCCTTTGTTATATGGAATGATGAAGTATTCTGATATGAGCTATGTTGTAACTAACTTCTTTTTCTATTTAGAAAAGAAAAGGTGTATTTCTAATCTTATCAAATTATGATACAATTAGATGACAAGACCAATTGATTGTTTAAAAGTAATTGATAGGATCAATTAAGCCATATGATATAAATGCAGGTGTTGCAGATTATATTATGCTCTTTTTAAAAAAAGTAAATTCAGATTCTTTTTATTGTACTTCTTTTCTAGATGTTATTACTTATGATTGGTGGTATGATGTATATTAATTGTTTCATTAAAGTAGAATTGTTTAATGGAACAATTAGTGGAATGCACTTTACTTTAATGCTTAGTGCTTATCATGCTCAGTTCATTGAACTGACCCGTGCTAGCAATTTTGTAGATGGACATCGTAAGTGATAAAAGAAGACAAGAACTTTCATGATGTATTGGCTTATTTAATTCTGGATCTTATGTAAAGAGTTTCAAATCATTCTTGAATGTTATTGGAAAAGAAAAGTGATGTTCTTTTAAGATATTAATTATGATTGACATGCAAAATGTCTGAATTGCATAGTCTTGTAAATGTACATTTTAAATCATGAATTGAAAGGTTTGTATTGGACTTCAAATTGTGAAGTGAAATCTTTGTACTTATATGTCAGAAATAATAGTGATATCTTTGCGGTATTCTTTATATCTGTTTATATACTATTGTTGTTATCAGATATTGAGTAGGATTAAGGAGATAGTATAATCTCCCCTATTATAATGAACTTGTTAAATTACAAAATATGTCATTCTTTAACTACACAACTATAGTTTAATAATGAAATATGCATGGGACATACAATTAAACTATATGAGTAATGAATGATAAAAAGGTTATGTTGAACCTAACATTTAAGCATGTAGAGGAAGACTCTTCCTCTCCCAAGAACAAAAGATAAGATGATTAGTGGTTATGACCCTTAATCTTTATAACTTCATTTATAAAGTAAACATTAGCTGAATCTAGGTGGATGTCACACTTGATTTGGACAGCTAAGTTGCATTAGGAATTAAACGTTGATGTTTGCTGTCCTATTTTTGGGATAACTGTTGTTATGCCACGTTAATGAACAATAATGCAAATATGGATTAATGAAGTTCTCCATATCTAATTAGGATAAGTATGGGTAAAGAACTTAATAAATGTTAGAATTAGGGTTAGGCAAAATTTATGTAATCTGAATCTTAATCCAATTTAATTATGATTAATGACCACTAAGGGGGTATGTAAATCTTTATGAATCAGTTCTAGCAGATGTTGGCATATGTAAACTATAGGACTGTACCCTCGAGAAGTCCTTGGAATTCTCAAGGATATAATGTTGCAGTTGACATGTGGCAACAACCTTTCCATATTTTTTCATCTAGATTTACACACATCTGGACTTAAACTTGGTTTCTCTCTGGGTCAAGTTAGTAGCGTGTTTAGGATAGGTAGTAACTTTCAATGACTCAGGATACCTTGGCACATCTGGTTAAGTTAGGTCAACTGAGTATGCCCATATATCCTAAGTCATCATGAGTGTCTTCCTATAATAAATTATGATTCTAACCCGGGCTAGGGTCAAACCTTGGGCAAGTGGATTGGCGGTAGTTAGTAAAGACCATTTTAGATAACAAAAGAGTGAGGTGAAGGACATATTCCAGATTGATGAGTATGTTGTCTAGGAATAATAACATGTATAGTATGTTGAAAATCTTTGGCCAAAGTATCGCAAGATATTGGTTGTGTTGTCCTATGTCACCTAGTTTAAAGCAACGTGATGTCAGATGAATATTGGTAACAAATATTCAGATAGGTTCTTTAAATAGATCACTCAGTACCCAGAATAGGGTATGAGAACCAAGTATACGTAGTATACATAAAGTATTCTATACTTTAAGTTAACATGAGAGATTGGTTGGTAACCTAGTCAGGAAATGAGAGATTGGTAACATACCGAGTCATTACAAATGCATATGGTTATCTGTTATGAGATTGATTGGCATGGAATGTGTGTTCTAAATGATGTTTTATTTAGAACAAAGAACATTATGTTTTAAAAAAAAATTCCCTTGTTTCTAAAGTCTTAAAATGGGAATGTTACATCTTGGTATCAGAGCTGAAGGTTACAGCTCTTGGACCTATTGTGTCCATAATCTGATGAAACTTAAATTTTCTTGTTAACAAAAAATGGTTAGAACAAGAGAAAATTTTGCAAACAATCCTCCATCTGAGGAAGGAGCAGTAACTGCCCAAAAACTTGATGAGATCCTTATTGCCCTGTTGGACACAAGAGATTGTTTAGCTGTACTTGAACAACAAGTAATGGGAAATGAGGAGGAAGAAGATGCTGATAACAATAATCAGCCACCTCTAGGGGATAACACCAATGTAGGTGTTGATAACAACAATGTGAACATACCTGATCAGCCTGAGAATAAAAAGGATAGGCTGGAAGCTGAAATCACTAATGATATAAAAAGGATAAGTCCACCCAAGTTTGATGGCACCGCATTAGGAGATGGGGCTAAGAATTGGCTCAGTGAGATGGAGAAATACTTTGGAATAAGGAATTTCTCAAAAGAAACAAAGGCAATATGGGGAGCTTATCAGCTTTCCCATGAGGCATCTTCATGGTGGGAAAGCCATAAGGCTGAGTTAAACATTGATGAAACTAATATCACATGGGATCAATTTAAAGGTTATTTTAGGAAACATTGGCTGCCGTAACTTTACTGAATTCCAGAACTTAGCTCAAGGAAAGCTAACTGTAACTGAGTATTGGGAGCAATTTACTAAACTCCTTAAGTATGTACCTTAGTACCAAACTGATGAGAAGTTTAGGATATGGAAATTCATCATGGGATTGAATCCTATTATAGGAGGAGAGGTGGATGTTCACAACCCAACCATGATGGAAGGGGTTGTTGAAAAGGCCATAAGGCAGGAACAAAAATTGAAGGCAATTTCTGCTCATAAGGAGGAAGTAAGGAAGAAAATCCCCAACTCCTCTTCATCATTTCTTGCACCTAAGAAAGGAATATGGAATAAATTTGGAATGAAAAGTAATTTTTCATCTAATACTAATAAGAAAGTAGCAACAAACAAGTTTGTTGGAAATGCATGAGTAACTTTGTCAAGAACAATAATAACGGACATAAGTCCTATGGGGGTCAAAACGATAACTCTAGGGTTGGAAATAAACCCAAGCCTAGAAAGGGACCTGTAGGAAGTTTTTATAACTGTGGAAAAGATCATTATGCAAATCAATGCCCTTTGAAAAAGGATGATCGTAATAAGCAGCACAAGATACATGCTGCAGTAGCTGACAAGCAGGCTGAGAAATAAGCCACGCCTATAGAAGTTCTGAGTAAGTTATTTGGTTTACCTATAACTATTATTTTTGACACTGGAGCTACTGAATGTTTTATTTCTAGTAAATTAACATCAAAAATAAAAAGAAAAGATAGAAACATGGATAAAACATGGACTGTACAGTATGGAAACAATGTTGTTCATACTGTTAGTATGTGTCTTTTTGGAGCAGTCCTTGATTTACCTAACTTTTCCACTAAAGTTGATCTTTATGTTGCACCTTTGGGGTCTTATGATGTAATCATAGGTGTTGATTGGTTAGCAGAACATAAGGCTAAAGTGGACTGTTTTGAAAAACACATTAGTTGTTTAGATGACCTGTAGAAAACAACAGAGATTCAGGGTGTGAAATGTGAGATTTTCTGTTAGAAAACTGTCAGCTGTGTAACTTAAAAAGGCCAAAAATAAAGGTTGTACTTTATATGGAGTAAAAATTGTAGAAACAATTGAAGATAACAATGATTTCATGGAACGATATCCGTTGTTACGAGACTTCAGTGATGTATTTCATGAAGAATTTTCAGGTCTTCCACCCAAAAGGGAGTTTGATTTCACAATTGAGATCAAGCCTGGAACCGAACCGATTTCTAAAGCACCGTATCAAATGACTACTATAAAATTAGTACATCTTAAGGCTCAGTTGCAAGAAATTTTGTCTAAAGGTTTGATAAGACCAAGTGTTTCACCTTGGGAAGCACCTGCAATTTTTGTGAAAAATAAGGATGGAACACTTAGATTGTGCATTGATTACAGAATGTTAAACAAAGCAACAATCAAGAATAGATACCCACTCCCTAGGATTGATGATCTATTTGATCAGATGCGTGGAGCATCAGTATATTCTAAGATAGATCTTCAATCTGGATATCATCAATTGCAGACTAAGGATGAGGACATTCATAAAACAACTTTTAGAACAAGGTATGGACATTATGAGTTCACGGTTTTACCTTTTGGATTAACAAATGCACCTACAACATTTATGAACTTAATGAATAATATCTTTCAAGAATACTTGGACAAATTTGTGCTCGTATTCTTGGAACGACATTCTCATATATTCTAAAAGTATTGAGGAACACCATGAGCATTTGAAGATAGTTTTGGAAATTTTGAGAAAGAGATGGTTATATGGTAAGTTGTCTAAATGTTCTTTCTATGACACAAAAGTATACTATTTGGGACATGTAATAAGTAAGAATGGAATTTTTGTAGATCCTTCAAAAATTATAGCTATAACTAAGTGGCCTGCACCAAAGAATGTACATGAAGTTAGAAGCTTCATGGGGCTTGCTGGCTACTATAGAAAATTTGTAAAAGATTTTTCTAAGGTGGCTACACCAATAACTTCTTTACAGAAGAAGGATAAAAAGTTTGTTTGGAGTGAGAAATGTGAAATTACATTCAAAACTTTGAAGGAACAGTTAACTTCAGCACCTATTCTAGCAGTACCAGATCCTAATGGAGACTTTATGGTGGTAACTGATGCATTTGGTGAAGGTCTAGGAGGTATTTTGTTACAAAATGATCATTTCATAGCTTATGAAAGTAGAAAAATAAAGTTACATGAGTTGAATTATGCTCCACATGATTTAGAGCTTGTCTGTCATTGTTCATGCACTACAAGTTTGGAGGCATTACCTATTTGGTAAACCTTTTGAATTGAAAACTAATCATCTTGGGCTGAAGTATATTTTCACTCAGCCAAATCTAAATGCAAGACAACAAAGGTGGTTAGATTTTTTGTCTCAATATGATTTTGACATCAGTTATATCAAGGGTAAAGAAAATAGAGTGGTTGATGCTCTAAGTCGTAGGAAGCACATTTCTGCTCTTATAACATTGAGAACTCAATTTAAGGATGAAGTAAAAAGTGTTATGGAATTTGATTCCTACTTTCAGCAAGTAAAGACAGTGCTTGTTGCAGATCCAAATGATTTGAGGTATAAAGGTTTTCACTTTGATAATGAAGGAATCTTAAGATTTGAAAATAGGGTATACCTACCTTCGCTAAATGATTTAAGGAAGAAATTATTAGCAGAATTTTACAATTCACCTTTTTCTGGACACCCTGGTGTTACAAATATGCTTGCTGATATAAAACAACAATATTTCTAGAAAGGAATGAAAAAGGATGTTATTGACTTTGTGACACATTTCCTTGAATGTAAACGTGTTAAAGTGGAACATATGCACCTAGCCATTTTATTGTATCCTCATAGCATATCGCAGTACAAATGGAAAGTGATAAGCATGGACTTTGTACAAGGGTTGCCTATGTCAAGAAATAAACATGATGTTATTTTAGTAGTTGTTGATAAAGTAACAAAGGTAACACATTTTATTGTTGGTAATTTGAAGGATGATTCTCCTGTGTTAGCTAAAATATTTTGTACATGAAATTTTCATATTGCATGGAGTACTTGAATTAATCATATCAGATAGAGATCCTAGAATGATGTCAATGTTTTGGCTAATGCTTAATGGAGCTCTAGGAACTAAGTTGAATTTCAGTTCTGCGTATCATCCAAAAATGGATGGACAATTGAAAGAGTTAATCAATTTTTAGAGGATATGCTATGAATGTATTACATGGACCAGCAATATAAGTGGGAAGAGTACCTTCCACTAGTTGAGTTTACATATAATAACACATATCATGCCTCTCTTAAGATGGCACCTTTTAAAGCATTATACAAAGAAAATGTATAACCCCTATTAGTTGGGACAAAATTTAGGATAGAGAGGTAATTGGACTTGAAATTATTACTTAAATGGAACAACAAGTTAAAATGATTTGTGAACACTTGAAAGAAGTAGCAGATAGGAAAAAGAATTATGTTGATTTAAAGTGGGTAGACAGGAAATTTGAACTTGGTGAGAAATTATTTCTTCGGGTCAAACCGAAAAAGAGCTCTATAACTTTTGGAAAGGCTGCCAAGTTATCACCTCATTATGTGGGACCTTTTGAGATAGTTGAAGTAATTAACCATATAGCTTACCATTTAGCATTACCTCCTGCTTTGTCATGAATGCATGATGTTTTCCATATTTCTTTGCTTAAGAAATACATTTCAGATTTATCACATGTGTTAAATTAGAATTCCTTGTAGGTCCAAGACCCAGGAATAATCATGGTTAAACCCATATGAGTGTTGGAAACTCACCAGTTGCATTTAAGAAATCATGAGATAAGTCAATGTAAGGTCCAGTGGGACTAGTTTAATGAAGAAAGTGCAACCTGGGAAAACTTGGATGATATGAAAACTACTTTTCCATATTTATTTGATCAGAATTGACTAGGATGAATGATAAAATTTGTGATTTTATCTTTATATGACAATAAGTCTGCTAGTTATGGACAAAAAACTATTTTTTTTTTAATAAACAACCATGCAAATGCTGATTTCTAGAACTTTAAATTCATATATTGTTGCAAAAATATGTTAAGGAAGTGAATAAATTGATTATCCTTAATGCAATGATTCAAAATGAGATAATCATCGGGATGATGATTCTTTTTAGGAGGGAAGTATGTAACACCTTTAACAAACTGTTATATTTCTCTTTGCATTACAAGCATTGGCATGTGATTTTCTTGAATGAGGTGTGTTTCCTTGATTGTTGAAAATCATGCTTGTTATGGATAAATCATCTCTGCTCTTAGATTCATTGGAATGAAATGATATGGCTTTTAGGAATCCATTTTCACTTCTTGTTGATAAGTTGCAATCAGATTTTTAGAGTTACAAACTTATCTCTTTTGATTGACTCATCCTTGGATCAATTTCAGTGATCCAAGGAATGTTTTAAATCTTCTTAACAAACTGAATGGTAAACTGACATTCAATAGTTTGAGAGGCATAGTGTACTAAACTTTTGTGTTTTAGCAAATTTTATGGTCTTGTGTGAAAATGTCTTCATTCAGTTGTAAGTTTGTGCTTGGGTCTCTGGGATTGATCTCCGCAGGACATTATTGGCGTAAACAAAATATAGTCATCTTATGACTATGAAGGGGATCATGATCCTAAAGCTAAAGGACTATCCTAACGGTATCCTAAGCTAGGTAAGAATGCCTACTTCCTAGCTACATCTATTTAATTGGGTTGTAATATAACCTAAGCTTCTTATTCTATTGTGTTGGGGGATGACCTAACCTAAGCTCTTGTGCTAAATGAATAAGGGAAGGGGAGATTACTATGGTGATACTATACTATGTTAACCTAATGCCTAAAACTAATGGTTAAGAATTTGACATAACTTAAGGTGGTATTACCTATGGAAATGTTTATAAACCTAAGGAAATTATTTAGGAAATGATTGTTGGACTAACCTAAGTTTTGGGAAATCTAGCCTAAACTATTTGAAAGGGGGCATAAGGTCGCATGTCTTTATAGTGACGGTTCTAATGGATTTTATTTGATTTGATTTGGTATTAAGGCATGGAATTATGACCAGTTTGGAATGGGCTAGTTAAATATTAGTAGGGCTTACGTGGAGGCTTCACTAAGTATGGAATTACATGTTGGATTGGAATTGGCATCGACCAATTTTGGGAGGTGGTGGCAAGGAGAGATAAGTGGAGAATTAGGAGTTATGGCATTAATGAATATTAGTTTTTGTGTGCAAACCATCTTGGAAACTTAGGAGGTAGGTTTGTGAGAGGTTTTTTGGTTTTGCATGCATCACAAATTTTGCTCCGCATGGAGCTAACTGGTTCTTTGAACCAATAGATTGACTTCTTCTTCTTGGCTATATTTGGTTTCTTTGGTCTATTTTCGATCAAGGGAATGTATAAGAGACATTGGAAGAAAGTTTTTTTAGTTGTTGATCTATCATGCAGAAGAAAAAAGGTTGGAAGCTCAGCTGGAAGTCTCCTTCGAATTGTTAGAGGCACTATCAGGCATGATAGGCTCTACCCATTAAGATTTCTTGCTTTCTTCTAAATGATTCATTAAAAAAAAATCTCTCACTTGACATATATTATTGTATGATGTGTCTTGTTATTTACTTGCATGTTTTCATGAAATCTATGTGGTTTTGGAATGTGAATCCATTGTTGTTAATGGTAGTTCTTGGGAACTTTATCTGTACTAGTTATTAGTGGTATTCATGCAAACTTTCATTTGAAGCTCTGTACCTTGTACTTGAAGCTCTGTATCTTGTATTCGAAGTCTGTAACTTGCATTCATGACTAGTATCGACTGAAATAGCTTTTCTACTTGAATGGTTCTGAATCTCTATTTTAGTCTTGTGTTTCATTGAGCTTGTAGTGGAGCTTCATGGTTGTTCTAAGCTTGTGTTGAAGCTTCGTGATTGTTATGAGATTTTAATGGAACTTTGTGTTTTTTCTGGATTGAATGGAACTTGGTGTAGATCCAAAATTTTGGATGAATATTTGTATTCAACAACTGTACTCTTATTTAGTTCTTACGAATGCTAAACTTAGTCGAGTTGTTGAGTTTTGTTCTGTACTTACACTCTGAAGCTAGAGTTTTATTCTTCTTTAAGGATTTTGGAAGTTCTTGAACTCATAATAGAGCATTGGTGTTTATGTTCTAAGCTTGTATTTAGGGCTTTAGGTTTTGTTTAGGCTCATACTTGAACTTCGTGTTTGTCTGAGCCAGTATTAGAAGCTTGTGAAGTTCTAAACTTATGTTCGAAGCTTGTATTTGACACTGTACCGATATTACACCATTATTGTTTTGAGTTTTGAACTTGACGGATTTGATTCTTTACTTGTATTGTGAGCTGGGTTTTGTTGGTCTTAAGGATTTGAGAAGCTTTAATCTCATTTAAGGACTGTCTGTTCAAAAAGATTCTTGAGAGATTGTTTTGTTTAAAAGTAGATCTGGTAATCGCTTTTGAGACCTTCTTGTTGTAACTTATTTTTGGATTTTTTGCGGTATTTCTGTATTGAAGATTGTACCTCCATCTTCGAGCATGACAGGGTGTGTGAAGATGAAATGTTTCCTATTCTTCACTACCCTGATTGAACCCATGTCATGTGGAAGGGTTGACTATTGTTTGTAGAAGGTTTAAGGGACTGAAATTATATCTTTTTACGGGTATTGATGAATTTTAATTCGTTTGGAGAAATCGCATCATTTTTTTGAAAGGGTTTATGGAATGTATTATTTACTTTCCTTCTTGTTTTGGATGTTGACACAAATACCTCTTTGTCATATTATTTTAATTGGAAACTCGAGAGGCTTGTTGTGATTATGTTTAGTCGAGTGGGAAGTAAGTTTGGGATAGTATATGTCCTAAATGTATATTTAGTTTTCTTACTCTCTTATGATATTTTATCTAATTCTTGGGTTTTAATAGAATTTTGAATATAAAACCTAGTATACTAAGTGTAGTATGAAGGGATACAGTATCACTATTTTGGATGCTTGGTAATATTGTTCTTATTTGGGATCATGAACTACTTACTCATTTGCATTAAGTTGTTGATGCCTTGTAATGGAAATCCTGTCTTTAAGTTGTGAGTTGTATTGACCCTTGTAATATTTTACGGTTGGAGGATTTCTATTCCTTTATGGTTTCATTGAATGAATCTCCAAGTTTTATAGAGAAATAAATATGTTCTCTTGGGGACAGTTACTTTTTAGAGTTTGTACTCTAAATTTTGTTCTGAGATTTTAATTGAAATTGAACTTGGTGAATGGAAATGGGTAAACCAGTTTATAAGTTTTGTGATGGAAATTTTGTAGTGTGCATTATTTAAATGTTAGTTCAGTTTTGTGTTCTCTATTGGGAACTAGATAAAGAAACTCTAAGTTTAAATTAGATAAGGGATTTCATTTCATAGTATAAATGAAATGAAATATGGATTTTTTCCTTTTCTGTTTGGGATCCTTTTTCTATTGTTTGTATAAGTTCATTTGATTGAACTTATGTATTTTTAATCTTCTTCTGAGATGGAAAATTTATTGTGGAACGTTTCATTTTAGGTCTTTGAATTGAGGCAGATTTGTGCATTCTAAACCTGTAATTACTTTACTAACGATGAGTGTTTGGAAAAATAGCATGTGGTGATTCTTCTTCCTTTGTTATATGGAATGATCAAGTATTCTGATATGAGCTATGTTGTAACTAACTTCTTTTGCTGCTTAGAAAAGACAAAGGTGTATTTCTATTCTTATGAAAGTATGATACAATTGGATGACAAGATCAGTTGATTGTTTAAAATTAATTGATAAGATCAATTAATCCATATGATATAAATGTAGGTATTGCATATTATATTATGCTCTTTTCTTAAAAAGTGAATTCAGATTCTTTTTATTGTACTTCTTTTCTAGATGTTATTACTTATGATTGGTTGTATGATGTATATTAATTGTTTCATTAAAGCAGAATTGTTTAATGGAACAATTAGTGGAATGCACTTTACTTTAATGCTTAGTGATTATCATGCTCAGTTCATTCAACTGACCCATTCTAGCAATTTCGTAGATGGACATCGTAAGTGATAAGAGGAGGCAAGAACTTTTATGATGCATTGGTTTATTTAATTATGGATCTTATGTAAAGAGTTTTGAATCATTCTTGAATGGTATTGGAAAATAAAAGTGATATTATTTTAAGATCTTAATTATGATTGACATGTAGAATGTCTGAATTGCATAGTCTTGTAAATGTACATTTTAAATCATGAATTGAAAGGTTTGTGTTAGGCTTCAAATTGTGAAGTGAAATCTGTGTACTTATATGCCATAAATAATAGTGATATCTTTGCGGTATTCTTTATATATGTTTATATACTATTGTTGTTATCATATATTGAGTAGGATTAAGGAGATAGTATAATCTCTCTTATTATAATGAACTTGTTAAATTACAAAAGATGTCATTCTTTAACTACACAACTATAGTTTAATAATGAAATATGCATGGGACATACAATTAAACTATATGTGTAATGAATGATAAAAAGGTTATGTTGAACCTAACATTTAACCATGTAGAGGAAGACTCTTCCTCTCCCAAGAATGAAACATAAGATGATTAGTCGTTATGACCCTTACTATTTATAACTTCATTTATAAAGTAAACATTAGCTAAATCTAGGTGGATGTCACACTTGACTTGGATTGCTAAGCTACATTAGGAATTAAATGTTGATGTTTGTTGTCCTATTTTTTGGATAATTGTTGTTATGCCACGTTAATGAACAATGATGCAAATATAGATTAATGAAGTTTTCCATATCTAATTAGGATAAGTATGGGTATAGAACTTGATAAATGTTGGAATTAGGGTTAGGCATGGTTGCTGTAATCTAAATCTTAATCCAATTTAATTATGATTAATGACCACTAAGGGGGTATGTACATCTTGATGAATTAGTTTTAACATATTTTAGCACATGTCAATTGCAGGATTTTACTCTCAAGAAGTCCTGGGACTTCTCAATGATACAGTGTTAGAGTTGACATGTGGCAACACCCTTGCGTATTTATTCATGTAGATTTACACAAATCTGGACTTGAGCTTGGTTCCTCTATAGGTCAAGTTAGTAGCGTGTTTAGGATAGGTAGTAGCTTTCAATGACTCAGGGTACCCTGGGACATCTGATTTACTTAGGTCAACTGAGTATGCCCATATATCCTAAGTCATCGTGAGCATATGAATATAATAAATTATGTTTCTAACTAGGGCTAGGGTCAAACCTTGGGCAAGTGGACTGACGGTAGTTAGTAAAGACCATTCTAGATAACAGAAGAGTGAGGTGAAGGACATATTCTGAATTAATGAGTATGCCATCTAGGAATAGTAACATGTACAGTATGTTAAAAATATTTGGCCGAAGTATCGCAAGCTATTGGTTATGCTATCATATGTCACCTAGTTTAAAGAAAAGTGATGTCAGATGAATATTGGTAAAAAATATTCAGATAGGTTCTTTAAATAGATCACTTAGTACCTGGAATAGGGTAGGAGAACCAAGTATACGTAGTATACATAAAGTATTCTATACTTTAAGTTAACATGAGAGATCGGTTTGTAACTGAGTCATAGAATGAGATATAGGTAGCATATCGAGTCATTACAGTTGCATAGGGTTATCTGTTATAAGATTTATTGGTATGGAATGTGTGTTCTAAATGATGTTTTATTTAGAATAGAGAACATTATGTTTTTTTTTAAAATTTCCCTTGTTTCTAAAGCCTTAAAATGGGAATGTTACATTTCTGTTATGGTACAAGTTATGTAATTTGTTAAGTACTTTCTGTCTGGAATGACTACAAGGATCTAGAAGCTGTTATGAGCTCTACAGTGCTTGTATGTCTTAACTCCTTTTAAATCTCTTTAAAATGAATAATATATGATTTTTCCCATTAAACTCACATAAAAGAGAGACTTGTCACTCGCACGTGCCTCGGGTGAGCGCCCAACATCTGCTGGGTGATAGGATGGTGTGCATGGGGTTCCTTTATTTTGTGATAGGGGTAATAATGACTACATTTTGGTTCCATTTCTGGGACCTCTTTTCAAAGTATTAGTGGGAAATGGAATACATCGTGATCTGTGTAGTGAGTAATGACAGAGCGTTTAAATTTGGAAAGTGTTGAATCATGGTTCAAGGGCATGTAAGATGAATTTTCTTAGAGATTCAGCACTAGACCTAAGTTTGATGCACATGGATGGGTAGAAGAGAACCTCTACCATGATCTGTATGAAAATTTTTTCTGCTACTTCCCAGTAGAATTGTATGAGTGGCTCTCAGCCTATGCATCTAGATTAAGTTGGCATTATGGATCATGTGTGTGGACCCAAAAATAATACTAGAGGCTGTAGGATGCATATCTGACATGGACTCATGCTGTGAATCATTAGTGGAAAGGGGTACTGGCTAGCTACACTCTAGAGTATGCCATTTCCACATATTCCTATCCAGAGGTTGCTGAGTTTGAGTTTCTATGGGAGCCTAGAGGATCATTTATATGTGATATCCCTTTAGCAATGAAGATCTTGATGGTTACCATGTTTTTAGAGGCATTTCCAATGGCTAGCTAAATTGTTCTGAGCACTGGGTGAGGAAGCTAGCGTGGAGGAAGATGACAGATGTTGCGACAATGAAATAAAGGGAGGAGAGATGACTTAAGTATAGTGAAGCGTGTGAAAGGGAGATTGCTAGATAACGTGAGGTTATAGGTGTGATGGATGTATAGCAATAGACATTGTGGGAAGGATTTGAGGTTCACGCAGAGGATGTGGAACCTGAGAAGTCTATATGACCCCATCTTGGAAGCATGTAAGAGAGACCCCTTTAGCTTCTGATGAGAGTTTGTCACGTGGAGAGAGAAGAACTATTGGAGCTTATCTGATCCCGCCTAGTGACCACAACCTATCACTTGGTTTTACAGATCAAGGGGAAAATATTGATAGTCTAGTTGGTTACATTAGAAGTGATTAGTCTACACCAAGGAGATATAATTTCTCATTTGGGCCTTCTATGGCTGTAAACACCAACCCAATGTTAGGAGGAATTTTTGGGCAAGGTATAGACATGCAAGCTTTTGGTCTCACATCTGGGAGTGGTGTGGGGTATACTATTGGTAGTGGGGCATTATCACAGACCTTCGGTGTGCAGTTAAGTAGAACTATTGGGACCCTTGGCATGACCACAATGGGATTTGGTGGATCTAGGGGGTCAGGAGGAAAAAGAGCTAGTGGACCTAGTGGATCTAGTAGTTCATGAGGAATAGGAGCTAGTGGGTCCAGTGGATCTAGTTGTTTAGGAGGCATAAGACCTGGTGGACTTGGTGGGTTAGGTGGCGGAGGAAACACCAGAGGAAACCAAGGCTCTGGCTCAGGAGGACACGAGACCCAGCCACCCCCCAAGTCTTCTTTAAAATGTCTTTATATTTTCCTAATTACAAAGGTATTGAGGATGTTGTAGAACATGTTCACAAGTGTGAACTGCTATGGCGAGCAAAGGGTATCATAGCCCTAGAGTGGAAAACTAGTTAGTTTGCAACCACATTGCAAGGGCGCATGCATAGCTGATATAGGAAATATGACCCTCATCAAATGGTGGTGGATTATACTACTTTAAATAACACATTCTTGTTAGAGTTCCACATCCCTAAGTTTGAACATAAGAGAATCAATGCCTTGAATGAGATTCAATAAGGAATGGCAGAGAGTGTGCAGGAGTATGATGCACACTTCAAAAATCTTCTATCTAAGTTATCATATGATATTCACCCTTCACAACATGCTCAGTGGTTTTTTGGAAGATTGATCACACCTTTTAGAAGGGCCTTGTCTCATAAAACTTATATAGACCCATGCGAGGTGTTGGAAGCCGCTCTACGTGTTGAGGCTGTTGGTAGTGTTGATATTGGTGTTAGCCCATTCCTAGAGGCTTAAATTGTTGTTATGGCTAAGCAACTGGAGAAGTTGTCTGTGAACTCAACCCATGAGACTCATAGTGGTTTATCATGCATAGAATGTGAAGTAGAGGGGCATGTCAAGGATAATTTTCCCCTGAGGACAGTACGCACCGTAACGGTAGACTGTGAAATTTTTCATGAGAACCATGATGCAAGTAGATGCCTCTTGTTACAACACGTAATTCAAAAGAATGTGTCTTGCTACTGTAATATTTACACCTCTACAACCCATGATACTAAAGACTATAGGATTATTGATCAGATCTATGAGGCCATTGATCATGGGGTGCACCAAACTAACATTTCCAGTAGTTCTAAGGGTGATGATCACCATTATGAGAAACGAATAGAAGGAGGCGTGCATGGAAGGGGATTTCATGGAGGGTTCCTTGGTTGTGGTAACCATGGATGAGGAAGGAGTGAGTTCCCATGTGTAACCTATTTCAATTGTGGGTCTACAGAGCATTACAAACGACATTTCTTGGACCTGTTGTAGTGCTCATGGTGTAGAAAGAAGCACCAATATGAGGAGTTCCTGGAGTTATTTGAGCACATGAATCAACAAAACCGGAAAGACAAGGGTGCTGCAATCGTTAGCATTAAGAAGGAAAACACATAGTGGATGCCATGGGTAACATGAGATGTAGTTCTAGAGCCTTTTTGGTAACAACAATAGCAGAAGCTGCATGTGTAAAGGAGATACCAAGGTAGAAGAACCTAGTTTCAAGGGAGGAAGTAGTTCATGGGAAGTACCCATACCCTGTGTGTCAAAAGGAGGTATATCAAGACACCACGTATATAATTCAAAGTTTACAAGGGGAAATCTAGTGTCTAAACAAGTAGTCCAGGAGGTAGGAACAAGGAAGGAGGGTCGAGGCACCAAAGGATGACCTAGATGAGGTCAAGGAAGTATGTAAAATGGTAAATCAAGAGAATATTATTCCCTTTCTAGGATCATGGTTGAGAGAGAAGGTACCATGCACCGAAGGAGAGTGTGAGAGGCAGGTCTTCCATGCAAACCTTCCCACTCACAACCTTTACTATGATAAGGAGATCACATTGAATGCAGTTATAGATGGATGGCTCCTTAGTAATATCATCATTGACATAGGTACGAAGGTCAATGTTCTCACTTTGGATGCATGAAATTAGATGGGGAGACCTGCATTACAACCATCTTCAAATGTGTTGTATATGGAAAACAAGATGAAATAAATGCTCATCAGTGTCTTAAAGGATGCAACTATCACTATCCAGGGAGATAAGTTTACTGGGGACTTCAAAGTCTTGGCACTTGCCGAGGAAGAAAATTTCCTAGCACTGCTTGGGCACCCATGGTTTTACAAGAACAATTCAGACCTTCGGTTCAACAAGAGGTACATCAGCTTTGAAAATAAGGAGGAGCGGGTCATTATAACCCTGGATGATGGGAATTCGACACCCTATAGTGAACCTTTGGGTGAAGAAGTTCTGGATAGGATATATGTGCGCTTAATTAGGGACCCGGACATAATTCATCCTATTGATGGAGTTATCTAGTTTGAGGATGCTCAGTTAATAAGTGACACCACCAGTCTAGCATGTGATAATTGGGTGCATGGAACTTATGAATTGATCGAACAGTTGGTGTCCAAGGTAAAAAAGGCACGCATAGTCCAGCACCTAGGAGGAAAGGAGATGCCTAAGTATTTTGGTATCCAAATTTGTTCTCCTTTTCAGTCTGAGTAGCACCATAGATATGTCATGGAGCTTAAAGATAGATTAGACCATGTTGTATGTCATTGGTAGCCAGGGATATGGTCTAGCTGGCACTCAGGTTTGTGGAGAAATGGATAGCACTCCAATAGGACTTGATCTTGTCCTAGCTGTTTTAGGTTGTGCCTTGCAACCAAGGTAAGAGGACCTATTTTGTAACCTTGTAATGGTGAAGGAGATGAAGATGTCCTTCTCTTTGCTTGGAATTCTATGATGGAGACCTTGATGAAAACATGATCAACACCCCAGATCTGAACTCTCACAAGTTGTCACTTCTCAAAACATGGGTATGTTCTCAAAACAAGGCAAAGGTTACTAGAGACATTGGAAATCCTGATCTGTTGTGCATACTTTTGCAAATGGATTTTGATCTTTTGTGGGTATACAAATGCAAATCAGGGATAGTACATGATAGGATCTTTGTTGTTAGATGATTTTTGGTGGGGGATTGACAAGACAAACTGGGATAGATCAGATCTTTGACAATCTATACAATACTTGAACAACTATCAGATGAAATGCCTAAAATAATCAAGATGTTCTTTCAACTAGAAGAGGCACAAATGGAAGCCCAGGTTGCACTCTTCACACAATATTTGAGAACTCACCACAAAATCTTGAAGTAAAGAACTCAATTAAACACAAAAATCCATGATCAAACCACGCCTAAGGTACCCCCAAAGGCTTACAAGAAATATCTGCAGTCAAGGAAGGTAAAGTGATTTTAAATTTGTTTATCTCCTTATCAGATGAAGGCTCTTCTGAATATGAGATTGCAAATGCCACTAAACTATCAACTAGAAATGGAGATCCTGTGTGATTTCTAAAGACTTTCAATGCAAGATTGTAACAAGAACAATAAAATTTATTTGCAAGCATTTAAAAATGATAACAGACATCATATTGCCCAAAGAAAACACAGATTTAATTCAAAACTTGTTAGATTCAACAGCAGGGGAGAGTTACATGAACAATCTCAGAGCTGTGTGATGGCTATACACTTGTAACCAACTCACATACATGAATTTCCAACACATGAGACATTAACCTGGTTCTTTGGTGGATTTCTCAGAAAATGAGCTTTCTCTCAGAATTTTCTCATAATTTTCAACTCCCAACCCTTTTACAATTTCTCCAAAATGCACTATATACCCTATGCCACATTGGATCCTTCTTTCCCAAGAAAATAATATGCCATGGGATCAAGTTTGTTACAACAATTCTTCATGATTCAATGAAAATGACATCAAACAGAAAAAACACTTGTAGGCTGCCAGGTGTGCCAAAAAAGATTAAATCATTACAAATATCTAGATCATTATCCATCCTGGAGGCACATTTTTCATCATTGAGGCATGCAAACACCTTTGACTCATCATTTTTACCTTTTTACCTTTTCAAATTACCTCTACAACTTTTAATTTTGTCATTTCACATGTTTTCTCGGGCTAGGGAAAAAAATTACTTTAAAAACATCTCAAATCAAATAATTAAGTCATGAAAGTGATGCCAATGATCCTGGAAGGCCAAGACAACACAAAATCACTATAAATTTGATGAATTTTGATGCAAAAATCGTGATTCCAAGCTTCATGGAGCTCCCATGGTAGTTAAAACAAATGGATGCATAGCAATTGTCGATCTTATCCATCTTTTAATCCTAGCCCTCCACATGGAAGATGCAGATTTAGAAATAAGCTTAAGTCACCTTTTTAACTATTGGATAGGGCTAGACACGTGGCAAAAAATGATTGGATCGGGCCTAGTTTTGAAAAATTTACTTTATGACCTTTTGAAAATTTTGAAAAAAATTCATTTTTCCCCACCCCTCCACCTTTGAATTTTGGAGCTGACACATGGCACATGGTGGGTCCCATTGGGATCGTGCTTCAATTCTACCCATTTTGACCTTTTCTGGAAAACTGGAAAAAGTTTCACTTTTTTGACCCACGGGCCCACACCTCCGATTTCTCCCTTGCCATGTGTCTCCTTGTGATCCGCTAGTGGGCTAGTGCTTAAATTTTTTATTTTGAACTCTTTTGTGAAAAAGGGAAAAATTTTCATTTACCTCCACTAGCCCACTGACCCACCTTGTCCTTTGTCACGTGTCCATCTCCTATTCGCTGTGGGTCCAACTCTCTCTTTCTTCCTTTAAACCTTCCTTGCAAATTTTGGACACGTGTCCTCTTGTTATTGATGAGCTTTCGACCCAAAAATTTTCTTTAACTTCTTTGTGAAAAAAAAGGGAAAAATCCCCTTTTCCCTTCGCCAGCCCGTCAACCTACTCTGCACTGTTGCTACCACATGTCCTCATTTTGGAGTGGAGATAAAAATAATTTTTTAAATTTAGAAAATAGAGTTTCAAAACTCTAACTCCCCAATGTGACCCATCCTCTATTTTGAAACTTTTAGGACATGTGTCCACCAGGGTTGGCTGGACACGGTCCTTCGGGCCAAAATTTTCCTTTAAGATTTTGAGCCAAAAACATCAAAATTTCACAAGTTTTTCTCCGCCACCCACATCCCCTCAGCCAAAGTAAGTGTCCTCTCCCTATTCACTGCGGGCCTTTCAGGCCAAAATTTGCCGAAAATTTTACAAAATAAATCAAAATTTCATAAGGAAAAACCAATCCCCTAGCCAATAAAACATGCCATGTAGGCCTTCTTGCAAAGGTGAAGCCACGGATCAAAATTTGCCTTTTTGCCAAAATTTCAAAAATGAAAAGTTAGAAACATTTCCCCACCTTTCCTCAGCCAATGAAAACCCGCCACATTGCCAATACCTTATGAGGATGAATTTGATGGGAAAATGATGCCCGTATGACCGTCAAAACACAAAAATTTCAGGGATGCCCTAGAATTCAATTTTTTCACCAAGGATGGCAGATTTTTTGATTCTAAATCAACTGAAGCATGATTTTACAACATTTTCGACCTTGGGACCAGATTTTCAAATACAAACAAGTATGAATTGGTCAAATTTCATTTTTCCATGATCTGGCAAAGGGAAAAAACACATAGCCCAAAAAATTGGAAAAACTAAGGCATAGAAAAGGGAAAACCTAGATTATTCCTTCAAAATAGGGAAAAACAACAAGTTTGTGAACAATTTAAAACATTCAACTAGAGGGGAAGAAAATTAGACCATTAATTCAAAGGGTAAAACATTTTTTTAGCAGATATAGATTTGAAAATTTTAGGGCAACATGGTGCAAGCTTAAAAATGGCACCAACATCGGCTCTTGCTTGGGGATGGGCACTCCCAGTGAGTGCCACAAGGACAAAATGTAGACCAAGTGCCAAAATATCCATTGGGAAAAGGAGTCACGAGCCAAAATCACCAAAAACTAGCTGAGAACCTGAAAAAAATGGCTGCCACAGAGCAAGGCAAACCACAAACCGACAAAACACCAAAAACAGAGCAAAAAAAAACTAAACACTATACAACTGTACAAGCTGGTGCATACCTCAAATTTGGGGTTTAATCCAAGAAATGTTTCAAATGTCTACCATTAACAGGAAGCTCCAGCAATTCCCCATCTAAGTCCTTGAGAAAGAAAGTATGTTCACCAATTCTGATATCAATGGCATAAGGGCCCATCCATAATGCATCAAATTTTCCATGCTTGCCCTTGTCTTCATGCCTACTATCCCACAACAAGACCAGATCTCCAACATTGAAGGCTCTAGGAGTGACCTTCTTGTCAAACAATCTCTTCAATTTTTCTCTAAATCTGACATGCCTTTGATGGGATGCTCTTCTCTCCTCATCAAGCTCAATAATCTGATTGATCCTTGATTCATATGGGCCAAGCTCTTGATCTTCCAACTGTTGGGAAAACTGAAATGAAGATAATTGTAGGTGTAAGGGTAGCAAAGCCTGAGTTCCATACACCAATTCAAATGGGATTTTACCAGTAGCTCTTTTAGGAGTTATCCTATCAGCCCAAACTACAAATTTCAATTGTTCACCCCATTTCTTCTTGTTTTGCTCCAAGGTTCTTCTAATGATCTTCAACAAATTCTTATTACTGGACTCAGCTTGTCCATTCCCTTGGGGGTTATAGTTCAAAGAATAAGTCAGATTGATTCCATATTCATTACACATTGCCATTAAAGGTTTATCTCTAAAGCACATGGCATTATCAGCTACAATCTTGACTGGGACTCCAAATCTGCATATGATTTGATTCAACAAGAAGTCCATAACTATTTGGTGTGTTGCTTTCTTGGTGGGGATTGCCTCTACCCACTTTGTAAAATAATCAGTGGCTACAAGGATCCATTTATGGCCAGCACTAGAAGGATCTGAAATCTCACCAATGAAGTCCATCCCCCATTGCTTGAAAGGAGCTTCAATTGATACAGGCTACAAAGGAAGGGAGCCTGAAGCTTTCAGTCTTCCAGAGAAACGTTGGCAACTATCACATTTTCTAACTAGCTGGGTTGCATCTTTGAAGAGAGAAGGCCACCAATAACCAGCTCTCAAAATCTTATGTGATGTTACTCTTCCAGCAAAGTGTCCTCCACAAACTCCCCCATGGAAATCAGCAACTATCTTGGGAGCTTCATCTTCAGTTATGCATTTCAAGAGGACACCTTCAGGGTTCTTCCAAGCCAACCCAAGGTCTGTGATGATATATTTTTGAGAAGCCAACTTGAGGGCTCTTTTCTTATTTTTATTTAAATGATCAGGACAACAAAGGTGTCTAAGGTAAAATATTACATCCTTGTACCACTCAGAATTTACCAACTTTGCAAGCACATCTACCCTTTCTTCCTCTAGCTGATTCACTTCCACATTCTGCAAGTTGCTCTCATCCATGAGCTTAGCAAGACCAAACCTCTTACCAACTTTGTGGTTTGGATGTCCATATCATACTCCTACAGTTTGTTCACCCATCTACATCTTTTACTTGAGATCTCCATCTCTGATAAGATGTCTTTCACCATGGTGTGGGGAACATAAGCAACAACTTTTGAACTCAATATATAAGGCCTGAAAACTTTTGTTGCTTTCACCAAGGAAAATTCTTGTTTCTCCATGATTGTATACTTTAACTCAGCAGCTTGTAAAGCCTTGCTAAAGAAGGCAATAGGCCTCTCAGCCCCATTCTCATCCTTTTGTAGCAAAACAGAAGCAATGGTATACTCAGAGGCAAAGGAAAAGATTTGGAAAGGCCTCTTATAGTTTGGGGCTGCTAAAACAGGTGCATGTTTAAGTGCATCCTTAATTCCTTCAAAATATTGAATGGCAGCCTCCTCCCATTTGATAACTTGGTCCTTCTTTAGCATGCTTGTGATTGGAAGAGTCAACTCAGAAAATTTGGAAACAAACCTTCTAATAAAATTAATCTGACCAAAGAAAGATTGAATGCCTTTCTTGGTTCTTGGGATAGGTACTTTGCTGATTGCTTCCACTCTCTCAGGGTCTATCATAACACCATCTTTTGACACAATGTGACCAAGAAGCTTGGCCTTTTACATGCCAAAATGACACTTCTTTGGATTAAGAGAAATTCCATACTCCCTACATCTGATCAGCATCTTCTCCAAGTGCTGCAAATGATCACCTCTCTACCTTGAAAATATAGTCACATCATCTTGGTAAACTGCAATGAACTCATTGATGTAACCAGCAAAAGTAACATCCATTGCTCTTTGAAAAGTGGCACCAGCATTCATCAAACCAAAGGGCATCCTAACAAAAACATATGTTCCCCAAGGAGTAGTGAATGTTGTCTTAAGTCTTTCTGATTCTTTGACAACCACTTGATTGTATCCAGAGAAACCATCCAATGTAGAAAGAAACTCAGACCCTGTCACAAGCTGCAACATATTTTCCATATTTGGCAAGGGATAGTTGTCCTTCATGGATGCTTTATTTAGATTTCTAAAATCCACACAAATTCTGATGTCTCTGTTCTTCTTTCTGACTGGCACAAGGTTTGCAACCCAAGATGAATATCTAGTGGGCTGAATAATACCTCCATCTCTCAACTTCCTTAACTCCTCTTGCATTTTCATGGAGAGAAGTGGATTAATTGGCCTTTTCCTCTATCTGAATGGTTTGGAATTTGTTTCAAGAGGGATCTCATGCTGAAATAAATCTTCTCTATATGCTTTCAGCTCTGAATAGGACCAAGCAAGGCAGTCTTGATATTTTTTCAAGAGTTGGGCATAGGACTATTTTTCTTCTTTACTTAAATTGCTGCCCAACCAAACCTTCCTTGGTTTTTCCTTTTTTCCCAAGTCATGCTCTTCCACATCCCTTGAGGTAGACATGTTTCTATTTATGATGCAATCAGCATTGTTAAAATTTGACTCAAGTGCAACAAGACCTCTAGGAATGGTGTTTGTTTTCAATTGGATGATATCTTTTCCAAACAAAGTCTCTCTTTCTTCAGTCATACACACCATTAGTTCCCAATCAATATTCTGATTTGCAAACTCACCTTGGTTTTTCAAGAACCTTAGCACTTGAGAATCATCATCAAACACTTGCCAATGCTTGATGTTGTCAGGGACAGCTGGCCTAGTCAACACTTCAACATTGTACTCACAATAAGGTGAAACAGTGCAAACTCCAAATCTTGACCCCAACACTACCAAATTTTCAGCAGCAGCATTGAGACCTTTTTCATGATACACAATGTTAAAGGAATCAAACATTTCAATTAGATCCCAAACTGCATGCTTATATTGTTTCATACGCTGATTTTTTGTAGCATACAATTTTCTTATTTGTTTGACAACCAGCTCTAAGTCTCCTTTTGCAAAAATATATTTCACTCCATACTTCCATGAAATTCTTAACCCCAACAACAATGCCTCATACTCAAGCAACATTGTTAGTGCATTCAAAATTAAGTTTGAAGGAAAAAGCAAACTCTTCCAAACTAGGAGAAAGCAGAACTATACCAGCACCATTTCCAAATTTGGAGCAAGCTCCATCAAATAACAAGGTCCAAGGAGAACCTACCATATCAAGGCACTTTGATTTTTCCATCTTGTGTTCTTTTCCATCAGCAAAACCAATGAAATTCTCAGCATCTACATCAGCAAACAACACCTCATAGGAAGCATTGTTGGGATCTTCAATTAGGTGCAACATCTTCTTTTCACCATAAAGTTTGACAAGGCTTCCCTCAATGGGAATGGTGGAAAAAGACATATCCATCTGAACGCTGCCACCAACACTTATAGCCCATTTTCTTGACAAAAGCATACCCCATTTGGCAGGGCAGTCAACAATTACAACATCAAGTTTCAAATTCTTACCCAGATAGGCTACAAGTTGCACTACCAAACCCTTCACACAACCAACCACCGGCACTTCCCTTGAATCCATGGTAGTACACTTCCCATAGGAAGTTGTCACTTTGATATCCAACTCATTCATGACTTCTAGAGGCATGACATTACATGATGCACCAGAATCAAACATACAATTGTGAAGTAGCCTATCTTTTATGAGAAAAGTTGTGAAGAATGGATCAACATTCAACTAGGAATCAACCAAAGATGTCCCCAAATATACCTCAGGTGTCTCTCCAAGAACTTTGACTGATGGTGGTGTTTCAAGGTCAGCAATGATTTAAGGAGGAGTCTTAACAACATTTACATTTCTGCTTGGGGTGATCTTCTCTTCCTTTCAACCCCAAGTACTCAAATGCTCTCTTCTTATGCTCAGGAATTCTAAGAAACTCAATGATTGGAACACTCACTTTAATTTGGCTCAATACTTGGGCTATGTCATAGGGGACACTCTTTGGAAAAATAGCATTGGAAGGGAGACAAGAAGATTCATCAGATGGCGAAGGATTCTTGGCAGCTTGGGCATGATGAGGACTGCAATTTTTGCTTGGGACAACATAACTTTTAGCAAGTGCTTCTCTCCTAGGAGCTTCTTTTGGAATGCTTGTGAGAAAGGGTGTTTTAGGTTTGGCTTGAGGCCCACTTCCCTTAACAACTTTTCTTCTAGTGTTATAGTCTTTCTCTTGAGCTACAACAACATTCATCAAAAATTGTCTATCTTCCTCCGAAGGGATACCACCATCATACTTCTTAATCATCAAAGCTCTTAAGTATTCAAATTCATTGTTAGGAATTTCAAAATCTTGCACTACATCAACTTCAAGAGCATGAGGGGGGAGAAAAACTTGTACCTGTTTGATGCAATCCCAAAAGGTAGCAGTAGTCCTAGCACTTATTACTTCAGTAGATGTTGCTCCTCCTTGTGAGCTTGAAGAACAACCCACCATGCAAATATCATCATCAGTTCCATCATCATTATTAGCTTCACCTTCTTGTTGGTCCACTTCACATGGAGGATGGGGTAGAAGACACCTATCACACCAATCAATATCAACAACCTCTTCAACAACAACAACCCTAGCAGTTAAGGGATCAGGAAACACTCTTCCTTCATGTGCTTGAGGATGTCTATTTGTAGATCCAACAGGCCCTTTACCTTTGTCATCAAACCTCTACTCATTCCTATGGTGACTACCAAATCTATCTTGTGTCTACTACCTAGGATGACCTTGTGAAGTCTACCCAATTCCCTTCTCAGCTCTTGCCAACTTGTATGAGATTTCTTTGATAGCCCCTGCCAAAGTTTTCACAACCTCTTCTAAATCAACACCTTTGCTAGCTTGAGGTTTTTCAGGGTTTATCAATTTTGCACCATCTCTCTTGAGAGGTTTCCCAATTGCTTTGATATTGTTCTCAATTTGAAGTGCCATGGAGAAATCTTGTCTTAGATTGGTTGGGTTCTTGTCTCTTAGGTAATAGGCTACCTTCTTATCAAATGCATCTGCATATTTGATTAAACAAGATTCATCACAAGGCCTCAGATTAACTGGCAGCCTTCTCAAAGTTTTGTTAAACCTTGTGTTGAAGTCATGGAATGATTCATTAGGGTTCTTCTTGATATTCTCAAACTCAGATAAAAGAAATCTAGGATCAGTCTTGTCACCATATTGCAACCTAAATGCATTTTTCATTTCAGTCCATGAATCAATAGAATTATTAGGTAGAGCCTTGTACCAATCCCTAGCATCTTCTTCTAGTGTATGAATAAACAATTTGACATACACATCCTCAAACTCTATCTCAAAATCTTCCATCATGTTATCAAAAAGTTTGAGATGTTGATCACCAGTAATAACATTGTTACCCTGTAATTTTGGCAACCTACTTCTGACATCTTGTGGGACAGATATTTGGGTAACCATCCATTCCTCTAAAATTTATAGGACCAAAGGTGTTAACAACAAATGGAGGTCTAGGCTGATCCATATTGTTTGGTGGAGGTGATCTTGGAGGTGAAACAAGCTGATGAGGAGTGCAAGGTCTTTGGGGAATGGGAATGAAATCTTCAAAATAGATCTCTCTTAAGGGCACTCCTTGATGATCTCTAGAAAATTTAGAAAATACAGGAGAAGATTTAGGAGAAATCCTTTCAAATGCACAAGAAGGTCCCTCACCTGATGGGGAATTCAAATCAGCAATAGGATTGTCTGAATCAGATCCACTTGAAGAAGAATTGCAGTCCTCAATAATAGGCTGCTCACTTTCAAACTCAACAATAGGGATCTCCTTTCTTACAGTCAAGTCTCCAACAACCTTCCACACCTTTCTCCCCTCTAGCTCTGAGTTTCTTGAATCCATAAACAAATTCTTGGTAGAGTCCTTGATGAAGTGAGATCTTCTTCCTTCCAGTTTTGCAGATTTGAGCAACAAATTATGAATGACAGAAAGGTAAGACAACTGGTATTTTCAAAATCAAATCAGCATAGAGTTGCCACTAAGGAATTTCACCTTAGTTGTGCAAGAATGCACTAAAATAATCTGTTCAAATGTTTGCTAGCACTGAAAACTTTGCAAATCCTTATAAATAAGACCTTCTTCTTCTTAGACCAATCAATCACAATGCAACCAAAGTGTATAAACTGCTAGGAAATGAAAAGGGCGAGACAACTTGAAAATTTTACTTAAAACTTACAGATCTGAAGCATAGAATGATATTTTAACAATGTAGCAGCTCAAATAATTGAATACACAAATACTCAAACTCTTTAAACACTTCAAAAACAACAAGAAATTCCAAGAATTCCCCGGCAACGGCGCCACTTATGTTGGTATCCAAATTTGTTCTCCTTTTCAGTCTAAGCAAGCACCATAGATATGTCATGGAGCTTAAAGATATATTATACCATGTTGTATGTCATTGGTAGCTGGGGATATGGTTTAGCTGGCACTCAGGTTTGTGGAGAAATGGATAGCACTCCAATAGGACTTGATCTTGTCCTAGCTGTTTTAGGTTGTGCCTTGCAACCAAGGTAAGAGGACCTATTTTGTAACCTTGTAATGGTGAAGGAGATGAAGATGTCCTTCTCTTTGCTTGGAATTCTATGATGGAGACCTTGATGAAAACATGATCAACACCCCAGATCTGAACTCTCACAAGTTTTCACTTCTCAAAACATGGGTATGTTCTCAAAACAAGGAAAAGGTTACTAGAGACATTGGAAATCCTGATCTGTTGTGCATACTTTTGCAAATGGATTTTGATCTTCTGTGGGTATACAAATGCAAATTAGGGATAGTAAATGATAGGATATTTGTTGTTATATGATTTTTGGTGGGGGATTGACAAGACAAATTGGGATAGATCAGATCTTTGACAATCTATACAATACTTGAACAACTATCAGATGAAATGCCTAAAATAATCAGGATGTTCTTTCAACTAGAAGAGGCACAAATGGAAGCCCAGGTTACACTCTTCACACAATCTTTGAGAACTCACCACAAAATCTTGAAGTAAAGAACTCAATTAAACACAAAAATCCATGATCAAACCACGCCTAAGGTACCCCCAAAGGCTTACAAGAAATCTCTGCAGTCAAGGAAGGTAAAGTGATTTTAAATTTGTTTATCTCCTTATCAGATGAAGGCTCTTCTGAATATGAGATTGTAAATGCCACTAAACTATCAACCAGAAATGGAGATCCTGTGTGATTTCTAAAGACTTTCAATGCAAGATTGCAACAAGAACAATAAAATTTATTTGCAGGCATTTAAAAATGATAACAGACATCATATTGCCCAAAGAAAACATAGATTTAATTCAAAACTTGTTAGATTCAATAGCAGGGGAGAGTTACATGAACAATCTCAGAGTTGTGTGATGGCTATACACTTGTAACCAACTCACATACATGAATTTCCAACACATGAGACATTAACCTAGTTCTTTGGTGGATTTCTCAAAAAATGAGCTTTCTCTCAGAATTTTCTCATAATTTTCAACTCCCAACCCTTTTACAATTTCTCCAAAATGCACTATATACCCTATGCCACATTGGAGCCTTCTTTCCCAAGCAAAGAATATGCCATGGGATCAAGTTTGTTACAACAATTCTTCATGATTCAATGAAAATGACATCAAATAGAAAAACACTCGTAGGTTGTCAGGTGTGCCAAAAAAGATTAAATCATTACAAATATCTGGATCATTATCCATCCTGGAGGCACGTTTTTCATCATTGAGGCATGAAAACACCTTTGAATCATCATTTTCACCTTTTTACCTTTTCAAATTACCTCTGCAACTTTTGATTTTGTCATTTCACGTGTTTTCTCAGGGCTGGGAAAAAATTTACTTTAAAAACATCTCAAATCAAAGAATTAAGTTATGAAAGTGATGCCAATGATCCTGGAAGGCCAAGACGACACAAAATCACTATAAATTTGATGAATTTTGATGGAAAAATCATGATTCCAAGCTTCCTGGAGCTCCCATGGCAGTAAAAACAAATGGATGCACAGCAACCGTCAATCTTATCCATCTTTTAATCCTGGCCCTCCATGTGGAAGATGCGGATTTAGAAATAAGCTTGAGTCACCTTTTTAAATTTTGGATAAGGCCGGACACGTGGCAAAAAATGATTGGATCGGGCCTAGTTTTAAAACATTTACTTTATGACCTTTTGAAAATTTGGAAAAAAATTCATTTTGTCCCCGCCCCTCCGCCTTTGAATTTTGGAGCTGACACATGGCACATGGTGGGTCCCATTGAAATCGTGCTTCAATTCTACACATTTTGACCTTTTTTTGGAAATTGGGAAAATTTTCACATTTTTCCCCGCGGGCCCGCACCTTTGATTTCTCCCTTGCCACTTGTCTCCTTGTGATTCGCTAGTGGGCCAACGCTTAAATTTTTTATTTTGAACTCTTTTGTGAAAAAGGGAAAAATCTCCGTTTACCTCCGTCGGCCCACCGACCCACCTTGTCCTCTGCCACGTGTCCATCTCCTACTCGCTACGGGTCCAACTCTCCCTTTCTTCCTTTAAACCTTCCTTGCAAATTTTGGACACGTGTCCTCTTGTTATTGGCCACGGGCTTTCGGGCCAAAAATATTCTTTAACTTCTTTGTGAAAAAAGGGGAAAAATCCCCTTTTCCCTCCACCAGCCCACCGACCCACTCTGCACTGCCATGTTGCCATGTGTCCTCCTCTTATTGGAGTGGAGATAACAAATAATTTTGCAACTTTAGAAAATAGAGTTAAAAAATCTAACTCCCCAATCCGGCCCACTCCTCCATTATATTTTGAAACTTTTAGTACACGTGTCCTCTTCCGGTTGGCTTTGACACATGACTTTCGGGCCAAAATTTTCCCTTGAAATTTTGAGCCAAAAACACAAAATTTCAAAAGTTTTTCTCTATCACCCACATCTCCTCGGCCAATAATAACATGCGTCCCCATAGGCAAAATTTGGAAAGCCAAAATTTTCGGAGATCCCTCCCCGCCCTCCTCTGAATAATGCCACCATTTGCTTGAAAAGGCAAAAAAAACAAAAAGTTAGAGTGCCTCCCCGCCTTTCCTCATCCAATGCATACCTGCCACGTTGCCAATACCTCATGAGGATGAATTTGATGGGAAAATGATGCCCGTCTGACCATCAAACGCAAAAAATTCTAGGGATGCCCTAGGATTCAATTTTTTCACCAAGGATGGCAAATTTTTCGATTCTAAATCAACTGAAGCATGATTTTACAACATTTCTGACCTTGGGATTGGATTTTCAAATAAAAACAAGTATGAATTGATAAAAATTCAATTTTTCCATGATTTGGCAAAGGGAAAAATGACATAGCCCATGAAATTGGAAGAATTATGGCATAGAAAAAGGGCAAACTTGGATTATTCCTTCACATTAGGGCAAAAAAAAAAGCTTGTGAGCAATTTAAAACATTCAACTGGAGGGGAAGAAATTTAGACCATTAATTCAAAGGGTAAAAAAATACAAAGAAGGTTAACATCAGCTTAGGAAAAGAACCTAATGAGGCTATCATTGGAGATTACTGGATGGAGAAGGAAGTCTCTAAGATCATTGACCTATTGCACGAATTTGAGGATTTATTCCCATGCAGGTACCATGAGCTCAAAGGCATCCACCATTCCTTGGGGGAGATGAAGATAAAGATGAAGGATGGTATGCACCCAGTTAGGAAGAGACCCTACCAAATGAATACTAATTTTCATGTGAATGTTAAGGAGGAGATAGAAAAAATGATAGCTTTTGGGATTATTGAAGTAGTGGAAGAATGAGAATGGGTAAGTTTGATGGTAATCAACATCAAGAAGGATGGGTGGATTAGGATCTTCATGGATTATAGGGAGATGAATGTAGTTTGTGTCATTGATCCTTTTCTAACCCCCTTCACTGAAGAAATTTTGGAGGGAGTTGCTAGGCGTGAAATCTATTCCTTTATGGATGGATTTTTAGGGTACCACCAAGTCCGAATTGCAAGGGAAGACTAGGATAAGACAACTTTTTCCATTGAATGGGGAAGTTTTACATACATGGTCATGCCCTTTGGGTTGAAGAATGCACCTACTATTTTATTGCGCATAGTGGTGCAGGCATTCTAGGACTTCATCAATAAGTTTCTTTAGGTCTATTTAGATGATTGGACAATGAATGGGATACATTATTGGGGCATATCATATGTAAGGAGGGCTTGCTAGTAGATCCTGCCAAGGTTGTAGCTATTTTTGGGTTAAGGGAGTCTACTAGCCAAAGCGCGGTGCGTGGATTTCCTGGGCATATGGGTTATTATAGGAAGTTCATCAAGGTGTAACACCCTGAACTATTGTTACTTCCTCCTGAGCATTCAAGTGTTGATATATGATTTCTTCTGTATAAGGATGTGTTCCTTTGATTGTGAAGTCATGCTTGATATGGATTGTATCTTCTTTGCTCTTGAAGATCTTTGACTGAGTCAGGATATGCTTGGACTCTTTTATTTATTTCATTTATAGCACCTAAGTTCAATTTGATTTCAGGAGGAATTGTGGATTTATCCATCTTTATGACTCAGCCTTGGATTAGTTGCATTGATCCAAGAGATGTTTTAAGTTTATTCAGGATGAACAAAAAATTATTGACCTTACGAAAGTTGTAAGGTCTGAATGAGTTGAATGAGCAATTCCAGAGTTTAACTCAGGATGATCATGTAAAATTAATTTGGTTCCCGATATCATAATATCAGGAAGGCCTAGACCTTAAGCCAGGTAAGAAATTCTGGTGTATACTGCAAGCTTATTAGCTATACCGGATAGAATCCATTATGGGAATGTTATACCCTGCTTGGTTCTAGTACTGATCGGTCCTACTTGTGAGACCTAGACTGGATTCATGAAGGTTAATAACCTTAACCTAAACTATAACCTATTGGTTGAATTATTGCTAATCTATCCTAGCCCTAACTATAATCTTAATGCTCCTAAGGTTAGCTACACCTCGCACTATGGAAGTAAGACTAATGTCTTACCTTATGATCTAACCTATGTTCTAACCTATCTTAACTAATGATAATGGATGGAGGGGGACCTATGAAGGGGTGCGAGTCATGGGCGGTGGTTTCCATGGAATTAAATGAGGTGGATAAGCATGAAGGACAAGGGATTTGGCGGAGGTTGCAAATGGCTATTGTGACTTGACGTGGCAGAGTCGCCAAATTTGGAAATGGTTGTTTGTTTTCATTTGGCAATCACCAACTGAGGCGGTCAGTGGAAATGGAGAATAGGTGGGAATCTTGGAGTTAATTCCATTGATGAACTTCGGTTCCCGAGCGCGGATTGCTTGGGAAGGCATGCAAATGGAAAATTGGTTGGTATTTTGGTTTTCCATGCGTTCCATTTTTCTCTCTACTTGATCACTTGTTCTTCGAACCAGTCTACTCTGTGTTGCATGGCAACTTTGAGAATATATAGCTCTTTTCTCTGTCGGGGAAAGTTTATAAGGCATGAAGGTAACAATTTATTGTTGTTTAAGCTATTGTGGAAGAATAAGGGAAGGCGTGAGCACATTCAGATGTCTTCTTCGGATTTTTACACGACACTATCAGGCATGATAGGCCCTAACTTTTAAAAATCTTGCTTTCCTTCAAATGATTTCATTAAAACAACTCTGTTCAGGTGATTTTATTATAGTTGGTTTGAAACAATGTATTGGTTCTTCTTTGCTGTGGTTTAGGAACCTCAGGTCATGCGAAGATTCTGTTGAAATGTTACTGTACTTAATTTTTCTTTTTGGATTCATTTCATTTGAAGACCCGACTGTGATATTATGTTGTGGAATCCTGTTAAATGTTACTGGGTATACTTAAAATTTCTTCTGATTGGAATGCCTACTGTGGTAATTTACTTGAACGTGGCTTTTGTAAAGTCCTTTCTGTGTTTTCAATTTTGGTTAGACACCGATGAAGGTTTGCAAGGATTAGTTATGGTATGACTCTGTTGGAGTCCTTGAAATGTATCTTATGTTTTCAACTTCTGTAGAAGCTTTGTTGTGATTACATAATGGTATGACTCTGTTGGAGTCCTTGAAATGTATCTTATGTTTTCGACTTCTGTAGAAGCTTTGTTGTGATTGCATTTTGGTATTGACTCTGCTGGAGTAATTGAATTGTGGGCATATTGAATTTGACTTCAATCGAAACCCTGGTCATGAGTACTGGTTGGATATGACTTTGTTGGAGTTCTTGTAGTATTCCCATTTGAACTTGACTCCTGATGAAGTCCTTGATGTGTTGCGTGTGACTCAATTTCTGATTTAAGTCCTCACTGTGCATGCATATTGATTTGAATCTTTCTTAATGTTGTTGTGTTTATATTCAGTTCGATTCTATGGAAATGTGTGCTGGGTTACATTACAAAATCGACTCTGTTTGAGTCCCTACTGTATTTTCGTATTAGCTCGACTTTGGATGAAACTTTGATGAAATTATGATATAGAGTCAACTTCTGTTATAAGTCCTTGCTGTGGTTATTCCATTTTGAATTCAGCTTCTGATATAAGTCCTTGCTGTATATTCATAGGGATTAGACTCAGTTGAATGTTGTTGTGTATGTATGTGTTTCGACTCAGTTGAATGTAGCTGAGTGTTTCGACTCAGTGGGAATGTCGCTGTGTTTGCATATGGTTACGTCTTCTGTTTTTTAGTGTTATCTAGTCTCGTGTTTGACTGAGATAAAGAGTTCCTAGCTATTTCGTGTCAGGCGATGGCGTTGGGTATTTTCATGTTTGATGAATGATATGGAAAGATTTGTTGAGTCTATTATGGTTGGATTATTTACTACTGCTTTTTCGCAAGAACTCTTGTAAGGCTTAAATAGCTACTGGTGATTTTATATTGGATTTTGATGAAACTGTAGCTTCTTCTTGTAATCTCGACTGATTTAGTCGCATGTGTAAATGTAATTTTGTTATTCCAGAGGAGTCGGTATAGTCCAGAACATGATTGATATGGGAATCTAATTGTCTCTGTTCCTTCTCCTAAGTTGAAAAGTACATGTTGATATATATATATAACTGTAGGAAAAGAAAATATTCTCTCCTTGTCTAAAAACCTTGAGTGTTTTCTTCTTTGAATCCTTACGTGAACTCTGTGGTAAGAGCATAACAAAAATAGAATATTAAATTGTATGGAGAGATTGGTAAAAATTGTGTTGCAATATAAGTAGGTATACTTGTCAATACCATTGAAATAATGTATGATTGAAAAGGAATTACATTAGTTGAGCTTGCTGAATGTTATAAACTGCCTTTGTGTATTTGTTAAAAAAATTCTTGTTGGAGTATTGCTGTCTTTAGGATGGTTGTAATCATTTGTCTTTAGTCTCTTACATATAAGATGAATTATCTGAAAGGTATTAAGGATTAATTGGTAACTATAATGTGGGTCATGCGTCAAAAGTCATGTTAGAATTACAGAATGATGATTAGTCTAATTTATGTTAAGAATTTGAAGAAATGATTTCATTTAAACAGGTTGTTTAATGAGAGCAATTGGTAGAATGCAATTGTTTTAAGAAATAGTGCTTATCATGCTCAGTTCACGGAACTAACCCGTGTTGGCAATTTTTGCAGATGGTTATCATAAGTGGTAAAGGCACGCAGATCTGATATGATGCTCAGATTATTTAATTTGGTTTTATGATGAATTCCAACTTGGCTTCTCTAATTGTATTATATGAAGGAAGTTGTTCTTTTTCTGTTGAGTATTGTATCGAATATGCCGAATGCATAAATTGTAATTATTTGTCTTAGAAATAAATGAAATGAGGGAATTATTACTATGTGGCTGTATTTGTATTATGATGGATTGATCCTCTTTGGTTCAATAGTTTTTAAGTTCTTTTTTTTTTAGTATTGAATACCTTAGAGATATTTGGATTCTCTAAGTAGGCCTTGTAAAGATTATGTGACTGAACACTTGTGAATGATTAGTAGTTCTGCTATGTTCTATATAAGGCTAATTTGGAAATTAGTCCACTGTCTTCCAAGAAGCTAAGGTTTAAATAAATCTTAATAGGTAGCTGAACAGGAAGAGTAATCTATTACTCCCTAACTTTGATCTAAGCCAAGACAACGTACATAAAAAATCTAAATCACTATATCTTAATACAAATAAGTAAGATATAATTCAGTTTGAAAACCGATTTAATCCTAAAAGGGTATATTTAGCATCCTTATGAGGAGACTTAGGCTACTGTCATTTTCATTGAATAAGATTATTGTTAATCATTGAACTCTATGATGAGATCTCAAATCTTATTAAATTTCTCTCTGAGGAATGGATCTTAAATAAGTAAGACAACTCAATGATGAGGAACCCAGGAGTTGGGAAAAGACTACCTCGAAAGGAGAGTCTTAAAGTGTAATTACAACTCAACGTAAGTAACACCTTAAGTTTAATAGATCTTTCCGAGGTAGTTTTGTAGGATGTCGGCACATGACAACTACAGGGTTGTACATTCAAGAAGATTAGGATCTTCTTGAGGATACAACAATGCAGGTGACTTATGGCGACACCCTTTGCATTGATCGTTAAGATTTACACCTTAAACTCGAACAAGTTTTTACTCGGGATCTGGTTAGGAACATGGTCATGTTATGAGGCTTCCCTTAGAGATTTGGGGTACCTTGACACATAGGGTTAACTAGGGTTGACCCAGTATGTCAACTTATCCCTAGTCCTCAAGAGCATCCTTATAACATTGTCATGTTATTAATCCGTTCCTGAGTGAATGACTTGGGAGAGGGATGGATAATAGAAGTTAGTATAAGAAATTCTATATAACATCGGAGTGGGGTGGAGGACGTATTCCAGATTGACGAGTATGTCGTCAAGGAATATGAGACATGAACAGTATGTTTCAAAACTTCGGCCAAAGTATCGTAAGCTGCTGATTGCGTTGTCCTATAACAACTAATCTGAGGGACGTGATGCCGATGAATAATGGTAACAATTATTTAGATAGGTTCCTTGGACAGAGCATTTTGAAATCCCATATTAGGGAAGAGAACTGCAAGAGTGAAGAGTTAAAGTAAAAATGCCAACTCTGTGAAACTCATGAATAGATCGGTAGATCACCGAGTCATGGAATGAATAGATTGGTGGTGCATTGAGTCATTACAGTTGCATATGGTTATATGTTATAAGAATGGTTGTTTGATTTATGAGTTCTAAATTATGTATTTAGAACTAGGAAGCATTTATCAAAAAAAAAATTACTTGTTCTAATGTACTAAAATGGGAATGTTACACAAGGGGTATTCCAAGATCACTACACCTTTAGAAGAGCTGCTTAGACATAAAAGTTCCTTCTATTGGGGAGAGGTGCATCAGAGGGCGTTTGACACATTAAAGGATAGGCTTATCACCACGCCTATATTATTTTTTCCCTCTTGAGACAAGCCCTTCCATGTCCATGTAGATGCCCCAGGAACCACTATTGGAGTAGTTCTTGCATAGCCGGCTGAAGGAATTATTAATCATCCTCTATGTTTTGCAAGCAGGAAGTTAATACCAGTAAATCATAATTACACCACGACTGAGCATGAACCATTTTCAATGATCTACGTTCTTTTCAAGTTTAGGTAGTATCTGGTGGAAACTCCCTTTGTATTTTACACCGACCACATGACGTTAAAGTATTTGGTGAACAAACCCATTCTACAAGGGTGCATATGTCGGTGGGTGTTGTTATTTCAAGAGTTTTAGTTCACGATAGTAGTGAAGCCTGGGAAGAGTAATTGTGGGCTTGATCATCTATCAAGAATTGATTTAGGGGAGGATGCACAGAGTATTGAAGAGACAATGCCAGACACGCAATTGTTTAGGTTGCGACACGTACCCTCATATTTGGAGGAAATTGTAGTATTTTTAAAGGAAGGTGTGGCACCTGAAGGGATGAAGGCATTAGAGAAGAAGTAACTAGCCATACGTGCCACACCCTACATGTTGATCAGTGGGGACTTATACAAGTTAGGGCATGATGAAGTTTTACACAGGTGTGTACTAGAGAATGAGAACCTCGTCATCATCGAGAAAGCACATAGAGGAAGTGTGGGTGGGAATCATGTAAGTGATGCCACTGCACATAAAATATTAATGGCAGGATTGTGGTGGGAAACCCTGTACAAGGATTTTAAATACTATTGTAAAGTGTGTGACCATTGTCAGTGCATTGGCAAGCCAGGAAAGAGAGATGAAATTCCTTTATGCCCTATACCTAGTGTGGAACCTTTTGAAAAATGGGCAATAGATTTTGTAGGCCCTATTACACCAGCAACGCATAGGATTGGATCACTCTATATCATCACTTACATGAACTATTTGACAAGGTGGGCAGGTGCAGCCCCAACTCAAGACTGCACAATAGCTACAATGGCAAGATTTTTGTGGGAGAACATTATCATAAGGTATGGATGTCCTTTAAGTTTAACCAGTGATAAGGGTATGCATTTCTTGAATGAGACCGTGAGGATCCTGTTAACAGAGTTCATGATGGTGCATCACAAGACTACACCCTATCACCCACAAGAAAATGGAACCACAGAAGCATATAATAAAATACTAAGTCATACCTTGACCAAAATTTGTGATGTCAGAAGACAAGATTGGGATGACAAAGTATCAACAGTATTATGCGCTTACATGATGACTTATAAAAGGATAAACAAAGCCACACCATTTCAACTAATGTTTGGTGTGGAAGCTATTTTTCCAGTTGAGTTCATGTTACCCTCTCTTCGAATAGCTAGCGCAGGAAGGCTGGTTGATGAGCAAGCAATGGAAGAAAGAATTGATGAACTGATGAAGCTAGATGAAAGACGATCACTTGCCAGGTGGACCCAGATAGAGAAAGCAAAGAAAAAATCTTGGCATGATCACCACATCAGAAAAAAAATTTTGAGGTTGGAGAGATGGTCTTACTGTATGATTTTAATTTTCTATGCCATCTTGGGAAATTGAAGGTCCATTGGTTGGCTCCCTACACAATCCCGTACATCCTTGATTCAGGTGCATTCCAGTTACAAGTGCTAGATGGAATGAAATTTCTTGGATACTTCAATGGGAGTAGGCTAAAGCCCTACTATAAATAAGTCTTCTTGGTGTTTGTAAATAAGGAAGTTTTCCAGTTAGTGTAGAATTTTTCCTTTATGCATTACTTTCCTTATGTTTCCCTTTTGCATAGTTGTTTTGTTTTGCGCCTTGGGCACTAATAACCTTATTAATTTTTGAGAATTTTTTAGTATGCAGAGGACCACGCATCATTTTAGTGTCAGGTGGAGTAATATGAAGGAGAGCATGGGTAAAGTACCAAGGAAGTTTGTGTTGAAAAGACCAGTTGAATGGCCCTATTAAAAGAGGTATATGAATATTAAAAAAATGGAAAAGGATGGTTGGTGCCAAGATAAGGCTACTTTCAGATCCCACCTACAAAGGAGGAAAAATCACATAAGAAACTCGAGGTAGGATAGAAAAAAAATCAGGACAAAAGAAGTGCATTCAGTGTTGGTGACGTGTGTGAAAGAGTCTCCTATCATGTTGGATTGATTACGCACCAAAAGGTTAGAGGATTTTCCATGCAGGTTTTGGCGCATGAGTTAAATCACTAAAGTTAGACTTTGGTTGAAAAATACGCATTAAATGTTAAAGGTACAGTGGTAGGTGAAGTAGTAATTAATGCTTAAAAAGGGAAAAAATATAAATAAAAGGTCGAGGGACTTCATTATTCACTTTACATATAAGGAGAAAGAAACATGTTTGCACCTTTGAAAACTAGGTCTTCCAAAAAAAACTGATCCGTGTGAGGAAAAATTTGAAGAGTTGAAGCATGAGTAACTAGTTTGGATTTACAAACCATGAGGAAGGGATTTCACGGGCGTAAGAGAAGTTGTGAGAAGGCACCGTCTTGTGAAGGGATTATCCCAGTTAGGGTTTGAAGAACCAGGGCACAGGTTTAAGAAGTTTTCCTCACAAGTTCGCGATCTAAGGCTGGAGAGAGAAGAAGAACAGAGTAACACAGAGTGATTAAAGTGGTAAGAAGACCTAGATAATGGCACCCAAGAAACCAGTTAACACCCCCAAGAAGGGGAAGGGAAAGGGAAAACAACAAGAAACTGACACATGTACAAATAAGGAGTGGTATGTAAAAATGTAGTACCCAAATGGAGTATTGTTAGGGAAGGAGTGGGAGTCCCATCTAAGGAACATGTCTGTGAATGAATACAATCATTGAATGATCACAATCGAGAAGGAGATGGCACTAGAGTTAGTGAGCCCAAAAAATAAAAGGACACCAAATGGTTATCCTATTTATAACAATGATGTGAAGGTTAAGTTAGGGAAGGTAGGGTTTTTACAACTCTTTGAGTTTCCCTACTTTGGGAAGCCTGAGCGCTTATATCAATGGATAATATCATGCATGCATGAGGACTACTTCCACTTCATAGGGTGCAACATGTGCATGACCCCTCAACTCATTTCACATTTCACAGGCCTCATCTGTGAAGGAGACAATTTAGAGGATGAATTAAGTGATAAAGAGGCAATTAAGGAGACTATCACTGCCTATGCATACAAGAAGGGGTCAAGGTACTATGATATCACAGACATTAAGGACCCAGTAATGAAGATGGTCATGCACCTAGTGTCAAAGTTAAATGGCTAGGAGAGATGGACCCTGGTTAATAATCCATGGTTGCATGTTTGTAGGAAAATTTCAAAGGGCACCATCTACAACTTGTCTGCATTCATCGCGGGTGAGATTATTAGTTACACAAAGGAAGGTGATAGGAACATTTTGGCAATGTTCTGCTAGCCATTGTGTTTTTAGAGATCAGGGTACTGGATGCATCAGAAAAATTCATGTGGGAGTACCCCACTAAAAACCCTTCACCCACAAAGAGATTTGAAAAATACGTCTGTGACACTATGATGGCTATGCATAAGGCATGCTTGGAGAAATGGTATAAATGCCTGAGGAATGCATTCATGATGGAATGGAGGATCCCTAAAGAGCTGCCAACAACCACTAAGGGAGAATCAAAATTTGCTGTGTACCAAAATTTCTGCTTGGGTAGATTCAAACTGAAAAATGAGACATGGAGCCCATGGTGCATGATCCCCTTTACCTTCACAGCTCAATACTTCCAAGTGGGAGTAAATAGGTTCAAAGAGTCCAAGAAGTTGAAGTCGGACCTTGGTAATCTAGACCAAGACCACAGGGAAATGCACAAATTGTTGGTTTACCATGGTAGGCACACGTACATAGATCGATACATGTTGCATGATGTTCAAATGACAAGGCCCATGACTCTACCCATTATAAGAGGATCCACGGCACACATATACATATGCATAAGACCCAAGTCTAAGAAGGTCACATATATGGAGAACGAGGTGTCTATAGCTCAGGATCTAACTGGTAGGAAGATACCCGCACCCAAACGGGAGGAAATAGAGCCAAAGAAGAAAATACCAAGTGTGGTGGAGACACAGGTAATAGGTTCCCCTGGGACAAGTGCCAAAAACAATATGTATGTGCACAAGAAGAGGACCATAGTGAAAGAGAAGACTCTGGAGATAGAAGAGCCATCAAATAAGGATTCATCAGGAGAAGGAGAGACAGAGTCACATACACTAGAATCCCTAGTTAGGAGGAAGCAGAGGATAAAAGAGGATACCACCTCAGAAGAAACTGGGAGTTTGGAGAAGTACAAAGGTGAGAAATATGGTAGCGAAGAAGATGAGAGTAGAGAGGAAGTTAGTGGGGAAGAGGACCCTAGAAATATCAAGGGCCACCTATCTTCAATGTGCATGATTTAGAAGAAGAAGATGAAGAATAGGAACAAGAGTTCCTTTTCATGCGGCGAAAGGATAGCCAGGTAGGAGAAGGTACCCAAGACATGGGAAAGAGTGAGTAGGCTAACGCACAGAAGTAGAAGGATCCAAGATCTGTGAAGGAACAAACAACTAAGGTGGTAGAAGGAGAAGAAATAAAGAACATTGAGACCTTGGTGGAGGGGAAATTGGAACACAAGACTGAGTTGGTGTTGAATAAGGAGAAGGAGGAGAGCATAGAAGAGGACCATGGCAACACTAGAGGCCCCATTTTAACTGTAGTATTCCTAAGGGTATGCGCATGGAAGGAAAGTGTACAGAGGGGGAGAGACTGGAGATGGGTTGTATTGATGACCCCAAGAAAGCATTTCACGTGTGGTTCTAAATCACAATTCCGACAAAGGAGCTCATAATAATGTCATATTTTTACAAGGAGGCTGCATATCCACAGACAAGGAAGATGCTCTCATGGGAAATAGAGTCCCACCTTGATGAGCCATAATTTGAGGTAAGCCACGGGGTAATAATAGCATTTCCAAGACCAAGAGAAGATAACCCAGTGGTGGATACCTAGCAGATCTCAGATGAACAAATGTGCAATGCACTTAACAAGGTCTCCATTGAGATTGAAGCTAGAATATTCAAGCGGAATGATAGAATCAAAGATCTAGAGGGGGAGCTGAAGAAGAAAGAGGAAGAGCTAGCTGCAAGGACAAAGGAGATAAGTTAGGAGAAGTTGATCAGCACCCAGTGGAAACATGAGTTGAAGGATGAAAAGGCTAAGGTATGCATTGTATACAAGAAGGTGGAGTCCATTAATGAGGCCATAATATTGAAACATCTAGACCTAGCATCCCCTATGCAGAAGTATGGGTTTACTTTGGGATGCCTGGAAGATTTAACAAGAGTCCTTGTCATGGAGAGATAGATGTTAGCCTTGGAGTCTACAGAAGAAGTGGCCACGCACCTAGAGAAAGAGGATAAGTTGAAGATCGTAGCACTCATCATAGAGTACAGTAAGGTTCTTACTAATAAGAAGGCTACTTCCTGGACTGCCGAGGCCGTGTACGATAATTATGTGGATAGAGAAAAAGTTGCAGGAACCTTGGTTGCCACTCATGAAGCAGAACTCAAGGAGTTCCAGGAGAAGAATAAGGGGAATAGGGTGGAAAGGGAAAAAAACCTTGCTGAGGTCAAAAATAAATCTGAAGCCATTGAAACCTTAAGGGGTATAATTAAAAATTGGTTGAAGGAACTGTATCCATGGATTACATGAAGAATTGATGCACTGGAGGATGTAGGTAAGGATTTGGAGAAAATTACTAATATCATGAGCGTGTAAGGAAATGGACTAAGTTTTGGGGAGGTGAGTGCCCTTGTCGGTGATCTCTGTTAGAGAGCGTAAGAAGAATTTGATGCCTGGAACAAGTTGGAGGCCGACTTGTAAAAGGATTTTCCTAGCTTATTACAATGATTCCTTCACTTTCCCATTCTTTCTTCTTTCCCAATTCTTTAATCCCCTTATTCTTGTTCCAAGGTGTAAGCCTACTGTATTCTTTCCTTTCACTAGATAAGTATTCCCACGGATGGAGAACAAGTATAGTGTGGGTTGATGTTGGGCCCCTAGAATATTGGCTAAGTACAAGAGGCACATAAGCGCGCAATGCCTAGTTGAAGAAAGGCGTGTAGAGTAGGGTTTAAGGAAACCCATGGTGCGCGCACCACACATGGACATAACCAAGGTATAGGACTTAGCCATATTATATGGGGTGGGCATAACATGTGAAAAACATGACTCGACTACGCATGTTGAGTGGATATGGTGCCAGCTTGGTGACAGGTTGGCCCAGGAAGGAGCATGCTTATGGTAGAAGCTTCTAGAAGCTCATCATGGTAAAAATTGGAAAGATCAGTCCTAGAGGAACATACTCACATGGAGGACCACATTTAGACACTTGGCATCAGATCTAAGGGTGTTGGAGGATGAGTTGGTAGTCCAGAAAGGCTATATATACAAGCACTTGTAGGAGAAAACAAGGGACAAAGATAGATAGAGGAGGAGCTTTGCAAAAATACTACAAGAACTCTGTTAGTGGGTAATTGTACTTGGGAAAGGATGTATCATGGGTATGGGGAGTGTAAATTTCTTTTGGGAGCCTAGCCACATGAGTCCATTATGAATGCATGAATGCAGTCTACTTTTTTGTGATATTCTGTAATGGTTCCATGAATGTAATGAGGTTACTAGCTTACTTGAATATGAACATTGATGATTTTGATGCATGCATCTTTCTCATAGTCTTATTTCATTTATGTTTATACTAAGTATGGATGCTTATATAACTTCTTTCTGTTATGGTACAAGTTATGTAATCTATTAAATAATTTATGTCTGGAATGAATGCAAGGATCTAGAAGTCGTTCTGATCTCTACGGTGCTTGTATGTCTTAACTCCTTTTAAATATCGTAAACATGAGTCATAGATGATGTTTCCCATTAAACTCCCATAAAAGAGAGACTCATAACCCACGCATTCCTTGGGTGAGTACCCAACATCCACTGGGTGATAGGCCGGTGCGCATGGGGTTCCTATCTTTTGTGATAGGGGTAAAAATGACTACACTTACTAGGAGAATTATTCATTGTTATAAGAGTATAGGGATGTATTTCTAGAGGAATTACCTGGATTTCCTCCTAGACATGAGTTTGATTTTACAATGTATTTCAAAACTAGAACTGCACCAATATATAAAGCATCATACAAAATGACAACAATAGAGTTAGTAAATATAAAATCACAACTTCACGAAGTTTTTTCTTAAGGAATGATTAGATAAAGTATGTATCTTTGGGGATTACTAGTAATCTTAATTAAGAAGAAGATGGAACGTTAAGGATATGCATTGATAATTGTATGCTTAACAAGTATACTATTAGAAATAGATATCGTTTACCAAGAATTTATGACCTTTTAGATTATATGCAAGATGCATATTTCCATACAAATATTGATTCATGATCAGGTTATTGTCAGATACGGATAAAGGATGAAGACATTTATAAGAAAACTTTTAGAATGTGATACAAACATTATGAGTATATAATGTTATCCTATGGACTCGCTAGTTCACCAACTACATTCATAAACCTAATGAACAATATTTTTTAGGAATATATAGATATAGTTATGCTATTTTTATTGTATAAAATTCTGATTTATTCTAAGAACATGGAAGAGTGCAATAAACACTTGATAATAGTGTTAGATATGTTAAGAGAAATAAAACTGTATGGTGAGATCCCAAATTGTTCATTTAATCAGGACAAAGTATAGTACCTTGGACACATAATAAACAAGGATTGGATTTTAGTTGACCCATCGAAAATCAAATCCATTATTGAATGGACAACACCTAACAATGTACATGAAGTTATTAGTTTCATAGGGTTTTCTAGTTATTAAAAAAACATGAAATATTTCTCTACAGTGGATGCACCAACAACATATTTACTAAAAAAGGAAAAGAAATTTGTGTGTACTTATCAATGGAAAAAATAATTCATTCTGATGAAAGAAATAAAAAATTACAACAACAAATTTTTTCAAGGTTTTAGATGCCAATGGAATCTTCACCATGGTAACTGATGCCTTAGGTGAAGGTTGGGGTGGAATACTTATGCAAAATAATCAAGTGATTTCTTATTAGAGAATAAAACTAGAGGTGTATGAGAAGAACTATTCTCCCAATGATTTTTAACTTTCTTCCATAATGCATGCCTCATAAGTTTGGAGGCATTATCTGCTAAGAAATAATTTTGAACTGAAAACAACAAGGAAGAAGTTAAGAAACAACTTCAAACCGTTTGTATTATCTAAACATGTCAAAACTAGGTAAGCAGTAATCCCAAAAGAAAGGAGACATAAGATTTTTAAGGAGTCTTGGGGTATAATAATGAATTTTAAGCACCCTTAAATAATGATTTGGGAACTAAAATTTTGAAATAATTCCATGATGCAACATAATCTAGGCATACATGGGTAACAAAATTGTTGGTTGATTTAATTTAACAGAAAATATGAGTTAAGAGACAAAGTCTTTTGATGGGTAAAACTCAAAAAGAGCTCTATTTTGTGCGAAAAGGATGCCAAATTGTCACTTAGATCTATGAGATATTTTGAAAATTATGAAAGTAATAATTATGGTGGCCTACAACATTAGCTTTACCACCCATATTATCTAGAATGCATGATGTTTTCATATTATTTGTGTAAAAAGTGTGTTTATGATACACCACATTTCTTATGTTGGAACACATGATAGGAACAAGACCATGGAATCATCCTGGTAAAACCAATTTGAGTGATGGAAATTCATAGTGTACATCTCATAAATTGTGTTATTGCATGATGTAAGGTTCAATATGACCAATATTCTACGAATTGCACAACTTAGGAAAATTTGGATGAAATGAAAATTACATTTTTCTTATCTGTTTTGGTGATTAAAATTGTTATTTTATTATTTTATTTGGATTGATTATACATTACTTGATATTTGTGATGGTTGTTATCAAAAAAATCGTTGTGTTGACGATTGTTTGAAATTAATTGCTGATATAAGGTTGTTTACAACCAAAATTTATGACATTCGATTGATCAAAATTATGGAAATTTACATATTTTTATGAAAAGTATGAACTGCTTTTATTTTACAGTGATTTCTTGACTATTTTCAATTGATATGTTTGGTTGAATTTAGTAAAATCATTAAGACGATGATTATTTAAGGGGGGGAAGTATGCCACACACCAAAAATTAAATAGATTTTTAGTGACTATGATTATTGGTTGATGACTTAATTAATTATAAAAGTGGATTTAATAATTACACATATATTATTATACGTGTAAATATGTACATATATGTATATGATAAAACATATAGACATACATATATAAGAACATATGTATCTATGTCCAATTTTTAAGTTTTATGATTGTTTTACTTTACTAAGCCATATTTTGGATTGCACTAATTGTGTGATGTTCATTGTTCCACTTATTAGATTATTACTTTCTAATCATCATCATTACAAGGTAATGATATATTTGAATTAAATTTATTACTAGTTGTGATTGTTGTCGTTATTTGGAAAAGGTTTATAAATGAATATCATAATTGTGAGATAGAACCTCCTTGGCATTGAAAGCCATGGTCATGGACCATTTTTAAGGTAATAACTGAAATGTTATCAATAATTGGTTTATAATGTTTTTATTGTATCCTAAATTTCAAGGTAAAGATTATTATGTTAATTTATACTTAAAATGGTCATAGACCGAGGGAGAAAATAAATTTATTTGGTTATAGGTCTTATACCGTAATCCATTGATAATTTTTTATTTTCTTGGATGACGGTATTGGACCACGAAGAGATTAAAGTGTTTACAATTATTGTTTACTTCTTAATAAAAAACAATGGTCATATACCATGTAAACTTGGCATTATCAAAGTTATGTTTATTAGTTTTTGGTCATTGACCTTGAGGAAATTAGATTGATCAATGTTTCAAATGGACACCACCATTTAGGAAGGTAAAAGAGTATAGTTTTTGGTCACCATATGTTTTTTCAAGGAGTGGATAAGGTTTAATTTTTTTTAATGAAAATAGATTTAATTGGTCTTAGACCAAACTTTTCATGTAAGTCGTAATACACATTGCATGGAGGATTGGTAAGTCGAAAATCTATTTTGGATGGAAAAATGGTGAGTTGACACTATCAGTTAATGGGCATTAATGAAGCATTTTTTTGGGAAGTGAGAATCTTGAATTGTAAGCGAAAGGACATGCATCCATTCCCCCGTACACATGGTTTTAGTTTTGCAGTTATTTTTTCTCTGCATGGTAGGATAAAAATATGGAAGTTTGTAGTGGGTTGCATGCAAAAATCTAAAACTATATCTAATGGAAAGATGTGCTTATCATGGCCACTTTGATATTGGTGATTATGGGAAACTTGGTTATAAATGTGAGTTGCAGGATAAGAGAAAAGAAAGAAAATAAATCTAAGTGAAATAACTTACTGCATGAGTTATTTTACTTGTTCTTTTGTTGTGTTTAATATGAAATTAATGGATAATATTTGGGTTGGCTTAGCTATTACAAATTTTTCTTGGTCTCTTCTTATTATGAAAATTTAAAAATAAATGGTAGGAAATTGCAACTGAGAAATGAGTTTGTGTGTATGAAGTTAAATCTGAAATTTTATTGGCTATTTTACCATTTCGGGACTGTTGTTTTTTAATGGAGTTTAAAAGGAAAACCTTTTCATTCTCTAGCTCAAGTTGAGACTACTAAGTTGACCTGGAAATGGGTATTTTTCTTAAGTTAGTTGGAGTTATTTCCCATCTCATAAAATGCAAATTGGGTCGTTTTTAAACCTCTATTTTGAAAAAAAAAATTAAAGGAAAATTTTGGGTTTTCAATCTTACATTAAAAGAATGTTTAGATTTTGTGAATAGCTTGATTTGAGCTTGTTGATATTAGACTGATTTTTGGGTTTTTTGCCTGAGTTTCATTGTTTTGCAAGATAAAATAATAACATGAACTTCCTTGATTTATTTTTTCAAATGAATAAATATCATGTTGGTTGCTGGGAAATTTTAACCATAGTATTAAGTTTTAGGTATTATTTTAACTATCTCAGAAAGATCTCTACTTTTTTCTCTCAATACGTTTTTGTTGCTTAAGAAACAATTGTTTTTGGATGATTAAGAATGAAAAGTAAATGCATTTTATGGGTTTATTGAAAATAATAGAAATGTTGTTATTTGTTGAATAAAAATTGTAGGTTTGATTTGTGACTATTGCACTTGATCTATTATGGGTTAGTTGTTTTCAGTTGTTCCTTGCTCATTTGTAATTTTATTTTTTGGTTGTGGTCTCATTTTATTTTTATTGGATAAGATCTCAAGGATCTGACCAATCAATGGTTTGACTTGTCATGGTTACCTTGGAATGCTATGTACACTGATTGGATCAAAGGTTTATTTATTTATTTTTTCTCTCTTATTAAAAGAGTAATACTAGATAGGTGAGAAATGAGTTCAACCTCCATAGAGGTTGCAATTATTATTCTTTTAGTTGAAAACAAAAAATAACATAGAATTTACTTATAACATTCATTACTTGAAATGAAATTATTTCATTCTTACATTCATGATTGTTTTGAATTTTATTTGAGAGTAATAACAGGACACTATTAGAAGTATAAAATATTGGTTTATTATGGATTTGATTCATCTCCTTGCAATAATATTAGAATGGGGTGATGTGATATTTTGAATTACATATTATTGAATGATGAACATTAAAGAAGGTTGATTTATTGATTGCATTCTTATGAAATGATATTAGGAAACATATCATGGTTGAATCATAGTGTTAATAAATCTTATTAGATCCATTCAAATAGTTTAAAATGTATTTATTTTTTGATAAATAGTATGTAGAGAGATAAATTATTTTGAATTATCATTCTAATGTATACAATGATTTATAATGTAATTAAAGAATTATGAAGTTTGTAAGTTATTAGTCAATTATTTATATTAAACACAATAAGATGATTAGTTAAGATGATTCATACTGGTTCATAGAACTAAGAATCTATTTATATTATCTCTTACAGTGTGCAAGATAGAGTGATATTGTGAAGTGAATAACTGGATTGTATACGCATGATTTCTTCATGTACTATTCTATAAAAATCCATTTTGGATTATTGTATTTAATTGTAAAGTGAAAGTATTATTTTCACAAGTTGATTGTAGGCAATTGTCGATTGTAATATTCTAAAACATTATATGTCATTACTGTGGGAAAGTAAGGATTCATATTAATGAAGTGAAATAAATATACATACTATTTTGTATCACATTTTGTGAGAATTAAAGGTGTTGTTAACGATGTTTTACAACAGAGTATAAATTAAATTTAATAAAAAGTAAGGATTTATCTCTATGAAGTAAAATAAACATACATACTGCTTCATATCACGTTTTATGAGAATTAAATGTGTTTTTTATGATGTTTTATGAAAAAGTATAAATTAAATTTAATATTATTATCTGACGAAACTATATCTGGTTCATTGATTCATTACAAATGAAAGAATATGACGATTTAAAACATTAGTGTGATAGAATATAATTACAATGATGATAACATATGTACATTTGAATGGAAATCATTATTTCTACTCTACTAATGGCTGAAAATTTGAATTTATGCTCTAATGGCATTGTACAGGTCACCCCTGCAAGATGCCCTGAAGCCGCAATTGCGCCTAGGGGCTAGTCTACGGATGTTGGGTTTATCGAAGCAACACTGGATGCATCTAAGGGCTGTTTGGATGTCAAGTCTATAGGATCCCTTAGAGAGGTTGATGTCAAAACTATAAACAAAAAGGTTGATGATAATCAGGAATCTGCAATCCCTTTACTGAAAAGAGGCCAAAGATGAAAAATCCAGGCACGTGGGTGGGAATGTTCAAGAAACTGACAGGTAGTAATGTGGACTCCATTAACTTTATGAAACCCCACACCTTCTCTATTTTTTCTAGCTCTAAGGATGACTAGGGAATCCTTCACATCCAAATACTTGAGAACTTTCTCGATAGAGTGATTCAAAAGAACAAGATGGCGCTAGTGGGTAAGTTCATGGGTCCTCCACCTAACATTGATGTTTTTAGGAAATGGGTAATAATAAAGTGGAATCCTTTGGCAGAAATTATTATATCATCTATGGTTAAGGGTTTCTATTTTATCAAGTTTAATCTCTAAGAAGACATAGATGATGTGTTATTGGGAGGAATATGGTGTTTTGGGAACATGTGGATTTTCATTAAAAGATGGTACCTTGGATTTGACCCTTTCAAGGAGAATATCAATACCATCCCCTTATGGTTTAGACTTCCAAACCTACCATTATAATACTGGGATGATGAAATCCTAGTGAATATTTCTATATCTATTAGATCTCTAATAGGACCATAGAGTTCTACAAAAAATAGATCTCAGCTGGCTTTTTTGAGGTTCAGTGTCTCTACTGACATGGAGAAAAAGTTTCTAGATCATGTCATGCTTCAAAATAGGATAGGAGCTTGGAAGAAACTAATTTTCTATTAATCTTTTCAGATGAGATGCTCCAAATGCTACAAGTTGGGCCATTTCACAACAAAATGTATCAGACTCGATAATATTGGAGAAAGGAAGGAAAAAGTGGGATTTGCATTGGATTCAAATAAAGGAAAAGAGATAAGACTCTAGGGAGTTTGATAAGGGTAATAAAAGTTATGGGGGAGGCCCGAATGTGTTATCAAAAATATTGGCCCTAATCAAAAGAAATTTCATGGGGGTAACTTAAAAACTCCATCTAAAAATATTTTTTGTAGGAATTTTTGGGTGCCTAAAACCCCTCTACAAAATTTGAACAAAATTTATGGGCTTAATAAAAAGGAAATAGACAAAGAGAAAATTCTAGTAGATCTTAGTCTTAAGGTAGATGAGTTACTCTAAATGGTTGAGATCAATCTAAAACCAAGAATAAATTCTAGAGTAAATGGTTTTCAAGACACAAATTTATCTTTACCTCATTTGGGTGAAGATTATTCTTAGAATCCTTTGACAAAATACCTACATATTAGTCCTATAACAACGTCTAAACAACCTAATAATGGAGGGGATGATAATAATTTGAAGTAGGGTGTTTTATCAAAGGACCTAAAAGGATCAATAGTTCCTAGATAATCAAATAATGAAGGGGATAATGATATTACGACTACTGATCCATTGCAAGAAGATATCCTACACTTGGAGTCAGATGGAGAACTTGAATAAAGTATCCCCCATATACTTTCAAAACAATATCCAAATCACAAGGTTGAAGTTTCTCCCTCACATCTGTTAAAGAAGAATAATCGAGGAATTCTGAAGACTCCTAGCCTAGAAAAAGAGGAAGGAGAGATCACACCCATGAAAATAAACATGTTAACAGAAAGCACCAATAATTTGTCACCTGATTTTACATACAATCCAAAACCCTTAAATATAAAGGCTTTGAAGGTGTTCATGATGCTTTGTTCTTTGACAAGAAAAAGTCACCTAGAAATTGGACTACATCCTATTCCAGGGTCACTAGATCTTCCAAGAGGAAATACAATACAGGGGAAAGCACCACCAAAGGAAGACCAACAAACAATGATAAGAGAAAAAATGAGATAGATAAGGCTCTTTCAGATTGAACTCAATCATCATTGGACGATTTGTTATAAACCCTCCCCACATATTTTAATGAAAATTGTATCATAGAAAATTAGGAGTATTAATGGGAGTGGTAAATAATGCACTTTAAAGGAATTAAGAAAATCCTACAAACCCACCATTATGGCAATCCAATAAACAAAAATGAATTTTAAAGCTATGAAGTCTTGTAGGATAAATATTTGGAAAAAAGTGGAATGGAATTTTGCTGACTCTAGAGGGGCATATAGAGGTATTGCTATTCTTTGGAACCCAACCTTAATCTTGGGAAAGATGGTATACTCCTCTTATCACCTTTTTGTTGCTTTTCAAACTCTTGATAGCTCAATTTTTTTGATCTTTTATGTTATATATGCTCCTAATAATCTTCATGGTAGAAGGAAACTTTGGAAATATCTCAAAAAAAATTGAGTGAACAGTGATAACTGGCATTGGTTAATCATGGGGTATTTCAAAAATCCCCTTTCTCCTATTGAAAAGAAAGGTGGTTCTTCTGACCATACTGCTAGGATGGAGGATTTATAAGATTTTATTTCTCAATATAATCTCTTTGACATGGAGATCCATGGAAATCCTTATACTTGGTCTAATAAGAGACTAGAGGATGAGAACATTTAAGTATGGCTTAATGGGGCCATTATTTCTTCCAAGTGGATTTTTTTTTCAAGGTTTTTGTCTCTTCCCATAATCAGTTTAGATCATAACCCCATTGTGTTGAACATGCTTAAAAATGAAAAGCCTACCCACTCTTCCTTCAAGTTTGAGAAAATGTGGCTTGACCACCCAGACATCAAGGAAAAAACCAAGGAATGGTGGGGTTTAGAATTGGAAGGTACATCACAATTTAGGTTCATTCAGAAGCTTTAAAATGTAAAAAAGAAAGTAAGGACATGGAATAGGAAAGTTTTTGGTAATGTCTTCACTCAAAAGAAATAGGTAAAGTAGGAGATGGCTGAATTGGAAAAAAGGGTTACATCTATAGGTATGTCCCATGAAGATTATATTCAAGAAAAATCTCTCTTATCTAATTTTTATAATCTTTGTGCTAGAGAAGAAAATTTCTGGAGGTAGAAATCTAGGGATATATGGCTTGAGGATGGTGATAGAAACACCAAGTTTTTTCATATGAAAAATCTCAAGCATAGGGCTCACGATAGGATTTCTAAAGTCTCCTTTCCTAATGGATCTATCACTTCATATCAAAACATTATCAAAGAGGAAGCTCTTAGCTTCTATAAAAATATCTTAAATGAAAAATCCTCCTTGTTGTCTGAGGTAGATAGTACTTTGTTATACTCTATTCCTAATGATATTTTGGATCTAGAAGACTTCAAAATGCTTATCAAACCTACCACCTTGGAGGAATTTAAAAATGCAGTCTTCTCATTGGAAAGGGAAAAATCCCCAAGACCGGATGGGTTTTCAGTAAATATTTATCAGAATTTATGGGATATTTTCTCAGAATATCTCCTTAATGTGGCTAATGAATTTATCAGGACATGGAGAGTTATCAAATAAATTAATAGTAATTTCATTTTTTTTACCTAAGAAACTGGGGCTAAGGATTTCAAACATTTTAGACCTATTTGCCTTACAAATTTCCTATACAAGATCTTCACTAAAATTATGACAATTAGAATCCAACAGTTTCTCCCTAAAATTATCTCCAAATAGTAGGGGGTTTTGTCAAGGGCAGGCTTATCCAGGATGGTGTTGTGAGGGTTCATGAAACTATCCATTCAATGGAAAAAAAGAAAAAAAATATGGCATGGTATTAAAGTTGGACATGAATAAAGCCTTTGACAAAGTCTCTTGGCTTTTCCTTGACAAAGTGATGGAAAAAATTGGGTTTATTACTCAGTTCAAAAAGATTATTAGATATTGCATCTCCACTCCTATATTCTCTATTATCATCAATGGTACTCTAGTGGGATCCTTCTCTAGTAATAGAGGTATAAGGTAGGGATATCCTATTTCTCCTCTCCTCTCCATCATTATGGCAGATAGTATCAGTTGTACCATATCTAGAGCTATCTCCTCGGGCTACCTTAAAGGCTTCACACCCACTTCTGTAGAGATCGCTATTTCACATCAACAATTTCTTGATGATAATATTCTTCTTCTTCTTTCTTCTCTTCTTGAAGCCAAAATGATGAAGAATATTCTTAAAAATTATGAGGCTTCGGGAGAACAAATTAATTGTGAAAAAATATCACTCTATGTTTTCAATACCCCTCCAAAGAGGAAAAAAAAATCTCATATTTTGGGTTGTGACATAAACTCTCTCCCCACTACCTATCTTGGTCTTCCTTTTGGTACTAATAAATTCTCTATGAATGTTTGGAATTATTTTATTGACAAGTTCCAAAAGAATCTGGTTGGTTGGAAGGGGGCCATTCTCTCCAATGCAAAAAAATGTCTTCTCATTAAGAGCACGCTGCAAAACCGACCTATCTACATCATGTCTTTTTTTTTCATTCTTGTTGTTGTTATTGATAGGATAGAGAGAATTCAAAATAACTTCTTTTCAATTAGAACTAAGGAGAAAAATAGACTCGATCTGTTGGCTTGGGAAAAGACATGTACCAATAAATGAGTGGGTGGATTAGGGATTAAAAAAATCAAGACAATGAGTATTACTCTCATCTTCAAAAAGAGTTGTAGGCTCTTAGAGGAAGACCATCCCTGGAATGACCTCATCTGATCCAAATATATTTATCAAGGTAAAGCTTAGGATTTTATGAAGAAAGAAACTCTCCCCCATGGTTCTATCTTTTGGAATAATTTGGTTAAGACTAGAAGGAACCTAGAGGCATGCTGTAAATGGAACCTAGGTAATGGGGAGGAGATTATTTTCTAGGAAGATAGCTGGGTGAAGTTCAAAACCCTAAAAAATAGTAACTCCTAGGAGCATCTAAAAATAATCCTTACAATAATAGTTGGACATAAGGTTAGTGACTAGATTTGTAGTGTTGATGGAAAGATCCAATCGAAGGCTTTAAACTATGGCCTTTCTTATCATAGATACCTCATAGAGGACTTACAAAGAATACTTAGCCACATACCAATCAACTAGATGTAAAATAAATATGATTTTATATGGATCCATTCCTTTGATGGAGAATACTCGGTGAGAATGGGGTACTAATTGTATGCTAATGAAACTCCCTATGTATTTGACTAGAGAAAGATTTGGTATATAGAACTCACTCCCAAAATCAACCATTTCCTCTAGTTTTTTTAAAAAAAGAGCATCCTTACCATTGAAAACCTCATTAAGAGGGGATCTACCATGCCTAATATATGATACCAATGTAATAATGAGATTAATACAATCCACCACCTTCTCTTGCATTTCCCTACTGTTGTTGCTTTATGCAAACTTATCTTTAACAGATTTGGCATAGACTAGTCATTTTCGGTTGATATTGTTCAAGCCTAGGAATAGTGGTAACCTCCTTTCAAACACAACATGCTCAATAAGTTTTGGAGGCTCATATTTCTTGACACAATCTAGAGAATCTGGAAGGCTCGCAACTCCATCATTTTCATAAATGTGAGAAAATACAACAAAAGGCTCTTAAATGAAATTACATTTTTAGCCAAGGAGAAAATTATGAAATTTAAGCTACCCAAGAATTCTAAGTATCCCAAGGAAGAGGAGAGGTTCTTAATTTCTTGGATATTGATATTTAGAAGTTTTAAGTTCAAACACCCATCATTGATAGGTATTTTGTTCATTGAATTCCCCCACCTGAAGGTTGGCACAAACTGAATTTTGATGGTGTCTCTAAGTCCAATCTCAAAGCAGCTAGTGGTGGTGGTTTAATTAGAAACCATCTTGAACATCCCCTTGCTACTTATGTAGGTCCCATGGGTAAACAATCAAATCACTATGCTGAGGCCCTTACCGATCTTTAGGGAATCAGAACTAGTAGGGATCTCAAGGTGAGTAATTTAATTATTGAGGGAGACTTTGTGAACATTATAAAAAAACTCACAGGAACCCAACCCGCTAGCTAGACCATAAAATATGTCATCAATGAGGCCGCGACCTTATGTAAAGGGTTGAATAACATTAATATTTACTACACATATATGGAGGAGAATAAGGTTGTTGATGCACTTTAAAATGATACCGTGATCAATAATCAAATTAAAATTTAGCATAATCATGGGGAAATCTCTCATACAACAAGAGCCATCATTTCTAAGGAAGATAAGGCCACATGTCCACTCAATTAAGTCCCATCAATGGATTTAGCACGAGTGGATACATGTAGTATATGTTATCCAAAATTCACCCCCCAGGGTAAATTTTATAACATGAATCAGAATACTCAAGTCCCAGGAAAATAGATTGATGCAAGGCAAAAATCATGTTTTTAGGGCCCCCTCGGATTTTTTCTAACTCTCCTGTCCAAGAAGAAAGGAAAAAGTTGAAAAAAAAAAAAAAAGATTGGGCCAGAAAAAATCATGAAAATTGGCTAAGTCTTGGTCCAGGTGGCCCTTGGCATAGTTGGGACATCGGGGCGTGAACCGGCTGAAAAGCCTCCAGGAGGCCTAGGCAGCACTTGGGACAGTTGGACCGTGGGGACGCGCAGGACGCGGAAAGCCGATCCAGCCGAAGGTGAGAAAATTGACTAACTGTTGAGTAGCACAGTTGGGACATCCGGGCCGTGAGGACGCGAAGGACAGGAACTGCCCGGATCGGCTGAAACAGAGAACTTTAGCACTGGGACAGCCGGGCCAGAAGTACGCGGTGGACGCAGGGAGCCGAAAGCCAACCAAATCACGCCACGTGTCATCGGACAAATGAGGGATAGGGAAGCCCAAATCGGGTAGATTGGAGGAATTTGTCCCAGAAATTTTGGGACACCCAGGCTGAAAAGACTCGGGGGACGTGAAAAGCCGACAGGCCCGTGGACGAATCAGGAAATGACACGTGTCACCAGGGAAGACGTCCAAAATTTCAAAGGGGCAAGGTTTGAAGCATTGACCTGAGCCAATAAAAAGAGGAGACGTGTCCAAAGGAGAAGGGGAGTGTGGAGCTTGGGGAGGAATTAGAGAATTTGGCAAAAGTTTTGGCCAAAAAGCTAAAAGCAAAGGTCTTCCCCACACCCCTGTCGACCAATCAATGCATGCCATGTGTCCCAAGTGGCGGGGTGCGGGGGAAAAGTGAGAAATTTTCCAAAATTACAAAAGGTCAAAAATTTCAAGGAAAACCCATGGGTAAGGGAAGGAGAGAGAATTTCTCATCCAATCAGCGCCCGACACATGTCATCCAGGTGGCAGAGCGCAGGAAAAAATTTCAAAATCCATTTTTGCCTGTTTTGTGCCCTAAATCTTCAGATCGCCATATCTTTCGATCTAGAGCTTAGATTTTCACATTCTTTATATCATTGGAAAGCTTATAAAATTCTCTACATGATTCCAGGGTCAATCTTGAATTTTGGTTCATTCTGGAGAGAGAAAGTTAAGAAACGGCTCTAATGCATGTTCATGGCTAGAAGTGACATTTCAGCGACTAGATTTAATACAGAATGGGTCGCATTCTCCTCCATTTCGGTCAAAAATGTCAGGGTATGGGTTTGTAAGGTCCTCCATGCCGATTTAATGTATTTGCAATCAATGAGGAATGGGTTCCCACGTTTTATACATTTTCTCTCTCCTGGGCTCGACCCATGTAATGTAAAAGCTAGTTTTGGCTCATTTCTAGAGGAGGAACACTTTTGGCATAGAATTCTTCTTTCACCTCCAGCAAGTGATTGTTGCAAGAATCAGACCTCTTCAAAGATTTTAACAATTTTTTTTACCTCTCTGAGGTTGTAATGCAGTGGTTTTGACATTGGAAATGATAATGCAAGCTTTGTGAATGATTTCAGTCCTTTGTTTGTATTATTTGCTTAATTTCAGACCCTAATTATATCTTATCAGCCTATGTATGTTTTATACTGAAATCTTTGGTTTGTGTCTATTTTCATGATAAAAATATTCACCACTCCTTTTGGTGCATCACCACCTTTAGTTAGTTTCAATTTTTGCACTTCTATCCCTGTCTCCTTGCAATTTAGAGTAGGATTAGGTCTGAACCTCTGTAGTTGTGCAAATATAGATCTAAATCAGAGGAGTTTGAGGAACCAGCCTCTAATCTGGAGATTCCTCTCTCAGTTTAACAAGTCCCACACTTGGAGAGAGGTTTCCATGTTGTGCAATCACACTGGATGTTAGAGTGATCAACCTAGAAGCCTGATTTGCATCCAGAGGTGTTGTGATCCTGCAACAACAGTTTTGGCATGCCCGGTGGGATGTTAGAGGTCTCATTTTTATTGTAGCAAAGTTGATGTGCATCTGCGGAAATTTTCTTTCTTGAAAAAAACTATTATTTGCATATCTGGCCACTCCAAGGGGAAGAATCAACTGGTTTCAGCAGTGCAGGCCTAAAAACTCATGAGAAGAATCACTACAAGGTCAAGAGTTGGAGAAGAAGAAGTGTTGTTTGAATACCTGCAATTATCTCCAAGAAGAAGGCAAAGAGGAAGAAGGATTCAAAGGTCTCCATCTCCATCAAACAGAACTCTCTCAACTCCTCCACCTGGTAGGCCTTTCATTCCGTCAACAAGGGTCTTAAGACCAATTAGAATGGCACAAAACAACCCCTATGTCAACTTACAGGTAGCAGCCCACTTGCCCTCAATGCACAACATCCAATTCCTATTGTAGCCTTGAAGAACATTCCCTACTTCAGTGGAGAAAATCAGACTACTCCAGGTGATCATGTTAAAGATATTGCTAACCTTTGTGCAATCCATGAAATCAATGAAATGCAAGTGGCTGTCAAGTTGCTGACGTCTTCATTCAAGGGTAAAGCATTGCAATGGTTTAGAAGCCTTGGATCTGGTTCTATCACAAATTAGAATCAGCTGTGTATAGCACTTCATGAGCAATTTGGAGAGAAGGGAGACAACTTGTCTCTTTTGGAGCAGCTGACAACTATCAAGAGAGCTCCCAATGAGCAGTTGACCGATTTCAACTTCAGATTTCAAAAGACTTGGGAGAGAATTCCAGTGGTAGTCAGGCCAACAGTAGAAGGTGCTTTTCTCTACTATCTCAAAGCTCTAAATTCTGATATTTCTATGTTAATTCAGTCTATGGGAGGCATAACTATCCCTATGGCTTATAACATTTCCATTAGGGCTGAAAATTGTTTGATCCAAGCTAGCAAACTTGCCCCTAGACCTCCCATGCCATTGTTTCCAAGTTTAGAGATTCCAAACACCAATCAAGCACCTAATTTCGCTCCTTCTCCCACCCCTAGAAATCAGAGTTCAAATGAAGCTTCCACTTCATCTCCAAGTGCCCCAAATGAGCTTCAAGAAGTCATGAAGCAATTGCAAAACCTAGGCAATGAGCTGGTTACTCTCAAAAGGCAATAGGCCCAAGGTTTTAGACCTTCTTACCAACCCCAAGCTCAGCCTAACAGGTAGCCATACCAACCACAAAGGCCACCTAATCCAATTGCAAATATGAATCAAACAAGGCCTCCTGCTAATAGACCATTCCAACCCTATAATCCAAATGCCATATCTGCCTCTAAGGCATTGGTGCCAACACAAAACAACGTTGCTCAAGAGTATGATTGGTGTTTTCCATGCAATGAGCCTCATAACCAACCCATGTGTTTCAATGGTGCTTTGAATCAAGAACTAATGGTGAGAACTACTGGTGTGGAGGGTGAGGGTAGTCAAGGAAACAACCAACAACAAGAAACATTCCAACAGCAATCAGCCCCAAATGACACCACATTGGTAAATTGGCAAGCAGAAGATTTTTGTGGCATGAACCAGGAAGTTTCTTAAGGTGTTGCAGCCAACACAAGGTCAAAAAGAAGGAATTTGGGTGAAGAGAAGCCATTAGCCCCAACCAATACACAACCTTCCATGGCTCCAAAAATGATTGGCAAGCAAAATCCGGTTGTAAATGCACAAGGGCAGCCAAGAACAGCCCCTAGGCCAACTCAAGTACCAGCTGTTGCTGCCCACTTGCATGGAGTGAATGTGCAAACCAAGGGACAGCAAAGAGATCCTTCATCCCCATTCAATATCATTGATCAGATGAAGAAGACAAATGTTAATATATCAATGTGGGAGTCCCTATCTATCCCAGGCCAAAGAGATCTACTGCAAGCTACCATGAAGGACTGGTCCACTTCAAATCAGCAGGATCAAATGCAAGACAAAGTGCTTACAAATGCTGCGCAGCCTGAGAGAAATCATGGAGGACAGTAAGGTAAAATGTTGAAACCCCCTCCTTTCTATGTTTCATTGATCATTGGAAATCAGCTAGTGCACAATTGCATGATAGACTCCGGGGAAAGTAGCTTGGTGATGCCTAAACAAATAGCTGATCAGCTAGGACTACAGTATGAAACAATATCTAAAGGGGTAGTGCAGCTAGATGGGACTGCAGTAACAACAGTTATGGTGATTAGAAACTTAAGTCTTACCTTGCATGCATGTCCAAATGTTGTTGTTTTACAAGATGTATCAGTCATAGACCTTCCACCACTCTTTGCCCTATGCTTGTCAAGGGACTTCACAACCAAGATTGGGGGATATTTGTCTGCTGATTGGTCACACATGCTGTTCAGAATGACATATGGAACCAAAGCCACAATCAGGTCTGAACCTATTGCAAACTTTCACATTGAGCCTTACACTCTAAGTCAGATCAATGCCAATTGCTCAGCATTTGATCAAGAAGATCACCCAAGCACTGATGAGGCTAACACCAAGGTTGGAAGCATCCTGGATCTAACTCTTGATGAATGGGAAAACAAGATACATGCATTTGATCCTTATCAAGAAGTGGAAGAATCTGAGCTAGGGGTCTATTACATACACGAATAAAATTAGCCTATTCCTAGCATCACCAAGCCAAACCACAAGGATGATAACGAGGTATGGCAGCTATTTTTTGATGGATCAAGGAGTAGACAAGGTGCAGGAGGTGGAGCCATGCTTGTTTCACCTCAAGGAGTAAAGAGTACTATTTTAACTTTTAGATTTCAGTTTGCATGCTCCAATAACACTGCTGAATATGAAGCCTTAGTGAAAGGGATGCATTGGGCAATAAAGAGAGGAATAAAGAACTTCGCAAGTCTTTGGGGACAGTGAATTGATTGTAAAATCAGGTCAAGGGACAGCATGCTACCAAGAATGATCTACTCAGGTGCTACAAGAACAGGGTGTGGGACCTCATGGAAGATTTTGAGGGTTTTGGCATCAAATCCATTCCTAGGAAAGAGAATCAAGCTGCTGACAGGCTTGCAACAGTAGGGGCAGCCTTTGACATTGTGGAAAGTATTCAACAAGACAAGGTACAGCCAAACATCCACATGATTGTGAGGCCTTCAGTACCAGATAACAATGTTAGTTGGTAAGTATTTGAAAATGACCAGCAAATCATCCATTTCTTGCAAGAAGAAGCTGAGTTCTCAGCCAAGAATCAAGAAAAGTTGGAACAGCAGTATGGTGACCAAGTGGTACGGCTGAAAACTAACAAGCTGCCCAAAGGACTTATCACTTTGGAGTCCATTTTTAACCCTAATGATTAGTTTAGAAAGGAGAAAGAAAACATTTAGGTCAAGAGGGAGGATTCAATATCCATCTTGGTAGAAGAGAACAAACCATTGCAAATTGGAAGGATGACAACTGAACAAGAAAAGTATGAGTTCATATAGCTATGTCAAAAGTTCCCTGACATGTTTGCTTAGAGCTATGAAGACTTGAAAGGTTTCAATCCCAACTTAGCTCAACATACCATTGAATTGGATCCAAATACTAAGCCTATCAGGTAGAAACAAAGACCAATCAATCCACACATGGAGCCTCTCATGAGGAAAGAATTGGACAAGCTGATTGAGTCAAGGATCATATGCCCAATCAACCATTCTAGTTGGGTTGCCAACTTAGTTCCAGTCAGAAAGAAGAGTGGAGAGATCAGACTGTGTGTTGACTTCAGAGACTTGAATAGAGCCTCTCTTAAGGACCATTACCCACTCCCTTCCATGGAGCAAATATTGCAAGTTGTAGCTAGTTCAGAAAGGTTCTCATTGCTTGATGGCTACTCAGGCTACAATCAAATTATGGTGAAGGAAGAAGACCAGTTCAAGACAGCCTTCACAACCAAATGGGGAACTTTTGCATACAGGAAAATGCCATTTGGGCTGTCCAACACTGGTGCTACCTTCCAAAGGGAAATGGACATGGCATTCAAAGGTTTGATTAATAATGTGGTATTAATTTACCTTGATGATATCACCGTTTCTTCCAAAAATGCAGCAGACCACCTCTCTCATTTGAGGCAAGTCTTCACAAGGTGCAGGAGATTTGGAGTGTCTTTGAATCCTAAGAAGTGCATCTTTCTTGCACATGAAGGAAAGCTCCTTGGCCATATTGTCTCCAAGGAAGGATTAGAAATTGATCTGGAGAGGGTTGAAGCCATAAGAGCACTACCATTGCCAAGCCACAAGAAAGCCCTTCAGAGTTTCTTGGGAAGGATAAACTTTGTTCGAAGGTTTGTCCCAAATTTTGCAGCCCATCACCAAAATTTTAAAGAAGAGCATGGCTTTCAAGTGGACAGCAAAAGGCAAGGAGAGTTTTGAAGCAATCAAAGAAGCCATCTCTCAAGCACCAACTCTCGTCAACCCGAACTTCTCCAAGGATTTCATCCTCTATGCATTTGGAGGTGATGACACTATTTCTGCCATTTTGGTACAGCAGAACAAGGATAATGATGAGTAGCCAATTACCTTCTTCATCTAGAGCTTAGATGACTATGAGGTGAGGTAATCTTTTATTGAGAAGCATGTGCTGGCAGTAAGTAATCAGAAGCTTGAAGAAATTCAAGCATTTAGTCTCAAACAACAAGGTCCAGTTGCTGGTATCACATGTTGGGGTTAAGGACTTCCTCCTCGACAAGGATTTGAATGAGAAAATGGCAGGTTGGATCACCCGTGTCATGGAGTATGGCATTGAGATCAAGATCACCAAGCTGATAAGAGGGAAAGGATTGTGTGAGCAGCTGGTTTTGGGGAAGAAAAAGGAAGTATGCAATGAAGAAGAGGCTGTTTTGATAGTCCAGGACAGCCATGAACCAAGTGGCAATCAAGAAGAAGACAATGTTGCCCCCACTCCTTGCTGGACCCAAGGCATTATACACTTCCTAGGCACAGGCCTATGCCCTCCGGAGATGAACAAGACCCAAAGGAGACACTTCAGATTGTAGGTTGTCCCGTATGCCATTGTTGATGGGGTTTTGTACAAGAAAGATGTGAATGGAGTGCTACTAAGATGTATTAGCATAGATCAGATTCAAAGGGTGTTGGAAGAGTTCCATGGTGGACCAGCTGGTGGCTATTTTGCACCAAGAGTGACAACTCTAAAAATCATGAAAGCTAGTTATTATTGGCCCAAGAGTATTCAGTGATTGCTATGCTTGGATCAAGAGGTGCAAGAATTGTGCATTCTTCACAGGAAAAGAGAGATCTTGCTGCCCTTCCATTACATCCAATCTCAGTTGACCAGCCATTCATGCAATGGGGTTTGGACTTCATTAGAGTCATTAATCCTAATTCAAGCCAAGGGTACAAATGGATTTTGATAGCCACAGACTACTTCACCAAATGGACAGAAGCAGTAGCACTCAAAGAGGAAAATGAGTCTATAATCTTAGACTTTTATGAGGGGATAACAACCAGATTTGGTGTACCTGCTACAATAATCTCAGATAATGCATTGGCATTCATTGGATCTAAGGTGAATGAGTGGGCTGTCAAGAACGATATCTACCTAAGCACTTCATCAAACCATTACCCTCAAGGTAATGGCTAGGCCGAGTCTACAAACAAGAACTTGTTGAGGATCATTAGGAGGACTCTCGATGAGAATCAAGAGGTCTTGGCATACCAAACTGAAATCAACGTTATGGGCTGATAGAATAACTCCCAAGAGATCCACAGGTAACTCTCTATTCAAACTTGTCTATGGAAGAGAGCCAATCTTGCCCATGTCACTTGAGTTGCCAACATTGGAACTCATGAAGCAGCTGGAGTTACTAGAGTTTGATCCCATGGAGGTGAGGTATGCAGAGTTGATGGAGCTGCAAGAGATCAAAAATCAGGCATCCCAAGCAATGGAAAAGGATCAAGCATTGATCAAGAAGACCTTTGATAGGAAGGCCAAGGATAGATCCTTCCAAGTTGGAGATCTAGTGTTGAAATGGGATGTGGATAGAGAAAAACTGGGAAGGCATTCAAAATTTGATGCCATTTGGAGTGGCCCATACATGGTCACGAAGTGCAAGAACAACAATGCTTTCCAATTGGCCTCATTGGATGGTGAAGAACTGTAGATTCCAATCAATGGAATCTATCTCAAGCATTGCTTCTAGAGGGAAATTCACTACCTTGTACATATTATGTTAGATTTTCATTCCTCCAAGTGCTTGTGCACATTGTTTTGCTGTAGGTTAGTTTTTTTTTCCCTAAGTGCTTTGGCACAGCTTGTTATCCATGGAGATGTTTTGCAGCCCTTGCTCCCATCAGGTGTTATTCCATCTTCCTCCTTACACATTCTAAGTCAGTTGGGGTTCTAAACAGAATATTTGATGACTCCATGCCCAATGGACTACTTCAGGCAACTGGTATCTTTTCATCTAAAAGGAAGATAACCCCACTGAGTCACCAAATTGTTATCCAAAATTCACCCCCAGGGTAAATTTGATAACATGCATCAGAATACTCAAGTCCCAGGCAAATAGATTGATCCAGGGCAAAAAAAAATCATGTTTCTAGGGTCCCCTCAGATTTTTTCTAACTCCTCTGTCCAAGAAGAAAAGAGCAAGTTCTAAAAAGGGGTGAAAAAGTTGCAAAAAAAACAAGATTGGGCCAGGAAAAATCATGAAAATTGGATAATTCCTAGTCCAGGAGGTCCTTAGGAAAGTTGGGATGTCGGGGCGTGAACCGGCTGAAGAGCCTCTAGGCGGCCCAGGCAGCACTTGGGACAGTTGGGCCGTGGGGACGCGCGGGATGCGAAATGGCGAGCCGGCTGAAGGTAAAAGAAAATCGACTAACTGCTGAGTGCAGAACAGGTTGGGACATCTGGGCCGATGAGGACACGAAGGGCACGAAAAGGTGAAGTAGCCGCAAAGAGGGACAAGGAAGCCCATTTCGGGCTATTCGGAAGAATCTGTCCCAGACAGTCTGGGACATAGTTGGGACATAAGTACGTGGCGGATGCGGGGAGATGAAAGAGCCGAGAGCAAATCAAATCATGCCATGTGTCATCAGACCGAAAGAGGGATAGGGAAGCCCAAATCAGGTGAAGATCGGATGAATTTGTCTTCCTAGACAGTTTGGGACAACCGGGCCAAAGGGACGCGAGGGATGTGAAAAGCCGACAGGCCCGCGGACGAATCAGGAAATGCCACGTGTCACAAGGGAAAACGTCCAAAATTTCAAAGGGGCAAGGTTTGAAGCGTTGGCCAGAGCCAATAAAAAGAGGACATGTGTCCTAAGGATGAGGGGAGTGTAGAGATCGAGGAGGAATTGGAGAATTTAGCAAAAGTTTTGGCCAAAAACTAAAAGGTGAAGGATGACCCTGCGCCCCTATCCTCCAATCAGCGCCTGCCACGTGTCCCAAGTGGCGGGGGCATGGGGAAAAAATGGAAAATGTTCCAAAATCATAATAAAGTCAAAAATTTCAAGGAAAACCCACAGGTAAGGGAAGGAGAGAGAATTGCTCATCCAATCAGCGCCTGACACGTGTCGTCCAGATGGTGGAGCGCGAGAAAAACTTTCAGACCCATTTTTTGCCTGTTGCATGCCCTAAATCTTCAGATCGCCATATCTTTCGATCCAAAGCTCAGATTTGCATGTTCTTTATATCATTGGAAAGATTATGAAATTCTCTACATGATTTCAGAGTCAATCTTGAATTTTGGTTTAGTTTAGAGAGAGAAAGTTAAGAAACAGCTCTGACGCATGTCCATGGCCAAAAATGACATTTCAACGACCAAATTTAATGCAGAATGGGTCGCATTCTCCTCCAATTCAGTCAAAAATGATAGAGTATGGGTTTGTAATGTTCCCCATGCTGTTTTAATGCATTTATAGTCAATGAGGAATGGGATCCCATGTTTTGTATGTTTTCTCTCTCCTGGGCTTGACCCATGCAATGTAAAAGCCAGATTTGGCTCATTTCTAAAGTGTGGAACATTTTTTGGCATAGCAGACTTCTTCTTTCACCTCCAGCAAGTGATTGTTAAGAAGAATTAGACCTCTCCAAATACTGTAATAGCTTTTTACCTCCCTGAGTTTGTAATGCAGTGGTTTTGACATTGGAAATGATAATGCAAGCTTTGTGAATGGGTTTCAGTCCTTTGTTTATATTATTTACTTCATTTCAGATCCTGAATTATATCTTATTAGCCTGTGTATGTTTTATGTTGCAATCTTTGGTTTGTGTCTATTTACATGACAAAATATTCACCACTCCTTTTGGTGCATCACCATCTTTAGTTAGTTTCAATTTTTGCACTTCTATCCTTATCTCCTTGCAATTTAGAGTAGGATTAGGATCTGAACCTCTGTAGTTGTGCAAATATAGATCTAAATCAGAGGAGTTTGAGGAACCAGCCTCTAATCTAGAGATTCCTCTCTTAGTTTCACAAGTCCCACACTTAGACACTGGATGTTAGAGTTTCAACCTAGAAGCCTGATTGTGCAATCACACTGGTACTGCCTGAAACATCAACAATAGTATACTCCCATGATGTGTGTCCAGGGGTGCTGTGATCCAATGGTACAACAATACCTTCATCCTGAATCTCTGGCTTCGAAAGATGAGCTACTAGGAATCCTGCTAATCATTATTCACAATATTCAAAAGCTCGGAGGGTCCTCTGTCCTCCACCATACTCCTACTACATCCCTAAAATTTGTGTTATTGAGGGGGTTGATTTATAGCTGTGACCAGTATTCTGTTGCCATGAACAAGTGACAAATCTTCTCAAAATGGGTGGACCACCTTATCATGTGTAGCTCAATGTGTCAAGCCTCCTGGAAGAAGAATGAATAATTATGGGAAGGCCCTTGATGTGGATGGCTTGACAGACTTTATGTGAGGAATCCAAAGGGCATAATACACAGATCTCTCACATGATGTGATCCGCAGCTAATGGAAATGATAGTTCTCTAGTGTCTACTCTTTATGCTCTAGGTACTCTATCACCCTGTCCCCTCAGATGGTTTACTCTACTTCATGACTGAATTCAGTATGGATGAGTTCAAGTTATCCATCTAATAAATCCTTGCTAAGGTCATTAAGGAGATACCTAACCTTAAATTGAGAGGAAGCTCTCTCATTGGTAAATATAGTAGTACATGTCTCTCCTACCTAATCCTCCGCATATGGAGATGGCATTGACTGGTCCTGAAGAGTCTGCAAGATCTTGAAAGGGTATGACTTAGCTGCTACCGCTCCATAATCTGGTGGTGGTGAACTGGTTCAAGTGCTCTACTGAGGTCATTTTCTCTTATTATATTCTCAATTCACCCCATAATTCTCCTCCTACATAGACCAAAGCTGAGACGTGTAGTCTCATTCATTCTAAGATTTTATATTCCTTCTTCACCAGTAATTCCTTGATGTTATAGTCAACAACCCTACCTAACCTTTAGCCCCCCGTCCTTAGTAGCCTAGGGGGTCAGATGTTGTTACTAGATTTTTGAAAAAACATTGTGCTAATGTGGTTTAAGTTTCATGTCCCAAGTTTTCTAGTGTTCCTAAGTTGGGATCCTTATAGATTTTGAAGCTTGCTCTGATGTCCAAGTGTTATTCAACCCAGTTGAACCCAAGAAACAACCTAGGGTTAGTTAGGAAAATTATGGAATAATGTTTTTTGATTAGAAGTGCCTACAACCAGGCTGTAAGACAACAGTTTGACACTATCAAGTTCTGGAACAAGTCTAAAATTACTATAACATAATTTTTACTTTATTAACAATTATCAAAGGTTACATGGTCCAAATTTATAGGGTTAGAAGTTTTAGTTAGGTTCAAGGGGTAAACTATCACCATACCCATTCTCTAATAGGATCAGAGTTTTAAATTGATTTTTATTACAATTAATGCATTAAAAACTTCCCTAAATCATTCCAATTAGATAGGAAATTTTCTCACCTTTCCAATGATATAAAGAAGTCCTCCTAACTCCTTGTAAAACTCTAGATATGGGCCGGTGGACTTTAGGGGTCAAATTTTCCCAAAAGGGACACGTGTCGAGCGGGGGAGAAAAGCCCATTTTCCAGGTTGGTGGGTTGGCGGGTTGGGGTGTTTATTTGGAATTTTTTCTTATGTGGGGAGAAAATTCAAATTTCTCGTGCCTCCATATTCCGCCAGTGGACACGTGTCGAGCTCCGAGCTAAGCTAGGGAAGGTGGCAGCGAAAGTGAGCCAAAGGGAGGGATGGAGAATCCAATTGGCACCCAAACGCCCATTCATCTACCAGGGAGAGAAAAGTGGGAAGGATGAAGGGCACGGTGGTGGGGACAGTTTGGGGAAATGGGTTGCCGAGGTCTATAGAGGAGACTTTCCCATGGCAAGGGTAGGAGTACGGGGGCCAAGGAGGTTTTTGAAAAATATTTTTCCAAACAAAAATTTCAAGGGGAAAATGTCATGAGGGTTCTGCACTCGCTCCACGAACATGCCATATTGCTATGTGGCAGTACCAAAAAAATGCAGTGATTGGGGCCGTAGGCTACTGGGGAAAAGGTGAAAATTTTCCAAAATTTTTAAAAGGCCCAAGGGCTAAAATGATGCCGTGCCTCTGATGCTACCCCATGAGAACACGTGGCAGCCTTTGATTAGCTACAGGCCGATGGGGAAAATTTCAAAATAATTCCCCAAAAAATTTTTCAAAAAAATTTCTAAGGATTTTTAACGGGAAATTTTCGGGCCGCAGGCCTGCCAGGGAAAATTTTCCAAATTTTCCCATCAAGGCAAGAAAACTTCAGAGGGTCATAACTTTGGCTAGAAGATCTCAGTTTTGGGAAAACAAGGACTTTCTAGAAATCTCTTGATGCCCTCTTTCCATATGAATCATAAATTTTACATTTTGATAAATTTTAAGGGGTCAATTTTAAAAAAACGATCTGCAAGCTTTTAAACAACCAACTGGTAATTTTTAACTTATAAAATTTATTCAATTTGGTATCCTCCTTCACTCAACATGCCAAACAAACATGGAGGATTATTCTAGGAAGGATTTAGAATGTTTTAGGAAGGTATATTTTCTCAATTGATTCCAATTTGAATTTTGTCCAACAATTGATAGAAAATGATTGTGAAAGGGATTGGGCTCGATTTTGCAATGTTTAAATTGTTTTCTTAAGTGTTCTTTGTCAATTTGAGTTCATTGATGTCATAGCATGCTAAATTATATCATTTCCAAGTTGATTATTATATGCAGGTCTGAACTGTACATTTTTAATTAAAGTTATTTGCCAGTTTTAAAAATTTACAAAGAGATCAAATTAAAAGAGGTCCATCTAACTTTTCATCATTCAAGTATGGTATTTCATTTCCAATCTAATCTAATACATTTAGTTGTTTTAAACAAATACATTCTAAATAAAATGCAATTACTAAATTCCATTTTAATACATTTCCAAAGATACAAATACAACATTATTTCCATACATTTCTTCTTTTCAATCAGAGATCTAACTATCTCTTTTGCCATACAATGAAACATTGAATTCAATCCAACAATGCATATGAGAGAATATCTTGCAATTTTTTATTGGCTTCAATTATAAAACTTTACATCTTTCCATGTTTGAATGCAAATAACACATTTCACTCTCTTCCTTTCAAATGTACAGAACAAAATATAAATATCTTTCACATTTCGAATATACACTTTCATAATCAATTACATACATCTTTCCTTCATAAAATATATTACAATTTCATCCACATCAAGTGGGAAAGGATTACAAATGAATTTGTTTCACAAGGGACTATCAAAAAAAATTTTCCTTTGCTCCAGAATAACAACATGCAAGTTTTGTTTTTCTTCCAGTTTGATCACAACAAAAGTGGGGGAAAGGCAACTCTCCACCCAACTAATACATCCAATCAAAGGAGAAGCCATCCTTCATCATTGGCCCCCAAGCCCCAACCATAATTCAATAAGAGGTATGATTCAACCCATGGCAACACTGGCTTCCACAAACACACAAAATTCTTTCAACATGCATAATTCATTATAAAATATAGTCCACACAAAAACATCAGTTTACAACTGCATTTGAAAACAATCAAAACAAAACTCAGGCTTGATCATGCAAGCCAAAGGAGCAAGGACTATGGGGGAAGCTGCTTATGCCTCCCAAATGGGAATTGGGCATCCACCAGAACAAACCACTAATAAAATTTCACCACACATATCCTTATGCCCCCCACAATCCCTCTTATGCCCCCCACAGATTTCCTTATGCCCCCCAGAAAGTAAGAAATGCAAGCTATTTCTTTTTCATGGTGGATCCCAAACCCAAACTCCCTCCACAAAATTCTAATGCCAATGACATTCCCTTATCCCCCCCCACATGGATTCCCCATAGCCTTCTCCTACACCATTCCTATGGAAGTCTACCCAACCAACCAACAAACAAATAAAAAACATGCACCATTGACATCAACACAAAAGAAAATAACAATCACAAAAGAAGAGCTAAGTTCCTACCTTTCCATGGTAGCTTTTGTTTCCAAACAGCAAGCTTCAATGCCAAAAACATAGTCCCAAAACAACAATCTCCAAGCATGTAAATTTCTCCAAACTCCTTCCAAAAGACAAGAGCTCCAACACAAGAAAATGTGCCCCCAAAGAAGTTTGCAAAATGATTCAACAACCCAAAACAAGAAAAGAGTTTAAATTTTATAGAAGAGGGAAGAGAAGAGGATGATGTGGATCCATGTAGGATGCCACATCACACATCCTCAACTCCAAACACAAAAGACAAAATTTCATTCTCCCAAGCACAATAAAGAGGTGGGTGAAAATATGACAATTTACTTGCACACTCCAAAAAGCCCACACCCCAAAGGACTACAAATTAAATAAAATGTAAGAGAGTGCAATCAAAACTTGCAACATGATTAATAAAATGCATTATAAAAGTCTAAAATCACCCCTCCAACCATAAGTATGGTTGGTAAATTAAATTGAGAGGTATGGGACAAGTTTTACTTGTCCCACAAGCCTCCAAAAATAGCCCCCAAGGACAAATTCGAATTTCCAAGGAGGTGGAGTGTTTCATACTCCAAAATATGACTTACACAACTCTTACACAAACTTACACATCCCTTACATATTTAATACAAAGAGCCAACAACTTACATTATTACTTTCCCATATCCCAATTTGATTAATTAAATTTTAACCATATGTTTTCTCACATTAATATACCACAATTTTAATTAAATAAAAGAAAGGAACACATTACTAATAAAATACATACAACAATAATAAAAGATTAACCACATTAATAATATACACAAAACCCATGGTCACATATAAAGGTGATCCCCCCATGGGAATCCCTAACAACAACAAACACAACACAATAAAACAAGTTACCATGGTGACCTTGTCGAATTCACCTAGAATTCCATTGTGGTTGGTCTCCAATCCCCTGATGTTTGTTGTGATTTTTAACCTACAAAACACAAATACCTCCTTTAGGCCTCGTGCCATATCAGAACATCCAAAATGAATATAAATATAATCACAAAATCATCTAAATATGTGAATCACAACAACATCAAGGCAATGTAACATTATCACATACAATTTATATCAACAACTATATCATCATCATATAATATCTATTTTCTAGATCTACTCATAATATCTAAAATCACATGTCCGAACAACATCCATAAAACATCCATGTCAAATAGTATATCATCATCCACATATGAGTGTCTCTAATAATCATCATGCATCATATCCAAATCAAGATCAACAATAATCCATGATCAAATGTCTAACATCATACTAAATCAAAACATAATAATGTCCATAATGTAAATCAACCAGTATCAAAATAAGTATCAATAGGTGTCAAAGGGAAGTGGGCACTACATCCCCCTCCCCTTAGACTCAACTTACTCTTGGAAGTCACTGGAGAAAATGTGGAAACTAAACTTGTAATGAAGTAGCATCCTCCCATGTAGCTGCAGTCTCATCATATCTATCCCACTGCACACAAACCTGATCAACCTCTCTGCCTCGAAGGCCTAGGGTCCTGCGATCTAGGATGCAAATGGGCTCCACCATCACCTACCCCTTATCCTACACCTGTAATGATGTCCAATCTAACACATGAGAAGGATCTGCAATGTATCTCCTGAGAACTGAAACATGAAAAACATCATGTATGCGAGACAAGATGGGTGGCAATGCTAGATGGTAGGCCAAAGGGCCAATACGCTCCAAGATCTCAAAAGGACCAAAAAATCTAGGAGCTAACTTAGAACATTTTCCGTAACAGATAGGGCTCTTGTGTGGCCTGACATGAAGGAACACCTTCATGCCCACATCGAAACTACAGTCGATCCTATGCTGATCTGCATACTTCTTCTACCTATCCTGTGCCTCCTGCAATCTCTATATGATCAACACCACCTGCTGCTCCATGTCCTGTAAAAGAGCTGGTCTAAGAGATACTCTGTCCTCTAACCTTTCCTAGCTAAGAGGTGTCCTACACTCTCTACCATACAAATCCTGAAAAGGAGCCATGCCTATAGAACTCTAGAAACTATTATTGTAGGAAAACTCCACTAAGTACAGGTACTCCTCCCATTTAGACTGTTGATCCATCACATACATCCTGAGCATGTCCTCTAAAATTTGATTCACCCACTCAGTCTGTCCATCTGTCTCAGGGTGATATGTTGTGCTAAAGTTGATTCTTGTCCTGAGGACATACTGCATGGTAGTCCAAAAATGTGAAGTGTATAAAGGATCACTGTCACAAATGATCTTCATCGGAATCCCGTGCAACCTGAAAATCTCATCCAAATATACTCTTGCCACTTCTCTAGCTGTATAAGTGGTCTTCACCAGAGAAAAGTGAGCCACTTTTGTCAATTTATCAACCGTGACCATGATGGTGTCATGGTGATATCTCGACATCGGTAGCCCAATAATGAAATCCATGGAAATGGTGTCCCACTTCCATTCCGGTATAGCATGAGGATAAAGAAGGCCTGTTGGATGCTGATGCTTGGCCTTAACTCTCTGGCACTCTAAACATCATGACACAAACTAGGCCACATCTCGACGAAGTCCTCTCCAATGATACAACTATTGCAAGGTGGTGTGCATCTTCTTCACCCTAGGATGGACTAAATAGGGTGCATAATGTGCCTCTACCAAGATGTCCTACCTCAAGCCTCCATCTCTGGGAACATATATCCAGCCTTTGTGCCTAAGAAGACCATCTGTCTCTAAGGAAAAACCATCAAAATTCCCCTCAAGGGGTCTCTGTGACTCAATCTCTGCTCATACTGCAATGTAGAAGCTATCAAGAGGAAGCTATTGAAGAATCCTACTCTGTAAATCTGTGCTCACTAAGGTGGCCATAGCCACATGTCTCCATCTGCTAAGAGCATCTACTACCACATTCTCCTTCCCCTTCACATGCTCTATCTCCATATCATACTCACAAAGCAACTCCATCCAACGCCGCTGACGAGCATTGAGATTGGGCTGCGTGAAGAGGTGATGAAGACTCAAGTGATCTGTCTTGAGTGTGAATCTCCATCTAATAAGAAAGTGCCTCCATCAAACCAAAGCATGCACAACTACCTCAAGCTCAATATCATGAGTTGGATAATTAAGCTTGTGATCCTTGAGTTTCTGAGACTCAAAATCCTCTACTCTACCCTCATACATCAACACACCTCCAAGGCCTGCTAAACAAGCATCTTTACAAACAAAGAACTCACCCTATGGATATGGAACTGCAAGAATAGGTGTTTTAGTGAGGCACTCCTTTAGTGTCTTGAAGGCCTGCTCACATCTGTCTGACCAAACAAACTTCTTCCCTTTATTTTGAAGGGAAGTGATAGGGTGTGCAATTCAAGAGAAGTCCTTAACAAATATTTGGTAGTAACCTGCTAATCCCATGTAGGTGCGTACCTCGGTCACTGTATTGGGTGATATCCAATCCATAATGGCTCTAATCTATGAAGGATTGATGGCGATACCTTCCCCAGAAATGATATGTCCCAAGTACTACACTTCTGTCTAAAATAAAGTACACTTCTTCAAGTTCCTATAAAGTTACTACTCCCAAAGACACTGAAGAACCTGGTGAAGGTGCCCCTTGTGCTCCTAATGCATACGTGATTATATCAAGATGTCATTTAGGAAGATGAGCATGAAGTGATCTAAGAAGGTCCTGAATACCCCATTCATCAAACTCATGAACACTGCGGGGGAATTAGTCAAACCAAAATGCACCACTGTGAACTCATAGTGCCCATATCTCATGCGGAAGCTGGTCTTATGAATTTCCACCTCCAAAATCCTTAGCTGATGGTAGCTTGACTTAAGATCAATCATAGAGAACACTGTGGCTCCCTTCATTTGATCAAACAAGTCATCAATACAAGGAAGGGGATGACAATTCTTGATTGTTACCTTATTTAGCTTGCGGTAATCAATACAAAACCGTAAGGATCCATCCTTCTTCTTCACAAAGATCACCGGTACACCCTAAGGGGATACACTAGTATGGATAAGGACTTTCTTTGAAAGGCCCTCAAGCTTTAACTTGAGCTCACAGAGCTCTGGGGTGGTCATCTGATAAGGTTCCTGTGAGATAGACTCTGCTTAGGGAACTAGATCTATATGAAAATCAATCTCACGTGGGGGTGGTAACCCCAGTAGCTCCCCTAGAAAGACATCAACATAATCTCTCAAGATGGGATGATCATCTAGTGATGGCCCACTAGACCCATCCTCTAATCTGTCACTAACTGTAACCACATACATCTGACAACCCCATCACACACACCACTTAAGTTGCATAGCAGAGATGGTGCAAATAGAAATGGGTCTCCTGACCCCTGAAATCACCGAATCAACTCCCAAATCATCTGCACAAGATATAGTCTTGTGGTAACAATCCATCCTGGCCCTGTGTGCAGATAACCAATCCATACCCAAAATGACTCCATACGAGACCAAGGGAAGGATACAGAGATCTAAGGTAGTGGTGAAAGGTCCCAAATCCACTACACACTCCTTAACTAAGGAGTCTAAATAGATCTTGTCTCCAAAAGCCATCTTGACATCCCAACTAAGACCTTTCCTAACTACCACCAGCCTGCATCGCTCTACTAAATATGGTGCAATGAAAGAATCATAAGAACTAGAATCAAACAATACAGAGGTAGGAATACCACTAATGCTACTTGTGGTCTTAATGAATGTGATCTGATGCTCTGCGTGTGGTTCTCAACCACTGCATAAATCCTATGGCTGTATCCCATGTCACCAACCGTAGGCTCAAAGATCTATGTCTTACCCTTGTTATTAGGGTTCTGTGGGTAGTCTCTCCAAAAGTGTCCAGTAACTCCACAACCAAAACATCCTCCTGATCCTCCCCAATGAGTAGCACCTCTAGCAGGTGCCCTGGAAGTCTGTGGCATGGATCCCAATGATCCAGCTGTAGTCTGCAAAGGTCTCTGCTAGTGAGCTTCTACTGACTGAGCTCTAGGTCCACTATGTTTCCTGATGGGACCCCTAAGAGGAGGCCCCATACTCTGACCTTTCTATGCATCGACTCTCTATGGAGGTCTATGAGGTGGGTCTGACTACTGCTGCTATTTCTACTATGGTCTAAAGGATGACTATGTTGAACCCTGGCCACCACGAGGAAGAGGTACTGACCCCCTCGATCTACTGTCATGCATCTGCTATATGCAGCTCCTAACTCGGTCTCTAGCTTGCTGGGTGTTTCCCCAAGTCTCCTCTACTATATAGGCCTTCTCGATGACCTTGGCTAATATTTGTGGGTAGTGGATCCACACTGCACCTCTAATATCTAAATTTAGGCCCCGGATGAACATATGAATCTACACCTGCTCATCCTACATGTACTCAACATACTGGAGTAGATCCAGAAATCTACTCTCATACTCTGCTACTGAGAGATATGCATGTCAAAGGTCATGGAACTCGTTGATCCTCTGTTGTATGAATCTCCATGACAAATACCTGCTCCTAAATCTCTCCTCAAATGATCTTCTATCCTCTATCCTCCACCATACTCCTGCTCCATCCCTCAGTAGATGGATTGCAACATGAGCTTTCATGTTTCTAGAACAAGGACAAAGATTGAAGCAACCAATCAAGCTCACTAGCTAGGCCTCTGCCTGAAATACACCCATGTCACATGAGTAATGTGAGGGTCTAAGCTTCAAGATCTCCCTGATGTGATCTGTAGCTATGGTCTGATGTCCTCTAGGTCTATTAGTGTGCTCAGCCCTAAGCCTAGGGATCCGGGAACTCTCTCTACACTTTGAAACTCGGTCACCTTGTCCCCTCTGTGGTGACTTTTCCCTGGCTAACTCCACATGGGAGTTCTCTCCTCTATGCTCCTCACTGGATCAAGGAGATACCTGACCCTCAATGGAAGGGGCTCTGTCATGACTAGCTGCATGTCCTCCTCCTAATCCTCTATGTAGAGCGACATTGACATCCTGAAGAGTCTACAAGATCTGGGGTAGGATAGCTGCTACACCCTGATCTGGTGGTGGTGGTGGTGGTGGTAAGTCTGAGTCTATGTGAAAATTTCCCCCACCCTATCTGCACCTCCTACATAGACCAAAGCGAGAGTTAGTTCATTATTCTAGGTCTTACTCAGTTTCCATGTTTACTAAAATATGTAATTTCTAAACTAAGTTATTTTGTTTTAGATTTAAAAATGTGCTAGGTTTAAGTTTCATGTCCCAAGTTTTCTATTGTGCCCAATAGTCCAAGCTTTTGAACCACTTCTCTAATACCAAGTGTGATGCCCATTAAAACAACCCACTTGAGACCCAAGAAACAACCTAGGGTTAGTTAGGAAAATTATGGAATAATTTTTTTTATTAGAAGTGTCTACAACCAGGTTGCAAGACAACAGTTGACACTATCAGGTTCTGGAACAAGTCTAAAATTACTAGAACATATGTTTCCTTTATTAACGATTATTAGAGGTCACATGGTCCAAATTTTTAGGGTTAGAAGTTTTAGTTAGGTTCAAGGGGTAAAATATCACCATACCCATTCTCTAACAGGATTAGAGTTTCAACTTTATTTTTATTACACTTAAAACATTCAAAACTTTCCTAAAACATTCCCATTGGATAGGAAATTTTCTCACCTTTCCAACGATATAAAAAATTCCTCCTAACTCCTTGTAAAACTCCAAATATGGGCCGACGGACCTTAGGGGTCAAATTTTCCCAAAAGGGACATGTGTCAAGCTGGGGTGAAAAGCAATTTTTGGGTTGGCGGATCGCGGTGTGGTGTTTATAAATTTTTATTGCATGGGGAAAAAATTCCCATTTACACCCGTGCCTCTGCTGTGACACCAGGGACACGTGTCAGGCTCTGAGTTAACACGGGGAAGGTTGGTAAATTTCACCAAAAGGAGGGAAAGAATCCAATTAGCACCCACACACCCGTGGGTCTGACAGAGACACGTGGTGCTCAACCAAACAATGTGGGAAGGAGAGAGGGAAGGATGGGGTGACAGGGACAGTTGGAAAAATTTTCCAACGAAGGGAAAGGGGTTAGTTTTCTGTGCGGGTCCGTGCGTCCATGGAGGAGAATTTCCCATGGCAGGGGTTGGACTGTGGGGGCCACGGTGTTTTTGAATTTTTTTTTCCAAAAGTCAACAAGGTCATGAGGGATCCGCCTCCTCTGCCAACACCCCATACTGCCACGTGGAAATACCTGAAAAATGCGGGATTGTGGGCCGACGGGGAAAGAGGTGAAAATTTTCCAAAATTTTTAAAAGCCCCAAAGATAAAAATAATGTTGCATCTCTGCTGCTACCCCATGAGAACACGTGGCAGCCTCTGATTGGTTGCGGGCTAGTGGGGAAAATTTCAAAAAAAATTCCCAAAATTTTTTTCAGCAAAATTTTCTAAGGATTTTTAAAGGGAATTTTTCGGCCCACGGGCCTTCCAGGGAAAATTTTCCCAAATTTTCCCACCAAGGTAAGAAAACCTCATAGGGCCATAAATTTGGCTAGGAAGCTCGGTTTTGAGTAAACAAGGACTTTCTAGAAATCTCTCGATGCCCTCCTTGCACAGGAATCATAAATTTTACATTTTGATAAATTTTAAGGGGTCAATTTTACAAAAATGATCTGCAAGCTTTTAAACAGCCAACTGGTAATTTTTAACTTATAAAATTTATTCAATTTGGTCTCTTCCTTCACTCAACATGCCAAACAGACATGGAGGATTGTTCTAGGAAGGATTTAGAGTGTTTTCGGAAGGTAAATTTGCTTGATTGATTTCAATTTGTATTTTTCCAATAATTGACAGAAAATGACTGTGAAAGGGATTGGGCTCGATTTTGCAATGTTTAAATTGTTTTCTTAAGTGTTCTTTGTCAATTTGAGTTCATTGATGTCATAACATGCTAAATTATATCATTTCCAAGTTGATTATTATGTGCAGGTCCGAACTGTACATTTTAATTAAATTTATTTGCCAGTTTTAAAAAATTACAAAGAGATCAAATTAAAAGAGGTCCATCTAACTTTTCATCATGCAAGTATGACATTTCATTTCCAATCTAATCTAATACATTTAGTTGTTTTAAACAAACCATTCTAAATCAAAATGAAAATACTGAATTCCATTTTACACATTTCCAAAGATACAAAATACAACATTATTTCCACGTACATTTCTTCTTTTCCAATAGAGATCTAACTATCTCTTTTTCCATACAATGAAACATTAAATTCAGTCCAAAAATGCATATGAGCGAATATCTTGCAATTTTTTATTGGCTTCAATTATAAAACTTTACATCTTTCCATGTTTGAAAGAAAATAACACATTTCACTCTCTTTCTTTCAAATGTACAGAACAAAATATGAATATCTTTCATAATTTGAATAAGTAACTTTCATAACCAATTACAACATCTTTTCTTCACAACTATATATTACAATTTCATCCACATCAAGTGGGAAAGGATTACAAATGTATTTGTTTCACAAGGGGATGGAAAAACTGTCTTCTTCTACTCCAGAACAACAACATGCAAGTTTTCCTTTTCTTCCAGTTTGATCACAAAAAATGTGGGGGAAAGGAAACACTCTCCACCCAACCAAGATGTCCCATGAAAGGAGAAGCCATCCTTCATCATTGGCCCCTGATCCCTAACCACAATACAATAACAGGTGAGATTTAACCCATGGAAATAACTAGCTTCAACTAAACACACAACATTCTTTCAACATGCATAATTCATTATAAAACATAGTCCACGTAAAAACAACAGTTTACAACTACATTTGAAAACAATCAAAACAAAACTCAGGCTTGATCATGCAAGCCAAAGGAGCAAGGACTATGGGGGAAGCTATTTATTCATACCAAATGAGAATTGGGCATCCACTAGAACAAACCGCCAATAAATTTCACCACACATATCCTTATGCCCCCCACAATCCCTCCTTATGCCCCCCACAAAGTAAGAAATGCAAGTTATTTCTTTTCCATGGTGGATCCCAAACCCAAACTCCCTCCACAAAATATGATGCCACTGGAATTCCCTTATGCCCCCCACATGAATTCCCCATAGCCTTCTCCTACACCATTCCTATGGCAGTCTACCCAACCGACCAACAAATAAATCAAAAACATGCACCATTCACACAACACAACAAGAAAATAACAACATAAAAGAAGGATTAAACTCCTACCTCTCCATGGTAGCTTTTGTTTCCAACAGCAAGATTTCAATGCCAAAAACACAGTCCCAAAACAACAAGGCCAAGTATGAAATTATCTCCAATCTCCTCCACAATCCACAAGAGCTCCAAACAGCAAAAATGTGCCCCCAAAGAAGTTTGCAAAATGATTCAACAACCCCAAAACAAGCAAAGAGTTTGAATTTTATAGAAGAGGGAAGAGAAGAGGATGATGTGGATCCATGTAGGATGCCACATCACACATCCTCAACTCCAAACAAAAAACACAAAATTTTCATTCTCCCAAGCACAATAAAGAGGTGGGTGAAAATATGACAATTTACTTGCACACTCCAAAAAGCCCACACCCCAAAGGACTTCAAATTAAATAAAATGTAAGAGAGTGTAATCAAAACTTGCAACATGATTAATAAAATGCATTATAAAAGTCTAAAATCACCCCTCCAACCATAATTATGGTTGGTAAATTAAATTGAGAGGTATGGGACAAGTTTTACTTGTCCCACAAGCCTCCAAAAACAGCCCCCAAGGACAAATTCGAAATTCCAAGGAGGGTGAGTGTTTCATACTCCAAAATCTGACTTACACAACTTACACATCCCTTACATATTTAATACAAAGAGTCAACAACTTTCATTATTACTTTCCCATATCGCAATTTGACTTATTTAAATTTTAACCATATTATTTCTCACATTAATCTACCACAATTTTAATTAAATAAAAGAAAGGAAAACATTACTAATAAAATACATACAAACAATAATAAAAGGAAACACATTAATAAAATACAAAAACCCATGGTCACATACAAAGGTGATGCCCCCCATGGGAATCCCTAACAACAACAAACACAACACAATAAAACAAGTTGCCATGGTGACCTTGTCGAATTCACCTAGAATTCCATTGTGGTTGGTCTCCAATCCCCCGATGTTTGTTGTGATTTTTAACCTACAAAACACAAATACCTCCTTTGGCCTCATGGCCATATCAGAACATCCAAAATGAATATAAATATAATCATAAAATCATCTAAATAAGTGAATCACAACAACATCAAGGTAGTTTAACATTATCACATACAATTTATATCAACAACTATATCATCATCATATAATATTCATTTTCTAGATCTACTCATAATATCCAAAATCACATGTCTGAACAACATCCATAAAACATCCATGTCAAATAGTATATCATCATCCACATATGAGTGTCTCTAATAATCATCATGCATCATAACCAAATCAAGATCAACAATAATCCATGATCAAATGTCTAACAACATACTAAATTAAAACATAATAATGTCCATAATGAAATCAACCGTATCAAAATAAGTATCAATAGGTGTCAAAGGGAAGTGGGCACTACAATTCCCATGCTTTCATCTTTATTGTTTCATCTAGCTTTTTTAGGCTTTTACTATTTAGGTGTGGCCCCCACTTATCAAAATACGACAATGATTTCATTATTTATCCTAGATTTTTAGCCATTCTGTACTACGGGGTATGGTCCCCTTAAAAACCATTTATCAATAAGAAAACAAATGATGATAATTTTTTTAACCTTATTGTTCTTTATTAAACAAAAATCATTTAAGAGATGTTATTAACAACTGTCTGTAAATATATATATTCATATATGATTTTATAATTTCATTCTGTAAAAATAAAAGTGTCCTTAATGATCATATTACATTATTGAAAAAGAATACAAAATAAATTACATTATTTTTTTTTCATACCTTATCGCATAATATGTTCAATTTATGTCAAATGATGACTTATTGAGATTAAGTCAACTATTCATATAAATGATAAAATTATGATACTAAAACAATACTAACGAGGATGTGATGGATCCTTTATATGTGAGATACGATTAAGTAAATCTATCTTTAGTAACTAATGATATGTTGCGATATCACAAAAAGAGATACTCATTAAAGATAGTAACATGGAAAGTTACTATAATCCTCTATTGCGAAAGGAATGTTGTGTTACGATACCTAATAACCTATCGTAGGGAAAAAATTATTTACTTAACTTATATGGATATCTGGAAATAAAAAATGAAGAGTAGTCACTAACAATCATCATCCTTTCAGTGGTATCCTATGCATACCAGATTAGGATGGGTACAGGAAGGGTAGCAAGGAATTAATGACAAAAGTAATTACATGATCATTATCTTTCCCATAGGGATCCTAAGGTGGAATTGATAGGAATATTTCATTAGAAGGGTGAGTCATGGTTCTTACTTCTTCAAAAATGAAACTTAATTTCTTAGTAAAAAATAATCCTGATAACTATATTGAGATGGTTATGTGGTGAAGGGAAGACAGGTTTCATAGGATAATGTGCATTCTTGAAACTGGCTTACAAAGCAATTCCTAAAAACTATGTCCATAATTTTGTAACTGTTGATTACATTATCTGTTCACATTTCTTATATTCAATGATGTCTAGACTTAAAGTTACTTAATACTTTAGCATCTAACACTAATGGGATGCACAAGTTATCTTAACCTTTAAAAGTTCTAATGAAAATTATACATGGTATAAAAACTTGTGTAGAGTGATTAAGGTAGATTGCGGAGATATAAATGACCCTTATAGTTACAAATGGTTAATTTATGTTATCAAGATGGATTTTGGAATAATAAACAATGCTGGATTATTTAACATTAAGTTAAATATTAATGAAAATAATTATGGTATAGATTGAACTCAATGGGTTTGTTTGAAATAAATTTAAAAAATATCCCTTAATTTGGATGAATCATAACATGGGTGCTACAAATATTAAAACAAACATAAATTTACGTGAATTGGTTCAAATCATAGAACAACAAGATTTATTGTTGAAATTTTTAGATAATAAGAACCCTAGGGGATCCAAAAACTTTCTTATGCCCATGTTGCATTATAAAAATTAAGAATTGAAGTTATTCCTTTCCTTTTGATTGCTAGAATATTAGGAAAAACTTTCATAACTTCCTAGTTGATTCAGGAGCATCTGTAAACATAATTACCTATAACATTTGCAAGAAACTTAGCCTTATCCAAATCAAATCTAATAGGGTAGTGGCCCAACTAGAAAAATATAAGGTATAAGTAATTTGGGAACTTATGAATGTTCATATACAATTGTCATCTGAGCCTAGAATTCAACAATTTATGGACATTCAGGTTGTAGAGATCCAGAGACATATGACATGTTGTTTAGTAGGGACTAGTCAAAGGTTTTAAATGGTTACATATTAACTGATTGTTCTCACATGTGGCTTCCCTAGAGGGGAATCCCAAACCATATTAGGATATATAGGGAACATAAATTATGCATATGATCAATGATTATAATTTAAATAATGAATAAGCTAAGTTTTTCTCAGCTGACATTGGATTATACACATTCCATATGGAAAATCCAAAATTACTAGAAGAGAACCAAGACAATTTAGGTCTATGGTCTTTATATTTCAATGGTGCTAGTTACAAACAAGGAAAAGAGGTAGGAATAATCTTGAAATGTCCAAAAGCATAATAATAATATATTTTATATAAATTATTATTCCCTTGCACCAATAACTTGATTGAATATGAATCTTTAGTATTAGGATTGAAATTTTCCATTAAATACAATATAAAAATGATAAATTCTTTTGGTGATTCCAAGGTTGTTGTTAAGTAGGTTAGGATCAAGTATCTATCCAAACAGTCTTATCGTAAAAGGTATAAAAATAGATTTTGAGATATGATTGAATGTTTCGATGCATTTAAATTTTTTTTAATCTAGGAAACAAAACCAAGAGGCAAATTCATTAGATACATCTAATGTTTATCTTATGCATACTCATGAATTGGATAATATCGTAGAATGATGGTAGAAATGGTTCCCATTTCTTCAATACCAAATAACATAGAGAATTTTTAGGTATTTAATGTTGACAAACAAATAATTCATTATTTGAATAGATCTTATTTTTTTCATCTCAAATTATAGATGAGAAGGACCTGGATGATTTAAATGATGATGTTGTTTTTAATTTGAAAGAGAATAGGACTCCTAAAGGTACAATATCTCTTGACATAATGCTTGGTTATGATTAGAAAATTTGGAGTGCTACTAGACCTAAGGAAAATGATTAATTTTATGACCATATCAACTTAGGCACTAGAGAGAAATCTAAATAAGTGAATGTTGGCCTAATATGTTCAGATATAGAGAAGGATAAGGTAAAAAAATTGTTAATAAGTTACATGGATGTCATAACATGGTACTATGATGACTTATATATATTTGATCATAAATTCATCACCTATACCATACCATTGATAGAATATAAAAAACCTTTCATGAAAAGGGAAAGACCAGTAGAACCAATTTTGGAACCATTAATTTACAAAGTGGTAAACAAATTACTAATGTTTGGAATAACATTTCCCATAAGATACTCAACTTGGGTGGCTAATATGGTTCCTGTTCGGAAAAAGAGTTGAGAGATAAGATTATGTGTAGATTTTAAGAACCTAAATAGAGCCTAAAAAGGACAACTATCCCCTTCCTTCTCTTGTTGAGGTCATAAAAATTACTCATGGATCTAAAATGATGTATTTTTTTGATGGATTTTTAGGTTAGAACCAGGTGTTGGTAAACAAAGAGGTTAGTATGAAAATAACCTTCACCACTACGTGGGGAAAATTTTCATATAAGAGGATGCCAATTGGTTTAATCAATCCTGGAGAAACGTTTCAAAGAAAAATGGACCATGATTTTCAAGGACTTAATGGTAAATGTATCATAATTTATATGGATGATATGTCTGTCTTCTCTAAAAATAGGTTGGACCACATAGGGAACTTGTAAAAGGTTTGAGAAAGATGCAGCATTATGGGATTTCTTCAAATCCCAAGAAAATAATTTTTGTGTAACTAAGTATAAATTGCATGGGCATGTTCTCACAAAGGAAGCTATATCTATTGAACCTAATAGAGTTGATATAATTTCAAAAATAATTCCACCTAATAGCAAGAAAGAATTGAAATCCTATTTGGGAAAAAAATAATTTTGTGAAAAAAGTCAATTCTAGTTTTGTTGAAATTATTAGGCCATTGAATGTTATGCTAAGGAATGATGATAAAATCAAATGGAAAAATGATGCTAAGAAGTTCTTAAAATATATTAGGGAAGAAATATCCTAGGATCTTATTCTAGTTATCCAATACTTCACCAAGGACTTCTAATTGTATTCATGTGATTCTGATCACACCATTACCATTCTACTAAAATAAAATAAGAAGATAGTCAACACCCAATTGCATTCCTAAGCACTGAATTGAAGGACTCCCAAGTCAACTATTATATGATGAAAAATTTGTCCTTTACTTTGGTAAAACTAGTAAAAAAAATAAGACATTACTTACTTAGAATAACATTATATGTAATTATTGTATATCTAACCATTAAGTTAATGCTAGAAAAAATGAGTTGGGGGAAAGAAGAGGAAATTGTATGAAAAAGTTGAAAGAATTTGATTTGAAAATTAAACCTAACAAAATGGTTAGAGGTTAAGGTTTAACAAAACTCGTATCCAATATTGATCCAAGGATTGATATCATGCAAGTAGATAAGGAGGGGGTAATAAAAGATGAATGGTACAATCATATCATTCACTATTTGCTATATGATACATGTAGACCTGATTTAAAATTAGAAAAAAGGAGAGCGTTGAGGTTTAAGGTGTCCCACTTCATGTTTTAAAAAGGAATCCTCTATAGGAATAACTATAAGGGTGTCTATTTTAGGTTTGTCTCTCAAGAAGAAGCTATTGATAACATGTGCAAATTTCATGAGAAGATTAGGAGTGGTCATCCATCAAGTAGAGAAATTGATCTTAAAATTTTAAATCCTAGTTATTATTGTCCAACCACATTATAATATTATCATAAACATGTTAGGAGTTTCCATCAATTCCAAACTTTTTCCAGTAGAGAAACTCATACATCCATGCCATTCCAACCAAGGATTGATATCAAACCTTGTGTAGAATGGGGTTTATATTTCATTAGGTTAATCAGACCAAATTCATCATCTGAAAATAAGTTTTTCCTCACCACCATATATTATTTCACAAGGTGGATTTAAGCTATTTCTACTTAAAACTATAAGACAATAAATGTTATCCAATTCCTTGAAGAGAACATCATAACTATATTTGGTTATCCATTTTCCATCATTTTCGATAATGGGCTAGCCTTTTCTTCTCCATATTTTAGTGAGTGGGCTTATGATAATAAAATACTGATTAAATTTGTATCAAAGTATTATCCCTAAGGAAATAGAGTGGATGAATCAACCAAAAAATTTGTGATCAGTGTCATATAGAAATCAATATACAAGAGGCCAAGGGAATGGTATTATTTTCTAAAATATGCATCATGGGGTGTTGGAAAAGATATAAGCAAGATTTAAAGTATTATTCAATTTTATTAGTGTATGTACAACATCCTGTTTTCCCAATCAATATTAGATTACCAACTAATGAGTTTATGTAGGAATACATAGAGGGAGAAGATAAAATTATTGCAAGAGTTTTAGACATTCTCCAAATATAATATGTAAGAGACTCAACCATGTAAAAATTTAGTATGCATCGAGATATTGTACAGAGATGGTTTAATAAGAGAGATAAAGTGAATATATTCAAAATATCAGACTTAGTGCTTATATGGGACAAAGCTCATGAGAAGAAAGGATAGAACAACAAAATCTCACCATTATGGATTGGGCCTTATCAAATAGATGAGATATTATGCCAAAATACTTTCACATTGAAATATTTACAAGGGAAGGAAGTAATTATGTCAGTCAATGGTCAAATCCTACAAAATTACTTCTCCAATGCTCCATTATGAGTTCCAATGAAATGATAAAATCAGGGAAGTAGTTTAGTTTCCCTTTTTCATTTCTTTCTTTCTAGTTTAGTTTCCCTTTTACATTTATTTCTTTCTAGTTTATTTGTTTATTTTTAGTTTTGTGTTTGTTCCTTATGTTTAGAATTCCTGAAATTCATGCAAAACTTATTTGGCACTTGTTGGTTGGAAGGTGTCATTGTGCTTAAAAGTATAGAAATAGCTAATAGTAAATCCTTTTAGAATAATATGAAAGTTAAAATTAGTATATTTGAATTAAGATAACCGTAATAAAAATGAATCACCCAAAGTATTGAGTGAATTTTAGAAAATTTATAACCATTGAAGGAAGTTTGGATCCACGATAAAAATATCCAAACATCTAAAAAATTTGTTCTTGACCTTGTTAGTTATCAAAGGAGGGTGCTTGGGTGATCTCAATTGAATCATCCTAAAACATGCTATATTGGTTCCTAAACCTTGAAAAGAAGACATTTACATTTGCAAAATGCCTAAAAATAGAAAAAAATATTCTATGAAAGGTGGTTATGGTAGATTTTGTCGCTTGGATCCTACACTTGTTGCATCGTCAATTGATCCAGTATAACATGGGAACATCCCCAAGGTGTGGTTCCTTTTCTCCTTGGGATGAACCTTCAGAGAATTCTAACTTCCTACTAAACTACATGCATCTGATATAAGATCAAGGTGCAGAAATAAAAAACTTTAAAGAAAAGCTAAACTATCTATTTCTCGAGGGTAAAGGGATAGAAAGATAACATAAACGTGTAAAAAAGAGGTGATGCACCAAAGTTTTAGGAACAAGTAGATCTATCTCATATACATAGAGTATTTTTACAGAATTCTATATACCTTTCACAAATCTGATATACATAGAGTATTATTACAAAATTCTATATAACTTTCACAAATCCATATAATATTATCAATGAATGCTTTTAAAGAATATAACCTTAAAATAACATAAGGGAATTGATATTCTACAAAAATGAAATAGTAAAGACCATATACCATGAATTGCAAGTTAACTAAGAAGATTACTATTATGAAAGACAAATAAACCACTACATACAAGGAACTAAAGAATTAAAAAATATTCAATGGATCATCTAAATGCACAACATATTAAATATTAAAAGGAAAATATTGTTTTGAATATACTGAGGTTAAAGATTGTTTCTTGGCACTTCAAAATGATAGAGCCTCCTTACAAATAAGATCTAAAAGTGCTTAAAACATAATGCATCCTCTTATTTATAGACTAAGAGTGTTGAGAAATTATAGCTCTTTATCTTAACTAATACCCACTAAAAATAAAATGCATTTACACTTAGGGAATAGTCTCCCATGAAAATAGAAAAATAGTTGCACAAGTTTGACTGAGTCAAACCTTGTAACTTGCATCAATTCCGTAGCTTAGAGATTGTTCAATAATGGTTGTAATGTCTAGCTAGGACTGGTTCCACCCTTTTCTTGATCTGATTCTTCCTTATTTTCTTATTCTTTCCCTTCTTTAGCTAACATGTGTCTAACATTGAGAAAACACTTGATAATTCCTTGAACCTCTTTTCCATTAGGTCCACATGCATAATGATTTAGGACATCTTCCGATGTAATTTCTCTAGCCAACATCTTAGGAAAACTTCTATTCTTGTTCATGACCTGCTTTATATGACTTAGGAAGTTTTGGTATGGTATAAATCAATGATTGGAATCAATACCAAAATGTTTAATGACATTGCTATCTTGGTTTACCATGTTTTTGAATTGAGTGAAAATATTCTCAACCAGAAGTGTATCAATAATTTTGTTTAGAAAATTACAATTAATCCTGTCAAATTCCTGTATGATATCATTTAAGCCATCGACTTCCTAGATCCTTCTTTCCTCCAAATTTTCCAGAGCTTCTTGCAATATCCGTACTCTGAATTCCTTTTCTTCTTTAATTTCAAAAGGTTTTGAAACATCATCAATAACTTCCTCCTTTAAAAGCATATCTGAGTTGATAATTTGAATTTCCTTCCACATTTCAAGAGAAAGTTCCAAGTTATCAATTTAATTAGTGAGGAATTCATTCATCTTTAATATGGCATATTTTTCAGCATACAATACACTATATAAATGAACAACAACTTTAATCAATGGCTCTGCCTCCTATATTAGATTTTCCATCCAAATCCCTACTACTCTTCCCTTCTATCCTATATTTTCTACCATAGAGAAAGACGTATCATCAAATATCAGAGGAATTAAAAGAGCGGTAGTATGGATAGGCTGTATTATCTTAATAAAAAGAGAAGTTAGTTTTTCAATCTTACCCTTAAGCTCATCCTTAGTTACTTTATCCTTATCAAAATTTTCCAGAAAGTTACCCAAGGCCACATGAACATCTTGCTTTGTTCCTTCATGTGTGTCTTTTCCAAGAGAAAACCTAGAAATCTAGTAGTCTCTTGTTGTGATTGTTTACTTAGTTTTACATGCATATGGAGTGGTTATCTCAAAAAATATTTCCCCTGTTTAGTCAACCGATAGGTTAGAAATGATTCTCATTTGCTTGGTTGTGTAGATATATAACAATTAGATCAACAACATCAATGATGGGGACTTTCTTCTTCTATTTTAGTGTTTGTTTCTGTAACCATGGAGGAATAGAAGAAGAATATTTGGAAGACAACATGGGCATTATTATGGTAGTAGTTTTTAGATTTAGTAATACTAGGGCACCATTCATAGTCACTAAAAGTGGAAATGATGTGGTAAAAATGGAGGGAGGAGTGGAAAGGATAGCCTCAGATGTGGGTGAAATAGAATTAGAAATTGGAAGAGATTGTTGGGGAAGAGGGGTTCCTAAAGGAGATCATAATGTGCACTTTATAAATAGTGCATAGGTTAGAATCAAGTGCATTCGTGTGGTGTGAAACCTTCAATCACTTGCTTTGCAATCAACATAATAACGTGAAAGTGTGGAGACCACAATGTGTTTCAACACACACAACCTGAAGTGATATCGTAACAAACACAATAAAGGATGAAACAAAACGAGGATAAAAAATTAAGGTCCTAAGTGAGAAAAGTGTCTCGTGTCACTTTGAAACAAGAGAATACTTTTCCATAAGATTGTGGTGTCTGCACTCAATAAACCACAAGAAAAAAGATCAAGAGTTCTATTAAAATGAAAAAGTGACTAAAATTGAGCTGAAAGGCCTCTAGAACTCAAGAGAAGTGACCTGGAAGGAAGAAAAGAGATACACACTCCAACAAAAGATTAGTAGTAAAAACTTTCCAATAACACTTAAAAAAACACTTTTAAAATGTCATATTAAGTTAATTTTAGAAATTAAAAGGACAAAAAGGTGCTATTAAAAAGTTAAAATTAAACGATAAATTATACTACTATTCTAATTTAAAGAGTTTATAAAAAATTAGATGCCTAATTAACAAAAGTAAAGGCCTAATTAAATGATTTAACCACGTTAAATAATTAAACTAGATCCTAAATAATTAATTAAGACCTAATAATGAAATTAAACCACCTTATAAAAAGATATCAGATCATGTTTTTAAGGCTAAGATCTAATGATTGATCTAAACCTTACCCTTTTCATATTAACACCACATTTAATTAAATTATTAGATCTAATTTTGAATTAAATACTCAAAAATTAAATGACCACATATAATATAAATATTTCTTATAAATTAATCCTTACCTTTTTAATTTATTATTAGATCCTAATATTTAAAAACTCTGATCTAATTAAAAAATATCTTATTATAAAAATTAGATGCCTAATTTTTAAATAAATTAAACCATTAATTAATATTAATTTAATTTAATTATCCACATATGATCTCGTCTAAGTGAGATGACTCACCATGGGTGAAGGAAATTCACATAATAAAATAAAATAAATGTGAATAATATCCCTCACACCAACAACTTATATATACACAATTTGACTTGATTAACGTTGATTTCTAATCTTCGTCAATTCGTGATGAACTAGTTTTGATTAGCTAATCGATATTGATCCTCGGTTCAATTACACATTTTCAATTTTTTTCTTCTTTTTGGTCCCCAAGACCCCCTACAAACTAAATTACATCTTATCTTTTGAGCATGTGTTTCCCAATCCACCATGGATTCCACAACCTATTGGGAACCTCTTCCCTCGGCTTCCTGCAAGTCATACATATATAGGTGGAGAACCCATTGGTATCTCCTATCACTTAAATTCTTGGTCACGTAATCCCACCTTTGTGGAAATATAATTTTATGCCTGATCTTGGGGCATCTCAAACTAAAACACATCTATTTATAAATGCAATTTTACACCAAGCATATACACTCTTGCATTTATCTACCCATCCATTCTTTCAAACCAGTGACCATCACAGTGGTTTTTGATGAACCCTAGTTTGAGGGGGGATCACCTATCGAACATAAATCCAATTATGTCACTTGTTTTTTTTGTAGTGACATGTCTATCAAAAACCACTTGAAAAAAAGGGGAAAATTTAGACACTAAAATTAGGACACCCCAATCACCATAGGTGCATATGTACTCTAACAACCCCATTCATAATCCTACATGATAATTTACCCCTTTTTACTAATTCAAACATTGCCATTTTACCATCTAACTACCTATAAACACAAAACAATCTCAAAACAAAATAAATCAAACAACCTAAACAACCTAACAAACCCTCCCAAAAACTTAAAATAACCCAAAAACCCATTAGGAAACTAAAAAATCCATATAAATAAGTAGTTGAAACCAAATCCCACAATCGGTGCCAATCTGTGTGGAGCAGCAGAAATCCATTGAAATAATATCGACTCTATATAAACCATTTCAGGCCCTTTCCCAAGGATTCCAAATTCATTCCCAATCATCCAGCCTCAAATCCTGTTCGTGATAGGTCAAAGATTTCCAAGATCAAGTTTAGATTAGAGAATAAGTGTCCCAACCCTCTTCTTTTACCAATATCCCTTTGGATCAATCTATCCATATATCTATCAATCAGCCTAGTTATCTCCTCATCAACGTAAGTACGTTTTGCTTCAAACAATTATATTACACTCTCAAATTTAATATCACCAACCATCAACCTTAGTTATCAAAAGAATATTTTGCTTTCCATGTAGAACTCTAAAATTTCCACATCATGTTTGATCAACTTGGTTTTAATAGTGATTAACATCTATCATCAAAATCGACATCGATTCAATGGATAGACATCGATCCATATTGAAAGTTTTATATTTGGCATCCTTCACATATCTTGTCTTATTTATTTGAAAATCAGTAATCATGTCTAATCAATTTTTTTTGTAATCCTTTGTTTTTATTAGATGATAGGAACATCTTATGAATGAGACACTATCTTTGACTTTCCAATTATAAAACAACCATTTGTTTGGGAAAACTACAACATTAACTACGAGATGAGTGTTTGCATCATTGTCTTCACACCTAATCCATATGACATCAATAAGAAGTTGGATGTTCTACTTGATAAAAGTGATGATGCCAAACAATATTGGGAAGATTTTTTCAACCCTCCCCATCTGATCATCGAGGATGTTAATTGAGTCTTAGTATTTAAATAGTATACATCTACAGCTTGTTATCCATACCTTCTTATATTATCCATATTATTATTATGTTATCTAGTTTGACTGTCTAAAAATGAGTTGACACATGTCAAAGGAATCCCTTTGGTTCTTGGGATTATCCTTTTCCAAGAAATGCATCTCATTATTATCTAATATATATCTTGTTAAAGCTATTTATGTATGTGTAGGACCTCAAATATTTGGAAAGGAAGCTTCATGTGTGAATTTAGATTCACATCCTACTACTTTCATCTACACAGGTATCATTAAACCTTGTCATTTTATGAGTTTTAGTGGTTTATTCCATGCAATGTAATTGAATTCCAAAATCTACTAAAACATCCTAACACACCAAGTAGGACTCTTGTCCCTTTTTTATTAAATTATAAATTTCCATAGTAGGATATACTTTTCTTGTTTATTTCTTGCAAGCTCATATAACTACACATCCATGAGTTCTCTCGTGACTTTTTCAAAAACATGTAAAATAATTAAAAGTGAGTTTCTAGTGAAAAAATGTACTTATTTCTTCCCTCCTTTCAGCCTCTTTTCAACATTGTATCATGTGTGTTTTCTTCATTGAATACAAACTTTCCTTTTGGATCTCAAAATGAATCTATATTTTCATCATTTCCTGATCATTTTGTTTAAATAGGGTTTAAACATTACATTCACTATTTCCCCTCACACACAACCAAATCACATATAAGAAAATTTACATCCTAAAAACTTCCTTCCAAGTCTACCTACTTGGATTTCATTACCAAGTTCAAGCTGACTTGATGTTTTGTACGAGTTTAAATAATTTTTGGGTGGTATATCAGCTAAGCACCTAACACCCTTACCATTGAAGGACTATGAATTGAGGGGGTATGCCCCAATATCATGCCTCATACCAACACCACCACATATTTAGGCCTCTCGTATGATTGGGTATATTGAGGACTCCAGTATTAACACACATAAAACCATCCCTAGTAGGAATGATTCTTAGTACCTCTGTACAATTTTTAAGATAATCTAAAATCTCTTGTTGATTGTGTGATCTTCATTTTTAATAACCATCTTCCTTTTATTACATGTTTACTAATTCATGGTTTTAACTAGACAATAATATCATATTTAAAACTTTGCAAACATGTCAAAATCATCACAACAACCAATAGAAACCACCCAAGAGTGCCCCCACTCTCCTAACATTTATTCAAAGACATTATGAATTCCTGATCCAACCATTCCCCAGTTCTTCAATTGTGGTGACCTAGTATTCAAATAACTCCTAGAAACTAACCCTATCGCTCTCAATAGCTACCTTTCTTCACAAGCCATCTTCCTCGCCCATTATAATCTATAATACTAACCACCATTTACTACTATTACCTACTATCATTCTTTCCTCATCAACCCATCATATATGTTGATTATCAAACAAATTTCTCCTTATCCTAGGGTTATCCATAAAGATAAATCCATGTCTACCTCATCTGCCCCTATATCCAGTTTTGAACTCAATATTATCTCATCAAAAAATGGATAGTCAAAATTTAACAAAAAAACCTAAAACTTGAAATATGGTAGAGTTTAACAATACCTGCACCGATAGTCAAAATTTCAAGATGATAGGGAGTGAACAATGAACAAGAACTCCTCCTTTTGTCGAATGAAGAGACCTACGAATACAAACAACTATACAAGAGATATTAGACAAATATGATGAAAATATGCTCAGTACAGATTGATTCGAGGAATCCAAAGGGAATTCCTTAAAGGATGTTAGCTCATTTTGATATAATTAAGTGAGTTGATACACACAATAAGATAAATAATGACAATGATAATGAAGCTAGAACTTGAGGTGAAAAGCAATATCTTGTTCTTCTTTGTAGGTGACCCAAGCTAGAGTGGCAGATATTTGAAGATCCTCAAATTAGTCGTGCCAATAATATTAGGTTGCTTATCAAATATTGTGAATGGATTAAAATTGTCCCTCAATTTCTTCCCATTTTTTTGCAAAGGAAATGGTGCGTAGAGTAAGATTATGAATGATGTCGAATTGTTCTTACACAAATGGTTGTTGAATGATCAGGAGATCATCGATGATTGTAATAAGATGTGATTGGCTTGGAATATTCATCTACAACAGAGAGATGCTTGAAAATAAAGAGATTAATTCCATATATAAATATGATAAATGATAAAATGTAATGACTTATCAAGGAAAATAATTCGATAGAAATTGTTGGAAATTAGGGAAAATTGTTGGCGATTAGAGGAATCATTGATGATTCCTATGGAAAATTTTGATTGTTTGGAAAAGAAGATGGAATGATTAAAAATAGAGGCCTAAATGATTGTCTTATCCTCATTTTGATGTTAAAAACAAAATGGAAATAAGATAAGATGAATATTGGGTTACCTTTGGTGTGAAATTGGTTGTAAAGGTTCTGAAAATGGTTGATTGAGTTGGAAATGCCAATCTATCAATTGTCTGATGATATATGGATGCTTTGACTATTTACAATGATGTGTTGTGCCTATTTATAATGGAATATTTTTTTTGTAGGGATTGGAGATTCTTGGAGTGAGAATTTTTATTTCACAGGATCAAAACATGTAAGAGTGAAGATGTAAAAAGTTCAAAGTCCTAGAAATAGGAGTTTGGGCTCCTATTTAAAATTGTGGGTGATATTATGGAATTGTCAGTGATCCAAAACCGAGGGGTTTCAGACTTAAGGAACAGATTAACAAATGTGTCAAATGAATTGCAAAACAACTATCTCTGAAAAGAGATGTAAATTACTCAAAGACTTCGAAATACATCAATTATCTTTGCCAAGAGATGTCTATCTCTTCTTCCGGTTACATATGTATTTATAATACTTTATACATACGAAAGGACACCTAGAAAGATGTGGAAGGTCACCAGTCTCGAGGGAGACGAGGTGTTTCATCTTCCAAGACTTACATGTGCACTAATTTTGTGAAACATACTATTTTTAGAATTTACTATTTTTAGACAACAGTACAAAAATCACAATTTGGGACCCTTAAACGCGGATTTCGGGGGTCAAACATTGCCAAAGAAAGTTCACACCTTCTCATCACATTCTACACATTCCAAGCTTTCCGTTTCCTTTTGAACGGAGTCAATCGGAGCTACGGTGCAAAAGTTATGGTCTCTGGAAGTTGCGCCACTAGAATTGCTGCCTGGACCAGTCAGCGATCTGAGAAATTTAGAGAAAATAATTTTAAAGTGGTTTCAACTACTTTCAAAATGGGGATTTCAGGTATGGGGATGAGGGTAAGTTTTTAGGGGAGAGGTTAGGCATAGTTGGGAGGTTAGGGTTAAGAGGGTTAGGATAGGTTAAAGATGATTAAGTAGTTATAGGGAGGTTAGGGTAAGTTTTGATGAGTAAATATGGTTTATAGGGGGTAAAAAATGATTTTACAGGGTGAGTGATGTGACTTAGATAATGTTAAAAGTGATAGGTTTAAATAAAATAATGTGTGTATTCAGGGTGTATGTAGGTGATGAAAACCCAATGTCTACATTTTACCCCTATTATCGAGTGGTTTGTGATGGAAAAACTACTAGATAAAAATAATTGAGGTTGTTTGTTTTGTACTTTAATGGGTGATTCCCCCTTAAAATGAGGATGATTATGACAAAGTGAAATGATCACCATTTTGAAATATTTGGTTGGATAAGATAGGGTTTTTTTGACATTTGTGTTTCATTTTGAGTTTCCACTAGAAAAGGTATAGAAACAAGACTACCAAAAATGTGGATTTGATGCTACCATGGAATCAAATGATACGGGAACCAAGGGGTTTGTGACCTATAGACATATGATTCCTAGGAAGTGAAGGTGGGAGAGATGATCACGGCTACCTGTGTTATCCAAAATGATGTTACCAAAAAGGTGGGATTTTTAGATTAGGATGTCAAGTGATAGGGTAAACAATGGGGTTGTGTCCTATAGACATATGACTTACCGATGCTAAGGGTGTAAAAATCCCTGGTGGATTTTAGTAGAGGAAGGGTTTTTCTGATTGATTTGTTTGTTGAATTTGTAAGGGATGATGAAAGTAATGACTTGGATGATTAAAGGATGTGTTTTGACAATTTTGAAGGTTAATTCCTAGGCAAGAAAATTCACACCCTATAAATAGTTGATAGATACCATGGTAATTCATTTTTGCCATGCGCTAAGAGAGATCGAGAGTTTTGATTTGTGAGATTTTGAGTGAAAAGTGACAAATGGAGGGTGTTGTAGGATCCTAAAGATAGAGGAGGCCAACCTTAAGAGAGGTAAGTAACCTTTTTTTTTCATTTTTGTGTTTTTTTCTTGTTTTAATTTTTTTTAGGTTTTTGGGCTGCTGTTAGGGAACTGTACGTACCCAAAATTGTAAGGGTACTGCACTACCAGAATGATGTTACACATGCCCTAATGATGATACAGTTCTCCTCGCAAGGTGTTTGGGATCTGAAAAAGCTCTCCAAGTGTACGTTAGCATGCCACATGCCCCACTTAGCCTCTGCTTTCCCTATTTTACTCATTCCCCCTCTTTTCCTTTGCATTTTGGTCTTCAGTGATGAAACTACCACCCTTCCTGGGCAACAGTCTCGTGACTGCCGCCCTACTCAGGGTGGTGGTCCTTCAAGCATTTTCTAACACTCTTATTTTAACGCGACTCACATAAATTTTCAAATTTTACCAGCTTTCACATCCATTTTTGCTTGTATTTATGATTTTGGTTCCTTGGAATAGTGTTTCTTTATTGTTTATAGTAAAAGAGTCCTAGTTGGAGTTACCTTTGGGTGAATGAAAATTCTATAAATATCTAGTTTTATTACAAGCAAATGGCCCCTCAAAAACTATCTCTCATCCTCTCATTTCAATAGTTTAGTCTTTCAGTTATTGTTTAGGGTTTCAATAGTTTGCATTTATTGCATACATAGCTAGTCTTATCTTGCTATTTAGAAGCCATATGATCTTCTTGTTCTAGTGTTATTACTATTTCATATAATCAATTAAGGTAGGATAGTTTCATTTTTAGTTTGTAGCCATTAGAGTTGCAAGTTTTGTTCGTCAAGAAGGATAGCTTCAGGTTCTGGATGTTTTGTGTTTCATGACTCACAATAACTCCCACTAGGAATTTCATAAGCCAAGATCTGTTCTCTTATGCTATCCCTCTCCTAATCACATTGTATTCAGTATACATCCAAAACTGCCATTGTTCCAATACCTACTCCTGTTGATGCTAGCATTACACACTTTTTTGGATTCAAGTGAGCACGAACGAATGAGGAGACCACACTGAGGGGAAAAAGCCACACACAATCAGATTCGCCACAGTTCTGAAAAATCTAGGTTCAAGCTATCAAAATTCAAGTTAAAACATATTAAATAAAGTAGTGAATCATTTCATTTCAGTTAATCTCCCTTTCGGTATTGCCAAGGAAGCTATGGGGATTGATAGTTTCTGAGAAACTATGATTCATTCCTTACTTATCAGGTAAGATCGGGGCTCTTTCAAATAGATTAGATCAATTATTTGGTTATTAAGAATAAATTCACAACTACACAGGCAGGTAGCTATACTCATCTACTTTGTTTGTTTTAAATTTTGTTATTAGCTTAGTTGTCATTTTCTAGATATTAAGTAATTGCTCTTTCAATTCTATTAAATAGTTGTTATCTTAACTTTGTTAAAAACTCTATCAAAAATAAAAAAATAGAGAATTTATATATGATGTGGATATACTTTACATGATTAGTTTACTTTGCTTTGGTTAGATTTATATTGTTTCTTTTGTATGACAATCACAGGACCTAGGGAGCCTAGAGAATACGTATTCAAGCCAATCATGCCTCAACCCAACCTTGTTGCAGTAATAACTGACATAGACCAAAATCTTAGAATTTAGGTCTTCTGAACAACAACAGACCTACAAGAAATTAGCTCACAGTTAAGAGGATTAAATATAGAAGATGACAAAGCGCATACATTTTGGTCAAACCAGCCAGACTACATATTTCCCTAAATAATATTTGCATGACTGTAGAAGGGCTTGAAAGAGAGTAAATGTTTGGTTGTGATCCTTTGGTCCCACAGCCAGACACAGGAGACATCCTCATTGACATATACATTGGCTTAAGAATTCAAGTTGGTAGAACGCCTGTAGGTACTCTGAGAAGATTACGTAGCTTTTAGTTCTAAACTTAGAGGCCAAAAAGGCATATGACTACTGAATATTAGGGATTAGGGATTAATTCTACACATGACCATAGGAGGCCCGCAACAACCACGAATCTATAGTTGTGACCCATAGGTCCCACAACCCAATGGACCCACAAGTCAATCAGACGTTGATGTTGGTTTACGCACATTAGTATTTAGGTCCTCTCCACATCCACCAAGCATTATCACACAACTATCCTTACTAGACGTAGTAGCTAACTAAGCTAAGGATTTCTGGACTAGACCAGAGAATCACACATAGGATCCACTATATATCCATCATCCATTTTCATGACCCTGTCGGGAGACATATACAAAGTACCCACATGTTATCTTCCACGTATTCCACAACCTATATATTGGATCACACCAGAGCTCGATATTTATTGGAGCCTTCGAGAAGTCATCCTCACCGAATGATGTATCATGCCACTTTAGGTTAGGAGGGCCTTCTTTGCCTTAGATTCAGAGATTCCATTAGTGCGCGTCAAAGACATAAGATTTCCTAACTAGTTTGTCTGCACCCCATGTATATTCCATCCCCATCAGCTATCTCGGCATGACCTCGGGAGGTTGGGTGCGAGGAAGAGTTACTTGTATATTCCCATGCTTGCTTTTCACTTTTCCATCATACAAAATTGGTGAACCCAACGTGAACTTCCTACTTTCTGGTTTGGAGTCATATTTCTACTTGTTCTTCCAATTCGTATACTTTTCATCTTTTCCACCTCGTTAGTCTTCACATCAGCTTCACCCCTAAGATTAGTGAACCTGGTATTGACAGAACAATTTATTCACTTTCACACTCTTCTTTTAGTTTTATCCATCTTCACTTCTTCCCATTATTCTACGTGTATTCATATACCCCCAAATATTTAGGGATTCAATGCATATGGTAGACCTATCCTAGGTCTTGAGGCATAATACGATCAACTGAATAGACAGCCATCACCCTTGCTCTCAGATTGGGGTGACAACTATTCAACTAATTGATTTTCAACACAATCTCCACCTCCAAGTACTAGATATAGTTCTTCTTTCCAAATAGAGGATTCAAATCAGCTCACTCAAACGCAACAACCAGAGCCTTCAAGATCGAATAACATGACACTCACTGGAGAATCTGGTTCATCTCCTCAGGTGTTGCTTAGACCGCAAATCAGTAGACAATCAGATCCATATCTATTTTTAGATGATGAACATTTAGCGCATTATGCTATGAGTGAACAATGCTCTCAACCTATAGGAAGTTTACAAACACAACCTGAGGTCTCTTTTCAAGAAAACACCTACATGCCACTACCTATAGGAAATGCCCTCAGTGAAACTTGGTAGGGCAATGATCAATTCATAGCAAGGTATCATATGCCTATACAACCTCAGGGTATACAACAAATTCCACCAAGGAAAAATACTGACTTCACCAAATGAAGTCATCTCAACTCTAGTAGAAAAAGTTAGAGGGTTAGAACTTGCTCAAGAAAATCAAAATTCTAAATTCATGCAAGAAGGAAATTCCAATCCACCACATCATCCTATCCAAGTAGACCTCCTCATAGGAACATGCACATTAGGCATGGCTCTTCAATATTTACATCAAACACTAGCTAGAACCATGTTTTCAAATTCCGCTCCAGTTGAGAATATGATACCTCCCAACCTAACACAAAATAACCCATTCCTAAGCAATGCTCCTCCATATTTGAACATGTATTCCAAATCATCACAAGGAGATATGTTCTCTTCTCCTAGGATTTTTGCTCAACCACAGGGATTTCCTTATGTCCTTGCAAATGCATACGCTACCCCATATCAACAACCCATTCCACCTCCACCCCCTCAGAAAACACCATCAATGGTCAAAACCTATGCAATGGGAACTTATTTAGAATATTTGAAAGAACCTTTGGACTTCACTATACGAAGCATCATGCTTCCAAGACCTCTCCCTGATCTACCCAAGTACAAAGGAGAGGGAGACCCAAATGCACACATTAAAGCCTATGCCACAGCCATTCAAGAACTACTCCCTTGGGATGGAGTTTTTGCTAAAATATTTCCCAAAACTTTAGAGGGTATCGCCCTCAATTGGTATTACAGAACACCTGAAGCCTCAATACATTCATTTAAACAACTCATTTCAGAGTTCATCAAGGCGTTCGACATGAACAAATTATTGAGAATAGGAATCATGGAATTTTTGCATATTAAACAAGAACACAATGATTCTGTTGCTCATTTCATCCAAAGATGGTGTACAGTCCTGTATTCTTCAGCAAGCACTCCAAACATGGATCAAATGGAACTATGTAATTTATTCCTTCATTCTCTCAGTAGAGAGATAAAGGAAGAAGTCTAGAAGTTCCCACTAAGAACTTACGATGAAGTGCTTGAGAGAGCCCTCCGAATAGATCAAGTTATAATAGATAGCGGTCACAAGACATATGGAAAAAATAGGAGGCTAATCATCCCCAACCAAAATACTAAGACTTATCCTACTACCACAAATTCCAATCAAGGACCTAAAATCCTTAACAAAAACCGCGGTGTAACAACACATGGGGTAACTGACCAAACTAGAAAGGTAAATGTTGTAAATGCTCCACCACCGATTAACAATCAATGAAACAACAATTTTACCCCAACAATCAACGTGGTGGATTTTAATCATCCACAACAATAACAACAAAAACAACAATGGAAAATCCAAACATGGGGTCTAAGTCAAAACTCAACTGGATATCAGAACCAAAGGCAACAAACGTGAAACTTTAATCCTAATGATCAATGGTTTAATCAGAGTTTTGGACCACAAAATGTGCCAAACCAGCAACCTAGTAATTATAATCCCAACTCACATTGTGGTTTCCAAAAAATTTGAGTTCATGACACTAGGAATTGTCGTGATTACAATAACTTCATGCAACGTTTGCCAGAGGAACAAAGACAACTTTTCATAGATATGTTCTTAGCAGATCCTACATCACATGTGCCAAATACTTTCACAGGGATGGTCTCCCCTCAAAACACACCCCTCAAGATCTTCAATGATCCGCTCCCAAATCACAATAACAAAAAATTAAATCCAAATGGGACGAACAAGGGTGTAATGACAGGAAACAATGATCATGAAGCCTCGACTACACTAAATCCACCTGTCGCACCACAATTAGGAAATCAAACATGAACCAAGATAATCAGTTTAATGGAATCAGACACTGACCTACATGTGGAAGCCATAACAAGGACACGAGATTATTCCTCTCAGCCAAATCCAAGTTACCCACTAGAGCCAGATAACATTCAACAAACATTAGTAAAACATGTAGGTGCCTATGATTTAATTAATGACTTAACAAAGACTTAACATTAGTAAGACATTTTCTCACATCTCCTTTTTGGACTTACTAAAGAAATCTCCTGCCCGTAGGGTTGCTCTTTTAGAAGCATTAGGTTTAGGTCATTTAATTAACATCACTCCTCCTCCCAAAACATAGGTAAACCATATAGACTTTGATATCCACCCTCCGGGGCAGCCAGATAGGGATACTGAGTTTATATTCGACATAAGAAAAATGCTAATCGAAACTGAGATTACATTTAGAGGTGATCCAACCTTACATTTACAAGTGTGGGTTTATAACAATTACATTAAATGCACAATGGATGATGATGGGGCAGCAGTTAACAAAGTTCCCTTCTCTTTCCTTCAAAAGCTAAGGTATGGAGAGACAAATTGTTCCACGACTCAGAATACACTAAGAGGCTATGATAGCCTTAAAGCCACTTCAATTGGAACTATAATACTACCAGTTACCTTAGGACCCAAAACAATCCTCACTCAGTTTTATATTATAGATTAGGAAACTAACTGTAATATGATCCTCAGCCAACCATGGATACACCGTATGAAGGAAATACCTTCTACATTATTCCAGGAAATAAGATTCTTGCACTTAGGAAAGATATTTGTAGCAAAAGGTGACCCAAAACCATTTGACATACACCTAGCAGATCTAAATAAAAGACTAGGCATTTACTCCAAGTTTGAACTCCCAACAAACCAACTTAATAAACCAATCGACTCAAAACCAGAAGAAAAATTAATACCTACAATAGAACTAGAGATTACGAACCTAGTCAAGAGCATCCTAGCCCTCAAGGATGAAGCTAACATTGTAGAAATAGTGTCATTAGGAACTACTGCAATTTTTTTGAGTTGCTAGAACAAGATCTACCAATTTTCCTACCGTTTGATTTCACAGGTATGGGATGTACCCTAGGTGTTAGTTCTCTTCTGGCAGAGGAAATCTACATGGTAGAAGTAACCAAAGTAGAAGAAATAGACGTAACAAATGTCCCAACATCCATCTTCCCAAATAAACATTGGAATCTCCACTTTGATGGAGCTAGATGTCATTATGGGGCTGGGGTAGGTGTGATCTTTACTTCTTCCGAGGGAAAGATCCTACCGTTCACCTTTAAATTAAATTTCGAATGTACAAATAATGGCATTGAGTACGAATCCATCCTCCTTGGCCTCATCATAGCTAAAAGGCTCTGTGTTAATAACATCAAAGTGTTAGGAGACTCTCAATTAGTAGCAAACCAAGTCTTTGAGGTGTATGAGACTAGAGTTGAACATTTACAGCTCTATAAAATAGCAGTATTAGATTTGAGCAAAGGATTTAACTTCATATCAATTGAAGCAATCCCATGAGAACAAAACCTTCTCACAAATTTGATAGCAACCTCGGCTTCATGTTTCACTCCAAACAGTGAGTTGGAAGACACCCGTTTCATGATATCCCTTTGTACTGAACCGTTAGTAAAGAAAACTTTAACAAACCCTCTTCTAACGCACATAACTAAGAATAAATATACTATCTTAGATCACATTGACAGTGATAGAGCCACTCTTGATTACCTAAAGGCCTATGCAGAGTTACATCTCACCCATCACATGGTAGATTTGTCTTTAATCCCACATTCATCTTCTTACTTTGGAAATCCCATGGTAGAGCTTCCCCCACAAAAGGAACTCGACATATACATGGTAGAGAATGGAGAAGATATGGAACTACCTCCAGCCCCACCTGAGTTCAAAGAAGGTAATGCTTCTTTGATAGAAGAAACCATTCATATAGACATCAGAATGGAGATATAACCAAGGATATTGAAACTAGGATCTTCATTAACTCTAGAAGAAATAGAAATACACAATCAAATCCTCAAAAAAACCAAAAGTATTTTGCATTCAATTATAAATAAATGTCAAGAATTGCACCATACATTGTGGTACATAACCTCATCACCAAATCAGATGCAAAGCCAATTAAAAAAAAGTCAAGACCAATGAAGCCAAAAGTGGCTCTCATGGTAAAAGAGGAAGTAATAAAACTTCTCCAAGTAGGATTCATCAAACTAGTCAATTATTCACAATGGGTATATAATATTGTCCCTGTTCTAAAAAAGAATGGGAAGATATGCATTTGCATAAATTTTTGGGATATTAACAAAGCTTGTCCCAAGGATGATTTCCCATTACCATCCATTGACGTCATCATTGACGCAACATTTGGATTTGAGATTTTATCTTTAATGGATGGGTTCTTGGGATATAATCAAATCAAAATATCTAAACAAGACCAAGCCAAAACCATGTTTCTAACTCCCTGGGGAACTTATTGTTATGCTATCATGCCATTTGGTCTTAAGAACGCCAATGCTACATATCAGCGGGTAATGATGTACATATTCCATGATCTTATCCATAAAATTGTGGAATCATATATGGATGAATTGTTGGCCAAGGCCAAGAAGTGTTGTGATCACCTAAAGGTGCTTCATATCATCCTCTCATGACTAATTGAGTATGGTGTCACATTAAACCCAGAGAAGTGTGTTTTCGGTGTAACAGGAGGCAAAATTATAGGATACATTATATCTTCATGAGGGATTGATGTCGATTCGGCCAAAATAAGGGTTGTCCTTGAAATGATCCCACCTTCAGATGAGTTTGTAATCAGGTCATTTCTTGGGAAACTTGGTGCAATCCGAAGGTTCATTCAAGATTTAAGCTTTACCATTCATCCAATCAATAATCTACTCAAGAAATATTATAGTATCGATTGGACTGAAGAATACAATGAGGCCTTCAAAGCAGTTAAATGCTTCTTACTATCTCCTCCCAAATTAATGCCACCTAGATCAGATCATCCTTTGATCTTATATTCACGGGCTACGGATGTCTCACTAGCCTACATGTTGGCTCAAGAAGATGATGATAAACAAGAACGTATAGTCTATTTTATTAGCCAAACATTGCTTGATTATGAAACACGTTATACGCAGGCAGAACGAGAATGCCTTGCCATAGTCTTTGCAACCAAGTTCTTAAGACATTACATGTTAAATCAAGAAACAAGGGTCATTGTAAAAATAGACCATTTACGAACTTTCATCACGTAAGGGTCTTTGTCTAAAAAGTCTAGATGCTTTATAACCTTAATGGTTGAATTCAAATTAACTTTTGTAAACCAGAAGTCCGTTAAGGGACAAATCATTGCAGACTAGTTAGTCGACAACCCATTGGATGGAAGCGATCTAGTAGACCTGGATTATCCCGATGAATGCATATATTACATCGAAACCAAACCTCCCATCTCTGAATGTCCTTGGTATACCGATATTATCAATTTTATCATGGTCCATACATACCCAGAGGGTGCTACACCACAACAAATAAGGTAGTTATGCATTATCATAGCTAAATACGTTATTATAGAACAAGTGCTCTATCGTAAAGATTTCGATGGAATGCTTCTAAGGTGTGTTGACACAGAAGAATCCAAGAAGATTCTCTACGAATCATATAGTGGAATATGTGGAGGCCATTTTGGTGGTCATGCCACTGCTCACAAAATACATCGAATGGGCTATTTTTGGCCCACTCTTGAACACAACGCAGTAGATTTTGTATGTAGATGCCATAAATTCCAAGAATTTTCCCACGAGATTTACATGTCGGCACAAGCTCTACTACCAATCGTGACTCCATGGCCCTTTTCTACATGGGGCCTAGTTTTGATAGGGAAATTCTCTCCCTCATCAATAGATGGCCATAACTTCATAATCACGGCCACCAAATATTTTACCAAATGGGTAGAAGCTATGCATCTTACAACTATACCAAGTGCCATGATTGCCAAGTTCATTTTGAACCAGATCATTTATAGGTACGGTGTTCCACAAATCATTATCTCAGATAATGGAACATCCTTTAAGAATGATGAGGTCCATGAGCTATGAAGTAAATTTAAAATAAACCATCAAACGGCCTCCCTGTATTACCCTCAAGCCAATAGGTAGGCTGAAGCAACAAACAAAACATTGAAAGCTATTCTACCCAAAACCATAAAAGAAAACAAACGAGATTGTCATTTAAAGTTATATTCGGCCTTTTAGGCCCACCAAACCTCAATAAGAACACCAATGGGAGAAAATCCTTTCTCATTGGTATTCGGAGCAGAAGCATTTCTTTCACTTGAGGTTGAAATATCCAGTCTCCACATCTCACTACAAGGGATTCTGGATGAGGAAGCTTATAGAGAGGAACTTATCTCCCAAATAGAAAGCCTAGATGATGCCAAGTTAAACACTAAATAGAGGCATAGAGTCTATGCTGACTGGATGTGTTGGCAGTATAACAAAAAGGTCTATAAGTGAGAAATATATGAAGGAGATCTAGTTTTAAGACTAGACATCCAGATCGATAAGAAGACCAGTGAAGGAAGGAAATTCCAGCCCAAATGGTTGGGCCCATACTGAGTCATGAAGGACTATGGAAATGGTGTGTATCTCTTATATACACTGGAAGGAAAGGAATTCAATGAAACTATCAATTGCTTACACCTTAAACAATTTTACGCATAAAGTATCGGCACTATTTGTATAATTATATCTACATTGCATATTCATTTAGATAGGTTCATTTTGTTCACTCATTTCATAAAATTTGGTGATCAAGGGACTTATTCTTAAGCAATTCATTACAAACTTCTGATGGTATTAACAGAAGCATTCAAATCATACTTCTTCATTTTCATAACATCATCAACTGTTTCATAATCATTTCATCAATTAAAGCTAGATATGACAAAGTCTTAATGGTAGCCATACCAGGGCCTGCATGCTTATTCTCACTTTTGTTTCTTCCTAGGATAGGTGTATTTCTTATGGTCTATTCTAGAAGCTTCATGGTGTCACATTTATCTCGTATATATATCTCTTTGGAAATAAGAACATACTGACATTTTGCTCAAATAAATAAATCAAGTAATAGATCAAACAAAAAAAATTATTTTTACAAATTTCCTTGCCCTACCAACCTTTGGTGATGAACTTGTGTCTCTTACTAGTGACGTAGGGAAAGGATGGGAATGCCCTTACTTGCTTATACCTTGTCCATGGTGATAAGCCCATGCTTCTTACTAATAGCATGGGGCAAGGTGTAGGGGGTCCTCTTGACAGTAACGTTGAAGGTCATAAGCAAATAGTTCAAATAAACCTTTGAAATCTTGAGTCAAAAAAAATGAATCAGATGTCCAAAATTCCAAGAGAGTCCAAAACCTTGAAAACCAGATTTTGTCAACCAAGTGGCCTTCTACGGATCTAAGTCTAGATAAACTACAAAGCAAGTCACATTCTAAACTATGGAGTCACTTGAGTAGGGTAGGTTTGTAGCATCCTAATTTGGTTCCACCAACTCTTTGTCTATCTACCATCATTAACATTTCAACACTCCTCATAACTTGTTCCCCTTCTAGCTCTTGGTGGTGAGCCCTCGCATCTTACTAGTTGCGTGGAGTTAGGAATGGGGAAAGTTCATCTACTCATCATATTAATTTATCATCACATTTTGTCAAAACAAATATGAAGTACCAAAAAATTGCTTATAGAAACTAAATTTCAAGATCACATTGTGTCTACATTATCGTACATCATCATCACAAAATATAAAAAGGAAGAAAGCATTTGTATCATTTGTTCTCCATTGCATACATTTTGAAAAGCATATAAAAAGAATAATTCTAATAAGCATCTAGTATACATGTGGAAATGAATCACAAAATCCTAGACACCAAGAGTCTGGTCCAAAAAGAAGTATATATATATATAATCAAGTTTTGTGTACAATGCCATCATGTGCTAGGCATGGTCAAAATGCTCAATGAGCCCGAAAAATACAAAATGATTGTATAAAAAATCTAACAAGAGTCATTACAACAAGAGCCAAGTGGCCTCTCAACCCCTATGAGATCCCTCCCAAAGTGCACGACCACATCTAGGACTCCGGCTATGCTGGCGCTCTGAGTGCACTGAAGGCTCACGGTCTCGAACAGTGGCTGTATCCTCTCTATGAGAGAAGCTCCTCATCAGGTGCTCTGTAGTCCTATACCTTACTAACTTGGTATGGAGGGAAGTCACCATCTTGGCCATGTGCTAGATAGGGGTAAAGACATCACTATGCCTACCAGTTTCTAAAAGCTCCCCCGTATCCACCGACAACTCGGCACAAGTATTCTCCATGGGGAGCATCAGGGTATCAGTACATACCCGGCGAATCAAGTCTTGCCACTCATCAGTAATCTATACAAGCAAAGACGATGACAGATTAGAAATAATCAAAAGATAAAAACAAAAATGAACAAAAGGAGAGATAGCAACTAAGGCAATCATAGCTAAAAACAAATATTAAAAGAAGTGTGATAACTCACTCGAATCTCTAGGCCTCCAAGAGGGATCCCTAGGATCAACACCTGCCACAGATGTTGTTGCTGACTGATGTCCTCCTTTTATATCTGGGGCAACATAGCATCCTACTACGGACTCATCCTCCCCACCTAGGTCCTAAGAGGGCAACTCCTCTGAGACTAGAGTCACCCTCTCCGCACTCTGCTCTACCCTCTTGGCCTGTAAGATCTCCTAAGTGTCATGCCACTCATGATCACTATCCTCCTCTCCACCCAACTCGCTGACCTCCATTTCCTTGGTCTCCTCCTTCATATCTCCCTTGTGAACTCCTCAGACTCAGAGTCTATATCAATAAGGTCGTCACTGCTATGGGTAGGACCGGTGGCAATCTGAAGTAAAGGTGCCTGAGCAGCACCGACTCTCTCTCAGGCACGTACCACCCACCTAGCTGCGATAGGGATGTCAGGAGTAACAACAGTGCAACCATGGCCTCTATGACCTCCCCTTTCCTCCCAAACTGATCTGAACACTGACACCACTAGGGGAAGCATACCAACGTAGGCAAGGCCAAATTGCTGAGGTACTTGATCAAAAGGGTGTGTCTCTACCTTCCCCATCATGTCCACAAGATGCCCTGTAGTAGAGCAGGAGTTAAAAGCGAGGGTCTCCTCACCCCACAACCTTGCCATGGTCTGATAAGGTGTGGCCTTCATATCATCAGTAATCAGGGAAGTAACTGGCTGGTGGGGTGATCTAAGCATCGACATCTTTGTCCATCTAGCTGCCCTCATGGCTCTAGGATCCACCACCTCTACGCCTCTCCCATAGGGGATGATACGCTCATAGACCCAACTCATAACCAAGGTTAGATGGCTCAAAGACTGTCCCTGTAAGCGGACCACTCTATATAGGTCGTGGCAGGTGGTCCCAAGTATATCAACTCCCCAGGCATAAATCCGGCCATGTGCCTCAATCTGTGTAATAATAGGGGACCGGCAATAGAGTAAGGTGTCCCCTCCCTTATCCCCAATCAATCTCAAGGCAAGGATCCCCATAATGGCCTGAAAAATCAAAGGGATAGGCAAGCTAGGAATGGAACCCACCATCACCCTCTTCTTTGAACCAATGGAGACAACTGCGTCTCCCATATATGTAGCCCACTAAGCTATCTGAGCCCGCGACCCCGTTGTCTCAAGTGTAAGACGTCTCCCAATGATCGGGACTCCCAAGATGTGGTATACATCCTCCAGTGTGCTAGTCCACTCACCGCTGACTCCTAGAAATCAGAAGGTGTTCTGATCAGCATCCCAATATGAAAATAGGTCACATATTATGTGACTAGAAGGTGCGACATGAGGAACCCGTGATATATGTAATATGCCAGCCATTTGAAGAGTATCCTACTCAGACTAAGAAAGTGCATCCAACACTGCTAGAAGCCAATCACACTCTCTCTCATGGCTCCTTCTAATGTACTCTTCCTTCTTCTGCAAAACACACAAAAACACATAAAAATGAGTAAGTTAGTATCAAAATTACATTGGAAAACCCATTAAAACATATGAGAATACTAAAAAAGCAAAAATAGGTTCAAAATAATGTTATTTTAACGTTCTACAAAGGACCGCTGCCCTGAGCAGGGTGGCAGTTCCGTAACCGCCGCTTTAAAGGGCAGTAGTCCTGTAACCACTACCCTGCTCAGGGCGGTAGTCGTGTCCCGCATTTTCAAAAAGGTCACGTGCCCTAAAAAATGCTCAAAAACACAAAAAACAACCATTTTGACTAAAATGAGAGCCTACTCATTAGGCGTCCCCCCCTAAGGACACATTTAAAACTAAAAATTTCAAAAATTACCCCCCCATGGTGAAGATTTCATCATTTTTACATTTTAGGTATAAAAATGGTAAATCGAGAAGAACTAACCTGAGATCTCAGGGGTCGATGTTCTACTCATGGAGGCATGATCACTATCTCATCACGAATGCTTTGATTGTAATCCCATCAAAAACCGTCACCGTGGGTCCCAGAGCTCAAAATCAATCAAATCAACTCATGCAAATGAATAGGAAAATGGGCCCATTTTTATATATATACCATTTTGACTCTTCTTGGATGCCCCTCTTCATAGGTTTGGAGTGCCGACGGAGGTAAGTTCTTATCCCCGCATAAATGGTAAGTCCTCACTTCATATTATTTTAGTATTTATTTTTTGGCTTATTTTATCTATCTACACTTGAGTCCTCTTTTCATTTTACAGGTAGCGTGAAATTTTGGATGGCGTCATTTTGACACACAGACGTGTCAGGTATAATTTCTAATTTCCCATTTCAGGACTACCATACTCGAACCCACCATTTTACGCCTCTTCATGGCTAAAACACTTCTCTGAGGGGGAAATATGTATGTACTAAAAATTGTAAGGGTACTACACTGCCAGAACGATGTTACACATGCCCCAATGATGATACAAGTCTCCTCGTAAGGTGTTCAGGATCTAGAAAATCTCTCCAAGTGTATGTTAGCATCCCGCATGCCCTGCTTAGCCTCTTCTTACCATGTTTTACTCTTTTCTACTATTTTCCTTTGCATTTTGGTCTTCAGTGGTGAAACCACTGCCTTACCTGGGTAGTGATCTCGTGACCGCCGCCCAGGAAGGGCAGTGGTCCTGTAACCACCGCCCTGCTCAGGGTAGCGGTCCTTCACGCATTTTTTAGCATGCTTCTTTTAACATGACTCACATAATTTTTCAAATTTTACCAACTTTTTCATCCGTTTTTGCTTATATTTCTGATTTTGGTTCCTTGGAATAGTGTTTCTTCATTGTTTATAGTAAAAAAGTCATAGTTGGAGTTACCTTTGGGTGAATGGGAATTCTATAAATAGTTGGTTTGATTACAAGCAAATGGCCCCTCAAAAATGACCTCTCATCCTCTCATTTCAATAGTTTAGTCTTTCAGTTATTGTTTAGGAATTCAATAGTTTTCATTTATTGCATACATAGTTAGTCTTATCTTGCTATTTGGAAGCCATATGATCTTCTTGTTCTAGTGTTATTACTATTTCATACAATCAATTAAGGTAGGATAGTTTCATTTTTAGTCTGAAGCCATTAGAGTTACAAGTTTTGTTCGTCAAGAAGGATAGTTTGAGGTTCTGGATGTTTTGTGTTACATGACTTGTAATAAATCCCACTAGGAATTACATAAGCCAAGCTCTCTTCTCTTGCACTATCCCTCTCCTACTCGCATTGTATTCAGTCTACATCTAAAACTGCCATTGTTCCAATACCTACTCCTGTTGATGCTAGTATTACACACTTTTTTGGATTCAAGTGAGCATGAAGGAACAAGGAGACCACACTGAGGGGACAAAGCCACACACAATCAGATTCGCCACAGTTCTGAAAAATCAAGGTTCAAGCTATCAAAATTCAAGTTAAAAAATATCAAATAGAGTAGTGAATCATTTCATTTCAATTAATCTCACTTTCGGTATTGCTGGGGAAGCTGTGGTGATTGATAGTTTCTGAGAAACTATGATTCATTCCTTACTTCTGAGGTAAGATCGGTGGTATTTCAAATAGATTAGATCAGTTATTTGGTTATTCAGAATAGATTCACAACTACACAGGCAGGTATCTATACTCGGCTACTTTGTTTGTTTTAAATTTTGTTATTAGCTTAGTTGTCATTTTCTAGATATTAAATAATTGCTCTTTCAATTCTATTAAATAGTTGTTATCTTAACTCTATAAAAAAATCTATCAAAAATACAAAAATAGAGAATTTATATATGCTGTGGATATACTTTACATGATTAGTTTACTTTACTTTTGTTAGATTTATATTGTTTCTTTTGTATGACAATCACGGGACCTAGGGAGCCCAGAGAATATGTATTCGATCCAATCGTGCCTCAGCCCAACCTTGTTCCAACAATAAATGACATAGACCAAAATCTCAGAATTCAGGTCTTCCAAACAACAATAAGCCTACAAGAAATTATCTCACAGTTAAGAGGATTAAATATAGAAGATGACAAAGTGCATATGTTTTGGCCAAACCAGCCAAACTACAGATTGCCCTAAATAATATCTGCATGACTATAGAAGGGCTTGAAAGAGAGCAAAATTTTAGTTGTGATCCTTTCGTCCCATAACTAGATGCTGGAGACATCCTCATTGACATAGACACTGGCTTAAGAATTCAAGTTGCCAGAATGCCTGTAAGGTACTCTGAGAAGATTACGTAGCTTTTAGTTCTAAACATAGAGACCGAAAAGGCACACGACTACTAGATATTAGGGATTGGGGATTAATTCTGCACATGACCATAGGAGGCCCGTAACAACCACAAATATATGGTTATGACCCACAGGTCCCACAACCCAATGGGCCCATAGGTCAATCAGACATTGATGCTTGTTTACGCACATTAGTATTTAGGTCCTCTCCACTTCTGCCAAGTGTTATTGCGAAACTATCCTTACTAGACGTAGCAACTAATCAAGCTAAAGATTTCTGGAATAGACCAGAGAATCACCCATAGGATCCACTATATATCCATCATCCATTTTCATGACCCTGTCGGGAGACATATACAAAGTACCCACATGTTATCTTCCACGTATTCCACAACCTATATATTGGATCACACCAGAGCTCGATATTTATTGGAGCCTTCGAGAAGTCATCCTCACCGAATGATGTATCATGCCACTTTAGGTTAGGAGGGCCTTCTTTACCTTAGATTCATATATTCCATTAGTGCGTGTCGAAGACATAAGATTTCCTAACTAGTTTGTCTGCACCCCACGTATATTCCATCCCCACCGGCTGTCTCGGCACGATCTCGGGAGGTCGGGTGTGAGGAAGAGTTACTTGTAGATTCCCATGCTTGCTTGTCACTTTTCCATCATACAGGAACATTTGTTGAGCTTCCAGAATCACCGTTGATTATGAAAAATCACATGCTATTAGGGTAAAATGCCAATGATTATGGTGAATCATTGATGAATAGTATGAGTTTCATTTTGAGGTTGTAACTTGATGATATGTTTTATTAAATGGTATTCTAATAAAAAAAATTGTTTTTTGAATGCATGCAAGAGATAAATTGACTATACGAGATAGGATTCCGATGATTTTAGATGATGTACAAGCATCTTTATTAGAATATTATTGGGCTCACTTAGAGGATGCATGTCTAGGAGTGATGAATCATTACAGGTGTATCCATAGAAAATGGGGTTTTTGGCTCATGGTAATGGAGATATAGGACCCTGTCACATGTAAGTTTTGATTACCGATGGGTAATATGACCAACACCCTAGAGGAAATACACAAGATTTTGAGGTTGCCTATTTAGGGGGAGGGGATTTTTATGATTGATGGGATAGAGAGATTTGAGGTAATGAGGATATTATATGTTGATGAGGCAGCTAGAGTAGAGTTATCTTCACGTAGATTTTCATATGAGGCACTGTACAATCCTGAGATAGAGGGTCATGCACTGATGGACCTGATGATTATCATGATTAATTACGATTCTTTTCCTAGCCCTGCTGGGGGTTAGTTTTCATGGATGATGATAGGGTTTTTGGTTGATATGATGGATCAGAGGAATATTTTCACATGGGACCCTTCCTTACTTAATCAGACTTATAGGGATTTTTTTTCATGGAGGATAGGAAAGAGGTTTGGGATTGATGTGGGTTTCTTACTACAGTGTTGGTAATATGAGCACATTGCAGTGGCTTGGCTAGCTTACCATGGGGAGGCCTGACAATTTTGGATGATATAACTAGATCTATCTGATAGAGGTAATATAGGGGAGAGGTAGGAACAATACAAGGGGAGGATTATTATTGATATATCCTTGCTAGATTTTAGGGTGGTGATGTTATATGGAGACCATAAACTAGGTTTCTAATGTGGCAGGGTGAGGAAGGTGAGCTCATAGCAACCCAATAGGACATGTGGGTATAGAGAAGATGACTGAGGGAGTGAGAGTTGATCATATTTGGTCATATCAGGTGACAATTTTGATTGATTTAGGATGTTCCCGAGGTGGATACTACCTATAGGCGTGATGATGGAGACATGGATACATCGTTTCCATCTATCACATTGATTCATACCATCAATAGTAAAGAGGGGTGATAGGGGTGGATGATTAGGGTGTGTTCATGATAGTGGATGATGCTAAGGTTACATAGGTGTATGATTCATGGTATTATGCTCAATTTTCCATGGTTGAGAGGAGGGTATGGGCCCATGTGGAGGTGACTCCTCAAGTGGTAGATGACAAGGGTAAGGGTAGAGGAGGCAAGGATGCTAGTTAATGATGAAAGGGAAACACTGGAGTCTATAGTGGAGTGATTAGAGGCCAAGAAGGCCATGTTATTGGATAAGTAGATGACCCTGAATGATGAGAGGGATGCCTTGGTGGGTAAGTGAGATGGATTGAGTAAATAATTAGCCAGTGTACATGTGGAGCTAACAAAAGCCATAGTTGATAGGGACATTTGTTTCACCAGATTTTTGATGGATTAATGAAACAAATTGAGGGTGATATGCCAAGGAGGAATACTTGTTTGTGGTTTTGATTGAAGGTTGTACACACGTTCTGATTTCCTGATCCAATGTTGATTATGAGAGCTCCCTTTTGGCTAGGAGGGACTACCTATAAAATACAAACCAATACCACCAGATAGAATTAAATAAAACAAAAAAATGAATGCCTAGTAGAAGCTACATCTGGGAAGCATGATGTTCCCTAAATAGGTTGTCAATCCACTTTTATATAATGGTATTAATGCCATCTAAAATAAACATGAACTAACAATATTATTGGAATTGAAATGATTTAGGTATCTTGTACAAAACAAATAAGAAAGGTTAGATAGAAGGTGATTGAGGTCAAAATAGGTCAGATGATGAGTTGGTATTGGGTTACAGGTTAGGTACAAGATCTGGGTAAGATTTGGTAAAGATTAGGAGTGATTCTAGGCTATTAGGAAATGGGTATGAGCTCATTGGTCTGTGGTATGTTTCCAGACACCGTAACCGACACTGGCTATGTGATCGATGCCGATTTAGTAGGATGACACTGGCTATGGTGTCAGTAGGGGCATTTAGAAAAAATCTCTTAGAAATGGTCTTCAAACTCTTTGTGATTACACAAAGACTATAAATGGTAGGGATGATGTCGTGAAATGGTCTAAAATGTTAAGAGATGATTAGAATAGGGGAAATATAGGTGGAAGGTCTGGGTATGGTAGGGTTATAAGTTGGTGGGAGGAAGGGTGTATATGGATGTGAAGAAAGATAAATTACTGAGATGAATAATAAATCTTCCTAAAAGAAAATAGAGATAAATGAAGAGATATTAGGTACTTACTGAAGAATGGGTCTAAAGAGTGCAGGTGATGAGGACGGTGATGGCGGAGATCCAGAGAGAATATAATTTGCGTTCGAGTCATGAAATTTTTAACATCTATGCTTCTATTATTGAATTCGTGATAGTGAAGAAGATGATGGATGCCAATGGTTGTTGGTAGTGTTCCCATGTGTTTTCCTTTCCCTGAGTGCTTCAAAAAATCTGAGTGCTCCAAGTCTCTATTCGTATGAGATCCTGAATTGAATGACCAACCTCAGTAAAGGATTTTGGAAATGTTAACTGGTGATGGTTAGGGGACCGATGTTGGTTGAGATATAACTGACATCGGTTAAGGCAAGAATATCTAGGATAGCAAAAAATAGCCTGATTGTTGCTATTTTAGCATGGTCTTCAATCTTTTTTTGAGTCTTTGAGTGATAGATCAGGGAAGAATGAGTAATATTCCTGTTATGCTTGTTAATAGGAGTTAAGTATAGGTTTAGACTAATTCCTAGTTAGTTAGGATAGGCTTATACTTGGTCTTAGGCCATTAATGGGGTTCATGGAGTGAGGTGGCTCGGTTAGGTGGTGAAGTGAGGACGTAAATTAAATTAATTAATTCAATCAATCATGTGCACTATGGGATATCAATAGGTAAGGTATGGTTAATTTAATTAACAAGGTTATAAGGGTAGTATGACCTAATTTTGGTGTCTATATTTTGTCCCTTTTTATTGCGTAGATTATATTAATAAGTGACACTAACAAAAACAGGTAGTGATTTCCCCATGTATGGGTGAGAGAGGGGTTTTCCCAAGTGTTAATGGAGGTGATCCCCCTCAAACTAGGAACTGATGAGGTGTTAGACAAAGTTAGTGAGTGGCTTGATGAATGTGTAGTTGGTTAAAGTTAGGGTAGGTGGGGAAGGGTATAGATACTTTGGGTAAAGGGTAATGGCCAAATCAGGTAATAAGTAATCAGCTAGGGTCAAATTGGGTAATGAGCAATAGCAATTGAATGCACACACACATATAAAATTCAACAAGGTACCAGGTTGAAGAGCTTGTAAAATATACATCATCCAAGGTCGTTAGGTTTATCTTGGCATGGGTGAAATGATTATGGTATGCAGGTTATAGGATATGGTCTGGAAACACAATGTAGGTTAGGTGTAAGAACGTTTAGGTATGATCCGGTACACCATGGGTTTGGTCCGGATAAACTACACGATAATAGGAAAGGTATGGTTGCTAGGCTAAAACAAAAAAGGTAAAAAGATCGCAAGGTATAGCGAGAACACAAGTTCAATGGTCACAAAAATTAGGTCAGGTTCAGGTAAATAGGTCGTGGCATGGGTAAGGCCAAGGTATAGGTAAAATAATAAATCCCTAAATGTAATTAAGGAATTGTATGGGTAGTTGAGGCTTGCTGGTAGGGTCTATGAAGTGTTGGTAATGCAAAAAGTTATGGGACACTAATGAGGTTAGGTCAAAATAGAAAAAAATGGAAGAAATGGTACTGGCGGATGGCCAATGTTAGTTATAAGGCAACCGACATCAGTTTTGTATGATTGAAGTCGCTCATGTCGGGTTAGGGTTATAAAGTTGAAATTACCATATTTTACAGAATCATTATTGTTGTTAACTTTGAGAAAATGACAGAGCTGAGTGACTCGTGCATTTTTTGGGGAGGAAAAAGACAAGGTATTAGACCAGGCTGAGGTGGAGGTGACTAAGTGTTGAGAGGAGACAGGTAGATGTTTCCACTAGCACAATTGGTGTGATTGGTGGAGAGGTTCAAGGTATATTTAGGTATGATAGAGGTGAGATAGGGGTCGTGTGGACCACTGATACAATGCCCAGATGTGCCACCATATAGATGCCATCAAGATGAGGTAGGATTCATTTTATATCTTTTTATTTGCTCCAATTATGTTGTACAATGAATAAATTTAGGGTGGGTATGTCAATTTTGAAATGTGGGTAAAAAAATAGATGAAATCTATGATAATGAGGTTAAATATAGGCTAAGTAGGGGGAGGAAGAAATGTGTGGTGTAAGTGGTTAATATTAAGTAGGATTGTAGGTGTTTTTGGTTAATTTTTAAGAAATAAATGAGGGGGTTTCAGTTTTGGGGGTTGCGACAGATACCGATGTTAGTCAAGGTTTGGATGATTTCAGTCATCTGTAGCTGACATTAGTCAAGAATAAGGTGACCAACACTGGTTAATTAGAACCAATGTCATTCAAGGAGAACCAGTGATGGTCCATTAGACTAGCACTATTTTGGGTTTTAAAATTTTACTTTAACAACCACAGTTAGGGGATAGCAAGTCCTTCCTCTTTAATGGGAGAGGTTCCCTTATTGAAAGTAAGAAGTGAAACTTATATACAAATGTACAAATTTCAAAGTGTGGATTCCTGATACCTTGAAATGTTTCATGCCCGAAATATCATCAATACAAAATAATAGAAGAACTAAGGAGATGAGAGAGGAATAACATAACAATACTTTCAGGAAATATAGATAGCAAAGTATAACCTTATACACATTGAGCAAGGTAGATGCAAAACAGAATCATTCACTTTCATAATAGATATAATTCCATAAACAAAAAGTTCCAGAAATCATATAAACAAGAACACAAAGTTTCTTAGCATGCAAATATGGATGATTCACAAATTCAAACAAGGAAAGAAGGAATTGCAGAGGAAGAAAGGGAAAAAACTTCTGTATTGATTACTTTCAAATCTATTACAATTTCAAGAATGCTAGGATCCAACCCTAAATAATGGCTTAGAGAAGCCATTAAATAATCCTAAAAAATGGTTACATTCGGTTTCTTAGTTCTTGCAAAAGCATTAATGGCGGAAGAGACAATGCTCTATAATGCAGCCATTAAAATTTCTTTGTAACTTCATTTATGGGACGTCTAAGTGGAAAATATCTAAATTGAAACATGCCTGAGGAAAACTTTTATATTTTATGCCTTTGAGAGAAATGGCACTTCATAACATTTCGGCCCACCCATCTACTTTTGATACTGGCTTTACATGTGGATTTACTTGAGTGGGGATGAATTCACGACTCATTATTATTATTTTAACTCTTTTCAACAATAATCTCAAAAACTTAAAGTTTTCCACCAATCCGCCTCTCTGCTTTGACTTTTAAATGTGGGCTCAAGACACCAACGGAGTCATGGATCATTTTGTAACTTTTAAATCTCTGTTTGGAAAAAAAACCAAAATTCCCAAATTGCTCCAATGGTCCGCCTGCGTGCTTTGAATTTTGATGTGGGCTCAACATTTGACTTTATCCCTTAACACGAGTGGGGTTGCACTTCACTTTATAAATTTACGCCCTTTCAGAAACAAAGGTAAAATTCCTAAAGTTTTCTGACAACCCGCCTCTCCACTTTTGACTTAAAAATGGTCACGTGTCCCTTTACGGGCCTTAGGCATTCTTTTTACATTTTACGCCTTTCACCATAATGCCTCAAAACAAAAAAATGACCCGCCTTTCCACCTTTGACCTTTCAAAGCATCAAAACACAAAAAAGGGCCTACCTTTCTGCCACCACTTGTTTCAGCCAATGAGGATCCTTCGGGGCTATGGGGCTAATTTGACACTTTTGCAAATAATAACAAAAGTGACAAGTTCAAAAGATAAACCCACCATGCCACATCCAATCAGAGATGTCCACATACCTGTGGACGTCAGAAAAATAATTTGATGAGAAGATGACTGTAGAAAAATGCAGAGAAGGGGAAAAATGCCACCATTTACACCCGAATCAAATATTTTTCCTGTGGAAAGATAAATGTAAGGAACACAAGGCTCAACATGGTCCACAACCATAGAAAAATATTGATAAATTCCACACATCTATGAAAGGAGATATACAAATGTTTCAAAACACATAGACTAAGGAATTTTAAATGGAACTAGCGGGATTAAAAACTAAGTACCAACACTTGGGACCTAGAGATTCATTTTTTACAAGAGGGGAATTTTAGGGTGACAACAATTGGTTCTTTCTAGGGATGACTTGACAGAGGGATGAGGTAATATCAAGAACTGTAGAAAAAATCTAGGAAAGAAGACTAGTGCTTATCCATTGGGAAAATAGAGTCAAAGAGAAAACCAATACAAAAGACAACACACACACAAAAGGAAAAGGAACAAACCAAAAACAAAACACAAAAAAGGGCCAAAAAAAACCAAAACACTATACACAATATACAGAAGGACTGCCTAATCACATAGGACTTGAACAACTTCAAATATTTCCCACTATAAGGAAGTGGGAGAGAAGATCCATCCATATAATCCAAGTAGAAATAATTTTCTCCAACAAAGTGTCTAATTTTGAAAGGGCCAAGCCAAAGAGAATCAAACTTACCATGGCTTCCTCAAGGTTCATGTCTTTTGTCCCACATAGAACACTGTCTCCCACTTGAAAATATCTAGGTCTAGCCTTCTTGTCAAAATAATCCTTCACCTTCAGTTGATGACCTGAGATTCTATCAAAAACTTACAACCTGTCTTCATCTAGCTTCTAGAGATACATGATCCTCTTGTCTAAGGAACGGATAAAGCTTGAATCTTCAATAGCCTTCATTAAGTGCAAGACTAGTAATTCCACTGTTACTGGTAGCTAAGATTTAACACCATACACCACCTGGAATGGAGACATCCCAATTACTCTTTTGGGTGTAATCCTATTTTCCCAAAGGGCATCATAAAGTTTCTTGTGCCAATTCCTCTGAGAGTCATTGAAAATCTTCCGAACAATGATTACCAAATTCATATTTGTTGATTCTGCTTGTCCATTCCCTTGGGGTAGTATTTTGAAGAATGAGCAAGGGAGATTCCATAACCATAGTAGAAATCCATCATCTCAGAAGAATAAAATTTTGAAGCATTATCAGTCACAATCTTGTTTGGTAACCCAAACCTTATCAAGATTTTCTATTTGATGAAATTACACACCACCTTAGAAGTGTTGGTACCCAAACTTAATCTCCTTCACAATTCAAGTAGCATCATGGATCTCACAAGACACTCAAGGGTAGATAAATGATTTGTGTGTCATTTGTAGCTGGGGATCACATCTATCTGACTTGTTAGCACTCAATATTTAAAGGAGTGGGTAGCACCTCAAAATGATTTTGATCTAATCCTCACTATTCTAGGTTGTTCCTTTCAACCAAGGTAAGAGAACGTATATTGCAGCCTTTGTTTGATGAAGGATGTGGATATACCTTTGTGATTTACACATTGTATGGAGATGGCATTGGGAAAACATGATCAATTATCCATTATTCAAACTAAAAAGAGTTGTCACTACTAACTGATCTACACTAGCTCCAAGAGAAGATGTGGAAGAAGGAGATGCTTTGGATTTGGATGAATCTCTCCTTATCTTGTCATACATGATCAAATCATCTTCAACACTAATAAAAAATATCTTATCAACATCCAAGGTGGCAAGATTGGCTCTCCTAAGTGCATAGCTCACTTCAGGAAATTGGAAATTAAGGAAGAAATATCTCTGAATCTGATCCACAGGGTGTGTGTTTAGTGGAATCTTGTTAACCAGCCTGTTGAATTTGGCCACAAATTCCCTGATGGGCTCATGTGACTCTTTCTTGGTTTGAGAAATTTGGACCAAGAGGGCAGGCACATCCTCAACATGTTTGAAATGTTGATCAAACTGGGTTGTCATGGTGTCCCAATTAGTGATAGATCCAGTAGGGAGATGATAAAACAAGTCAACAACATTATCTTGTAATGTCTCCATAAAAATTCTAATAGAGATATCCTCATGTTCATCCCCAAGAACACCACAAGCAATAATTAAGGCTGCAATATGTTCATCTACATGAACCTTCCCATTACCTCTGAATTTAGGGATTTTATTTCTATTACCTCTAGGAAATTCATGCAATGGATGGGGAAGAGCAAGATGCCTAACCCTTTGTCCCCAAGGCAGATGAATTTACATCCTTGGAAATATTTTTTGGAGAGGGACTGAAACACCAGCAAGCATAAAAGAATGCAAAGTAGGAATAATTTGATCTTGAGAGATGCCACTCCTAGAAGTTTTGTCTCTAGTAGGAGGAGTGCTCTAGATCTTGTTCCTCTTCTTTTTCTTCATGAAGAAGGGAGGGAGAAACCTTGACAATCTAAAAGTTGGAAATGAGGGTCTTCTTCCCCAAGGGTTCTTCTACCTAGAGTGCATCTTACAGTCATCAGATCAAATATGATCAAGAATTTTTTATTAAAACTTGGAATCCATTTGCAATGAATTCCCCTGTAGAGTCGCCAAAAAACTATTGGGTTTTAGAATGAAACATGGATTGAAACCACAGTCAGGGGACAAAAATTCCCTCCTCTTTAATGGGAGAGGTTCCCTTATTGCAAGTAGGAAAAAAAAATGTACATGTATACAACTCTCAATGTTATGACCCTGATATTCTGGAATGTTTTCATACTTAAAAGATTATCAATCATAAGGAATGGAAGAATATACAGATGGGAGAAGGAAGAAAAAAACAATGCTTTTGGGAAATATAGATAGTAGAGGATCTCCCTACTCACATTGAACCAAGAAACTATAGAAAGGATCAATTATTTCACCACATACACAAATTTATAGACATGAAGTTCTAAAGATTCACACAAACAAGAACACAAATTTTATATTGAATGCAAACTAAAATATCCATTGAATCGTGCAAGGAGAGAGAAAGGTACAACAAAGGAAAATAAGAAAGAAAGAACTTCTGTATTGAATTACTTCAGAATTTAAAACTTTCCCAAAAAAACTAGAATCCCCTTTTCTCATGGCCAAAGCCATATATTTATAACAATTTTTTTACATCCATAATTTTTCCCCAAGAAAATAATATCCGAAAGGGATAATGTTTATTACAGATCCTCTTTTGAAAAGTGACATGAAATAAACACTCATGAAAATAGGATGTTCCAAAAGGTGATTATCTCATCATTTTGAGCATGATTATTTTAGCAAGGGACATCTCATGATTTTCTCCTTCACATGGTTATGCCATTTTTACCTTTTAACCACTTTCATAGCACTCAAGTGCTTATTGATAAGTTTTATCCCATTTTATCATGTATACCTGATAAAATCCATTTTCTATGATTAAAATTTACATCCCTTCAAACTTATCAATTCATATTCAAAACCAACTAGAAATGCATCTCATGGAGAAACAACAAGGAATATAGAGAAAAAAATGAGGAATGAGCCATTTTTCATGTTTTGCATAGCTCTAGTTTGTTAATGGTGATAAAAACTAGAAGAGGACATTTTACTATCATTTCCCCCTTTTACCTTCAAATTTGGTCCCTACATGTGGTGATATCTAAGCAAGGACGACCCTTGGGAGAAATTTTGCATTTCCTGACATTTGGGAGAAAAAGCACATTTTCTCAATTTGCTCCACCCACTCGCAAATCATAGCCCACTATTATGTAACACCATTGTTTTTAAGGCCAAAGGGCCTGACGTGATAGAAAAAGGTTCCCCAAGGAGTGATGAATGTGTTTTTATGTTGATCTTCCTAATTGGGTAATATTTGGTTATAACCCGAGAAACCATCCATGAGTGATAACATCTCATGGCCCACTGTAAGATCAACTAGTTGGTCACTACTAGGTAGAGGAAAGTCATTTTTTAAGTAAGCTAAATTAAGGTTGCAGAAATCCATGCATATGTGGAGTCCTCTTATTGATTTTGTGACAAGAATGATGTTAGAGATCTATTGGGGATAATCAATGGGTAGGATGAAGGAGACCAAGAGAAGGCACTGAAGTTCTTCTTTGACAATAAGGGAAATACGAGGATACATTTTTCACAGCTTCTGTTTTATGGGTTTGGCTTCAGGAACAGCTGTGATATTTTGGACCACAATGTTTGGATAAATACTGGGCATATCAGCATAGGACCAAGAAAAAGTGTTTCTATAATCTCAGAGGAAATAAGTGAAAGCTTCATGTTCATCAACATCTAAAGATTGACCAATCTTTAGAATGTGTTGGTCATCCTAAGTGTTAATATTGATTTTAATGGTTGACTCATTTGACATGGTTTGTGTCTTAAAAGGAAATGACCAGTGAATATAAGAATATTATGCACCAAGGTAGGTGAGGATAGACTCACCGTCGCGACATTGAATGATGTTAGTGGATGGCGTATCATCATTGATCATGTCAGGATACAGGAAGGGAAGGAAGAGGGAGCCTCACCATCACATTGATAATTCAGAGGTCCCACGGAAATGGTGTTCATGAATTTTTTTTAGGAGGAATAGATTCAGGATGTATAGACTCCGTGGTTGAAGGTGGTGACATTGGTGAAGGGGGTGGAGAAGGTTTTAATTCCTCGATGAGGTCAATGTAGGCTTTCTTAGAAGATGGCTTGAAAAATCCAATACCACTGTGTTCTTTGTGTTTACATGTGGTACATGGGATGATAGTATGACAGCCCTGTTTATAGAACCCAAAGCCAAAGCCTTTCCATGAACAATGGTGAAGGAAAGTGTGGGAAAAGTTGCATTTGGTGAGATATTAGACGTCAGATAAAAATGGTCACATTTGGGAAGGGGGCTTGGGTGAATAGGTGGAAGTGTTAAGTCCCTTGTACATTAAGTTGGTACGAAGGTGGGGAGGATCGTAAGGGAATACCTTGCCTATGTGATGGTCATAACGAGGATGTTGGTGTAGGTTACCATAATCATGTGGAGTAAGGTATGTGTTTAAATTGTATAAGTGGTATTCCCCTAGAGTGAGGTGTTGAAAAATACCTTCTAAGGGAATGTTAGTGGATATGTGTATAGCCAGAATAGATGAATTACTAGGTGATTGGGAAGAAGAAGGATTATTTGGTTGGGAACTAGATGGGTTAGAGGATGGGTTAGCTACAGATGTCACGGTAGCAATGGGAATAGAAGAGGTAGGCATGGGTGAGGTATCAGAAACATCTGGGGACAGGGATATGGGTGAAGAAGACGTGGCAGAAGTGATAGATTCCTTAATTGCTATGAAGACATAATTAGGTCGGTACAACATGTTACAAGTTTTAAATTGTGAAGGGTCAGCTTGGATGGTATAGTTATGTCCTTCATGTTCAAATTTTACACAACGATGTAAATTTGAAGGAACACAACCCATGACACAGATTCAAGGTCAGCCAAGCAACAGGTTATACTAGAATTCCCCTTCTAAAACATAGAATAATTTGGCATAGTACGGGGCCACACATGAATGTGAAGAATAATGGTGCTAAGGGTGGAAGTGATGGTGTCATTAAAGTAGCGCAACATAACTAGGTTATTATGTTTGAAATTTGAAGGGATGCACATTTGATTGTATGCGTGGGAGGAGATGATGTTGATGCTAGAACTCCCATCGATCATAACATGTCAAACAAAAATATTATTGATATAAACAGAGTTGAAAATAGCGGGATCAGGGTCATATAATTGGAGAGGTATGATCTCCTCATTAGAAAATATGAGGGTGGGAACTTGATGAGTGGGAGTGAGGGTAGAAGAAGGATATGTTTTGGTAAGAGAGGCCACATGGTGAGGTAGTAGAAACATCTGGGGACGGGGATATGGGTGAAGGAGAAGTGGCAGAAGTGATAGATTCCTTAATTGGTATGAGGACATCATTAGGTCGGTACAACATGTTACAAGTTTTAAATTGTGAAGGGTCAGCTTGGATGGTATAGTTATGTCCTTCATGTTCAAATTTTACACAACGATGTAAATTTGGAGGAACACAACCCATGACATAGATTCAAGGTCGTCCAAGCAACAGGTTATACTGGAATTCCCCTTCTGAAACATAGAATAATTTTGGCATAGTACAGGGCCGCACATGAATGTGAAGAGTTATGGTGCCAAGGCTGGAAGTGATGGTGTCATTAAAGTAGCACAGCATAACCAGGTTATTATGTTTGAAATTTTAAGGGATGCACATTTGATTGTATGCATGGGAGGAGATGATGTTGATGATGGAACTCCCATTGATCATAACGTGTCAAACAAAAATATTATTGATATAAAAAAAGATGAAAAGAGTGGGATCAGGGTCATCTGATTGGAGAGGTATGATCTCCTCATTAAAAAAGATGAGGGCGGACACTTGATGAGTGGGAGTGAGGGTAGAAGAAGGATATGTTTTGTTAAGAGAGGCCACGTGGTGAGGGGTGATAATGGAGGCTACTGGTGTGGGGTCGTTAGGTAAAACCTTGATGGATTTTAAAACCTCCATGAGGGCTTACCGATGAGATTCAGAGGTTTAAATGAGATTGTACAAAGACATTTTTATAGGGGAATGGTGTAATTTTTTTATCATTGTATGATGGGTGACCCCATCAAAATAGGGTATGTGGGTCCTCAAATGGTGATTTTGGGTGCAAGTGTAGAAGGTATGTTAGGCACAAGATTAACAGATGGTCTGGCTGATTTTTCTTTTTCTTTTTATTTTTGGGTGCAATTGGCAACTTAGATCATGTTAATAAATGGAAGAGAGGTGGGTGGAGAAGGTATATCATGAGTAGTATAATGACATGATGGAAAAAATCCTAATCTAGGGTAAGAACCTTACAAAATTATTAGGGCACACTAGCATTTAGGTAGATGTTTTGCCAACTCTCTAATACCTCAAATGTTGGAGGTGGATAAAAAGGTTGTGGAGGTGGAGATGTGGGCGTATGAATAGGTAGTGGATGAGGATGTGTGGTGATTGGTGAAGGTGTAATAGATTCCTCATCTAGAAGATCATCTTTGTTTAAATTTTCTTCAGGAGGGCGTAGTTGGTGTTTCGTATAGAATTTGGTTCCGAAATAGAGTTGCTTCTATCCTTTCATTCTCTTGAGAAACAGATAAGGGTTAGGGCTATGAGGAATACTTGTTGAGTGTTGGGAAGGTGTGCACGTACCATAGAGGGATCAGATCGATTGTGAAGAACTCCTTTTTTTCTAGGAAGGACTACCTATAAGTAAGAATACAAGACCACCAGATATTAGTTAGACAATAAGTGAGGGAACTACCTTAGGCCCAGGAAATATGAGACTTCCTTTCGAAGGTGGTCAGTTTCCCTTTTAATATGAATTAAAGCAAAATGATAACAAAGAACTATAAGATACTACTTACTGGTTCCTGATGAAGATACAGGTCCAAGGAATGTGGTGGCGGCAGTACGGCTTAGTTGGGATGATATGATATTGGAAAGCAAGCCGATGAAGCTATCCTCAGTCTTTTCTAATGATTGAACGAGTGTGACAGCGATCTAGTTGTTCAGTTATAGTCTTGGGCTTGATCCTCTTCTCTGCAACCTCTTCTCTTTTTCCTCTTCTCTTTCTTCTTACCCAAATGAATTATGGATCCTTTCTTTTTGGTTGGGGAGGTCATTAACAGGGAACCAATGGCAATTAAGTAACCGACGGCGGTTGAGTAAGAACTGATGTCAGTTAGGTCAAAGTGGCTATTTTTAGTAAAATAGCCAACTTTCCCTCCTTTTCTCCCGAGGGATCAGTTGTGGGCTTGGTCAAGTCATTATTAGGCTCGTTTTGGTGCAGGTGAGGGGTGATGAATCATGGGTGTGAGTCTGGACCAAGTCATAGGTCTTAATTAGGTTGGTTTAGGGTTAGGGCTAGGTCATGGTGAGGTCGTGAGGTGAGGTGGCAGGATTGGAGATGTGGATTTATTAATTATAAGGTAATTAATAAATAATTAAGTGTGCAAGGTTTAGGTGGTGAGGTAGGGTTAGGTTGTGGGACAAAATGCAAGGTACATGGCATCGTAAGACCCAAATTTGGTGTCTACATTTGCCCCTTGTTGTTGTGTAGCTTTCCTTGTAATGCTGCACTGAAAATAATAAGAAGTGGTTGCCCCAGTTAAGGGTATAGGTAATCCCCCTTAAATCTATCACAAATTGAGGCGACGTGAAATCGGGGATAGGGTTGATAAAGGGTGAATGATGATGGTAAGAAGGTGGGGTAAGTTCAAGGAAGTAGATGCACATTTAAATGCATTAGTGTGACCAGGGTACACGATTTGAAGAGAAAATAAGTAATTCATAGGCAAAGGTCGATAGTTTATCCAAACAAGGTTGATATAATCCTGGTATCCAAGGCATAGGAAGTAGCTCCAGGGGATATAACGGGTAAGGTACCAGAACATTTAGGCATGTTCAGTAGTACCAAATGGTTGGTTTGGTTGAAATAAACGTCACGGTCTTGGTCTAGGCAAAGATGGTCGGTGGAACAAGTCAAGTATCCTAGTCGTGCTAAAACACGAATAGGTGAGCTCGATTGAACAAACAGGTAAATGATGGGTGGAGAGAATTTTTTATTTGCGGGCCTCGATTGAGGTACTTAATTGGTGTAGTCGTGGGTTAGGCCGATTGGTTGGTTGTGGCCTTAGGTCGGGCCAAGTGATTGGGTGTGGCCTTGGGTCGGGCCGGTTGGTTTGTTGCGGCCTTGGGTCGGGCCAAGTGATTGGTTACGGCCTTGGGTCGGGCCAGTTGGTTTGTTGCGGCCTTGGGTCGGGCTGATTTGGTTTGTTGCAGCCTTAGGTTGGGCCAATTGGTTTGTTACAGCCTTGGGTTGGGCCGATTGGTTTGTTGCGGCCTTGGGTCGGGCCAATTGGTTTTTTGTGGCCTTGGGTCGGGCCAAGTGATTGGTTGCAGCCTTGGGTCAGTCCGGTTGGTTTGTTGCGGCCTTGGGTCGATTTGATTGGTTTGTTGCAGCCTTAGGTCAGGCCAAGTGATTGGTTGTGGCCTTGGGTCAGGCTGGTTGGTTTGTTGTGGCCTTGGGTCAGGCCCATTGGTTTGTTGTAGCCTTGGGTTGGGCCCATGAATTCAACATAAGGCTATTTAGCAAAGCCGAGGGTAGGTGATGTGATGAGAAATGGAAATTGGTGGATAAGGGTAGGAATTAGGAAAAACTAGGCATGTAACTGATATCGGTTAGTTATGACCAGTATCGGTTAGAAGACCGATATCGGTGTTTTAGGGCGTACTCTAACCGATATCGGTTATAGGTCAAAACCTATAAAAATAAAAATACGGCGTGTCATTTTCACATTGTCAATTTGAGTTCTAACCTTTTTCTTATCTGAGTTTTGAAATGATTTTGTTGAGTTTGTGGGTTGAGTTAGCACTAGTTGAGTGGAGGAGTTAGTTATTGGTAGGCCCCAGCGATCAAGAGGCAGAGTTTGATTGGTTGAGGACCCTGCTGAGGAGATTTGGAGCCATGGCATAGATTGGAGGAGTAGGAGGTGCTGGAGGAGCTAGACCACCACCACCTATCCCACCACGATGACGTGTAGTCATACTGGTAGGCTCAAAATCCCTATTTGTGTGAAGTTGATGAATTTAGCTAGGATGTGGGTTTTGGGGTAGGAATCTAAAATGTGATAAAATAATGAATAATGAAGGTAAATTGTAAAATGGAGTGGGTAGATATGTTAGGTAAGTCAACACGGCAGGGTGGGTAAGTTTTTAGGTAATTGGGCTGGGTAGATAGGTTAAAAAAAGAAAAAATGGGATTTGTGGGCCGTTTTCGATCCGGCCCTGAAATCCCATGTGACCGATGTCAGTCACTAAGTGACCAGCATCAGTCACGACTATAGAATAGTGGTTTGTGAGACTGGCATCGGTCATGTGTCGATCGACGGTGGTCATGGGTGACCGGTACCGGTCACCATGGGTAGGAGGTAAGGCTGTGAAAGTAGGTGTATTGATTTGTTGTAGGCAGGTAAGATAGAGTTTTGGGGTGAAGGGCGAGAAGGTAGAGGGTTAAGGTAGTTGTGTTGTAAAGGCTAGACCTGATGGAGTAGCTTATTTTTGTAGGCACGCCAGTAGCTGACGATGCGGGATCAGATGCCACCTCTACTGGGGCGGATGCAGCCACATGTGACTGCAGCGCAGTGGGAAGTCATGCGGGAGGTTGGACTTGGCGGAGTCCAGAGATATAGGGCTACAGATAGGGACCACAACCTGATGGTTTCCCTCATCGAGAGATGGGATCCAGTAACCAGTGTCTTCCATCTCCTGACTGGAATGATGACAGTCACACTAGAGGATGTGTATCGCATCTTGAGATTGTCGATCATAGGGGAGGCGGTGTTCCAGGTGGATGCTAAGATAGTGATGAATAGCATCCTGTAGGTATTCAAGGATCTAGCCCTATTGATTACATATCATAGCGCAAGCATCTGCTACGGTGTTATGTATCGTGCGCATTGACAAGAGACATGGCTTACTGTGCTGATGATGATTGGTATCACCTGCTTCGCCCTCTCGGACTCAGAGGGAGGTCACTTCCCATGGGCTCTAATGGGAGTATTGCATGAGATGGTGGAGGAGCACACCTGCTATGCATGGGCACTGGTGTATTTGGTGCAGCTATACAAAAAGCTCTGGGGCTATCGCCGTATGAGGCGATTCGGGATATGCTCGACATTCTTGCTACACTGTCGGGCCTATGAGCATATCATGTGTTTATGACCTGTAGGGCTGCCCCAGTAGCCATGGCCACAGGAAGTGTATAGGTATGGGTTTCAGAGGTGGTTGGGGGTAGTGGGCTAGCCACGAGCGGTTATTGTAGGGTGAGATGTGGCATACTATAGACATATGTTAAAGGGCCTGACCACACTAGATATTGTATGGAGGCCATACAGAGGCCATCAGCCCCATGGAGGAGCCTGAGCACAACTACGATGGATCCAGTACATCTTCTGGATAGCTGGACAGAGACCTGGGGAGCATGAGCGGATTCCCCTAGAGAGGGTACATCAATAGTTGGGCCTACGACAAGATGAGCCACCTCCCTTCCCACAGTATCGGAGGGAGGATGTAGAGGCACCACTACCTCTTCCACAGCCATTTGACCTAGTCTGGGTCGCAGAGAGACCAGCGGATGATACGGTGGATGACACCGGTGTTACAGGTGAATTTTTGGTTTGGTGGGTAGGGCAGAAGGTAGCCATGAGAGCATAGCCTTCACAGCCAAATTTGGCGGCTGTTATAGCGGAAAGGGACCATCTCTTAGGCTAGGTGCAGTTATTGTAGGGGCAGCTTGCTGCTACACAGGCACAGATCAGAGTGCTACAGGGGAAGTTGGCCCAGGCATAGGGATAGGTACAGGGACAGACACAGGTACAGGAAAATGTACATGCATAGGCATCGCCTCAGGGCCAGATCCTTGTTCAGGAACAGGCACAGGTCCCTATTCAAGCTCCGATGGCAGCTCCACCGCCACCACAGGTACAGGCGCAGGGTTAGGGTGTATAGGCAGGGTAGGGTGTATAGGTAGGGCTGGGCCCAGTTATATTAGGAGCTGGGGGACCAGCCCCACCAGCCATGATGGCACGGGCCCGATACATGGAGGCGAGAGCGGAGGCCTACTATTACTAGGCTGTACTAGATGGTACCGGGGCCGACTATCAGCCATATGTAGCTCACAAAGCTGAGACGTCCTAGAGTCACAGGTCACAGGGGGCCGCAGCCATAGCCGGTAGGTCAGTGACGGGTAGGAGGTGAGATCCAGCACAGGGGCCAGCTGAGAGACAAGCCGAGGGAGGGGGAGAGAGCTAAGTCACCCTAGGAGAAGAGATGGATTTTTTTGATAGAGACACTGGTTTACGAACCGAGTGTGTATATAGAGGCATGTGTGCCCTCTTAGGATTGATGTATTCTTTCTTGTTATATATATCGGCCTGCGAGCCGAGTACATGTTGTATAGTTGATACCAGCCTGTGAGCCGAATCGAGATTTTGACAGAGATAGCGGCCTGTGTGCCGACTTTGTATTTTGGATTACAGAGGCCCCATGCAGGGCAAGTTGTATATTGTAACACTGTTTTGATGATATATATAGATGATGAGGTTGATCCATATGGTGTGTATATTTTTGGATGTGATGTATATATTATAATGTTTCATGTGTTTTGTTGATGGTATTAGAATTGGATGTATATTTTGATGATTGTTTGATGATATGCATATGTGTTGATGATATTATGATGATGATTGTTGATAACTATGTCGTTATGTAGGGAAAAGAGGTGGGTGCCGCCAAGGATTTGCAAAAAACAAAGAAAGGACCTACAAGCAAAATGAAATATATGACCGATATCGTTTATTTAACCGATGTCAGTCACATATGACCGACATCGGTTACGTAACCGACATCGGTTATGATAAAAGGATCTTTTCTAAATATAGAAAAGCTTAGGACGTGACTTAAGTTCTTATTTTTAGAGCCATACAACATGTTAAATACGAAGATGCGAGGCTGTTTGGCATCCATACAGGGTAATTGCATGGGAGAATCGAGTAAGAAGGAGGAAGAGACAGGTAAAGCGATCGTGGGCTTGGATTAAGAAGGTGTACAAGCAAGCTATAGTGAAGAGGGTGGTGAACATGGCTGAACAAAGAGAATCATCCAGCGGGTAGAGAGGAGAAGGAAGACAGGTTCCACCTCAAACTGCTGCATCCCCAGAGGTATAATTTGTTTTGGTTGGAATGAGATTTTACATGGTTAAAAATAGAATGTGGTAAGGTAAATGGGTAGAAAGGTTATAGGAAAGAGTTTGGGATGGGGTGAGTGTTGTAGGGTAGGCAATCAGGTGTTTGAGATATGTTCGTAGGTACAGAGAGGGGTAAACGAGCGAAGAAGTGATCATATGTGGTGTTTTTGAGAAGGGTGGTTGGAATTGACAGTGACCGATATCAGTTAGGAATAACCGGTATCGGTTAAATAACCGGTATCGGTTGTCTATAACCGATATCGGTTACTGTGTAAATTTGTGGATTGCGATAAAAAACAAATTGGAAGTTATTTGTTGATTTGTTGTTTGTTGGTTTAATGTGTGCAGGTACAAGCAGGGTTAAGGATGAATGATAGGGTGCTAGCTTTGTTGTCATGGGTCTGAGCAGATGTAACACCAATTGAGTGGGCATTAATAAACCGTGTGGGGTTAATCGGAATCCGCTATTATTCACGGATTGCACGTAATCATGCTATGTTGCATGCGCTGATTGAGAGATGGAATCCTGAAATAAATACCTTTTATCTGCCAACAAGGGAGATGACAATGACATTAGAATATGTGTTCTGAATTTTGAGACTCCCAATTACAGGAACACCAGTGTATCAGGCAGGGCCTAATGTAGCGCGGGCAGTGATAACGGCAGTATTTGGTCTAGCTACATGAGATTTGACACAGCGAGGTTTGGCATTCACTTATGGTATAATGTTTGTGGTACACCCTGAGGCAACAAGGTTGGTAGTGGTATTAATGATAGCGGTGGGGTATTATGCATTACCTAGAGCGGACGGGGGAAGATTTCTAAAATCATTGATGTGTATTATTCGTGAGATGATAGAAGATAGCGTTACTTTCACATGGGCACCTGCATATCTTGCGGAGCTATACAGGGATTTATGGGCATGCAGGGAAAATCACAGGACTACACTGGATTGTGCATACTTATTACATTGTTGGGCCTATGAGCACATTGTGTGTGTGTGACCAATAGGCTGACCAATCTAGGAAGAAGAGACAGGAGTGCAGAGTTTGGGATTTAGATGATGGGTCCAGACAAAACAAGAGGCAAGAGCCGAAACCATGATAGATGACGCCAAGTATTATAGGCAGATGTGGGAGATGGTGACAATTGTGGATATTCGTTGGAGACCATATGGGAACTACATGGTGACGGTGAACATAGCCGAGGATTTGAGGGGTGTAGAGTGATTAAGGTGGATCACGGGACACAAGCAAGGTGAGTACGACAGGATTCCTCTAGATTGCATGTGGCAACAATTTGGATTTGTTCAGGATATACCCATGGCTCATAGACCATACAAGCAGATCGACGCCGAGGCACCCTTCTCACCACCACAACCGACACTTCTAGAAGGACCAGAGGAGATAGTAGCCGATCACAGGATAATGGATGCAGGAGTGATAGAGTCTTAGAGATTATGGTGGGTAGCAAAGTTGTGAGGTGTACGTGAGAGGGCTGATCGTTCTGACATAGCTGTGATTACAGCAGAGAGAGACCACCTGTAGGGTTTAGTTCACCAGCTTCAAACAAAGGTGAATGAGACAATGGGATTGTTAGAGGTTTCACAGTCACGAGTGGAGAGACTAGAGGCAAGATTCCTTCACGTGAGAGGACATATTCATATGTTATAGGAGAGTTTGGTGGATCAATGGGAGGAACCAATAGTAGTGGCCCCTTTGAGGAGGGAGAGGCCAGGTGAGTGGTGTCGATGGTCACCATCACTACCTAGTTCAGGATGAGGTGCGGGGCCCTACGTGGATTTCATAGGGGTAGAAGAATAAATAAGGATGCCGACCTGTGCATCGATGATAGAGAAGATGTATTTGTTTAACATCTAAATAAAACTGAATATGTATGTTGATTTTGAGGTTATGAAAATAATAAGAAATGTTTGTGGTTTTGAATGTTTGGATTGGTAAAGGACAAAGGTGAGTGTTATCAATATAAATATGTGAAAACATTTATATTTTAAAGCAAAACACCACACATGATAGGTTATGGTAGGGGATGGTCGAGCTAACCTTGGGAGACCCCATGTCTCCTAAGTGCTGCCCACATAGCCCCTTGCACAAAGCAAGGAGGGGCCTCAGACTGATGTAGTTCTCCCTTAGGACCAGGGAGAGGTGAATTTAGGCAATTTGGTTATGGTTAGGAAATTTTTTGGTTGGTAAAAGTGTGATATTGGTAGGGTAATGTTGTTGGTGTTGGTGTGGGTAAAGGTGAAGCGAGGGTTAGCTTACCCAAGCATTAGGGAACTGTGTCATAATTAAGGTCAACATAGAATCCTAGATTCGGGCAAAAGAGGTAAAAGTGTCCCAAAGTTGGAAAGAACTAAACAAACCACATATTATCATAGGATGAGCATGAATCCCTAGGTACCTTGCATAGACGAGAAGTCAATAGGTGAAAAGAGTTATATAATCACAATATATCGGATATACATCACGTCCCTTGAGTTGTGTTGTTGTGAAAAATGGTGAGGTGAGGTGGATGGTGTAGAGGACTTGTTATAAGGTTATTATTCTGATGAAATAGATCAAAACCTAAATAGATGAGTCCATAACTCAAAAGTGCTTTTGAATACTACTTATTTTTTTCTGGATATAGACTGATCGATGCAGGAAGTCTATATGGGATATGCATTTTGTTGTTTCTTGAGGTCTTCACAAAGCTGATCAATGTGAGAAGCTTCTGATAGAGGCTGACTTTCTATAGTTTTCCTTCAAGGGAGCAGTCTACTTATAGTAGCATGATGCGGCTTTGTAGATAGCTGTCCTTTGAGGGAGCAGTCTAGTGTATAATAGCAGATGCGGATTTACACATAGTTGTCCTTCGAGGGAGCAATCTAGTTTAGAGCGTAGTGCTCTAGATGTCCATATGAAGCATCGAGTTTTGTAGGAAGTTTGACTCAAGAATATCCCAGAATCATATAATTGAGAACTTATTATTTTAATACTTTTAAGTCATGGACCAGTGTTTCGCACAGAATGCTTCCGTTCCTGGAATAGAGTTGCTTCTATCCTTTCATTCCTTTGAGAAACAGATAAGGGTTAGGGCTAGGAGGAATACCTGTTGAATGTTGAGAGGGTGTGTGTGTACCATAGAGAGAGATCAGATCGATTGCAAAGAACTCCTTTTTGTCTGGGAAGGACTACCTGCAAGTAAGAATACAAGACCACCAGATTCTAATTAGACAATAAATGAGGGAACTACCTTGGGCCCAGGAAGTATTAAACTTCCTTTCGAAGGTGGTCAGCTCCCCTGCTAATATGAATTAACACAAATTATTGCAAAATTACAATTTAATTACCTTGTTAAAACAATAGAGGAAAGGGCTAGTTTTGGTTTTAAATCATAGTGACCGATGTCGGTCACTGTCACCAGTACCGGTTTCTGCTAACCGATATCAGTAGGGGCAGTGGTTTAGGGGCTTTTAGTGAAGGTTGGATATAAGGTGGCTATGGTGTTTATAAGGCTAGTAAATGATTGGGGATAGGTAATGGGGTGATGGAGAAGACTCAGAGAATATGGGGGCTGTTCTTGGGGCAATGTAAGGGTAGAGGAATGACAGTTAGATGTAGGGTGTTACCGGGTAGTGGATCTGGGAGTAGACTTATAATTACTGTGACTTAGAAATCCAAGAAATGTTATTAAAAGAATGTATAAGACACTACTTACTAGTTCCTGATGAAGATATCAGGTCCAAAGACTGTGATAACAAAGGCAGGGCTCAGGTAGGATGATCAGATAATAAAAAATGAGCTATCTTCTCTCCCAATGCTTGGATGAGTGTCACTGGGCTCCGGTTACTCAGTTGCAGTCTTGGGCTTGATGTCCTTCTCTGCAAACTCCTCTCTTTCCTTCACTTGTCTCTGCTCAGCCAAGTGAAATCCAGATTCTTCCAATGACTTCCAATATTCAGATCAATGAAAATCTAGCCCTTTGTTTTTGGTTGGGGGAGGTCATTTACAGGGAACCGATGGCAGTTACGTAACCGACCGCGGTCGAGTAGGAACCGATGTTGGTTAAGTCAAAGTGGGCTATTTTTAGTAAAATAGCCAACTTTCCCTCCTGTTCTCCTGAGGAATTAGTTGTGGGCTTGGTCAAGTCATTAGTAGGTTGATTTTGGTGTGGATGAGGAGTAATTAGTCATGGGTGTGGATGTAGACCAAGTTATAGGTCTTAATTAGGTTAGTTTAGGGTTAGGGTTAGGTCATGATGAGGTGGTGAAATGTGGTGGCAGGTTTGGAGATGTGGATTTATTAAATATAAGGTAATTAATAAATAATTGTGCAAGGTTTAGGTGGTGAGGCTAGGTTGTGAAATGGGATGCGGGGCACTGGGGGTCGTAAGACAAAAATTTGGTGTCTACATTAGCCCCTTGTTGTCGTGTAGCTTGTCTTGTAAAGCTACAGTGACAATAATAAGAAGTGGTTACTCTTGTTAAGGGTATAGGTAATCCCCCTCAAATGTATCACAGATTGAGGTAGCGTGAAATCAAGGATAGGGTTGATAAAGGGTAAATGGTGTTGAGATGATGGTAAGATGGTGGGGAAGGTCCAAGGAAGTAGACGCACATTGAAATGTAGTAGTGTGACCAGGGTACATGATGTGAAGAGAAAACAAAAAATTCATAGGCAAAGGTCGATAGTTTATCCAAACAAGGGTGATATAATCCTGGTATCCAAGGCATAGGAAGTAACTCCAGGGGATATAACGGGTAAGGTACAGGAACGTTTAGGCATGTTCGGCAGTACCAAATGGTTGGTTTGGTTGAGATAAATGTCACGGTCTTGGTCTATGCAAAGTTAGTCGACTGATCAAGTCAAGTACCCTAATCATGCTAAAACACGAACATGTGAGCTTGATTGAACAAAAAGCTACATAATGGGTGGATAAAATTGTAAGTTACGGGTTTTGGGTGAGGTATTTAAGTGGTGTGGCCTTAGGTCAGCCCTGATTGATTGGTTACGGCCTTAGGTCAGGCCAAATGGTTTGTTGCAGCCTTGGGTTGGGCCAAATGGTTGGTTATGGCCTTGGGTCGGGCCTGATTGGTTGGTTGCAGCCTTGGGTCAAGCCTGATTGGTTGGTTGTGGCCTTGGGTCAGGTCTGATTGGTTGGTTGTGGCCTTGGGTCGGGCCAAATAGTTGGTTGCGGCCTTGGGTCAAGCCTGATTGGTTGGTTGCGGCCTTGGGTTGGGCCTGATTGGTTGGTTGCGGCCTTGGGTCGGGCCTGATTGGTTGGTTGCGGCCTTGAATTGGGCCAATGAAGTCAAAAAAGGCTATTTAGCAAAGGAGGGTATAGGTGATGTGGTGAGAAAGGGAGATTGGTGAATAAGGGTAGAAATTGTGATAAAATAGGGATTAAACCGATATCGGTTAGCTATGACTGGTATCGGTTAGATGACCGATAACGGTGGTTTAGGGCACAACATAACCGATATCGGTTATAGGTAAAAAACCTATAAAAAGAAAAATACGGCCTGTCATTGTCACATTGTCAATTTGATAACCAATACGGCTTGTCTGGGTCTAAAAATGATTTTGTTGAGTTTGTACGCTGAGTTGGCAGTAGTTGAGTGGGGGAGTGAGTGATTGGTAGGCCCCAGCGAGTAGGAGGTAGAATTTGATTTGTGGAGGACCCAGCAGAGGAGATTTATAGCCATGGCACAGCCAGGAGGAGCAGGAGGTGCTGGACCAGTTGGACCACCACCACCTATCCCACCATGACGACGTGTAGTCATACCGGTAGGTTCTAAACCTCTAATGATGTGAATTTAATGATTTTAAGTTTAGATTTGGGTTTTGGGTAGGAATCCAAAATTTAATGAAATAATGAATAAATGGATGTAATTTGAAAAATGGAGTGGATATGTAGGTTAGTTAGGCTAAAATGGTAGGGTGGGTAGGTTTGTAGGGTTTTCCAGTGGGTATAAGGGTAGAAATAGGAAAAAATATGGTTTTGGGGGCTGCGTCGGGTTCGGCTCTAGACCTGGACAGTGACCGATGTCGGTCACTAGGCGACCGACATCAGTCACAAAATATTTGCACAAAGTAGAGTTTTTGTTAGACCAGCGTCGGTCGTATGTCGACTGGCGCCAGTGTATAGGTGCTGGGTAGGGGACCGGTGGCAGTCAAGGGTGACCGGTACTGGTCATTAGTTAGGTTTATTTTGGTTTTGTTTTTTTGTTGTTGGTGTTTTGTGTTTTGGTTGTTGTTTGTTGTTTGTTGTTTTTGTTTTGTTGTTGTTGGTGTTTGTGTTTTATTGTTGTTTTGTTGTTGTTGGTGTTTGTGTTTTATTATTTGGTTGTTATTTGGGGTGAAGAGGGAGGGGGTAGAGTTGATAGGAAAGGTGATTGGGGTGGGGGGGGGAATGGGGTGGTTGTGTGGTTGGTTCAGTTAGGATAGATTAGGTGTTGGGTATGAATTAGGAGGTGTTAAATTGGTAGGGGCATAGTTAGATGGCGATAGTAGATCGGGGTTGTTGGTAGGGTGTGAGATAAGGAAAGGGGATATCGTAGATGTTTTAGGGTAAGATAGGTGGGTGTAGATGTGTGTTATAGAGTCGGGGTGTGGTCGGGTGGGTAAAAGGGGGTATAGAGGGCTAAAGTAGTTGTTTTCATAAAGGGTAGGTCTAATTAAGTGGGTTGTTTTTGCAGGCATGTCAGTAGCTTACGATGTGGGATCGGATGCCCCCGCTATTGAGACAGATGCGGCCACATGTGTCCGCAGTGCAGTGGGCCATTATGCATGAGGTGGGACTCGGCGAAGTCCAGCGGTATAGGGTTGTGGATAGGGACCACAGCCTTATGGTTGCCCTCATCGAGAGATGGGATCCGGCAACCAATGTTTTCCATCTCCCTACTAGAGAGATGACTATTACCCTGGAGGATGTGTATCGCATCCTGAGACTGCCGATCGTAGGGGAGGCAGTATTCCAGGTAGATGCAGAGATGGCTATGGACAACATTCTTCAGGTATTTGGGGATGCAGCCGCATTATTGACTTATCACAGTGTGAGCATTGCCTATGGCGATATATATCATGCATACAGACATGAGACCCAGCTGGCCATGTTGATGATGATAGGTACTACATGCTTTGCCCTCCCGGACTCAGAGGGAGGCCGCTTCCCACGGGCTTTCATGGGAGTGCTACACGAGATGGTAGAGGAGCATACGTGCTATGCCTGGGCACCAGTATATCTGGTGTAGCTATACAGAGAGCTATGGGATTATCACCGGATGAGGTGATTTGGGATTTGCTCGACATTTTTGTTACATTGCTAGGCATATGAGCACATCATATGTATACGACCAGTAGGGCTGCCCCAACAGCCAGGGCCACAGATTGTATACAGATATGGCTTAGGGGTCGTGGGCCAGCCATGAGCGGTGCTCGTAGGACAGGATGTGGCCTACTACCATTATATGTTAGAGGGATTGACCGCGCTAGACATTGTATGGAGGCCCTACATAGGCCATCAGCCCCGAGGAGGAGCCCGAGCACAGATGCGCTGGATCCAGTATACTTTCTGGATAGCTGGACGGAGGCCTGGAGAGCATGAGTGGATACCCCTAAAGAGGGTACGACGGCAGTTGGGGCTGTGACAGGATGAGCCACCTCCATTCCCACAGTACCTGAGGGATGATATAGAGGCCCCACTACCTGCACCGCAGCCCATTGACCCAGATTGGGTAGCAGAGAGGCTGACAAATGATACAGTGGACTACACCGGGTGCACAGGTTCATTTTTGGTGTGGTGGGCAGGGCAGAGATCAGCCAGGAGAGCACAGCCCACACAGCTAGATTTGGTGGTGGTTATAGTGGAGAGGGACCGACTCGTAGGATAGGTGCAGTTATTACAGGGGCAGCTTGCTGCTACATAGGCACAGATCGGGGTACTACAGGGGCAGTTAGCCCAGGCATAGGTGCAGGCACAAGTACAGCCACAAACACCACCACAGGCACCGACATAGCCACAGGCACCACCACAGGCACCAGAACCACCACAGGTACAAGCACAGGGTGTACCGGTAAGACAGGGGCCACTATTACTAGGAGTCGAGGGACTAGCCCCAGCAGCCATGGTGGCATGGGCCCGCTATATAGAGGTGAGAGCAGAGGCCTGGTATTATTAGGATGTCCTTGATGGTACCGGGGCTGACTATCAGCCATATGCGGCACACAGAGCTGAGACCTCTCGGAGCCAAAGATCCCAGGGGGGTGTAGCCACAGCCGGTGGGTTGGTGACAGGGAGGAGACGAGAGACAGCATAGGGACCAGCAGGGAGAGGGGCTGAGAGTGGTGGGGAGAGATGGGACACCCCTAGAGTGGATATGGTTTTTTTGGCTATTGGATATAGACATCGGTCTGCGAACCAGTTATGTTTATAGAGGCTTGCGTGCCTACATATGATTTATTTATTCATTCTTGTTGTATATACCGGCCTGCGAGCTGAGTACAGGTTGTATAGTTGATACCGGCCTACGAGCTGAGTATATTTTTGATATGAGAGACTGGCCTGCGAGCCGAGTCAAGATTTTGACAGTGATTGCGGCCTGCGTGCTGGCTTTCTATTATTTTGAGCTGACAGAGGCCCCCATGCAGGGGAAGTTGTATATTTAAACATTGATATATATACAGATGATGATTTTGATCCACATGGTGTGTACAAAATGTTTTATGTGTTTTGTTGATGGTTTTTGAAATTTAATGTGTATAGATGATGAGTTAGATCCAAATGGTGTATATACTGATGGGTTTGATGTAGATATTGCAGTGCTGTACGTATTTTGTTGATGGTTGTTTTATTGTAGCTAGATGATGTTGATGAAATTGTGATGATATATTGATGTGATTTTGATGACAAATATTGATAATGGTGTCGTTTTGTAGGAAAAAGGAGCGGGCACCACAAAAATTTACAAAAAATAAAGAAAAGGCCCAGGTTCAAGAAAAAGGAGGCATGTGACCGATATCGGTTAGCTAACCGACATCGGTAGATTGTGGACTGATATCGGTTAGGTAACCGATATCGGTTATGCCAAAACAAGCTTTTCTAAAAATAGAAAATCTTGGGTGGCAACTTAAGTTCTTATTTTTAGAGTTCTTATTTTTAGAGTCATGCAATAAGTTAAATACACGAATGTCACATTGTTTGACGACTGATACAGGTAATTACATGAAAGAATTGAGTGATAAGGAGGAAAGAGACAGTTAAAGTGAGTGTGGGCTGAGATTAAGAAGGTAGAAAGGAAAGTTATCTTTGAAGAGGGTGATGAACATGGCTAGATGAGGAGAAACATCCAGCAGGCAGGGACAAGAGGGAAGACAAGTTCCACCCCAAGCTGCTACATCTTGAGAGGTAAACTGTTTGGTTGTATTTTAATTCTTGCATGTTTTCATGAATAGGATGAGAGAAGGTAAGAGGGTAGAGATGAGAAAGAAAAGGTGAGAGGCAAGGGTTTGGAATGGGGTGAGTGTTATGGGGTAGGTAAGCGGGGGTTTCACGTATGTTTGTAGGTATGGAGAGGAGTAAACGAGCAAAATAATTATCGTAGGGGATGTTTTTAAGCAGGCTGTATATGTTTGACAGTGACCGGTATCGTTTAGAGATAACCGGTATCGGTTAGTAAACCGGTATCGGTTATCTATAACCGATACCGGTTACTGTAGGAATTTCCAGAATGTGAGGAAAAAAAAAAACCTTTGGGGATTTGATTTATTGAATGGTTGTGTGTCATTTTGATGTATGCAAGCGGAGGCAGGGTTAAGGATGAATGATAGTGTGCCAGCTTTGTTGTTATGAATCCGAGTAGATGTAACACCAGCTGAATGGGCATTGATAAACCGTGTGGGGTTAAGTGGAATCCGCTATTATTCACGAATCACACGCAATCATGCTATGTTGCAGGTGTTGATTGAGAGGTGGAATCTAGAAAAGAATACCTTCTATCTGCCAACAGGGGAGATGACAGTGACGTTGGAAGATGTGTTTAGAATTTTGAGGCTCCCAATTATAGGAAGACCAGTGTATCAGGCGTTTCCTAGCATGGGGAGGGGAGCGATAACAGTAGTATTTGGTTCATCTGCATGAGATTTTACACAGCGAAGTTTGACATTCACTTATGGTATAATGTATGCAACACACCTTGAGGAAACAAGGTTGGCAGTGGTATTAATGATAGCGGTGGGGTATTATGCATTACCGAAGGTGGAGGGGGGAAGATTTCCAAAATCATTGATGAGTTTTATTTGGGAAATGATAGAAAGGAGCGTGACTTTCGCATGGGCACCCGCATATCTGGCGGAGTTATATAGGGGTTTATGGGCCTGCAGGTGAAAACATAGGACAACACTGGATTTTTAATACTTATTACATTGTTGGGCCTATGAGCACATTGTTTATGTGCGACCGATACGCTGACCCATCCAGTTGGGAGAGACAAGAGTGCAGAGGTTGGGATTCAAACGATGGGTCCAGACAGAACAAGAGGTGAGATCCTAGGCCGTGATAGATGACATCGAGTATTATAGGCAGGTATGAGAGATGGTGACAATTGTGGATATTTGTTGGAGACCTTACGGGAACTATATGGTGATGGAGCACATAGCTGAGGAGTTGAGGGGTGTAGAGTGATTGAGGTGGATCGCAGGGCACAAGCCAGGTGAGTACGAGAGGATTCCTCTAGATCGAGTGCGGTGAAAATTTGGATTTGTTAAGGATATACCTATGGCTTATAGACCATACATGAGGATTGATGCCGAGGCAACATTCTCACCTCCCCGGCCAACACGTCCAGAAGGGCAAGAGGAGATAGCAGCCGATCGCAGGGTAATGGATGCAGGAGTGACAGAGGCCTATAGATTATGGTGGGTAGCAAAGCTGTGAGGTGTACATGATTATCCTAACATAGCTGTGATTACAGCGGAGAGAGATCTTCTGCAGGGTTTAGTTCATCAGCTCCAAACACGGGTAAATGAGACAACGAGACTGTTAGCGGTTGCAGAGTCACGAGTGGAGAGACTAGAGGCAAGATTCCTCCATGCAAGAGGACGTATTCATATGTTACAGGAGATGTTAGAGGATCAGTGGGAGGAACCAATAGTAGTGGCACCTTTGAGGATGGAGAGGCCAAGTGAGTGGCATCAACGATCACGATCACCACCTGATTTGGGAGGAGGCGCAAGGGTCTAAGTGAATTTCATAGGAGTATAAGAATAAATAAGGATGCCGACCTGCACGTCGATGATAGAGAAGATGTTTTTGTTTAACATCTAAATAAAACTAAATATGTATGTTGATTTGAGTTATGATAATAATAAGAATGGTTGTGTTTTGAATTTTTTGTTTTGAAAAATGATAAAGATGAATGTGAGAAAATAGAGATACATAAATAGATTTATATATACCACACATGATAGGTTATGGCAGGGGATGGTCGAGCTAACCTTGGGAGACCCCATGTCTCCTAGGTGCTGCCTACATAGCCCATTGCACAAAGCAAGGAGGGGCCTCAGATCGATGTAGTTCTCCCTTAGGACCAGGGAGAGGTGAATTCAGGCAATTTGGTTATAGTTAGGTAATTTGTTGGCTGGTAAAAATATTGATATTAGTAGGGTAACATTGTTGGTGTTGGTAAGGGACTGGCGATGTTGGTGTAGGTATAGGTGAAATGAAAGTTAGCTTACCCAAGTAGTAGGGAACCGTGTCCTGATTAAGGTCAACACATAATCCTAGAGTCGAGTAAAAGAGGCACAGTGTCTCGTAGTTGAGAAGAGCTAAACAAACCACATATTAACAAAGGATGGGCTTGAATCCCTAGGTGCCTTACATAGGTAAGAAGTCGATAGGTGAAAAGAGTCATATAATCACAATATATCGGATATACGTCACGTCCCTTGAGTTTTTTTGTGTTGACGAATGGTGAGGTGAGGTGGCTGGTATAGATGGGGTGCAGAGAACTTATTATAAGGTGATTATTCTGACGAAAGAGAACCAAACCTAAATAGACAAGTCCATGACTCAAAAGTGCTTTGGAATACTACTTTTTACTTTTTTGGATATAGACTGATCGATGTGGGAATTCCAGAGGGGATATGCATTTTATTGTTCTTAGGCTCTTCACGAAGCTGATCAATGCGAGAAGCTTCTAATAAAGGCTGACTTTGTATAGCTGTCCTTCAAGGGAGCAGTCTATTTATAGTAGTAGATACGGTTTTTGTGTATAGATGTCCTTCAGGGGAGCAGTCTATTTATAATAGTAGAAGTGACTTTGCATATAGCTATCCTTCGAGGGAGCAATCTATGTATAACTTAGAGGTCTAGATGTCCATTTGGCATGAAGCATCTAGTTTTGTAGGAAGTTTGACTCAAGAATATCCCATAAGTGTACAATGGAGAACATGTTATTTTGATACTTTTAAGTCATTGACCAGACTAAAAAGGGGAAGGCATCTTTAAGAGGAGGTAATGACCAAACCACGTGAGCTTGATTCTATTTTGAGATGCATGGAACAAAAGTGTATGAGGTAGTAAATGAGCTCAAGGGACGAGCGCAAGGTAGATAAGAAGTGATATAACACTAAATTCAACAGTAGAATGGTCAAAGATGCAAGGCATTAAGGGGTTTAGGCTCAGGTTTACCATTAAGTGAAGCTAAATGGTAAGTTCCTGATCTGTAAGTATGAGTGATAATGTAGGGCCCAATCCAATTAGGAGCAAATTTTCCATGTTTTCTCTTTTCTAGTTTGGTTACATGCTGATTCTCTTTGAGGACAAGATCACCAACCTTAAAGGTACGCTCATGGAGTCACTTATCATAAGCATGCTTGATGCATTTTTGATAGATTGGAAGGTGGTCAAGAGCTATAAGATGACGCTCGTCAAGAAGCTCCAATTGGGCTAACCGCTCTTGGCGGAAATCATCATTGGTGAGAATATCCTAAAAAGATATTCTTAGGGAGGGTATTTGTATTTCGAGAGGCAAGATAACCTTGGTACCATATACCAAAGAGAATGGGGTGGCATTAGTGGAGGTGTGAATGCTAGTCTGATAAGCCTAAAGGGCAAAGGGGATGTGATCAAGCCAATTGCTTCCAGAATCGTTAACAACTTTCATGAGGATTTTGGTTAGGGTTTTATTAGAAGATTCGGCTTGACCATTTTCTTGTGGATAGTAAGGTGATGAGAAGCTAAGTTTGATACCAAAGTTGTCACAAAGGTCTTGTAATAACTTATTTTTGAAAGATTTTCCATTATCTGTTATCAGGCGATGAGGAATGCCAAAACAACAGATAATGTGATGGTTAATGAATTCGACGATTTTTTCTTTTTTGGTTGAAATGAGTGGAATGCCTTCCACCCATTTAGTGTAATATTCGGTTGCTGTGATTATCCAACGGTGAAGTTGCGAAGAGGGCGGGTGAATCTCACTGATAAGGTCTAAACCCCATTGTGAGAAAGGCCAAAGATCTCGTGTGACCTGTAGTGGATGGCTAGGAGTATGTTGAAGGTTGGCATGTTGTTGACACATAACACAACGCTTAACATATTCATAGTAGTCATTATTAAGAGTAGGCCAATAATAGCCTAGGTGAAGGATCCATTTGGCCAAGGCAAGGCCACTAAAATGTCCACCACAAATACCGTCGTGGACTTGTTGGATGGTATAGGTGACCTCCGCACCGGTTAGACATCGAAGGAGGATGCCATCAAAGCCACATTTATAGAGGAGTCCCCCCATGATGACATAATGAGAAACACTTTTAAGAAAAACACGTTTTCCGTTACTAGTAAGGTCAAGTGGGAGAATAGAGGTTGTAAGTTAATCGTGAAATTGGTGATACCAGGTATCCTGCGAATTAGCAGACACATTATTTATCATACAAACATCTGGGGTTGAGTAAGATGGGGCAAAGAGTTGTTGGACCAAGACGAATATGTCAGAGTCAGTTGGTGAGGCAGGAATTTGCGAGGCTAAGCAAGCCATAGTATCCGCAAATTTGTTAGTGGAGCGGGGAATGGTTTGGATAGAATAATGAGTAAATAAGGTCAAAAGTGAATCCACGTAATGTTTGTACTTTTGAAGTTCCTCATTTTTATATTGGTAGATTCCCATAACTTGATTGACTACCAGTTGGGAGTCACCAAAAATGTTAATAGACTTGACACCTAAGTGTAATGCAACCTGGAGACCCAAAACAAGGGCCTCGTATTCCGTTGTATTATTAGTGGAGGGGAAATCAAGCCAGAATGAAAGAGGCATAGGCTCAACATTAAGAGGAATGAGAACAATGCCAGCTCCACCACCACGCTGGCATTTGGATCCATCGAAGAAGAGGGTCATTGGATATGACTCCTCACTGAGTGAAAGAGTGGCAATGAGTTCATCGGGGAAATTAAAATTGGTAAATTGCTCCCCAGGTAAAGGGGCTTCCGCGAGTTGGTCTACAATAGTTTGTCCTTTTATTGATTTCTGGTGTATAAATTCAAGGTCGAGGTTGGCAAGGAGCATAAGCCATCAGGCGATGCAATGGTTTAGATGTGGTTTGGCGTACATATAATGAATGGGGTCCACGTTGGTGATGACAAAAGTTTTGTGATTCAGGAGGTAGTGTCGGAGTTTGGTGGCTACGAATGATAGGGCTAGGCACAACTTTTCTACATGTGTATACCTAGTCTCGTAATCCACGAGAGTACGACTTATGTAATAAACGGCTTGTTCTCGATGCTTAGAGTCATGCTATGTGAGCATGGCTCCTACAACATGGTTGGTGGCAGAAAGGTAAAGGTAGAAAGGGCGATCGTCCTGAGGTGGGATAAGCACAGGTGGCTGCAAGAGATAGGCTTTGAGAGCCTCAAAGGCTTGGTGGCACTCTTCGCTCCATTGAAAGGCAATGTCCTTTTGAAGGAGGTGATGGAAAGGTTGACATCGATCCGAGAGTTGGGAGATGAAACGCCGAATAGATTGGAGTTTACCTTGCAAACTACGCAATTGTTTGAGGTTAGTAGGTGGGGGAATTTCTAGGATAGCTTTGACTTTAGCTGGATCGACCTCGATGCCACGCAAAGAGACGATAAAACCAAGAATTTTTCCCAAAAGGAAACCAAAGACACATTTCTTTGGTTGAAGATAAACACAATATTGTAACAGGTGATCGAAAATAATGGTTAAAACATCGAGATGTTCACTGCGATGTTTAGATTTTCCAAGAAGATCATCGACATAATCCTCAAGGATAGTGTGCATAATGTCATGAAAAATGTAAGTCATAGCCCGCTGATAGGTCGCACCAGCATTCTTAAGGCCAAATGGCATGACATGATAACAGAAGGTTCCCCAAGGAGTTATGAAGGTAGTTTTATGTTGATCGGCCAGGGCTACCAAAATTTGATTGTATCCCGAGAAGCCATCCATGAGAGAAATCATCTCATGGCCCGTAGTGAGATCAACAAGTTGATAAATACTTGGGAGGGGGAAGTCATCCTTCGGGAAAGTGAGGTTAAGGTCTCGAAAATTTGTGCATATCCGTAGTCCCCCCGTTGCTTTAGTAACAGTTACGATGTTAGAGATCCATTGAGGATAGTCAATAGGTAAGATGAACGAAACAGAAAGGAGTCATTGAAGCTCTTCTTTGACCAAGAGGGTAATGCGTGGATGCATTTTCCTCAGTTTCTATTTAACTAGTTTGGAATCGGGTTTCAAGGTAGTGTTATGGACAGCAATGCCAAGATCAATTCCTGGCATGTCAGCGTAGGACCAAGTGAAAGCTTGGTTGCAGGCACGGAGAAAGGTAGTAAAGGTGGCTTGTTCTGATGCGTTAAGAGATTTTCTGATCTTCACAATGTGAGGATCATCCTCTGTGTGGATGTTGATTTCTATAGTTGACTCATTCAACATGGTTTGAGTTTCAGATGGTAAGGCGTGTTGAATATAAGAGTCATCCGTACCAAGGTAAGTGAGGATGGAGTCATCATCCTGGCACTCAACAACATTAATTGAAGGCGAATCCTCTTCGATCGTGTCTGGATACGGAAGGGGAAAAGAAGATGAGTCCTCATTATCACCTTGATAAGTGAGAGGACCCAGGAAGATAGCATTTATGAGAAAAAAAAGTTAGGAGGGATAGATTCAGGGTCTATCGACTCTGTGGGTGACGATGGAAAAATGGGTGATGATGGTTCGGTAGGGGTGATGTCGTCATCTTCCTAGATACAATTGACATGAGGTTTCTTTGGTGTAAGTGTTTCAGGAAATCTAAGACCACTACGATCTTTGTGTTTGCATGTAGTCACGGGAATGATTGTATCTCGGCCTTGTTCATAAAGACCGAAACCAAAACCTTTCCAAGCACAACGAGTCAAGAAGGTGAGGGAAAAATGATGATTTGTCAGGAATTGAAAATCAGATTGGAAGGGAACCACACCAAGGGGAGGTTTAGGGGTAACGGAGGATGCGTCGACACCCCCATACGTTAGGTTGGTGCAAAAATTAGGTGGTCCATAGGAGATTATCTCCCCCACACGATGGTCATAGGTAGGATGCGCATGTAACTGTCCATACTCCTGTGGGGTATGGAAAGAGCTAACATTATATAGGTGATACTCCCCCAACGTAAGCCGTTGAAAAATATCTACTAATGGGTCTGAGGTTGGGATGTTTTCTGCGGGAAAGGAAGTGGTATTTGTGACAGTGATTTCATTGGTGTAAGGTGTAGGTGCGGTTGAGGTGGATGGTAGAGGTGTAGTTGAAGTGGATGGTTGGGTTGGATGAATGGGTGTCTTGACTGGTACAAGCACATCATTAGGGTGATATAATATATTGCAGGTTTTGAAGGGGGAGAATCAGCTTTTACGGTGTAGGACTTCCGCTCGTACTCAAATTTTATGCATCTATGTAAGGTGTAGGGAACGCATCCCATAGCCTAGATCAAAGGGCGGCCTAACAACATGTTGTATTGGAATTCTCCCTCAAGGACATAGAAGATTTTAGGTAAGGTACGTGGCCCTACACGAATGTTAAGGATCACAGTGCCTAAGGTAGAAGTAATAGCATCGTTGAATGAACGTAGCATGGTGGGGTTGGCACACATGCAGCTAGAGGGGATATTCATTTGTTGAAAGGCTTTGGAAGAGATGATGTTTAGGCTAGCGCCCCCATCAATCATAACATGACGCACCCGAATGTCTCAGACATAAGCTGAGATGAAAAGAGTGGGGTCAGGATCTTCTACACCAAAGTCAACAATTTCATCTTCGGAGAAACTAACAGCAGTGGTTTGCTGTATAAGGACAGAAGTGGTAGATTGTTTGGTGAGAGAGGAAACATGGTTGGGTGTTAAGATGGAGGTAACGGGAAAGGTTTCGTTAGGTAAGACCTCTATCCCTTGAAGGATTTCAATGAGAGCTTGTCGATGAGATTCAGAGGTCTGAATGAGATCATACAGTGTCATTTTTACAGGTGATTGGTGAAGCTGTTTGATCATGGTTCGGTGGGAAACTCCATTAGAGACGGGGTAGGCAGGTCATCGAATAACCACTTTAGGTGGTGGTGCGATCGAGATGGTGGACAGAGAAAGAGAGGCCACATGTGTGCTTTCTTTAGCTTTCCCATTGTTTTTCTGCCCTCGAGTAGCAACACTAATCATGTTGATCTCGTGAACACGAGAGGAGGAAGACGGTAGGGATAAGTCATGGTCTTTGAGAGGTGGGGTTGTAATAATGATAGATCTTGGTGAGGAGGGGACAGGTGGTATAGGAGAGGGGATTGAAGCTAAAGGTTACTCCCTTCGTAAATTGTCTTTCTTAACCTTTTTATCCTAGAGAGGTGACTGAAAAAGTATGGCTTTTAATGCTTTGCATCCCTCTACATCATGTCCTGGTGTGTGGTGGTAAGCGCAGATTTTAGACTCATCATAACCTATAGGTCGAGGTTTAGATGGATCATAGGGTCTAAGTGGGGGTAGGGAAATGGTCGCATTCCCCACCAACATAGCAAGGATTTTGGCGTAAGACCCTTTGAGCGGGTCAAAGTCAGAGGAAGATGAGGCTATTGACTGGGTAGGTTTCGGTAATGACTGGGTATGGTTGATTTGTATGGGTGGTGGCTTAGCCAAAGGGTTTTGATAATTGGGTTTAACTAAACGTGACCTCTTCGGCGCAGAAGTTATGTTTAGCTGGTCAGATGACGTGGTAGCAGAAAACAACCACGGAGAAAGAGGAGTGACAGTAAACAAATCCTTTGATGATGGAGTTTGTTTAGGGTTGATAGGTGGATAGGATACTTTGGGTGACAGTGTTGATATACCCTTGGATCTTTGTATGGGTATAGAAGGTGTAGGTCGTTTTACAGAAAACGCAGGAGGTATGATGTATTAATGCAAGGTGGAGGGATGAGGTCCCAATATAGAAGGTAGGTGTGACGGTGATGGTTTTAGTTGTGATAGAGACATAGGTTGGACTTGAGGAGATTGGGTCTGTCTCCTAAGTGGATGGACGGCTTTACTTTTGGATAAATCTAACCTTTTAGGTGGGTGTGTTAGACTGGGTATTGGTGAGGTCCCAAGCATAGGGGAAGGTTTGGTTAGGTCAATAGAGGTGGATGAGGTATTTGGTAGAGATGAGGGGGGTGAAGATGAGGACATAGGCATTTTAAGATTTTGTAAACACTTCGGGTATATGGTAGAGGCATCTGGATCGGTCATCTGCATTTGAGTATAATATGGTGTACTCAAACGTTCCCATAGGACTCATCTATCTTCTTAGGGGTGACAATCCTCACGTGTGAATAGGAACTTTTGTATGGAAGAAAGGTGGGTTGTGATTCCGGTCCACTGTGGGTGTGATACAGGGGGTAAATGAGGTACCATATCAATGGGCGTTAAGAGGTCAACCGGTCACTGAAAATATTTAGGCGATGAAGAACTAATAGGTAGGAGGGCATGTTTGAGAGGATCCGTCATGATTAAAGAATTTTGTGATGTCAGTTCAAGGGGTTTCTCGTCTAAGGATGACGAAAAAAGTGGCAAGCCTTCCTCTTGTACAACAAGAGTGGTAGAAGGAGATGTTTGGGAAATAGATAAGTTAGATAACATCCGCTCACAGTCTTGCAAGGATGTGGTGTAAGAAGGCTCATCTGTGAGAAGAGAACTCTGAGCGGTTAATTCCTTTATGGGTAAAGGAACAGCAAGGATTTCATCTTGTCTTGATGGTGGTGAAGGGGGTTCGGGTTCCTGCGTTAGTGAAGAGGCTTGATTTAGAATTCTCTCGATAGAGGCTTTTGGTTGGGAGTCGAAGACTGCATGGATTTCATGAACACTCTCCTTGGCTAAGATATCCTGGTTTATGTTACTGTTAGATGAGTGGTTCGGGAATGGTTTGTTGAAGATTTTCAAATTTCGGTTAGCAGGGGCATTAGGATTATTGAGGGCTATATCCCCTGCATCAACCATTTCCTGCACTATGTTTTTCAACATCTTGTAGTTTTCATGACTGTGTCCCTTCATGCGGTGGAAGTTACAGAAGTCATTTTCTTTGTACCAAGAAGGTATAGCGCGGGTGGAATCAAACCCAGAGTGAGGTTTAACAGGAGGTAAGGTAATAGCTCCTACTTTGAGCAATTTTTCCAATATCACACCATAAGTTTCTCCCAAGGGAGTGTAATTGATGGGCTCGGCTTTATACTTATAGGTGGTTTTTGGCGGGGTATTAGATGGTGTTTGGGATTTGACCATCACCGCGTGTACAGCTCCTTTTGATTTCGAAGTAGTCGATGCGTGAGGATTGGTGATGTTAGGTTTGTTGGTGGAGTCTTGGGTTCAGAAATTGGGGTTTTTGTTGCGCAACCGCAATTTCTCTTCCTCTAAGGCTCGAATTTCTAGTTTCTGAGCCATAGTAAAGGCCTCGTCAAATGTGTGGAAAGTTTGAATTTGGAGGGTAGGAGAAATGTGCTTAGCGCAGGCCCACGTAAAGAGTTCGATAAGTTCGGCCTGAGGCAAGGCATAAGTAAGTTGGTTGATAAGGCCCCGCCATCGTCCAACGAAATCTGCGATAGATTCATCTTCAAATTTTCGGATGGCATAGAGGTCGGTGATAGATACTTTCTTGGCAATGTTAATGGAGAAATGATCCAAGAAAGATTGGGCTAATTGGTTAAAAGAGAAGATTGAGTGCTGGGTTAAAGCACTGTACCACTCCAAGGTGGGTCCTGATAAGGACATGGGAAAGGTGCGGAGTAGTAAGGCATTGTCATGAGCAATCAGATAGCAGGCATGTCTAAATGATCACAAATGTTGTTGAGGATCCTCCTTACTATTAAAATGAGTGAATTTTGGTAATTCCCATTGAGGAGGATATGAATGAAGGGGGACAGAAGGATGAATAGGCTCCCGACAAACTTGCTCGTATGTCAGGGTGCTACGGCTTCCTGAAATAGAAGCCTCCAGATTTTGCATTTTGTCCATCATTTGTTTGATGAAATCAGTGGTGGGATGAGATGATGGTGCGGTTGTTGTAAAAGGTGGAGGATTGGGCCAAGGGCCTCCACTAGACAATGGGGGGGGCTAAATGTTGATAAGGTATTGAGGACGAATATGTTGAGGCAACCGAATAGGGATGTCCTATATAAGGTGTTGAAGCCACCGAATAAGTGTGTGGAAATGAAAAGGTGGGCGGAGCTTGAGAAGGAAAGCTCGTGTGGATAGGTGGCAGAGAGCAAGTTATGAAAGGAGCAGTCTGCAAGAGAGACGAGGTAGGAACAGTTGGCGGTAATGATATGTGGGGCCCTAGATTAACAAAAGGAAAGCCAATCTGTGCCGTAAGAACCTCTGAAGCCACTGAGTTGGGAGACGGGGCTAAGGATGAAGAAGGCAAGGTGGAGTTATCAGGTGGGGAAGGAGCTAAGTGAGTGGCTATACTAATAGGCATACCAACAAGGAGTTGACCATCGAGGTGTACGGTCAGGGGCATGAGACAAATAGTATTGTACAACGCTAGGATTAGTGTCCAAAAATTTCACAAATTCCTTATCTCCTACAGGGATTTTGGGAACCTCGCTGGTGTCCGAAGGATTCCACACAGGATGTGAAGGGGGTGATTTAGGAAAAGGCATGGAGAAGACATGTGAAACCATGGCTGTAGCTTGTTTCTGAGTGACAACAACCATGGACAAGAGTACACAGTAAGGATGCAATCTATCAGGAACAGAAGTAGCAACAAAATGTTGGAATTGGTAGGTTGCTGGTTTTGGGAACTGCAAAAGACAGTAACCGATATCGGTCAGGTAACCGATGTCGGTCAGACTATAGCCGCCATCGGTAAGTTAACCGATGTCGGTAGAATAGGACCGGTGTAAGAATCTGTAAGAAGTTGCTGATTTGGGGTTAACGATGCTTAGTATACCTACCAAACTGTTCTGAAGTGATCACAGAAAATAGTGTATGATAGAGAAACAGAACTAAAAACAAGCAAGATGCACAAGAAAATTAACAGACTAACCCTAGGATTAGTTTTAATCACTTTGGGCTTATGCCTTAGATGCAAGATGATGTCAATCCTAAACAGAAGACTTAGGGGAAATGTCAAGTTTGTTTTGGCTTATAAGGTTACCTCAATCAGGCGGAGGAATACCACGGAAAAGGGGGATGTTTGAGCTGTTGTGTTAATTTATGATGTGATTTGGTATGTGTTGTGCAGTGAAAGTAAGATTAATTTCTTGTCAATACCGTGGATATCACCCCCACGTGTATGACTTGTTACTTAATCTATGTTCACTAGAATTGAAAACAACAAGCAAGAATGTGATGCACGTGTTTTAAACCCAAATCGAAAATGATATTCGATGAAGCAAGGAGATGATTTTCACTAATGCAAAAATGTGAAAGCAAAACAAATTCTTTTACTAAAAGGTAACAAAATATCTTGTGAATATTTTAGAAGAAGAAAATAGCAAGTGTGCTCCCTATATGAAAGCAAGCAAGAAAGAAAGAAACCCAAAATGGGTCCCACCGGGCGTGCCAAAATGTTTCGCACAGAATGCTTCCATTCCTGGAATAGAGTTGCTTCTATCCTTTCATTCCTTTGAGAAACAGATAAGGATTAGGGCTAGGAGGAATACCTATTGAATGTTGAGAGGGTGTGCGCATACCGTAGAGAGAGATCAGATCGATTGCAAAGAACTCCTTTTTTTCTGGGAAGGACTACCTGCAAGTAAGAATACAAGACCACCAGATTCTAATTAGACAATAAATGAGGGAACTGCCTTGGGCCCAGGAAGTATTAAACTTCCTTTCGAAGGTGGTCAGTTCCCCTACTAATATGAATTAACACATTATTGCAAAAGTACAATTTAATTACCTTGTTAAAACAATAGAGGAAAGGGCTAGTTTTGGTTTTGAATCACAGTGACCGATGCCGGTCACTGTCACCGGTACCGGTTTCTGCTAACCGATATCGGTAGGGGCAGTGGTTTAGGGGCTTTTAGTGAAGGTTGGCTATAAGGTGGCTATGGTGTTTATAAGGCTAGTAAATGATTGGGGATAGGTAATGGGGTGATGGAGAAGACTCAGAGAATATGGGGGCTATTCTTGGGGCAATGTAAGGGTAGAGGAATGATAGTTAGACGTAGGGTGTTATCAGGTAGTGGATCTGGGAGTAGACTTATAATTACTGTGACTCAGAAATCTAAGAAATGTTATTAAAAGAACGTATAAGACACTACTTACTAGTTCCTGATGAAGATATCAGGTCCAAAGACTATGATAACGAAGGCAGGGCTCAGGTAGGATGATCGGATAATCAAAAATGAGCTATCTTCTCTCCCAATGCTTGGATGAGTGTCACTGGGCTCCGGTTACTCAGTTGCAGTCTTGGGCTTGATGTCCTTCTCTGCAAACTCCTCTCTTTCCTTCACTTGTCTCTACTCGGCCAAGTGAAATCTGGATTCTTCCAATGACTTCTGATCTTCAGATCAATGAAAATCCAGCCCTTTGTTTTTGGTTGGGGGAGGTCATTTACAGGGAACCGATGGTGGTTACGTAACTGACGGCGGTCGAGTAGGAACCGATGTCGGTTAAGTCAAAGTGGGCTATTTTTAGTAAAATAGCCAACTTTCCCTCCTTTTCTCCTGAGGAATTAGTTGTGGGCTTGGTCAAGTCATTATTAGGTTGATTTTGGTGCGGGTGAGGAGTAATTAGTCATGGGTGTGGATGTAGACCAAGTTATAGGTCTTAATTAGGTTAGTTTAGGGTTAGGGCTAGGTCATGATGAGGTGGCGAAATGTGGTGGTAGGTTTGGAGATGTGGATTTATTAAATATAAGGTAATTAATAAATAATTGTGCAAGGTTTAGGTGGTGAGGCTAGGTTGCGAAATGGGATATGGGGCACGGGGGGTCGTAAGACACAAATTTGGTGTCTACAACCAGACTAAACATGGGAAGGCATCTTTAAGAGGAGGTGATGATCAAACCATGTGAGCTTGATTCCATTTTGAGATGCACAAAACAAGGTGTATGAGGTGGTAAATGAGCTCAAGGGACGAGCGCAAGGTAGATAAGAAGTGATATAACACTAAATTCAACAGTAGACTGGTCGAAGATGTAAGGCATTAAGGGGTTTAGGCTCAGGTTTACCATTAAGTGACACTAAATGATAAGTACCTAATCTGTAGGTGTGAGTGATAATGTAAGGCCCAATCTAATTAGGAGCAAATTTTTCAAGTTTGCTCTTTTCTAGTTTGGTTACATGTTCATTCTCTTTGAGGACAAGATCACCAATCTTAATGGTACACTCATGAATTCACTTATCATAAGCACGCTTAATGCACCTTTGATAAATTTGTAGGTGGTTAAGAGCTATAAGATGATGCTCGTCAAGAAGCACTAATTGGGCTAGACGCTCTTAGTGGAAGTCATCATTGGCAAGAATATCCTGAAGAGATATTCTGAGAGAAGGAATTTTTATTTCGAGATTCAAGGCATCCTCGGTACCATATACTAGAGAGAATGGTGTGGCATTAGTGGAAGTACGAATGTTGGTACGATAAGCCCAAAGGGCAAAGGGTATGTGATCATGCCAGTTTTTCCTATAATTGTTAACGAATTTCATGAGAATTTTGATTAAGGTTTTGTTATAAGATTCATCTTGTCCATTTTCTTGTGGATAATAGGGTGACGAGAAGCTAAGTTTGATACCAAAGTTGTCACAAAGGTCTTGTAACAACTTATTTTTGAAAGATTTTCCATTATCTGTTATCAGGCGATGAGGAACACCAAAACGACAGATAACATGATGATTGATGAACTCAACGATTTTTTTTTTTTGGGTTGAAATGAGTGGAATGGCCTCCACCCATTTAGTGTAATATTCGGTTTCTGTGATGATCCAACAGTGATGCTGTGAAGAAGGCGGGTGAATCTCGCTAATAAGGTCTAAACCCCATTGTGAGAAAGGCCAAAGATCTTGTGCGACCTGTAACGAGTGGCTAGGAGTATGTTGAAGGTTGGCATGTTGTTGACACATAACACAACACTTAACATATTCACAGTAGTATTTATTGATAGTAGGCCAATAATATCCTAGGCGAAGGATCCACTTGGCCATGGCGAGACCACTAAAGTGCCCGTCACAAAGTCCGTCGTGGATTTTTTGGGTGGTATGAGCGACTTTAGCACTAGTTAGACAGTGAAGGAGGACACCATCGAAGCCACATTTATAGAGGAGTCCCCCCATGATGACATAATGAGAAACACTTTTAAGAAAAGCACGTTTGCCATTACTAGTAAGGTCAGGTGGTAGAATAGAGGTTGTAAGGTAGTCGTGAAATTGGTGATACCAGGTATCCTGCGAATCAGCAGATACAGTATTTACCATACAAACATCCAGAACTAAGTAAGATGGGGCAAAGAGTTGTTAGACCAAGACAAATATGTCCGAGTCAGTTGGTGAGGCCAGAATTTATGAGGCCAAGAAAGCCATAGTATCTGCAAATTTATTAGTTGAGCAGGGAATGGTTTGGATAGAATAATGAGAAAATAAGGTCAAAAGTGAATCCACGTAATGTTTGTACTTTTTAAGTTTCTCATTTTTACATTGGTAGATGCCAGTAACTTGATTTACTACCAATTAAGAGTCACCGAAAATATTAATAGACTTCACACCTAAGTGTAACGCAACATGGAGACCCAAAACAAGGGCCTCGTATTCCACTATGTTGTTAGTGCAGGGGAAATCAAGCCTGAATGAAAGAAGCATAGGTTTACCTTCAAGAGGAATGAGAACAACACCTACCCCTCCACCACGCTGGCATTTAGATCCATCGAAGAAGATGGTCATTGGATACGACACATCACTGAGTGAAAGAGTTGTGATGAGCTCATCAGGGAAAGTAAAATTGGTAAATTGTTCCCCAGGTAAAGGGGCTTCCGCAAGTTGGTCTGCGATAGTTTGTCCTTTGACTGATTTTTGGTGTACAAAATCAAGGTCGAGGTTAGAGAGGAGCATAAGCCATCGGGTGATACGTTGGTTTAGATGAGGTTTGGCGTACATATAATGTATGGGGTCAGCGTTGGTGATGAAAAAAGTTTTGTGATTCAGGAGGTAATGTCAGAGTTTGGTGGCCACAAATGATAGGGCTAGGCACAACTTTTCTACATGTGTATATCTAGTCTCGTAATCCACAAGAGTATGGCTTATGTAATAAACGGCTTGTTCTCGATGCTCAGAGTCACGATGTGTGAGCATGGCTCCTCCATCATGGTCGGTGCTAGAAAGGTAAAGGTAGAAAGGGCGATCATCTTGAGGTGGGACAAGCATGGGTGGCTGCAAGAGATAAGCTTTAAGAGCCTCAAAGGCTTGGTGGCACTCCTTACTCCATTGAAAGACAATGTCCTTTTCAAGGAGATGATGGAAAGGTTGACATCGATCCGAGAGTTGTGAAATGAAATGTCAGATAGATTAGAGTTTGCCTTGCAAACTACGCAATTGTTTGAGGTTAGTGGGTGGGGGCATTTCTAGGATAGCTTTGACTTTAGCTGGGTCGACCTCAATGCCACGCAAAGAGACGATAAAGCCAAGGATTTTTCCTGAAAGGACACCAAAGACACATTTCTTTGGTTGAAGAAAAACACAGTATTGTAACAGGCGATCAAAAATAATGGTTAAAACATCAAGATGTTCACTACAATGTTTGGATTTTCCAAGAAGATCGTCGACATAATCCTCGAGGATAGTGTGCATAATGTCATGAAAAATATAAGTCATAGCCCACTGATATGTCGCACCAGCATTCTTAAGGCCAAATGACATGACACGATAGCAGAATGTCCCCCAGGGGGTAATGAAGGTGGTTTTATGTTGATCGGCCGGGGCTACCAAAATTTGATTGTATCCCGAGAAGCCATCCATGAGAGAAAGCATCTCATGGCCCGCAGTGAGATTAAAAAGTTGATCAATGCTAGGTAGGGGGAAGTTATCCTTTGGGAAAGTGAGGTTAAGGTCCCGAAAATCTATGCATATCCGAAGTCCCCCCATCACTTTAGTGACAGGTACGACATTAGAAATCCATTACAGATATTCAATAGGTAAGATGAAAGAAACAGAAAGGAGGCGTTGAAGCTCTTCTTTCACCAAGAAGGCAATGCGTGGATGCATTTTTCTTAGTTTCTATTTAACTGGTTTAGAGTATGGTTTCAGAGTGATGTTACGGACAGCAATGTCAGGATCGATTCCTGGCATGTCAGCACAGGACCAAGTAAAAGCTTGATTACGGGCACGGAGGAAGGTAGTGAAGGCAGCTTGTTCTAATACGTCGAGAGATTGTTCAATATTTAGAATGTGAGGATCATCCTCCGTATGGATATTGATTTCTATAGTTGATTCATTCAACATAGTTTGGGTGTCAGATGGTAAGGCATGTTGAATATAAGAGTCATCCGCACCGAGGTAGGTGAGGATGGAGTCGTCATCCTAACACTCCATAATATTAATTGAAGGTGAATCTTCTTCGATCATATCTAGATACAAAAGGGGGAGAGAAGATGGGTCCTCACTATCACGTTGATAAGTGAGAGGACCCAGGAAGATAACATTCACGAGAAAAAAAAAGTTAGGAGGGATAGATTCTGGGTCTATCGATTCTATGGGTGAAGATGGAAAAATGGGTGATGATGGTTCGAAAGGGGTGACTTCATTGTTTTCCTGGATACAATTGACATGAGGTTTCTTCGATGTAGGTGGTTCAAAAAATCCAAGACCACGACGATCTTTGTGTTTGCGGGTAGTTACGGGAATGATCGTATGTCGGCCTTGTTCATAAAGACAAAAACCAAAACCCTTCCAAGCACAGCATGTCAGGAAGGTGAGGTTGAAACGATGGTTGGTTAGATATCAAAAATCAGATTGGAAGGGAACCACACCAAGGGGAGGTTCAGGGGTGATAGAGAATGTGTCGACACCCCCATATGTTAGGTTGGTGCGGCAATTAGGTGGTCTGTAGGAGATTATCTCCCACACACAATGGTCGTAGGTAGGATGCGCATGTAACTGTCCATACTCCTGTGGGGTATGGAAAGAGCTAACATTATATAGGTGGTATTCCCCTAGCGTAAGGAATTGAAAAACATCTACCAAGGGATCTGAAGTTGGGATGTTGTCCACGGTGAAGGAAGTGGTATTCGCAGCAGTGGATTCATTAGTCGAAGGTGCGAGTGTGGTTAAGGTAGATGGTTGAGGCATGGTTGAAGTAGATGGTTGGGATGGATCAATGGGTGCCTTGACTAGTACAAGAACATCATTAGGGTGATATAACATAGTGCAGGTTTTGAAAGGGGAAGCATCAGCTTTGACGGTGTAAGACTTCCCCTCATACTCGAATTTGATGCATCTATGTAAGGTGGAGGGAACGCATCCCATAGCCCGGATCCAAGGGTGGCCTAATAATATGTTGTATTAGAATTATCCCTCAAGGACATAGAAGAGTTCAGGTAAGGTACGTGTCCCTACACGAATGTTAAGGATCACGGTGCCTAAGGTAGAAGTAATAGCATCGTTGAATGAACACAACATGGTGGGGTTGGCACACATGTAGCTAGGAGGGATATTCATCTGTTTGAAGGATTTGGAAGAGACGATGTTTAGGCTGGTGCCCTCGTCAATCATAACACGACATACCCGGATGTCTCGGACGTAAGCCGAGATGAAAAGAGCTAGATCAGGATCTTTTGCACCAAAGACGAAAATTTCTTCGTCAGAAAAATTGATAGTAGTGGCTTGTTGTATAGGGACAGAAGTGGTTGTGGAGGTAGGTTGTTTGGTGAGAGAAGCGATGTGGTTGGGTGTTAAAATGGAGGTGATGGGCAAGGTTTCGTTAGGTAGGACCTCTATCCCTTGAAGGATCTCAATTAAAGCTTGTCAATGCGATTCAAATGTTTGAATGAGATCATAGAGTGTCATTTTGACAGGAGATTGGTGAAGTTGTTTGATCATGGTGTGGTGGGAAACTCCATCAGAGACGGGATAGGTAGGTCCATGAATGACCACTTTGGGTGGTGGTGCGATCGGGATGGCAGAAGGAGAAAGAGAGGCCACCGGTGTGCTTTCTTTAGCTTTTCCATTGTTTTTCTAACCTCAAGTAGTAATGTTAATCATGTTGATCTCGTGAATACGAGAGGAGGAAGATGGCGGGGATAAGTCCTTACTCTCGAGAGGTAGGGTTGTAATGATGATAGATTTTGGTGAGGCGTGGACAGGTGGTATAGGAGAAGGGATCGAAGCTAAGGGCCTCTCTCTCTATAAATTATCTTTCTTAGGCTGTCTATCCGAGATAGGTGACTGGCGAAGGATGGCTTTCAAAGCTTTGCATCCTTCTACATCGTGTCCTGGTGTGCGATGGTAAGCACAAATTTTAGATTCATCATAACCTATAGGTCGAGGCTTAGATGGATCGAAGACTCTGAGCGGGGGTAGGGAAATGGTCGCATTCCCTACTAACATATCAAGGATCTTGGAGTAAGATCCTTTGAATGGGTCAAATTCAGATGAAGATGAGGCTGTTGATTGAGTAGGTGAGATTTTTGATTGTTTTGGTAATGTTCAGGTATGAGTGGTTCGTATGGGTGGTGATTTAGGCAAGGGAATTTGATGATTGGTTTTAACGAGGCGTGGTTTCTTCTACGTATAAGTTATGTTTATCTGGTTAGATGATGAGACCCCAACTAACGTGGTGGCAGAAAACAACCATGGGGAGAGAGGAGTAAAATCAAACAAGTCCTTCAATGATCGATTTTTCTTAGGGTTGGCAGGTAGGCGAGATACTTGGGGTGACGGTGTTGAGACGCCCGTGAGTGTTTGTAGGGGTGTAAAAGGTATAGGTCATGTTAAAGAAGATGTGGGAGGCAAGGTGGAGGGGTGAGGCCCTAATATAGAAGGTAGGTGTGATGGTGAAGGCTGAAGCTAAGCCTGTTGTATCGATGTGATCGGGGGTGAGGGTTTTAGTTGTGGAAGAGGCATAGATTAGACTCAAGGAGATTGGGTCTATCTCCTAAGTGGATTGATGGCAGTATTTTTGGATAAATCTAATCATTTAGGTGGGTGTGTCAGGCTGGAAATTGGTGAAGTTCCAAGCATAAGGGAAGGTTTGGTTAGGTTGATAGAGGTGACTGAGGGATTTGATAGAGACAAGGGGGGTGAAGGTGAGGACATAGGCATTTTGAGCTTTTGTAAACACCTCAGGTATATGGTAGAGGTGTCTGGATTAGTCATTTGCATTTGAGTAGAGTATGGTGTACTCAAACGCTCCCATAAGACTCGTCTATCTTCTAAGGGATGAAAATATTTACATGTGAATAGGAAATTTGGTATGGAAGAGAGGTGGGTTGTGATTCTGGTCTACTATGGGTGTGATATAGGGGGTAAATGAGGCATTGTATCAATGGGTGTTACGAGGTCAACCGGTCGCTGGAAAGATTTAGGTGATGAAGAACTAATAGGTAGGAGGGCATGCTCAAGGGGATCCATCATGATTAAGGAGTTTGGTGATGTAGGCTCAAGGGGTTTCTCGTCTAAGGATGACAGAAAAAGTGGCAAGCCTGCTTCTGTTACAGCAAGAGTGGTGGAAGGAGATGTTTGGGAAATAGATAAGTTAGATAACATCTGCTCACAATCTTGCAGGGATGTGGTGTAAGAAGGTTCATTTGTGAGAAGAGAACTCTGGGCGGTTAATTCCTTTATGGGTAAAGGAATAGCGAGACTGTCCTCTTGTCCTGATGAAGGAGAAGGGGGTGAGAATCCCTATGTTGGTGAATAAGTTTGATTCAGAATTTCCTCAATAGAAGCCCTGGGTTGGGAGTTGAAAATCACATGGATCTCATGCACACTCTTCTCCTTGGCTGAGGTGTCTTGGTTTGTGTTACCATTAGATGCATGGTTTGGAAATGGTTTGTTGAAGATTTTTAAATTTTGATTAGCGGGGGCATTAGGATTATCGAGAGTTATATCCCCTGCATCAAACATTTCTTCCACTATGTTTTTCAACATCTTGCAGTTTTCATGACTATGTCCCTTCACGCGATGGAAGTTACAGAAGTGATTTTCTTTATACCAAGAAGGAATAGCATGGGTGGAATCAAACCTGGAGTGAGGTTTAATAGGAGGCAAGGTGACAGCTCCTGCTTTAAGCAATTTGTATAAGATCACACCATAAGTTTCTCCCAAGGGAGTGTAATTGATAGGCTTGGCTTTATACTTATAGGTGGATTTCGGCTAGGTATTGGACAGTGCTTAATATATGACCGTCACTACGTGTACTACACCCTTTGATTTCGAAGCAGCTGATGTGTGAGAGTTGGTGGTGTTGGGTTTGGTGGTAGAGTCCTGCATCTGGAAATTTGAGCTTTTGTTGCGTAACCTCAATTTCTCTTCCTCTAAGGCTCGAATCTATAGTTTTTGAGCCATAGTAAAGGCCTCATCAAAAGTGTGGATTGTTTGAACTTGGAGGGTGGGGGAAATGTGTTTAGCATAGGCCCACATAAAGAGTTCGATGAGCTCGGTCTGAGGTAAGGCATAAGTAAGTTGGTTGATGAGGCCCCGCCATCGTCCAACGAACTTTGCGATAGACTCATCTTCAAATTATCAGATGGCATAGAGGTCGGTAATGGATAGCTTCTTGGCAATATTGATGGAGAAGTGATCCAAGAAAGATTGGGATAACTGGTTAAAGGAGAAGATTAAGTGCTGGGCTAAAGCACTGTACCACTCCAAGGCAGGTCTTGATAAGCACATGGGAAAGGTACGGAGTAGTAAGACATCGTAATGTGCAATCAGATAGTAGGAATGTCTGAACGATCGCAAGTGTTGTTGTGGGTCCTCCTTACTATTAAAGTGAGTAAATTTCGGTAATTCCCATTGAGGAGGATATGTATGAAGGGGGACAGAAGGATGAATAGGATCCCGACAAACTTGCTTGTATGTCAGGGTGTTATGACTTCCTGAAACAGAAGCCTCAAGATTTTGCATCTTGTCCATCATCTGTTTGATTAAATCATTATTTGGGTTAGATGATGGTGTTGTCATTGTAAACAGAGGAGGATTGGTCCAAGAGCCGCTACTAGACAGTGGTGGGAGTGAATGTTGATAAGATAATGGTGATGAATGTGTTGGGGCAGCTGAATAAGGGTGTCTTATATAAGAGGTTGAGGCCACCGGATGAATTTGTGGAAATGAAAAGGTGGGCGGAGATTGTGAGGGAAAGCTCGTGTGTATAGGTGGTAGAGAGCAAGTTATAAAAGATACATTCAATGAGAGAGATGAGGTAGGGTCAGTGGACGGTAGTGACATGGGGGTCCCCAGATTAATGAAAGGAAAGCCAATTGGTGTAGTATGGACCACCGAAGCTACTGAGTTGGGAGACGGGGCTAAGGATGAAGACGGTGAAGCGGAGTTATTAGGTTGGGAAGGGGCTAAGTGAGCAGTGATACTAATAGGCATACCAACAAGGAGCTGACCGTCGGGTGTATGGTCAGGGGTATGAGACAAATAATATTGTACGGCACTAGGATTAGCATCCAAAAATTTGGCAAATTCCTTATCTCCTAAAGGGATCGTGGGAAAAGTACTGGTATCCGTAGGATTCCCAATAGGATGCGAAGGGGGTGACTCAGGCAAAGGCACAGAACAAGAATGTGAAACCATGGATGCTACTTGTTTCTGGGTGATAATAACCATGGACAAGAGGACACAGCAGGGATTTAATCAATTCAGAACAAAAACAGCAACAAAATGTTGGAATTGATAGGTTGCTGGTTTGTCAAGAACTGTTAAACACAGTAACCAATATCGGTCAGATAACCGACGTCGATCAGAATGTAGCTGGTGTCGATCAGTTAACTGATGTCGGTAGTATGGGACCGGTGTCGATCACTGTGAAAGAAAAGAGAGGATGTTAGAAGTTGCTGGTTTGGGGATAACATTGCTTAATACACCTACCAAACTATCTTGAAGTGATCACTGAAGCAGTGTATGACAGAGAAACAAAACTAAAAAAAACAAGCAAGATGAACAAGCAAATCAAGAGACTAACCCTAGGATTAGTTTTAATCACTTTGGGCTTATGCCTTAGACGCCAGATGATGTCAATCCTAAACAAGAGACCTAAGGGAGATGTCAAGTTTGTTTTGGCTCATAAGGCTACCTCAATCGGGCGGAGGAATACTGCGAGAAAGGGGGATGTTTGAGCTGTTGTGTTGATTATGATGTGATTTGGTATGTGTTGTGCAGTGAAAGTAAGATTAATTTCTCATCAATACCATGGATATCACCCCCACGTGTATGACCTGTTACTTAATCTACGTTCACTAGAATTAAAAACAACAAACAAGAATGTGATGCACGTGTTTTAAACCCAAATCGAAAATGATATTCGATGAAGCAAAGAAGATGACTTTCACTAATGCAAAGATGTGAAAGAAAGAAAAAGAAAATTATTTTACCAAAATGACAAAATATTTTGTGAATATGTAGAAGAAAGAAATAGCAAGTGTGCTCCCTATATGAAAGCAAGCAAGAAAGAAAGAAACCCAAAAAGGGTCCCATCGGGCGTGCCAAAATGTTTCGCATAGAATTTGGTTCCGGAATAGAGTTGCTTCTATCCTTTCATTCACTTGAGAAACAGATAAGGGTTAGGGCTAGGAGGAATACTTGTTGAGTGTTGGGAAGGTGTGCATGTACCGTAGAGGGGTCAAATAGATTGTGAAGAACTCCTTTTTGTCTAGGAAGGACTACATGTAAGTAAGAATACAAGACCACTAGATCTTAGTTAGACAATAAGTGAGGGAACTACCTTAGGCCCAGGAAATATGAGACTTCCTTTCGAAGGTGGTCTGTTCCCCTTTTAATATGAATTAAAGCAAAATGATAACAAAGAACTATAAGATACTACTTACTGGTTCCTGATGAAGATACAGGTCCAAGGAATGTGGTGGCGGTAGTAAGGCTTAGTTGGGATGATCCGATATTGGAAAGCAAGCCGATGAAGCTATCCTCAGTCTTTTCCAATGCTTGAAAGAGTGTGACAGTGATCCAGTTGTTCAGTTACAGTCTTGGGCTCAATCCTCTTCTCTGTAACCTCTTCTCTTTTTCATCTTCTCTTTCTTCTTGCCCAAATAAATTCTGTATCCTTTCTTTTTGGTTGGGGGAGGTCATTAACAGGGAACTGATGGCGGTTACGTAACCGACGGTGGTCGAGTAGGAACCGATGTCGGTTAGGTCAAAGTGGCTATTTTTAGTAAAATAGCCAACTTTCCCTCCTTTTCTCCCGAGGGATCAGTTGTGGGCTTGGTCAAGTCATTATTAGGCTCGTTTTGGTGTGGGTGAGGGGTGATGAGTCATGGGTATGAGTCTGGACCAAGTCATAGGTCTTAATTAGGTTGGTTTAGGGTTAGGGCTAGGTCATGGTTAGGTGGCGAGGTGAGGTGGCAGGGTTGGAGATGTGGATTTATTAATTATAAGGTAATTAATAAATAATTAAGTGCGCAAGGTTTAGGTGGTGAGGTAGGGTTAGGTTTCGGGATGAGATGCGGGGTACAGGGTGTCGTAAGACCCAAATTTGGTGTCTAAAGTTGGAAAAGAACAGTTTGTAGAGACGTACAGTTTTCTACATCATGTTCTAGTACACGATGGTAGGCACAAATTTTAGTTTCTTTAAACCTTTTTGGTTTGGGTTTGAGTGGGTCATAAGGTCGAAGCGACGGTAATGTGATAACCGAGATCTCTAAGAGGTTGGCTAAAATGTTTGAATAAAACCCTGCCAATGGATCATAGTGTGAAGTGAGTGTGGGTTTGGGTGAAGGTGCAGATGATTGTGGTGGAAGAGGTATTATAAGAGGTGGAATAGGTTTGACCACTAGTTTGGTAGGTGGTACTTTCTTAGGTTTTGATGGTTCCTGATTGGGTAAAGGCATGGCATATGAACTAGAAATAGGTGGTGTTGTGGGTTTAGCTACCTTTTTGGAGGGTAGTGGGTTTTTTTCCTTAGATTGCACCTTCTTAGGTAAAGGTGAGGTAGGAGTACATGATGCAGAAGGGAAAGAGGATGATGACAGAAGGGAAAGTAGTGATGGGGTTATGGTAGTTGGTGGAGGTATAGGTGGTAATAAATTTATGGATGATGGTGAAGGTTGCGCAAGTAGATTGGATGTAATAAAGAATCATGATGAAGAGGTGAGATGATGCACTTTTTTTTTTCTTTAGGTATGAGGTTGCTTGTCCAGGGTAGATGGGTGAGGTATAAGGATAGATGAAATGGGTGAAGGTGGCAGATGGCATGGTGGGTGAAATTAGAGTATGTGGTCTTAAAATTTGTTTTTTTTTAGGTGGAGGATTGGTTTTCATGAAAACTTGGGAGGATGTGGCTAAGTCCCATTTGACCGGTGGATGGACAAGGCTTGATGTCAGCATGACACTCATGGTAGTGATAGGTTTAGAGATGGGAGAATATTTAGGTACAAGTAGGTTCTTAGGCATAGGAATGGGTTTGGTTGTGGTTAAAGGTTCAGATGTAGGAAAGGGTTATGAATAATATGTTGTTTCAATAGGCATGGTCATGGTTGATTTTGTCACTTAAAATACCTTCAGGTAGGTCGTGGAGGTATCAGTAAGTGACATCTAAATTTGGATTGAAAAGGGTAATCGAAAGCATCCCTAAAGCATGGAATTATCAACATAATCCAAGCAGTCAGCCAAGCATGAAAATAGAACTACTGTAAGAGGAGATGTAGTTTTTTTAGTGGCAATACCTGTAAAATATGTCTGTGAGATAGGGAACTAGTTATCCTTAGACTATGTGGGTAAAAGAGTTGAGAGCAGATCAATGGGATCTTGGAATGCTAATGGGGAATTATCACCAACATATAGTGGCACATCTAAAGGATATCCCATGGGTAGGAGAGATGGTAGGTGGGGTGAGGTATATTCCTCTTTTGGTGGAGAATATAGTGATCACAATTCTCCCGTGGGTATTTGAGTTAATACCATTGATTGTTTGGTAGGTTGTGAGGTAGATAGTGAAATGGCATCAGGAGAAATTATGGACTCCTCTATGGGTGAAGAGGAAGATAAAGTGGACTCCTTTGTGGGTGAATGAGTAGATGAGGTAGGATCCTCCATGGGTAGAGGAGCTCATGCTATAATATCCTCGATAGATGGGATAGGTGGAAATTGAGGAATGACTTGTATGATATAAAAAACAATGTGGAATTTACGGACATTGTTGTCGTTAGTTGAAGGCTGACCATTCTGATTAGATGATGGTGTATGGTTAGGAAATTACTTCTTAAATATTCACAAGTTTTGATTTTCCAATGCATGTGGGTTTTCTAGGATGAGATCTCTATTATCTAACATTTCCTAGACAATGTTCTTGAAGGTTATGCAATTACCATTGTTATGGCCTTTGACGCAATGATAATTACAATAATCATGTTCCTTATAGCATGCATGCATAGGAAAAGTGGGATTGAAACTAGTATGAGGTTTTATGGGGGAAGTGCAATGGCTACAACCTTAAGAATGTTTTCTAAGACTAAAAAATAGGGATCTCCAATTGGAGTGTACTTTTGTTGTTCCCGTTGAAACTGAAAATATTTAATAGGAGAAATATTAGAGGAAGGTTTGGCTTGGTTAGGTGGATGAGATGCACCAAATTTGAGAACTACCGCATTGGAAGATTCTTTGGATTTTGAATAATCAATTTGCGGATTTGAAGATGAAGAGGCATCATTTTATTTGAACGTGGCATTTTTGTTTTGCAATTGAATTTTCTTCTCTTCAATGGCAAAATTTTCTAGTTTTCACACCATGGTAAATGCTTCATCAAAGGTATGGAAGGTTTGTACCTACAAAGTTGGTAAGATGTTCCTGACACAAGCTCTAGTGAACAACTCTATAACCTTAGCTTCAGGTGACTCGAATGTTAATTGGTTGATAAGGCTTCACCAACGAGAAACTATATATGTGATATATTTGTCATCATACTGTCGTGTCAAGTATAGGTCAGTAATGGTGACTGTTTTGATGACATTGATTGAGAAATGGTCTAAGAATTCTTGAGACACTTGGTTAAATGAATAAATGGAATGTCTAGGTAAACAACTATACCAATCTAAGGCATGTTCTATCAAGAACATGGGGAATGTCTGTAGGAGTAAAGCATAATCATGGGCAATTAGATAACACCCATGTTTGAATGACTGCAAGTTTTGTTGTGGGTCTTCTTTATAGTTGAAACGGTTGAACTTGGGAATTTCCCAATGTACAGGGTATGGGGATGGATAAATGAATAGTCTCTTTACAAATTTCTTCATAAGTTAAGGATTTATGAGAGCCAGAAATTGATGCTTCTAATGTTTGCATCTTTTCCATCATCATCCTAATGAGGTCATTGGTGGGTTGTGAGGAATGGGAGCCCCCTACAGTAAAATGAGGTTGATGATGGATGTATGATGTGGACAGAATCCCAATATATGGGGGTTTCGAGTATGAGAACTATGAAGGGGGAATAGATGTGGGTGGAAGATATCCTGAATAAGTGATAGATGATATTAGGGATTGCTTGTGATGTGTGTAAACAGGTTGGGTAGTCGTAATGACTCTTGTGGTAATTGGGGGTAGAGACTGTGGGATGGAAAGGGCAAGGTGTTGGAATGGGGTGTGGGTTACTGATACCATGGGTGGTTGTGATGCAATGAGTATATATGAGGTGACAGGTGTAGATGAGGCTATGCTAAGGGTAGCTAGTGAAGGGATGGTTGACACCACAGGTGTGATATATGTCATAGGTGTAGCAGTTATAGTAGATGTGGGGTCTAGTTTAGATACCACAGGTGGTAAGGTGGATGAAGGTAATGCCAAGCTAGTTGTAGTTGATGCGAAAGTGGGGGCGAGGGTAGGAAGGGTAGACATGGGCATGTTGTATACCAACTATCCTGAGGAGTCTTAGGTGGATGAGTGGTCTAGATATTATTGTAGGGTAATGAGATTCTAGTCAAGGAGTCTTGCGAACTCCTCATCTCTAATACTAATAGTGATGGGATGGGTTGGATCCATAGGTGATAAGATAGAAGGTAGTGATGGGCTAGGTGGAAGCAGCTAAAGGCTAGCGTGAAACACAAGGGTGTTGGATTGGATGTGAGTAAAAACCATGTGAATTAGCATAGACCTAGTAAACCATACTCTGTAAATGACACAAAAAATAACAAAAATTGAAAATGCTAGATTTCAGGAGGTGAAATGGGTTTTTGTTATAATTGAAAATTAGAACAAAGGAACCATTGATGGTTAGGTTAACCGATGACGGTTACAAGGTGACCAATGATGGTTAGGGAAACCGATACTGGTTACTACAAGAAATCAATAGTTTTGTAAATGAGACAAAAACTAATGAAAATGAAATAATGAATTTTTATTTGACTATGATTTTAAAATTCTGGGGGTATGATGATGTCCTGAGAACATAAAAAGAACAGAAGATGTGATGAATGCTATTTTTGGTAGAATGACCAAAAAATGCTAGAACCCAACAACAGTTAGGTAGACTGATGATAGTCAGATTTAAACTGATGGCGATCTTTGGACCAACACCGGTCATTGTGAAATTTGGAAAATTGAAGAAACATTGTTTTTTGTGAATTGAGTAAGATGAAATATCAACCTAGAAAATTGAGTATGATAATAATGGATCCTAACACACTTAGAAATAGTCAAAATACACCAAATATGATGGTTGAGTGTGAAAGGAAGAATAAAATGAAGAAAGTAACCTCACAACTCAAAACACAACTGAAGAAAAGGCTAAGAAAAACATGCAATCCTATAAGTGAATTTTAATGTTTTAGCTTATGTTATTTTAGACTAACTTTGTGAACCAGAAAAAAAAAATTGGTTGGAAAGGTATCCTATGAAGAGGCTAATTCTAAGGGTGGTTTTAGGTTATGTTTTGGTGGGGGTGGTCCTTTCTCTGAGTTAATGAATGGATAAGGAAACCAGCTGGGCACCCACTATTAATCCTCTTATCATGTGATCGTTGAAAAAAATTTCCAGGTAAGGTGTTGTTTAAGAAGATGTGTGAATTTTTATTTATGTAGTTTGGAAAAGAGAGAAAGAAGATAAAGTTTTCTACGATTCAATTATGTCAACCATCAGCTAGTCATGAATTCCAGCGTATAGGTTTCCCTTAGTTTTAATGTGAGCTAAAAATGCAATCATAGAAGTATGAAATGCAAGTATTTTAGAACCCAAATAGAAATGTGATATTCTATGTAAACAAAGAGTTAATAGGAGAGAGAATGACTTTAACTAATGCAAAAAAAGAAGAAAAAGAAGGATTCTTTTTTCTCCCAAAATACAAATGTTACTGAGACAAATAGAAGGAAGAGAAGATTCCCAAGGAGAAGATTTAATGTTAACTTCCTTTTTAAAAAAGAAACAAGCATACAAAATATTTCCCTGAGAATGAATAAATGCAAGGAATGACATATGGGTCCCACTAGGTGTGCCAAAAAATTTCACAAGATTCTTGATAAATTAATGAAATAGATAAAGGGTGATAGGCCAAGGAGGAATACTTGTTTGTGGTGTCAGTTGAAGGTTGTGAACACGTTCTGATTTCCTGATCCAATGCTGATTGTGAGAGATCCCTTTTGGATAGGAGGAACTACATATAAAATGCAATACAATACTACTAGATAGAGTTAAATAAAATAATGAGTGGACTTCCTAGCAGAAGCTAGATCTGAGAAGCATGATGCTCCCTGAATAGGATGTCAATCCACTTTTATATAACGGTATTAATGTTATCCAAAATAAACATGAAATAACAATCTTATTGGAATTGAAATGATTTAGGTATCTCATACAAAATAAATAAGAAAGGTTAGATAAAAGGTGATTGAGGTCAAAAAAGGTTAGATGATGAGTTGGTATTGGGTTGTAGGTCAGGTACAGGCTCTAGGTAAGATTTGGTAAAGATTAGGAGTGATTCTGGGCTATTAGGGAATGGGTAGGAGGTCGCTGGTCTGAGGTATGTTGTTAGACACATTAATCGATATCGGTTGTGTGACCGATGTCAGTTTAGCAGGATTACTGACGTCAGTTAGCTAACCGGTGTCGGTAGGGCCAGTTAACAAAAATCTCTTATAAATGGTCTTCAAACTCTCTGTGATTGCAAAAAGACTAGAAATGGTGGGTGTGAGGTTGTGAAATGGTCTACAGGTTTAGAAATGATTAGGATAGGGGGAAGATAGGTGGAAGTTACAGGTATGGTAGGTTGATAAGTTGGTGGGAGGAAGGTTGTATACAGACGTGAAGAAAGATAAATTACTAAGATGAATAATAACTCTTACTGAAAGCAAACAAAGTTAAATGAAGAGATATAAGGTACTTGCTGAAGAATGGGTCTTGAGAGTGTAGGTGATGAGGATGGTGATGGCAGAGATCTGGAGAGAAGAGATGTTGCATTCATGTCACAGAAGTTTTAACCTTTTTGCTTCTCTGTGTGAATTCATGATCATGAAGAAGATGATGGATGTGAATGGTTGTTAGTAGTTTTCCCATGTGTTTTCCCTTTCCTGAGTGCTTCAGAAAATATGAGTTCTCCAAGTCTCTATTTGTATGAGATTCTAAATCTAATGACCAACCTTAGTAAAGGATTTTGGAAATGTATTTAACCTAATAGGTGACGGTTAGGGGACCGATTTCAGTTGAGATATAACCGACATCGATTAAGGTAGAAATATCTAGGTTGGCCAAAAATATCCTGATTGTTGTTATTTTTGGCATGGTATTTAATCTTCATCCAAGTATTCGAGTGATAGATCACCTAAGAATGAGTAATATTCATCTTAGGCTTGTTAATAGGAGTTAAGTCTAGGTTTAGACTAGGTCCTAGTTGGTTAGGATAGGCTTAGACTTGTTCTAAGGTCATTAATGGGGTTTGAGTGGGTCATGGAGTGAGGTGGATAGGTGAGTTAGCTAGGTGAGGTGGTCAAGTGAGGATGTAAATTAAATTAATTAAAGTAATTAATTCAATTAATCATTTGCACTATGGGATATGAATAGGTAAGGTATGGTTAATTTAATTAACGGGGTTATAAGGGTAGTATGACCTAATTTTGTTGTCTACAACAAGTACATGTAGCAGTGAGAGGTCTTGAGAAAGGCCTTTGGTATCACATGCACTTTAGTTTCAGGGGCCTAGCTTGAGGCAACAGGGACCCAAACTAGTTGTCAGATGGGACCAGTTTGTAGTGTGAGCATGGAAATCTATCGGTCACTACGTGATGAACTATGGAACTATGAGGAGATTGTACACCAGAGGTTACTAGATGAGCCTCATCATGACATGTACTAGGAAAAATAATGAGTGGTACCATTAGGGGGCACATCGAGTGTGGAAAAACCATCACAGTGGCATATGGGGGCAGTCCTAGTAGGATAACAGATAGAGGTGAGGGTGGTGATCAGGGAAGTAGAACCCAAGGAGGCATCTAGTTGACGGATATCTGGTTTAATTAGTAGATGTTTTTTTATTTATACGAATATTTTTTTGAAGTCTACATTTTATGTATATGTTTGATACATGAATTTTTGAGACTTATGATGATGTATATTCACACATTGATATTATATGTATATTATCATGATTCATATGACTCATTTTAATGTTAATTATGTGATGATGTAGTGTTTAGATATTGATATGACATTTAGATGTATAAATGTAAAAAAATGTTTTGATGATATTTGATGTGATGTTTTGATAGATTATATGTAGCGTTGATATGTGGATTTTAATTTAAGTAAATATATATATTTTATTGTGTTATTAAATATGATGAGTATCGATTTAAATTTTAGTTTTTGGATGTGATGTGACTTTGGATATACTGATCTCGATGTATATTGAAAATGTATTTTAATTATGGGTGTGAATAAAATGTGAAGTAATTTCTTTTTGAATTCATAAAATATGTTAACACATAATTGTCAATGAGTAGTCACATGTAGGCTCTTGGATATAGATGAAAATTAATTGTATACCTTATTAGAACATGGGAAGGGTTGAATTTTGTAGTTTTTGTGGGAGAGTATGTTATCATTTAAATGGCTTCATAAGCTCATGCCCCAGCTCTATATTTTTATTTTTATGTAAATTGATCAATACAGGAAGTTTTTTTATGGGAAAGCTAATTGATGCGAGAAGATTTCCTAGGATGCTATTGATATTTTGAATTTTTTTTTAAATTTGATCGATGTGGGAAGCCTATTTACAATGACATGGATAGCCATACTTTAAGGTAGTAGTCTAAAATTTATTTTATTTTCACTTTTGGATATTCTTCCTTTGAGGGATCAGTCTATATTTTTGATAGGCAGTTGTCCTTCGAGGGATAAGTCTATTTTTGACAATATGATTTTGATATTTGATAGTTGTTCTTTGAGGGATCAATATATATTTTGATAAGATGCATCCATAGATATTTTTGAATTTATTTTTTATGTTGAGGATAGGCCCAATAGACCACTTTGAGGAGGGTAAAAGATGTGTGCACAGACTACACATGTGAATCCCATAACATATATCCATTTGGTAGAAAAGGTGGATGGATGTAATGATTTTGGGGTTCCTATTGACGAGGAAATTTTCCACGTGAAATATGTGATGAAAATATTTATGGTTCTCATATTTAATGTTTTGAGAATAATGACGTTAAACCACATGCTTTTAAATCATTACAATTATAAAATTGTGGGATGATGATGTAATAAGATCTTTGATGTGACTACTTTCATGACTGTCGATGTGTTAACTATAAAAAGGATGTAAGTGAAAGGAATTCAATGTTTCCTTTTCAAGTGTACCATCAAGGGAGTTTAGACAAGAAGCTCCCAACCCATACTTATGAGTGATGACATATAACTGATCCAGTTAGAGGAAAACTTTCAACGTTTACTCATTTCTAGAGTAATGACATTTTTATTTTCTTTGAGAATAAGATCACCTATATTAAATTCAAGTTCTTTAAAATGTTTTTTATACACACATTTGATGCACTCTTGATAGACATAATGATGTTTTAGGGATGTTAGGTAATGTTCATCTAATAACTCTAGTTATACTAGATGATCTTGATGATAATCCTCATCAGAGATTGGTGGGCCCCAGAATATTGGCTAAGGTGCATGGGCGAGTGGAACCCATTTGAAGAAGGGTGTGTGGGGTTGAAGTCACATAGGGAAGGGTTCTAGTAGGGTTTTATAGAACACATGACGTGCACACAAGGTAAGAAAAGTTTTTGACTTATCCATATTTTCCATCCCAGGAAGAACATGAGAAAAATGTGACCTTTCTAACATGTGGAGCAGATAAGGTGTCAGCCTGGAAAATGAAGGATCAAAAAGGTAATATTCCTTGCATGTGATGGAAGGTTCTAGAAGAACATCATTTCACAGAGTGGAGAGCTCAGATCAAAGGAGGCATGCTCCATTAGAGGACCACTTGGACACTTGGTAGCTGATCTATTACCTTAGAAAGCATGGCAGTGAAGGTAGGAAAACTATATAATGAGGTGTGCGGGTAGCAAAAATAGAGACATGGAGTCATACTTAGTAGCATAGGTACTAGGAAGGGGGAAAATCTCAACAGAAATCTTATGGAGGATTATAGGTGGGATTAGGAAAATATAAGAGTGATGGATCACTTAAAGGGGTGGGTCTACATTCGTTTTTATAATGTGATGAACATAGTGTAGTTCTGATGCATGACTTCACTCTGCATTGTTATAGGAGGGTCTGTTATAACCTCAAGGGATGTAATGTGGTTATTGAACATTTTGATATAAATATAAGACTCTATTCTAAATCATATGTGTTCATGAGCATAATCCTTGTGCATTTCCTTTATGTATGAATGATTTCCATATGTCATTCATTATTTTTATTCTATGGATGCATTGATACTATAACTCATCCTAGGTTCTCAAGAAGATGCACGGTTCTTTTCCATTCATTTGCACTTAATTATCTATCATAAGATGATGTATTCTCACAACACTCATATAAAGGAGAGGCTTTGTGCCCACACATGCCTCAGGTGAGCACCCAGTGCCTACTGGGTGATGGGCTGGAACACATGGGAGTTTACTATTAATCTAAGGGTATAAAAATGACTACATCTTGGTTCTGTTGTTGGGACCTATTTTCAAAGTTGTTGTGATAAATGACATACATATTTTTCCATGTGATGCGTGATGATAGAACGTATGACCTTGGAAAGTTTTGAACGATGGTTCAAGAGCATGGAGGATGAGTTTTCTCAAAGATTCAGTACTAGACCTGAATTCGATGTGCGTAGATGGGTAGAAGAGAACATGTTCCATGAGTTGTATGAGACATTATTTTGTTATTATCTAGTATAACTATATGAATGGCCTTCATTATATGCATCTAGATCAATCTGATACTATAGATTACGCATGTGGACCCAAGATGACTATCAGAGGTTGCAAGATGTAGATATGACTTAGATGCATGTTGTTGATCATTGGTGGAAAGGAGTGCTGATCAGTTATACTTTAGAATATGCCATTTCTTTGTATTCCTGTCTAGAAGTTGTTGAGTTTGAGTTTTTGAGGGATCCCATAGGATCATTTTTGCATGTTATTCCTTTTTCTATGAAGATCTTGGTCATTACCTTGATTTTAGAGGCATTTCCCATGGCTAGCTAAGCTTCTTTGAGTGTTGGGAGAGGAAGCTAGGGTGGAGGAAGATGATGGACCTTGTGGATGATAAGGAAAGGGAGGAGAGATGACTCAATTATAGTGAAGCTTATGAAAATGAGATGGCTAGACAACACGAGGTTCCAAGTGTGATGGATCTATGGAGGAAGATGTTACGGAAGGAGTTAAGGTTCACGCAGAGGAAGTGGAACTTGAGCAGTCTATGCTACCCCATCTTGGCAAGTGCGGGAGATAATACCCTTTAGCTTCTGATGAGATTTCGTCACATGGAGAAAGGAGAGCCTTTGACATGCATCTGAACCCACCTGGTGACCAAACCCTGGTGCTTATTTTTATAGATCAAGGGAGAAGTATTGTTAACCCATTTGGTATTGGTGGGAGTAAACGATCTGCGCACAAGAGATATAATTTTTCATTTCAAACATCCATGGCTGCATAATCCATTCCAGTATTTGGAGGAATTTTTAGACAAGGTGAAAGTATGTAACGTTTTGGTATCGTGGCTAGGAGTGGCAAAAGACACACAAATGGTGGTGGGAAAATATCATAGACCATTGGTGCACAGTTCAGTGGGATGTTGGGCACACTTGGTGTGACCACTTTAGGCATTTTGTTGGATTCGATAGGTGGATCTTGTGGTATAGGTGCTGAAGGACCTAGTGGACCTAGCAGATCTAGAGGATTGAGTGGGTTAGGAGGAATGAGACTTGGAAGATCTAGTGGATATGGTGGGGGAGGAAACACTGAAGGAAACCAAGGCTTTGGATCGAGAGGACAAGGACCTCAACTACCTCCACAAGTAATATTTGAGATGTCTTTGCACTTCCTAGATTATAGGGGTATTGAATATTGCTGCAAAGCATGTGCACAAGTGTGAATTTCAATCGTGTGTGAAAGGAATCACTACCCTAGAGTAGAAGGTAAGCTAGTTTGAAACAATGCTGCAAGGGTGCATGCATAGTTGGTATAGGAAGTATGACCCCCATCAGACTCTGGTAGACTACACCGCATTGAAGAATTCCTTCCTTGCAGAGTTCCATATCCTAGAGTTTCAGTAGAAGAGCATCAACAATTTGAAGGAGATCCAACAAGGAATGGAAGAGAGTGTGTCAGAGTATGATGCATGTTTCAAAACTCTCTTGTCTAAAATATCCTATTGCATTCATCCTTCTCAACATGCTCAATGGTTTTTTGGAGGATTGATAACACTGTTTAGAAGGGATTTGTCACACAAAAATTTTACAAACCCACATGAGGCATTGGAAGCTGCCCTACATGTTGAGGTTATTGGGAGTGTTGATACTAATGTTAGTGCTTTTTTGGAAGCTCAAATTACTACAATGGCCAAGTATTTTAAGATGTTATCTATAAACTCAGCACATGAGGTTTGTAGTGGGATTTGGTGTACTAAATGTGAAGTGGAAGGGCATTTAAAGGATAGTTTCCCTAAGAATTCGGTAAGCACTATGGCAGTAGAATGTGAAGTTTTCCATTGGGATCATGATGCATGTATATTCCCTCTACTTTAGCATGCGATCCGCAAGAATGTTTCTTTCGATTGCAATATATGTACCTCTATGACCCATGATAGCAAGGATTGTAGACTAATTGATAAAATCCATGATGTTATTGATTTGGGTGTGTGCCAGACTATCCTTGCAAGTAGTTCCAAGGATGACGATTATCATTATGAAGGGTGTGCACATGGAGGAGCACGTGGAAGGGGTTTTCATGGAGGATTTTGTGGTTGTAGTAACCATGGTGGAGGATGAACTGAGTTCCCACAAGGAACCTTTTATAACTGTGGATCTATAGAGCATTATAAATGTGATTGTTTTTATCTGTTACAATGCTCATGGTGTAGAAAGAAACAGAAGTATGAAGAGTGTCCAGAGCTTTATGAGCATATGAACTAGCAGTACTGGAAGGACAAAGGAGTTGGGATGTCGAGCACCAAGAAGGCCAATTGAAAGTGCATTCCAAGAGTGGAACTTGAGTCAATACTAGAACTTGTACTGGTGAAAATGTGAGTAGAGGTTGTGCGCACCAGGGAGATGTGAAGACAAAAGACACTAGTTTTAAGAGAGGAAGTGGTACATGGAAAATATCTAGACCCTACTCAGTAGAAGGAGGTGTATCATGAGACTATGGATGTGATTCAAAGTTTTCAAGGGGAGATCCAATGTGTAAAGGAACAATCAAAGCAATTGGAGCAAAGGAAGAATGTTGAAGCTCCAAAGGATGACCTGGATGAAATCAAGGAAGTATGTAGGATGTTAAGGCAAGATAATATTATTCCCTTACTAGGAGAATGGCTGAGGGAGAAGGTACCACACGCTAGAGTAGAGAACAAAAGGTAGGTTTTGCATATAAACCTTTCTCCTCATAACCTTGAGTATGATAAGGAGATTACTTTGAATGTGGTTATTTATGGATGGCTTCTGAGTAATATCCTCATCGATATGGGAGCAGAGGTCAATGTTCTTACCCTATATTTCTTGAATCAAATGGGAAGGCTTACATTACAACCATCTTTGAATGTGCTATATATGGAAAGAAATACTAATGAAATGCCTGTTGGCATCTTGAAGGATGTAGTTATCACCATTCAAGGTACCCAATTCACTGGAGACTTCAAAATTTTGGTGCTCATCGAGGTAGACAACTTTCCAGCATATCTTGGATGCCCATGGTGTTACAAGAACAATGTTGACCTGTGATTTAACAAAAGGGTATATCAGATTTGAGAACAAGGAATAGAGGGTGATTATCCCTTTAACAAATGGGAATTTAGTGCCCTATATTGATCCTTTAGGAGAAGAAGTCCTTGACAGAATTTATGTGCGTTCCATCAGAGATCCTGAGATAATTCATCCTATAGAGGGATTCATCTAGTTTGAATATTCTCACTCCCTGAGTGATACCACTAGCATGGCATGCAACAATTGGGTGCATGGGACTTATGAGTTGATTAGGTGAAAATTGAGAGGATATGTAACAAGGGTAATAAAGGTGCACTTAGTCAAGCCCCTAAAAGGCAATAAATTACAAAGTTACTCTGGAGGAGCATACCTTGAAATTGTTTTGAGGGAAATGGAGGCTCAGTGGAAGAATGAGGACGAGAGAAGAGGAATGCTCAGTTACAACCTACTCAGAACTGAAATGCACTAGTGGGCTAGTCATTGGGAGATCCTCCTAGAGTGGTACGAGGTAAGAATAGCATTCTGTGCAAGGTTCTCCAGAAGTAATGCTCCCATTGTCATACAAGACTACCAAGGTAAAGAGACCACCTCATTTCATATCCAAGCATGTGAGAAGGCTTGGATGGGAAGTGCAGAAGTGGTACCACCTTCATTATGGGTGCATAAGTTGTATTCCACCTTACAAGGTTGTGCATGCACTTGGTATATTCATTCGGAGATGCATCTTCAAACAGGTAATTGGTAGGAGTTGGTAGCTGATCTCATTCAATATTTTGAGTATAGGAGTAAAAATCCATCAGTGGATAAGGAGTTGCAAGTAATCAAGTGCCTTATGATGGGAGATAGTGATATGGAAAAAGATAGGCTACTGGAATTATTAGAATTAGCATGCGTGCATGGAAAAATAAAAAGGAAAGATGGTCTATGTAGTAGATGAAGAAGAAATAGAAAATTTGGATGCTAACCATTCTGAAGGTAGGTGTGAAGTCATAGAAATGACCAAGCACGTACCTAAACAAAGAAGGTTAACATTGGAATATAAAAAAAACCTAAGAAGGCTATCATTGAGGACTATTGGTCAGAAAAATAAGTTTCAAAGGTCATTCATCTGTTGCATGAGTTCTAAGATTTGTTCACTCATGGGTACCATGAATTCAAAGGCATCCACCATTACTTAGGGGAGATGAAGATAAAGTTGAAGGAAGGTGTGTGCCTGATTCTAAAAATGCCTTATCAGATGAATCCAAATTTACGTGTACGGTTCAAGGAAGAAATAGAAAAAATGATATCTAGTATTATTTAGGCAGTGGAAGAATCAGAATGGATCAGTCCAATGGTCACCAGTATCAATAAGTATGGGAGGATAAGAATCTGTGTTGACTACAGGGATCTGAATGCACTATGTGTCATCGATTCTTTTTCAACCCCCTTTACTAAATTTTTTTTGGAGGGATTAGCCGAGTGCGAAGTCTACTCTTTCACAGATGGGTTCACAGGGTATACCAAGTCAGGATTGCAAAGGAAGACCAAAGAAAGAAAAAAAATTCCACTGAATGGGGAAGTTTTTCCTACATGGTTATGCCTTTTGGATTGAAGAATGTGCCTACTGTATTCTCATGCATCGTGGTACAAGCATTTCAGGACTTCATCCATAAATTTATTCAAGTTTACCTGGATGACTGGACTGTGTAAGGATTGGTAAAGACCACTGTGACAATTTAAGATTGATGTTTGGGAAATGTCAGAAATTAAGGATATCCCTCAACATTAAGAAATGTGTCTTTACTACTCCATTTGGAACCTTGTTAGGACACATTATATGTAAAGAAGGCTTACTAATAGATCTCACCAAATTTGTAGTTATTATGGGATTAAGGGAGCCTACTAGTCAAAGTGCAGTGTGTAAATTCCTTGGGCATACAGGGTACTATAGGAAATTCATCAAGGGGTATGCCAAGATTGTCACACCCTTGGAGGAATTTTTAAAACAAAAAATTTCCTTTCATTGGGGAGAGGCACATCAGAATACATTTGATACTTTGAAGGATAGGCTTGTCACAGAACCCATACTACATTTTCCTTCTTCGGAAAAGCCTTTCCATGTTCATGTTAATGCCTCTAGAAGAACTATGGGAGTAGTACTAACACAACTTGGTGAAGGAACTATTGATTGTACCTTGTGTTTTGTAAGTAGAAAGTTAACACCAGTAGAACAAAATTACACAACTACTAAGCGCGAAGCATTGTCTATGATCTACGTGTTGCACAAGTTTAGGTAGTATCTATTGGCAACACCAATTCTATTCTACATGGACCACATGGCATTCAAATACTTATTTAATAAGCCTATGATGCAAGGGAACATATGTTTTTGGGTCCTATTATTCCAAGATTTTGAGTTCAAAGTGGTTGTAAAACTAGGAAAAAGTAAATTCAGGACCTGACCACTTATCAAGAATTAACTCAGGGAGGACGTGCAAAGTATTGAGGATACCATGTCAGATGCGCAAAGCATTGAGGATACCATGTCAGATGTGTAAATTTTTAGGTTTTGGTGTGAACCCTCAGACTTGGAAGATATCGCAGTGTTCTTAAAAATAGGTGTGGTGCTAGAAGGAATGAAGGATCTAGAGAGGAAACAACCAGCAATATGTGCCACACCCTACATGTTGATCAGTGGAGACCTGTATAAGTTAGTTCATGAAGAGGTTCTATGTTGATGTATATTGGAACATGAACACATGGAAATTATGGAGGAAGTGCATGGCGGGATTGTAGGAGGACACTATATAGTAAATGCTACGGCGTGGAAGAGTTTACTAGTAGGGATTTGGTTAGAAACCATCTACCAGGATTGTATTGAGTTTTGTAAGGCCTACAACCATTTCCAGCACCTTGGAAAACCTAGGAAAAGGGATGAAGTTCCATTACGACCAATAGCCAGCACTGAACCGTTTGAAAAATGGGAAATCGACTTTGCAGGTGCAATTTTTCCAACTGTGTGAAGGACTATATCACGGTATATCTTTACTTGCACTGATTACTTAACATGTTGGGAAAAGGTAGTGCCTATAAAGGATTGCACCACAGTGAAATATGATATATTTTTATGGGAGAACATAATCAATAGGTATGGTTTTCCTTTAAGTTTAATAAGTGATAGAGGTACACATTTCCTTAATGAAACAGTCATGATTCTATTAGAATAATTTATGGTGGCCCATTACAAGACTACCCCTTATCACCCTCAAGAAAATGGAACTGTTGAGGCATTTAACAAAATACTAAGTCATACGTTGATTAAGATCTATGACATTAGAAGACAAGATTGGGATGACAAGATATCAATCATTCTATGGGCATACAGAACAACCTATAAGAGGTTGAACAAGGGCACACTGTTTCAATTGGTGTTTAGTGCGGAGGCTATTTTTCCAGTTGAATTCATGTTACCATTGCTATGTATAGCACGTGCTGGAGGGTTAGTTGATGAAAAAACACTAGAAGAAAGGATTGATAATTTGATGCAGTTAAACGAAAGGAGATCACTTGCTAGATGGAGTCAAATGATAGAAAAAATAAGATAAAAGGCATGGCATGATTATCATATCAAGAACAAATAGTTTGGGAAGATGGTATTGTTGTATGATTCCAAGTATCTGCACGATCCTGCGAAGTTGAAAGTTCATGGTTGGGACTGTACGTACCCAAAATTGTATGTACTGTACTACCAGAAAGAGGTTACAGAAACCCTGATAATTATTCAAATCTCTTTGAAAGGTGTTTAGAATCTAGAAATCACGCTGAGTATACATTTGTATCCCAAAATGCCTTATCCAGCCTTTGCATGCTTTGTTTTGACCCAGTTCCACTCTTTTCTTACATTTTGGTCTTTAGTTATAGGACTGTCACCCTGCCTTGGTAGTGGTCCCATGACCACCACCCAGGATAGGGCAGCAGTCCTGTAACCACTGCCCTGTGTAAATTTTTGAGAACTTTTCGATGCTTTTGTCAATGTAAAAAATCAAATGGCACTCGGATTTTTCAACCACTCTTACTTGCATTTAAGTTTTAGCCACCTAGTAAATAGTAATTTCTCTTTATTTATAATAGAAGAGTTCAATTCAAACTTACCCTCTGGTAGATCCAAATGTTATAAATACCAAGCTTGTTTACAAGAAAATGGCCCCTCTCCCTCTATGAATTATTATTCAATGTGTTTTGAAAGTTCTCTAATAAGTCTCAATAAGTTTAGATTTTGTAAATCTTTCAGCCTCTCAGTTCAAGGATCCATAGTTCTAGTTCTAGATCATGTCCATTTGAATCTTGATTCTTCTTAGAATTATAGGTTGTTATTTTATCACAGGAAGCATATGTCTTATAGATTTCAGTATGCTTGCATTGTATCCCTATAACAATCTCGCTAGGAATTAAATAGTGAATATCTGTTCTCTTGCACTATCCCTCTCCTACTTACATTATGTTCATCTTACGTCCAAGCTACCTTTATCACATTCCCACTCTTCTGGATTCACGAGAACACAAAGGAACAAAGAGATCACACTAAGGGGACAAGTCACAATATGATTGGATTTTCCACTTTTCTGTAAACTCTAGGTTTGAATTGTCAAAGTTGTAGTTAGGATATATCAAATAGAATAGCAAATCATTTTATTTCAATTAAGCTTGCTTTCAGTATTATCAGGGAGCTGTGGGGAATGATATATTCTGAGAAGCTATGATTTATTCCTCACTTCTGAGGTAATATTGAATGTCTTTCAATTAAATTAGTTAGTTATTTAATATTTAGGATAAGTTCACAAGTGCATAGGAAAATAGCTACACCAAGCTACCTTGTTTGTTTTAATTCTGTTACTAGATTAATGGTTCATTATCTAGTTATACTAGAATAGCTGCTCTTTAAATTTTGTTTAAATTCACATTCTTTAAAATACAAAAAGAGAATTATTGTTGCAAATCAGCAGCACCCCTGGATGTTGATCAAACTTCCAGTTTGACAACTTGGACATCCAATGTGATTTCACAACATTGAATCCTCTCCCCAAGTGTGGGACTTATAAAATGGGAAAGGAATCTCTAGATTAGAGGCTGGTTCCTCAACTCCTCTGATCAAATATGTCACTTGTAAGTTGCACAGAGGTTTCAAACTCAAAATCCTACTCTAGATTCCAAAGTGGGCAGAGATGGAGAATGCCAAAAAAACTGAAACTAGTGCTAATAAGGTGATGCACCAAAGGAGTGGTGAGCATTTTTTACTTCCATAGATTGACAAAAATCATGGAAATGAAACAAAACATCATGCAAACATTGATGACATGTAATGGAATATCAGAAAGGAAGAAAACAACATAAGCAGAGGATTGAAACTCATTCACAGAGCTTGCATTGTCATTTTAATATCAAAATACATGCATTACAACACCTGAGAGGCAAAAAATAGGTTACAGTTCTTAGAAAAGGTCTGATATTCCACTAAATCACTTCCAAGGTGAAAAAGGGAGCCTGTTATACACAAAAAATGTTCAACCTTTTGAAAATGAGCCAAATCTGGCTTTTACAGTGCAAAGGACGAGCCCAGGAGAGAGAAACATGGGAAAACATGGAAGGCATTAAAAAATTGACCAAAAAATGATTAAAACAACATGGGCATCCTTGCAAGCCCATTCCCTGACATTTTTAGCCATGCTGGGAGAGAATGCGAGCCATTCTTCATTAAAAATGGTGGTTGAAACGTCATTTCTATCCATGACCACGTGCCAGAGGAATTTTTTGATTTTATCTTTCCAAAATCCATCAAAATGCAAAAAATTACCCTAAAATCTTGTAGATAATTTCACCATCTTTCCATTGATATCAAGAACGTGAAAAATTGAGCTCTGGATCAAAAGATATGGCCATTTGAAATTTTAGGGCAAAACAGGGCCAAATCAGATTGGCAGGCGAAAATTTGAATTTTTTCACCTTTTTTGCATTTGGGAAAATTTCCCAAAAAACCCCCATGCTCCACCTTCCCAGGTGCCACATGGCACATTTTTATTGGGCACAGGCCCATCCTGCTCCATTTTCCTTTGTTTTGCCATTTGAAAATTTTTCCAAAAAATCCCCGCAGGGCCGGTGAGCTGAGGCCACGTGGCATGTGTTGATTGGGCACGGGTCTTTCCTTCCTAAATTTTCCACGGTCCATTTTAACCATTTTCAACCTAGACATGTGGAAAAACCCCATTGGTTGTGGGCTTGCCCCTTTGAATTTTCCATGCAGGCTTGGCTTGAACTTTTTGGCGCCACCTGCACACGTGGCGAGATTCCATTGGTTCACATTTAGGGGGCAGGCCTTTCCCTTTGAAAAATTTCTTCATTTTTTCTTTGGGAAATTTTCCCAAATTCTCCCCATGCTCCTCCATTTTTAGGACATGTGGCATCATATTACTAGCTACAGGCCCTTGGGGAAAATATTTTCTTTTGTGCCAAAACTTTGGGAAAAAATCACAATTCTCTCCTGCGCTCCACGGCTCCGACCCCCAAGGACACGTGTCGAAACATGATTGATTGGCAGGGGTAGTGGGCCAAAAAATCTTTCTTTGAAATTTGGTGAAACACTTCACCAAAAATCCAACTTCTCCTCCACCCGTCGCAACTCCCACGCCATAGGACACGTGGCGCAATATGATTGGGCGCAGACCTTCCCTTCAAAATTTTCCATGTGCAACACTTAGCCAAATTTTTCAAACTTCTCCCCTGGACACGTGGCATCATCTGATTCATCAGCGGGCCTATGGGGAAAAATCTTCATTTTGAAATTTTACCAAAACACTTGGTAAAAAACCAAGTTTTCCTCTGACCCCCACCACTTCCTTGGACACGTGGCGGCGTCTCATTGGCTGCGGGCCTTTCAGGGGAAATTTTCCCACAAAAACTCTATCGAGCCATAACTTCAAAAATAAATCGAGTTAGGAGGAAAAATTTACCTTTCTGGAAAGATGAGAGAGTTCTATCTAATGGTGTCATTTCTAGAAAGTTTTGAGTGCTTGAAAAGTAAAAAATTATGTCTGAGGCACAAGAGAGGGAAGAATGAAAGGAGTTAGCCACAAAATGAGCAGGGGGGCACATTTTGGATAACAATTTTGGCGACTCAGAGGGGTCATCTTCCTATTGGATGAAATTACCAGTTTCCTAAAGCAGTCCATTGGGTATGGAGTCATTGAATTCTCTATTTAATACCCCAACTGACTAGAACACTGCAAGGAGGAAAATGGAATATCACCAGATGGAGCAAGGCCTACAAACACATCTCTGGGAATAGCAAGCTTGTGCCAAAGCACTTAGGGAAAACAAACTAAGCTACATCAAAACAATGTGCACAAGCACTTGGAGGAATGAAAAACCTAAACTAATATGTACAAGGTGGAGAACTTCTCTTTAATAGTAATTCTTTAGATGGATTCCATTGATTGGAATCTACAGTTCCTTGCCATCCAATGAAGACAATTGGAAAGCATTGTTGTCCTTACACTTTGTGACCATGTATGGGCCACTCCAAATGGCATCAAATTTTGAATGCCTTCCCAGTTTTGCTTTGTCTGCATCCCATTTTAACACTAGATCTCCAACTTAGAAGGATCTATTCTTGGCCTTTATATCAAAGGTCTTCTTTATCAAAGTCTGATCCTTCTCCATTGCTTGGGATGCCTGATTTCTTATTTCTTGGAGTTCCATCAATTCTACATATCTGACTTCCATGGGCTCAAGCTCCAACAACTCCAACTGTTTCATGAGTTCCAACGTTGGCAACTCAAGTGACATGGGACAAATTTCCTCTCTCCCATAAACAAGCTTAAATGGAGAGTTACCTGGAGATCTCTTGGGAGTTATCCTATCAGCCCATAAGGCTGATTTCAACTTAGTATGCCAAGACCTTTGATTTTCATCAAGAGTCCTCTTAATGATCCTCAACAAGTTCTTGTTTGTAGACTCAGCCTGGCCATTACCGTGAGGGTAATAGTTTGATGAATTACTTAGGTAGATCCCATTCTTGACAGCCCATTCAGTCACCTTGGGCCCAATAAATTCCAATGCATTATCTGATATTATTGTAGCAGGTATGCCAAATCTGGTTGCTATCCCTTCATAGAAATCTAGGATGCTAGATTTATTTGCCTCCTTGAGTGCTACTGCTTCAGTCCACTTGGTGAAATAGTCTGTTGCTGTTAGAATCCATTTGTGCCCTTGGCTTGAATTGGGATTAATGATCCCAATGAAGTCTAAACCCCATTGCATGAATGGTTGGTAAACTGAAATTAGATGTAATGGAAGGGCAGCCAGCCTCTCTTTACCTGTGAAGAGTGCACAATTCTTGCACCTCTTGATCCATGCATAACAATCATTGAAAATCTTGGGCCAATAATAGCCAACCCTCATGATCTTTAGAGATGTCACTTTTGGTGCAAAATGATCACCAGCTGGTCCACCATGGAACTCTTCCAACACCCTATGAATCTGATTTGTACCAATGCATCTCAGTAGTACTCCATTCACATCTCTTTTGAACAAAACACCATCAACAAGGGCATATGGGACAACCTGCAATCTGAAGTGTCTTCTTTTGGTCTTGTTCATCTCTAGAGGGCATATGCCTATGCTTAGGAAGTGCCTTATACCTTGGGTCCAGAAAGGAGTAGGGACACCATTATTTTCTTCTTGAGTGCTTCCTTTCTCATGGCTGTCTTGCAATGCCAAAATAGCCTCCTTCTCATTGCATACTTCCTTTTGTTTTCCCAAAATCAGCTGCTCACACAATCCTTTTCCTCTTACCAACTTGGTAACTTTGATCTCAATTTCATACTCCATGACACGAGTAATTCAACCTGCTCTCTTTTCATTCAAGTCTTTGTTGAGGAGGAACTCTTTAACTCCCACATGAGAAACCAGCAATTGGACCTTATTGTTTGAAACTAGATGCTTGAATTTCTTCAAGATCCTGATTACTGCAAGAACATGCTTCTCAATGAAGGAATACTTCACCTCATAGTCCTCCAGGATTTGGTTGAAGAAAGTAATTGGCTGCTCATCATTGTCTTTGTTCTTCTACACCAAAATTGCAGAAATAGTATCATCACCCCCAAATGCATAGAGGATGAAATCCTTGGAGAAATCCGGGTTGATGAGTGTTGGTGCTTGAGAGATGGCTTATTTGATTTCTTCAAAACTTTCCTTGCCCTCTGCTGTCCATTTGAAAGCCATGCTTTTCTTTAACATCTTGGTGATAGGCTTGAATAGGGCTGCAAAATTTGGGACAAACCTCCGAACAAAATTTATTCTCCCCAAGAAACTTTGAAGGGCCTTCTTGTGGCTTGGCAATGGTAGTGCTCTTATGGCTTCAACTCTTTCTGGGTCAATTGCTAATCCTTCTTTGGAGACAATGTGGCCAAGGATTTTTCCTTCATGGGCTAGAAAAATACACTTTTTAGGATTTAAGGATACTCCAAATCTTCTGCACCTTTGGAACACTTGTCTCAAATGGAAGAGGTGATCTGCTGTATTTTAAAAAAAAACAGTGATATCATCAAGATATATTAGTATAATTTTGTTAATCAAACCTTTGAACGCCATGTCCATTGCTCTTTAGAAAGTAGCTCCATCATTGGATAGCCCAAATGGCATTTTCCTGTATGCATAAGTTCCCCGTTTGGTTGTAAAGGCTGTCCTGAACTAATCTTCTTCCTTCACCATAATCTGATTATACCCTGAATAGCCATTAAGTAATGAAAACCTCTTAGAGCCAGCAATAACTTGCAAAATTTTCTCCATAGAAGGAAGTGGATAATGATCCTTAAGAGATGCTCTATTCAAATATCTAAAGTCAACACACAATCTGATTTCCCCACTCTTCTTTCTTAGTGGAACCAAGTTGGCTACCCAACTAGAATGCTTGATAGGGAATATGATTCTTAATTCTATCAACTTATTCAATTCTTTTCTCATGAGAGGCTCCATATGGGGGTTGACTAGCCTTTTTCTTTTCCTGATGGGTTTAGTACTTGGATCCAATTCAATGGTATGTTGAGCTAACTCAGGATTGAAACCTTTCAAATCTTCATAGCTCCAAGCAAACACATGAGGGAATTCTTGACAAAGATGTATGAATTCATACCTTTCTTGCTTGGTTGTCATCTTACCAATTTGAAGTGATTTGCCTCCTTCTACCGAGATGGACACTGAATCTTCTCCCTTGACTTAGATGTTTGCTTTCTCCTTCCTAAATTGATCATTAGGATTGAAAATGGACTCCAAAGTAACAAGTCCCTTTGGTAGCTTGTTGGTTCTCAGCTGCACCTCTTGGTCACCATACTGCTGCTCTAAATTTTCTTGATTTTTAGCTGAGAACTCAGCCTCTTCTTGTAAGAAATGGATGATCTGTTGATCACTTTCAAACACTTGCCAACTTACATTTTTGTCTGGCTCTGAAGATCTCACAATCACATGGATGTTTGGCTATACCTTGTCTTTCTGAATGCTTTCAACAATGTCAAAGGATGCCCCAACTACTACAAGCCTTTCAGTAGCTTGGTTCTCTTTTTTAGGAATGAATTTTATGCCAAAACCCTCAAAATCTTTAATGAGGTCCCACACCCTATTCTTGTAGCATTTGAGTAGATCATTCTTGATAGCATGCTGCCCCTTAACTTGGTTGACAATCAACTCACTATCACCAAAGACTTGCAAGTTCTTTATTCCTCTCTTGATTGACCAATACAATCCTTGTATCAAGGCTTCATACTCAGCGGTGTTATTAGAGAATGCAAACTAAAATAAAAAAGATGAATAATACTTAACTCCTTGTGGTGAAACAAGCATAGCTCCCCCTCCTGCACCTTGTCTACTCCTTGACCCATCAAAAAACAACTTCCATACCTCATTTTCATCCTTGTGGTCTCACTTGGTGATGCTAGGAATAGGCTGATTTTCTTCATGCATGCAATAGACTCCTAACTCAAATTCTTCTATTTATTGATAAGGATCAAAAGCATGTACCTTGTTCTCCCATTCATCAAGAGTAAGATCCAGGATACTTCCAACTTTGGTATAAACTTAATCAGTGCTAGTATAATCCTCTTAATCAAACGTTGAACAATTGGTATTGATTTGGCTTGGAGTGTAAGGCTCAATGTGAAAGTTTGTAATAGGTTCAGATCTGATTGTGGCCTTGGTTCCATATCTCATTCTGAACAACATGTGTGACCAATCAGCAGATAAGTAACCTCCAATCTTGGCCATGAAATCCCTTGACAAACATAGGGCAAAGAGTGGTGGAAGGTCTATTACTAAGACATCTTACAAAACAAAAATGTTGGGGCATGCATGCAAGGTAAGACTCAATTTTTTATCACTCTAACTATTGTTACTATTGTTACAAATCAGCAGCACCCCTGGATGCAAATCAAGTTTCTAAGTTGATGTTTCAGGCATCCAATGTGATTTCACAACATTGAAACCTCTCTCCAAGTGTGGGACTTGCAAGATGAGAGAGGAATCTCCATATTAGAGGCTGGTTCCTCAAACTCCTCTGATTAGATATATTATTTTCACAACTGCAGAGGTTCAGATCCTAATTTTATCCTAATTTGCAATGAGACAGGGATAAGAAATGTAAAAATTGAAACTAAATTGATAAAGGTGATACACCAAAGGAGTGCTGAGCAATTCTTGCTCATGCAAATTGACACAAATCAGAAATTGTAACATAAAACATCATGCACAGGTTGATAATCTGTAATCAAGGGTTTGAAATGAAGCAAACAACACATACAAAGGACTGAAAGCATTCACAGAGCCTGCATTGTGATTTTCAACATCAAAATCCTTGTATTCCAACACCAAAGAGGCAAAAAAACCTGTTACAATCCTTAGAAGGTCTGATACTTCCAAAATCACTTGTTAAAGGTGAAAATAGAAGCTTGATGTGTAAAAAGGTGTTCCACCTTTGAAAAATGAGCCAAATCTGGCTTTTACAGTGCATGGGTCGATCCCAGGAGAGAGAAAACATGAAAAAACATGGGAGCCATTCCTCATTGACCAAAACACATTAAAAATAGCATGGATGTCCTTACAAACCCATGCCCTGACATTTTTGACCATACTGGAGAAGAATGCGACCCATTTCACATTAAAATTGGTTGTTGAAATGTCAGTTCTATCCATGGGCGTATACCAGAAGCATTTTTTAATTTTCTCCATCCAAACTGAACCAAAATTTAAAATTGACCATGAAATCATGTAGAGAATTTTACCAGCTTTTCTTTGATATAAAGAACATGAAAATCCGAGCTCTGGATCAAAAGTTATGTCCGTTTGAATATTTAAGGCAAAAACATGCCCAAAACGGATCGGCGGGAAAAAATTTCGAATTTTACCTCTTTTTGCATTTGGAAATTTTTTTTGAAAAAATCCCCACACTCCACCTTCTGGATGACACATGTCAAGCTCTGATTGGCTCAAGCCTGGCCCTCCAAAAATTCCCGCGGCCTTTTCCCCTTGAAAATTTGACATTTTTACTTTTGGGAAAAAAATTCATTTTCCCCCCGCGCTCTGCCTTCCGGGACACGTGTCGGTGTTTGATTAGCTGACAGGGGCCGCGGGCTTCCTTTTCCTTTTGATTTTTTTGGTGGAACTTAGTCAAAATTTAAAAAAAAAACTCTCTGAGCCCAAACTCCTTGAGGACCATAGGACATGTGTCCTATTTTCATTAGGCACGGGCCCTCTGCCCCAAACTTTCCCTTTGAATTTTTACAAAACACTTAGCCAATTTTTTCCCTTTGCCTCTGATGGGTCTTCTAATTGTGACACATGGCAACCTGCTATTGGACGCGGGAAATGCGGGGAAAATTTTCCATTTGAGATTTTTGGCAAAACTTAACCCAAAAACCTAACTTCACCCCCGACACCCACCATCCCTCTTTGACACGTGGCAGCACGCCATTGGCTCGGGCCAAATTTCAAAAATTTTCCTGCGCCAAACACCTAGTTAATTTTTTCACTCCGCCTCCCCCTTCTGACATGTGTCACGCCCTGATTGGCCTAGTAGGCCCGCAGGCAAAAATTTTCCTTCTGCAAATTTGACCAAAACTTGAAAAAATTTCTAAGTTTTCTCTCCTCTCCACCACCTCCTGGGACACGTGGCAGCTTCCTATTGGCCACGGGCTTCCAAGGGGAATATTTCCCACAAAAACTCCGCTGAGCCATAACTTGAAAAATATGATGAGTTAGTAGGAAAACTTTACCTTTCTGGAAAGTTGAGAGAGAGCTCTATCCAATGGTGCCACTTCCAAAAAGATTTAAGTGCCTGAAAATCAAAAAATGGAGACTGAGGCACAAGAGAGGAAAGAACACAAGGAGTTAGCCACAAAAATGAGTAGGGGCACATTTTGGATAATAAATTTGCCAACTCAGAGGGGTCATCTACCTGCTAGATGAAAGTACCAATTACCTGAAGCAGTCCATTTGGCTTGGAGTCATCAAATTTTTTGTTGGAACCCCAACTGACTTAGAATGTTGCAAGGAGGAAGATGGAATATCACCTGATGGAAGCAAGGACTGCAAAACATCTCCAGAAATAGTAAGCTGTGCCAAAGCACTTAGGGAAAGAAAAACAACCTACAGCAAAACAATGTGCTCAAGCACTTGGAGGAATGAAAACCTAAGCTAATATTTACAAGGTGGAGAATTTCCCTCTAGTAGCAATGCTTTAGATAGATTCCATTGACTGGAATCTACAGTTCTTCACCATCCAATGAAGACAATTGGAAGGCATTGCTGTCCTTACACTTTCTGACCATGTATGGGCCTCTCCAAATGGCATCAAATTTTGAATGCCTTCCCAGTTTTGCTCTATATGCATCCCATTTTAACACTAGATCTCCAACCTGGAAAGATCTACTCTTAGCCTTCCTGTCAAAGGTCTTCTTGATCAAAGCTTGATCCTTCTCCATTGCTTGGGATGCCTGATCTCTGATCTCTTAAAGCTCCATCAACTCTGCATATCTCACCTCCATGGGCCCAAACTCTAGCAACTCTAACTGCTTCATGAGTTCCAATGTTGGTAACTCAAGTGACATGGGCAAGATTGCTTCTCTTCCATAGACAATCCTGAATGGAGAGTTACTTGTGGATCTCTTGGGAGTTATCCTATCAGCCCATAAGGCTGATTTCAGTGTGGTATGCCAAGATCTCTGATTCTCATCAAGAGTCCTCCTAATGATCCTCAACAAGTTCTTTTTTGTAGATTCAGCCTGGCCATTACCCTGAGGGTAATAGTTTGATGAAGTACTTATGTAGATCCCATTCTTGACAGCCCACTCAGTCACCTTGGATCCAATGAATGTTAATGCATTATTTGAGATTATTGTAGCAGGTATGCCAAATTTGGTTACTATGCCTTCATAGAAGTCTAAGATGCTAGAATCATTTGTCTCTTTGAGCGCTACTACTTCAGTCCACTTGGTGAAGTAGTCTGTGGCTGTTAAAATCCATTTGTGCCCTTGGCTTGAATTGGGATTAATGAATCCAATGAATTCCAAACCCCATTGCATGAATGGCTGGTCAACTGAAATTGGATGCAATGGAAGGGCAGCAAGTCTCTCTTTTCCTATGAAGAATTCACAATTCTTACACCTCTTGATCCATACAAAGCAATCACTAAAAATCTTGGGCCAATAATAACCATCCTTCATAATTTTTAGGGCTGTCACTCTCGGTGCAAAATGACCACCAACTGGTCCACCATGGAACTCTTCCAACACCCTATGAATCTGATTTGTGCTAATGCATCTCAACAGTACTCCATTCACATCTTTCTTGAACAAAACACCATCTGCTATGCCATATAGGACAGCCTGCAATCTGAAGTGTCTTCTTTGGGTTTTGTTCATCTCCGGAGGGCATAGGCCTGTGCTTAGGAAGTGTATTATACCTTAGGTCTAGCAAGGAGTGGGGGAAACATTATTTTCTTCTTAGAGTACCACTTGGCTCATGGCTGTCTTGGATTGTCAAAACAACCTCTTCTTCATTGCATACTTCTTTTTGCTTCCCCAAAATCATCTACTCACACAATCCTTTTCCTCTTACCAGCTTAGTGACCTTGATCTCAATGTCATACTCCATGACACAAGTGATCCAACCTGCCCTTTTCTCATTCAAATCCTTGTTGAGGAGGAAGTCTTTAACCCCAGCATGAGAGACCAGCAACTGGACTTTGTTGTTTGAGACTAAATGTTTGAATTTCTTCAAGCTTCTGATTACTGCAAGCACATGCTTCTCAATAAAAGAATACCTCACCTCATAGTCATCTAGGCTCTGGCTGAAGAAAGCAATTGGCTGCTCATCATTGTGCTTGTTCTGTTGTACCAAAATGGCAAAAATGGTATCATTACCCCCAAATGCATAGAGGATGAGATCCTTGGAGAAGTCCAGGTTGCTGAGAGTTGGTGCTTGAGAGATGGATTCTTTAATTGCTTCAAAACTCTCCTTGCCTTTTGTTGTCCATTTGAAAGCCATGCTTTTCTTCAACATCTTGGTGATAGGTTTGACAAGGGTTGCAAAATCTTGGACAAACCTCCGAACAAAATTTATTCTCCCCAAGAAACTCTGAAGTGCCTTCTTGTGGCTTGGCAATGGTAGTGATCTTATGGCTTCAACTCTCTCTGGATCAATTGCTAATCCTTCTTTGGAGACAATATGGCCAAGGAGCTTTCCTTTATGTGCTAGGAAGATACACTTCTTAGGATTCAAAGACACTCCAAATCTCCTACACCTTTGGAAGACTTGTCTCAAATGAGAGAGGTGGTCTGCTGCATTCTTTGAAAAAAAAGTGATATCATCAAGGTATATCAGTACCACGTTGTTAATCAAACCTTTGAACGCCATGTCCATTTCTCTTTGGAAGGTAGCTCCAGCGTTAGATAGCCCAAATGGAGTTTTCCTGTATGCATAAGTTCCCCATTTGGTTGTTAAGGCTGTCTTGAACTAATCTTCTTCCTTCACCATAATCTGATTGTAGCCCGAGTAGCCATCAAGTAGTGAAAACCTCTCGGAGCCAGACACAACTTGCAAAATTTTCTCCATAGAAGGGAGTGGGTAATGGTCCTTGAGAGATGCTCTATTCAAGTCTCTGAAGTCAACACACAATCTAATCTCTCCACTCTTCTCTCTGACTGGAACTAAGTTGGTAACCCAACTAGAATGCTTGATTGGGAATATGATTCTTGACTCAATCAACTTGTTCAATTCCTGCCTCATGAGATGTTCCATGTGTGGATTGATTGGCCTTTGTTTCTACCTGATGGGCTTAGTATTTGGGTCCAACTCAATGGTGTGCTGAGCTAACTTGAGATTGAAACCTTTCAAATATTTGTAGCTCCAAGAAAACACATCAGGGAACTCTTGACATAGTTGTATGAACTCATGCCTTTCTTGTTTAGTTGTCATCTTTCCAATTTGCAATGGTTTGTTCTCTTCCACCAAGATGGATACTGAATCTTCTCTCTTGACCTGAATGTTTGCTTTCTCTTTCCTAAACTGATCATTGGGATTGAAAATGGACTCCAAAGTGATAAGTCCCTTGGGCAGCTTGTTAGTTCTCAGCTATACCACTGGTCACCATATTGCTGTTCCAATTTTTCCTGATTTTTAGCTGAGAACTCTGCCTCTTCTTACAAGAAATGGATGATTTGCTGATCATTTTCAAACACTTTCCAAATTACATTGTTGTCCGGCACTGAAGGCCTTAAAATCACATGGATGTTTGCTTGTACCTTGTCCTTTTGAATGCTCTCCACAACGTCAAAGGCTGCCCCAACTGCTGCAAGCCTGTCAGCAGCTTGGTTCTCTTTCCTAGGAATTGATTTGATGCCAAAACCCTCAAAATATTCAATGAGGTCCCATACCCTGTTCTTGTAGCACTTGAGAAAATTATTCTTGATAGCATGTTGCCCCTTAACTTGGTTTACAATCAATTCACTGTCACCAAAGACTTGCAAGTTCTTTATTCCTCTCTTTATTGCCCAATGCATCCCTTGGACCAAGGCTTCATATTCAACAGTGTTATTGGAGCATGCAAACTGAAATCTAAAAGCTAAATAGTACTTTACTCCTTGAGGTGAAATAATCATTGCTCCACCTCCTGCACCTTGTCTACTCCTTGATCCATCAAAAAATAGTAGTCATACCTCATTGTCATCCTTGTGGTTTGGCTTGGTGATGCTAGGAATGGGCTGATCTTCTTGATGTATGCAATAGAACCCTAGCTCATATTCTTCTACTTCTTGATAAGGATCAAAAGCATGCACCTTGTTTTCCCATTCATCAAGAGTTAGATCTGGGATGCTTCTAACCTTGGTGTCAGCTTCATCAGTGCTTGGGTGATCTTCTTGATCAAATGCCGAATAGTTGGCATTGATCTGACTTGGAGTGTAGGGATCAATGTGGAAGTTTGTAATAGGCTCAGATCTGATTGTAGCTTTGGTTCCATACCTCATTCTGAATAGCATGTGTGACCAATCAGCAGACAAATATCCTCCAATCTTGGCTATGAAGTCCCTTGACAAGCATAGGGCAAAGAGTGGTGGAAGGTCTATAACTGATACATCTTGTAAGACAACGACATTTGGACATGCATGCAAGGTAAGACTCAAGTTCCTAATCACTCCAATTGTTGTTACTGTTGTCCCATCCATCTACACTACCCCTTTGGATATGGTTTCATATTGGAGCCCTAGCTGATCAGCTATTTGTTTAGGCATCACTGAGCTACTTGCCCCGGAATCTATCATGTAATTGTGCACTAACTAATTTCCAATGATTAATGAAACACAGAAAGGAGGGGGCTTCAAAATTTTACCTTGTTGTCCTCCATGATTCCCCTCAGGCTAGGTAGCATTTGTGAGCACTTTCTCTTGCATCTGAACTTGCTGATTCAAAGTTGGCCAGTCCTTCATGGTAACTTGTAGCAAATCTCTTTAGCCTGGGATAGATAGGGATTCCCACATTGATATATTTACATTTGTCTTCTTCATCTGATCAATGATACTGAATGGTGATGAAGGATCTCTTTGCTGTCCCTTGGTTGGCACATTCACTCCTTGCATGTGGGCAGCAACAGCTGGTATTTGAGTTGGTCTAGGAGCTTTTCTTGTCTGCCCTTGTGCATTTGAAATTGGATTTTGTTTTCCAACCATTTTTGGAGCCATAGAAGGTTAGAGATTGGTTGGAGCTAATGGCTGTTCTTCACCCAAATTCCTTCTTTTTGACCTTTTGTTGGCTGCAACACCTTGAGAAACTACTTGATTCATGCCGCAGAAATCTTCTGCTTGCCATTTTACCAATGTGGTGTCATTTGGGGCTGATTGCTGTTGGAATGTTTCTTGTTGTTGGTTGTTTCCTTGACTGCCTTCACCCTCCACACCAGTAGTTGTCACCATTAATGCTTGATTCAAATCACCGTTGAAGCACATGGATTGGTTGTGAGGTTCATTACATGGAAAACACCAATCATACTCCTGACCAACGTTGTTTTATGTTGGCACCAATGCCTTAGAGGTAGATATGGCATTAGGATTATAGGGCTGAAATGGTCTATTGGCAGGAGGCCTTATTTGATTTATATTTGCAGCTGGATTAGGTGGTCTTTGTGGTTGGTATCGCTGCCTATTAGGCTGAGCTTGGGGCTGATAAGAAGGTCTAAAACTTTGGGCTTGTTGCCTCTTGAGAGTAACCAGCTCATTACCTAAATTTTGCAATTGCTTCATAACTTCTTGAAGCTCATTTGGGGAGCTTGGAGATGAAATAGAAGCTTCATTTGAACTCTGATTTCTAGGAGTGGGAGAAGGAGCCAAATTAGGTGCTTGATTAGTGTTTGGGCTCTCTAAACTTGGAAACAATGGCATGGGAGGTCTAGGGGCTAGTTTGCCAGCTTGGATCAAACAATTTTCAGCCCTAATGGAAATTTTATAAGCCATAGAGATAGTTATGCCTCCCATGGACTGAATCAACATAGAAATATCATAATTTAGAGCTTTGAGGTAGTAGAGAAAAGCACCTTCTGCTACTGGCCTGACTGCCACTGGAATTCTCTCCCAAGTCTTTTGAAATCTGAAGTTGAAATCAGTCAACTGCTCATTGGGAGCTCTCTTGATGGTTGTCAGCTGCTCCAAAAGAGACAAGTTGTCTCCCTTCTCTCCAAATTGTTCATGAAGTGCTATACATAGCTGGTTCCAATTCTGAATAGAACCTAAGGTAAGACTTCTAAACCATTGCAATGCTTTCCCCTTAAATGAAGATGCCAATAATTTGACAGCCGCTTGCATCTCATTGATTTCATGAATTACACAAAGGTTGGAAATGTCTTTAACATGATCACCTGGAGTAGTCTGATTCTCTCCAGTGAAGTATGGAATGTTCTTCAAGGCTGCAATTAGAATTGGATGTTGTGCATTGAGGGCAAGTGGGCTGCTGCCTGTGAAATTGACTTACAGATTCGGTGGTTGTGTCATTCTAATTGGTCTTAAAATCCTTGTTGGCTGAATGAAAGGCCTACCAGGTGGAGGAGTTGAGAGAGTTTTGTTTGGTGGAGATGGAGACCTTTGAATCCTTCTTCCTCTTTGCCTTCTTCTTGGAGATAACTACAGGTATTTAAACAACACCTCTTCTTCTCCAGCTCTTGACCTTGTGGTGATTCTTCTCATGAGTTTTCAGGTCTGTACTGCTAAAACCAGCTGATTCTTCTTCCTTGGAGTCGCCAGATGTGCAACTTGTAGCTCTTTTAAGCAAGAAAATTACAGCAAATGCACATCAACTTTTCTGCAATAAAAATGAGACCTCTAAGGTCCCACATGGCATCCCAAAACTGTTGTTGCAAATTAGCAACACCCATGGATGCAAATCAAGTTTCTAAGTTGATGTTTCAAGCATCCAGTGTGATTGCACAACATTGAAACCTATCTCTAAGTGTGGGACTTGCAAGATGAGAGAGGAATCTCCATATTAGAGTTTGGTTCCTCAAACTCCTCTGATTAGATATATTATTTTCACAACTGCAGAGGTTTAGATCCCAATTTTATCCTAATTTGCAATGAGACAGGGACAAGAAATGCAAAAATTGAAACTAAACTGATAAAGGTGATACACCAAAGGAGTGATGAGCAATTCTTACTCATGTAAATTGACACAAATCAGAAATTGTAACATAAAACATCATGCACAGGTTGATAATCTATAATCAAGGGTTTGAAATGAAGCAAACAACACATATAAAGGACTGAAAGCATTCACAGAGCCTGCATTGTGATTTTCAACATCAAAATCCTTGTATTCCAACACCAAAGAGGCAGAAAAACCTGTTACAATCCTTAGAAGGTCTGATACTTCCAAAATCACTTGTTGAAGGTGAAAATAGAAGCTTGATGTGTAAAAAGGTGTTCCACCTTTGAAAAATGAGCCAATTCTGGCTTTTACATTGCATGGGTTGAGCCCAGGAGAGAGAAAATGTGAAAAAACGTGCGAGTCATTCCTCATTAACCAAAATGAATTAAAAATAGCATGAAGGTCCTTACAAACCCATGCCCTGACATTTTTGACCATACTGGAGAAGAATGCGACCCATTTTGCATTAAAATTGGTTTTTGAAATGTCATTTCTGTCTATGGGCACATACCAGAAGCATTTTTTTATTTTATCCGTCCAACATAAACCAAAATTCAAAATTGACCATGGAATCATGTAGATAATTTTACCAGCTTTCCATTGATATAATGAATGTGAAAATTTGAGCTTTAGATCGAAAGTTATGTCCGTTTGAAGATATAGGGCAAAAACAGGCCCAAAACGGATTGGCGGGAAAAAATTTCGAATTTTACCTCTTTTTGCATTTGGAAATTTTTTTCAAAAAAAACCCCGCGCTCCACCTTCTATAGGACACATGTCAAGCTCTGATTGGCTCGGGCCTAGCCCTCCAAAAATTCCTGCAGCCTTTTCCACTTGAAAATTTGACATTTTTACTTTTGGGAAAAAATTTCATTTTCCCCCACGCTCCGCCTTCCGGGACACGTGTCGGTGTCTGATTAGCTGACAAGGGCCACGGAATTCCTTTTCCTTTTGATTTTTTTGGCGGAACTTAGTCAAAATTTAAAAAAAAACTATCCGAGCCCGAACTCCTCAGGGACCTTAGGACACATGTCCTATTTTCATTGGGCACGGGCCCTCTGCCCCAAACTTTCCCTTTGAATTTTTACAAAACACTTAGCCAATTTTTTCCCTTTGCCTCCGATGGGTCTTCTACTTGTGACACGTGGCAACCTGCTATTGGATGTGGGCAATGCGGGGAAAATTTTCCATTTGATATTTTTGGCAAAACTTAACCCAAAAACCTAACTTCACCCCTGACACCCGCCATCCCTCTTCGACACGTGGCAGCACGCCATTGGTTTGGGCCAAATTTCAAAAAATTTCCTGTGCCAAACACTTAGTCAATTTTTTCACTCCGCCTCCCCCTTCTGACACATGTCACACCCTGATTGGCCCAGCGGGCCCACAGGAAAAAATTTTACTTTTGCAAATTTGACCAAAACTTGAAAAAATTTCTAAGTTTTTTCTCCTCTCCGCCACCTCCTGGGACACGTGTCAGCTTCCTATTAGCCGCGGGCTTCCAAGGGGAAAATTTCCCACAAAAACTCTACCAAGCCATAACTTGAAAAATATGAGGAGTTAGGAGGAAAACTTTACCTTTCTGTAAAGCTGAGAGAGAGCTCTATCCAATGGTGCCACTTCCAAAAATATTTGAGTGCTTGAAAATCAGAAAATGGAGACTGAGGCACAAGAGAGGCAAAAACACAAGGAGTTAGCCACAAAAATGAGCAGGGGCACATTCTGGATAACAGTTACTGTTGTCCCATCCAATTTCACTACCCCTTTGGATATGACTTCATATTGAATTCCCAACTGATTAGCTATTTTCTTGGGCATTACTGAACTATTTTCCCCGGAATCAATCATGCAATTGTGTACTAATTGATTCCCAATGATCAATGAAACATAGAATGGAGGGGGCTTCAACATCTTACCTTGCATTCTTCCATGATTCCCCTTAGGCTGGGCAGCATTTGTGAGCACCTTCTCTTGCTTTTGGACCTGCTAATTCGAAGCTGACCAATCCTTCATGGTAGCTTGTAACAAATCTCTTTGGCCTGGGATAGATAGTGATTCCCACATTGATATGTTTACATTTGTCTTCTTCATATGATCAATGATATTGAATGGAGATGAAGTATCCCTTCACTGTCCCTTGGCCTGCACATTCATTCCTTGTACATGGGCAGCAACAACTTGTATTTGAGTTGGCTTAGGAGCTGTTTTGGGCAGTCCTTGCATGTTTGGGATTGGATTTTATTTTCCAATAGTTTGTGGAGTGATAGAATATTGAGGATTTCTTGGGGCTAATGGTTGTTCTTCACCAAAATTTCTCCTCTTTGACCTTTTGTTGGCTGCAACACTTTGGGAAACCGTATTATTCATGCCACAAAAATCTTCTGCCTGCCAGTTTACAAGTGTGGTATCATTTGGAGTTGACTGCTACTGGAATATTTCTTGACTACCCTCACCCTCCACACTAGTTGTTGTCACCATTAATTCTTGATTCAAGGCAACATTGAAGCACATGGATTGGTTATGAGGTTCATTGCATGGGAAACACCAATCATACTCTTGAGCTATATTGTTTTGTACTGGCACTAATGCTTTAGAGGCAGATGTAGCATTGGGATTATAAGGCTGAAATGGTCTATTGGCAGGAGGCCTTGCTTGATTCAAATTTACAGATGGATTGGGTGGTCTTTGGGGTTGATATGGCTGCCTGTTAGGCTAAGCTTGGGGCTAGAAAGAAGGTCTAAAGCCTTGGGCTTGCTGCCTCTAGAGTGTAACCAGCTCATTGCTAGATTTTGTAATTGCTTCATGACTTCTTAAAGCTCATTTGAGGTAGTAGAAGATGAAGTAGAAGCTTCACTTGAATTCTGATTTCTAGGAGTGGGAATAGGAGCTAAATTAGGCATTTGATTAGTTTTTGGGCTCTCTAGACTTGGAAACAGTGGCATTGGAGGTCTAGGAGCTAGCTTGCCAGCTTGAATCAAACAATTTTCATCTCTAATAGCAATTCTATAAGAAATGGTAATAGTTGTGCCTCCCATGGACTGAATTAACATAGAAATATCAGAATTTAAAGCTTTGAGGTAATAAAGAAAAGCACCTTCTACTACTGGCCTGACTACCACTGGAATTCTCTCCCAAGTCCTTTGAAATCTGAAATTAAAATCAGTCAGCTGCTCATTGGGAGCTCTCTTGATGGTTGTCAACTACTCCAAAAGGGACAAGTTGTCTCCCTTTTCTCCAAACTGCTCATGGAGGGCTATACATAGCTAGTTCCAATTTTGAATAGAACCTGAGGCAAGACTCCTAAACCATTGCAAAGCTTTCCCTTTGAATGAAGATGCCAACAGTTTAACAGCAACTTGCATCTCATTGATCTCATGGATTGCACAAATATTGGAAATATCCTTGACATGATCACAAGGAGTAGTCTGATTCTCTCCAGTAAATTATGGGATGTTCTTTAATGCTGCAACTGGAATTGGGTTTTGTGCATTGAGAGAAAGTGAGCTGCTACCGGTGAAATTTACATAGGGGTTGTTTTGTGCCATTCTAATTGGCCTCAAAACCCTTGTTGATTGAATGAAAGGCCTACCAAGTGGAGGAGTTGAGAGAGTTCTGTTTGGTGGAGATGGAGACCTCTGAATTCTCCTCCCTCTTTGCCTTCTTCTTGGAGATAACTGCAGATACTCAAAAAACACCTCTTCTTCTCCAACTCTTGACCTTGTGGCGATTCTTCTCATGAGTTTTTAGGTATGCACTGCTAAAACCAGCTAATTCTTCTTCCTTGGAGTCAACAGATGTGTAATTTAGGGCTCTTTTAAGCAAGAATATTGCAACAAATGCACATCATTTTTGTTGTAATTAAGATGAAGACCTCTTAGGTCCCACTGGGTGTGCCAAAACTATTGTTGAAAATCAAGAGCACCCCTGGATGTTGATCAGACTTCCAGTTTGACAACTTGGACATCCAGTGTGATTTCATAACATTGAATCCTCTCCCCAAGTGTGGGACTTGTAAAATGGGAAAGGAATCTCCAGATTAGAGGCTGGTTCCTTAACTCCTCTGATCAGATATGTCACTTGTAAGTTGTACAGAGGTTTCAAATTCAAAATCCTACTCTAGATTCCAAAGTGGGTAGAGATGGAGAATGCAAAAAAAACTGAAACTAGTGCTAATAAGGTGATGCACCAAAGGAGTGGTGAGCATTTTTTACTTCTGTAGATTGACACAAATCATGGAAATGCAACAAAACATCATTCACAAAATGATGACATGTAATGGAAGATTATAAAGGAAGCAAACAACATAAGTAGAGGATTGAAACTCATTCACAGAGCTTACATTGTCATTTTAATATCAAAATACATGCATTACAACACCTGAGAGGTAAAAAATAGGTTACAGTTCTTAGAAAAGGTTTTATATTCCACCAAATCACTTCCAAGGTGAAAAAGGGAGCCTGCTATACACAAAAAATGTTCAACCTTTTGAAAATGAGCCAAATCTGGCTTTTACAGTGCAAGGGATGAGTCCAAGAGAGAGAAACATGGGAAAACATGGAAGGGATTCAACCATTGACCAAAACATGATTAAAACAACATGGGAATCCTTACAGGCCCATGCCCTAACATTTTTATCCATGCTGGGAGAGAATGCGAGCCATTCTTCATTAAAAACGGTGGTTGAAACGTCATTTCTGTCCATGACCACGTGCTAGAGGTGTTTTTTAATTTTATCTTTCCAAACTCCATAAAAATGTAAAAATGACACTGTAATCTTGTAGATAATTTCACCAGCTTTCCATTGATATCAAGAATGCAAAAAATCGAGCTCTGGATCGAAAGATATGGCCATTTGAAATTTTAGGGCCAAATTGGATTGGCGGGCGAAAATTTCAAATTTTTCACCTTTTTTGTATTTGGGAAAATTTCCCAAAAAACCCCCATGCTCCACCTTCCCAGGTGCCACATGGCACATTTTTATCGGGCACGGGCCCATCTTGCTCCATTTTCCTTTGTTTTTCCATTTGGAAAATTTTCAAAAAAAATCCCCGCAGGGCCAGTGAGCTGAGGCCATGTGGCATGTGTTGATTGGGCACGGGCCTTTCCTTCCTAAATTTTCCACGAGCCATTTTAACCATTTTCAACTTGGACACGTGCCAAAACCCCATTGGTTGTGGGCTTGCCCCTTTGGATTTTCCATGCGGGCTTGGCTTGAACTTTTTGGCACCACCTGGACAAGTGGCGAGATTCCATTGGCTCACATTTAGGGGGCGGGCCTTTCCCTTTGAAAAATTCCTTCATTTTTTCTTTGGGAAAATTTCCCAAATTCTCCCCATGCTCCACCATTCTAGGATATGTGGCATCATATTACTGGATGCAAGCCCTTGGGGCAAATATTTTCTTTTGTGCCAAAACTTTGGGAAAAAATCCCAATTCTCTCCCGCGCTCCACGGCTCAGACCCCCGGGGACACATGTTGAAACATGATTGATTCGTGGGGGAAGTGGGCCAAAAAATCCTTTGAAATTTGGTGAAATACTTTGCAAAAAATCCAACTTCTCCTCCACCCTCCGCAACTCCCATACCATAGGACACGTGGTGCAATATGATTGGGCGCAGACCTTTCCTTCAAAATTTTCCATGTGCAACACTTAGCCAAAATTTTCACACTTCTCCCTTGGACACGTGGCATCATCTGATTCATCGACGGGCCTACGGGGAAAAATCTTCATTTTGAAATTTCTCTAAAACACTTGGTAAAAAACCAAGTTTTCCTCCGACCCCCACCACTTCCTTGGACACGTGGCGACATCTCATTGGATGCTGGCCTTTCAGGGGAAAATTTCCCACAAAAACTCTGTCGAGCCATAACTTCAAAAATACATGGAGTTAGGAGGAAAACTTTACCTTTCTTGAAAGCTAAGAGAGAGCTCTATCTAATGGTGTCATTTCCAAAAAGTTTTGAGTGCCTAAAAGGCAAAAAATTAAGTCTGCAACACAAGAGAGGGAAGAATGAAAGGAGTTAGCCACAAAATGAGTAGGGGGCACATTTTGGATAACAAGAATATAAGAATAGTGTAGATTTATTTTCATAATTAGTTTACTTATTTCAGTTAAATTTTGATAATATTTTACATGACAATTACGGGACCCAGAGAGCCCAGGGATTACGTATTCAAACCGGTAATACCTCAGCCAAATATCTTCACAACATTAATAGATATAGATCAAGGTCTTAGGATTCACATCTTTCAAATGATGATAAACCCACAAGCAGTTAGTGAACAATTGAGAGAATTGAATATTGAAGATGAAAAAGAAAATGCATTCTGGTCAAGTCAACCCAACTATAGATTGCCTTGATAGGATATCCACATGACCATACAAGAACCCGAAAGAGAACAAATATTTGGTTGTGATCCACTAGTTTCGCAGCCAAACGTAGGAGATATTCTCAATGACATAGACATAGGCTTACGTATACAAGTTTCCAAAACACTCATAAGGTATTCTGAGAAGATTGCACAACTCCTGGTATTAAACATAGAAGCTGAAAAGGCTTATGACCATTGGATAGTCAGAAGAAGAGATTGATTCTCCACATGACCATAACTGGTCCGCAACTACCACGAACTCATGGTTATGATCCCCAGGTCCCACAACCCAATGGGCTTGCTAATCAATTAAGCATTGAAACCAGTCTATGTACACTGGTACTCATATCCTCACCACTCCTGCCAGATATCATAACATAATTTTCCACATTAAACATAGAAGCCAATCAAGCTAATATTTTCTGGGCTAGACTAGAAAACCACTCATAGTTTCCTACAAATCCACTACACCTCTCACTACCATTTTCCACGACCTTGTCTAGAAATATACAAAAAGCACCTATAGGTCACTTTCCATGCATCTAATAGCCAATAGATAGGATCTCGACAAAGCTTGACATTGATTAGAGCCTCCGAGAAGCTATTATATCTCAACGATCCATTACACCAATTCAGGTTGGGAGAGATTTCTTTGCCTTAGACTCACATATCCCATTATTGCATGTTGAGGATATAAGATTGCCCAAATAGTTTTTCTATACCCACATATATTTCATTTCCACCAGCTTTATTAGAACGACCTCGGGAGGTCAGATACGAAGAAGGGATACTTGTAGATTCTCATGCTCGCATATCACTTTTTTATCGTACAAAATTGGTGAACCCGACGTGAACACAACAATTATTCCCTTTTTATTTCCATTTCTTTCATCCATCTTCACTCTTTCCCATTATTTTGCGGGTATTTATATACCCCCTGAATATGTCAGGATATGATGTATATGGCAGACCTATCTCAGGTCTCAAATCATATTATGGTCAAACAAATAGACAACCGTCACCCTCGCTTTCTGCATGGACTAACAACTATTCAAGAAACTACTTGTCATCACAAACTCCTCCTCAAAGAACTATCTCTAGTTCTTCATTCTGAATTGAGGAGATGGATCAGATCACACAAATGAAACAACTAGAGCCCTCAGGCTCTAACAATATGACGTTTATTGGAGAATCCATTTCATCTCCTCAGGTTTTGTTCAAACCACAAAATATTAGGCAGTCAGATCCACTCCCATTTTTGGACGAGGAGTACTTAACACACTATGCTAGAAGTGAACAACACTTCCAGAACATGTACCCACCTATAGGAAGTTTTCAAACACAACCTGACACCCTACTCCAAGAGAACACCCCATTCCTCAACCTATGGAAAATACTCTTGGTGAAGCTTGGCAGAGTAATGATCAATTCATAGCAGGATACCATACACCTCTACAACCTCAAGGTGTACAACAACAACCATTAAGGAAAAGCAATATGTCATCACCTATCAAAGTCATCTCAACTTTGGTTGAGAAGGTTAGAGGACTAGAACTTCCTCAAGAAAATTAAAATTCACACTTTGGGCAAGTAGGAACTTCTAACCCTCTGCATCTTCCTAGCCAAGTTGACCTCCTCACAGGAATGGGCATGTTAGGCATGCCTCGTCAACATTTGTATAACTACCCACAACAAACATCAACTAGAACCACATTTTCAAACACTGCTCCAGTTGAAAGTATGATACCTCCCAGTTTAGTATCAAACAATTCATGTCAGAGAAATGCTCCTCCCTACTTAAACATTTATTCAAAATCACCATAGGGAGACATGTTCTCCTCTCCTAGGATTTTCACTCAACCACATGGATTTCCTTGTCCCTGTAAATACATATGTTATGCCATATCAACAATCCATTCCACCTCCACCCCCTCAGCAGGCACCATCAATGGTCAAAACCTATGCAGTAGGGACTTAATCAGAATATTTAAAAGAACCTCTAGATTTCACCATATGAAGCATCATGCTTCCAAGAACTCTTCTTGATTTTCCTAAATACAAAGGGGAGGGAGATCCAAATGCACATATCAAGGCCTATGCTACGACCATTCAAGAATTGCTCCCTTGGGATGCAGTTGCTGATAAGATATTCCCTAAAACCTTAGAGGGTGTTTCCCTTGATTGGTATTATAGAATACTTGAAGCCTCAATACACTCATTCAAACAAATTGTGTCAGAATTTATCAAATATTTTGATATGTGTTTCACCTGTTTCTTAGATCGTTTCTTTGAAGTGTTGACGAAAAAAATAGGGTAACAGGCGTAGGAGGAATACTTGTTCAAATATCAGTTGATGGGTTTTTGTGCACGTATGACTTCCGAATCCATAGTTGATTATGAAAGATTCCTTTTGGCTAGGAGGAACTACCTATAATGAAAACAAGACCACCAAAAGGAATTAAATAATATGGGCAGTGAACTACCTAGCGTATGCTAGATCTGAGAAGTATGATACTTCCTAGATGGCTATCAGTCCACTGTTTTAAATTTTTTTATGTTGTAAACAAAGTAAATCCTATTGTTATTTTAAAATGATTTAGGTATCTCACTTAAAACACAATAAGAAATAGATCTAATCTAACAGGCTAAGATAAAATAGAATCCAAAGGTTAAATGATTGGTTCTAGGTCTCTATAGGTTTGACAGAGGTCTCAAGTAGATCATAGGTGAATGGGGGTGAAATGAAATTAGGTGGGTAGGTTGTTATTCTAGGCTGTGTGGGAAAATACAGAGACCGATGTCGGTCAGGGATGACCGACGATGGTTACGTGTAACCGGGGCCAGTTACTGTGAGATCTGGAAATATCATAGAACAAGATTTGGTTTCCTTTGTGATTGCACAAAGGACTCTGGTGGGTCGAGATGAGGTATTGGGTGACTGGAGTAGGCTTTGGCAAGGTTTTAATGGGTATATGGAGGTGAAAACATTGGACAATGTCAATAGGAGGAAAATTAAACAATAGATGGTAAAATGAACTAAATAAAGAAAGTATGATGTTATACTTACTTGGATTTAGGTCCTAAACACCTGTGTGTGAGGGATGGAGGTGCTGATGAGGGGTTAGAAGGCTGCAAGTGATCACCAACTAAATAAAAGCTTTTGTATGGACTACATGTACACTCCTCTTTTCTTGGATAGATTAGATCATGGCTGGGATGGCTGTGTAAGAGAAGATGCTCAATCTCCTTCCTTGGATGCAAGTTCTCGCTGGAATTTGCTCTCTGAAGATGCATTATCTCTCTGAGATGTGTTCTTGCTCGTCAAAATTTCTCCCAATGTTTGCCAACCTTGAGAATAAGGTAGTTTAGGGGTTAAAAGGGGTAACCGATGGTGGTCTGGCTTAACCAGCGACGGTTAGGGGTAACTGACATCCGTCAAGGTGGGATTTCCTAGGTTTACTAAACTAGGGAGATCCTCCTGATTTCCTTGGATCTCCTGTCATTATCCCACATATTAGACTGGGAGCTTCTTGTGAGCATGCGGGAATGTGGTTATAAGAAATGTAGGCATTGATTTTTATGGTTTGGGTAAGTCTTAGTTAGTTATGGCAAATTACTAAGAATAGGTCTTAGGTTGAGTTGGCTTGATGAGGTGTCTAAGTGAAGTGTATGTGTGGATATTATTTAAATAAGATATTTAAATAATAAATATAGTGAGAATAATGCATTAATTTAATTAAATTAATTAAATTAATATTTTTGGGGTCATGGCTAGGTAAATGTAATAAAGGGTGCTTATATGTCGAGGGACCAAAGGGGAGTGTGACCTAATTTTAGTGTCTACATTTTGCCCCTTTTTGTTGTATAGCTTGTATTGGTAAGCGATGCTAACAAAAATAAGATGTGGTTGCCCCATATGTGGGTGAAGGTGATCCCCCTCAAACTGGGAACTGACAAGGCAACAGGCTGAAGTGGTGAGTGGTTTGATAAAAGGTAAATGTTAGGAAAAGGCAAGTGGGTATAGGTGAAAAGGGTGAAAGGTCTACTCGGGCGATCTAGGTGGAGGGTCAGGGTCATAGGTAGCAACAGTCAAATGCACTCACACGTATAAACTGTAGCATGCTACCGGGTTGAAGAGTAGGCAAACTCTACATTGTCTAAGGTTGATAGGTTTATCTGAACAAGGTTGAAGGGAATCCGGTATCCAAGGTATAGGATATGGTCAGGAAACACAATGTAGGTTAGGTGTAGGAATGTTTAGGTATGTTCTGGTACATGAAAGGTAGGGTCAGGATAAACAATCATTGTAATAGGCTAGGTAAGGTCATTAGGTCAATCAACACAGGTGATAATGCCACAAGTTATAGTGAACACATGAGGTCAAAGGTCACTATCGATGGTCTAGGTCCAAATATCTAGGTCATGGCATGGGTAAGGCCAAGGTAGGGGTAAAAGAATAAGAAGTCCCCAAAGGAGGACAAATGGAGGTAGGAAGTGACAAGGTTAGGAAAGGTAAGGTAATGGGTTGGGCAAAGGTTGGATGGGGTAAAGGAGTAAGATAAAGGGTGGGGTAAATTGGAAAAGTAAGGGTAATGTGTAGGTGAGGGTGACCGATGGTGGTCATGGATAACCGACGTTGGTATAGGAAAATTGGTGACGGTTAGGTAGGGTACGCGATCGATGCCGGTCAATGGTAACCGACATCGGCTAGGTCGGGTGGGTTATAAAAACAAAAAATCCATGTTTTTATTATTCATTTGTTATTTGCAAAGTGAAGAAATGACAAAAAAGAGAGAAAAGTGTCTAGAAGAAATGGGGCAGTGAGCTGGTAGTATGATTAGACGAGGGTTGGGTTGGTGAGTAGTGGGTCCATGCGATTAGGGTGAGTAGTGGGTCCATGGGATCAGGGTGAGAGAGTTGATTGGTTGGAGGTTGCGAGTAGTTATTCAGTGATGGTAGAGGTTGGAGAGGGATTGGATGGACCACTAGCATAGTGGCCAGACGTGCCACCGAGACGGTGGCAGTGCAACGAGGTAAGCGCCTAACTCTAGACTGGTGATTAGATAGATGAGAGTTTTTGGTATGTGGTATTTGTAGGGTTTTGTGGGTTTTGGTTGTTTGTGGGTGGGTAAAAGTAAAATGTTAGTATGGGGGGAATAATAGGCAAAAAAGAGGGGGGGAGGGTAGTAAATTATATAAGTGGGGTGGGTAGGGGTATGGGGGTAGTGTAGGTCATTGTAGGTGGGGTAAAAGGGGCAAGTGGGAGAGTTTTTTGCAAAAAAAAAGGGGGGGTTTGGGAAGTCATGAAATTTTCCACGACAGTGACCAGCATCAGTCAAGCTTGGCCAGCGTCGGCTGGGTAGAACTTGTATCAGTCACCAAACAGGTGACCAATGTCATTTTAAAGGTGATGAAGGAGATGGAGATAGAGATGGTCAAGTGGGAGCCTTACTGGCTCAGGTGGCAAGTTTACAGGGCTAGTTGGCCACAACCCAAGCATAGATTGGGGCCTTATAGGCCTAGATATAGGCATAGGGGTAGGGGGCACCACCACAGGAATAGGGAGATTGTCCCAGTTCACAAGCTAGCACAGGGAAGGTTGCTGTAGGGAAGGTACAGGGGCTGAGACCTAGGGGACTACCATAGACCGTACGTGTATCCAGGTTACGAGATGCCCTAGGTGAGGCAAGATATTATCAATATTATCTCATGGCAGTCAGGATAGAATTCTTATCCTACGGAGAGTATAGAGCACAACAGACATCTAGTGAGAGGATGAGATCCCACACACATAGTGTGGAGAGCATAGTAGGTCAGTAAGATCTGAGGCCTAATCAGGGAGAGGCCACCAGTGCACAGAAACTAGAGCTAGGTGATGTGCCAACAGGGACACAAGAGGTTGAGGGTGTAGGTGACATAGAGATGGAGGACATCTAGCGAGATGCCCAAGATGTGGTCACCTGATTTTTGATGTATACTAGTGATTTTTGGATATATATGCCAACATGCGTGCCAAAGGTAGTTGTATTTTTTATAACATACTGGCCTACGTGCCGAAGACAGTGAGGATGTACGAGTGATTTTTGTACATTTTGATCATATACCGGCCTGCGTGCTGAAGATATTTTGTATTGATTCATTCATTGTTTTGTACATATGAGACCGGCATGTGTGCCGATGACATTTTGTATTTTATATATATATATATATATATCGGCTTGCGTGCTGACATTTTTGAGATGATGGATAGGATGAGATAGAAATGTAGATTGAGATACATATTTATTGATTTGTATGATGAGATTCATGGTATTTCATGATTTTCTTATGTGTGTATGATACATTGGTTTGTGGCTTGTATTAGATGAGATATGAATTTGTTACTTTAATGTGGTTTGAAATTAGGTGAGTTAGGCATGATGGAGTTAGGTTGGTTTAGGCATGGATCAAGTCAAGTTATTGTTAGGCATGGATCAAGTTAGGTTATGGTTAGGCATGGATCGAGTCAGGTTATAGGCATGGTTGAGTCAGGTTATGTGTAGGCATGGATCGAGTCAGGTTATATGCATGGTTGAGTTGAAAGTAGGTTTAGTTATGATTCATTATGTTTGCAATGAATGATACTATGTGTCATATGTGAAATGTTGTATAATCTATGCATAGTGATGATAGAGGGATGGTAGGTCTAATAAATGTATGTTGTGATAAGCAACTTGTTATATATGTGGCTTAATTTCCAATTTTGTTATAAAAGGGGAACTAAGTGAAATGTGATGTAAATGGTGAGTTAGGTAGGGTTGATGAATTGTTTTAGGCTAGAGAATGGCTGGGCTAACCTCTAAGGGCCCCATGCCCTCGGAGTGCTACCTACATAGTCCTGGAAAAAAGGGACCTCAGTCTGATGTAGTTATTCCATGAGCTAGGGAAGAATATGAAAATGAGTTGGTAGGTTTTTGGGCATGTTATGGGTTTAGGTTTAATAGGTGTAGGTAGATTATAGGGAAAATGATGCAGGTGAAGGTGATTATGATTAAAGGGGGGGATTACCTCAAAGGTAAGTGTCGAGGACCAAGTACTGTATAAGGTAATCAAAATGTAAACAAAGATGGTTAAAAGATAAGAGTGGGCAATAAAGCCACCTAATTGGGTAAGATCATACCGAGTAGATCATACCTTAAAGGAGGTGAGGAACATAAGACCCAAAGACATTGCATGATTTACATGTTTGAAGATGATGGTAGTCACAGGATCACCAAATGTCTAAATTCCAAGATGTCCCTTAAGGAAATGGAGGAAATGAGAGTGGAAATGGTAAGGTGGGTGAAAGGTAGCTAATTTTATATGTGTCGAGTGACAGGGCCCTTAGGCAAGTGGCCCTAGGTCATAGTGGGCAAGTTCATGACTAAAAAGTTTTTTGTTTTGATATACTGATCGATGCGGGAAGTCTATATGGGATTATGAATATGGTAATCCTTGAGGTCTTCGTGAAGCTGATCAATGCGGGAAGCTTCAGTTTCTCTTGTTCATTTGTTTTTTTTGTAAAAGCTTCACATAGTTATCCTTCGAGGGAGCAGTCTATTTATAGCAGTAATTTTTTCGAGAGGAAGATGTCCTTTTGAGGGAGTCATATTTTATTAGAAGTTTGACTCAAGGATTTTGGTCCCATGTGAGGTAGTTGAAGTCATGGACAAGACCAAGGTGGAGGATAGGACTCTTGTTCAAAAGGCAAGGTGGAACGACTATGGGATATCATCTAAAGGTAGATGAAAAGAATCCATGAGAATCATGCTATGTGCAGTTCTGTGGTACACATATTCAAGAGAAGATAACAAGTGACGGGTGTAGACACCTAAAATTGGTTACCCAATTTAGTGTCCCTTGGGTTTTCTTATCCTCTCGAGTAACCCGGGGCACCTTTATATCACCACTTCTCCCTTAGGGTATTAATTAATAGTATAATTAAAACACCTATTCTAAGTTTATTTCACTCCATTTTAATTCACTCATGTATAATTAAATATTAACTATTTAATTATACCTTTTACATTTTTTCCATCTACTTATTTACTCCATATCATTTCCCAACCTCCCATACCTTTATTATCCATTCATCCCACCTTTTTATCCCATCCTAAAACTATGTAGTGGGATTTTTCCTATATTTGAGTTGGAGGGATGATATTCTTATCCTTTCAATTCATTCCTTTTCGCCACTTTGGGAGTCTGTTCCCTGATCGGCACCGACTATTTCTTGATCGACACCAATTTTTCGGAGAGGTGCTGATTATATCTTGGTCAGCACCAACTATAAATACATGACCTGAAATTAGTTCTGGTTAGATGGTAGATGACAGAGAGAGACAAAACAATGAAAAGCTTGAGCCGAGAGCCTTTGAATTGTCAATAAAAAGAAAGATAATTCTATCTAGATTAATCCCTGAGAGGTGCACATTCACTCTTCCTTTGCAATGTCAATATTGTGAAGGTTCTTCAGCCTCTTGGAGATTCCAATTCTCCATTCAACCAAGGTGGAACTTTGTCCACATCTCTGTAGTTCCTAGAGCTTTCCACAATATGATCTACATCAACCAGAAATCAATTTTCTCATAATTTTCCCTCAATCGGCGTCGAACCAGTCTAGTCGATGCCGATTATCATCAATTGTCACCGATAACCATCTGATCAACACCGACCCAGTCCAGTCGATGCCAATTATCATCAATTGACACAAATCACTAGTTGATCGATGCCGACTAGTCTATAGATAATTATAGAATTCAGGTAACACAAGTTCAGTTTTGTTTTTATAGTTTCCTACTTTCTTATAGTTTCCTGCTTTCTTTCAGTTTCTGCTACAGTTTTTACATTCTGTCTACTTTTTTTAATTAGAAAACATAAATATTTATTTACATTTTTCATCATGTATGTATTTACTCTTGATTGAAAATGTGAACTGACATCTTCCAAGGAAGCTCATTGCTTCCTGGACCCACTTTCCAGGTAATTCACCCATATATCGTTTAACGTCATCTTTTTTTGCCAAGGATATTTGCATCATAGATTTCTTGGATCTACTTGGCAGTATTTCTCGTGTGTGCCCATCTTGTCTCCATCGGTATTCTTTCCTTCTACATCTTCGGATCTTATCCAATCTACCAGGTATCGATTTCATTTGAGTTTTTCAGGTTTTTTGTGTTTAGTTTGGTGCATTAACTTGGATAGGTAACAAGTGTGGAAATTCATGACCTACATTCTGGCATGCCCGGTGGGACCCCACCAAACTCCCTTATTGGTAAGTTCATTTCTTTTCCAATTTTGAGCTTTGTTATTTTTCTTCACTTATTTTCATCAATTGTTCTTAAGCATTTCCTTTCATCGTTTCAGTTTTGCTTCTTTCATTTCTAGTTTCTTAAAATAGAAATTTCCTCTCCACTAGTATCTTGTTGGATTTGTTTACATGTTCTTCTTAACCCTGTTCTATGGAGTGGTTTTCTTATTCGTGGGATTGTTCAAGGGGAAGAGCTCAACAACGTGCTCTTTGAAGTCCTCACACCTTGGAGAGCTAAATCTACAGGTATTTCTCTTTTGTGGTGTTTTCTTCTTTTTAAGAACTTAAAAAGAACTTGTTTGTTTGTTTTTTATCACACTCAAACACTTTGGTTTTGGTAATTAAAATGAATTAATCGCATTGGGAAAGAATTTGTTTGACTTGTATTCATTGAAATCAAACACTTCAGTTTTAGTGCTTAAAAAGAACATTTTCTTTTTCATTCCTGCTGTATGTTCTTCACCTAATTTTCTAAATAGGTTGGAAAATTGATCAAAATTGGTAGTGACACTATTTGATTTCTTATTTTTCACCCTTGCACACAAAGCCAAAATCACTAGGTACAAAGCATTTAAACAAAAATTCCTTCCCTAGCCTCACCTACTTGGAAGTGACATCCAAGAGGAAGAGCCTACATGGTACTTGGGCCGCGCTATAAATTCACGAAAGTTCTGGTATATATTGGCAAAGCACTCGACTCCATTATCATAGTGGTGTGTGAAGTGTAGGGGTAGGCCCCTATATCAAACCACATACCAATCTTTTACTGAAGTTCCTTCGGGACTCCTCACCAAAACATTCCCCAAACCATCTTTAGTTTGGCCATTTGAGTACTCCCCATTCTAAAAATCCTTCCCAAACATTTTCTTTCTTAAAAAGCATGAAAATTTGAAAGAGATAATCACCTACGCTGCTTGAATTGTCTGTGCATTACTTAGGTTAATCTCTTTCTATGTTTTTACTTGTTTATGATGGTCATCACCCAGTCACAATCTAGAAAAATGGCTCAACTAGCTTCTTCTTCATTTGAGGACCCCGCTAATGTGGATGTTTCGGCACCCCTTAGGTATTCTTCAGGACCGTTGTTAGTTAGTTCCCCATCTTGGTCATATAATCCTTTCTATCATCCTAAAGTGATCCCATCACAACCAGCTTCCCCCAGTCCTTCAGAGGTGTCATCTGCTTCTGATATAGAGTATGTTCCTCGTGGGGATATTGAATTTTAGGCACTCCTTGACCACAAATCGATAGCCCTTATGGACTAGTTAGTGCATAATTCTACTCGAATATTTGATCAGGGACCACTGATCCAGAAAGTTTACGATTATTCTCATGAGACATCCCAAGATTTCATAGAGCAGTTAGCATGCTTCTTCTCACCTCGAACCATGTAAGAAGGTGGCACATCTATGCCTCATTTTTCTCTTCCACCGACCATACTGAATGGTTCTCAAATGAACCTACCTATCCCTAGTGCAGTGGCTACCTCAGCTACCCCACAACCTACTTTCAAGAGGCCCTCTTCTTCAGTTATGATGAGTGCATCCACACTCCTAAAAATTGTTGTTAATTCTTCTATGTTGTCTATTGCATCTCAGGGTCAGTATCTCTCTATGAGCCAAACCCCTCATCCGAGTCAATCAGTTCCTCCTCATCTTCTAGCTGATATTTCTTCCAATGCTCCCATGGTAGTTCCTTTTACCCATCCTATAGCATCATCACCCTTAATAACTAATCTGATAGTCAAAATCCTCATTTAGATTTTGTTTCCCACCATATAAAATCAAATCAACACCCACATTCCTCAATCCATTCCGATTCAGCCAGAAAGTGTAGGAACCCACCAATCACAGGCTCCATATTTCATTCAACAACATTTCTCTCAACCACTTGTCATCTCACATCCTGTTTATACTCAGGCTCCTTCACAAAAAAACACCTCACCAGGTGTCACCCAGAACACCTTGTTATTCCTCTTATCATCCTATTAATTAGCGGATGAATCCCCCATTAACGCCTTAGTAGAACATACCATTCGCTTCTTATACAGGACATACCAACATGCCCCCTCTTCAATATGCCGTCGTCCAACTTATTTTCAAGAAAATCACAAATATAGAAGCCTCCACCAAAGGGGCTTACTCTTCATACTCTTTTGAAGAAGTATGTAATGAACCGATTCATCCATCAGTGGCTTTTAAGCCTTATCCTCCCCAATGGGAACTTCCTAAGTTCTCAAAATTTCATAGTCGGGAGGATCCTCAACAACACCTGTGAGCATTTAAACATGCTTTCTACCTTATAGTCCAGGACTAGGAGCTTATGCTCTATACCTTTCCTATGTCTTTAGCAAGACCCACTTTAGACTAGTACAATAACATACCCCAACACTATCTGTTTTCTTTCTCTCAATTAGCTCAGATGTTTGTTGAAAAATTCTCAATAAACATAACACATAAGATCTCGATTATAGATCTTTATAACATTTGTCAATTTGATGACGAGTCTATTATAGACTTTGTCGCTCGTTAGAGAGGAATAATAAATCAATTGTCTTTCTCCCTCCCTCAATCTCAACAAATCGAGTTGTTTACTCGATCTTGTGCCAAACATATTTCTTCCACTTTAAGGATTCAAACCTTTCATACATTTGAAGAATCCTTTACAAAGGCATGCAAACTTGAGTCTCGTGTTGTTGAACAAGGAAAGTTAAAACTTCATTCTAAGTCTAAACTAGATTTTTCTCGATTTACAAAATCAAACCCTTCCACTTATAACAAAGACAAGAATCATGGTTCCACAAACACTATCGTGTTAAAAACGTCACGATATGATAACACTTCTAATCAAACACCTCAGAGAGACTCTTTATCTTCTCAAAAAGGACCTCTATCATCTTGGTCTTGTACTTCATTAGGGGAATCATATGCTTCTATCTTGTAAAAAATGTTGGAAGTTCACACGATCGAACTTCCCCCTATTGGAAATTTTGATGAGAGCCAAGAACGACCATTCTGGTATTGTGAAAATGAATTTTTTCATTATCATAGAAGCAAAGGCCATGACATTGAATGATGTCAAACCTTCAAAAATCTCATCCAAAAATTCATTGATAAAGGCAAGCTCATTCTGGATAACCCAAATGCTCCCCAAAATCAAGTGCTTGATGTTTTTAAATAGCCTTTTCAAAATCATTCCCCAAACAATGACGCTTTGGGGTCTCGAAAAGTAAACACTCGTACTATCAGCTTCATTTCTACTAATGGTTCTTCTTCTAAGTCTGAATCATCTACAAACATGTCAACTAAATCAGAACTTCCTTCTGCTCCTTCAAATTATGAGATTCCACCATCCTCAGATGGTCCACCTTCAAGTCTTCCTTTATTAGAAATAGAGTCATCTCCCTCTGCATTGCTATATGATCTTCCACCTATACATGAGATAGTCTAATCTTCATCTGTCTCGTCATTAGATATTCTTTCAATGCTTGAGTCATTTACATCCCTTTAAATTTCCACTACGGATACTTCTACTTCTGTCACTCCCATTTTTTCCATGACCATGCCTTTGGTTAACGTACCCATAGTTGTACCAAGTTCTATGCCTTTGGAAGCATCTTCAATTTTGACTCTTCCTGTCTCTTTTCCTACATTAATTACACCCACAATTATTGCATCTAAAGTACCTTCCTCATAATAGGCTGCTTCTTCATTACCTACCTCTTCCACCATTAGTGCTTCCTTTCCTATTAAGAAAACATCTAAAGAGATAGCATCGACACCTATACTTCCAACTCCTAGACTTAGACATAAACAATTGGAGCTTAAGCCTAGGGTTACATTATCACTATCATCTCCTTTACTTCCTCCAAAATGATTACAATCACCGTATGCAGTCGAAGTTGTCACCATCCCTTAAAAGGGAAAACCAATATTTCAGACCATCAAAAATCTTGGTGCTTTCCCTCAAAATTCCTCTCTACACCTCATAAAAGGTTAGATTTATCCAGTGAAAAGGCATCTTCTTCTAAAACACCATCTTCACTGGTGCCTCGTAAAGTGGATTTACCTATTGCAAACGTGTCACCTCTTTTATCAGAACCATCAACTTCGTCACCAAAAACCAAGGCACCCTTTGTGCCTCCTATCAAATATATTTTAGGAGATCCTCCCCCATATAAATTAGTCTTATCTAAATCATCATCTGATTTGGCTAAGCAGCCTTCTTCATCTCCGAAGAATAAAACACTTGTCATGTCTTCATCATCTTCAAAATATATCTTAGGAACTCCTCCTCCATTGAAATTGATCTTGCCTCACTTGCTTCCATCTCAAGCACCTAAAACTACTTCTCCCAATGTTTTGAAAAGTAAAACAGTCCCTAAAAAGACTGTCAAAATAGATATGCAGGTTATTTTATCTCAACATTCTATTAAGATTAAAGAGGTTCCTTCTTCACCTCTACCCTCATCTTCGTCTACCGGATTCTATACTGAAATCATTTGCCAACTTATCCAATCTTCATCTATATATCATCCTCCAATCAAACCTTATAATCCTAAAGGATTAAAACCTTCATGGTTCAACTCTGATTTGATTTGTGCTTACCATCGCACTCCAGGTCATGACACCAAGGGATGTAAAGCCCTTCAATCTGTCGTTAACAACCTCTTGGAAGAAAGTGATCTTCTGTTGGAAGAGGAGGAGGAACAAGTGTCTCCTATCATCCCAACTACATCTGAGCCTAAACGTTCTACTCAAGCCCCTAATTCTATTGATATCACTCTGGATGATCTTCCACCTTCTCAAATTGACATAATTCATATCGCCAATAGAACACAATGGTATGATAATCCATCATCTTCTACAGCCTCTCGATCACAAGTCATTATTTCTGCTACCCCTGAAGGAGTTCCTCCTTCCTCATCAGCCCTGAGACCTTAGGTATCTATTCATGCTTCACCTCGGGCTCAAATTCCCGTGTCAGTTGAGGAGAGTTTTATGAAACAACTCAACCATGCTTCACTCAAAATGTCTCTTTTTGACCTCATCCAGACATCTCCCCAGCATCCTTAGGCTTTGATTAATAATTTACACCGCATTGTGGTGAATTTAGATGAGCCCTAGCCTTTTGATATGGTTTTTAGATTGAATAAACTGTCTACCACCATCTCCTTTGAGAATTATTAAATTCCTCCCCTTTCTTCTGAGGATTTAGATGTTCCTCTCTTTATCACAGTTCAAATTAATAACACTACGTTAAAACACACTATGATCGATAGTGATGCTGCACTCAACATCATTTCCTCCCACACATTTGAGAAACTTAAGTTACCAAATAATGTAATGTCACCACCGCCTTTCACCCTTCGATCATTTAATGATCAGCTAGTGGTTACTTTAGGAACTGTGGTCCTGCCCATTCGAGTAGGAAAGAAACTGCTTCATGAGATTTTTTACATTGTTCAAGGAAAATTCCACTACAATATGATCCTCGGATGCTCTTGGATCCATACAATGCATTGCGTTCCATCAACCATCCATCGATGCATAAAATATCAGTATGAGGGAAAAATCTATACTCATCTAGGAGACCCTTTTCCATCCACACAATGTGACATGACCATAGGGTCTATCCCTCTAAAAGAGAATTCTGATTCTTTTGATGAGGCTTCAGCCTCTTCCATACCTACAAAAAAACTAACAAATCTACAAAATGTAGAAGAAACATTACAACATTTTTTGCTAGGAGAGCTTCCTCTTCTCTCTTTTGATGCCCATCTCAAACCTAACGAGTATGGTAGGCCAGATAAACAACCTGTATATCAACCAGATCTTGGCCGCATTGTCAGCATTGGTCTACCCAATCAACAGAATAAATTCATCTACGGTGGTCTTAATACACCTCACTATCATCTAGATTTTCCTCCAAGGGCCAAACCCTATTCGGAAGGGTTTTATTATCTACATAATCCCACATTCGTAAAAAATTATCTATATCAATGTGTATGGAAGGGCTTTGGCCTGGGAAAGTATGAATAGGGTGTGCATGACCTCACATTCATTCCAACTCTTAAACCACATCAAAAATTTAGTTTAGGGTTCAAATCTCTCTCGAAAGCCACCATCACCATTCTCACTAAGCCTCTTTCTATTGAGGAGCCATCTTCTCTCGTCAGGTCTAAAACATCACTCGATGTGGATGACACCACTTCCATCCCACCTAAATTTTTTTTTTAGTCAATACCATTTCCTTAGGTCCATTGACCTATAATAATAATGGCGAATCCACTTCCATACCATTAGTCTTCCCCAAAATAGTCAGAGACAACTCTCCCACTATCAATACTATCCACTATGCAGATGATGATTATGTCCTTACTTATCTGGGGGAAAAGGATTCTTATCTTCCTAAAACTATTCCTTCTGACACAACTACACTTCTCAATGACCCAAATTTTGACCTTAATATAGGGACTTCTAAAAACCCTCACATCATTAAGGTTGGCCAATATCTTAACCCACATGAGTTAGGAGACTTCACCGTCTTTCTTTTCGATCATCATCAAGTGTTTTCTTGGTCATATGAAGATATGCCAAGCCTTGATCCTAACATCATGGTCCACAATATTTTTATGCTTCCAGACATCAAACCAATTAAACAAAAACTATGTAAGATGCATCCTCGTGTAGCTCTCCTTATTAAAGAAGAGTTACAGCGCTTGCTTTCCGCCAACTTCATCCAACCCATTAACTATCCACAATGGGTTTCAAATGTAGTACCAGTAACTAAAGCTACTTGGAAAATTTGAATTTGCACCGACTTTCAGGATCTTAATCTCACCTTCCCGAAAGACAATTTCCCTCTACCTAATATCGACCAACTCGTAGACTTAACTGTAGGTCACGAGATGCTTTCTCTGATGGATGGTTTATCTGGGTATAGTAAAATAATCATTGCACCAGAGGATCAGCACAAGACTTCCTTCATAACTCCTTGGGGGATTTTTTGTTATCACGTTATGCCCTTCAGTCTTAAGAACACAGGGGAAAATTATCAACACACAATGACCTACATATTCCATGGCCTCTTATAAAAAATTGTAGAAGATTATGTCAATGACATCCTCGGTAAATCCAAACACCGTTAGGATCATCTTCTCATCCTTGCGCCTCTCTTTGAGAGACTCATTCATTATTTTCTTCACCTAAATCCATCTAAATGTGTGTTTGGCGTTCTCACCAGTAAACTCTTAGGATTTATCATTTCTATTAGGGGTATTGAGGTCGATCCCGCAAAAATAAAGGCTATCCTCAAGATGCCTCCTCCTTCCAACTTAAAGCAGCTTTGTGGTCTTTAAGGACACCTTCAATCAATGCATCATTTTATCTTGCATCTTTTAGACCATTGTAAACCTTTTCATCATCTCCTCCATAAAAACATTCATTTTGAATGGGATGAGCATTGCCAAAAATCCTTTGATGATCTCAAAGTTTATCTTCTTTCTCCACCTGTGCTTATACCTCCATGCGAGGGGGAGCCATTCTATCTTTATATTTTTGTGAATGACCATGCTCTAGGAGCCATGATATCACATCGAGATTCTAATGGTAAGGAACAGACTATCTGTTATATCAGTCACACTCTTCATGAGTATGAAATGCACTATTCTGAAGCTGAAAAACTATGTTGTGCTCTCTTCTTCGCAACTTATAAAATTCATCATTACCTCCTTAAGCATAAAACCTACATTGTTACAAGTGTTAATCCACTCAAGATAATGCATGTGAAACCTTATCACAATAATCGTATCACTCATTGGCTCATGTTCATGATAGAGTTTGACCTTGAGTTCATCTCGTAGAAATCTATCAAGGGTCAAGTCATTGCTGATCAATTAGCTGATGCTCCTCTTCTAGACACTCAAGTTCCCCTCACTCAATTTCTAGATGAGTACATCCAACAAATCAATTTTGGTCTGTCTCCATTTAAAGTAAAAATATTCTTTGATGGGTCCAAGTGTCAGCAAGGGGGAGGCGCAGGATTTGTCATGATTCCTCCTTGGGGTGCACCTATTCCTGTCGCACACAAGCTTAACTTTGAATGTACCAATAATATGGCTGAATATGAAGCCCTTGTTTTAGGTCTTCAAAATGCCATTAATCTTGGTGCTTTCCATATTGACATCTTCGGTGACTTTGAGCTCATCGTTAATCAAGTCACTGGTGTCTATCAGTGAAAAAATGATATCCTTCAAAAATATCACGATATCGTTCTCTTTCATCTTCAATCTTTCAATAAATTTACTATCTAGGCTATTCCTCACACTGCAAATTGATTTTCAGATACGATGGCTTCTTTAGCATCGCTCTTTCCTCCATTCACTAAAGACTCGTGACTTTATGTGGTTGTTCAGAATTTAGACCAACTATCTCATCTCAAGCAATTGACTTCAATCAATGCCATCACGACCGACACTCAAGATGACTGGTATCAGCGCATTTTTGATTATCTATCTTACTCAGCACTTCCTCTAGATTTGACTTCCAATGGCAGTATATATTTTATCTAATGTGTAAACCGTTATACTATCCTGGGTGGAATCCTTTACAAATATGGCTTTGATGGTATTTTTTTTCGATGCCTCAAAATATCCGAGTCATCTAAAGCCATTCAGGAGGTCCATGATAGTATCTATGGTGGAAACTTGGTGGTTTGGACGTGGCTAAGCACATCCTATGTATCAGTTATTATTGGCCTTCTCTTAATCAAGACTGCTGCAACTATGTCAAGAAATGTGTCAAGTGTCAACAACACACTACTCTCACACATATCCCTAGCCAGGCCTTGCAACCTGCAGTGAATTTGTGGCCTTTTTCACAATGGGGTCTTGATCTCATTGGTCTCATCAATCCATGCTCTTTGCAGCAACATCACTCTATCATTACTGCCAAAAAATACTTCACTAAATGGGTGGAGGCTATTCCTCTTTCATCGACCAAAGCTAAACCTATTGTTAATTTTGTCTATCAACACGTCATTTGTCACTTTGGTGTTCCTCACAAACTTGATACAGACAATGGAAAGTCTTTCAAAAACAAATATTTGTAGAAACTTTGCGACACGTTCAATATTAAACTTATCTTTTATTCTCCATACTATCCACAATCTAACGGCCAAGTTGAGGCTTCTAATAAAACTTTGCATAATATCCTCACAAAGGTAACTATTCGAGTTGGTAGGGATTGGTACTTACACATCCCTTTTTCTCTCTGGGCTTATCAGACTAGCATTCGTACCCCTACCGGTGCTACTCCCTTCTCTCTCATCTATGGTTTTGAGGCTATCCTTCCTTTGGAAGTCCAAATTCCCTCTCTTCATGTCTCTCTTGGAGAGTTTGTCTCTAATGAAGACTATCATCAAAACCATCTAGCACAGCTTGAGTTATTAGATGAACGTCATCTCAATGCTCTTGAACATCATCAAGTCTATCTTGAGCATGTCAAGCATGCTTATAACAAGAATTTGTAGTAGTGTGACTTCCAAATTGGTGATCTTGTTCTTAAAGAAAACCAAAATGTCACTACTCTAGAATGGAGTTAACATGGTAAGTTTGCTCCTAACTGGATGTGACTGTACATTGTCACTCATAAGTACAGGTCCAAGGCTTATCGCCTATCTTCCATGGATGGTATACCTGAAATGGAGCCTCTTAATGCTTTGCATCTAAGGCCCTTCTACTTTTAAAATCTATCTTACACAATCTTAGTTAGACAATAGATCTTTCATCCATCTACAACCAGTCATACATTTCATAGTGATTCAAAACTATGTGGGTCTCTGTGTTATTTCTTTTTTATACTTTAAATATGAGTACCGTGGCTCTACTCATGGCATTTTCCTTATGGATTTGTTCCTTCTCATGGTAGGAATACCTTAATCACTACTTCATCAGCCTTAGGTATTCATCTTGATCAAATCCACTTGGGGGCATGAGTATGTTCTTATACATGTTTTCTTCCCCTCTATCTGATCTATCTAGTCTAAACTCAGCTTCTTCCCAAGCTCAAAAGGAAAAAAAAAAAAGGAGAGAAAAGAGATGCTATCCTAGTCCCAAAAGATAGACTGATCCCTCGAAGGACAGCTATCCATGCCTTATCAAATAAAATAAAAAATGTAGACCATTCCTCGAAGGATGGCTACCATCAAAATCAAAATACAGACCACCCCCTTGAAGGACGACTATTTGTTTTATGGAATTTTCAGCCTTTGTAGTAACAAATTGCCTCTATTGGCCAATTTTTTCACTTTTTAGCATCTCTGAAAGACTTCCTGTATCGATCAGTCTTTCTATATCTAGCAAACTTCCCACATCGATCAGTTTGCTTTTCTATCAAAAGAAAAAAATCATGAAGCTGTGATATGAGACCTTTTCGATCATATGGAGACCCTATTTTCCATGTATGGGAATGTATTTAATCCTTCATGTGTTCTGATGAGATGCATACTTATCTCTCGTCCTTATCTACCTCCTAGATCTGGTTTGCGACTAACTAGTGTCAGGTTTATTTTATCCGTGTCTACGGCCTTATGTGCATCATCTTTCAACTTACCACCAAGGTCTCTATTTATGGTCGGTTAGGGGACTAAATTATCATTCTTTTTCCTATCCAGGTGTAGTGATTTTTATTTTTCTAAGGGATAAGAAAATTACATCACTTTCATTTCATCTAATCAAGTGGACATTACCCATGTTCATTTGTTATTTATCCAATTAATTTGACATTTGACATGTTAATTTAATCAATCAAATCTATCATCTATCTATGTTCATCTTATCTACTTCATATAAAAACATCAAAGAAACATATATCATGTGGATCCATCTATCCATCTATCTATCCATATCTATCAAAATTAAAAGCATGAGTACAATCACATGACATTAAAATGTATATATATATATATATATATATATATATATCTAAGTGACTTCAAATTGAGCCGTATACATCGTATCAAAAATGCCTTCAAATCGAGGCCACATCATCATATCTCTACATCAGTATATCTCTGTAAATTATATAATAAAATACAATAGGTGGAACATGCTATCTCCTCCACCCTCCTCGGGCATGGGCATTCTCTCTTGAATAGCACATATAGAGCTGGAGGTGCCCTCAATCGTGACCCTATGACCTCCTCGGTCTCCCCCGGTGCTCGTACCCTATGAAGCACTACCGGAAGTAGTTGTTGTTGTCCTCCTCCTCGCTCCATAACGAGGCACATCTGGGGCATGTTGTGTTAGGGCATCCTCGTAATATCTCACCTTGTCAAGGAGAGCCTAATAAGTTCTCAGACTCACCATGTCAGGTGCTTACAATGGTGTTGTTGGTGGTGGTGGTCCTCTCACTATGACACCTTGTGCCCCTGACTCTGATGTGGTGCCTGTATCACCATATTTTGCCCTGAGGGCCTCTCTATGTCCATGGTATTGATCCCTTTGCTAGATTGCAGTATCATACTCCTAGTGAGAAGTGTCCCTCTCCTGTAACACGGTGTCCCTCTCCTCTCTCAGAGTCCTAATCTCCTCAAAAAAAGTCTAGTGTATCTGTACCAGCATAACATGTTCTCCCCTCAGTCTCTCCAGCTCTGCTGTTATATCCTCCTTGTCTGAATCCACATATGTTGTGAGATGCCATGGTAGCTCCTTATGATACCGTGCCTCCTAGCCCTCATCTAATCCTACATCATCATCATCATCTGTGGGAGGTAGGGCCTCCTTAAGGGGATCTGCTGGGACCAGTATCGACAGATCTATCTCTCTGATATCCTGTTTGGATGGCATATAGATAGTCAGAATGATCTGTATCAATCCAAACTATCTCATCAACCGTAAAAATGGGATCAACTCTAAAATATCTAGCCTGTGGCCCCTGACCACTCTATTGTGGCTCAGCTCCACTAAGTGGGCATCCTGTCTGGCCCATATAGGATAGACCCTGTATTGCCTCCATATCACCTGTGATGGTGTCAGATTCCTGAATCTTTGGGAATACCACTCTAATGATCTCCCTGTATCTCTAAGGGGCATGTCTGCCCACCATCATTGAAATCCATAATCAAGGGCTCCCTCTACTCCTAGCATCCATGGAAGTCCAGATGGTCTAATCACAAATATATTCTTATAAGCCCAACAGTGGAGTAAAAAACTGACATCTATCCCAGTTCATCTACCTGTGGTATACATCCACAGTTCATGATATATTTGTGCCAGTAACACGTCAGAAAATGTGAACACCTGCATGAACTCTAGGATATCACAGACACAGTCAAGCAGGAGTAGTGGGAACCATCCACCTCTAGAATCTAGTAATGCATAGTATGAGATATCCATCTAGATCAGGGATATCAGTCTGCTCATGGGGTCATCATACCAGTACTGTGAGGCTATCCTCACAGCCCTAGACACTATCTGCATCATCTACCCTATCCCCATATAATCATACCAGGGCCCTCCTCTGCTGCTCCCGTGGAGTAATCTCTATTAGGTCCCCTGTAATTAGCAACTTGAGGATCCTATAGATGCCCTCATGGGTGATGGTCATATCACCTATCTGAAAGAAAAATGTGTAGGTCTGGCTATCCCACCACTACACCAATGCTTGCATAAGCTCCACATATTGGGGTACCTACCTATAATAATGGAAACCCCCTAGTCCAGATAACTCCAGATGATGCCACTCAGCATATGTCACATCTAGCAATATAATATTCAATAGCTTGGGAATATCATACCACATGTGTAGGAACTCTCATGCCTGCATCACATCAAACATTGTCATTTGTTTTGTATTTATCAATATCAACATCATTCAACTTTCATCAAAATATTTCTCAAAAGCTTCCAAATGTCTTTTTTTTTCAATCGGTGCCAACTCATTTCAATCGGCGCCATTTACTATGTGGTTAACGCCGATTGTATTACAATCAGCACCGACACCGATTGCATGCTAATCGGCACCAATTTTTTCAATCGACGCCGACTATGAGGTAGAGCGCTAAAAAATCTCTCTTGCCTCCTACAAAAAAACATGAAAAAATATGAATGTACAAAGCTAAGGAAGGACCACTTACCCCTGGCCATGTCCTCTTCCTCTTCTGACCACTCCCAAAAGCTTCCATGTTGCTCAAATTCAATTTTTGATTTTTTCTAAATCAATCGTCGCAATGCAAATTAATCATTACCATTCACCTTTTCTATACTTATAAGGTTTTTAGGGTGGTCGGCACTAATTATTTTGGTTGGCGTTGATTTGTGTGTTTGACATCGATTAGGGGTAGTCGATGTCGATTGGAGACCATTAGTGCCGATCGGGTATAGTTTGATATATTTTTTCATCTCATTCCACCAGAACGTGCTTCGTCCTCATCTGTTATCCTATCTTATGCATGTGTCACCTGTAACACATTGTCGCCATCATTGAACCTTTATTTTGGGTACTTGTACCTTATCTCCTTGCATATCCCCACATGTGTATCACTCATAGCTCAGATTTGCTTGTTATTCCCCACCTGGGGCATCTCATCATTATATCTTTTGCATGTGCGACCCGTAGAACATTTTTTCTTCCTAGACTAGCAGCAGTTCTTTTACAAAGTCCAATGTAGTGGCCATATGTCGAATTATGCGGTGGATCTCCTCTCAAGGCCATAACTTCATCCTTCTTATCTAAGCATTAATGCTTGGCATGCTTATTTGATCGTTGTTCTAACCTTATTTTCACCTTTCGGTGCATATTTTCAGTGTTATCACCCATTCCTAGTTCTTCCCTATATATGGGTAACTCACGTTTTTTGCAACCTAAAGATAGCAGGTCTATAGGCACTAACATCATCTTGTTCAAAGGCCATCTAGTTGTCCCTACAAATGTGTCACTCTTTGGTTGTTGCTATTTTGCAGTCACCTTTAAATCACTAGTCTATAGCCCCTTACGTCATCTCATATGAAGACCGTCTAGTCTGCCCTACCAATGTGAGTTCCTTAGGTCGCTGCATTTTTTGTTTTTTACGTGCATCATCAATGATCAAATCTACTCCAGACATCATGATGGGGCATCCACTATTCTATTATTTTTCATCTACCCTTTTCAGACTTGGGATCGATTGGTTTTTTTTTTAGCCACTCCATCCCTAGTTTAAGGGGGAGCACATCATCAATATTATTCCTTTCCTTCCAACTCCTTTTTTTTATCTTGTAGCATTACTTATCACAAGATACTCGACAAAAAGGGGAAAATGTAGACACCTAAAATTGGTTACCCAATTTAGTGTCCCTTGGGTTTGCTTATCCTCTCGGGTAACCTGGGGCACCTTTATATCACCACTTCTCCCTTAGGGTATTAATTAAGTGTCTAATTAAAACACCTATCCTAAGTTTATTTCACTCCATTATATTTCACTCATGTATAATTAAATATTAACTATTTAATTATACCTTTTACATTTTTTCCAACTACTTATTTCCCCCATATCATTTCCCAACCTTCTGTACCATTATTATCCATTCATCCCACCTTTTTCTTCCATCCTAAAACCATGCAGTAGGATTTTTCCCATATTTGAGTTGGAGGGATAATATTCTTATCCTTCCAATTCATTCCTTTTCGCCACTTTGGGAGTCTATTCCCTGATCGACACTGACCATTTCTCGATCGATGCCGATTTTTTAGAGCAGCACCAATTTTATCTCAGTCAGTGCCAACTATAAATACATGACCTGAACTCAGTTCTGGTTGGATGGTAGATGACAAAGAGATAAATGAAACAATGAAAAGCTTGAGCCTAGAGCCTTTGAATTATCAATCGAAAGAAAGAGCATTCTATCCAAATTAATCCCTGAGAGGTACATTATCACTCTTCCCTCATAGCGTCAATATTATAAAGGTTCTTCATCCTCTTGGAGATTCCATTTCTCCATGCAGCCAAGGCGGAACTCTATCCACATCTCTGCAATTCCTGTAGGTTTCCACGATCCGATCTACATCAACCAGTATTCAAGTTTCTCGTAATTTTCCCTTGATCAACACCGACCCAGTCCAGTCGATGCCGATTATAATCAATTTATGTCGATCACCATCTGATTGATACCGACCTAGTCTAGTTGACACCAATTATCATCAATCAATGATGATCACCATCTGATCGACACCGACCAGTCTGCAGACATGTATAGAATTCAAGTAACACAAGTTTAGTTTTGTTTTTACAATTTCCTACTTTCTTTGAGTTTCTGCTGCGGTTTTTACATTTTGTCTGATTTTTTTAATCAGAAAACCTAAATATTTATTTACATATTTTGTCATGTATGTCTTTACTCTTGATTGAAAATGTGAACTGACATCCTCTGAGGAATCTCATTACTTCCCGGACCCACTTTCTGGGAAGTTCACCCATATATCGTCTCACGTCATCCTTTTTTTCCAAGAATTTGTGAATCACAAGTTTCTTGGATCTACTTGGTAGGATTTCTTGTGTGCGCCTATCTTGTCTCCATCAGTATTCTTTCCATCTATGTATTTGGATCTTATCCAATCTATCAGGTATCGATTTCATTTGAGTTTTTCAATTTTTTTGTGTTTAATTTGGTGCATTGACTTAGATAGGTAACAAGCATGGAAATTCTTGATCTACATTGGGTACTCACATGATTCTTGTTTAATCATTAGGGAGGTGTATGGAGTGGATGGTGCTCAAGGGAAGAGCCTATAAAGAGAAAAAGGGTGAGGTAGGACAATGAGTCAGTAAATGAATGGTCGAAGATGTAATGCATTAAGGGGCTTATTTTTGAGTTTACCATCAAGTGAGGATAAATGATAGGCACCTGATCCATAGGTATGAGTTACAATGTATGGTCTAAGCCAATTAGGAGCAAATTTTCCCCGTTTACTTTTTTTTTCTTTGGTTACATGTTGATTTTATTTCAAGACAAGGTCATCAACTTGGAAGGTTCATTCATGAACACGTTTGTCATAAGCACATTTGATACATTGTTGGTAAACTTGAAGCTGATCCAGAGTGTTAAGACGATGTTCATCTAATAACTCTAGTTGTGTTAAGCAGTCCTGACGAAAGCCATCATCAGTAAGCATGTCATGGAGAGAAATGTGGAGTGAGGGGATCTAGACTTTGAGAGGCAGAACAACCTCTATACCATAGACTAGCAAAAATGGTGTGTCTGAAGTGGAAGTGTGAATACTAGTGCGGTATGCCCATAGGGAAAAAGGAATGTGCGTATGCCAATCCTTCTCAGTATCGTCAACCACTTTCATGAGAATTTTGTTGAGGGGTTTTTTAGTAGATTTGGCTTCACCATTAGTTTTTGGGTAATAAGGTGATGAGAAACTAAGCTAAATGTCGAAGGCGTCGCAAAGTTTTTGCAATGTTTTGTTTTTGAATTATTTTCCATTGTCAATGATGAGGCGATGAGGAACACCAAAGTGACAAATGATGTGATGGATAATGAACTCACATATCTTCTCGGCTTTTGTGGAGATGAGTGGTATGGCTTCCACCCATTTTCTGTAGTATTCGGTAGTAGTTATGATCCATTGATGGCATTAGGAAGAATGAGGATTAATTTCACTGACAAGATCCAAACCCCATTGAGAGAAAGGCCAAAGGTCACGAGCAAACTATAAGGCATGACTGGATGTATGATGAAGGTTGGAATGTTGTTGACATTTTACAAAACATTTGACATACTCACAAAAATCATGGTTAAGGGTCGGCTAGTAATAGTCTAGGAAAAGAATATGCTTAGCAATAGCAAGGCCACTAAAGTGACTTCCACATATGCCATCATGAACCTCCTTAATGGTATAAGGAATTTCAGAACTTATGAGGAATCGTAAGAGAATGCTGTCAAAGCCACACTTATAGAGGAGTCCCCCCAGAATGATGAAATGAGATACCTTTTTAAGAAATGGATGTTGTCTGTGACGGGTGAGATCAGGAGGTAAGATTTAGAGAAAAAGGTAGTCGAAGTACTGTTTATACCAAAGGTCACTCGGGTCAGGGGTGTCGGTTCTGATTAAGTAAACTTCGTGAGGTAAATAAGAAGGTGAATGGAGGCACTGTACAGTGACAAATATTTTGGAATCAGTAGGGGAAGTGGGTATTTGGGAAGCTAAGAAGACCAACGTATCGGCAAATTGGTTGGTTAAACGTGGGATGGTTTGAAGGGTGTAACGATCACAGGTGGTCAAAAGTATGTCTACATGATGTTTATACTTTTGAAGTATCTCATTACGACATTGGTACATACCATTGAATTGGTTGACGAAAAATTGTGAATCACCAAATACATGGATTGATTTGACATCTAGGGCATATGCGGCTTGGAGACCTAGTACGAGCACTTCATACACGGAAATATTGTTGGTGCATTCAAAGTCTAGTTTGTGTAACATTCCCATTTTAAGACTTTATAAACAAAATTTTTTTTTTGCATGATTAATTTATTCTATTCTAAATACATAATTTAGAACACACATTTCATAATAATCATTCTTATAACAGATAACCATATGCAGTTGTAATGACTAGGTGAACAACCAATCTATTCATTCCATGACTCGGTGAACTACATATCCATTCATATGTAACATTGATTTTTGAGTATTCTACTGAATACTTCATATTATTGGTTCTCTTACCCTATTCTGGGTTCTGAGTGATTTATCCAAGGAACCTAACTAAATATTTGTTACCAATATTCATCAGCATCAGGATCCTTAGACTAGGTGACATAGGACAACACAATTAGCAGCTTGCGATACTCTAGCCAAATATTTCTAAAATACTGTTCGTATTACTTATTCCTTGATAGAATACTCATCAATCTAGAATACATCCTTCACCCCACTCCATTATTATCTAGAATGTCTTACACTGACTTCTGTCAGTCCCCTCACTAAATTTTTAACTCAAGTCCAAGTTAACAACATAGGTCATGATATGATGTGGCTCACAAAGACTTAGGGTAAATTGGCATACTAGGTCAACCTAGGTTAACCTTGTGTGCCAAGGTACCCTAAGTCCTAGAGGGCTACTTCATATCTTGACTATTATACTAACAAGTCTTGGAGGGAAATCTTGATCAAGTTCAAAGGTGTGTAGATCTTGACGATCAATGCAGAAGGGTGTTGCCACATGTTAATTGCACTGTTGTATCCTCGAGAAGATCCTAATCTTCTCAAGGGTAAAACCTTGTAGTTGACATGTGTCAACATCCTATATAATAACCTCATAAAGATGTACATACCTCCAAGAGTTTACATACGTTAAGTTAAATTTGGGTTATTAGATGACATACTTAGGCAGCCCATCAACCCTGAGTCGTTCTTTTTACATTTTAGATTCATATAATCTTAAGAACTTTAATTAACTTAAGATTTCTTTAGAATTGATAGTTTTGACCTAACAACCCATTATCTACAAATAAAAAAACATCAACTTATGTCCCTTTATTTTAAATAACTTAAGCAATTAACGAAGTGTAACAACCTACAAGGCTGAAACATATCAAACTTAGTATAATTAAGTCTTAATGATTAAAAACCCTATCTTCCTCTTTTATTTAGATCATTACTAGAGAGGAAGGGTCTTCCTCTTCATAGTTTCATTCTAGGGCTTAGCAATCCATATAATGCCCTTGATAATTACAATAATTTTATTATAGTTCTATTTCACATCTTATGATATAATGAATTACTTAGGTGAGAATTTTGTATTCTGCCACTTATTTACTCTGTAGATTTTTTAGGAAATTTATCTAAATTCCTTTGTATAATACCCATCAAGAACACACATCCAAACATATATATAATAAGAAGAGTATCCTCCAAACAAGATAATTTAATCAATCTATGCAAGTAAATTCTCATCTTTCAACTCATTTTCAAACTTATACATTTACAACTTATGCATTACAAACATACTATAGGACAACAACCTTTATTCAAAAGAAGGTAACTTCTCTTTTTCAATACAACTTAAGAACAAATCATAATTATTCTCAAGAATCAACATAGATCAACCAATGCATCATATAAATTTTTGCCTTCTTTTATCACTTACGAAGTCCATCTGCAAAAATTGTTAGCATGGGTCAATTCAATAAACTGAGCATGATAAGAACTAAGCCTTAAAATGAAGTGCATTCCACTAATTGTTCCAATAAAACAACCCTTCTTTAATGAACAACAAGTAATTCACACTCCCAAGCATAAGTAATACCAATAAAAAGAAGAGCAATACAAAACAGATTTTAACACGAGGAACAAGATATAAACTATAATACATGTCCTATAAATTAAAGTATAATTGATTTTATCAAATATCTTTACCAAACAACAAAACATAATATATCATTGTTTCCAATTTTACCCAATAAATTACAACACATATCTTTACTATAAGATACATAAATGTTTACAACATAATCTTTCAAGTAAAGAAGAAAAGAAAATATTCCATTGCCAAAGTACATAATCATCAGCAAGGTCAAAACCAGTGTATATCATGATTTAGACTATCCCTTTAAAGTAACACTATTTAAAATTTAACAGTATATTGTACCCATCAAACAGATCCAAATGAATGAATTACAAGGAGAAGTGGTGGTTCAAGTCATCTAAAGGCTACAATTTCATTTGCCAACCTAACTCCAATTTCATTCCACTTCATTTCCATCAAGGAAAAGTACACAAAACTAATAATCATTCAATTAAAATTCATTCAAGAGTTCCAAGAAAGGAGGATAATGATCATTTCAAGAAAAGGGAGTACTAAAACTATCTTCCTTTCTAAACCATCCCATTACAATGCATCAATTTCTACTTTCCATTAGAAACAATATAACAGTTAAGCTCATACACAGTCCACAAACAGTAAGCTTCATAGAGTATTTCTCTAAAGGTCTAACATTCTTCCATTGGACCAGAATAGCCACAAATAAGAAGAAATCAGCCTAAAATTACAATTTTTTAGAACACTATAAAATCAACAGTTCATTTCGACACATTCGAAACAAATTTAGATCGTAATCAATCTTCCAAGACATAACATACATTTGTTAGACCCAACAAGAAGTAAGAATTTGAGTAGTCGCTAACACTCAGACTTCCCTATAGTTCAAGCCAAGTAGAACCATCTTTACGGTATGCCAATGCACCACTACCTGAGCTATGATTTGGGTTTCCAACAAAAGACAATATCTAACATCAAAATAATAATATGTACAGTATAGGTCTCATTTACAATTCCGGCGCAATAACAAGTATAAACGTCATTAAAGAATCAAGACCATTCTAATATATGTAACCAAGTTAGAGTAACTACATGTTCCCCTAATAGTTTACTAAATAATCAAAAGACCATAATACCTGAACCAACACAATATCCAGGTTTCTATTTCCATTAAGATCATTAAGTAATAATTAGTGTGTACAGTGAAGGATATCAATATCAAAATTACATAATATACCAGCATCCTATGACTAGACTGAGAGTAGTGAAATTGTTTGCAAACAATTCAAATTAAGAAAAAATGCTTCCATTCTTCATTAATATCATTTAAACCTCATTACCGAAAAAAAATGGAATGTAAGATTCTCAGACAGAGCTTAGAAAGGATGAATCACAGGTTGGGTTTATAAAGAATCTCCAAATACCATTAATGTTGTCATAAGAATAAGATTCCACAAGCACCATGCCCAAATGACATGAGTTATAGTCAAGTTACCCAAAATAATAACAAACACAAGTTCTAAAATCAATCAAGTTAACATAATGAAATACAACTAAACCCTATACTGCTCTTCCTGTGCACGTAAGTTTCAATACAGTCCATGTTTTCACAAAGAGGAAAATAGAAACCAACTATCTATGGTTTTTCCAATGCATACGAAATTTCATTAACAGTCCATGTTTTCACAAGGTAAAAACAAAAACAACAAGACATATACAAGTTTATCTATAGAGCATGTGAAACTTGTTAACAGTCAACAATTTTCACAGGAAGAATACAACCCCAAATCATATACGGGTTTATTCATAGTCCATTTAACTATGGATAAAAATGCACACTAAACAAACCTTGAAAATCTCAATTATAGTCCACTTTACTAAACAAGTTTCCCAAATGAAGCTCGTACTTGCATATGAGTTTAATAAGACTGAAGTTCTTACCTGTTCGAATTCACTAGACACAACCAGCTCACCCAACAAACATTTCAAACCACTGACGAAGCAAAATTGTTACTATTTTTTTAAGTATTTGTGGTTCCTTTATGAAAAGGCAGTGCAAAGAAAATTTTCCATAGAATCATGATCACACAAATTCCAAAAACACAGAATACAAGTTTTTCCTTACAAACCCTATCTATCAATTTACCAGCTAAGCATGAATGCATATAACTCAATAGAGAAAAAAAAATTTAATGAAAAAACTTAGAAGAAAGCAAGAGATTTTAACAATTACGGCCTATCATGCCTGATAGTGTTGCCAGAAAATCAAAGAAGACTTCTAGCTGAGCTCACTTCTTTCCTTCTTCTCCACGAAAGAGCAAAACAACAAAATACTTCCTCCACATTGCCTCATATACTCTCCATGAAACAAAAATAGATTTGAAACCTTAAAAATAGCCATGCAATACAGTTTAACTACTGGTTCAAATAACTAGAGTGCAAGTAGAATTAAAATCAAAAAGCATGCAGATGAAATAGCTCAACGAAAAATCCTCTGGCATGCCTACCAAATTTTTTCGAGCTTGTCAAACAAGACAATTAATTGCATTAATTTCCCAATATCCCTCCCAATCTTCCTTGCCACCACCTACTAAACTGGCAAGTTCCAAATCAAATAAAACATGAATTTCCATTTCTAGTGATACTGCCACCTAGGCCTCCACCATCCAAACTAGCCCCTGCCAAAGTCAGAAATCCATAGGAAATAAATAAACTTTATCACTTTCATAAATGCTTACAAAACGTTGACAATGTACATGTGACCCCTTTTAGTTCCCATTTGCATCCATTAGTTTAGGATAGGTTAGATTGCTTAGGTTGGATCTTAGGTAGGATTTACATTAGTACCTTAGGATGTAACACTAACCACTAACTTCCAACATATGTCTTTAGCAATTAGGTTAGGTTCTAGTTTTAATACTTAGCAACCCTTCTAACCTTTAGTACCAAGTTTAGGTTAGTAACAAAATTATATCAAGTAACATAGATTAGGTAGTAATTTTTTCACCTAGCTTAGGATTCCGAAAGTAAATCCCCAATAGGTTCTTGGATATCTCTCTCATGTGCTATGAACAACTGCATTCCCATCATTATCAGCAATTACCTGTCATGGTTGGTCTTCAAGGACCCAAGCCAACAACCTACTGAATGGAAGTGCATTCACACAAAATTCAAAGAACTTGTAACAACAAGGTTCAGTCCAATGTGTAGCTTAACTCATGGAATGTCTATTTTACCATTCATTTAACAGAGCATTCTTTTAAAAACATTCCTTGGATCACTGAAATTGATCTAAGGATGAGTCAGAAAAAAGACAAGTTTACAACTCTTAAACCAGATTGTAAATTACCTACCAAAACTAGAAAATGGATTCAGAGAATTCATACCAATTCAATCATAGGATCTTAAGATTAGAAAAGACTTATCCATATCAAGCATGATTTCCAATAATCAGAAGAACATATCCTTATAAGGAAAATCACATATCAACACTTGAATGAAAAGGAGGAAAATAACAATAGTCAAGGGTGTTACATGCTTCCCTCCTATAAGAATAATCATCTCAATGATTACATCTTTTAACAAATTACATCAAGGATAGTCAATTCATTCACTTATCTTATCCTAAGCCAAATATTTCGAAACCTTATAGTTGCAGAAATCAGTATTACATAACTTTTTATTCAAATCAAGTAAATATCTGCCCAAAACTGGCTTACTTAATGTCATTAAAGAATAAATTCATATAATTTTATGAGTCAACAGATTCAATTCTGTTCAAATAGATATGGAAAAGTAATTTTCATATCCTCCATATTTTCCCAAGTTGCACTCTCCTTGTTAAACTGGTCCCACTGGACCTTAAATTGACTTATTTCCCTATTTCTTAGATGCAACTGACAAGTTTCTAGCACTCAAATGGGCTTAACCAAGATTATTCCTAGGTCTTGGACATGCAAGGAATTCCAATTCAACACATGTGATAAATCTGAGACGTATTTCTTAAGCAAAGAAATATGGAAAACATCATGCATTTGTGACAAAGCAGGTGGTAGTGCTAAACGATAAGCTATAGGGTTGATTACTTCAATTATTTCAAAAGGTCCCATGTATCAAGGTGATAACTTGGCATCCTTGCTAAAAGTTATGGAACTCTTTTTAGGTTTAACCCGAAGAAAAACTTTTTCTCCAAGTTCAAATTTCCTGTCAACCCGCTTTAAGTCAGCATAACTCTTTTTCCTATCTGTTGCTTCTTTCAAGCGTTCACAAATCATTTTAACTTGTTCCATTTCTATAAGGATTTTAGGTCCAATTATCTCTCTATCCTCAATGCTATCCCAACTGATAGGGGTTGTGCATATCCTTCCATAAAGTGCCTCAAAAGGTGTCATCTTAAGGGAAGCATGATATGTATTATTGTTTGAAAATTCAACTAAGGGAAGGTACTCTTCCCATTTGTACTACTGGTCCATACAGTACATCTGTAACATATCCTCCAAAACATGATTCACCCTTTTAGTCTGTCCATCCATTTCCAGATGATACGTAGAACTGAAATTCAATTTAGTGCCAAGATTTGTGTTAAGCATTTGCCAAAACCTTAACGTCATTCTAGGGTCTCTATCAGATATGATTAATTCAGGTACTCCATGTAATCTAAAAATATCATGTACAAATCTTTTAGCCAAAATAGGAGAATCATCCTTTAGATTTCCAGCAATAAAATTGGCAACTTTCATTAGTTTGTCAACTACTACCAAAATAACATCATGTTTATTTCTTGACATAGGCAACCCTTTTACAAAATCCATGCTTATTACTTGCCATTTGTACTATGGTATGCTATGAGGATATAGCAAACCAGCTGGATGCATATGTTCTACTTTTACTTGTTGACATTCCAGATAATGAGTCATGAAATTTATAACATCCTTTTTCATTCCCTTCCAGAAATATTGTTGTTTTTATATCAGCAAGCATTTTCGTAATGCCAGGGTGTCCAGAAAAAGGAGAATTGTGAAACTCTGTCAACAATTTCTTTCTAAAATCATTAAGGGTACGTATACTCTGTTTTCATATCATAAGATTCCTTCATTATCAAAGTGAAAACCTTTATGCCTTTCATCTCTTGGATCTACAACAAGCGTTTTTTTACTTGCTGAAAGTAAGAGTGAGATTCCATAGCACTTTTTACTTCATCCTTAAAATAAGTACTTAGTGTTATAAGAGAAGAAATGTGCTTCCTACGACTTAGACCATCAGCTAATCTATTCTCTTTTCCCTTAATGTAACTTATAGCAAAATCATATTGAGACAAAAAATCTAACCACCTTCACTGTCTTGCATTCAGATTTGGCTGAGTGAAAATGTACTTCAACCCAAGATGATCAGTTTTCAACTCAAATGGTTTACCAAGAAAATAATGCCTCCATACTTGAAGTGCATGAACTATGGAAGCAAGATCTACATCATGTGGAGCATAATTCAACTCATGTAACTTAAGTTTTCTAATTTCATAAGCTATGACATGATCCTTTTGTAACAAAATACCTCCAAGACCTTCCCCAAATGCATCCATTATAATAGTAATGTCTCCATTAGGATCTGGTACAACTAATATAGGTGCTAAAGTCAACTGACTTTTAAAAATTTTAAAAGCAAATTTACATTTATCATTCCAAACAAATTTCTTATCCTTTTTCTGCAATGAATTTATTGGTGCAGCCACCTTAGAAAAATCCTTAACAAATTTTCTATAATAACCAAAAAGGCCCATGAAGATTCTTTCTTCATGTACATTATTTGGTGCAGGCCACTCAGTTATAGCTACTATTTTAGAAGGATCTATAGCAATCCCATCCTCAATTATAACATGACCCAAATAGTGAACTTCAGTGTCATAGAAAGAAAATTTGGACAACTTACCATATAACCGTATTTTTCTCAAAATTTCCAAAACCATTTTCAAGTGTTCATGATACTCCTCCACATTTTTAGAATATATGATAATTTCATCTAAGAATACAAGCACAAACTTGTCCAAGTATTCTTGAAAGATATTATTCATTAAGTTCATAAAAACTGTAGGTACATTCGTTAATCCAAAGGGTAGAACCGTGAATCCATAATGTCCATACCTTTTCCTAAAAGCCATTTTATTAATTTCCTCTTCCTTAATTCATAATTGGTGATATCCAGACTGAAGTTCTATCTTAGAATATACCAATGATCCATGCATCTAATCATATAGATCATCAATTCTAAGCAGTGGGTACCTATTCTTGATTGTTGCTTTGTTTAACATCCTATAATCAATGGACAATCTGAGTGTTCCATCCTTCTTTTTCACAAAGATCATTAGTTATCCCCAAGGTGAAACACTTGTTTAATCAAACACTTAGAAAAAAGTTCTTGCAAATGATCCTTTAGCTTTACTAACTCTATGGTAGTCATTTGATAAGGTGCTTTAGAAATAGGTTTAGTACCTGGTTTGATTTCAATTGCATTGAAGTCAAACTCCCTTTTGGGTGGTAGTCCTGGTAATTCTTCCAGAAATATGTCACCGTAGTTCTATAACAGCAGATAACATTCCATGAAATCATTATTTTCTTCCACATATTCATAAATCTTTACTGCATATAAGGTACAACCTTTATTTTTGGCCTTTTTAAGTTGCATAGCTAATAATTTCCTAACTGAAATTTATCGTTTTACACCTTGAATCTCTGCTATGTTTTCTGTAAATCATCTAAACAACTAATATATTTTTCAAAATAGTCTACCTTTGCTTTATGCTCTGTCTAACCAATTTACACCTATGACTATATCATAAGATCCCAGAGGTGCTACATAGAGATCTAACTTCTATGGAAAAGCTAGGTAAGTCAAGGATTTCTCTGAAAAGATACACATACTAACTGTATGATTAGAATTATTACCATAATGTACAGTCCATGATTTATCCATTTTTCCCATCTTTTCTTTTAAGTTTTGAAGAAATTTTACTAGAAATAAAACATTCGGTAGCTCTCGTATCAAATAGAATAGTTACAGGTATGCCAAATAACTTACCAGGAACTTTAATAGGTGTAACTTGCTTTTCAACTTGCTTGTCAGCTACTGCAACATGTATCTTGTGATGTTGATTACTATCATCCTTCTTCAAAGGAAATTGATTCATGTAATGATCTTTGCCACAATTATAACAACATCCTATCGGTCCCCTTTTGGGCTCAGAATTATTTCCAGCCTTAAAGTTATCATTCTGACCTCCATAGGGTTTTTGCCCGTTATTATTATTTCTAGCAAAGTTGTTTTATGTATTACTAGAAGTCTTATTCATTGCTTTTTTCTTATTATTATCAGGTGGAAACTTACTTTTGTTACCAAACATTTTCCACGGTCCTTTCTTAGGTGCAAGAAAAGCTAAAGAAGAGTTTGGAACTTTCTTCCATACTTCTTCTTTGTGAGAAGAAATAGCCTTTAACTTCTGTTCCTACCTTATGGCTTTGTCAACAACCCCTTCCATAGTGGTTGGGCTATGAACATCAACCTCTCCCCTAATGATGGGATTCAACCCCATGATAAATTTTCATATCTTGAACTTCTCATCAGTTTGATACTGAGGTACATACTTGATTAGTTTCATAAACTATTCCCAATACTTAGTTATAGTTAACTTCCCTTGAGCTAAGTTCTGAAATTTAGTCATTTCCTAATCATAATAAAGTTTTGGAAGCCATCGTTTCCTAAAATAACCTTTAAATTGATCCCAAGTGATGTTAGTTTCATCAATGTTTAGCTCAACCTTCCAGCTATCCCACCATGAAGATGCTTCATGGGAAAGCTGATATGCTCCCCAAATAGCTTTGGTATCTCTGAAGAAGTTCCTTATAATAAAGTACTTCTCCATCTCACTGAGCCAATTCTCATCTCCATCACTTAATGTGGTGCCATCAAACTTAGGTGGACTTATTCTTTTTATATCATTAGTGAGTTAAGCAGCCAACCTAGCCTTTTTGTTTTCTGGCTGGTCAAGAACATTAACATTGTTATTATCAACACCCAAATTGGGTTTTTCCTCAGGAGGTGGTTGATTGTTATTACCAGCTTCTTCTTCCTCTTCATTTCACATTACTTTTTGTTCAAGCATAGTCAAACGATCTCTTGTGTCCAATAGGGTAGAAAGGATCTCATCAAGTTTTTGGGTTGTTGCTGCTCCTTCCTTAGGTGGAGAATTATTTGTAAAATTTCCTCTTGTCCTAACCATTTTTTGTTACAATAAAATTCAAGTTTTCACCAGATTGTGGACACAATAGGTCCAAGAGTTGCAACCTTCAACTCTGATACCAAGATGTAACATTCCCATTTTAAGAATTTAGAAAAAAGGATTTTTTTTTACATGATTAATGTTCTCTGTTCTAAATACATAATTTAGAACACACATTTCATAACAATCATTCTTATAATAGATAACCATATGCAGCTGTAATGACTCGGTGAACAACCGATCTATTCATTCCATGATTCAGTCAACTACCGATCCATTCATATGTAACATTGATTTTTGATTATTCTATTAAATACTTCATATTCTTGGTTCTCTTTCCCTATTCTAGGTTCTGAGTGATCTGTGCAAGGAACCTAAATGAATATTTGTTACCAATATTCATTGGCATCTCGATCCTTAGACAAGGTGACATAGGAAAATACAATCAGCATCTTGTGATACTTTGGCCAAAGATTTATAACATATTGTTCGCATTACTTATTCCTTGATGGCATACTCATCAATCCGGAATACGTCCTTCACCCCACTCCATTATTATCTAGAATGTCTTACATTGACTTCTGTCAGTCCCCTTGCTCAAGGTTTAACTCAAGTCTAGGTTAACAACATAGGTCATGATATGATGTGGCTCACAAAGACTTAGGGTAAATTGGCATACTGGGTCAACCTAGGTAAACCCTTATGCCAAGGTACCTTGAGTCCTAGAGGGCTACTTCATACCCTGAACTATGATATTAACCAATCCTGGAGGGAAATCTTGATCAAGTTCAAAGGTGTGTAGTTATTGATGATCAATGCATAAGGGTTTTGCTACATGTTAACTACATTGTTGTATTCTCGAGAAGATCCTAATCTTCTCGACGGTATAACCTTGCAGTTGAAATGTGTCAACATCCTATGGAACAACCTTGTAAAGATGTACATACCTCCAACAATTTACATATGTTAAGTTAAATTTACGTTATTAGTTGACATACTTAGGCAGCCCATCAACCCCGAGTCCAACATTCTTTAAGTTCCTTTTACATTTTAGATTCATATAATCTCAAGAACTTTAATTAACTTAAGATTGCTTTAGAATTGTTAGTTTTGACCTAACAACCCGTTATCCAAAAATAGAACAACATCAACTTATGTTCCTTTATTTTAAATAACTTAACCAATTAATGGAGTGTAACAACCTACAAGGCCGAAACATATCAAACTTATTATAATTAATTCTTAATGATTAACAACCATATCTTCCTCTTTTATTTAGATCATTACTAGCGAGGAAGGGTCTTCCTCTTCATAGTTACATTCCAGGGCTTAGCACTCCCTATAATGTCCTTAATAATTACAATAATTTTATTATAGTTCTATTTCACAACTTATGATATAATGAATTACTTAGGTGAGAATGTTGTATTCTGCCACTTATTTAATATGTAACTTATTTAGGAAATTTATCTAAATTCCTTTTTATAATACTCATCAAGAACACACATCCAAACATATAGATAATAAGAAGAGTATCCTCCAAACAAGATAACTTACTCAATCTATGCAAGTAAATTCTCATCTTTCAATTCATTTTCAAACTTATAAATTTACAACTTATGCATTACAAACATACTGCAGGACAACATCCTTTATTCAAAAGAAGGTAAGTTTTCTTTTTCAATACAACTCAAGAACAAATCAGAATTCTTCTCAAGAATCAACATAGATCAGCCAATGCATCATATAAGTTTTCACCTTCTTTTATCACTTACAAAGTCCATATGTAAAAATTGCTAGCACGGGTCAGTTCAATGAACTGAGCATGATAAGAACTAAGCCTTAAAATGTAGTGCATTCCACTAATTGTTCCAATAAAACAGCCCGAATTTAATGAACAACAAGTAATTCTTACACCCAAGCATAAGTAATACCAATAAAAAAAAGAGCAATACAAAACAGATTTTAACACAAGGAGAAACAGGATATAAACTATAATACCTGTCCTATAAATTAAAGTATAATTGATTTCATCAAATATCTTTACCAAACAACAAAACATAATATATCATTGTTTCCAATTTTACCCAATAAAGTACAACACATATCTTTACTATAAGATACATAAATGTTTACAACATAATCTTTCAAGTAAAGAAGAAAAGAAAATATTCCATTGCCAAAGTACATAATCATTAGCAAGGTCAAAACTGGTGTATACCATGATTTAGACTGTCCATTTAAAGTAACACTACTTTAAAATTTAACAATATATTGTACCCATCAAACAGATCCAAATGAAATAATTACAAGGAGAAGTGGTGGTTCAATAGTCATCTAAAAGCTACAATTTCATTTTCCAACCTAACTCCAATTTCATTCCACTTCATTTCCGTCAAGGAAAAGTACACAAAACTAATAATCATTCAATTAAAATTCATTCAAGAGTTCCAAAAAAGGAGGACAATGATCATTTCAAGAAAAGGAAGTACTAAAACTATCTTCCTTTCTAAACCATCCCATTACAATGCATGAATTTCTACTTTCCATTAGAAACAATATAACAATTAAGCTCATACACATTCCACAAATAGTAAGCTTCACGAAGTATTTCTCTAAAGGTCTTACATTCTTCCATTGGACCAGAACAACCACAAATAAGAAGAAATCAGCCTAAAATTACCTTTTTTAGAACATTATAAAATCAACAGTGCAGTTTGACACATTCGAAACAAGTTTAGATCGCAATCAATCTTCCAAGACATAACATACATTTGTTAGACCCAACAAGAAGTAAGAATTTGAGTAGTCGCTAACACTCAGACTTCCCTATAGTTCAAGCCAAGTAGAACCATCTTTACGGTATGCCAACGCATCACTACCTGAGCTATGATTTGGGTTTCCAACAAAAGACAATATCTAACATCAAAAGAATAATATGTATAGTCTAGGTCTCGTTTAAAAATTCGGCGCAATGACAAGTATAAACGTCATTGAAGAATCAAGACCATTCTAATATATGTAACCAAGTTAGAGTAACTACATGTTCCCCTAATAGTTTACTAAATAATCAAATGACCATAATACCTGAACCAACACAATATTTAGGTTTCCATTTCCATTAAGATCATCAAGTAATAATTAGTGTGTATAGTGAAGGATATCAATATCAAAATTACATAATATACCAACATCCTATGGCTAGACTAAGAGAAGTAAAATTTTTTGCAAACAATTCAAATTAAGAAGAAATGCTTCCATTCTTCATTAATATCCTTTAAACCTCATTACCGAAAAAAACCAGAATGTAAGATTCTCAGACAGAGCTCAGAAAGGATGAATCACAGGTTGGGTTTATAAAGAATATCCAAATACCATTAATGTGGTCATAAGAATAATATTCCACAAGTAACATGCCCAAACGACTTGAGTTACAGTCAAGTTACCCAAAATAATAACAAACACAAGTTCTAAAATCAATCAAGTTCACAAAATGAAATACAACTAAACCCTATATTTCTCTTCCTGTGCACGCAAGTTTCAATATAGTCCATATTTTCACAAAGAGGAAAATAGAAACCAACTATATATGGTTTTTCCAATGCATACGAACTTTCATTAACAGTCCATGTTATCACAAGGTAAAAATAAAAACAACAAGACATATACAAGTTTATCTATAGAGCATGCGAAACTTGTTAACAGTCAACAATTTTCACAATAAAAATACAACCCCAAATCATATATAGGTTTATTCACAGTCCATTTTACTATGGATCAAAACACACGCTAAACAAACCCTGAGAATCTCAGTTACAGTCCACTTTACTAAACAAGTTTCCCAACTGAAGCTCGTACTTACATATGAGTTTAATAAGACTGAAGTTCTTACTAGTTCGAATTCACTAGACACAACCAGCTCACCTAAAAAACATTTCAAACCACTGAAGAAGCAACAGTGTTACCATTTTTTTTAAGTATTCCTGGTTCCTTTATAAAAAGGTCATTCAAAGAAAACTTTCCTTAGAATCATGATCACAGAGATTTTAAAAACACAGAATACGAGTTTTTCCTTACAAACCCTATCTATCAATTTACCAGCTAAGCATGAATGCACAAAACTCAATAGAACAAAGTTGTTTTAATGAAAACACTAAGAAGAAACCAATAGATTTTAACAGTTAGGGCCTATCATACCTGATAGTGTCACCAAAAAATATAAGAAGACTTCTAGCTGAGCTCGCTTCTTCCCTTCTTCTCCACGAAAGACCAAAACAACAAAATACTTCCTCCACATTGCCTCATATACTCTCCATGAAACAAAAATAGATTTGAAACCTCTAGAATATCCATGTAATATATTTTAACTACTGGTTTGAATAACTAGAGTGCAAGTATAATGAAAATCAGAAAACATGTAGATGAAATAGCTCAACCAAAAATCTGCTGGCATGCCTACCGAAGCAGTTTGGGCTCATCAAACAAGACAATTAATTGCATTAATTTATCGATCTCTCGCCTAATCTTCCTTGCCACCGCCTACCAAACTAGTGAGTTCCAAATCAAATAAAACCTAAATTTCCATTTCTAGTGATACTGCCACCTAGGCCTCCACCATCTAAACTAGCCCCTGTCAAAGTCAGAAATCCATAGGAAATAAATAAACCTTATCACTTTCATAAATGCTTATAAACTGTCACCAATTTACATGCGACCCCTTTTAGTTCCCATTCACATCCATTAGTTTAGGATAGGTTAGATTTCTTAGGTTGGATCTTAGGTAGGATTTACATTAGTACCTTAGGATGTAACACTAACCACTAACTTTGAACATAGGTCTTTAGCAATTAGGTTAGGTTCTAGTTTTAATACTTAGCAACCCTTCTAACCTTTAGTACCAAGTTTAGGTTAGTAAAAAAATTATATCAAGTAACATAGCTTAAGTAGGAATTCTTTCACCTAGCTTAGGATTCCAGAAGTAAATCCCCAATAGGTTCCTAGATATCTCTCTCCTATACTGTGAATAGTTGCATTCCCATTGTTATCAGCAATGACCTGTCATGGTCAGTCTTCAAGGACCCAAGCCAAAAACCTACTGAATGGAAGTGCATTCACACAGAAGTCAAAGAACTTGCAACAACAAGGTTCAATCTAACATGTAACTTAACTAATGGAATGTCGATTTTACCATTCACTTCAACAGAGCATTCTTTTAAAAACATTCCTTGGATCACTGAAATTGATCCAAGGATGAGTCGGACAAAAGACAAGTTTACAAATATTAAACCAAATTGTAAGTTACCTACCAGAACTGGAAAATGGATTCAGAGAAGTCATACCAGTTCGATCATAGGATCTTAAGAGTAGAAAAGACTTATCCATATCAAGCATGATTTCCAATAATCAGAAGAACATATCCTTATAAGGAAAATCACATATCAATACTTGAATGCAAAGGAGGAAAATAACAACAGTCAAGGGTGTTATAGTTAGAAAGACAAAGGCATGGGTTCTCCATCCAGAGGAATGAGGATAATATGAGCCCCGCCCCCACGCTGACACTTGGAACCATCAAAGAATAGAGTCATTTGGTAAGGGGGTTCATCCAGGGAAAGAGTAATAATTGAGTCATCGAGAAATTCAAAATTAGAGGGTTGATCCCTGGAAAAAGGTGCGTCGGCCAGTTGGTCAGAGTTAGCCTGACCCTTGATGGAATTTTCATGAACGAATTCGAGGCTAAGATCAGCTAAAAGAATAAGCCATTGTGCGGCACGCTGATTTTGATAAGGTTTGGCATACATGAAGTGTAAGGGATCGATGTTGGCCACAACATAGGTTTTTTGGTTGAGTAGTTAATGGTGGAGTTTGGTGGCAACGAAAACTAAGGCTAAGAAATTTTTTTCTAGATGATTGTATCGGGTTTCATAGTCCAAAAGAGTATGGCTTATGTAATAAATTGTCTGCTCCCTGTGTTTTTCATCACGATGAGCGAGCATGGCTCCCAAGGAATTATCAGTAGCTGATATGTATAGGTAAAAAGTTTAATCATCTTTAGGTGGAATGAGTACAGGTGGTTGCAGAAGGTATTGTTTTAAGGCCTCAAAAGCTTTGTGGTAGTCATCATCTGATTTAAAGGAGACATCCTTCCTAAGCAGATGATGAAATGGTTGACACTAATAAGATAATTGTGAAATGAAACGGTGAATGGATTGCAATTTACCTTGCAGGATATAGATTTGTTTAAGGTTAGTGGGCGGAGGAATTTCTAGAATGGCCTTGACTTCAGCAGGGTCAACTTCTATACCATGGGAGGAAACAATAAATCCTAGGATCTTTCCTGAGAGGACCACGAAGATGCACTTTTTAGGCTGAAGGCTGACATAATATTTAATGAGGTGATCAAAGATGGTTTTGAGGACAATGAGGTGCTCATAGCGACATTTAGATTTGGCCAAGATATCATCCACATAATCTTCCCATATGCGATGCATGATATCATGGAAGATGTAGGTCATATCATGCTGGTATGTAGCACTAGAATTTTTAAGTCCAAAAGGCATGACTCGATAGAAAAAGGTTCCCCAAGGGGTGATGAATGTAGTCTTGTGTTGATCCTTAGGGAAAGCAAAATTTGGTTATAACCTGAGAAGCCATCCATGAGTGAGAGAATCTAATGACCAGCGGTGACGTCAACTAGTTGATCAATACCGGGAAAGGGAAAGTTGTCTTTCGGGAAGGCTAGGTTGAGGTCACAGAAGTCCATGTAAATGCGGAGTCCCCCTGTTGTTTTAGTAACAGGGACAATGTTAGAAATCCAATGAGGATAATCAATGGGTAAGATGAAGGAAACAAAAAGAAGGTGATGAAGTTCTTCTTTGATGAGAAGAGCAATACAAGGGTGCATTTTACTCAGCTTTTGTTTGATAGGTTTGGCATCAGGAATGGTTACGATATTATGGACCACTATGGTGGGGTCAATATCGGGCATGTCTACGTAAGACCAAGAAAAAGCATGGTTATGATCTCAAAGAAAAGAAGTGATGGCTTCTTGTTCAGCAACATCTAAAGATTGTCTGATCTTTAGGATGTGTGGGTCATCATGAGTATGAATGTTGATCTCGATTGTTGATTCATTTAACATGGTTTATGTATCATAGGGTAACGATCGATGAATATATGAGTCTTCTACACCAAGGTAGGTGAGTATGGATTCATCATCCTAACATTAAACCACATTAATTGTAGGTGTGTCATCATTGATCATTTTAGGATACAAGAATGGAAGAGTGGAAGGGGCCTCACCTTCACGTTGATAAGTCAAAGGCCCCAAGGAGATGGTGTTTATGAAAAAAAAATTTAGGGGGGATAGATTCAGGATCCATCAACTCCGTCAGTGAGGGTGGTGATGAAGGTGGAGCAGGTGAAGGTGGAGAAGAGCTAGGGTCCTCAATGAGTTCAATGTGGGCATGTTTGGTAGGATGTTTGGGGAAGCTGATACCACTACAGTCGTTATGTTTGTGGGTAGTACATGGAATAATGGTATGGCAGCCTTGCTCGTAAAATCCAAAACCAAAACCCTTCCATGCACAATGGTGCAGGAAGGTGTGGGCAAAACGACAATTGGAAAGTGATTGGAAATCAACGGAAAATGGGTGAGTTTGTGATGGTGGTTCAGGTGTGTAAGTGGTAGTATCAAGTTCCCCATAGGTGATACTAGTATGAAAATGAGGAGGACCATAAAGGAGAAATTCTCCTATATGGTGATCATAGCGAGGGTGTTGGTGAAGGCTTCAATACTCCTGTGGAGTAAGGAATGTGTTAACACTATATAGGCGGTACTCCCCTAAAGTGAGGCATTGAAAAAAAACTTCCAAGGGATCAGTGGTTGGTAAGTAGGTATCTGGAATGGATGATGTGTCATAGGTTGATGCAGAGGTGGAGTTAACAGATTGGGAAGCTAATGGTTCATCCATGGAAATTATAACAGTGGTAGGAATGGAGGAGGTATGTGCGGTGAAAGTAGTGGCTATACTGGTAGGTGGAGGTGTAGGTGAAGTGGTAGTGGTTGCAGAGGTAGACGACATGATAGTTATGAGCACATCATTGGGTCAGTAAATCATACTGCATGTTTTGAAATTTGATGGGTCATCCGGAATGGTATAAGTGTGTCCTTCGTGGTCAAAATTTACAAAATGATTTAAAGTGGAAAGAACGTAACCCATGAAATGGATCCAGGGTCTACCAAGCAACAAGTTATATTGGAATTCCCCCTCCAAAACATAAAACAATTCTGGAATAGTGTGGGGGTCCTTGGGAACGTGAAGGATGATAGTTCCTAGTGTGGAGGTGATAGCATCATTGAATGAACGCAACATGACTGGATGTTTGTGCATACAATTGTTAGGTATCCTTATTTGAGAAAATTCATGGGATGAAATGATGTTAATGTTAGTGCCTCCATTAATCATCACACGGCGTACCCGTATGTCATCAATGTGGATGGAGATGAAGATGGCTGGGTCTGGGTCTGAGTCATCATTTTGGTATGGTGCAATCTCTTCCTCTGAGAAGCTAAGGGAGGCCACTTGTTGAACAAGGTGGGGTAAAGATGAAGGCGGTAATTTGGTGAGAGAGGCTACATAATGGAATGTGATAATGGAGACTACAGGTGTAGGGTCATTGGGTAAAACCTCAATAGATTAAAGAACTTCCAAGAGGGCTTGATGATGAGATTCTAAGGTTTGGATGAGGTCATATAAGGAAATTTTGAGGGGATATTGGTGTAAATTTTTGAGCATGGTGTGATGTGTAATGCCATTAGAAATGGGGTATGTGGGGCTGCGGATAGTTATTGTAGGTATGGGTACAGATGGTATGTTGGGTATAGGATTGGTTGGTAGGTCAGTTACCTTTTCTTTTCCCTTCTATGCATGTGTAGTGACGTGTATCATGTTGATTTTAGGGGGGTTGGAAAATGGGGAAGGTGTAGGGTGAGTGGTGTAATGACATGAAGGGAAAAAACCTACTTGAGGAGAAAAGCCTTATGAGGTCAGTTGGGTGCAATGAAATTGGAGTGGTGGCTTGGAAAGTTATCTGATGTGAACCATATTAATTTCAAATATTAAGGGTGGCTCTAGGAGCTGTGAGGGTGGAGGTTGTGGTTTTTTAGTGGGTAGTGTGGGGAATGGGTGTCGGTGAAATAGGATCCTCGTCAAGAAGGTCATCATCATCAAATTTGGTTTCTAGTGGACACAATTAGATAAGGACGGTTTTGAAGGCCTTGTAGTTCTCCGCATCATGCCCTGACACATGATGGTATGTGAAAATTTTAGTATCATCAAACCCTTTTGGCTTGGGTTTGAGGGGGTCGTAGGGTCGGAGTGGCAGTAATGTGATAACAAAAGTTTCAAGGAGGTTGGTTAAAATTTTGGCATAGGACCTTGCTAGTGGATCACAATAGGAAGTGAACGTGGTTTTGGGTGTAGGTGTGGTTGATTGTCGAGGAACTGTTTTTAGAAGAGTAGGAATGGGCTGAGTTATGGTTTTAGGTGCCGGTTTGATTTTAGGTATCGGTCATGTTTGTTTGGGTAGGGGTGTAGTAGATGGATGGGTAGGAGTGAGTGTGTTTGTTTTGACTACCTTATTGTGGGGAAGTGGGGTTTTATTTTTGGGTTACACCTTCTTGGGTAAAGGTGATGTGGGTGTACGAGGTCTAGAAGGAAAATCAGATGGAGGAAGAGGGTGATTTACCCATGGGGATAACAGGGGTGCTGTGAAGGTAGATGACACGGGTCATACTTGGGGTGTGAGGGACAATGACTGAGGTGTAGTGGGTAGTGAAGCAATAGCTGAGGGTATTGGAGGTATTGGTGGTAAAGAGACTGTAGGTGTGGATGTACGTTGTGTTGTGTGCCTGGGTAGGTTAGAGGTTTTTGAGGAAGGAATGGGTTGTTGTGTTATTGGTTTATGGATGGGTGAAGGTCTCTTGACCATATTGGGAAACTAAGGTCTTAAGATAGATGGGACAAGTGTGGGTGTGATTAGTGCAGTCGGGGTATGAGGTCGATGGATTTGTTTCTTTGGTTTGGGTGTTAGAGTAGGTGTGGTATTGACGTTGGAGGATGTAGCTAAATCCAGTTTTATAAGTGGACGAGTAAGGCTGGTGGTCGAGGTGACCCCTAAAGTGGTAATGGGTTTAGTTGCGGAAAATTTTGTAGGTGTGGGTTTGAGTTTAGATGTAGGTTGGGTTATGGGTAAGGGTGTGGTTTGAGTTCTAATAGGTATCATGGAAGGTGTTGCAAAAGAGGTGGTTGTGTTTGGTTTGATTGGTCAAAATGTCTTTGGATAGATAGTGGAGGTATCAGTGAAGGATCTTTGCATCTGTGTTGAGACAAGGAGTAAGAGGCATCCCCATAGTAAAGCCCTATCCACATAATCCAAATGATCGGTCAAACGTGAGAACGACACGTCTGTGGGTGGAGTTGGTGAGGACCTAATGGCAATTCCTGTAAAATTTGTCTTAGAGACGGGGGAAAGTAGGTCTGCGGGATTTTGGGTAGCTTATGGAGAATGCTCACCAAGATGCAAATATATGTTAACTAGGTCTATGATAGGTGGACGAGATGATGGGAGCTCCTCTATATATGGAGGAACAAATGGGTGCTCCCCTGTGGGTGGAGGAGGTAATGGGTGCTCCTCTATGGGTGGAGGGGATAATGGGATCTCCTCTATGGGTGGAGGAGGTACTATAGGTAAAGGTTCTCTAAGTGGTGAATCCAGGGGTGAGATGGGCTCAATGTTAGCAGAAGACCCCTCCATTGGTGATTAAGGAGATGAAAGGTGTTCCTCTGTTGGTGAAGGAAAAGGGGAGGTTGGTTTCAATGTGGAAGGAGAATTTCAGGCTAGGATCTCCTCTATGGAAGGAATATGGGGTAATTGGGAGGCAACAAGTACCTCATTAAAGATAATGTGAACCTCGCGGGTATGGGTATCATGAGTTGATGTCTCACCGGTTGATTAGATAACGGGGCATGGTTGGGAAATGGTTTTTTGAAGATTTATAGATTTTGGTTAGGGGTGGAATTGGGATTATCCACAGTTAACTCACCTTTCTCGAGCATTTCTTGGACAATATTTTTGAAAGTGATTCAATTTCTGTCACTGTGACCCTTTACTCGATGATAGTTACAGAAATCATGTTCCTTATACCATGCAAGCATGGGGCGAGTAGGGTCAAAACCAATGTGTGGTTTTGTAGGTGGAAGGGTGATGGATCCAGCATTAATAAGCTTTTCTAAGACATAAGAGTAAGGTTCCCAAATTGGGGTATATTTTCGTTGTTCTCATTTGAAGTGAAAATTTTGGACAGGTGAGAGATTAGATGATGGGGTAGCCTGATTTGATGGATGCACTGGGCCGGCCTTGAGTACCACTATGTTAGCGGTGCCCTTGGCTTTTGAATAATTGGTTTATGGTTTGGAAGAAGAAGAGGTATCATTCGACTTGAATGTCGAATTCTTATTGTGTAACTAGATTTTCTTCTCTTTGATGGCCCGAATCTCTAACTTTCATGCCATAGTGAATGCCTCATCAAATTTTTGGAAGGTTTGGACCTTCAAGGTTGGGGAGATATGTCTACTGCAAGCCCGTGTGAAGAGCTCGATGAGTTATGTTTGTGGTAGTTGGAAGGTAAGTTGATTGATCAGGTTGCGCCAGTGAGTGACAAAATCTATGAGAGATTCATCCTCATACTGACGTGTGGAATATAGATCGGTCATGGTAACCTTCTTAATGATATTGATAGAGAAATGATCCAAGAAGGCTTGGGCTACCTGATTGAATGAGAATATAGAGTGTTTAGGTAACACACTATACCAATCTAATGCAGGTCCAGTGAGGGACATGGGAAAGGTTCTCAAAAGCAAGGCATCATCATGAGCTATCAGATAACACCCATGTTTGAAAGACTGCAAATGTTGTTGTGGGTCTTCTTTGCTATTGAAACGATTTAATTTAGGCATTTCCCAATGCACAGGGTATGAACGGATAGGAATGGATGGGTGAATAGGCTTGTTACAAATATCATCGTAGGTGAGAGTGTTGTGGAAGCCGAAAACTAATGCCTCCAATTTCTGCATCTTGTCCAACATTAATTTAATTAGGTCATTGGTGGGTTGTGATGATTGGATGCCTCACATAGCGTGCGAAGGTTGGTTTTGTGCATATAATGGGGGTGGGACTCTAGTGTATGGGGCTGGCATGTAAGGTGGTGGAGAAGAAGGCAGTGAAATAGGGGGTACGTACCTGGAATGAATAATGGATGAAACAGGAGGCTATTGGTATTATTTATATGAGGGTGGAAGGGTTTTGGTAACCCTAGTGGCAATAGGGGCTAATGATTATGGAATGGAAAGAACCATGTTCTGAAATGGAGTAGGGATCACCAACACTGGAGGTGGTAATGTAGCTACAAGTATGTGTGAGACATTAGGGGTAGATGAGGTTGTGTTTGGGGTAGTCATTGAGGGTATGGTGGATGTAACGAGGGCCACGAAGGTAACAGACGTGGAATTCATAGTGGGTATAGGACTTAACTATGAAATGACTGGGGGTAAGGTAGATGCGGGCAACATGGAGCCAAATGGGGCCGATGCAGAAGTGGGTGCGAGAGTCAGAGGGATAGATAAGGGCATGTTGTACATCAACTGAACCGAGGTGTCTCAAGTGGATAAGTGGGAAAGGTAAAAATATAAGGTGGAAGGGTTCTGGTCAAGGAGTCGTGTGAATTCCTCATCTTCGGTAGCGATAGTAATAGGCTGGATGGGATCCATGACTGGTGATAAAATATAAGGTGGTTAAGGACTAGGTGGGAGTGGTTGATAACTGGCATGAAATACAAGGGCACTTGCTTATCTTCGTGTCAGCACCATTTGAACCAATACTAATCAAGTAGGGTTGTTTCCCTGATACCTATTCTTAACAATGTGAACAAATTGTTAAGAACAAGGATCAGGGAATTCTTACATATTAAACAAGAGCACAATGAATCTACTACCCATTTTATTCAAAGATGATGTACAGTCCTCTACTCATCAGCAAGTGCTCCAAACATGGATCATATGGAACCATGTGACTTATTCCTTCATTCTCTCAATAGAGAGATAAAGGAAGAAGTCCAAAAATTCCCACTAAAGACTAATGATGAAGTACTCGAGAGTTCTCTCCAAATAGATCAAGCGGCAATAGACAGTGGTAATAAGACATGGAACAAACAAGAAATTAATCTCTCCCAATCAAAACACTACGAATGATCCTAATGTTGGGAATACCAATCAAGGACCTAAAATCCTTAACAAAAACCACAAGGTTATAACAGATGGAGTCAAAAACCAGATTAAAAGGGAAAATGTCGTGAACATTTCACCACCTATTAATAATCAGCGAAATAATAACTTCACTCCAATAATCAATGCGGTGGATTTTAATCATCCATCACAACAACAACAACGGAAAATCTAGACACAAGGTTCAATCCAAAACCCAACTGGATATTACAATCAAAACCAAAGGCAATAGCCTCAAAATTTTAACTCTAACAACTAGCAACCTAATAAGAGTTTTGGACCATAATAGGTTTCAACCAACAACCTCGAAACTATATTCCCAACTTGTATTGTGGTTTCCACAAAATTTAAGGCCATGATACTAGGACTTGCCACGACTATAATAAATTCATGCAATGTTTTCCAGAAGACCAAAGACAACTCTTTATAGATATGTTTTTAGAAAATTCTTCAATACCACGCCAAAAACTTATACGGGAGTAGTTTCCCTTCAAAATTCACTGCTCAATATTTTTAACGATCTTCTCTTGAATCACTCTAACAATTATAGGTTAGATCCAAAGAAGATGAACAAGGGTGTTATAAAAGGAAATAACGATCATGAAGCCTCAACTTCATTAAATCCACCAGTCGCACCCTAATAAGGAACCTGACCACAAACCAAGATAGTTGTTCTGGTAGAGTTAAACACTGAGCTACACGTAGAAACCATAATAAGAACATGAGATTATTCTTCTCAACCAATTCCAACCTACTCATTAGAACCACACAACATTCAACAAACACTGATAAAACCCATAGGCACTTACGATCTAATTAATGACCTAACAAATACCTTCATTCACATTTCCTTCTTTGATTTGTTGAAGAACTCTCCCGCCCACAAGGCTACTCTCATAGAAGCATTAGGTATTGCTCATCTAATTAACATCACTCTTCCTGAAACACATATAAACCATGTAGACTTTGACATTTACCCTCCAGGGCAGTCAGATAAGGATACTGAGTTTATATTTGATATAAGAAAAATGCCAACAGATGTTGAAATTACACATAGAGGCGACCCAACCTTGCATTTATAGGTATGGGTTTATAATAATTATGTTAAGTGTGCAATGATTGATGATGGGGCAGCAGTTAACATAGTCCCCTTCACTTTTCTTCAAAATATAGCATATGGAAAAACAAATTGTTCCACAACACGAAATACACTAAGAGGTTATGATAACCTTAAGGCCACTTCAATTGGGACTATAGTATTACCAGTCACCTTAGGACCAAAGATAGTACTCATCGAATTTTATACTACAGATCAGGAAACCAACTATAATATGATTCTCAGTCAACCATGGATACATCACATGAAGGTAATCCCTTCCACGTTATTCCAGGAAATAAGATTTTTGCACCTAGGGAAAATATTTATGGCATAAGGTGACCCAACACCATTTGATATACACCTAGCAGATTTGAAGAAGAGGCCAGGCATTCACTTTGAGTTTGAACTCCCAATGAATCAAATTAACAAACCAGTCAATTCAAAACCAGAAGAAAAGTTGATACCTATAATAGAATTAGAAATTATGAATTACTAGGGACTAACACAAAAATTTCAAGTTACTAGAGAAAGATCTACCTATTCTCCTACCATTTAATTCCATGGGTATGGGATGCACCCTAGGAATTGGCTCCCTCTTAGCAGACAAATTTTATATGGTAGAAGTCACCATGGAAAAATAAGTAGACATGAAGAATGTCCCAACATCCATTTTTCTAAGCAAATATTTGACCCTCCACTTTGATGGAGCTAGATGTCATTTCAGAGCTGGGGCAAGTGTGATATTTACTCTCCCGAGGGAAAGATCCTACCTTTTTATTTTAAGTTAAAATTTGAATGTATGAAAAACGGGGCTGAATATGAAGCCCTCCTCCTTGGCCTCATCATAGCCAAAAGGATGGGCATTGATAACATTAGAGTGCTAGGAGACTCGCAATTAGTTGCAAACTAATTATCTGAGGTATATGAGACTAGAGTTGAACACTTACAACTCTATAAAATGGGAGTCTTAGATCTAACCAAGGGATTTGACTTCATATCAATCGAAGTAATCCCATGAGAACATAACCTTCTCGCTGATTCAATAGAAACCTCAGCTTCCTGTTTCACTTCAATTAGTGAGTTGGAAAATACAAGTTTCATGGTATCACTTCATACTAAACCATTGGTACATAAAATACCAAAAAACCCGATCCTGACACATATAGAATCTGAAAATTACTTTACCATCCTAGATCATTTTGAAAGCGATAGGGTCACTCTTGGATATCTAAACACCTATGCAGAACTACATCTCACTCATCACATAATAGATTTTTCCCTAATCCCACATTCCTCTTCCTATTTTGGAAAATCTCATGATAGAATCTCCCCCACAAAAGAATCTCAAAATCTACGAGGTAGAAAATGGAGAAATTTTGGAACTACCTCTAGCCCCACTTGAATTTTAAGAAGGCAACACTTCCTTAATTGAAGGAACGATTGACATAAATATTGGAATGGAGGAAGAACCAAATATTTTAAAGTTGGGATCCTTGTTAACTCTGAAGGACATAGAAATACATACCCAGATCCTTAAGGGACATCAAAAGGCTTTCACATTTAACTACAAAGAAATAACGAGAATTGCACCACATATCGCGGTACACAATCTTATCACCAAACCAGATGCAAAGCCAATCAAGCAAAAGTTGAGACCAATGAAACCAAAAGTGGCTCTCATGGTGAAAGAAGAAGTAATGAAACTTCTCCAGGTGGGATTCATCAAACCAGTTAACTATTCACAATGGGTATCTAATATCATCCCTATTCTCAAAAATAATTGGAAGATACACATTTGCATAGACTTCTGGGACATTAATAAAGCTTTCCCCAAAGATGACTTCCCATTTCCATCCATTGACATCATTATTGACGCAACATCTAGATTTGAGATTTTGTCTCTCATGGATGGATTCTCAGGATATAATCAAATCAAGATATCTGAACAGGATCAAGCCAAGACCATGTTTATAACTCCTTGGGGAAGTTATTGTTGCGTTGTCATGCCATTCGGTATTAAGAACGATGGTGCTACATACCAACGGGCAATGAAATACATATTCCATGACCTTATTCATAAGATTGTAGAATCTTACGTAGATGAATTTTTGGCCAAGCCCAAGAAGCGTTGTGACCACCCAGAAGTACTTTATATCATTCTCTCATGATTGATCGAATATGGCATCACATTGAATCTAGAAAAATGTGTATTTTGTGTGACATGAGGAAAACTTCTGGGTTACATTATATCATCACGAGGGATTGATGTGGATCCAACCAAAATCTAGGTTGTACTTAAAATTATTCCACCATCAGATGAGTTTGGTATTAGATCATTTCTTGGGAAATTTGGTGCAATTCGAAGGTTCATCCCTGACTTAAGTTTTGTTGTTCATTCAATCAACAATTTATTAAAGAAGGATTATAGCATTGATTGGACAAAAAAATGTAACGAGGCCTTTGAAGCAGTTAAATGCTTCTTGTTGTATCCTCCCATGCTAATGCCTCCTAGACAAGATCATCCTTTGATCATGTATTCATGGGATACTGATGTCTTTCTAGCCTGCATGTTGACTCAAGAAGATAATGATAAAGAGGAACGTGTATTCTATTTCATTAGCCACACATTTCTTGATTATGAAACATGTTACACACAGGATGAAAGAGAATTCCTTTCCATAGTCTTCGCAACGAAAAATTTAAAACATTACATGTTAAATCAAGAAACAAGGGTCATTGTTAAGACAAATCATTTACGGACATTCCTCACGCAAGGGTCTTTATCTAAAAAAGCTAGAAATTTCATAACCTTAATGGGTGAGTTTGAATTAACATTTGTAAATCAGAAATTCATTAAGGGAAAAATCGTTGCAGACTAGTTAGCTGAAAATCTATTAGATGGAGACGATCTGGTAGATCTAGACTTTCCCAATGAATGCATATATTTTTTCGAAACTAGGGCCCCCATTTCTATATGTCCTTGGTACACTGACATCGTTAATTTTATCATGGACCATACATACCCAAAAGGTGCCACATCATAACAAAGAAGGTGGTTATGCATTATGGTTGCTAAATATGTTATTTTAGAATAGGTGCTCTATCGTAAATCCTTCGATGGAATGATTTTAAGATGTGTTGACACAGAAGAATCCAAAAATATTTTGTACGAATCCCATAGTGGGATATGTGGAACCCACTTTGGTGGCCACACCACTGCTCACAAAATACATCGAATGGGCTATTTCTGGCCCACTTTGGAACATGACATAGTAGAATTTTTGCACAAGTTTCATAAGTGTCAAGAATTCTCCCACGAGATCCACATGCCAGCACAAGATTTGCAACCAATCGCAACCCCATGGACCTTTTCCACGTGGGGCCTATATTTGATAGGTAAATTCTCTCCCTCATCAACAGATGGCCATAAATTTATAATCATGGTCACATAATATTTTACTAAATGGGTAGAGGCCATGCCTCTCACCACCGTACCAGGTTCTGTAATCACTAAGTTCATTTTGAATCAAATCATTTGTAGGTGTCCTGTAAGTCATTATCTTAGATAATGGCACATCCTTTAAGAATGATGAGGTTCGTGAGTTATGTAGAAAATTCAAGATAAACCATCATACAACCTCTCTTTATTACCCTCAAGCTAATGGACAAGCTGAAGCCACAAACAAAACATTAAATTCTATTCTCCTCAAAATAGTTAAGGAAAACAAACGGAACTGGCATTTAAAATTATACCCAGCCTTGTGGGCCTATTGAATGTCAATAAGAACATCGATAGGGACAACCCCTTTCTCATTGGTATTTAGGGAAGAAGCAGTTCTCCCTCTTGAGGTCGAAATACCCAGTATTCGCATCTCATTACAAGGGATCTTGGGAGAAGAAGCCTATAGAGAGGCACACCTCTCTCAACTATAAAGCCTTGATGAAGCCAAGTTAAACTCTGAAAAATGGCATAGAGTCTATGTTGACCGGATGTGCCGGAAATATAAAAAAAAGTTCTATGAACAAGAAATATATGAGGGGGATCTATTTCTAAGACTAGACACGTGGATTGATAAGAAAACTGGCGAAGGAAGGAAATTCTGGCCCAAGTGGTTGGGCCCATATCGAGTCTTGAAAGACTACAGAAATAGTGTGTATCTCTTGTGTACACTAGAAGGTGAGGAATTCAATGAAACTGTCAATTCCTTGCATCTTAAACAGTTTTACTCATAGGTCATCAACATCACCATTTATATATTATATCTACCTACAATGCATTAGTCACTTAGTTGTTTCATTATGTTCACTCATTTCATAAATTTTGTGGTCAAGGAACTTATTCTTAAGCAATTTATTATAAGGTTCTGAAAATATTGGCAAAATCATTCAAATCATCTCTTCAATTTTCATAATATCATCTAATGATTCCAAAATCATCTCATCAATTCGATATAAAAATTCTTGACAAAAACCATACCACGGCCTGTATACTTGGCCATACTCATTCTTTTCTACTAGGTTAAGTTGTTCTTACCTAGGGTCTATTCTAGAAGCTTCTTGGTGTCACATCTATCCTTCTTACATCTCTTTGAAACAAGGATACTCCAAAATCACAAATCAAAAATGTCAAATTAAATAAAAAATACTAAACAAAATAGAATATTTTATTTTTACACACTTCTTTACCCCACCAACCTTCAGTGATGAGCCCGCAGCTCTTACTGGTGGTGCGAGGTTGAGAAAGGAAAGAAGCGCCCTTACTCACCTATGTCTTGCCTTCGGTGGTAAGCCCATACTTCTTACTATTAGTATTTTAAAGCAAAGTGTATTGAGTGAAATTAAGTATCCAAATTCCAAAGAGATCAAATCCTCAAAACCAGATTTTGTCAACCAATTATCCATCCATGGATCTAAGTCTAGATAAACTGGAAAGTAAGTTGCATTCTGAACTATGTAGTAATTTCGAGTAAGAGTAAGTATGTAATTCTAAATTTGATTTTTGTCAAAACCTTGTCTTTCCCTCATCATTTCCATTTAGTCAAACTCATACAATTTTTTCCCTTCCCAACTCTTGGTGTCAAGACCTCGCATCTTACTAGTTGTGTGGAGTTAGGAATGGGGAAATTTCATCTCATTATTACTACATATTCATCATGTTTTTCCAAAACAAGAAGAAGTAACGAACATTACCCAAAGAAGCCAAAAGTTTAGTACTACAATATGTTTGCATCATCACGTATCAGCATTACAAAAACAAATAAAAGAGAAACATTCTATTCAACATTTGTTATCACTTGTCATCCATTGCATACACTCTAAAAAACATATAAAAAAAAGATTCTAAAAACATCCAGTGTACACATGAGAAACGGATCACAGAACTCTACATACAAGAATATCTAGATCCAATATATATATATATATATAACAATCATGTTCTACATACAATGCCATCATGCACTAGGCATGGTCAAAACACTCGGTGAGCCTGAAAAATACAAAAACAACTCATATAAACATCTAGTAAAATCACTACAAAAATACCAAATGGCCTCTCAATCCCTATGGGATCCCTCAGAGGGTGCACGATCACATCTAGGACTCCTGCTACGATGACACTTTGAATGAATTGAGTGCTCATGATCACGGACACTGGTTGTGGTCTCACTACCAAAACGACTCCACCTCATCAGATGCTCAACAGTCCTATATCCAACTACCTCAGCACGAAGGGAAGTCACTAACTTTTCCACCTTCTAGACAGGGGTAAACACATCAGTATGTCTGCCAACAGCAGAAGGTTCTCCAACATCCTTGTAAATTTGAGCCTGAGTCATCTTCGAGGGGAGAAACAGGGTGTCTGTGCACACCCGACGAATAAAATCCCACCATCCTTGAGAAGTCACTGCAAATAAAAGGAGAAATAACAAGTTAGAAAATCATCAAAAACAAAGTCAAGAACAAGTGAAACAAAAAATAAAATACGAACTAACATTTTTATCTAGCAAGGTTGAGAAAAGAGTAGTAACTCACTCAGATATTTGGGCATCCAGGTAGGATCTCTAGGATTTGTGCCTGCTACCGACGCTGCTACCGACTATGGAGCCTCCCCAAGATCTGGAAAGAAATTACATCCTGTCATGGACTCATCATCTCCCCCTAAGTCTTGAGAAGGAAACTCTTTTGAAATCAGGGTCACCTTCTCTGCAGTCACCTCTGCCCTCTCAGCCCTCAAGATATCTTGAGTGTCATGCCACTCAAAATCACTATCATCCTCCTCGGTCGTCCCACCAACCTCACCTCCCATCATCTCCTCCTCTATCTCCCCTCTTATGAACTCCTTAGAGTCTGAGTCCACATCAATAGTCTCATCCTCCCACAGTTGAAAGAAGGAGTGGCTTTGATCTGAAGTAAGGATTCTCAAGGAGCATTGGATTCCCCTTGGGCCTGAACTACCCATCTAACCACTATAGGAACTCCAAGAGTAACCATGGTCCAACCCTGATCTCCTCTAGGGCCTCCCTGGGCCTCATGAATAGTCATTTATATTTCCCCCACTAGAGGAAACATATCAACATAGGGGAGACTAAAATATTGAGGGGCTCAGTAAAATGGGTGGACCTCCACCCTCTCTATCATGTCTACCAACTGACATGTAGTAGAGTAGAAAATCAATGTAAGTGTCTCCTCTCCCCCTACTCCCAGCATGGCCTGATAAGGAGTGGCCTCCATTTCTATAGTAGTCAATGAAGCCACTGGCTGATGTGGCATTATGATCACTTTCATCATCATCCACCTTGTTGCTCTAACATCCCCTAGATCCTCTACTAGTACACCCCTTCCATAGGGGATGATGCGCTCATACACCCAACTCATAACTAAAGTAGGGTGACTCAAGGACTACACCTGTAACCTGACCACCCTGTATAAGTCATGGTAGCCTAAGCATAAGTATGGCCATGGGCCTCAATATGTGTAATAATGGGAGCCTAGTAGTATAAGAGAGTATCTCCTCCCTTATCCCCAATCAAATATGAGGCCAGGATACCCATAATAGGCTTGTGTATGACAAGGATAGGAGAATTAGGAATGGATCAGATCTTCACCCCCTTCTTCGAGACAAAAGAGACAATAACATCTCCCATATAGGTAACCCACTGAACTATCTGAGACCTGGGTCTTGCTATCTTAAGAGACAACTGCCTCCCAAGAATCGAAACCCCCAGTATGTGATAGACATCCTCTAGGGTGATAGTCCACTCACCCCAAACACTTGGAAACTAGAAAGTATCCTGGTCCGCATCCCAGTACAAGAACAAGTCACACAATATGAGACTGGTAGGATCAACATGAGGAACCTATGAAATCCTCAAAATATTGTCCCTCTGTAGAGTGTCTCACTCTTCCTGAGTCAGTAAGTCTAACACTACCAGGAGCCAATCACACTCACTCTCTCTACTCCACCTAATGTAATACTCCTTCTACATCCACCTAAAACATAGAAAAAGAGCAACTTAGCAACATAGTCTAATAGATAAGCTCATAAAAACATAGGAAAATATCAAAAATGGAAAAACATTCAGCTAAGGCATCTATTTTCACTTTCTATCCAGAACCTCTGCCCTATGCAGAGCGGTGGTTCTATAACCAACACCATATAAAGGAAATGGTCCTATGACCACCGCCATCACAGGGCAGTGGTCCCATGACTGCCACTCTATGAAGGGAGGTGGTCTTGTACTAATTTGGCATGCACCCATAAAGCCCTAAAAATGCCTAAAAACAAAAAAATACACCATTTTGACTGAAATAAAATACTACGCTATGGGCGCCCCCCTAGAGACTCATCTAACACTAATATTTTTGAAAATAACCCCCCTAGGACAAATATTTCAACATTTCTATATTTTAGGTTTTGTAACATCCACTTTTTGTCACTTCATCTCTAGAATTTTTTTTAAAACTTTATGCAGCTGATTTAAATACCCATATATTTAAATCTACATAAACCTTAATGTTATCCATTTCCGATAACTGTCATGAACCTTGTGCAATTGTATGAGAGAATGCTGAACCTACTTGTTATCCCTCAATGCTCTATGTGATCCATACATAAAATGTAACCATTTGGTTCCCCTTTAACAAGATATGATATATAAGTGAAAACCCCTAAGTGTGTACCTGGGCTCCACCTATGAAATCCACAAGAATCTCACATCTTAGATAATGGTGAAATATTGACAATGTAATCAGTAGCTTACACCACTTTTCACAAAGTTTCTGAGTCATGTATGCCATGCTTGATTTTATGATGGCACACTTGCCATTGGAATCTGGTCATCTCACCTTATTCACTTGTTCAGTTATATGGATTCACAAATGTTAATGTTGTAAATAGCTACAAGCCTTGAATGAGGTACAAACTAGTTTAACCTACATGAAGACGTACCTCTATGTCATCCTATGATGCCTATGGGAAGAAAGTGTTCTCGTAACGATTCACCTTGTTACTTTCCCACATATTTACCTGTATCTATCATAGGTTGATATAGGGGTGCATACCCAGGAGGTCTAACATGTCTTGTAACTCTATCGAGGTTTTTACTTAGGACAACACCATACCACAATCTATTCTCTTGGTGAGATAAATCATTACAGCTGCTACACAATAGTATCCAAATGGTGATAATTTTCATCACAAGGATACGACCGTGTAGCATATGCAATGATTTCTTCCACCTAGAATCTTGCATTGGTGTATAGTGTTCTATGCTTTCAAGTAATTATTATCATTAATGAATAGTTGGGTTTTATGACACCTTTTCCATGAATGGGTCGTACCTAACATCTGAATTAAGTTGATCTCAGGACCCCCCCCCCCCCCAATCTCTATAACATTTAATTACCTTTCATTATCTCATATCAAAGTTAACCATTTATAGAAATGATACTATCAATGTCAATGGTCTATTATTGTAGTTTCAAAAACTGTCCCAGCTTTAACATTTAGGCTCATGTTCCTTATTTCATATTCTAGGAATATGTACTTATATAAAGCTAAGTAATTAGGTATGATTCATTCCTTGAATTAAGTGCCATAGGCTATTAATGTCAACCATCTTTCCAATTAAGCACAATACCTTCCTTAAATACAACTTAGTAAAGAGTGTTAATTTATTTTACTTACTCCAACAAGTAAGACATATCTATGATGTCTAACATGATAGGTTTAGTGAACCACCTGCCTATTTATCTTTCCCTTTCACTCTCTAAATTCTTTATAGAGATAATTAATTTATTGACTAGGGATGAGGTTCCAATGCATGTTCTTATAAACTTAGTATGCATATCCCTTCTTACTTCCATTGTATGCAACATGCTTATGTGCTCATAATGATGCATCATGTGATAGCCCCTAGATAAAAACATTTCATCTCCTTGATCAAAATATTTCATAATATAATTTACTACCATTAAGCAATTCCCAAATAGTGGAACCGTACTCAGTATGTTTTCATATTAGACTACCATATCCCTTCCTCTTATTGCTTCTATGTGTCATCCTTGTATAGGACTTAATGTTGATTTCACTTAGAAAACAATATTACATTCTCATATATTTGTTATGAGCTAGTATAACCTGAATTTACAAAACAGCCATAGCACAGATGTACCTAATTATCATAACCTTACCATGGTTCATGATAATCCCACTACTTACTTAGCAGCTGCCATTAAGATTAGATAGTCATATTTCTAGATATCTTTGACTGGTTAAGTACACCCTATACAAAACCTTTGGAGAACGTAATACAACTTTACAAGTAGGTTGATAAATTACATTTTATAATGAGGCAGTTATCCATTAGCAACCTTAACTATTTCCAAGTATGCTTAACATATGGTTCATTAGATAATGATATTATTAGGAAACACTCCACTCATAGTTCCTTATATGTTCACTAGCATTCACGCATATGCTGTGTGCTAGTAATTACTAAGTATTTAAGACTAACACTTAATACAATAGTGACAAAGATACTAATAACCTATCTTGATAAATTTCTGGTTCTTAACTCATCATTCACCAATTAATCCCTTACAAGACAATATATTGCAAGAGAGAATCTTTCTTAATTTCATTCAAGAGATAAGTACAATTCATGTCTATAAGCATGATCAAAGTCTTTCATTTTAATGAATAATATAGAGACATTAAATAACAAGATATTTCCCAATTCTAAGGAGAATTACTTTATATAAAAACATTCTAGTCAACCATATCTTTAACTTTCCTTGATCAGAATAATATACAAAACTAAATACTTCACTCTTTCTCCATGAAATTTATCTACAAAATCGTTAGCACGAGTCAATTCACAAGAACTGAGCATGATAAGCCTCAAATTATCATAATAAAATACTCTACTTAATTATTACATAAAAAGAAATCATATTATTTTTATGAATCAATATTGCAGAACTTAAGAAGATAATAGTTCTTTCTATAATATGTCAAGAGCAAGCACTTTCATGAGCCAAGAAAGAAATCAGATTCAAACCTTCATTTCAATACAACTATTTCAGTCACTCAGAACAACCACCTAAATTATAAGGTACCTGATAATCATAAGTGATCAAAATACTACTCATAAGAGTATCAAGATTCCACTCATGCAATCCCATACTTGCATTCCTAGAATCATTTTTACTCAATGATTAAGTAACCATAAATATAACAAGAATCACATTCTAAGCAATCTCTCAAATATTCTTAACAGATCCAATCAAGGATTTCATACACCCATAAGGTCTGCTAAGGTCCATACAATAATACAAAGACATCAAGCGTATTTAGTTAAAATTATGATATTAGAGTGCCTAACTTCAAGGATGAGATAGACCATTCACGGCATCCTATCATTTAGCAAATAGGTAAAATTTGAGTAATAGGCTACATAGTTAATACATACCTCAACTTAAGCATTTATTGAACATAACAAAACTAGGAAAAATAATATAATTCCATTTTTGGTACGGTTATCAACTAATTGGTACTAAATGACACATAGAGCATTTTAAAACCACTAAGGGAGAAGTTACCTGATGTAGTCTAGATAACACGATTGTTACTTAACCCAATCAACTCAACTGGACATTCCTTATCCTATGAAATTATTCATGGCAAAAAGTAGGTTAGTACAACTTGTCATTCCATGGTAGGTCAAGACTCCATTATAATATATTATAATGACCTTGTATCCCATTCTACTAAATAAGGTTAGATCATACTAGTTTTAATCGAACCTTCTAATTTTAGGTAAAAGAATTAATTCCATACCTTAGTATTGTTATCAACATATCATTATCTGATAAATGCAATAAGATTTTCACGTTGTTTTAAAACAAGAGGGAGTCATGGAAAACATGACTGTAATCAACCAATTAGCCCAATTGGGCATTCATTAAAGAATGAATTTGCTCAAAACAAAATTCAAATGAAAGGTTTCATTACTCCACGCTAAGTCAAAGACTCAATTAGAACTATGAAAAGATCTACCAACCCATTCCACTAAACAAGGTTGGATCATACCAAATTATTCACGACACAACCCAAAGAAAACAAAAAAGGACTTTTTAAAGGTCAAGAGAACTCCATAATCCCCAAGGGAGAATGAAATACAGCCAGATAAGATTTAAGGAGTCAAGTTTTTCCAGCGAACCGAAATAACACTCAATCATATACATGAGCTTACACCCATCAAGGATCTAGCACTTCATAAGAGCTTAGTTAGATAGTTAACCTGACATATCCTTAAGAGGAGTATGTTACTTAAACTATTATGACCTTAAATGGGTTTTAACTACAACTCAACACATCTTTTTTTTTAATTATATACCAAAGTAAGGTCATCTAGTCAATCAAGCTTTGCTCTGCATCGATTACAATGAAGGGGAAATAACACCCAATTTTAACACTCTTGTATCATTCCAGATAGTTTTCCTAAACCTACTATCAGTTGATTAAATGGCAGTTCAATACCATTGACAAATAATCATCATACCTTCAATACAGATTTTTAAATCCAAGAAGAAGGTTATCAATAAAAACCTAGCTAAACATGGCCTTCAAAAAATTTTGCAAGCTTCTCTCCAGAGCATATATATATATATATATATATACCATTATCAAGGATCTATGATTAAAACAAAGGCATTAAAGTGTAATACGAGTTGGGATTTCTCTTCAAAGAAACCAACTTTAAAACATAATATTTCGTAACCTGAGAAGAACCCATAAAGAATTAAATACTTCTAGAGTTAATGATGGAGTAACCAAGATACAAATAGACTAATGAACAACTAAGGAACTTGGTTTGTAAACAAAATGCAACCATTTGATGCTAGTAATAAAAACTCAGCAATAAGTCGAGCCATGTTATGTGGCTCTAAAGTTAAACGTAAACATCATTCCAAGATGTATGTTTGAGGGTCAAATAGGCTGACTTAGTATTTACTGCAGCTTCCCTCACTTCTTATGAATCAAAATTAAATGCTAATAATAGTTTTTTTTCCATCGCCTGCTTCCTTATTAACTTAACCAAATTGACGACAAGCACACTCATTGTCTCCATCAGGACAACACAAGATTTCTTTCAAATTAGATCAAACCCAGTTACATAAATCGATGTATACCTGAAATGGAAAGTCATCTACAACCATAACCACACAATACCAACTTCCAATTTTCCTCATTGGCTTGTTAAATTTTCAGATAATCCCGAAGGAGATGGGTAGAGTTTAAACTAAGTTTATAGTATTGATAAACAAAAAATGCGACTGCACAAAGATTTCAATATAACACTGGTGTATTAAGCCAACAATTGACAACCATTACATTCACAACACTCCTTCTAATTTAGAAAAATGTTATAACTTAACCAAAATAAACCATATACAAGCATACACCTAGAAAACCATTTTCCAAGAGCATATATCATAAATTAAAGGTAAACCACATTCTATAGAAGAAAAGGATTAAATCGATTTCACATCACCAAAGATTAAGACCAAAAATTTCAATCTAGGTAAATTTCTATTTGTGAAATGACTAAATAGAGAAAGAGATTATGATGAGTTTAGAGCGTAACATGCACGTTACTCTAGTATTTATTTCCTTGCAAATCTCTCACGATTCCTCAGAAAATCTCCAAATTTTTAAAATGAATTCCTTCATCCAACAACTTACAATGTTTCCATTATATTTAATGAGTCTGGTAAACTTGCTATACAATCAACTCAATTGATGCTTTCCTCATGCAAACTGACAATAACTTGCAGTTCAATCTTTGCATGCAGAGCTTCTGTGGTTTCTAGCGATGAAAATAATTGATACCAAAAACCACCTTACTTTCCCTGATCCGTCCTTGTATGGCCCAAGAAATGTGGGATTTTATTGCATATCAAATGCTATTAATGCAGTGGTTGAAGGAGCTTGCCACAAATTTTACAAACCAACTATTCTTATCTTTTTCTCTAAATTTAGCAAGGTCACACTTCATGCCATGCAAGGCTATTTAAATTTAGCTAACCCATATTATTTCCCTCAAACTCAGTCGGTGAATCAATAAATAAACAATAAATAATTCAATACAAATTTATTGGTGGTGGGGTGCCAACTCACCACTTTATTCAATTTGAAAAACATTAGATTGTATATAGTTTTTAAAAGACCAATTAAAAACTTATGCAAACAACAATTTCAGATGCCCATCTCTTTTGTGTATAAGGAATCAATCAAATAATTATATTCCTTTCCAAATAGCCAGACTATAACCTTCTAGCTTTATACAATAAATTCTCTGTGCTAGGTTAAATACCATAAGATTAGATTGTTCGTGATGTGTTGATCGCATTAGTCATCAAATTCCTTTCCTATACTAGGATTATCAGATAAATATAATATCATGTTGGCCATTTAAGACTTATCAGATGGTCGTATAAACCAATAGGAAGACTTGATCACATTCCAAATTAAGTCACTAAGCGAACTATCAAAATTGTCAAAAGCCTCAACATATCTTAGTTATAAAAAACTATAATGTTAACAATTTAATAGAGATAAGAAACAACATCACAAATCACTTTCAAGGCTTAAATTTACACCAAGGATTCTATGACATTCAACACTACAAACGACGTAATTTTTTGTTAGTGAAGACAGATCATCACTAAGATAAACTCCGAATTATCAAGGTTAACATCAAGTTTCCATTTAATTTTTGATATGCAAAAGTGCCAACAACAAAGGATAAAACCATTTGTCCTATCATTCCTTTAACCATAGTAATGAAAGCATAGGGCATTACATACCTTCCCTCTTAAAATCATCATCATTCTGATGATGTGGTCCTTGTCAAAATAAATCAAACAATTCCACACAGGATATAAGAATAATTCCCACAAAATTTTATAGTTTTCTGATTCAGATCTTATATTCAATAGTTGTATTAGCTTTTCAGATTGTAAATAGTCACGTAATCTGAATTATGTCATGATTAATTCACTAAAGTAAATCATTTTTGCATTATATATATATATATATATATATATATATATATATATATATAATATACATAGGATATAGTGAAAACAATCTTACCTGGTACCTTTTAAGGAAGAAATATTCCTTTCCGCTAGAATTACAACGTGTGGATTTATGGTAGTTCATTCACACAGAACACTTTCCTCAACCCTGTTAAAGAATTTTTGATTTGAGGATCCAAAACTTTACAACATTAGGTCCAAAAGATAAGGTACCAACATTCATTCGTTCAACTGGACTTGAATATTTATTATTTCAATTATCAGCTAACTCAACCTGTTTTACACTTTTTATCTCTTATAACTGGTCTAAACAAAGAATGTTGTCAACGTGGTTATCCAAGCTTATGGATCTACCAAATTTGTTTATTTAATTTTCCTTTTTAATAAATATTAACTCATGACTGAGTACTGACAACATATTTTCTTGTCCTCACACAAGAGGTCTTCAAGTTTATAAATTTTTTTTTGAAAACCAGTTTTCCAAAACCTCTCAAAGTGTTAAGTAACAGAGTTAACTTATTAAATATAGTCTTTGTCATCCACAACATTTTTTTTACGTTGCTAAACCTCCTCGGTGGATTTACAGAGTCAATACTGATCCTATTATTACCAAGGTCATGCAAAATTTCCTCTTGGTTTACATGAGGGTTTCAAAATAAGTAGTGTATTGTTTGTAAAATCTTTTACTTTAATACAAATAAGTATGTAAACGACTTACTTATGTTATTCAACGGCTTACTAAATTATCTTGGAAGCTCAAAACATTCCTCCAACTTACAAGTCGTTGTATATTTTTCCCAACATAATATAAAGCATACGAGTTAAGTCTGAAACTCTATGGGCTCAAAGACACCATGCAAAGTTACATAGAAACTGTCATAAGAGAGGGATTTCACAATACATCCCTTGATCCTGAACCTACACATTTCTCTAGCACAATTCATATTAGTGAAGTATGAATTCCCTTATCTAGGTTCAACTAAAAATACTGGAATTAACCACAAAAAAAACCCACAAAAGTTCATAGCAATTCATAACCAGAATTTCCACATAGTTACAACACATCATGATAGGTGAACAGAAGGGAAAATCATGTCCTCATAGATAACATAAAAGAAATCTTGTCTTGAGAGGTACAAGATATTACCAGAAGCTAAATATAACCTCATTTTATCTATGTTTTTAGATGAGTTGACCCAGAATGAGCCATCATCAAAACCTTTTAATTATTTTAAGTGATAGCTTATCGCACTCCCAGGTTCAAACCTGAGATCATCTTTACAGCATGATGATACTCCAAAAATTTGAGTACTTAAGTAATACAACCCAGAAGTAACATATACCAAAATATATATATATATATATATATAGTGATTGTTCTATATTCTATCAAAATATTTGATAATTAATATTTCAATTTTGAGAAACTAAAAATATTATATTCTGTCTATTGACTCTTAATAGTAGATGTTATATATATATATATATATATATATATATAACATCTACTATTAAGAGTCAATAGACAGAATATAATATTTTTAGTTTCTCGAAATTGAAATATTAATTATCAAATATTTTGATAGAATATAGAACAATCACTCAAATCAATGTTACCTAACTAGACATAAGTTGGAAATTGAGCGTTTTTATTCCATATTGCCAGAAAGAGTTAGGATTCATATTTTTTGACCAGTTTTGTTTTGATTGAGTACAAAAAATCCATATTTTCTTTCTTTTAGTATTGAAGGATACTAATCTCATGGATCTCTCCACAATTTTCTCCGTCTCCTGTTAGGGATACATATTCTTTTCCCATGCTATCTACTTTTGCAGCATGCTTCATCATCCAATGTTTGTTCCTCTTATTTAAAGGACATTGGTTGGCATAATGCCCATTACCACACGTAAAACATCCACCAACATGTCCTGATTTACCGCCTTTAACTTTTTCATTTGCAAAATTATTATGCTTTTTCCTGCAGGTTATCACTGCAAGTTTTTGGGCAAATTTACTTTTGGCAGAACACATTTTCTTGCTATGATTTTTCCACCAAATTTTCTTAGCATTGTGAGATGAAGAAGAATAATTAATTTTATTACCCTTTACATTTTTATGAGTGGAAGTGTCTAGTAGATTTGGTTTTAGCCCACTGTATTTTCCAAATATCATTTGATCATAAGAGGATCCATGTTTATCCAATGCTTCCCCCAATTTTAGGTTTAGTTCATCTTTGGATTGGTAAGTCCAAAAATTGCCATCAATGATCATTTCATCATTTAAATAACTCTTCTGTTGCTTATTAGCAACAGACCTAAGTTGTCCTTTGTCCAACTTATCACTTTCACCCATCACCAACTGCTCCAAGGCATCTATTCTATTCTGGGTATATTGATGGATTGCCAAAATCTTGTCTAACTTTAGCACCATTGAAACCACAGCAAAATCAAACCCGGTTCTTTCGTCTCGGTGCATCCTTCCCATTTCCATTTTTATTTTAAAAATAAAATAAATGTTTTAATTAGCGTAAGGACACAATGAGTCCAAGAGTTGCAACCTTTAGCTTTGATACCAAAACGTAACATCCACTTTTTTTCACTTCGCCTCTAGATTTTTTGTTAACTTTATGCATCTGATTTAAATACCCATATATTTAAATCTACATAAACCTTAATGCTATCCATTTCTGATAACTGTCATGAACCTTGTGCAGTTGTATGAGAGAATGTTGAACCTACTCATTCTCCGTCAATGCTCTATGTGAGCCATACATAAAATGTAACTCTTTGGTTCCCCTTTAACATGATATGATATATAAGTGAAAACCCCTAAGTGTGTACCTAGGCTAAACCTATGAAATCCACATGCATCTCACATCTTAGATAATGGTGAAATCTCGACAGTGTAATCAGTAGCTTACACCACTTTGCGTAAAGTTTTTGAGTCATATATGCCATGCTCAATTCTATGACAGCACACTCGCCATTGGAATCTGGTCATCTCACCTTATTCACTTGTTCAATTATATGGATTCACAAATGTTAATGTTGTAAACATCTATAAGCCTTGAATGAGGTACAAACTAGTTTAACTTACATAAAGATGTACCTTTATGTCATCCTATGATGCTTATGGGAAGAAAGTGTTGTCGTAACAATTCACCTTGTTACTTTCCCACATATCTACCCATAGCCATCATAGGTTTATAGGAGTGTGTACCCAGGAGGACCAACATGTCTTATAACTCTATAGAGGTTTATACTTAGGACAACACCATACCACAACCCAGTCTCTTGGTGAGACAACTCATTACAGCTGCAACACAACAATATCCAAATGGTGATAATATTTGTCATACGGATACGACCGTGTAGCATATGCAACGAGTTCTTCCACCTAGAATCTTGCATTGGTTTATAGTCTTCTATGTTTTCAAGTAATTATTATCATTAATGAATAGTTGAGTTTTATGACACCTTCTCCATGAATGGTGCATACCTAAGGTAAAGATTAAGTTGATCTCAGGACCCACCCCAATCTCTATAACATTTAATTACCTTTCATTATCTCATATCAAAGTTAACCATTTATAGAAATGATACTATAAAGGTCTATGATCATTATTATGGTATCCAAAACTATCCCGGCTTTATCATTTAGGTTCATGTTCCTTATTTAATATTCTAGGAATATGTACTTATATAAAGTTAGGTAATTAGGTATGATTCATTCCTTGAACTAAGTGCCATAGGCTATTAATGTCAACCATATTTCTAGTTAAGCACAATACCTTCCTTAATTACAGCTCAGTAAAGAGTGTTAATTTATTTTACTATCTCTAACAAGTAAGATATATCTGGGGTGTCTAACATGATAGTTTTAATGAACCACCTAACCATTTATCTTTCCCTGTCACTCTCTAAATTATTTATAGATATAATTACAGTATTGACTAGGGATAAGGTTCAAATGCCTGTTCTTTTAAACTTAGTATGCATATCCCTTCTTACTTCCATTGTATCCAACATGCTTATGTTCTCATAATGATGCATCATGTGACAACCCCTAAATAAAAACATTTCATATCCTTGATCAAAATATTTCATAATACAATTTACCACCATTAAGCAATTCCCAAATAGTGGAACCGTACTTAGTATGTTTTCATATTAGACTACCATAGCCCTTCCTCTTATTGCTTATGTGTGTCATCCTTGTATAGTACTTAATTTTCATTTCACTTAGAAAACAATATTTCATTCTCATATCTTTGTTATGAGTGAGTATAACCTAAATTTACAAAACAGCCATAGCACAAATGTACCTAATTATCTTAACCTTACCATGGTTCATGATAATCCCACTACTTACTTAGCAGCTGCCATTAATATTAGATAGTCATATTTCTAGATATCTTTGACTGGTTAAGTACACCCTATACAAAACCTTTGGAGAATGTAATACAACTTTACAAGTAGTTCATAAATTACATTTTATAATGAGGCAGTTATCCATTAGCAACCTTAACTATTTCCAAGTATGCTTATCATATGGCTCATTAGATAATGATATTATTAGGAAACACTACACTCATAGTTCCTTATATGTTGCCTAGCATTCACGCATATGCTGTGTGCTAGTAATTACTAAGTATTTAAGACTAACACTTAATACAATAGTGACAAAGATACTAATAACCTATGTTGATAAATTTCCGGTTCTTAACTCATCATTTGCCAATTAATCCCTTATAAGACAATATTTTGCAAGAGAGAATCTTTCTTAATTTCATTCAAGAGATAAGTACAATCCATGTCTATAAGCATGATCAAAGTCTTTCATTTTAATGAATAATATAGAGACATTAAATAACAAGGTCTTTCCCAATTCTAAGGAGAATTACTTTATATAAAAACATTCCAGTCAGCCATATCTTTAACTTTCCTCGATCAGAATAATATACAAAACTAAATACTTCACTCTTTCTCCATGACTTTTATCTACAAAATCGTTAGCACGAGTCAATTCACAAGAATTGGGCATGATAAGCGTCAACTCATCATAATAAAATACTCTACTTAATTATTTCATAAAAAGAACTCATATTATTAGTATGAATCAATATTGTAGAACTTAAGAAGATAATTGTTCTTTCTATAATATGTCAAGAGCAAGCACTTTCATGAGCCAAGAAAGAAATCAGATTCAAACCTTCATTTCAATACAACTATTTCAGTAACTCAGAACAACCACCTAAATTATAAGGTACTTGATAATCATAAGTGATCAAAAGACTATTCTAAGAGTATCAAGATTCCACTCATGCAATCCCATACTTGCATGCCTAGAATCATTTTTACTCATTGATTAAGTAACCATAAATATAACAAGAATCACATCCTAACAATCTCTCAAATATTCTTAACAGATCTAATCAAGGATTTCATACACCCATAAGGTCTACTAAGGTCCATACAATAATACAAAGACATCAAGTGTATTTAGTTAAAATTATGATATTAGAGTGCCTAACTTCAAGGATGAGATAGACCATTCACGGCATCTTGTCATTTAGCAAATAGGTAAATTTTGAGTAATAGGCTACATAGTTAATACATACCTCAACTTAAGCATTTATTGAACATAACAAAACTAGGAAAAAGAATATAATTCCATTTTTTGGTACGGTTATCAACTAATTGGTACCGAATGACACATAGAGCATTTCAAAACCCCTAAAGGAGTAGTTACCTGATGTAGTCTAGATAACACGATTGTTACTTAACCTAATCAGCTCATCTAGACATTCCTTATCCTATGAAATTATTCATGACAAAAAGTAGGTTAGTACAACTTGTCATTCCATGGTGGGTCAAGACTCCATTATAATAAATTAAAATAACCTTATATCCTATTCTACTAAATGAGGTTAGATCATACCATTTTTAATCGAACCTTCCAAGTTTGGGTAAAGGAATTAATTTCAAACCTTAGTATTGTTGTCAACATATCATTATCTGATAAATTCAATAAGCTTTTCACGTAGTTTTAAAACAAGAGGGAGTCATGATAAACATGACTATAATCAACCAATTAGCCTAATTGGGAATTCATTAAAGCATGAATTTTCTCAAAACAAAATTCAAATGAAAGGTTTCATTACTCTGCACTGAGTCAACGACTCAATTAGAACTATAAAAAGATATACCAACCCATTCCACTGAACAACGTTAGAGTATACCAAATTATTCATGACACAACCCAAAGAAAACAATAAAGGAATTTTCAAAGGTCAAGAGAACTCCATAATCCCCAAGGGAGAATGAAATACAGCTAGATAATATTTAAGGAGTCAAGTTTCTCCGGTGAACTGAAATAACACTCAATCATATACATGGGCTTACACCCGTCAAGGATCTATCACTTCATAAGAGCTTATTTAGATATTTAACATGATCCTTAAGAGGAGTATGTTACTTAAAATATTATGACCTTAAATGGGTTTTTACTGAAACTCAACACATCTTGTTTTTCAATTATATACCAAATTAAGGTCATCTAGTCAATCGATCTATGGTCTGCATGGATTACAACAAAGGGGAAATAACACCCAATTTTAACACTCTTGTATCATTCCAAATAGTTTTCGTAAACCTACTATCAGTTGATTAAATGGTAGTTCAATACCATTGACAAATAATCATCATACCTTCAATACAAATTTTTAAATCCAAGAAGAAGGTTATCAATAAAAACCCAGCTAAACATGTCCTTCCAAATATCTTGCAAGCTTTTTCCAGAGAATATATATATATATATATATATATATATAAGAGAATATATAAGATAATATATATATATATATATATATATATAAAATCAAGGATCTATGATTAAAACAAAGGCATTAAAGTGTAATACGAGCTGGGATTTCTCTTCAAAGAAACAAAATCTAAAACATAATATTTCACAACCTGAGAAGAACCCAGGAAGAGTTGAATACTTCCAAAGTTAATGATGGAGTAACCAAGATACAAATAGACTGATGAGCAACTAAGGAACCTAGTTTGCAAACAAAATGCAACCATTTGATGCTAGTAACAAAAACTCAACAATAAGTCGAGCCATGCTACTTGGATCTAAAGTTAAACATAAATGTCATTCCAAGATGCATGTTTGAGGGTCAAACAGGCTGACTTAGTATTTACTGCAGCTTCCCTCTCTTCCTATGACTCAAAATTAAATACTAAGAACAATTGTTTTTCCACAGCCTGCTTCCTTATTAACTTAACCAGATCGATGACAAGCACACTCATTGTCTCCATCAGAACAACACAAGATTTTTGTAAAATTAGATCAACCTAGTTACATAAATCGATGTATACCTGAAATGGAAAGTCATCTGCAACCATAACCACACGATACCAAATTCCAATTTTCCTCATTGGCTTGTTAAATTTTTAGATAATCCCGAAGGAGATGGGTAGAGTTTAAACTAAGTTTTATAGTATTGATACACACAAAACACAGCTGCAAAAAGATTTCAATATAACACCAGTGTATTAAGCCAACAATTGACAACCATTACAGGCACAACACTCCTTCCAATCGAGAAAAAAAGTTATAATTTAACCAACATAAACCATATACAAGCATACACCCAGCAAACCGTTTTCCAAGAGCATATATCACAAATTAAAGGTAAACCACATTTTACAAAAGAAAAGGATTAAATTGATTTCACATCACCAAATATTAAGAACACAAATTTTAATCCAGGTAAATTTCTATTTGTGAAATGACTAAATAGAGCAAGAGATTATGATGATTTCAAAGTGTATCATGCATGCTACTCTAGTATTTCTTTCCTTGCAAAGCTCTCGTGATTCCTCAGAAAATCCCCAAACTTTTAAAATGAATTCCTTCATCCAAAAGCTTACAATGTTTCCGTGATGTTTAATGAGTCTGGTAAACTTGTTGTACAATGAACTCAACTAATGCTTTCCTCATGAAAACTCACAATAAATTGCAGTTCATTCTTTACATACAGAGCTTTTGTAGTTTCTAACCATGAAAAGAATCGATACCAAAAACTGCCTTACTTTCGCCAAATCCTTCCTCGCATGGCCCAAGAAAGGTGAGATTTTATTGCATATTAAATGCCATTAATGCAGTGGTTGAAGGAGCTTGCTGCCAATTTTACAAACCAACTATTCTTATCTTTTTCTCTAAATTTAGCAAGGTTGCACTTCATGCTATGTAAGGCTATTTAAATATAGTTAACACATATTATTTCCCTCAAACTCATTTGGTGGATCAATAAATAAACAATAAATAATTCAGTACAAATGTATTGGCAGTGGGGTGCCAAATCACCACTTTATTCAATTTTAAGAACGTTAGATTGTATATAGTTTTTAAAAGACCCATTAAAAACTTATGCAAACAAAAATTTCAGATGCCCATCTCTTTTGTGTATGAGGACTCAATCAAATAATTAAGTCCTTGACTGACGACTATAGCCCTTTTATCCTTGGAAATATAATCGTGATGGCATTTTTCATCAAATGGGTAGATTATCAGATGGTTGGTTTAAGACTTACTATAAACCAACAGGAAGTCTTCATCACATTCCAAATTAAGTCGCTAAGCAAACTATCAAAATTGTGAAAAGTCTCAACATATCTTAGTTATAAAAAATTATAATGTTAACAATTTAATAGAGATAAGAAACAACATCGCAAATCACTTTCAAGGCTTAAATTTACACCAAGGATTCTAAGACATTCAACACTACAAATGACGTAATGTCGCCTTAGTGAAGACAAATCATCACTAAGATAAAATCTGAATTATCAGGGTTAACATCAAGTTTCCATATAATTTTTGATGCGCAAAAGTGCCAACAACAAAGGAGAAAACCATTTGTCCTATCATTCCTTTAACCACAATAATGAAAGCATAGGGCATTATAGGTTTTAAAAAATGAATTGAGAAAAACTAACCTGATACTTCGTAGGTCACATTCCTGGTCTTAGAGGCATGATCATGATCTCGCAATGAATGTTTTGACTGTACTCTCATTGAAAAAGGTTACCGTGGGTCCCAGAGCTCAAAAATTACCAAAGCGACACATGCAAATAAATAGGAAAATGAGCTCGTTATATATGTATATATATAATATTCTAACTTGTTTTGAATGTTCTTTCACAGAGTTAGAGCACCGACGAAGGTAAGATCTTATCCCCACGCAAATGGTAAGTTCTCATTTCATTTTAATTTAGTGTTTATTTTTTTATTTCTTTATCTATATGCACTTGAGTCCTCCTTTCATTTTACAGGTAGCAGGAATCTGGATGGCGATGTTGCAACACACTGATATGTTAGGTATAACTTCTAACTCCCCATTTTGGGACCGCCATACTCAGACCCACCGTTTTATGCCCCTTCATGGCTAAAACACTTCTCTGAGGGGGCAATATGTACGTACCCAAAATTATATGTATTGTACTACTGGAAAGAGGTTATAGAAACCCTGATGATGATTTAGATCTCTTTGCAAGGTGTTTGGAATCCAAAAATCATGTTGAGTATCCAAAATTCCTTATTTAGCCTTTGCATGCTTTGTTTTGACCTCGTTCCACTCTTTTCTTGCTTTTTTGTCTTTAGTTGCAGGACCGCCGCCCTACCTGGGTGGCAGCCCAGTGACTGCCACCCAGGTAGGGCAGCAGTCATGTAACTACTTCCCTGCACAGGGTGGTGGTCCTATGCGCATTTGAACTTTTTGACATTTTCATCAACGTAAAAAATTAAGTGGCACTCACATTTCTCAACCACTCTTTCTTGCATTTAAGTTTTAGCCACCTGGTAAATAGTAATTTCTCTTTGTTTATAATAGAAGAGTTTAATTCAAACCTACCCTCTGGTAAATTCAAATGCTATAAATACAAATCTTGTTTACAAGAAAATGGCCCCTCTCCCTCTATGAATTATTATTCAGTGTGTTTTGAAAGTTCTCCAATAAGTCTCAATAAGTTTAGATTTTGTAAAGCTTTCAGCCTCTCAGTTCAAGGCTCCATAGTTCTTGTTCTAGATCATGTCCATTTGAATCTTGATTCTACTTAGAATTATGGGTTGTTGTTTTATCATAGGAAGCATAAGTCTTATAGATTTTGGTATGCTTACATTGTATCCCTGTAACAATCCCAGTAGGAATTGAATATTCAAGCTTTGTTCTCTTGCACTATCCCTCTCCTACTTGCATTTTGTTCAGCTTACGTCCAAGATGCCACTATTTGAAAATCTTCTCCTGCTACCATTATCACATTCCCACTCTTCTAGATTCATGAGAACACGAAGGAACAAGGAGATCACATTGAGGGGACAAGTCATGATACGATTGGATTTTCCATTGTTATGTAAACTCCAGGTTTGAATTATCTAAGTTGTAGTTACGATATATCAAATAGAATAGAAAATAATTTTATTTCAATTAAGCTTGATTTCAGTATTATCGGGGAAGCTGTGGGGAATGATAGCTTGTGAGAAGCTATGATTTATTCCTCACTTCTGAGGTAAGATTGAAGGTCTTTCAATTAAATTAGTTAGTTATTTAATATTTAGGATAAGTTCACAAGTAAATAGCTACACCATGGTACCTTTCTTGTTTTAATTCTATTACTAGATTAATTTTTCATTATTTGAATATATTAGAATAGCTTCTCTTTAAATTTTATTCAAATTCGCATCCTTGAAAATAAAAAAAGAGAATATAAGCATAGTGTAGATTTATTTTCATAATTAGTTTACTTATTTCAGCTAAAGATTGTTCATCTTTTGCATGACAATTACGGGACCCAGAGAGCCCAGAGATTACGTATTCAAACCGGTAATACCTCAGCCAAATCTCTTTGTAACATTAATGGATATAGATCAAGGTCTTAGGATTCACATCTTTCAAATGAAAATAAACCCACAAGCAGTTAGTGAACAATTGAGAGAATTGAATATTGAAGACGACAAAGCATATGCATTCTAGTCAAGTCAACCCAACGATAGATTGCCTTGATAGGATATCCACATGACCATACAAGAACCTGAAAGAGAACAAATATTTGGTTGTGATCCATTAGTTCCATAGCAAAATTTAGGAGATCTTCTCATCAACATAGACACAGGATTACATATACAAGTTTCTAGAACACCTGTAAGGTATTATGAGAAGATCTCACAACTCTTGATATTAAACATAGAAGTTGAAAAGGCTTATGACCATTGGATAGTCAGAAGAAGAGATTGATTTTCCACATGACCATAACTGGTCCACAACAACCATGACCTCAAGGTAAGTGCAGCAAGTTGGGGGACAAAAAAGGGGTCATAAGTGGACATCATATTGCAAATAACAACATAATATCAACTTGTAGGGATTATTAGCAATGCATAAACTCATAATTATAAAAATTTATATAAATATGAATTGTAGCATCCACAGATTAGAGCAACCGACGAAGGTAAGAATCTTATCCCCACGCACATGGTACGTTCTCATTTCCATTTTAATTAGTGTTTATTTTTTTATTTCTTTATCTATATGGCACGTGAAGCTCCTCCTTTCATTTTACAAGGTAGCAGGAATCTGATGGCGATGTTGCAACACCTAGATATGTTATGTATAACTTCTAACTCCCCATTTTGGGACCGTCGCCATACTCCAGACCCACCGTTTTATGCCCCTTCCTGGCTAAAACACTTCTCTGAGGGGGCAATATGTAACGTACCCAAAATTATATGTATTGTACTACTGGAAACAGGTTATAGAAACCCTGATGATGGATTAGATAGATCTCTTTGCAGGTGTTTTGAATCCAAAAATCTGTTGATATCCCAAAATTCCTTATTTAAGCCTCTGCCAATAGCTTTGTTTTGACCCCGTTCCACTCTTTTCTTGCTTTTTTGTCTTTAGTAATTTTTTACGTTGATGAAAATGTCAAAAAGTTCAAATGCGCATAGGACCACCACCCTGTGCAGGGAAGTAGTTACATGACTGCCGCCCTACCTGTGTTGCAGTCCATGAACTTTGCCACCCCAGGTAAGGGGTGGCAGTCATGTAACTACTGGTCCCTGCACAGGTGGTGGTCCTATGCGCATTTGAACTTTTGACATTTTCATCAACGTAAAAAATTCAGTGGTCACTCACATTTCTCAACTCACTCTTCTTGTCATTTAAGTTTTAGCAGCCACTGGTAAATGTAAATTTCTCTTTTTTTATAAGAGAAGATTTAATTCAAACCCCCTCTGGTAATTCAAATGCTGATAAATACAAAATTCCTTGTTTACAAGAAAAGGCCCCTCTCCTCTATGAATTTTAAATTCATGTGTTTTGAAAGTTCTCCAATAAGTCTCACTAAGTTTAGATTTTGTAAGCTTGCAGCCTCTCATTCAGCTCCAAGTTCTTGTTCTAGATCATGTGCCATTTGAATCTGATTCTACTTAGAATTTATGGGTTGTGGTTTTAAATCATAGGAGCATAATCCTTATAGATTTTGGTATGCTTACCTTGTATCCCTGTAACAATACCCAGTAATATTGAATATTCCAGCTTTGTTCTCTTGCACTAATCCCTCTCCTACTTGCATTGTTCAGCTTACGTCCAACGATGCACTATTTGAAATCTTCCTCCTGCTACCTATTATCACATTCCCCTCTTCTAGATCATGAGAACACGAAGGAACAAGGAGATCACAATTGAGGGGACAAGTCATGATACGATTGGGATTTTCCATTGTTATGTAAACTCCAGGGTTTTGAATATAATCAAGTTGTAGTTACGATATATCAAATAGAATAGAAAATAATTTTATTTCAATTAACTTGATTTCATTATTATCGGGAAGCTGTGGGAATGATAGCTTGTGAGAACTTGAATTTATTCTCACTTCTGAGGTAAGAGTGAAGTCTTTCAATTAACTCGTTAGTTATTTAATATTTAGGATAAGTTCACAAGTACATAGCTACACCATTGTACCTTTCTGTTTAATCTATTACTATACTAGATTAATTTGTCATTATTTGAATATATTAGAATAGCTTCTCTAAATTTTATTCAAATTCGCATCTCTTTAAAATAAAAAAAGAGATATAAGCATAGTGGTAATTTATTTTTCAGAATTAGTTTACTTATTTCAGCTAAAGATTGTTCATCTTTTGCATGACAAATTACGTGGACCCAGAGAGCCCAAGAGTATCTTCAAACGCGGTAATACCCTCAGCCAAATCTCTTTGTAACATAATGGATATAAGATAAGGGTCTAGGATTCACCTCTTTAAACGAAAATAAACCCACACAAGCAGTTAGTGCACCATTGAGAGAATTGAATATTGAAGAACGACAAAGCTATGCATTCTAGTCAAGTTTTTTTTCACCCACACGAGAGATTGCCGTTATATGATATCCACATGACCATACAAGAACCTGAAAGAAACAAATTTGGTTTGTTATCCATTATTCCATAGCAAAATTTAGGAGATCTTCTCATCAAATAGACACAGGATTACATATCCAAGTTTCTAAACACCGTAAGGTATTATGGAAATCTCAACAACTTCTTGATTTAACCATAGAAGTTGATAAAGGCTTATGACCATTGATAGAGTCAGAGAGAGATTGGATTTTTCCACATGACCATAACTTGGTCCCACAAAACCTGACCTCAGGTACGTGCAGCAGTTGGTGGACAAAAGGTCATAATTGGACCCATATTGCAAATACAACATATAAACTTGTAGGGATTATTAGCATGTCATAAATCATAATGATAAAAATTATATAAATATGATTGTAGGCATCCAAATCTAGTTCTAAACTACTAATTTTTTTAAAATTAGACAAGTTTATCTATATTAAACACTCAAATTTCAATGACTTGGTAATTTTTTGGTTAAAAACTCCTATAATATTGTATTCTTTTGCCCATGAGTTGGATGACCAAAAATTGATATATATTTTTTTCCTTTGGTGAGAAGGTTAGATGTCACTATCATCTGGGATAGATTTTATTTTTTGGTATTTTTTGAGTAATATTTTATTTTTTTAATGATTTTTTCTCATGAAGTGGTCTGAAAACCTAAGAAAACAAAGCACTTTCCATTGGGGCCCACCATAATTCATCAAAAAATATTGAAATCAAATAATTGTTTTTTTGAACATGTAATAGACTTTTCATTCCACCATGGTTGGGATGTTATAATTTTTATCACATCTAACAATGAACAAAATTTGTAGTCTTAAACATAGACATAAACCATTCACTAGAAACAGGTCTTAAAGACCTAGTATTATCAAAAATTAAAAATTATTTATATCCATTCTATTCACTTTAAAATAAATTTCTGTTCTACAAAGCGCACACATCTCCCCTATGCGATTGGTATACACAAATAATAAAATTCAACAAATCAATTCCTGCAAACCTACTCCCCACTCTCCGGTCTTACGTGCGTCGCTCATCTCGGTTCCGACCCAGCCCACCGCACCCTACCCCCCCCCCCCCCCCCCCCCCTCCCCCACCCCACCCTCCTCACCCTCCCCCATCCCCCTCTCCCGCCTCCCTCGCCTTCCCCGGCTAAGCTTCCCGCTCTGCCTCTCTCCCTCGACCGACTTCACCCCTCCTGCGTTGCCTGGCTACGTCCTCCCGAGCGCAGTTCACCTCGCACCCAATCTCGCGCACGGCCTCCTGCAGTCTCTCCCTTCGCACTTCACCCCCTTGTGCCCTTCGCTCAAAACTCGCCGAGCCGCTCCCCTACCCCTTCCCTCCAACCACTCTCCCCGCTCGCAGCCTTGCTGAACCCCCCAGAGCAAAGAGGTGCGACGATAAAGATTTAGAGAAAGGACAACGTCTCTCACCCGCGCCGGCCCCATCCTGGTAAGTTGTTCCATGCATCGCGGCTATCCGTCAGCGGCCATCTACAGTCCCATCAACGAATCTTTGACGACCCCGTAGGTGCGAGCCCCAACCCACAATCCTCACGACCCGTCACCACCATCTCCCCACTTATAACTTCGTCCCGACCGCTATTTTTTATGACATATTTTTTATTTTTCATTCAGCATGGTTCAAGTCTGCCGGAAGACCTAAATTTGATGTTTTGTGTTGTTTTTTGATTAAAATTCAGGATTTGATGTCCACTTAATTGTCCCCCCACTTATTCACTTGTACCCTCATGTTGTGATTCCCCCGGTCCCACAACCCAACGGGCCCTTCCTAAGTAATTAAGCTTGACACCAGTTTACTTACGCTAGTATCATATCCGCATCGCTCCCGCCGGATATATACACACAATTTTCCCACATTAAAAATAAAATCCAATCAAGTTAATATTTTAATGGGTTGTAACCAAAAAAACCACCCATAGTTTCCTACAAATCCACTACACCTCTCAAAAAACCATTGTCCATGACCTTGTCTGAAATATACAACAAGCACCTATAGGTCACTTTCCATGCATCCAATAGAAAATATATAGGTCTCGTTAGAGCTTGACCATTGATTGGAGCCTCTGAGCAGCTATATATTTGAACGATCATTACAGAATAACCAATTAAGGTTGGGAGGTTTTCTTTGCTTATACCTGCATATCCCATTACTGCTGTTGAGGATAGAAGATTTCCCAACTAGTTTGTTTCTATACCCACATATATTTCATTCCACTGGCTGTCCTTTGGCACAACCTTGGGAGGGTCCGGTACAAAGAAGGGCTACTTGCATTGTTCAGCTTACGTCCAACGATGCACTATTTGAAATCTTCCTCCTGCTACCTATTATCACATTCCCCTCTTCTAGATCATGAGAACACGAAGGAACAAGGAGATCACAATTGAGGGGACAAGTCATGATACGATTGGGATTTTCCATTGTTATGTAAACTCCAGGGTTTTGAATATAATCAAGTTGTAGTTACGATATATCAAATAGAATAGAAAATAATTTTATTTCAATTAACTTGATTTCATTATTATCGGGAAGCTGTGGGAATGATAGCTTGTGAGAACTTGAATTTATTCTCACTTCTGAGGTAAGAGTGAAGTCTTTCAATTAACTCGTTAGTTATTTAATATTTAGGATAAGTTCACAAGTACATAGCTACACCATTGTACCTTTCTGTTTAATCTATTACTATACTAGATTAATTTGTCATTATTTGAATATATTAGAATAGCTTCTCTAAATTTTATTCAAATTCGCATCTCTTTAAAATAAAAAAAGAGATATAAGCATAGTGGTAATTTATTTTTCAGAATTAGTTTACTTATTTCAGCTAAAGATTGTTCATCTTTTGCATGACAAATTACGTGGACCCAGAGAGCCCAAGAGTATCTTCAAACGCGGTAATACCCTCAGCCAAATCTCTTTGTAACATTAATGGATATAGATCAAGGTCTTAGGATTCACAATCTTTCAACGAAAATAAACCCCAAGCAGGTTAGTGAACAATTGAGAGAATTGAATATTGAAGACGACAAAGCATATGCATTCTAGTCAAGTCAACCCAACGATAGATTGCCTTGATAGGATATCCACATGACCATACAAGAACCTGAAAGAGAACAATATTTGTTGTGATCCATTAGTTCCCATAGCAAAATTTAGGAGATCTTCTCATCAACATAGACACAGGATTACATATACCAGTTTCTAGAACACCTGTAAGGTATTATGAGAAGATCTCACAACTCTTGATATTAAACATAGAAGTTGAAAAGGCTTATGACCATTGGATAGTCAGAAAGAAGAGATTGATTTTCCACATGACCATAACTGGTCCACACAACCATGACCTCAAGGTAAGTGCAGGCAAGTTGGGGGACAAAAAAGGGGTCATAAGTGGACATCATATTGCAAAATAACAACATAATATCAACTTGTAGGGATTATTAGCAATGCATAAACTCATAATTATAAAAATTTATATAAATATGAATTGTAGCATCCAGAATCTAGTTTCTAAACTACTAATTTTTTAAAAAATTAGACAAGTTTATCTATATTAAACACTCAAATTTCAATGACTTGGTATTTTTGTTTAAAAACGCCTATAATATTGTAGTCTGTTTGCCCATGATTTGGATGACCAAAAATTGATATATATTTTTTTCCTTTGGTGAGAAGTTAGATGTCACTATCTATCTTGGGATAGATTTTATTTTGTATTTTTGAGTAATATTTTATTTTTTTATGATTTTTTCCATGAAAGTGGTCTGAAAACATAAGAAACAAAGCACTTTCCATTTGCCCACCATAAATTCATCAAAAATATTGAAAGCAAATAATTGTTTTTTTGAAACATGTATATAATTTCACCATGGTTGGGATGGTATAATTTTTCACATTCTAACAGTGAAACAAAAATTTGTAGTCTTAAACATAGACATAAACCATTCACTAGAAACAGGTCTTAAAGACCTAGTATTATCAAAAATTAAAAATTATTTATATCCATTCTATTCACTTTAAAATAAATTTCTGTTCTACAAAGCGCACACATCTCCCCTATGCGATTGGTATACACAAATAATAAAATTCAACAAATCAATTCCTGCAAACCTACTCCCCACTCTCCGGTCTTACGTGCGTCGCTCATCTCGGTTCCGACCCAGCCCACCGCACCCTACCCCCCCCCCCCCCCCCCCCCCTCCCCCACCCCACCCTCCTCACCCTCCCCCATCCCCCTCTCCCGCCTCCCTCGCCTTCCCCGGCTAAGCTTCCCGCTCTGCCTCTCTCCCTCGACCGACTTCACCCCTCCTGCGTTGCCTGGCTACGTCCTCCCGAGCGCAGTTCACCTCGCACCCAATCTCGCGCACGGCCTCCTGCAGTCTCTCCCTTCGCACTTCACCCCCTTGTGCCCTTCGCTCAAAACTCGCCGAGCCGCTCCCCTACCCCTTCCCTCCAACCACTCTCCCCGCTCGCAGCCTTGCTGAACCCCCCAGAGCAAAGAGGTGCGACGATAAAGATTTAGAGAAAGGACAACGTCTCTCACCCGCGCCGGCCCCATCCTGGTAAGTTGTTCCATGCATCGCGGCTATCCGTCAGCGGCCATCTACAGTCCCATCAACGAATCTTTGACGACCCCGTAGGTGCGAGCCCCAACCCACAATCCTCACGACCCGTCACCACCATCTCCCCACTTATAACTTCGTCCCGACCGCTATTTTTTATGACATATTTTTTATTTTTCATTCAGCATGGTTCAAGTCTGCCGGAAGACCTAAATTTGATGTTTTGTGTTGTTTTTTGATGTAAAATTCAGGATTTGATGTCCACTTAATTGTCCCCCAACTTATTACACTTACCCCTCATGGTTGTGATCCCCAGGTCCCACAACCCAACGGGCCTGCTAAGTAATTAAGCATTGACACCAGTTTACTTACGCTAGTATTCATATCCTCATCGCTCCCGCCGGATATTATAACAAAATTTTCCACATTAAAAATAAAATCCAATCAAGTTAATATTTTATGGGTTGGACCAAAAAACCACCCATAGTTTCCTACAAATCCACTACACCTCTCAAAACCATTTTCCATGACCTTGTCTGGAAATATACACGAAGCACCTATAGGTCACTTTCCATGCATCCAATAGAAAATATATAGGATCTCGGTAGAGCTTGACATTGATTGGAGCCTCTGAGCAGCTATTATATTTGAACGATCCATTACACCAATTAAGGTTGGGAGAGTTTTCTTTGCCTTATACCTGCATATCCCATTACTGCATGTTGAGGATATAAGATTTCCCAACTAGTTTTTCTATACCCACATATATTTCATTTCCACTGGCTGTCTTGGCACAACCTTGGGAGGTCAGGTACAAAGAAGGGCTACTTGTAGATTCTCATGCTCACATGTCACTTTTATATTGTACAAGGACCCTACATCATCTCACACATTTCTTATTTAGGTGGTTTTTAGTTACAAGCGCTAGATGTGACGATATTACCAAGTCATTTCAATGGGAGTAGGCTGAAGCCCTACTATAAATAAGTCTTCTTGGTGTTTGTAATAAGCTAGTATTGATGAATCCATAAATTGCCCATAAATTACCATTATTTTTTCATTCCAAGTTACCTTTGAAATTTTATTTAAATGTAATTTAGGAACTTATAGTTTGCTAAAGATAGAATGTAGGATATATATCTTGTTCATTCTTTAGAAATTTTTGGTTATCTATTTTTTTGACTGGTCCCATTCATTATTTGAGAAAAGATGCAAAGTCTTGTGTATACAAACCATGATAGGAAAGATAATGCTAGTATTGGGAAAATGTGGAATTGATCATGTATGGTATATCTATACTCAAAATTGATTTTATATTTAGATTCCTCTTCGAAACATTATGAAAGTTCAAAAAAAGAATCATCTCAATCTAAGATCGTATGTAAAATTTATATTTGTTTTAAGTTAGCTCTGGAACTCACATATTTAGTTCTGGAACTCACAGAGTTAGTTCTGAAACTTGCAGAGTTAGTTCTGGAATTCGCAGATTTAGTTTTGGAACTTACATCAAATGGCGACTATGAATAATCAGAGAGTAAAATGGAAAATATGAGAGAGGTTTTTGTTTATAGAAATGTGTTTAACATAAAACTCATTCAAATTTGCTACATTTTTTACCAATGAAGATAAATCTAACTTTTAGTGAGTTGCAGTATGAGGAAAAAGTGTATTCGACGAGCACTAAAAGTTCCATAAACAGAAATAGAAAAAGTCAAATGGAAAATCTAAGAGATATTTTTGTTCATAGAAATATATTTAACAAAAACCTCATTCAGATTTGTTACAAGTTTTACCAATGAAGGAGAGATTTAAATTTTAGTGAGTTGCAATCCAAGGAAAAGTGTATCAGACGAGTGCTAAAAGTTCCATAAACAGAAACTAGAAAAGTCAAATGGAAAATTTGAGAGAGATTTTTGTTAATAGCAATGTATTTAACAAAAAAATCATTCATATTTGCAATAGGTTTTACCCATGAAGATAGATCGAACTTTTGGTGAGGTGCAGTCCGAGGAAAAATGTATCAGATGAGCGCTAAAAGTTCCATAAACAGAAACAGAAAAGTCAAATGGAAAATATGAAAGAGTTTTTTTTTTCATAGCAATTTGTTTAAAAAAAACCTCATTCATATTTTCAATAGGCTTTACCAATGAAGATAGATCTAAATTTTAGTGAACTGCATAGTCTGAGGAAAAAACGTATTAGACAAGCATCAAAAGTTCCATAGTCAAAAACAACAAAATTCAAATGGAAAATATGAGAAAGGTATTTGGTCAAAATCATATTTTAAGGAAAACCCCTCCTTCCAATAATGTATAAGAATAAAATCATTATGATTTTTGTTACTGAAAATTTGGGAGGAAGTCTTCCTAAAATAAGTGAGATAAGACTTTGACTCCAATAATATATCTCTCTCCATATTTTATGGAGATGGAGATCTTATTTGTTAGGATTAGAATAAAGATAAGATCAGATTGTATCTCCTAAAATAAGGAGTTGGTTGGATGCATAAGATTATAAATGCAACCTTCCACACTCAGATATATAATGTTTTACTACTTCTGATGGGGTGGGAGTGGTGCGGTCAAGTCACATGGTTGTGTGCTTGCCCACCCAGGTTCAAATCCCCTCGAGACATGATCTTCCTCAAAGGTGGTTTTGTCACTAGAGGCAGCTTCTCTACTCATGCTGACACTGGTGGTTACTCCTCATTGCTAACGCTGGTGGCTTTCCTCTCACTACTAACACTGGTGGTTGCTCCTCTCACTATTGACGCTTGCTTCTCATCTCGCTGCTGACGTTGGTGGCTGCTTTGCTCACTATTGATGCTCTCACTACTTTCACTGGTGGTTGTTCCACTTGCTAGTGATTGTGGTGGCTTCTCCTCTTACTACTGATGCTGGTGGCTATTCATCTCATTCCATTCAATGATATTTGTCCCACTCACTGTGGCCATTTTCCTTGGTCACTGCATTTTCACTATGGCTTCATGGTTACTCCAATTGGGTTCCTAAATAGTGGTCCCCTTCATTGTAACCAAGTTATGGTTCCTCTTAAGAAAAATCCTCAATTGTACAAGGATGTGGGTCCTTTCAAACACCCTCAATTTACCCTCAATCCAAAAAAAAAATTAATGTTTTACTACCAAGAAATGAATCTATTCTTTTCTCTATAATATTTTGTAGTTTTGAGTTCAGATCTTGAAGCATAGTTTAAATCCTCTTCTAAGGAATGAGCTGGCCACTCCTTTTAAGGAAGATGGATGTGTATATTTGTGATTTTATTTTTTAATATTTTTTGTTTATTTATTTTTCCGTAATTATCATCTTTTTGTGTTGCTCTTCTCTTTGTATTGTAACATTCAGTCTGTTGTAAACCTGCAGGTGTTTCATTTAATTTTTCTTATTTCTAATTCAGCAATTTCAATTTATGCAAGTTTGTTTTATTCCTATAAATGTGATTTCATTTATGAAAGTGTGTTTACATTTTTGACAAGTATGCATTTAAATTTCCGCATGTGTGCTTTCAATTTATGTAATTTTGGATTGTGTTTAAGGGAGCTGCTTTCCAAGATATTCTTCTTTTAATGCATACAACCTTCAGATACCAACCTGGATTGACATTATTAATGGCAAGGATTGAAGACCCTCATAATTTTTACATGCCGTTGTCCAGGGAACACGAGTGTTATTATGAGATTAATAGTTATCTAAAAGAATATTCTAGTAACATTAGAATGCCTTTTAGCAAAGTTCAGTGACAGGAAGTATTTGGTAAGTAGTTTGTTTAGACTTTTATTTCCTGCAAATAGATTAAAATTTCATTTCTGACAATTAGGAATATTAGATTGTAAATATTTATCCCCCCAAAAACTAACTCTCTGTATAAGAAAATGACTGTGATGTTTGATCAAGAAGGTATAATGGTATGAACAAAGATTTTAGATCTGGAAATGGTAGAATATGATATTGAATCTAGAAGTAGATCCAGTTGATGAAATATTATATGCCATTCTTGATAACCACCACTATTTCCCCTTGTATCAACTAATAGCTCAGTGATCTTATTACACATAACCTTAGTCAAAGAACCTAACTTATCTAGTTTGTAATAACTGAAGTGGTAGCATTTCTAATTAACTCCATCCATATTCAAGGATTTCATTAGAGCTAAAATAAAAACTCACTCATAATAAATCCACCCATCCAAATTAGTTTTTTCATCCCATAAAAAAATTCAATCCCTGAACCATATCCATTATAAAAATTTGTTTTCATATCTTTCAATTTCTTCATTTTTGTATATGCTTGTATAACATGAAGAAGTAATTATTGTGAATATCAGGGGAAACATATTCTTTTTTCATGCTAACATCTACATGAATTTCCAAAGTTGTTCTTGGTACCCATCATGTAGATTTTTGCATGCACCAACAATATCAACCAAGGAGTCAGTTTTGAAGGGACCCACAAATACATAACACACTTAATCTCCTGAGGATCACTAGTTTGGGCTTTGAAGATTACTATGGTGATTCCAATTCAAGTTGGGCTTTGAAGACCTAGAAATTGTCTACACAATTTTTGTAAATATTCTTATAATTACCAAGTATGCAAAAAGGTTTTTATGAGATATAAGAAATTGCTTCCTATTTTACACAAGTTATACTTTGATGAATATAGTCTAATGATGGATCAAAATTTTCTCTAATCCTTGTCGTGATATCATTTCAGCAAAAAATAAAAATCAAAAATAAAAAATATTTGATTGGAAAACCATCTTGCTGGCCAATCAAAGGAACAAAAAAAATTCAAAAATATTTGATTGGAAAAATAGCTTGTTGGCTAATCAAAGGAAAAAAAAAGAAAAAAAATAAAAAAGATTTGATTGAAAAAACAAGCTTGATGGCCAATCAAAGGTAAAAAAAAAAAAAAAAAATTATTTGATTGGAAAACCAACTTGCTAGCCAATTAAAGACAAAAAGCAAAAGATGAATCTTCTTCAAAAGCAATCAATTGTTACTTGGTGGCTTTCTTCTCGACACTATTTGACCATGTTAACAATAGGATGATAATGATAACTAGATGTATGATCAAGTTATTTTGTTCTACTATTTTATTTTTAAGTTTTCTTGTAAGTTTTTTTATTACAACTAAATCCAATTTTAAGATCTCCAAGGAAGGCAAGATAAAATTCATATCTCCCATACTTATATGAAAAGTATGTTCCCCTCTTTGCAATCAAAATTTTAGAGTCTAATTTATGGGCAGTCATGAATAAACAACATGCATGAGCTATAATGTGGGAGATAAGGGGAAGCACGAGGTATGCATTTTGATTTTAGATATGAGACACAACAGAAGAATATCCACACAAGACCCTGATGTATAAGAAAGGAAATCAAAAGTAGTAGAAGGATATCCACATAAGAACCTGTTGTAAAATAAATACAATCAAAAGCAACAGAAGGATATCCACACAAGAACCTACTATAAAACAAAGAAAATCAAAAGCATCATAAGGATATCCACACAAGAACCTAATGTAAAAGAAAGAAAATAAAAAACAACAGAAGGATATCCACACAAGAACCTCTTGTAAAATAAAGGAGATCAAAAGTATCAGAAGGAGCTCCACACAAGAACCTGTTGTAAAAGAAAGGATACCAAAAGTAGTAGAAGAAGATCCACACAATAATTTGCTATACAAAAAACAAAATAAAAAACAACAGAAGGAGATCCACACAACAACTTGTTATACAAGAAAGAAAATAAAAAATAACAAAAAAATATCTACACAAGAACCTATTGTAGAAGAAACAAAATCAAAAGTAGCAGAAGGATATCCACACAAGAACCTGTTGTAAAAGAAAGGAGATCAAAATCAGCAGAAAGAGCTCCACACAAGAACTTGTTGCAAAAGAAATGAGATCAAAAGAAAAAAGGATATCCACACAAGAACTTGTTGTATAAGAAAGAAAAATAAAAAACAACAGAAAGGATATCCACACAAGAACCTGCTAATACAAGAAAGAAAATTCAAAAACAACAGAAGGAGATCGACATAAGAACCTGTTGTACAAGAAAGAAAATAAAAAACATAGCAGAAGGAGATCCACACAAGAACCTATTGTACAAGAAAGAAAATAAAAAACAACAGAAGGAGATCCACACAAGAACCTGCTGTAAAATAAAGGAAATTAAAAACAACAGAAGGAGATCCAAAAGAACCTATCTTTTAACTATATATGGAATGCATACATGCATAAGCTCAATGTTGAGAAGACTCTAAGAAGAGGATATAATAATATAATGCATGAGGACATGTATAATACTAAGTGTGGGGCAATGATGAGGCCATAAATTGGTCATAAATTACCATTATTATGTCCTTCCAAGTTACCTTTGAAAGTGGATTTAAATGTAAGTTAGGAACTTATAGTTTTCTTAAGATAGAATTTAGGATATATATCTTGTTTATTCAATAGAAATATTTTTTTATCTATTTTGTTGACTAATCATATTGATTATTTGAGAAAAGATGCAAAGTCTTGTGTATGTAGGCCATAAAGGAAAGATAAATCTAGTATTAGGAAAAAGTGGAATTGATCATATATGGTATATCTAAACTCAAAACTAATTACATATTCAGATTCCTCTCGAAAAATTATGTAAGTTAAAAAAAAAGAATCATCTTAATCTGAAATCATATGTAAAAGTTATAGTTGTTTTAAGTTATCTCCGAAACTCATAGATTTTGTTTTGAAACTCACAAAATTAGTTCCAGAACTTGTAGGTTTAGTATCAGAACTCATAGAGTTAGTTCCAGAACTCAGAAGGTTAGTTCCGGAACTCACAGATTTAGTTCCGGAACTTGCATCAAATAGGGACTATGAATAATCAGAGAGTTAAATGAAAAATTTGAGAGAGGTTTTTGTTCATAGCAATGTGTTTAACATAAATCTCATTCATATTTGCTACAGGTTTTACCAATGAAGAGAAATCTAACTTTTAGTGAGATAAAGTCTAAGGAAAAAGTGTATCAGACGAGTACTAAAATTTTCATAAACAAAAATAGAAAATTCAAATGGAAAATCTAAGAAAGGTTTTTGTTCATAGTAATGTGTTTAATTAAAACCTCATTCATATTTGCTATAGGTTTTACCAATGAAGAGACATATACCTGTTATTGAAAAATCACAGCACCCCCAAATGAGTAGTTAGATCTTCTTTTTTAAGGTAGATTCATCTGGTGTGATTCACATAACATTTAGTTTTCCCCAAAGTGTGGGAATTTGTAAATGGAAAAACTCTCCACATTAAAGGTTGGTTCATATTCCTTTGTTTAGGTGCATGCGAGGAAACTTGCAGAGGACCTATTCCTAAACCTAATTTAAGTTTTACCAAGGAGATAGGGATAAAAGCAATACAAGAAATCAAAACTAAGATATAAGGTGATGCACCAAAGGAATGATAAACATTAGTTTTGTTGATAGACACAAAACAACAAAATACATATGAGAATCAAGCATAGATAACCAGATATATAATAAAACACCAGATGAGAGCAAAGGAGACAAGAAAGGATCTAAAATCAATCACAAATGTGTTTTATTTCTTTACAAATTGATATAATACATTACAAATGGCCATAAGGTAGGAAACGTATTGCAATTTAAATGGAAGGTCTTAACTCCATGAGTTACTTTTCTAGAAGAAAAGGGGAGCCTAAAAAATAGAATAATGTCTAACCCTTTACAATGAGTCTCGATCCTACTTTTATAGATTCAACACAGAAGGGAGAAAGAGAGAGAAGCGGGAAAAATAGGTTGAAGATCAACCACTGTTATTAATGCCTTCTATAAAATATGCCCCCAAATATATCTTGAATGCATCAATTTCTTATTCGGCACCTCGAAGGAGGAGGAAATGATAGATTAGATCAAATCTGATCTGGTTGTTGAGGTAGATAGATCTCGTATTAAAGGCCCAAATAATTTTCTCCATTTTATCCCCACCTAACTTCTCCAAACTTAAAGTCTTAGATCTTCATAGCGTAGACAAGGCCGAGATCATTCTAATGGTGCCAGATTTACTAGATTTTGAGCCCCAAGTTGAAATATATGCCCCTTCAAAATTTTCATCGGGTCTATACAAAAAGGTGGGAAAACCAGTTCAAAAATGATTCCCCTTTTAAAGAATAGGACCCATGGAGGGTTGGTGCATGTATGAGGGCTACCTCTATATTTTACTTTTGGAGTGGTATGGGGCTAACACGTGGTTTCCTTATGTTTTTGGCCTAAGTCCTTTGCTCGGTGGGGTCATATATCTGACCAGGGACACGTGGTGGCTTGGCGCTTGTTTGAAAACCCTTTCTTTCTTCAACCCTTGAGTTAGTGCCATTTGGACATGTGGTACTCTCCACCATCCTTCCACCATGCGTTGAATATTCAACCCGACATTGTCCCCTTTTTAAATAGGACACGTGGAGGCTCCACGCTCACTAAAAGCCTGCTCAAGATTTTCCCTTGAAGGAGTGCCAGGTTGACATGTGGAAGGATCCGCAGACTCTTAGAATTTTCAATAGCCCTTCCTCTGTCCCTTTAGGACCTTGGACTACATGGCGAGCTTGCACTCCTTTGAGTCTCTACTATTGGATTTACCCTTCAGGATGTACCGAGCTGACTCATGACAGCGTCTACTTGCATTTCTATACTTATCCTTTTTTTGAGGCCTGCCCTTGACTTTTAGCTTTGAATCTACCTCCATTTCGGGCCTTGAACTATGTGGCGAGAGGGCACTCGTTTAAGTATCCACTTTTTGATTTACCCTTGGGATGTGCTGAGCTGATGCATGCCATCTTGGTGCTCATTTGAGCTTCCCTTTTTGGATTCAATTTTGGAGAAGCGTCATTCCGACATGTGGCTCTCTCCACTGGATCCTCCATACTTAGCTGATTTTTGGACTCGTTCTGAACTATTTTGAGCCCAAAGAATTTGTATCTTTGTTATTTCTTTTATTTCTTGCTCATGGCTTCTTTGTGACATTGTTCCTCCTTTTCTAACCTTTCTATTCTATTTCTGAGCCCACCTATAACCCATTAAATAGATTTAAGACATGGATTCACTCGATAAAGTTGTTTCTTCTCTTTCTTCTTACATAGGATCATTTTTAGTCTTTTGCAGGCCCCACCACTCCATTGTTGAGTCCTTCTGCAACCTATTTGTAATATTTAAACATGTTTTCTCTGGATCTTTCTGTGTGGGGTCATAACTGATCTAATACTTTTCCCGGGGGAGAAATATGGATAAAAATTTGGTGACTCACAGGGGTATCTACCTGTTAGATGAAAATACCAATTACCTTATCATATCTATTGGGCATGGAGTCAAGAACGATGGTCTGATACTGATCTTACCTCTGATTTGTGAGCCCAACTATTTACACTCTCAATTTTCATAAGAAATATCAAAATGATGGTTTCTAATAGTATAAAATTGTTTTGACCTGGGGCTTCATCTGTTTCTGAATGGGTTATGCAAGAGCAACAAAACAACATTGCAACTATATACAAAATTTGAAATCATACATGCTCCAAGTAGAACATGCAAAGTGTGCAAAGTAATTAGGAGAAAAGCAACCTAAACTACAACAAGACAATGTGCACAAGCACTTAGAGGAATGAGAAACTAAACTAATATGTACAAGGTGAGAAATTTCCTTCTAGTAGCAGTGTTTAAGATAGATTCCATTCACTAGACTATGTAACTCTTCACCATATGATGTAGACAATTGGAAAGAATTTCTACTTTTACATTTTGTGACCATGTAAGGGCCACTCCAAATGGCATCAAACTTGAATGCCTTCCTGGTTTTTCCTGATATACATCTCATTTCAAAACTAGCTCTCCTTCCTAGAAGGTCCTTGTTCTTGCCTTCTTATCAAAGCATATCTTTATTGAGACATGATCTTCTCCATTGTTTTAAGTGCATGTTCTCTGGTTTCTTCCAACTCCATCAACTCTACGTACCTGGCCTCCATTAGTTCAAACTTAGACATCTCCAACTACGTCATGAGTTCCAATGCCAGCAACTCAAGTGATATAGACAACACTGCCTCTTTCCCATAAACAAGTTTGAATAGAGAGTTTCCTGTAGACCTTTTGGGTGTTGTCCTATTAGCCCATAAGGCTGATTTGAATTTCGTGTGCCAAGTTCTCTGATTTTCATCTAGAGTTCTTATGAAAATCTTTATAAGGTTCTTGTTTATGGACTCAGCTTGGCCATTACTTTGAGGCTAATAATTTTATGAAGTGCTCAAGTAAATCCCATTCCTAACAGCCCATCCTGTGATTTTGGAACCTATGAATGCCAATGCATTTTCTGATATAATGGTGGCTGGCACTCCAAATCTGCTCACTATCCCTTCATATAAATCTAGTATGATAGACTCGTTAACTTCTTTGAGTGCCACTACCTCGGTCAACTTGGTGAAATAGTCTATTGCCATGAGAATCCATTTGTAGCCTTGGCTCGAATTTGGATTGATGACCCCAATGAAATCCAATCCCCATTGCATGAATGGCTGGTCAACTGAAATTGGGTGCAATGGAAGTACTACTAGCCTTTCTTTTCCTTTAAAGAATGCACAATTTTTGCTCTTTTTGATCCATGCATAGTAGTCACTAAACACCCTGGGCCAATAATAACCTGCCTTCATGATCTTGAGTGCTATCACCCATGGAGCGAAATAGCCTCAAGTTGCTTCATCATGGAACTCTTGTAACACTCTCTCAATATGATCTGTCCCAATGCATCTAAACATAATGCTATAGATGTCCCTCTTGAACAAGACACCATCAATAAGCACATATGGGATGGCTTGTAGCCTGAAATGTCTCCTTTTTGTTTTACTCATTTCTGGAGGACACGTGCCTATTTAAAGGAAGTGCACCATGTTATAAGTCTAACAAGGGGTGGGAACATCCTCATTTTCTTCCTCTTGACTATTCTGTAGGATGAAAATAGCTTCCTTTTAACCACTTTCTTTGTCTTGTTGACTCAAAGCTATTTTTTCACACAATCCCTTCCCATGGACTTGCAAACCTGAGATGATCCTCCAAAAAAACCTGGTTCTTGTTCCTAAACTACCTACCATAAGCTACACTAATGCAGATAAAAACTAAACTATCCTAATCCAAGTATTAGTGGAAATTCACAGCACCCCCAAAATGACCTATGGATCTCCTTTTCTAAGGCAATTTCATTTGGTGTGAATGCACAACATTGAGGTTTCCCAAAGTGTGGGACCTTTGCAAATGGGGAAATATCTCAAGATAAGGTTGGTTCCTCTTCCTAAAATACCTGCCACAAGTTATTCCAGTGCAGAAAAGCTAATCTAATCCTAATCTAACTATGCTAAGGAGACATAGAGAGAGAAAAGAGGGAAAAATAGAGCCGACACTAAAACGGTGATACACCAGAGAAGTAAAATGTTGAACATCTATCAAAACTGCCATGGAAATAAAGAGAGGTGAGCAATGGAAAGGATGAACAAGTGCATCACAAAACCAAGGATGGATTTCACACAAAAAATGTTCTAAAACTCCATGAACATATCCATAAAACCTACAATAGACATTCAAACATGCACAAATACCTGCAATAAAGAGAGGCAAGAATAAAACAACCAAAAACGAGCAAGGATGGACAAATGCATCACAAAACACGTTTTTTATTACTCCCAAAGTTTGCACAAAACACCATTTCATTGGTAAGAGGAAAAAAATGCCATTACAGAGCAAGGGAGGAGGTTCAAACTCCATTTTCGACCCTAGGGAAGAAAATAAGAGAGAGGTGGAGAAGAATGATGAACAACACCTTACAAATGAGCCAAATTTGGCTTTTAACCATCAAGCAGAATGGAAGAAAGGAGAAAACATGGGAAAATTGATTTGGGACTTCAACCACTGATAAGATTCATCTAATGGGCATGAAAAATGATGGGTTTCCATAAAAAATCCCATACTTCTAAGTACATTGCTTTACAGAGAAAAACAAAGGTGCATACTTCATTAATTTTGGTGGTTGGAGTCATTTTCTATGTTTTTTGCATGCTAGATACATTTTTCCATTTTTATCCCACAAATCTCCATAAAAAATCAAAATTGAAGATTCTATCATGTAGAGGATTTCAACAGATTTCTAATTATATAAAGAACATGAAAATTTGAGCTTAGGATTGAAATTTATGCCAATCTTAAGATTTAGGGCAAAAATGGCAATTTTAGGGCAAAATTTGGGTTGGTGAGCCAAAACTTGAAAATTTTCCATTTTTTGAATTTGAGAAAATTTCCCAAAAATGCCCTGCACCCCACCACTCCATTGCCACATGTCACTTTCCCATTAGCTGATGGAAACGTGGGCTCAAACCTCACCTTTTTCACTTTGATTTTTCATTGGGAAAATTTCCCAAAATTTCCCCACACTCCGCCGCTCTGCTACCATGTGTCACTTCCTAGTTTGCCCGTGGGTTTGCGCTTCAACATTTGTCTTTGTGCCTTTTACAATTTTGGCAAAACACCAAAATTTCCTCTGCACCCCTAATTCCCACCACTAACAGGACACGTGGCATCCTCCGTTTGGTCTGTGGGCCTTCTAAACTTTTGTCAATATTCCTCCGCAAGCCTGTGGGCCTATTTTTTTTGGATTTTTTTACTTTCGCCCCAAAAGAGCTAAGCGCCCAAATTTCTCCCTACCCTCCTTTGATGCACTTCCTTCCCCTCCGTGGGTGTGTGGGCTGAAATTTACCCTTTGTGCCTCTGCCAACCTTCTTAGCAATTTTTTCAACTTACCTCTGCCGCCCCAACCTCTGCCACCATGTGGCATCTTCTCATTGGATGTGGGCCTGTCAAGGGAAAATTTCCCCCAAAAACTCCGCCAAGCCATAACTTTCTAACTATATGGAGTTAGGAGGAAAATTTTACCTTTTTGGAAAAGTGAGAATATTACCTATTTGATGGAGCCATTTCCAGAAAATTTTGAGTGCCTAAAGCATGCCAAAAGTTCATTTAAGTGCCAACAAAGGAAAATGAGGAGGAGTTAGCCAAAAATAAGCATGGGCTTATTTTTTATAACACTTTTAGAGACTCAGAAGGGTCATCTACCTGCTAGATGAAGTGATCAGCTACCTTTTAAGCATTCATTGGGCATGGAGTCAAGCCTAATAACCAATTCTGATGTGAACTATGAAAATATGACCTTTGAGCCACTTGGAAACCCACTGAAACCTAGAGCTGATCTTCACCAAAATGCCATTGAAATGGACTATGCAAGAGAAACCAAAACAACACCAAACAACTATGTACAAAATTTAAAATCATACATGCTCCAAATAGGACATGTAGAGTGTGCACAAGAACTTCTTCTGCTAAAAGAAAACCTACCTACTCTACTCTAACTAGAAGAAAAGGTGGGCTAAACAAACCCTATAACTAGTTATGAAAAATAGCTTCCTTTCTTCAAAATTGGCAGCCATGCAAATTATTTGGAGCTGAGTATGGCTGCTTGGATGAGTGTAAAATCAACAAGAAGTTGGTCTTCTACCCAAATTAGCAAGGTGTTAAGTGAAATAAAATTGAATACCTCTTTTAGTTGCTCTGCATTTGGATTGAAGAGGTATGGAAACTGATCTTTGGTACTTTGTATCTCATCCTCATGCTTAGAAGAAAGCATGACTGGTTGTGGCTTCTCATTTGGCTCCAATGAATCCAAATACCTTATTGGACAAAGTCTGATCCATTTGATATGCCCATAGCTCTAATTTTCAACTCCAAAAATGGAGTCTTCTTATAAACCTTCTTGAATGGATGGTGTGGAAGAAGTGGTGAAACTCTTCTGCTATTTTCCTTCTTCCTCCAATGAATAACATGGACGATTAATGTCTTCCAATCTTGGCTCCAAAATGCTGTTATAAAATGTAGGCTGCTACAAATGAATGCTCTCCTTCATGGCAGTATGTCCTTGTGTTTGTAAAATGAATGATATAAGAGAAAATGGTGTGATTTCAACGGTTCCTCTCCATCAAAATAGTCCTCCAAATTAGAGAAGTAAACTACCTCATTGTTGTCCTACTTCAAATGTTCAACCTCTCCCATGGTGTTCTCTTAATCTGCAACTTGATCACCATGGTTTCTTTCATCCTCCAACATTGATTTTGAGAGATCAAAATCTTTTTCAGCACTAGAACTTGAGAGAGATGAAGTAGAAAGAAGAACTGAAGGTTATTCTATAGCCTGCTTTGTGCTCAAAGATTTTGGATCTACACTTTTATCCCCCATAGTTGGAATGTACTCCTCTTCTTTTGGATTTGGAGCAGCTTCTCCTTCCTCTACTTCTTGAAGGAAATATTACTCTTGATTGAACTCTTCCTCTAGCATGAAGTTTTTCAAGTCAAAATATTCAATCTACTGCTCTAGAGGACAAGTTGGGGCTGCAAGATCTCTTTTAGAGATTTCCTCTTCCATGGCTGATTGTGCAACTTGAATTGGATCAATATCTTCTTCAAGTAGAGTGCTAACATGGACACTACATTCTGAGAAAATTGATTGCTGGTCTACCTCTTCTTTTTTCTCTTCTTCTACTGCAACAAAATCAGTCCTAACCACCACTTGTTCTTCAACCTTTACCTCCTCTATAGGCTTCACCAGTAAAGGAATTTTCTCAATCCCATATCTAAGATCGAAACTTATTAAGCTCTTAATCATTCCTTCTTTTCTTAGTTCTTCCTCTTATTGTCCTTCATGAATGGTTTTTACAATTTTTTCTTCCCAACATGGATTTGGGAATGCAAGAGCAGGGGTGGGTTGTGACTCAACCATTTTTTCATTTTTTTGTGGTGGTGGAAGAGATGAAACTTCTTGTTTCCTTGGAGTGGAAGGTATTTCTTTTTTCTCTTGTGGAGTGTACTTGGATTTGGAAGGGAAAAGGGAAAAATAATTGAGATTAGGTGGAAGACTAGGAGATGGAGAAATGGGTTCAACATTTGGGGCAGCATATGGGAAACTTGAAGCTTGAAACTACTGAAATGATACATATTGAGAAAGAGGAAAAGAAAGAGTATGAGATGGTGTGCTTACCCATTGACAAGGTTGTTGAATACTCCTCTCATACACCTCTATTCCCTTAGTCCACTTTGCAAGTAATGGTAGCATTGCAATAATGAAGTCAATCTTCTCTTGAGGGTTGTAATTCCTTGGAAAAGGTCCCACCTATGGAAAAGGTGCTCCACAACTTATTTCAAATGCTTTCATTTGTGCTTGAGCCCTGGATTGCACCATGCCAATCTCCATTTTTTGGATTTTCTCCAACAAATCAACATCTTACATTTTATTGTATTCATTTTATGCATACCCCTTCTCTTAAAAAGAACCATATCCAAACTGGTTTTGGAAATGCTTCTCATATGGGTATGCATTCTGATCTTGAACCTACTCAAAATGTTGTTTTGAAGGAGTTGTAAAGCATGTTGGAGGTGGATTTGGATGGCACTGTTGTTGTAAATGTGAATTCCATGATGGAAATGAAGTCATGATTGCACAATTTCATGGGATGAAAGAATATGGAAGAGATGGAAGGAAGAATGGATGTAAAATGAATGAAAAGGAAGGTCTACAACTTTAGAGATGGGTTGTTTATCAGATGGAGTCACCAGATGTGTTTGCAATTGCCTCCAAAGGTTGAAATCTTCATAGGAACATACTAACCTATAAAATATGAAGTGTAAGACCTCTAAGGTCCCATCGGGCATACCAAACCTGTTAGTGAAAATTCATAGCACCCCCAAAATGACCTATGGATATGCTTTTCTAAGGAAATGTCATTTAGTGTGAATGCACAACATTAAGCTTTCCTAAAGTGTGGGACCTTTTTAAATGGGGAAATCTCTCTAGAGAAGGATGGTTCCTCTTCCTAAACTACTTGTCACAAGTTATTCCAGTGCAGGCAAGCTAATATAATCCTAATCTAACTATGCCAAGAAGACAAAGAGAGAGAAAACAGGGAAAAATAGAGCCTACACCAAAATGGTAATACACCAAAGAAGGAAAATGTTGAACATCTATCAAAATTTCCATGGAAACAAAGAGAGGTGAGCAATGGAAAGGATGGACAAGTGCATCACAAAACCAATGATCGATTTCACACAAAAAATGTTCCAAAACTGCATGAACATAGCCCCAAAACCTATAATAGACATTCAAACATGCAAAAATACCTGCAATGAAGAGAGGCAAGAAGAAAAAAATAAAAAATGAGCAAGGATGGACAAATGCATCACAAAACACATTTTTTATTGCTTCAGAAGTTTGCACAAAACATCATTTCACTGGTAAGAGGAAAAAAACACTATTACAGAGCAAGGGAGGAGGTTCAAACTCCATTTTTGACCTTGGGGAAGAAAATAAGGGAGAGGCAAAGAAGAATGATGAACAACACCTTACAGATGAGCCAAAATTGGATTTTAACCATCGAGCAGAATGGAAGAAAGGAGAAAATGTGGGAAAATTGATTTGGGACTTCAACCACCGACAAGATTCATCTAATGGGCTTGAAAAAAGATGGGTTTCTATAAAAAATCCCATACTTCGAAGTACATTGTTTTATAGAGAAAAACAGAGGCCCATACTTCATTAATTTTGGTGATTAGAGTCGTTTTCTATGTTTTTTGCATGCCAAATATGTTTTTACATTTTTATCCTGTAAATATTCATTAAAAATTAAAATTGAAGATTCCATCACATAGAGGATTTCAACATATTTCCAATGATATAAAGAACGTGAAAATCCGAGCTCGGTATCGAAAGTTATGCCCCTCTAAAGATTTAGGGAAAAATTTGGGTTGGTGCACCAAAACTTGAAAATTTTCCATTTTTTGAATTTGGGAAAATTTCCCAAAAATTCCCCACACCCCGCCACTCCACTACCACATGTCACTTTCCCATTAGATGATGGAAATGCGGGCTCAAACCTTGTCTTTTTCAATTTTATTTTTCATTGAGAAAATTAACCAAAATTTGCCCACACTCCACTGCTCCACTTCCACATTTCACTTCCTGGTTCACCCACAGGTTTGTGCTTCAACATTTACCTTTGCACCTTTTGCAATTTTTGGCAAAAAACCAAAATTTCCTCCACGCCCCTGATTCTCACCACTGACAGGACATGTGGCATCCTCCAGTTGGTCTGCGGGCCTCTTAAACTTTTCTCCATCTTCCTCCACGGGCCTACGGGCCTATTTTGGATTTTTTAACTTTCGCCCCAAAAGGGCTAAGTGCCCAAATTTCTCCCTACCTCCTCTAATGCACTTCCTTCCCCTCCGCGAGTGTGTGGGCCGAAATTTACCCTTTGTGCCTCTGCCAACCTTCTTGGTAATTTTTTCAACTTACCTCCACTGGCATGACCTCTACCACCACGTGGCATCTTCTCATTGGATGTGGGCCTGTCAAGGGAAAATTTCCCCAAAAAACTCTGTCGAGCCATAAATTTCAAAATATATGGAGTTAGGAGGAAAATTTTACCTTTCTGGAAAGGTGAGAAAAAATTTTATTTGATGGAGCCATTTCCAAAAAATTTTGAGTCCCTGAAGCATGCCAAAAATTCATTTAACTACCAGTAAAGGAAAAGGAGGAGGAGTTAGCCAAAAATAAACATGGGCTTATTTTGGATAACACTAACCATTCCAAGGAACCAGAGAGAAAGAGGGGGTGAAAGAAAAGCCTACACTAAAGTGGTGATACACTAGAGAAGGAAAGGGGTGAGATGCTTTGTTGAGGGAGGATGAATAGGGGAGAAAGAAAGATGGGAAGGTTAGATAGAAGTGACGAAAACCTAGACCCTAATCCATGATCAAAATTCCATGAAACACAATGCCCTGCACCTAAAAATGTGAAATACATGCACAGAAAATAGATTTGAAAGGGAGCGGAACGGAGAGACAACAAAACAATACAAAGGGTTGAAGAAACACCACAGAAACACATTTTATTTCTCTATATGGGTGCACAAACCATTACGTTTCTGCTTAGAGGCACAAAAACACTTGTCAGGCGTAGGAGAATATTTTCAACTCAAAATGGAGTTAGGAAACAAATTTGACAGAGTTTCCCTACACCCAGAATAATCTCTCCTTTTCAAATGATAAGTGTTACAATATATAGAAAGAATAAGAGAGAGAAGAGAGAAACATCAAATCCTCTTTCAACTACCATGGGATATGCATTGAATCTTGCCTTGAAGACTTAACCGATGTCAATGAATGCCTTTCTCAAATCTACCCCAAATCTATCAATTATAGCTCCCTCTATCTGTCTGATGTATTGAAGAAGAACAGTGGATCGAATCAAATCAAATCTGGTACTTGGAGAAAACGAGCTCTATATTAATGTTCTAGAAGAAGTTTTCCCATTTTCACCCACCAATGCCTACAAAATATGATATTTTATGTTTCCAAGGCATAGAGGGCATTAAGACATTTCCAAAAAATATTCTCCTGCCCAAATATGAGTTCTTAGTCAAAAGATATGGTCATTTGAATTTTTGGGTTACGGGCACATAATATTTAAATGAGTCTGTCTGTACCGGGTCCACGTGATAGCTCTGCACTTGTTTGAGATTTGACTCTTTCCTTCGCTCTTGGAATAGCACCCATGTGACATGTGGCGGCATCCACAGGTTTCCCTATTTCCTTTATATTCTTCCTAAGTCTTTTCCGTGAGTGGAGGCATTGTATCCAACCCAAGACACATGGAAGCTTTGCACATGTTTAGAAACTACCCCTAGACTTTACCTTTGGAGTAGCATGGATACGAAATGTGGAGACCTCCATGGGCCTTTGAAATTTTCAATGGTTTCCCTCACCTTTTCGGGTTTTGGGAAACATGGAAGGCCCATACTAATATGACAATCTGCTCAGGGTGTCACTTTTGAATGTGCATTATTTGGAAACCAGACGCCTTCCACCTACATTCATTACTTAGCCATTTTGGGCCCATTCTCCTTTTGACCTCTGTTGACCATTGGCAACATGGAGGGCTGGCACAAGTTTGAGTCTCCACCTAGGGCTCCCATTTTGGAATTGCGTTGAGCCGACACTTGGCCCCTTCCACCAAGTCAAAGAATTTTCAATGGTCAGTGTATTTTTTTAGAGGTCTAGACGTGTGGAGGATTGGCACTTGTTTCATCCTACCCTTATGGTTTTAACTTTTGGAGGTGCGCCATTTGGACACTTGGCAGCTTCCACTGTCTCCTCCATACTTAGTTGATTTTAGGGTCTATCATGACCTATTTCAGAGCACGAAGAATTTGAATCTTCGTCATTTATTTTCCTTTGAGTCTCTGGTTCCTTTTACACCGCTCAACCTTCTTCTCTAACCCTTCCATTCCATTTTTGAGACCTCCTGTGATTTGTTTGTTGGATTTGAGGCACAAATTCACTCAATAGAGTCATCTCTTCTCTTTCTTCTTGTATAGGGTCATTTGATCTTTCACAGGGCCCACCACTCCATTTTTGAGTCCTTCTGTGACCTATTTGAAAGATTTAAATGGGTTTTTCTCTGGTTATTTTTGTGCGGGGTCGTGGCTGATCCAATACTTTTCCCGGGGGGTGAAATATGGATAAAAATTTGAAGAAACAACTCTGTCGATCAAATTTGTGTCTTAAATCTATTTAACGGGTTACAGGTGGGCTTGGAAATAAAATAGAATGGTCAGAAAAGACGGAGCGGTATCATAGAGAAGCCAAGAGCAAGTGTTTCACCTGATTTCTTAGTTTTCTAAGAAGTACTTGAAAAAAAAGATAAGGTAAAGGTGGTAAGAGGAATACCTAGTTTGAGAAGGTTGAAGGTTGTATGCGCACGTATCTGAATTCCGAATCAAAGTGATTGTGAGACCTTCCTTTTGGCTAGGAGGAACTACCTGTATAAGAACCAAAACAAGACCACAAAAGAGAGTTAAATGATATATGCAGTGGACTGCCTAGCATGTGCTAGATCCTGGAAGTGCGATACTTCCTAGATGGCTGTCAGTCCACTGTTTAAAACAATTCAATGCTGAAATCAAGTAAATATTGTCCTACTGTAGTTTAATATGATTTAGGCATCTCATACAAATGCAATAGGCTAGATCTAATCTAACAGGCTAGGATAGAAGGAGATCCAGAGGTCAAATAGGTTGGTTATAGGTGAATTTGAGCTAACAGGCTAGGTTAGATATAGATCTGAAGGTTAAATAGGTTTCCAAGTAGGTATATGTCAGAAACAGGTTGTTATTCTATAATAAATTAGGTGACACAGAGACTGACCAATGTTTTATTGTAATCGATGATGGTTTTACTATAACCGGTGATGGTTAGAGAGAACTGACGACAGTTAAGTCGGGGCTGGTGGAATCACACAGTCTGGGTTTTTGGAGTTTTGGGGTGAAAGTGGAGTGGATAGAAGATGGGGATTAATCACAAAGGGGGTGTAGATATGTTACAAAGGTCTAAGAATACTGAGGAGGTCAAAATGAGCAATTTCAGCCAAGTATTAAGATGATTGGGTATGGAAGGTGGCTGCAACTGGAGAGAGGGAATGGACAGAGAGTAAAAGACTAGGTTCCTTTACCACAAAGACTACAGATGATGAGTAGAAAATTAAATAGATGGAAGGAGGATACTTACTCTTCTGTGAGGTACAGGTTTGAAGAATAATGAAGAAGTTGTTGCGTTGGAGAATGCTGGGAAGAAAGTCTCACTGTTGTGCCAGTGTATTTGGTTGCCTTAGTTGATCCCAAATCAATCTTCATTCTGTTGTCACGTCTAAAGAGATCGAATCTGAGATCAGAAGTTTGCAAACAACAACCCAACCCCTATTACAAATCTATAGATGGGTCTAAATAGGCCATTTTGTCTGTTCTGATATAACCAGCATCGGTTACGGGTGAACCGACATCGGTCTAAGGTGAAATGACATCGGTTTGGGTGAGGTATCTTGGGCTGTTCAACAATTTCCTGGGAAGTTGTTCCACCATTTGATAAGGGTCTCTTCTTTTCATTAGGGTGAAAACTGACCTTAGGATGCTTTTAATGTGAGGTGAGGGAATAGGTCTAATGTTAGGTTTTATTTAGGACATTGGTTTAGGGTTTAGGTTAATGGGTCAAATGATGGGGGTGGTTAGGTGAGGTGTATTTAATAAAGCAATTATATTAAATAGGTGTGTGAGGGTGGTGAATTAATTTAATGTAAATAATTAAATTAATATGTGTGTGGGTAAAAGGTCATTAACTTAATTAAAATAATTAAATTAATATGTATGGAGATAAATGGCATTAATTTAATTAAAGTAATTAAATTAAAATGTGTGGGGTGCAGGAGGTAGGTGCTAAAGTGTTGAGGATGAGGAAATGATTATAGGGCTGCGGTAGGGGACCAAGGTGATTACGACATGATTTCGGTGTCTACATTTTGCCCCTTCTTGTTGCGTAGCTTGTATTGGTAAGTGACGTGAACAAGAATAGAGTGTGGTTGCCCCAAGTGGGAATGAGGGTGATCCCCCTCAAACTAGGAACTGATGAGTTGGCAGAGCACATCGGCGAGTGGTTTGATAAAAGTGGATGTGAAGAAGAATAGTGAAAAAATGGGGAAAGGAGTAAAGGGTAAATCAGGCATATAGGTAAATGGGTAAACGGGCCAAGGTCAAAGGTAGTGGCAGTTGAACACATGCACACGTATAAACTGTGACATGGTACCAGGTTGAAGAGCTTGCAAACTCTACATCGTCTAAGGTCGATAGGTTTATCCAAACAAGGTTGAAGTGATTCCAGTATCCAAGGTATAGGATATGGTCAGGAAACACAATGTAGGTTAGGGGCAGGAACATTTAGGTATGTTCTGGTACACCAAAGGTAGGGTCAGGATAAACGGTCATGGCAATAGGCTAGGTAAAGTCATTAGGTCAAACAACATAGGTAACAGTGCCACAAGGTATAGCGAGCACATTGGTTCAAAGGTCACAAACAGTGTTTTGGGTCTAGGTAGATAGGTCACAACACGGGTAAGGCCGAGGTAGGGGTGAAATAAGGAGATGCCAATTGGTTAACAAGGTGAGGTTAAAGAAGGTGGAGGGCCAGAGAAGAAGGTAAAGTGGTCCAGGTAGGGGTAGGGGAGGCAAAAGAAAAAGGAGGTAAGGAAAATGAGGTCAATGTGAGGGCAATGAGTAGGCAGGGTAACCGACAGTGGTCAGTATGAACTGATGACGGTGGAGAGGAACCGACGGTGGTAGTCTAGGGCATCAGACCGGCAGCGGTCAAGGGTTAACCGATGTCGGTTGAGTCGGGTAGGGTATAAAAAGTGGAAAACCCATGTTTTAAAATTCATTTGTGTATTGTGAAAAAGGAGAAAAGGACAAGAAGAGAGAAAAGAGGAAGAGGATAAAAGAGAGCGTCAGAGAGCTTGGTTGGCGAGCCACATAGGTGAGATTGATTGGGTGAGAGGTGGGACCATGATATCAAGTGGATTGAGTGGATTGGTTGAGAGTCGGAGGTGATTTGAGGATGGCGGAGGCCAGAGAGGGATCAGGAGGAGCGGTGTGGAGGCTGGAGGTTCCACCATGATGGAGGTAGCAGGATCAAGTAGGATTTAAACCTTTGTTATTGATTTGTGAGTTAATTTGGTTAAAATATAAAAAATGTGAAAAATGGGGGTTTGGGGGGGAAGAAATTTGAAAATAAGGGAAAAAAGGGGGAAACGGGGATAGTGAAGAGTAGGGGGTAGGTTAAAAGAGAGAAAGAGGAATAATTAGAGGTGAGAAGAGGGATTTTGGTGGGTAAAAGGAGTAGGAGGGGGAAAAGGAGGGTTGGGAAGTCGTGGCAGGTGGCACGACAGTGACCGACGTCGGTCAGCTTGTGGCCGACGTTGGTGGGTAGAGACCGGTATCGGTCACAAGAACAGTGACCGATGCCGGTCAAGGGGAGACCGTGGTCGGTCAGGGGATAACCGGGGTCGGTTGATGATAACCGGTGCCGGTTAACCTAAGGGTAAGTTGGGACCAAAAAGTAGGTTAGGTGGGGAAGGGTTAGGTGAGAGGGGAAGGGTTTAGGGTGAGAAAGTAGGGGGTAGGTGGGGAAGGGTTGAGGGTGGTTTTGGGTGAGGGTAGGGTAGATAGTTTCAGGTGGATAGGTTTGGGTAGGTTTGGGTGAGGGTTAGGTTAGATAGGTTCAGGTAGATTTGGGTAGGTTTTGGGTAGGTTTGGGTGAGGGTTAGGTTAGATAGGTTTAGGTAGATGGGTTTGGGTAGGTTTGGGTGAGGGTTAGGGTAGATAGGTTTAGGTGGATGGGTTTGGGTAGGTTTGGGTGAGGGTTAGGGTAGATAGGTTTAGGTGGATGGGTTTGGGTAGATTTGGGTGAGCAAAAAGGAAAATGGGATGGGGGTGGGGAAAGATATTAGGTCAGGATGTGGGGGAAAATAGGTAAGTTGGGAAAGGTATACTAATACATTTATTTTGTGGGATGCAGGCAAGAGACGAGCTGCAGATGAGGGCCCAGGTGCCACCCTTGTTATTGATAGTATGAGCAAGCACAATGCAGGCAGAGTGGCAGCATGTTACAGAGGTGGGGTTGATAGGGGTGAGGTGCTACCAACATGTAGTTTGGGAGGAGAGTCTTATTGTTTCCCTCATCGATAGATGGGATTCGCCAACCAACACCTTCCACTTTCCAATGGGTGAGATGACGATCACCCTAGAGGATGTCTCTAGGATCCTACGGTTGCCCATATTAGGGGCCCAGGTTTATTCCATCTCTTCAGAGGCATCTGAGGAGTTACTAGCACCCATTTTTGGTGAGGGTGTAGCAGATTTGACATTCCATAGCGCTAGCATGAGCTATGGAGTGATGTATAGAGCTCATCTAGAGGAGATGAGGTTAGTTGTACTCTTGATGGAGGAAGTGTGTTGCTTTGCATTATCAGATGCAGAGGGTGGGAGATTCCTGAGGTCACTGATGGGAGTCCTCCATGACATTATGATATAGCAGACATATTTCACATGGCCACCTGCATTGCTGACGCATGTGTACAGAGAGCTATGGGCCTAAGGACGACTGTGGAGATTCAACATTTACTGCATCATATTACTACATTATTGGGCTTACGAGGACATTGTTTGTGTTCAACTAGTGGGCATGCCCCAGGTAGATGCACATTCCCACAGAGATTTTTGAGAGTGGGGTATAGGTGGTGGGTACCGGCCATGGGAGAGGCCCGAGGAGCTAGAGCTACCCATGATGTAGTGCACTACAGGAGGTTGTTGGAGGGGTTGTCTAGGGTGGACATCATTTGGAGGCCGTATGTGGGCTTCCCTTCATACAGACAGATGGCCACGGAGCTAGCTGGGCTATAGATACATCTGTGGATAGAGGGGAGGAGAGTGAGAGAGCATGAGTAGATACCCGTAGAGTGGGTTAGATGCCAGTTTGGATTAGTCTAGGGTGTAATGCCTCCATTCCCGTAGTACAGGAGAGATGATGTGGAGAGACCTATGTCTCCACCATGACCCATAGTGCTGACTAGACATGAGGAACAACATGTAGATACATAGATTAATGATGTTGGGGTTATAGATGGGTACAGATAGTGGTGGGTGACACAGTTACGAGCAGTACCACCCAGGCTAGGGTAGCCAGACTTATCCACCATCACAGTTCAAAGAGATGCCCTACAGGGGTAGGTGGCTACCTTGGTGACGTTGCTTGGGATCATACAGGGGAAGCTCACAGGTTAAGAGGTATAGGTTACCACATTATAGGCCCAGATAGTGACACTGTAGGCTCAGGCAGGGTAGGGACAGGTACCTACGTAGGCAGAGGTAGGGGGAGATGGAGATGGAGAGGAAGTAGGCAGAGATGGAGGGGAGATAACCACTCTACAGGCACAGGTGTAGGCTTTATAGGGCTATTTAGCCACAACACAGGGGAAAGTTACAGGTCTATAGGGCCAACTGTAAGAAACACAGGCTCCAGGGCCGACTCAGGCTCTAGCACCAGCACAGGGCTCAGTGCAGGTTCAGGGATAGGTAACTATTGTATAAGTACCCACATAGATAGTGGGACCCATGGAACCTCCACAAACAGTGCCCATGGCCAGGTTCAGATATTCCCTAGGAGAGGCACGATATTACTAGGATCATTCGTTAGTTTTCAGGCTAGATGTGAACTCCTATGCCGAGTATAGAGCACAACAGGCCTCCAGTGAGAGGACTAGATCCCACACTCACAGTGTGGAGAGTATAGGGGGATGAGGAGCCTAGGGACATGGTCATGGTGAGGCCACTAGTGTGCAAACGCTAACCCTGGGTGAGGGGCCATCAGCAGGAGGTGAGGTAAGTGTTGGGTCCCAGACAGGTGCGGAAGAGGGGTCGAGAGAGACACAGGCATAGGGAGCATTCCCCGACATCAGATGGGGAGATGACTGACCTACTGTGGACTGGCCTGCATGCCGAGTCATTTTTGTATGTATTATATATGAGACTATCCTGCGTGCCAAAGATATTTTGTATTTATTATTGTGTTTTACATGATACTGGCTTGCGTGCCGAAGATTTTTGTATTGATTCATTCATGCTTTTTTTATTTATGAGACCAGCCTGCATGTCGATGAAATTTTGTATTGTAGATCGACCTACGTGCCGACATTTTTGAGATGATGGCCATGATGATATGAGCATGTATTTTGAGATACACAGTGATTGATTTATATGATGAGATACATGGTATTTTGTGATGTGTTGATGTGTTGATGAGATATTGGTTTATGCCATGTGTTAGATGAGATATGGATTTGTTACTTTGTATTAGATGAGATATGGGTTTGTTGGTTTGATAGGGATGGAAATTAGGTGAGTTAAGTATGATGGAGTCAGGTCAGTTTAGACAGGGATCGAGTCAGGTTGGTTAAGCATGGTTGATTTAGGTTTGGCTAGGCATGGATTGAGTCAAGTTGTTAGGCATGGATCGAGTCAGGTTATTGGCATGGTTGAGTTAGGTTGGTTTAGGCATGGATTGAGTCAGGTTGGTTTAGGCATGTTGGAGTCAGGTTATTTTAGGCATGGATTGATTCAGGTTGGTTGAGGCATGGTGGAGTTAGGTTGGTTTAGGCATGGATGTTCATTTTGGTATTTTGATAACAAATGGCAATATAAATGCATGATATGGTGTAAAATGTGGAAAATGTTGGTTATGTATGAAAATGTGAAATAATATAAGTGGTAAAAGCTATGTGGTATATGGTTTAGATGTCGAGGTTTTGGATATGAATAGGAGATCAGGTAAAGGTGGGGAAAATGGTTAGGGTAAAGAGTGGCCAACCTAACTTTCCAGGGCCCCATGCCCTGGAATTTATTCCTACATAGTCCTGGCGAAAAGGGACCTCGGACCGATGTATTTCTCCCATAAGCTAGGAAAGAATATGATAAGATAGAAGAATAGGTAGTGAGGTTGATAGTTAGGTTGGATTTGAGGTCATAAGTATGATGAGGTCAAGGTCGATTAGGTAAGGTGGAATATAGGTAGATAGGTATGTGTGATTTTGGGTCGATAGGTAGTGTTTATTCCAAGTCATAGGTATAATTAGGTTGAGGGAATTGATGTTGGGGTTGAGAATAGGTAGATAGGTAAAGGTGATTTTAGGTTGATTGAGGCGGGAGAAGAAAATACCAAAAGACAGGTGTCGAGGTTCTAGTCCTATATAGGAAGATCAAAAGGTAATGAAGAAAAGAAAAGACAAGAGGGGGCAAGAAAGCCACCTGATTGGCAATGATCAAATATATGAAACACATCTACAGATAGGCTGGTCAATGTAAGACCCTAAACAAATTGCATGATTGATTACTCCAAAGGTGAAGAATAGTCACATAATCACCAAATGTCATAGGTTTAGTAGGTCCCTTGAGGCAGAAGTGAAAAGACAATGGGTAAGGAGGTGAAGGTAATTGGGTCATAAAACGGGAAATAGAATGTCTTAGGCAATAGAGCCAAGATCACAATAGGCAAGTCCATGACAAAAAAGCTTATTTTTCTTTTTCTTTTATTTTTTGACCTTTTAGATAGACTAATCGATGCAGGAAGTATATATGGGATGAATATATATCTCCTTGAGGTCTTCACAAAGCTGATAAATTTGGAAAGCTTCTGAATTTTGATTTTTTAGAAAAAAGTCCTCTTTTTGGAAAGATTATGTAGAGAGTTGTGAGATTTTTATAGCTGTCCTTCGAGGGAGTAGTCTACTTATAGTAATAATTAAAGGCGGAATATGTCATTTTGAGGGATTCATCTTTTATATTGGAAGTTTGACTCAAGGAGTTAATCCCTTATTTTGGAATATGTCCTTTTAAGGGATTCATCTTTCTTTTTTGTTGTTTTTTTTTAACTTTTAAGTCATGGACGAGACTATAACAAAGAATTTGGTTCTTGTTGAGAAGGAAAGGGTGAACGACCATGGGATCTCATATAAAATAAGATGAAAAGTATCCATGAGAAACATGCCATGTGCAAAGCCGTGGTGCACATATTCAAGATAGGGTAAAAGGGTGATGGGTAATCGCGTGATTCTTGTTTATTCGTTGGAGATGAGGTGTGGAAAAGAAAAAGGAAAATGACGCTCAAGGGATGAGCATGAACTAGATAAATAGTGATGTGGGACTAGAAGTCAAAAGTAGAATGGTTGAAGACTCAAGGCATTGAAGGGCTTGGGTTCGGGCTTACCATCAAGTGAAAAAAAGCGATAAGCACCTGATCCATAGTCATGGGTCACAATGTATGGTCTAATCCAATTAGGAGCAAATTTTCCCCATTTGATTTTTTCTACTTTGGTTGCGTGTTGATTTTCCTTGAGGAAAATATCACCGACCTTGAAGGTGCATTCATGGAAATGTTTGTCACAGGAATGCTTGATGCATTTTTGGTATACTTGGAGATGGTTGAGGGCATTAAGATGACATTTTTCCAATAAGTCAAGTTGTTCTAAATGGTCTTGGTGAAAGTCATCATCAATAAGCATATCTTGAAGAGAGATATAGAGATGGGATCTAGACTTTGAGATGTAAAACAACCTCGATACTGTAGACCAGAGAAAATGGGGTAGTAGTAGTGGAAGTATGAATACTAGTATGGTATGCCCAAAGATAAAAAGGAATGTGCGTATGCCAATCCTTCCCAGTATTGTTAACCACTTTCATGAGAATTTTATTTAGGGTTTTGTTGGTGGATTTGTCTTGGCCATTGGTTTGTGGGTAATATGGTAAGGAGAAGCTAAGCTGGATACCGAAAGTGTCGCAAAGCTTCTGTAGAGTTTTGTTTTTGAATTATTTTCCATTATCAATGATAAGGTGATGTGGAACACTGAAGCGGTAAATGATGTGATGATCTATGAACTCACATATTTTCTCATCTTTAGTGGAGATGATGGGTACAGCTTCAACCCATTTGGTGTAATATTTGGTAGCAGTGATGATCCATTGATGTCGTAGGGAAGAGTGGGGATTGATCTCTCTGACAAGATCCAAACCCCATTGAGAGAAGGACCAAAGGTCATGAGTGAATTGTAAGGCATGACTAGGTGTGTGATGAAGATTGGCATGTTGTTGGCATTTTACACAATGCTTAACATAGTCACAACAATCATGATTGAGGGTCGGCCAGTAATAGCCTAGGTGAAGAATGTGTTTAGCAATAGCAAGGCCACTAAAGTGACCTCCATATATGCCATCGTGAACTTCTTTAATGGTATAGAGGATTTCAAATTCAGTAAGGCAGCGTAAGAGGATACCGTCAAGGTGCATTTATAGAGAAGACCACCCATGATGACATAATGAGAGGCCTTCTTGAGAAAGGTGCATTTTCCATTACGTGTGAGATCAGGAGGAAATATAGAAAGGGAAAGGTAGTCTGCAAGCTACTTATACCAAAGGTCTTGTGTGTTTAGGGAGGTAGTTCGGACAAGGTTAACACAACAAGATTTATAAAAAGGTCTCGATATGCATTTTATGGTAACAAAGATGTCTGAATCGGCACATGAAGAAGGTATTTTGGAAGCGAGGCAGGCTATGGTATCTATGAATTTATTGGTGGATCGCAAAATGGTTTGAATTTTATAGTGGTCAAAGGTAGTCAACATGATGCCGACGTAACATTTTTACTCTTGAAGTATTTCATTATGACACTGATAAACACCATTGACTTGGTTTACTACCAATTGATAATCACCAAATATATTAATAGATCTGATATCTACGGCATAGGCAGTCATGAGACCCAATACGAGCACTTCGTATTCGGTGATATTTTTAGTGCATTCAAAGTCAAGTTTAAATGATAAAGGCATCGATTCACCATCAAGAGAAATGAGGATAATTCCTACACCACCCCCACACTGACATTTGGAACCATTAAAGAATAAGGTCATTTGGTAAGGGTCATCATCCAAAGAGAGGTTAACAATGGATTCGTTAGGGAAATCAAAGTTTGAAGATTGATTCCTAGGAAGAGGTGCATCAGCGAGCTGGTCAGAAATGGCCTGGCCTTTGATAGATTTTTGGTGGATGAATCCAAGGTCTAGGTCAGCACAAAGCATGAGCCAATGTGTGGCACATTGACTTTGGTAAGGCTTAGCATACATGAAGTGTAAGGGGTTAGTGTTAGTCACAACATAGGTTTTGTGGTTGAGTAGGTAATGGCGAAGTTTGGTGGCAATAAAAACTAAGGCTAAGCAAAGTGTTTCAGGGGGAGTATATCAAGTTTCATAGTCTAGAATGGTACAACTTATGTAATAAAATGCTTACTCCCTATGTTGTTCATCATGATGAGCGAGCATGGCCCCTAAAGAGTGATCAGTAGAAGGGTTGGTTGTCTTTAGGTGGGACAAGCACAGGTTGTTAGAGAAGGTATTGTTTTAAGGCCTCAAAAGTGGTGTGGTAGTGGTCATCCCATTTGAAAGAGACATCCTTTTTGAGAAGGTGATGAACTAGTTGATACTGATCAGAGAGTTGGGAAATAAATTGATAAATAGATTGCAGTTTACCTTGTAGGCTATGAAGTTGTTTAAGGTTAGTGGGAGGAGGCATTTCCAAAATGGCCTTGACTTTAGCAAAGTCAACTTCTATACCATGGAGGGAAACAATAAATCCCAGGAGCTTTCCTAAGAGAACCTTGAAGATGCACTTTTTAGGTTGAAGGTGGACATAATATTTAAAGAGGCGATCAAAGATGGTTTCAAATATGGTGAGGTGCTCAGCGCGACGTTTAGATTTGGCCAAGAGATCATCCACGTAATCTTCCAATATGTGATGCATGATATCATGGAAGATGTAGGTCATAGCACGCTGATACGTGGCACCATTGTTTTCAAGGCTGAAAGGCATGACTTGATAGTAGAAGGTCCTCCAAGGGGTAATGAATGCAGTTTTTTGTTGATCCTCTGGAGTGAGAAAGATTTGGTTATAACCCGAGAAACCATCCATAAGTGATAGCATCTCATGGCCAGTGATAAGGTTAACCAACTGGTCAATACCAGGAAGAGGAAAATCATCGTTTGGGAAAGCAAGGTTGAGATCATGGAAATCGGTACAAATTTGAAGTCCCCATATCACCTTAGTGATAGGGATGATGTTATAAATCCATTGGGGGTAATCGGCGAGTAAGATGAAGGAAACTGAGAGAAGATGTTGAAGTTCTTCTTTGACAAGAAGACCAATGTGAGGGTGCATTTTCCTCAACTTTTGCTTTAAGGGTTTTGCATTAGGAACGGTTACAATATTGTGGACAACGATAGTGGGATCGATGTCAGGAATGTCAACTTAGGACCAAGCGAAAGCATGGATATGATTTTTAAGAAAAGAAGTTAGGGCTTCCTGTTCAACAGTATCTAGAGATTGGCCAATCTTGAGAATGTGGGGGTCTTCCTGACTGTGGATGTTGACTTCGATAGTCGATTCATTCAACATTGTTTTCATCTCAGAAGGTAACTATTAGTGAATATAAGAGTCTTTAGCACTAAGGTAGGTGAGTATGGATTCATCATTCTGTTATTGAACGACATTAATAGGAGTATCATCCCCTATCATGTCAGGATACAAGAAAGGAAGAGAGGAAGGAGCCTTGCCATCGTGGTGATAGGTCAGAGGCCCCAAGGAAATGGTATTTATGGAAAAAAAAGGTAGGAGGGATAGATTTAGGATCCATCGACTCCGTTAGTGAAGGTGGTGAAGGTGGTGTAGGTGAAGAAGGTTGAGAGGGGTCAATGTCTTCGATGAGTTCAATACGAGGATTTTTGGCAGGTAGTTTGGTAAAACCAATTCCACTACAATAATTTTGTTTACATGTGGTACGTGAAATAAAGATGTGACGACCTTGTTCATAAAGGCCAAATCTAAAACCCTTCTAGGAACAACAGTGTAGGAAAGTGTGAGCAAAGCGGCGGTTGGTAAGCGACTGAAGGTTAGCTGAAAAAGGTCAGGTTTGTGATGGTGGTTTGAGTGTGTAAGTGGAAATTTCAAGTCCCCCGTAGGTAAGATGGGTACAGAGGTGGGGAGGACCATAAAGGAGATGATTGCCTATACAGTGATCATAGTGAGGATGTTGGTGAAGGTTTCCATACTCTTGTGGAGTAAGGAATGTATTGACATTGTACAAGCGATACTCCCCCATAGTGAGGCATTGAAAAACACCTTCCAAGGGATCAGTGGTTGATATATTGGTGGCTAGAATGGAGGAAGTGTTATAAGTTAGATTAGTGGAGGTGTCGGTTAGTTGGGAAGCTTATGTGTGAATGGTAGAAGCGACAGTAGAAGTGGGAATAGAAGATTTGGGTGAAGGTGAGGTTGTAATTAAACTGGTGGATGGGGTCATGTGTGAAGAATATATAGGTAGGGAGGTAGATACCTTAACAGGGACATCATTGGGCTGGTAAAGCATGTTGTAGGTTTTGAAAGGTGATGGGTTAGTTGGAATGGTATAGGAATGTCCTTTATGTTTGAACTTTACACATCGGTGAAAAGTACAAGGAACACAACCCATGGCATGAATCCATGGGCTTCTGAGTAAAAAATTGTATTGAAACTCCCCATCCAAAATGTAGAATAACTCGGGAATAGTATGGGGACCCAAACAAACGTGGAGGATGATAGTGCCGAGTGCAGAGGTGATAGCATCATTAAATGAATGTAACATGACTGGATGTTTATGCATGCAATTTTTGGGTATGTACATTTGTTTGAATGCGTGAGAGGAGATGATGTTAATGCTAGCACCCCCATTGATCATAACATGTCGGACACGTACATCATTGATATGGATGGAGATGAAAAGTGTAGGATCTGGGTCATCGGTTTGGTGGGGGACAATTGTTTCATCTGAGAAACTAAGGATAACAACCTCATGAACATTGGAGGTGATGAGTTAGATGCCAATTTGGTAAGAGAAGTGACATGATGAGGTGTAATAATAGATGCTATAGGTGTGGGGTCATTAGGTAAAACCTCAATAGATTGAAGGACCTCCATGAGAGCTTGACGATGTGACTCTGAGGTTTGGATGAGGTCGTATAAGGAAATTTTGAGGGGAGATTGGTGTAGTTGTTTGAGCATGGTGCGATGTGTGACACCATTAGAAATAGGGTATGTGGGGCTGCAGATAGTTATTTTAGGTATGGGTGTATATGGTATGTTGGGTATAAGATTGGTTGGTGGGTCAAATTCCTTTTCTTTGCCCTTCTACACATGTGTGGTGATGTGTACCAAGTTGATTTGAGGGGAGTTAGAAAATGGAGAAGGTGTAGGGTGCGTAGTATAATGACATGACGAGAAAAAACCTACTAGAGGAGAAAAGCCTTGTGAGGCTAGATGGGCGCAACGACATTTGGGTGGTGGTATGGCAAGTTCTCTGATGTGAACCTTATTAATTTCAAATTTTGGGGGTGGCTCTAGGAGCTATGAGGGTAGAGGTTGTGGTATAGGTGTAGGAGGAAGATATGAAGAAGGTGGGGAGGGTGAAATAGGTTCATCATCTAGGAGGTCGTTGTCATCAAAATTGGGGTTAGAAGGACATAATTGAATGAGGGCAACCTTTAGACCCTTATAGTTCTCAACATCATGTCCTGACACAAGATGGTAAGCGCAAATTTTAGTATCATCAAACCCTTCCAGCTTAGGTTTAAGAGGGTCATAAGGTTTAAGAGGAGGTAGAGTGATAGCTAAGCTTTCGAGGAGGTTAGCCAAGATGGTGGCATATGATCCCACTAGTGGATAAAAATGCGAAGTAAAAATAGGTTTGGTTGGAAGATTGGGTAGTTGAGGTGATGCAGTCTTGGATTTTGGTTGTACTTTCTTTGGTTTAGGTGCAGTAACAGGAAGAGGGGTAGGTTTAACCACCTCTTTGGAAATTACCAGTTTTTTTTATTTTTGGTGTTTTTTCTTAGGTAGAGGTGTAGGGGGAGCACGTGATGTATATGGAAAGGTAGATAATGGGAGAGGATGAGTAACCCAAGGGCACAACTGAGGTGTAGTGGTAGGTGTTGGTCGAGGTTGAGAGGGAGGTATAGGTGAGGTGGAAGAAAATGTCATGGGCAGTGAAGGAGGTATAGAAGGTAATGGTGGTATAGGAGGAAAAGAAGTTATAGATGGTGATGAAGGACATAAGGTTCACCTAGGTAGAGTTGTAGGCTATGGTAAAGGGGTCAAGGGAATTTTAGGTTTACCCCTGGAGAGGGTATATTTTTTTTAAGGTAGAGGGGTGAGGTCCCAAGATGAATGGTAAGGGTGAAGGTGATAAAGGTGTAGTTGGTGAGGCCGGTGCATGTGGATTAGAAGGTTGCATTTTTCGTTTAAGTTGAGGGATTGGTTTCATAGGTATATGGGAAGATGTGGTCAAGTGTATCCTGACAAGAGCATGTGTAAGGTTTGATGTGGGTGTGACCCCTAGAACACTAGTAGGTTTAGATACAAGAGATGGTGTTGGAACATGTTGACAAGTTGGTAGAGGTGTTAGTGGAAGATGATTGCATTTGGGTTGAGACCGGAAGTAAAAGACACCCCCAAAGTGAAGCCCTATCAACATAGTCTAGACGGTTAGCCAAATGTGAGAACAACATTGTCGTAGATGAGGTAGATGTGGAGCGAGTGGTGATTCCCCTAAAATATGTCTGAGAAACAGGGAATTCACTGGCTTTGGCTTCTAAAGGCAAGAGATCCGAAAGTAGATCCAAATGATCTTGGGTAGCTAATGGAGAATGGTCACTGAGTGGTAATGGAAAATCTATTGGATCTTGAATAGGTGGAGAAGGCAATGGGTACTCCTCTGTGGGTGGAAGAGGTACAATTGGTAGTGGTTCACTAGGTAGGGAAGCTGAAGGGGAAATGATATCAGTGCTAATGAGAGACTTCTCTGCAAGTGTATGGGGAGGTGAAGGGATTTCCTCTATGGCTAGAGGAACAGATAAAGTAGGTTCTTGTGTGGGTAGAGGATTTCGGGATAGGATTTCCTCAATGGAGGGGATATAATATATTTGGGAATCAAGTGGTAAGTCAGTAAAGATAACATGTACATCTCGTGTATTACTTTCATTATGTGAGGCCTCACCAGTTTGATCGTTAGATGGGGAATGGTTAGGGAATGGCTTCTTGAATATATGAAGGTCTTGATTGGAAGGTACATTAGGGTTATCTAGGACTAACTCACCACTCTCAAGCATTCCCTGAACAATGTTTTTAAAGGTGACATAATTGCTATCACTGTGACCATTTACCTAGTGATGGTTACAATAGTCATTTTCCTTGTACCAACCTGGTATAGGGCGAGAGGGGTTAAAACTAGTATGTGGTTTGATAGGAGGAAGGGTGATGGCATTAGCTTTAATAATATTTTCTAAAATAGATGAATATGGTTCCCCAATTGAGGTATATTTCTTTTGTTCGTGTCTGAATTGGAAGGTTTGGACCAGTGACAGATTGGATGAAGGTTTATCATGATTGGATGGATGAGCAGGGCCAGCCTTAAGTACCACTGCATTGGTAGTTCCCTTGGCTTTGGAATAACTCGTCTGAATTTTCTAGGAAGAGGATGTATCATGTGATTTAAATGAGGATTTTTTGTTTCGTAATTGTATCTTCTTCTCTTCGACGACACAAATTTCAAGCTTATGTGCCATGGTGAAAGCCTCATTGAATGTCTATAAGGTTTGCACCTGTGGGGTAGGGGATATGTGTCTAGCACAGGCTCATGTGAAGATCTCTGAGTTATTTTTGTAGTAATTGGAAAGTGAGTTGGTTGATTAGGCTACGCCAATGAGTGACAAAATCTGTGATAGATTCATTGTCATATTGACGCGTGGAGTAAAGATCGGTCATGGTAACCTTCTTGACGGTGTTAATTGAAAAATGATCCAAGAAGGCTTGGGATATTTGGTTGAATGAGAAGATGGAATTTCTAGGTAATCCACTATACCAGTCCAATGCTAGACCCATTAGGGACATGGGAAAGGTTCGCAAAAGCAAAGCATCATCATGGGAAATTAAATAACACCCATGTTTGAAAGATCACAAATGCTACTGCGGGTCTTCCTTACTGTTAAAGTGGTTAAAATTAGGCATATCCCAATGTATGGGATATGGGAGAATAGGAATGGATGGGTGAATAGGTTCATTACAAATCTCATCATAGGTGAGAGAATTGTGGGAGCCAGAAACAGATGCTTCTAATGTCTGCATATTGTCCATTATTAACTTAATAAAGTCATTGTTAGGTTGCGAAGATTGGGTACCCCCGGAGAGAAAGGAGGTTGTTGTTGGACATATGAAGAATAGGACATTCTAGAATATGGTGGTTTTGAATAAGGTGGTGGTAATCGAGAGACAAACATCGAGGGTATATACCCAGACTGAATGATTGATGAAACAAGAGGAAACTGGTAGGAGGTATGTGAGGGTGGGACACTTGTAGTGACTCTGGTAGAGATGGGAGGTAGAGATTGGGGAATAGAAAGGAAAATGTTTTGAAATGGGGTAGAGGTTAACAACACCAAGGGTGCTAGCATTGCGACTGCTATATATGATACAACAGGTGTGGAGGATGTTATGTTTTGGGTGGTGGATGAAGGTATAATGGAGACTATGAGTTCAATAGAGGTGGCAGATGTGGTGGTCAAAGCTGGCATGGGACCTAGTTGGGACACAACTGGGGATAAAATGGGTGAGGTCACCATGGTAGGAGGTGGAGCCTAGGTGGAAGCGATCATTAGGGATGGAGATAAGGATATGGGCATACCATAGATCAATTTACCTAAGGCATCTCGAGTGGAGGCATGGGTGAGGTAGTGGCTCAAAGTAGCGGGATTCTAATCTAGGAGTCATGCCAACTCCATGTCACCTATAGGAATGGTGATAGGTTTATTAGGATCCATGGATGATGAGATGGAAGATGGTGAAGGACTAGGTGATAAATGACTAGGTTGGAGTAGTAGTCAACTAGTGTGAAATATGAGGGTGCTTTCCTGACTACGGGTTAGCACCATGTGGATAGGAATTGATTTTGTGAGACTGTATTATGTTTGAATGGCACAGAACACAACAGAACTAGGAAAATATTTGATGGTGAATGAATTAGGTCAGCTGGTGAGCTGTAAAATAACATAGGGTGACCGACGTCGGTTCAGGTAAACTGATGCTGGTTAGGCTTAACCGGTGCTGGTCACTATGAAAAACCAATAGTATGTTAAATGATAGTCCTAGAGTGACAATTTTTACACAGGATGAGATGTAAGGTAACTGTGATTGAAGTAACGACAATATGGAAGGTGATAGGATCCTTTTACAACTCAAAAAGTGAAATAGGTGTCTTTGGATAGGTATCTGAGAAGACTTTAGACTGACACCGGTTGGGTTAAACCGATGCCGGTTAAAGGTAACTGTAGCCGGTTACTATGAAATTGAAATAGAGAATAAGAAAGATGGTTGTAATTTTTAAAATCTAGTGTTGAATCAAACCCAGAAGTCTGAGAATGATGTAGATGTGGTCCAGGCACACTTAGACGAAGTCAGAATACATTGGCTATGATTGGGAGTGTGCAAGGAAAGACAAAAATGATGATCGAAAGCTCTCACCTCAAAATGTAAATCAAGTAGAACACTAAGAAAGAACATTCCTAGAGTGCCTATTCTATTACGTTTGTTCAACTTATGCTATTTTTATGGACTGAATGTTATGAACAGAACAATAGAATTTCTTGGTGAGGAAGGCTTCCTATGAAGAAAGAATTCTAAAGGGTGAGGTTTCAGGAATGTTATGGTGGGGGCAGGCTTCACTCTGAAGTATGACTCAACAGAGCAGTGAGTTGGGTGCCCACTGTACCATGATCGTGTGATCACCTACATCTTCTTCCAGGTAGGATGTTGTTTAAGTATGTATGTATTTTGAATTTTTGTGTTCTTTGGTAAGACTTATAGAAAGAGAAAAGGATAAAAGTGATTTTCTATGATTTTTTTGTCAACCATCAGCTAGGAATGTGTCTTTCAAAGCAAATAGAAAGAAGAGAATGTTACCAAGGAGAAGTTATTATTGTGAATTCTATTAGAAGGGAAACAAACACATGTAATTTTTCACCTAGGAATGAAGAAAGATGCAAGGAACCCTGAATGGGCCCCACCGGGCGTGCCAAAATGTTTCACCTAATTTCTTAGTTTTCTGAGAAGTACTTGATGAAATAGATAAGGTAAAGGTGGTAAGAGGAATACCTGGTAGAAATCAGGTGACACAGAGACCGACCATGGTTTTGACTGTAACCAACAATGGTTAGAGAGAACCGACGACAGTTAAGTCGGGGCTAGTGGAATCACATAGTCCAAGTTTTTGGAGTTTTGGGGTGAAAGTGAAGTGGATAGAAGACAGGGATTAATCACAGAGGGGGTGTAGATATGTTACAAAGGTCTAAGACTACTGAGGAGGTCAAAATGGGAAATTTATCCCAAGTATTAAGATGATTAGGTATGGAAGGTGGCTGCAATTGGAGAGAGGGAATGGATAGAGAGTAAAAGACTAGGTTCCTTTACCAAAAAGACTACAGATGATGAGCAAAAAATGAAATAGATGGAAGGAGGACACTTACTCTTCTGTGAGGTATATATCTGAAGAATAATGAAGTTGTTTCATTGGAGAATTCTAGGAAGAAAGTCTCACTGTTGTGCCAGTGTATTTGGTTGCCTTAGTTGATCCCAAATCAATCTTTGTTCTACTGTTGCATCTAAAGAGATCAAATCTGAGATCTGAAGTTTGCAAACAACCCAACCCCTATTACAAAGTTGTAGATGGGTCTAAATAGGCCATTTTTTCCGTTCCGATATAACCAGTGTCAATTAAGGGTGAACTGACATTGGTCTAGGGTGAACTGACATCAGTTTGGGTGAGGTATCTCATGTTGATAAAAAATTTCTTGGGAAGTTGTTCCGCCATTTGATAAGGGTCTCTTCTTTTCCTTGGGGTGAAAACAAACCTTAGGAGGCTTTTAATGTGAGGTGAGGGAATAGGTCTAATGTTAGGTTTTATTTAGGACATTGGTTTAGGGTTTAGGTTAATGGGTCAAATGATGGGGGTGGCTAGGTGAGGTGTATTTAATAAAAGCAATTATATTAAATAGGTGTGTGAGGGTGGTGAATTAATTTAATGTAAATAATTAGATTAATATGTGTGTGGGTAAAAGGCCATTAACTTAATTAAATTAATTAAATTAATATGTATGGAGATAAATGGCATTAATATAATTAAAGTAATTAAATTAAAATGTGTGGGGTGTAGGAGGTAGGTGCTAAAGTGTTGAGGATGAGGAAATGATTATAGGGCTATGGTAGGGGACCAAGGTGATTATGACATGATTTCCATGTCTACAACAAGAAAGAAAAGAAACAGTGAAGATCGGAAGTCTTTGGGCTCAAAATAGTTCAGAACGAGTCCAAAAATCAGCTAAGTATGGAGGAGCCAGCGGAGAGAGCCACGTGTCGGCACAACGCTCCTCCAAAGTTGAATCCAAAAAGGGAATCTCAAACGAGTGCCATACTGCCATGCATCATCTTGGCATGTCCCCAAGGGTAAATCCAAAATCAGAGACTCAAATGAGTGCTAGCTTGCCATGCAGTCCAAGGCCATAAATGGAGGCAAATTCAAAGCTAAAAGTCAAGGGCAGGCCTCAAAAAAAGGCTAAGTATAGAAATGCAAGGGGAGGCTGCTACGCATCAGCTTGGCGCATCCCAAAAGGTAAATCTAAAAAGTGGAGACTCAAATGAGTGCCAAATCGCCACGTTGTCCAAGGTCTGAAAGGGACAGATTAAGCATCGTTGAAAATTCTAAGAGTCTACGGAGGATTCCACGTGTTAACCCGACACTCCTTTAAGGGAAAATCTTGAGCAGGCTTTTAGTGAGCGTGGAGCCTCCATGCATTCTGTTTCAAAAGGGGATAGAGTCAGGTTGAATAGTCAATGTATGGTGGCAAGCTGACGAAGAGTACCATGTGTCCAAATGGCACTAACTCAAGGGTCAAATAAACAAATGGTTTTTCAGACAAGCGCCAGGCTACCGTATGTCCCTAGTCAAATATACGACCCCTCCGAGAAAAGGACTTAGGAAAAAAACATAAGGAAACCATGTGTCAGCTCCGTACCACTCCAAAAGTAAAATACAGAGGCTTCCCTCAGACATGCACCAACCCTCCACATGTCCCAGTCTTTAAAAGGGGACCCATTTTCCTGCCTTTTTGTATGGACCTGATGTAAATTTTAAAGGGGCATATCTTTCGACTCGACACTCGAAATCCAATAAATCTTACACCATTGGAAAGATCTCGGCCTCTTCTGTGCCATGAAGATCTGAAACTTTAAGTTTGGATAAGTTAGGCAGGGAGAAAATGGAGAAAACTCTTTGGTCATTTAATATAATATCTATCTTCCTCAACAACCATATCAGATTCAATCTAATCTGCCATTTCCTCCTTCAAGGCGCCAAATAAAAAATTGATGCAATTAAGAAAGATTTGGGGGAAGATTTTATAGGAGGCATTAATAGCAGTGGTTGAGCTTTGAATTATTTTTCCCACTTCTCTCTCTTTCTCCCTTATGTGTTGAATCTATAAAATTAGGGTCAAGACTCATTGTAAAGGGTTGGACATTCTTTTTTTTTAAGCTCCCCTTTTCATGTAGTTCAGACCTTCCATTTAAATTACAATACGTTTCCTACCTTTTGGTCATTTGTAATGCATCGTATCAATCTACATAGTAATAAAACATGTTTGTGATTGATTTTAGATCCTTTATTGTCTCCTTTTCTCTCATCTAGTATTTCATTATATATCTGGTTATCTGTGCTTGATTCTCATATGTATATTGTTAGTTTGTTTCTATCAGAAAAACTAATGTTCATCATTCCTTCGGTGCATCACCTTGTAGCTTAGTTTTGATTTCTTGTATTCCTTTTATCCCTGTCTCCTTGGTAAAACTTAGATTAGGTTTAGGAATATGTCCTCTGCAAGTTTCCCCACATGCACCTACACAAAGGAATAGGAACCATCCTTTAATCTGGAGAGTTTTTCCATTTTCAAATTCCCACACTTTGGAGAAAAATCAATGTTATGTGAATCACATCAAATGACTATGCCTTAGAAAAGCATATTTGACTACTCATTTGGGGGTGCTGTGATTTTGCACTAATAGTTTTGGAACGTTTGGTGGGAGCTGAGGTCTTCACTTTATTTCATCAAGTTGATGTGTTCTTGGTAGGATTCAGACTTTTGAGGCATATACAAGCACATCTGGTGACTCCATCTGGTCAAAATCCATTCTCTGAGTTACATACCTTTTCCATCCATTTCCACTCATTTTCATCCATTTTCTTCTTCCATCTCTTTTATTTTCTCCCATTCCATGAGGTTGTGCAATCATGACTTCATTCCCTTCATGGAACTCACACTTATAGAAATTCAGTCCACCTCTAATGCATTTCCAAAATCCTCCAAATCAGCATTATAATCAGATCCAGGACCATTACGCTTACCCATATGAGCAAGGTCAAAGTTAGTTTGGCCATGAACCTTATCAAGAACAAGGGGATGCATACAATGGTGAAAACTATGTGGAGAATGCTAGTTTATTGGAGAAAATTACAAAAATGGAGGCTGGAATGGTTTAGTCAAGGGGCATAGAAAAAATTAAGGCATTCAAGATTGGTTGTAAGGCACCTTGTCCATGGGAAGGCCCTTTTCCAAGACATTATAACCCTCAGGAGAATCTTGACTTCATGGTTGAAGTGCTGCCTCAACTTACACAATGGATTGAGGACATCGAGGCTTATTAGTTGGAGTCAAGAAAACCTCATCAATGGGTAAGTCCACCATCTCATAGATTTTCTTTTTATCTTTCTCAAGCAGCACCATCTCAACCTAAGCTCTAATTACCAGGCATCCCAGTTGTTTCCCCATGTGTTAGTTTCTCTTCTCCATCCCCTGATCTTCCACCTCATCTAAGTTATTCTACCCTTTTCCCTTCCAAATAGTTATCCCCTCTAAACAAATGAGAAGTTCCACCTCCCTCTCCACCACAAACAATTCTAAAGCTGGTTGACCCCCAACCTTCTACTCCTCTTACTTTCCCAAGTTCATGTTGGGAAGATGCTCAAGAATCCAGTCAAGGACAACAAGAAGAGGAGCCCAAAATAAAAGAAATAATAGACAAAATGATGAGTTGGGCTGCTAAATTTGGGTTTACAAAGATCCCCTTGATGGTGAAGAAAATAAAGGAGGTCAACGTTGAACAACTAGTAGTGGATGAGGTTGAATTTGCTGCAGAGGAGGAGAACCATATAGTTTTAGATGCCCAAGTGTGGAGCAGGCTACAGAAGAACCTTCATTTCTTCCTCCCACTTTATCCCCTTCGAGCTCTAATGTTGAAGAAGAGTATGATATTTCAAACTTCATGTTTGAGGAAGAGGGAAACCATGGTGAGAAATTTTCATCAGGAGGACACCATGGAGGAGGTTGAGCACATGCAACAAGACAACAATGAGGTAGATTATCTATCTGACTTGGAGGATTTCTTTGATGGAGTAAATCCCATGGAGATCACATCATTTTCTCTTCCATCATCCATCTTCCAAGCATATGAGCCTGTTTCCATGAAGGAGGGCATTCAAGAGCAGCAACCTATGTCTCACAATGTATCTTTGGAACCAAGGTTGGAAGATATGAGTCTTCCATGTTCTTACAAGAGAAGGAAGAAGAAAAGCCAGCTCCAAGCCCAATTAAAAAGGGGCATATGAGGATGAAAAAGACAAATTTAGAGGCACTGAATCATGAGCTAGTTGCATAAGAAAATACATCCCCCCCTCCCATTCAACCTCTCCAAAATTCTAATCTTTTGGAGGAGCTTGAACTCATTAGTTTCATGTTTTGAAGATGAAGCTTTATATGGTGAAGATAACTGAGATTTTAAGATCGCCATGCAAAAGGGAGAGACCTTGTTATAGTAGGACAAGTAAAGAGTGTGATTTCCTACTAGACTCAAAAGAATGTTTTGAGCAGAGGGAGCCAGTTAAAATTGTAATATTTTCTCCCTCATCATTCATTCTTCAATCACAAGATCCTATTGCCATGGAAGGGAGTGTGAAAACACAACCTGCATTTTGCAACATGCCTCCTGAATCGAAGTTGGAAGATTTTTATCTTCCAAAAGTCACACCTGCCACATAGGAAGAGAAAGAGTATGAGGCTATCATTCCTCTCTCACCATCCATCCAATAAGGTCCATGAAAAGAATCCATTTTTAGAGTTAGAGTTCAGAACCATGGGAAAATTCAAATGACCATACGTTTCGCAATCAGATATATGGCTTCATTAGAGCCAAGGGAGAAGCCAAAACCAATCATGCCTACTTCAGGGCATGAGGATGGGCATCAAAGTAATAAGGGTCATCATCAACATCTCTAGGAGTCCAATGCCAATCAGATTGAGGAGGTATTTTTGGTTAATGTAGATACCTTGATGATATGGGTGGAGGACATGCTTAAAGTCATTTTTTTGTTCATCCAGGCAGCCATATTTAGTGTGAAATCATTTGCATGGATTTCCCTTTTGAGAAAGGAAAGCTATTTCTCCCTACCTGTAACGGGCTTTGTTTAAGTTTTTTTTCTTTCTAGTTAGTATAGGAGTTGGAGTAGATTTTGTTTTCAGTAGAAGAAGTGCTTGTGCACACTCTACATGTCTCATTTGAGTCATGTATGATTTGATTCTTTGTACATAGCATTGTTGTTGTGTTTTGTTTCTCAATAATTACGTCATTACACATTACAATGTGCCTCTAAGCGGATGCGCTATCCCTTTCAGTATTCACAGTAGGGAAATTCATGGTTACCTGTAATTATTGCCATCTTCAAAAGAAACAAATGTAGAGTAACTAAAATTTGTCTTCAAAACAGTCCATTTAGAGATAGATAAAGCCTCGGGTCAAAGAAATTTTTTTCTCTTAGAAACCATCGTTTCGAGATTTCTTATGAAAATTGAGAGTGCAAATAGTCAGACTCACAAATCAAAGATAGGATTAGTATCAGAGCATTGTTCTCAACTCCATGCCCAATGGATATGACAAGGAAATTGGTATTTTCATCTAGCAGGAATATACCCCTGTGATTCACTAAATTGTTATCCATATTTTGCCCCCGGGAAAAGTATTGGATCATCCACAACCCCCCACAGAAATAACTAGAGAAAAACCCATTTAAATCTTGCAAACAGGTCACAGAAGGACTCAATAATGGAGTGACAGGGCCTACAAAATATCAAATGACCCTATGAAAGAAGAAAGAGAAGAAACGGCTTTGTCAAGTGAATCCATGCCTTAAATTCAACAAACAAATTACAAGTGGGATCAGAAATGGAATGGCAGGGTCAGGGAAGGAGGTCCAGTGGTGTCAAAGGAACCAGAGACTCAAAGGAAAAGAAACAACAAAGATTCAAAGTATTTGGGATCTGAAATAGTTCAGGAAGGACCCCAAAATAAACTAAGTATGGAGGATATAATGGAAAATTCTAAGTGTCCAAATGGTGCACCTCCAAAAGTTAAAACCAAAGGGGTAGGCTGAAACAAGCGTAAATCCTCCACATGTCCAGAGCTCCAAAAAGTTACACTAGCCGTTGAAAATTCTTCGACTCAATGGAAGGGGATAAGTGTCGGCTCAAAAAAATTCCAAAATGGGAGCCTAAGGTAGAGACTCAAACTTGCGCTAGCCCTCCACATAGCCAATGGTCAATAGAGTTCAAAAGGAGAACAGGCCCAAAACAGATAAATAATGAATGTAGGTGGAAGGCACCAGGTGTCCAAACAATGCACATTCAAAAGCGGGACCTTGAGCAAATTGTCAAATGAGTGTGGGCCTTACACGTGTCCTAGAGCCCAAAAAGGTGAGGGATACCATTAAAAAGTCCAAATTCTCACAGAGGTCTCCACGTGTCGTATCCATGTTACTCCAAAGGTAAAGTCTGGGGGCAGTTTCTAAACATGCGTAAAACCTCCACGTGTTTTGGGTTGGATACAGTGCCTCCACCCATGAAAAAGACTCAGGAAGAACACAAATTTAATAGGAAAACCTACTACTGTCCCCATGTGTAACATGCGTACTATTCCAAGAATGAAGGAAGGATTCAAATCTCAAACGAGTGTAGAACTACCACATGGACCCAGTATAGACAAACTCATTGAAATATTATGCACCCGCGACCCAAAAATTCAAATGACCATATATTTTGACTGTGAACTTAGATTTGGGTGGGAGAATATTTTTTGAAAATGTCTCGATGCCCTCTATGCCTTGGAAACATAAAATATCATTTTTTACAGGCGTTGGGGGGTGAAAAATGGGAAAACATCTTCTAGGCCATTAATATAGAGCTCGATTTCTCCAAATACCAGATCTGATTCGATTCGATCTGCCATTCTTCTTCAATATGTCAAATAGACAGAGGGAGATAGAACCAACAAATTTGGGGTGGATTTGAGAAAGGCATTGATTGATAGCAGTTGAGTCTTCGAGGAAGGATTCAATGCATATCCCATGGTAGTTGAAATAGGATTTTAATTTTCCCTCTTCTCTCTCTTATTCTTTCTATATATTGTAACACTTCTCATTTGAAAAGGAGAGATTATTTTGGGCGTAGGGAAACTCTATCAATTTTTTTTCCCGACTCCATTTTGAGTTCAAAACCTTCTCCTACACCTGGCAAGCATTTTTTTCCCTTTAAGAAGAAATGTAATGGTCAGTGCACCCATATAGAGCAATAAAATGTGTTTTTGTGGTGTTTCTTCAACCCTTTGCATTATTTTTTTGTCTCTCTATGCCTCTCCCTTTAAATTTTTTTTTTTGTGCATGTATTTCACATTTTTAGGTGCATGACATTGTGTTTCATGGAGTTTTGATCATGGATTAGGGTCTGGGTTTATGTCACTTCTATCTGACCTTCCCATCTTCCTTTCTCCCCTGTTCATCCTCCCTCAACAGAGCATCTCACCCCTTTCCTTCTCTAGTGTATCACCACTTTAGTTTAGGATTTTATTTCACCCTCTCTTTCTCTCTGGTTCCTTAGAATGGTTATATTAGGATAGTTTAGTTTTTTCCTGCATTAGAGTAGCTTGTGGCAGGTAGTTTAGGAACAAGAACCAGTTTTCTTTGTAGGATCATCTCAGGTTTACAAGTCCCACAACTTGAGATATGATCCAATTTTATGCAATCACAGTGTATTCCCCATGTTAACCACTTTACATCTTTGGCCATTCAGGGGTGCTGTGATTTTGCACTAACAATACCTTTTAGTGAGTTGCATTCTGAAGAAGAGTGTATCAGATGAGTGCTAAAAGTTCCATATATATAGAAATAGAAAAGTCAAATGGAAAATTTGAGAGAGGTTTTTGTTCACAGAAATGTATTTAACAAAAACCTCATTCATATTTGCAACAATTTTTACCAATGAAGATAAATCTAACTTTTAATGAATTTTAGTCCGAGGAAAAAGTGTATCAGACAAGCGTCAAAAGTTCCACAATAAAAAATAACAAAGTCAAATGGAAAATTCAGGAAAGGTATTTGGTAAAAATCATATTTTGAGGAAAAACCTCCTTCAAATAATGTAGGAGAATAAAATCATTATGATTCTTGTTACCGAAAAGTAAGGAGAAGATTTGCAAGAAAATCTTCCTAAAATAAGTGACATAAGACTTTGACTCCAATAATATATCTCTCCATATTTTGTGGAGATGGAGATCTTAGTTGTTAGGATTAGAATAAAGATAAGATAAAATTGTATCTCCCAAAATAAGGAGTTGGTTGGACGCATAAATTATAAATGCAACCTTCCACACTCAGATATGTAATGTTTTTACCACCAAGAAATGAATTTGTTCTTTTCTCTCTAATATTCTGTAGTTTTGAGTTAAGATCTTGAAGCATGGTTTAGATCCTCTTCCAAGGAATGATTTGGCCACTCATTCTAAGGAAGATGAATTTGTTAATTTGTTTTTTTTATTTTGTAATTATTTGTGTCTATTTATTTTTCTGTAAATATCATCTTGTTTTTTTGTTCTTCTCTTTGTATTATAACATTCAATTTGTTGTAAACCTGCAGGTGTTTCATTAAAATTTTCTTATTTCCAATTCAGCAATTTCAATTTATACAAGTGTGTTTTATTCCTGCAAGTGTGATTTCCTTTATGCAAGTGTGTTTACATTTCTACAAGTGTGCATTTAAATTTCCACATGTGTGCTTTCAATTTATGCAAGTTTGGATTGTGTTTAAGGGAGCTTCTTTCCAAGATCTTCTTCTCTTAATGCATACAACCTTCAGACACCAACCCGGATTGACATTATTAATGGTGAGGATTGATGACCCTCATCAAGTATTGCCAATTAGCTTATAATTTCCCTTTATGCTTTTATTTTATTTTGTTTCCCTTTCTTGTTGCTTGTTCCTCTCTTTTTATTTCATCTTGTGCCTTGTGCACCAGTAACCACTTTATTTTTCCAAAGTTATGTATGCATAGAGGACTGCACATATATTTTAGTGTGGGGTGGAGTAATGCAATAAAAAGTATAGCCCTATAATACAAGTTAAGTGGCCCACTAGAAGGAAACATGTAAGGTTGAGAAACCATGTGAGGAAATGGTGGACAATGAATTATGGTGTCAAGGAGGCTATAACAAAGACCACATACAAAGGATGAAGAGCACAAGAACAACATGAGGTAGGCAAGGGAAAAAATCAGGAAAAGGACATAAGAATTACCTTCAATGCTATAAATGCGTGCGTAAGAGTCTTTGTTTAGGGTGGATTTTTGTATGCCATAAGGTTGTAAAGGATTTTTCACGCAAGATTGGGCACATGGTAAGGACACTTAAAGTCAGTTCGGTGGAAAAAAGTTACATTTAATGTTAAAGTATATTGGTAGGGTGCATAGCATTTATTGTTGGAAGGAAGAAAAAACTATAAATGCAAGTTAGGAAAGGCATTATTTGATCTTACTATTATGAAGTTAAAGTGCTCTTGCAAACTAGGGCATCCAGAGATAAATTTGTGTGAAGGAAGAAGAATCCTAAGAATTTGAGTGTGTGACTAGAGTGGATTTGCAAACCAGAGGGAAAGAGTACATGGGTGTGAGGAAAGGTTATTTTTGGTGCGCCTTCTTGTGGAAGGTTTTCCTAGTTAGGGTTTGATAGCTAGGGCACAGAGATAGAAGGATTTATTCTGAGTTAAGATTTGGAGTTGATTTTGGAGTAAATCAAAGTAGCAGAGAAGAGTAAGGATTTTTTATTTTATCCCAACATAAAGCATGGCACCCAAAAAGGTAATTGTTTAATTGAAGAAACCAAAGGGTAATGGAAAAGGAAAGAAAATTGCTGTCATTGTGAGCTCCAAAGAAGAATGGTACGCAGAAATGCAATACCCAAGTGGAGTATTTCTAGGAAAGGAATGGGTGTCGCATATAAGGCAGATGACCTTGAGTGATTATAACCATCACACGAGCACAAATAAGAAGGAAATGGTGCTATAGTTGGTCCGCCCAGCTAATAAAAAGACACCAAATGGGATGCCTATATATAGTGATGAAGTGAAATTAAAATTGGAGAAGGTATGATTATTACAACTATATAATCTACCTTACTTTGGCAAGCCCAAATGCCTTTATCAATGGTTGATGTCACACGTGCATTAGGATCAATTTTATCTTGTAGGGTGCAAGATGCACATAACACCACAGCTGATATCTAAGTTCATAGGCCTTATTTGTGAAGGAGAAAGTATAGATGATGATTTGAGTGATAAGGAGGCTATCAAGGAGACTCTAGTAGTGTATGACTGCAAAAAGGTTCATGGTACTTTGACATCATAGAAATTCTAGACCCTGTTATGAGGATGGTCGCACATTTGGTGAGAAAGCTCAATGATCAGGAATGATGGACACAAGTGAACAAGGCATGGCTAAATGTATGCTAGAAGATATCAGAGGGAACCATCTATAACTTGTCTACTTTCATCATGGATGAGACCATAAGCAATGCTCAGGAGGGAGAAAAGATATTATTCAGTAATGTCCTCCTCACCATTTTATTTTCAGAAATTAAAGTGCCATATGGGACGAAAAAGTTTTTTTGGGAGTATCCAAAAGAGGATCCCTCTCCCACAAATAGGTTTGAAAAATACACTTCTGAAACTATGATGACCATTCACAAGGCACGCCTAGAGTAGTGGTATAAATGAATGCACGACGCATTCAGGATAGAGTGGAGGATCCTATAGAATTTACCCGTGCTTGTGGATGGAGAAGAAGAATTTTCAGTGTAACAACATTTCTGCAAAGGAATATTTACTTCAAAAAATGGGACTAAGCATCCATGGTGCAAGATGTCGTTCTCCTTCACCATGCAATACTTCTAGGTAGGGGTCAACAGGTTCAAAGAATCCAAAAGACTAAGGTTTGACCTTAGTGAGGTGGACCAGGACCACCGCGAGCTACGAAAAAATCTCGTGTACCCTAAAATTTGAGTGTACGTGGAGAAGTCTATCTCCCACGAGGTTCAAATGATGAAACTAATAACACTACCAATCGGTGAAAGGGATGTAGCAGGGATATACCTTCGCATAACACCAAAGTTTGAGAAAGGCACATATCTAGAGAATGATGTCTCCATTCTAGAATACCCCACGGGAAAAAACAAGGTTGTGCCGAAGAAGATAGAAAGAGAAGAGGGGCATGAGAAGAAAGAACCAAGTGTGCAGACTATATAATTGATGGGCACGCCTAAAGAAGTTGTGAAGCCTAGCACTTATGCGCAGAGAAAGAGTTCTCCGGTCAAGGCCAAAACCCCATAAGATGAGGCATCGGAGCATGAAAAGAAGCTCACCCATGAGGAATCACCAAGGAATACGTCACCTAGGGAAGAAAGAGAAAAATAAGAATCTCCTATACTAGAATCCATAGTAAGGAAGAAGCAGGTGACAAAAGAGGTAGACTCAAAAGAGATGAAGAGTCTAGATTCCTACATTAGTGACAAGGATTATGACGATCCTAAAGCAGGTGAAGACCATCCAGTATATGATGGGCATGATTCTAAGGAAGAAGGAGATGAAGAGGAGTATAACAAGGAAGATGAGGAGAATAATGACAAAGAAGAAGCTGAGGCTCAAGGCAAGGGGGTGAGTGAAGAAGTAAGCACCAAGAACCAAAGAACCCTAAGCCTCACCAAGGAGAAAGTAGAGGCACCCACAGAGATTAAATTGGATGGTATCATGAAGAAGTTGGTGTACCAGGATTTAGAAAGGAGCGCAGATGAGATTATAAGGGAAATAGAAGAAGAGAGTATTGGGAAAGATTATGGAAGCATGGGTGGAGATCCCAAATTGGTAATGAAATTCCCAAAAGTTGTGCAGACAAGTAGGAAAGGTGTAGCGGTGGCACAAGGCCAGGGAATGGGATACATTGATGATCCTAACAAGGTGTTATGTACACGCTTACAGATCACCATACCAATAGAGAAAATCCTAGCTATGTGATCATTTGATGAAGAAGGCGCGTACCCATGGATAAGAAAGATGATATCTTGGGAATTTGAGTCCCACGTGGATGAACCATAATTTGAGGTAAGTCAGAGAGTGCTAATGAAGTTTTCATAAGCTAAAGGAATAAATTTGTTGGTGAATGCTCAACAGCTATCAGATGAATAGGTTTATAACGTGCTTACCAAGGTTTCAGTCAAAATTTAGGCTAGACTGTTTGGGAGAAATGATAGAGTGAAATTTCTTGAGGAGGAATTGGAGAAGAAAAATAAGGAGATCATGGAGAAGAGAAAATACCTAAAGAAAGAGGATTTGATCAGCGCTCGGATGAGGCATGAAATGAAGGAAGAATAAGCTAAGGTACATGAGGTCTCCAAGAAGGTGGAGATGATTATAGATGTAATTTTCCTAAAGCACTCTGATTTAGTGTTGTCCGATCAGAAGTATGAATCAGCCTTGCAGTGTCTGGAGGATCTGAATCACATTCTCATGATGGAAAATTGATCACTCGATTTGGATTTTGTAGAAGAGGCACATGCACGCCAAGAAAAAGAGAACAAGATGAAGGTTTTCAAGATTTTTTTTTGATATATGAAGTTTCTTATAGAATTAAAGGTCATCATGCAAGTCACTGGAGCTTCCTATGATAACTACACAGATAGGGATAAAGTGGAAAGTATCTTGGTTGCCACCCATGAGACAGAACTCAAGGAGTTCCAAGAGAAAAATAAGGGGAATAGAGTAGAGAGAGATAAGATACTGGTCAAGGTGGAGAATAAATTAGAAGAAATCGAGACCCTGCGAGGCTCGATCAAAATCTAGTTGAAGTAACTCTACCCCCAAATCACTCGCAGGATGGATTCCCTTAAAGACTTGGGGAAGCAGTTGGAGAGTATAGTTGAGACCATGAGCATAAAGGAGAGGAGATGAGTTTTGAGGAAGTAAGTGCCCTGGTGGGTGATCTCTGTCAGTGAGCTCAGAATGAGGTCGATGCTTGGGAGAAGTTAGAGAAAGAATTAGGGAAGGATTTCCCTCTCCTCCTCCAACAATGAATAATTTCCTCATTCTTTCATTCTTTCTCCCAATTACTCATTCCCTTATTCTTTCTCTCCAACCATTGTAATAACCCACCATTCTTTATTTTTTGAAGAGTGTTTCCAAGGACAGAGAACATGTGTAGTTTGGGGTGATGTTGGGCCCCAGAATATTAGCTAAGGTACGTGGGACCCATTTGAAGAAGATAGCACAGGATTGAAGGCATGTAGGAAAAGGTTCTAGCAGGGTTTTATAGAACACATGACGTGTGCGCCAAGGCAAGACAAGTTTTGGACTTATCCATATTTGGTGTCCCAAGAAGCACATGAGAAAAGCGTGACCTTTTTAGCATGCAAATTGGATAAGGTGCCAACTTAGTGACTGAAGGATCAAAAAGGGAATATTCCATGCATGCGATGGAAGGTTACAGAAGAACATCATTACACAGAGTGAAGAGCTTAGATCAAAGGAGGCATGCTCCATTAGAGGACCACTTGGAAACTTGGAAGCTGATCTATCACCTCAGAAAGCATGGTAGTGAAGGAAGGAAATCTATATAATGAGGTGCATGAGTAGAAAAAAAAGAGACATGGAGTCATCCTGAGAGAGCGGAGGTTCTTGGAAGGGGGGAAATATCAGTAGATATATTATGGAGGATTCTATGTGTGGGAATAGGAAAATATAGGGGTGATGGAACACTTAGAGGGGTGGGTCTGCATTCATTTTTGTAATGTGATGAACATAGTGTAGTTCTGATGCATGACTTGGCTCTGCATTATTATGAGGGTTTGTTATGACCTCAAGGGATGTAATGTGGTTATTGAACATGTTAATATGAATGTAAGACTCTATTCTAAATCATATATCTGTTCATAAGTATAATCCTTGTGCATTTCCTTTATGTACGAACCATTTCCATATGATGTTCATTATTTTTCTTCTATTGATGTATTGATGTTATAACTCATCCTAGGTTCTCAGGAAGATGCATGGTTCTTTTTCATTCATTTGCACTTGATTATCTATCATAAAATGATGTATTCTCACAAAACTCATATAAAGGAGAGGCTTGGCGCCCACACATACCTTGGGTGAGCGCGCAATGCCCACTGGGTGATAGGCCGACACCCATGGGATTTTACTGTTAATCTAAGGGTTTAAAAATGACTACAGAGATAATATCTCCAAGGGATACGCAGAGTGATGGGATTTGAAATTCAAGGGGTAAGACCTCCTCGGATCCATAAACTAATGAAAAGTGTGTAGCTGTTGTAGGAGTATGGATGTTAGTTTGATAAGACCACAGAGAAAATGGAATTTGGAGATGCCAATTCCCTCCTACTTGATCAACAGTTTTCATAAGAATTTTTTTAAGTGTTTTTTTATAAGATTGGGCTTGTTCGTTTGCTTGTGAATAATAAGGTGATTTAAATATTATTTTATATTGAATGTGTCGCATAGTTTCTTAAATTCTTTATTCTTGAAATACTTTCTATTGTGAGTGATTAGCTTGTTAGGGATGTCGAAGTGACATATGATGTGTTGATAAATAAAATTGACAAATTTTTTTCTTAAGTAGAGACCATTAGAATAACATCTACCAATTTAGTGAAATACTCAGTAGTTGTGATGATAGAGTGATGTCATTGTGATGAATGGGGGTTAGTGAGACCTATGAGATCAATTCCCCATTGTGAAAAGGGCCATATATCTTGAGTGGGATATAGATCCTGACTGGCTATGTGAGTGATATTAAAATGTTGTTGACACTTACTGAATTTCTTAACATACAAAAAATAATCCTAATTAAGGGTAGGCCAATAATGGCCCATTCGTGGGACACGTTTAGCGATAACCATATCATTAGAAGGTACACAAAATATGTCCACGTATACTTATTAAATAGATTTAGTGGATTCATTGGATTTGAGACATCGTAATAAGAGGCTGTCAAATCCACATTTGTACAAAACACCACCTACAATGACATATCGGGTAGCGTATTGGAGAAAATATCGTTTAGAATTTTTGGATAAGTTAGAGGTAATTTTAGATTCTTAGAGTTAGTTAAATGTCTGATTGTATTAGAGGTTTGTTGGATTACCTTTGATGAGGATATTAGAAGGGAGTTCATTTTTGTGAGATGTTTGATCAAGTCTTTGAACAACAACAAACAATTTCAAATCACCAGTTGATAGGGGGATAAGTGATGTAAGAGAAGCCATGGTGTCTGGGAATTCATTAGAATAGAGTTGTTTGGATAATGTAATGATCAAAGGATTCTTCGAGGAATTCAACAATGGTTTTATATTTTTGTAGAATCTTGTTTTTACATTAATAAATTCCTTTGATTTGATTGATAACAAGTTGCAAGTCTCCGTACAAGTCCAATATTTGAACACTAAACATGATAGAGATTTGGAGGCTCATGATAAGAGCTTCATATTCTATCGTGTTATTAGTACATTCAAAAATTAATTTTAAATATAAGCGGATAGGAATCCCCAAGGGAGGTATGATAATGATACCGACACTTCCCCCTTATTGACACTTAGATATGTTAAAGAAAAGTGTCATTTTTATGGGAGTATATTTGTGATCGATGGTGTTAATAGATTTGTCACAAAATTGTTCTTGAGGTGATTTATTGTCAAGAAGAGGATATTCAAGGAGCTGATCGGTGATGAATTTCCCCTTAATAGATTTTTGTGAGATGAATTCAAGGTCAAAATCGGTCATGAGCATAAGCCACCAAGTAATACAGTCACTATGATATGGTTTGGAATGCATTGTTTTGAGAGGATTGAAGCAGGTGATAATGTAATTTTTGTGGTTAAGTAGATAATGACAGAGTTTAGACGTTACGAAATATAAGGCAAAAAAAAAATATATTCTTTGGTATAACGGGTATCGTAGTCATGGTGAGTGTGGATTATAATATAAAAATCATGTTCATGACCTTTATCATCTTGATGAGTAAGCATGACACCCAAGACATGATCAATAATGGATATGTAGATATAGAATGGATCCCCTCACATGGAGGCATAAGAACAGATGGTGATAGAAGGTCTTGTTTGATCTCATCAAATACCTTTTGACAATTGTGATTCCATTTAGAATGAATATCCTTTTAGAGGAGATGATGGAAAGGTTAATAGGTCTAAAAGATGTGAGATGAAACAACAAATTGATTGAAGTCTACCTTGAAGGATACAAATTTGTTTGAGCTTTGATGGAGGAGAAATTTTCATGATGGCTTTGATTTTAGTGGGCTCTACTTCAATATCCTGAATAGAAATGATGAAGCCTAATAGTTGGCCAATGAGGACACTGAATACACAATTAATAGGGTTTAGATGATTGAAATATTAGATAAGATGAGTGAATATTGTGTTAAGGAAAAGGATATGGTCCCTTCATTGATTAGATTTTTCTAAGAGGTCATCAACATAGTATTCTATGGTTTTGTGAATAAGATCTTTCAAATTTATGTCATTGTGTGTTGATAAGTAGCCCCCCATTTTTAAGTCTGAAGGGCATGACATGATAATATAAAGTCTCCCAGGGAGTAATGAAGGATGATTTTTGTTGGCCATCTATGGCGATGAGGATTTTATTATATATAGAGAAACTATCCATAAGGGAAAGCATTTCATGGCCGATGGTGAGATCGATGAGTTGATTGATGTTTGGAAGGGGAAATCCATCTTTAGGGAAAGTGAGGTTGAGATCTTAGAATTCCATAAAAATACATAAATTTCTGGAGGCTTTGGTTACAAGTACGATGTTAGAGACCCATTTTGGATATTCAATAGGTAAGATGAAATTAATAGAAAGGAGACATTATAAATCTTCTTTGATGAGAAGGGATATATGGGGATGCATCCTACCTAGATTTTGTTTGATAGAATTAGCATTAGGATAGGTGATGATGTTGTGAATGAAAATATTAGGGTCAATAATTGACATGTCACTATATGACCATGAAAAGGATTGACTATGTTTATAGAGGAAGGTAGTGACATTCTTTAATTCTTCCGAATATAAGGAATGACCAATTTTGGCCATGTGAGAATTTTTTGGAGTCCCAATGTCAACTTTGATTGTGGATTCATTAAGGAGTGTGGATGTGTCAGGTGGCAGATCCTTCTAAAGGTAATGGTCCTTTTCCCCCATATAGGAAAGGATGGACTGATCATCATGACTTTGAATGATGTCAATAGTATGGGAATATTCCTCTATCAATTCAGGTAGAATGAGTGGAAGGTTTTTAATACCACTGTTAGTTTGATATGTAAGTGGTATTAAGGTAATAGTATTTACTAAAAGAAGTTAAAGGGGATGGAAACAGTGTCATATGTTTCCATAGGGTCATCATGTGTAGATGGGGTAGATGGTTCCAGTTCTATTTCTAGATATGGTGCTTGTGGAGGTTTATGAGGCCTTTTTTTCAAAACCTAACCCGTAATTTTCATGAGGATTGTGGGAACACTCGATGATCAAATCATGAATGCCCTGTTCATAACATGTAAGTCTAAATCCCTTCTAGGAACAATGATGGAAATACATCTGTGTAATGGATTCGATATACAAAAATGTGAAGTCTAATATGAATGGTTTAACTTGATGTTTATTAGTAAGATGCGGAGAAGGGTGGTCGATCCCTCCATAGACGATATTGTTTTCAATATTTTATGCACCAAAGGAGATAAAATATCCTACATTAGGTTCATACATGGGTTATTTTTTGGGTATTCCATACATCTTAAGTGTAGGAAGGGATCTAAGTGTGATGAGGAGATACTCCCCCATTGAAATGCATTGCATGATATTGTCGAAGGAAGTGTCATGAGGTAACTGTGATGAGGAAATGAATGTAGTGGTAGAGGATTCATTACAGGAACCTGAGTTCATTTTGGGGACATGCACGTTGTTGGGTTGATACATCATGTGGCATGCTTTGAAAGGATTTAGATATGTGGGAACAATGAATTTTTTACCATCATGTTCATATTTGAGACAACAATGGAGAGTGGATGGGATATAATGTATAACACATATCCAAGGTTGTTCTAATATCAGGTTATACTAAAATTATCCTTCTATAAAATAGAAGAGTTTGTGTTGTGGATGGTTTTGACACTGAATTTTATTGGTAAGATAAATGTGCCCAATGTGGGAGTGACGATGTCATTGAAATCTTATAGTACCGCACGTGATTAGGTGATAATGGTGTCATGTAATTAATTTGATCAAAGGAATGTGATGATATAATGTTGTTTTTGGTGCAATTTTTGATCATGAATATCTTAACGCAAGTATCATAGATTTGGTAAGTGATGAATAATGGATGATTCTAGTCTTCAATTTGTAAGGATTTTCTTTTTGTATTATCAAAAGAGATGACATCTAAAATTTTGAGTTTACCAACTCAGTTAAAAAATGATTGTGGATCGTTTGAGGGTACTGATATAGACTGGAGTGCTTCAATTATGGCCTCTCTATGTTATGGTGAATTTTTTACAAGCTTGTAAAGGGACATCTTTACTAGAGTTTGATGATGGTATTTTATATAGAAGTGGTAGATTGAGTATGTGGAGAGGAAAAGATGGATACTTTAGTTTTGGTAGTAGGTGTTGGATTAGATGACTCATGAGAGAGTGGGGTAGATTCCTTATATTTTATTTGGTTTGAAGTCTTAGGGTCATGTGTACAAGATCTAGTAGTGATACATACTATGTCAATTTGATGAAGTGGGGATTTCTTGGAAGAGGCATTTCCTTTGGTAGATGTAGATGTAGTAGCAGGTGATGACTTGGATGTAGTGGTCTTAGATGTTTTATGGGTTGTGTTGACAATATTAGATGATTTTGGGTCTATAGGGAGAATAATTTTATTCATAAGGCTTCAAATGGTTATGTGAAGGGATTTTTTGTCCTTCGTAGAATGTCCTAGTGTTCGATGATAATCACAAGATGCTTTAAAATTATACCAAGAGAGCTTCCAGCCTCGCGAGCTAGATGGATTAAGAGGAGGTAATGTTATCATGGACTGTTGAATGATCCTTTTAAGGATTATTTCATAATTGCATTTCAAAGTTTAGGTTGAGGTAACTATTATTTATTTTGATGATATGGATTTTGAAGGGATCACTCTTACTGTGACACTTTTAGGTGCTTTCTAAGGAATGATCTTAGACTTTGTAATATTGACTGAAAATTTTGACAATGGATGCGGCCCCACGATGGAGGGCATGAATTTTGGATTCTTTGTTGTTTGATTGGAATGTGACATGTTTTTTACCTTCTTAAATGAAGGGATGGGTGGTGGTGTGATGGGATTTTTAAGATTATGAACATAATGTTGGGTGACATGGTCATTGTAAGATATTTTCACATTTTTTAAGATAGGTTTCTTTTCCAAGACTTGTGAAGAGATTACAAATGATTTTCAACTAGATGGAATGGATGTGGATAGATTTGTAGTTTTTCTTTAGGTGATACTAGGAGAAATATGTGGTTTGATAGGTGCTTCTAAGGAATAGACACTAAGCATAGTTTATGTGGTGGATTCATTTGCTATTTCTGTGATGGAATCATTTATCAATGTGGATAGTTCAAATGGTGCTTTTGTGATAGAAGCACTAAAAATTGAAGATGTAGATGACTGATATTTAATTGTGTTAATGGTGTGATAAGAGTGAATGATGTTAGAATGTAGTTTAATAGTGGATGGAGAATGGTTTGGAAAGGGTTGTTTAAAAAATTCTAGGTTCTAATTTAGAGGTGCCTTTGGGTTGTCTAGTTGCAACTCACATGTTTCGATAAGGTATTGACGGGTGTTCCTAAATGAATGAAACCTTTCTATTTCCTGGCCCTTGACCCTATGGTATTTATAGTAATTTTTTCCTCAATAGCAAGAGGGTTTTGAGACTAAAGTATCGATGGGATAGATGGGAGGAAGGTTATCATAGATGTTAAGAGTTTTTCAAAAACTGCATTGTAAGATTCACCAATGGGTGTATGATTGTGTTCAGGGTATGTGCATTTGGAAGTAAAACATTCCTTAGAATAAGTATTTACAATGACCTCATTTTTTTATTTTTTAGATTTGTCGTGACTGGAGGATGATTGGAATGTGTACTTAGGTTTAAGATTCTTTGATCCAAGTTTGACCCTACCATCCTCGGGGGCATGAAGTTTGAGTTTGTGAGCCATAGTGAATGCTTCACCAAATGTTTGAAAGGGCTATATTTTTAATGTGGATGATATGTGTTTGGCATAAGAACATGAAAATAACTCGATTAACTCTATATTTAGGAGGGAAAATTATAATTGGTCAATGATTTCCCTCCAGTGGGTGATGAAATCTGCAATAGATTGATCTTGGATTTTTTTGATGGTGTATAAGTATGTTAAGGTAATTTTATGGGTGATGTTGATTGAAAAGTGTTCCAAGAAGAGTTACGTGAGATGTGTGAATGAGAAGAGTGATTATTAGTGGATACTATTGTACCAGTCAAATGTAAGCTTGGCCAAGGACATGGGGAATTCTCTCAGCATGAGGTCACAGTCATGTGTAATGAGGTAACACGTGTTGGAAGGCCCAAATGTGTTGTTGAGGGTTTTATTTGCTTTATAATTTGAGGAACTTAGGAAGTTCCGAATGTGGATGATATGGTTTTTATGGTACTGAGAGATGGATGGGTTCATTGAAAATCTATTTGTAAGATAGAATTTCTTGGGACCCATAAAGGAAACTTCAATACTAGATATTTTGTTCATTAATGCTTGCAAGGGGTCATTTTGTGATGGTTTTTTTATAGGATTGAATTATGAAGGGCCTGGTTGATTTTATTTTAGTGGGTTTGGTTGTTGATATTATTGATATGGTAGAGGAATGTTATGCTAGAGGGGAGTAATTAGGGGAATGTTTTATGTTAGCTGTGAAACTAAGGGTTGTGAGGGTTGGATGTACTAATATTCGATAAGCATGGATGTGTTCAAAAGACGTTGTGATGGTCGAGGTATATGTTGAAAATGGACATACATATGGATGAGGGGTTGAGACTATTAAGGTACATATTGGAAGGGAGTGGAAGTTTTAATAAATGGTTAAGATGGTTGAAGTGTGTATTGATAAGGGATAAGTGGTTGGGATTGTCAATGTGTGTATTGAGAAGGGATAAATGGCTAGTATCGTGGGTGATTTACCATAATTTAATTTTAATGGAAAGAAAGGAACATGGTCCCACTGGGTGTGTTAGGAATGTATTAGGTATTTTTCAATAGATGCCATTAAGGGTAGAAAATACCTAAAAATCAAAATATGACAGGGTTTAATGATACCTACACTGACACTCATAATGTCATGATGATAGGGAGTGAACAATGAACAAGCACTCCTTCTATTTCTAAATGAAGAGAACTATAAAGAAAAACATCTAGATAAGAGATATTAGACAAATAGGATGATGAGCTACTCGAAAAAGGATAATTCTAGGAATCCAAAGGGGTTTCCTTAAATTATGTTAACTTGTTTTGATATAATTAAGTGAGTTGATAAAGATAATAAGATAAATAATGACAATTATAAGGAAGATACAACTCGAGGTGAAAAGGAAGATCATGTTCTATTTCATAGGTGGCTCAAGCTAGAGTGGTGGTGATCTAAAGATCCTCAAAGTAGTTTTAGCAATAATCTTCTGTTGTTTTTCGAATCTCATGGAGGAGTTCAAACCGTTGCTCAATGTCTTCCTAGTTTGGTGTAAGGGTAATGAAGCACAAACTAAGCTTGTGAAGGATGTAAAATTATTCCCACATAAATGGTTGTTGAATGATTGGGATATTGTATATGCTTATAATTAAATGGGATTATTCTGGAATAGTCATCTACAACAAATACATACTTGCAAGAAAATAGATTAAGTCCAAATATAAATATGATACACGATAAAATACAATGAATTATCAAGGAAACTATTTTTAATAGAAATCACAGGAGATTAGGGAAAATTGTTGGTGATTAGAGTAATCATCCGTGATTCTTGTATAAAAACTTTATTTTCTAGAAAATATGACGGATTGATTAAAAATAGATCGGTAACTGATTGTCTTATCCTTGTTTTTAAGTAAAAACAGAATGGAAATAAGATGGGACAAATATTGGGTTACCATTGGTGTGAAACCGGATACAAAGGTTCTGACAAGGGTTGATTGAGTTGGGGGTGATAATCTATTGATATTTTGATGATATATATATATGCTTTGAATTTTTAAACTGATGTTTTCTAGCTCCTTAGATTGGAAGAGTTTTGTTACAAGTATTGGAAATTGCTAGAGTGATAGAACTTCATTTGCAGGTTCAAAAAATTGAGAGTGAAGATGCAAAAAGTACAAAGTACTGGAAACAAGAGTTTGAGCTCCTATATATAATCGCAGATGATTTGTTGGAATCGCTGGAAATTTAGGAAATTCAAAGAAACCTATTTAGAAGTGGTTTCGACCACTTTTAAATTGTTGATATTGGGTATGGGGATAGGGGTAAGTGGTTAGAGGAGAGGTAAGGCATTATTGGAAGGTTAGGATGTTAGGGTAAATAGGGCTAGGATAGGTTAAAGATGGTTCAGAGGTTCTAAAGAGATTAAGGTAAGTTTTGATGGGTAAATACAATTTACAGTGGGTAAAAATGATTTTACATGGTGATCGAGGTGACTTAGATAATGTTAAAAGTGATAGGTTTAAATAAAATAATGTGTGTATATGGGGTGTAGGTGGGTTATGAAAACCCGATGCCTACAATGAATCTAAAATACAATCTAATACTAATCAATAAAATGATAAAAATAATTTTTAATCCCTAAAAAAGTCATAATTCTAACTAAATAAAATCAAAGAAATAGAATGTGTTGTATCAGTGTGGAAGAAACCACCTAGTCCCCAATATGTATCTGAAATAATAAAAACATGAACACAAGATGTGGAAAATCATAATAAACAGTTCAGTGGTATGTTAGCACACCTAAATGCCAAATAAAGACAACTTGAGAATAATGGTTGGCATTGATTAAGAAAAAAAAGAACCTAAAGGGGGGATTTAGGGTTCTATTGTTAATCTATATAGGAGAACTAAAATGCTATAAATTAACTAAAGAAGTATTGAAATAAATGTAAATAAACTATTCTAAGTGAAATAAAAACCCTAATATGTAAGAGGGAAAAGGGAAATGAATTATCTGATTGTTGGTGACTGTCGCGGGTTGTCGCAGATTTGGAACTGGAACTTGAGAGTGGGGATGAATACTCAAGGGCCCTATAGAGAGTAGATATGGGTATTTGAGATGACACATGCACTTGGGAATGTATTGGGATGCCCCAGGGTGACCTAGTTTGCAGTCTGAGTGCTCATAATAATATAGATGCTCAAAACACTAAATCGGCATGCTTGCTAAGTATATGTGAATACTATTTGTCTATTGTACTAGATTCACTAGATGAATTGGATGAATCCCTACACAATAATAAGAATAAGGGGTCAAAATGTCCTCATCCACCAAACAAGTGGAATTATCATTGAGCATTGCATTACATTATAGACCCTAATGTAGTTTTGGGTAGTGTGTGTTTGTCATGCCCTAGGTGCTCTTGTGTGAGTTTCACTTTGTGAAATAGTGAGCTATGGTAGCTATAGAAGATGTAGATAGTAGAATATAATGAATAGAATCCCTCCTCCTCTAAGAATGTGTGTAATGCAAGCTTTCCTAGCTTGAATGTATGGTGTTATGTAGATGTAAGTGGTGCAATGGATGCAGCCCTAGATGGAGTGATATTAGTGATAGGATGCAGTGACCTAAGACCCTCATTATGGTCTTATACGCTTTATATTTATAGGGCTCTCAAGTTTAATTTCATAATTAATCCCGAGAAGTTTGAATGAGAAGAAGATAAGGATGACCAAAGGCTAGAAGTGACCCAAAAAGGAGTGAAAGAGGTCGTGTACAAATCGAGGAACCCTGGGTGGGAGTAGGGCACCTCGGGGTACCATAGTACTACCTAGGGCACCCTTATTTAGGGATAAAAAACTTGAGGAAGTTATAAAATGGGGTGATAAGTATCAGGAAATATACGGGAAAGATGAAATAAGAGATAAGAAAAAAGGTGGCCAAAATGTGGGATTAATTAATACTTTGTACACTTGAGAACCTTCTAAATAGTATTATAAGACTAGGTTAAATGTTTTCTAATGTGCAATATTTGTGTCTACATTTTCCCCCACTTTATGTTGATGAGAAAACATCTTGGTAACATAAATTAGATAGAAAATCATACCTGATTTCCATGCAGAATGTAGAAGAAAACATGTTGAGGGAATAGAAGCATGGAATGACAAAAAGAAAAATGTGGAGGAGTGTGGATTCTAAAGATGCAAAATGTAAATAAAAGTGATGAGAGTGGATCTATGGCGGAACACGTGTGTAGTTGTTCCATGTGTGTGGTATACTTGCATGGTTAGTATGGAAATTATTGTTGCGATGTGTTGTCACTTTTGTTATTATTGCCCCTAATTTGACTATCTATTTCTCATATGGTGGACCTGTAAGGAGAAAATGATCAAGTAGTCAAATATGAATGTATGTAAAAAAATTGTGTAAACTACGTAATTTTAAAGTACGCTAGAATAGAAAGTGTAAATGGAAAAATGGAACATGTACACCTAATCCATTTCAAGAAAAAGGGTGTAGAAGGATATCCTATAATGTCACGAGCTTTTTGGGTGATCTCACACCACCTTGGCTCAAGAAGTGTAGGGAGTAAATGCTTGATTTCCTCCAACTCTAACCACTTCTACTGAATTTTTTTTAAGAGATCTTTGTGCTGTACTAGTTTTTTTGGTGATCCCACACCACTAGATGGAGAAGTGTATAAATTCCACCCATTGTAACCCCTGATCCTGTGCTTGCTCCATAGAATTACCGAAGGACACAATGTCCTGTTAAGGCCATTATGTATGGATTTTGTAGACTAGTCTAAACTCAATCACTATGTGTGAATCAGTGTAGATACGTTGTGTTAGTAGAAACCTTCAATGATACCCCCCTCTTTGAGGGCATATGTGATGACCATGGAAGGAGAATACGGCCCCAAAAGAGGACAAACCACATTCTGACCTGTAGAAATTATGCTCTATAAGGGGAAAAGGAAATTTCTTGGTAGATACTAAGGAACGCACAAAAGGGTATGGCTAGCCAATATAAGTGTTAGTCCGAACACATGCATGCAAATAAGTGTAAAAGACATAGAAAATGTAGAAAAACTACCAATTATAGTAGTATAAACATGTAAGAAAACAAGAAGACCACACAAAGTGGGTTTCAAACATGGGACATCACTCACGATATTGTAAAACATGACAGGCCATCATGACCGTAAGCAATAGTCAAGTGTGCGCACAAGAAAAGGGTAAATCCTGCAAACAATGGCAAACAACGTAGACAAGTAAAAGTAAATATGTATTCAAGGAAGCATGTAGTCCTATAAAATAAGTGTTGCACATAGAACACTCATTACCATGTTAGAGTGAAAATTGATATGTCAAAACACGTATGAACCAATTGTATAAGATGTTAAGTACAAAATAAAATAATAACACCTGTATGAGATGAATTTGGATGCCCCCAGCAACCAGTATAATAAGGGTAGAAGGTGAGCATCCATGTTGCGTGTAAATGTCTGGTATACATGATCACACTAGAAAAGGTGTGAACATGCATATGTGTATGATAATGACATATAGGAAAGAAAGCTAACATGTGTAATAGAATGAGCATGTAAAACACTAGTAAGTAAAATTAAATGCTACAAAGACAATGCAGTATGTTATGGATGGATGGAATGGAATGTAAGATGTAATGATAGGAGTAATGTGCCCCCTGATTTTATAGAAGTGTATGCAGCGAGGTTCATTTTTTCCCCCTCAACAGTCAGGAATGATCCATAAATGAGAGTGCGCATTGGGAAACAATCGAGTAATGTTGGTTGTGTCTAGTACTCTACGATGAGTGTGTATGTGTAGTGTTGATGAAATTCAATAGGGGGAGAAGATGTGTGTGAACCATATAGAAGAAGCATATATCACAAATTTTTTTATCAGAAGAGTGGTTATTTATCCCTAAGCGTATATTTTATAAGATGAATGGATGAAGATGGGAGGTATGGAAAATTGTGCATAGACCCTATAGCCTAAGAGTATACCATGAATTGGTTGAATAGAGGAGTGATAATTTATCCCTAAGTGTATATCACTATGAGATAAATGGATGGCAATGCATCATATAGAAAGGGGTGTGTGGACCCTACAGCCTAAGTGTATACCACAACATGCGGGAGGTGTGAGTGATGGTTTATCCCTAAGCGTATATCACTACATGGTGGAAGAAGAGGGTGATAATTTAGCCTATAGCATATGTCACTATGAGAGATGTGTGATGAGGGTGTATGTTGTGTATATGAGCATACGGTGGATAGCAGAATGTTGTGATTTAGCATGAAGCATAGACCACTATGTGATGAATAAGGCGAGGGTTGTGATTTATCCTAAAGCGTATACCACTAAGTGATGAGATGATGATGAGTATGGGTGATGACATATCCTAGAGTGATGGTCACCGGTTTGATTAATTTGGTATGATGACATGTCACATGTAGGTAAGGTCCATTTGATTGGTAAAACCTTGGAAGTCTTGTATGGATCAAGGAATTAGAGTGCGTCATAGTGTGGTGGGTGTAACACATAGAATAATGTAGTGTAGATGACCAATGTATGTGAATGTGTGGTGTAGGTAATGTAATAAATGCATAGGTAGAAGTAGAATGTCTAAAGGATGACAGGTAGAACTAGACCCAAGTATAAGGAAATCTATTATAGGATGTAAAATAGGTAGGATGTATGAAGGAAATGTGGGTATGGAAGGTATAATGCAATAAGTTTGTAGATATGAATAGAATGCGTAATGATACTAGATAAAACTAGAACTAAGTATAATTAAATCTAGTGTAGCATGTAGATTTTATAGGATGTATGCATGACATAGAGAACTAGACTCATATAGGATGATGACTGGTGTAGCGTGTATGAGATAAATGAGGTAGAAATTACTAGTAGATGAGGTATGAATAGGCTAATGTAGGATGGATATGTATAGGCCTGGTAGTGTAGTGTGTGGTGTTCAGTGTAATAGTAATCCCTCAATAGTCTAGTGTGAACCAAAGCACTAGGGTGCATCATTGGGTAATGAGGGTGTGATAATAGATGATTGAAATGTTGGTATGAGAGGAAATGAAACATTTATGGGTGTGGGATGTATCAATGCAAAAGTGCATGATGAGGGGGGGAGTATGTCAGGTGATATGCCCCTTTAGCCGGGTAGGAAAGAGGAATCAACCAATAAGGTCGAGGGATGGATGTCCATTGACCCGTACATGAGAGGAGGATGATGGAGAAGGATGCTCTAATAATGGCGGTATATGAGATAAGTGTTGTGTAGGGGAATGAAGTTGATATGCATGTAAAGGGTATATATAAGATGAACGGCGGGGCGTAGTAAAATGTGTAGGTGAGGGAGATCGAGGAGATGTCATGCGTAAAGAATAAGATGATCATCATGGGATAAAATGGGGGGGTGGTAGGTGGTGAGGTGTTGTAGTGGCCCAAGAAAGAGGCCTATGTCGATGTGTAGGACTAACAGGATAGAGTAGGGGGAAAGAAGGTAGAAGAAGTGTAGGAGGTAATGGAGATAACCATGTAGTAGTTGTGTTTGGAAGAGTAGAGGATGTAGAAGTAGTTGGATTGGAAATTGAGGATGAAGAGTGTAGGAAAGGTTGTGGCTGAGGTGAGATGTGGGTAGTGCGAGTTTTCCCCGTATGATGTGGGAAAGCCGGGTAAACGGAGCGTACCGTATAAGAAGGGTGTGTGTCAAACAAAAGGATACCAAATTGTTATATTTCTCTAATAATATGGCTCAATGCATGGTAAGATTCCATATGATGCCCTTGAATGCGGTGGTATTGATAGAATGATGGGTCATGATGGTGGATTGGGCTAGGGGGCAGAGAGTGATGACTAGATGGTAGATCAATGAGTTTATGATGAAGCAAGTGGCCAAGAATGCCCTGTGGTGTAGCACTGGAAGGAAGAATAAAGGGTGAAGGTAATGGTACAATGGTCAAGGTAGTAGGGGAGGAGGTAAGGGAAAAATATCATGCAGAGTCTTTATTATTAGTGGAAGTGTGTAGATTAGTGAAATATTTAAGCTAGGTGATCTCAACGCAGAGAGATGAAATTGTTTCCTCCATGGACTAACATTGTGTTTTAAGTAGTTGTATAATGTTTAAGGGATGGGTTGGATATGGATAATGATTAGGGTTAGATTCATCAATGGTGGTACTAGAGATAGAAGAGGGTGTAGATAGAATTGGATCACTTGAAAGTAATGGCGGGGTAAGAGTATCAGAGGGATCATCAGTAAGAGTGTCAAAGTCATACTGGACTACTTGAGATACTTTATAGGAAATTATATGTGGGAGGTCAATTTAGATAACCATGAATGTGCAAAATTTACGTGACCATGGCGTATTTTTCATCCATAAAGGTGGGTAATGGGCATCCCTGAGCGTACCAAGTAGTAAGGTTTGGTGTGTAACAATTAAACCAACTATTACAAATGTGAGAAGTTCCAAATGGCATGGGGAAGGTGATATCAATATTATCAGAATCAAGGGTGCCCCAATATAATCTAGCCAAGAATGGTCTAGTGTGAGTGGATAGGCAGTAGGATAGAGTGCGAGATGAACCGCAAGCTGAAAAACATGCAATCCATAAGTGGTAGTGAGAATAGCATAACCATGATACAGATATGGATCACACAAAGGGGGATGAAGGCCATCAAGGTGGAATAAAAGGTGATGGATATCTTCATATGAACAAATGGTGGGAGGACCAGAGGTTTCAAGTGGTATGTGCTCCCAATAGGAATTTTTGATGAAGAGAGTGCAAGTGAATGACATACATATTGAGGAGGTGGGGGATGGTGGCGAGAATGGAATGATATTGACAGGTGGTGAGAAATCTCAATAAGGAACACTAGAATTAGTAGTGACAGGTGGTGGGGAAGAAATAATATTGAGCATGCAAAGATTTGTTGTGAAAGGTATGTCATATATAAAAGGGGACATAGGAGGAATAGGAAAAGAAACTGAGTAGTGTGGGGTAGGTTTAGTGGATGGTATCGAAGAAATAATAAAAGTGGAAGGGACTAGCTCAATCAGGAAAACATGAGGGAATAAGGTAGGTTTATTTGGTAAGGGTAGAGACTCTACAGTGGGAAGAGAAGAAGGAGGTGTATGGTTAGAATCAGTTATGCCCAAGGCAGGGGAGAGAGTGATAGGATAAGGAGGAAGATCTTGAACTTTGGAAACTAGTTGGGCTAAGGTTTCAGGATTAATAGTACATAAGTAAGAGGTAACAATATCTGTAATAGCTCGAGGATCCATCCCAGAAGATGGAAGGTCAATAAATAAAGGACAAGGGTTAAAAATAGAAGAAGTGGGGGTATTGGTGAAAGTGCAGCCACAACTATTAAATTGCAAAGTAATTGAAGACTTAGGAGAAGAGGAATTTCTATGAAAATTACCCATGGTTTAAAGTGTGGATTCGAAACCCTAAAAGGGGCAAGAAGAGAGATACGTTGGGTTCACAAAAATTATTAACAAAAATAAGAACCTAAAGGGGGGATTTAGAGTTCTAGTGTTAATCTAAATAGGAGGACTAAAAAGTTGTAAATGAACTAATCAATATTAAAATAAATTTAAATCAACTATTCTAAGTGAAATAAAAACCTTAATATACAATAGGGAAAAGTTAAATGACTTTGTTGATTGATGGTGACTATCGTAGGTTGTTGTAGATCTGAAAATGGAACTTGATAGTGCAGACGAACACTCAAGGGCCTTGCAGATGGAAAATTTGGGTTCTTTGAGTTCACACAAGCTCCTGAGAGTGTACTGGGGCACCCCTAGGCACCCTGGTCTATAGTTTGGGTGCTTAAAATAGTATAAATTCTTAAAAACCCAATTTGACATAGTCACTAAGCATCTTTGAATACTCTCTGTCTATTGCACTGGATTCACTGGATGAAGTGGATGAAGCCTTGCACGAGAAGAAGAAGAGGGGGTTGGATTGACCTCAGCCACCAAATCAGTGGAATTATCACTGACTGTTGCACTACATTACAGACACTGATGTAGTTCTAGTGAGTGTGTGTATGGCATGCCCTAGGTGCTCTCATGTCAGTTGCATTTTGTGAAATAACAAGCTATGGTATTTATAGAAGATGTAGATGGTAGAATAGAATGAATAGAGTCCCTTCTCCTCTAGGAATTTGTGTGATGCAGAATTTCCAAGCTTGAATGTATGGTGCTATGTGGATGTAGGTGGTGAAATGTATGCAGCCCTAGATGGAGTGATAGTAGTGATAGGATGCAGTGACATAAGACCCTCATTATGGTCTTATCAGGTTTATATTTATAGGGCTCTAAAGTTTAATTTCTTAATTAATCCTGACAAGGCTGACTAAGAAGAAGATAAGGATGACCAATGGCTAGAAGTGACCCCAAAAAGGATTGAAATAGGTTGTGCACAGATTGAGGTGCCCTGGTTGGGACTAAGACACCTCGAGGTGGCCTAGTACATCCTAGGGCACCCTGATTTAGGGATAAAAACTTGAGGAAGTTATAAAATGGGGTGATAAGTATCAGGAAATACGCGGGAAAGATCTAATAAGAGATAAGAAAAAGGTGGCCAAAAGGTGGGATTAATTATTACTTTGTACACTTGATAACCTTCTAAATAGTAGTATACAACTGGGCTAAATATTGTCTAATGTGCAATATTTGTCTCTACAGGCATGTGGGCCAGACTATTAATACTTACATCAATGTAATAGTGTTTAATTAGAAATGGAAAAAAAAAATAGTACAAAATAAAATACATTAAGTGATAATGGTAAACATGGAGGCTAATAATGAAGGCAGGGAAGGTTTATCTATTTTACAACTCCACCCACCAATGCTAGATGGATCTAAATCTAGGACACCTTCTTATCCATCTTGATTGTCATTATAGACACCAAAATTGGGTCACACTCCCATTTGGTCCATCGTCAAATAAACACCTTCATCACATTCACCTAGCCATGGCCCCCATTTCAGTCCACTAATATTAATTTAATTAATTTAATTTAATTAATTCATTATCCTCACCATATTTATTATTTAAATATCCTAATTTAGATAATGCCCATATGTCCACCTCACCTAGACACCTCATCAAGCCACCTCCCCCTAAGACCTATTCTTAGTAAGTTGCCATAACTAACTAAGACTTATCCAAACCCTAAAAATCAATGCCTACATTCCCTCTAACCACATTCTCACATACTTAAAGGAATCTTCTAGTCTAATCCATGAGTTAATGACATGAGATCCCAGAAAATCAAGGGGATCTACCTAGTTTAGTAAACCTAGAAAATCCCACCATAATCGACATTGGTTACCCTTAACTGCCACCGATTAATCCAGAACCACCGTCGGTTACCTTTTAACCCCCAAAACAACCTTATTTTAGAGGTTGGAAAAAGGTTGGTAGTTTTTCCAGAGAGATATCACATCTTTTGGGAACAAGCTTCAATGAGAACACGCGTGCAAGGAAGGAGATCAAGCATTTTCTCTTACATAGACATCCAACATTCATCCAGCAACCACCCAACACAAATTTGATCCAATCAAGCAAGAAGGAGAGCACGTGCATCCCATGCAAGAGCTCCCCAACATTTGGTGATCCTCTGCAGCATTCAACCTCTTATCAACAACTTCATTCATCACTCACAGACATCTAGAACTAGGTTCCAAGTAAGTGAAACATTTTACTCCTCTGGTTCATTCATTTAATCATTATATCTTCATCCTTTTTTCTCCTAGCCACCCATTGACCTCATTCAATAATCACCCCTCCCTATCCCCATTAAAATCTCACCAAATCCCATCTAAATGACTTAATACCTCATTTCAACTAGCCTAGTTCTTTGTGCAATCAGAAGGGAGATCCAAAGCTCATTCTGTGGCATTCCCAATCTTCCTCAGTAACCGGTGCTGGTTCTCTACAACCAGCATCAGTCATCCTTAACCGGCATCAGTCTCTGTATTTACCAATACAACCCAAAACAGTTATCTACCCACCTATCCCCGCATCACCCTTAATCACCTGTGACCTACCTAAGACCTCTGTCAGACCTGTAGAGACCCCGAACCAATTACTCGACCTTCCGATCTTATTTTAACCTAGCCTGTTAGATTAGATATTTCTTATTGTGTTTTAAATGAGATAACTAAATCATTTTAACTACAATAGGATTTACATTATTACCAACATTAAATTGTTTTAAACAGTGGATTGACAGTCATCAAGGAATTATCACACTTCCTGGATCTAGCACACGCTAGGTAGTTCCCTACACATATTGTTTAACTTTTATTTGGTGGTCTTGTGTTCCATTTCAGGTAGTTCCTCCTAGCCAAAAGGAAGCTCTCATGATCAACTATGCATTCAGAAGTCATAAGCACACAACAACCCATCAACTAGCATTCCAACAGGTATTCCTCCTATGCCCATTACCCTATCTATTGCGTCAATTTCAAAGAAACATCTAAGAATCAGGTGAAACATTCTGGCACACCCAAAAATTTATTCACCTTCTTCAACTATTCAGATTCCCTATCACTACTATCATTCCCATTGACCTTGTAAATTTCATCAGTATTTGGCATACCTGTCAAATTTGGCCTTATACCTTGTTTTTGACCAACTGTACATTTCCCACAGTGACCACTAGCGGTTACCCCTAACTAGCATTGATTTACCCTTACCAAAATCAGTTATCCTGTGCCACATTCCAGCTGAAATTTGGTACCTAATCCACTTATTACCATTTGTTCTTCCTATTCCTATTGTATTTATGTGTCATGTACATAAAGGCACCCCAAACTGATCAGTACCTGTTTACATGGTACTGACACGTCGACAAGCTAGTACCCTCGTATTCCATGCCAGTTATCAATCACTCCCACCTAGCCCTTCGTCACCTTCCTTATTATCACCCACCATGGATCCTATCCAACCTATCACTATCGCTACCATAGATGAGGAGTTCGTATGACTCCTTGACCAAAATCCTGCCACATTGTAGTTTTACCTTTCCCACTCATCCACTCGAGATGCCTTAGGTCAGTTGATATAAGACATTCCTGTATCTATCCCCCCGACTCTCGCTCACACCCCTGCGTTAGCCCCATCTAGCTCTATGATGCCCGCATCTACCTTACCCCCAATCAATTCATAGCTAGGTCCTATGCCCGCTATGACTGCAGCATCTACTACATCCGTTACACCCGCCACATCCACCATACCTTTGACATCCACTCAAAACACAACCTCATCTACCCCTATTTTCTCGCATATACCCATAGCTACACAACCACCTCCCATGTTGGTGACCCCTACCCCCTTTAAAAACATGGTCCTTTTTATTCCCCAATCATTATCCCTGATTGCCACTAGGATCACCACAACCCTTCCACCTCCATATATGTACTATCAACAGCCTCATGTTTCATCTGTTATTCACATTGGGTACATACCCCCTATTTCACTTCCTTCTTCTCAATCTACTTACATGGTAGCACTATATACTAGAATTCCACCCTTGTTACATGCCCAACACCAACCCTCTTACACCATAGGAGGAACCTAACCAGCGCAACCTACCAACAAACTAAATAAATTAATGATGGAAAAGATACAAACATTGGAGGCATCAGTTTCTGGCTCCCGCAACACTTTCACCTGCGATGAAATTTGTAATGAGCCTATCCACCCATCCATCCCTATCTGCCCATACCCTGTACATTGGGAGATGCCTAAATTTAACCATTTCAATAGTAAGGAAGACCCACAACAGTATTTTAGGTCATTCAAACATGGATGCTACCTAATCGCCCACGATGATGCTTTTCTCTTGAGGATATTTCCCATGTCTCTGACTAGACCTATGTTAGATTGGTATAGTGGGTTACCTTGACACTCTCTATTTTAATTTAATCAGGTAGCCCAATCCTTCTTTGATCACTTCTCCATCAATATCATCAAGAAGGTTACCATGACTAACCTATATTCCACACGTCATTATGATGACAAATCTATCGTAGATTTTGTTGCTCGCTGGCGTAGCCTTATCAATCAACTCACATTTCAACTACCACAAACAGAACTCATCGAGCTCTTTGCATGGGCTTGTGCTGGACATATCTCACCGACCCTACAGGTCTAAAATTTCCAAACATTCGATGAATCATTCACCATGGCATGAAAGTTAGAGATTTGGGCCATCGAAGAGAAGAAAATTCAATTACGCAATCTAAATTCGGCATTCAAGTCAAATGATACCTCCTCTTCTTACAAACCAAAAAATAATTATTCAAAGGCCAAGGGCACCGCTAATGCAGTGGTACTCAAGGTTGGCCTAGCTCATCCATCAAATCAAGCTAGCCCCTCATCTAATCTCTCACCCATTCATACTTTTCAATTCAGACGAGAACAATGAAAATACACCCCAATTGGGGAACCTTACTCTTTTGTATTAGAAAATATCATCAGAGTTGGGGCCATCACCCTTCCGCCTATAAAAACACACACTATTTTTGACCCTTCTTGCCCCACACCCACATGGTATAAAGATCATGACTTTTGTAACTATCATTGAGTAAAGGGTCATAGTGACAGAAATTGCATCACTTTCAAAATCATTATCCAATAAATGCTCCAGAAAAATGAGCTAACCATGGATAAACCTAATGCACCTACCAATCAAAACCTACACATATTTAATAAACCATTTCCTAATTATACCCCTTCATTTGATCAAACCGGTGAGACTTCAACTCACGATAGCCATACCTGTGAGGTCCACACTACTTTTAGTGATGCACCTGTTGCTTCCCAATTACCTCATATTCCTTCCATAGAGGAAATTCTAGCTCAAAATCCTCCTGCATTGGAACCTACCTCACCTATTCTTCCACCCATAGAGGAACACCTTTCACCTCCTTCCTCACCCTTGGAGTATCCCTTTGCTAATTTCGAGACCATTTCACCTTTGTCTTCTCCACTTATGGAATCATCACCCACAGTACTTCCTCAGTCCATGGAGGATACTTGTTTATATCCTCCACCCACAGAGGAGCACCCATCATCTCCTCCACCCACAGAGGAGTACCCATCATCTCCCTCACCTATAGAGGAACTCCCATTTTCTCCTCCACCTATCATGGATCCAGTAGAGATACCTTTGCCTCTAGGTGAACATTCTTGATTAGCTACCCAAGATCATACAGACTTAGTTTTAGCTCTCTTACCCACGGAAGCTGAGGCTAGCCAATTCCCCATCTCTAAGACAAATTTTACGGGAATTTCCATTAGGTCCTCATCAACATCACCTACAAACATGTTGTTCTCACATTTTTCTGATCACCTAGATTATGTGGATAGAGCCTTATTATGGGGGCATCTTCTGTTTCCGGTCTCAACACAGATACAGATGTCACTTGCTGATACTTCCACTATCTACCCAAAAATATTTCAACCAATCAAACCAAATGTAATCACCTTTACCAAAACTTCTTCCATGACACCCATCATATCTCAACACACACCCTTACCCATAACCTAACATACATCTAAATCCAAACCCACACCTATAGAATCTTCCTCGACTAAACCTCTTACTACCTTAGGGGTCACCCTAACCACCAACCTTACTCATCCACCTATCAAACTAGATTTAGCTACATCTTCCATAGTCAATACCCAACCTAATTCAACACCCAAATAGAAGAAACAAACCCATCAAACTCATACCTCGGCTACACCAATCATACCTGCATCACCTTCACCCTTTCTATCTATTTTAGGACCTTAATCTCCCAACAGGATCAAGAAATCTCTACCCGTCAATAAACCAAAAACATAATAGCCAATTCCTTCTTCACACACCTCTAACATACCCAAGAACTCAACACGACTTACACCCGCACGTGCAACATATTTACCACCCATACCTCCAATACCCTCAGCAACTTCTCCATTACCCACTACACTTCAGTCTTTGTCCCTCACACCCCTTGCATGACCCGCATCATCTACCTTCATAGCACCTCCATTATCCCTGTGGGTAACTCACCCTGTTCCCCCATCCACTTTTCCCTCTATATATCATACACCCATATCACCTTTACCCAATAAGGTGCAACCTAAAAACAAAATCTGCAACCCTCCAATAAGGTAGTCAAAACAACCATACACCCTCCTGCCCATTCATTCACCATACCCCTACCCAAAAAAACATGACCAATACCCAAACCATGGCTCAACCCACTCCCTCTCCTATAAGGATGGTTCCTCAAAAATAAGCTAAACCTACACCCAAACCCACTTTCACTTCCCATTGTGATCCACTAGCAGGGTCCTATGCCAAAATCTTAACCAACCTCCTTGAGAATGTTATCAAATTACAACCACTCAGACCTTATGATCCCCTCAACCCCAAGTTGTTAGGGTTTGATGATGATAAAATTTTTGCCTACCATCATGTGTTAGGGCACGATGTGGAGAACTACAAGGCTTTGAAAACCATCCTTATCCAGTTGTGTCCTCCTGAAGCCAACTTTGACAATGACGACCTTCTTGATGAGGACCCTGCTTCACCAATACCTATTCCCATAGTCCTTACCACACTACCCACTCAACAACCACGACCTCCACCCCCAAAACTCCTAGAGTGACCTCCAAGATTCAAAATTAACATGGTTCACATAGATAACTTGCTACACCATCACCCAAATTTCATTGTGCCCAGCTCACCTCACAAGGTTTTTCTCCTCTAGTAGGTTTTTTCCTGTCTTTTCGTTATACCACTCACCCTACACCTTCTCCATTTTCCAACTCCCCTTAAGTCAACATGATCCACATTGCTACCCATGCTCAGAAGGATAAAGGCAAGGAAAAGGTAACTTACCCACCAACCAATCTTATACCCAACATACCATCTGCACCCACACCTAAGATTATTATCCATGGCTCCACATACCTTATTTCTAATGGGGTCACACATCAAACCATGCTCAAACAATAACACCAATATCCCCTCAAAATGTTCTTATATGACCTCATCCAAACCTTGGAATCCCATCATCAAGCTCTCATGGAGGTTCTTCAATCTATTGAGGTTTTACAGAATGACCCTGCACTCGTAGCCTCCATTATCACACCCCATCATATAGCCTCTCTCACCAAATTTCCACCTTTATCCACACCTCACCCTACTCACCAAATAGCTTCCCTTAGCTTCTCAGAGGAAGAGATCACACCACACCAAACAGATGACCTAGACCTAGCCCTCTTCATCTTTGTCCACATTGATGATATATGTGTATGACGTGTAATGATTGATGGGGGTGCTATCATTAATATCATTTCATCCCATACATTCACTCAAATGTGCATACCTTAAAATTACATGCATAAACATCCTGTCATGTTGCATTCCTTAAATGACGCTATCACCTCTACACTAGGCACTGTCATCCTCCACATTCGTGTGGGCCCCCGCACTATTCTAGAATTATTCTATGTCTTGGAGGGGGAATTTAAATATAACTTGTTACTTGGCAGACTGTATTCATGTCATGGGTTACGTTCCTTCCACTTTGCATCGTTGTGTAAATTTTGATCACAAAGGACACACCTATACTATCCCATCTGATCCATCACCTATTAAAACATGTAACATGCTCTATTGACCCAACAACGTGCTTATACCCATTAAGGCATCTACCTCTATGACCACTACCACTTCACCTACACCTCCACTTACCAGTACAGTCGTTACCTCAACTGCACACACCTCCTCCATTCCTATCGCTTCCACAACCTCCACGGCCAACCCATCGGCCTCCCAATCTATTAACTCCACCTCTGCATCGACCTACGAGACATCATCTATTCCATCTACCCACATACCAACCACTGATCCCTTGGAAGGCATTTTTCAACACCTCACTCTGGGGGAGTACCTCCTATATAGTGTCAACACATTCCTTACTCCACAAGAGTATGGAAGTCTTCACCAACACCCTCACTATGATCACCAATAGGAGAGCGCCTCCTTTATGGTTCTCCTCACCTTCATACTAGTATCACCTATGGGGGACTTGATACTAGCACTTTCACACCCAAACCACCATCACAAACCCACCCATTTTCTACTAACTTCTAGTGTCTCACCAATCACCATTTCGCCCACACCTTCTTGCACTAATGTGCATGGAAGGGTATTGGTTTTGGATTTTATGAGCAAGGCCACCTTACTGTCATTCCATGTACCACCAATAAACATAATGATTGTAGTGGTATCGGCTTTCCTTAACCACCTACTAAATAGGCCCACATTGAACTCATCAAAGACATCAGCCATTCTCCACCCTCTTCACCCACTCCGCCTTCATCACCCTCTTCACCGATGGAGTTGATGGATCTATAATCTATCCCTCCTAATTTTTTTTTCATAAACACCATTTCCTTGGGGCCTTTGACTTATCAACATGAGGTTCCTGTATCCTGAAATGATCGATGATGATATACCTATAATTAATGTCATTCAATGTTAGGATGATGAATCTATACTCACCTACCTTGGTGTAGACACTAAAATTAGGTTACACTCCCCTTTGGTCCCTCGACAAATAAACACCCTTCATCACATTAACCTAGCCATGGCCCCCTTCACCCCACTGATATTAATTTAATTAATTAAATTAAATTAATTCATTATCCTCACCATATTTATTATTTAAATATCTTAATTTAGATAATATCCACACATACACTTCACCTGGACACCTCATCAAGCCAACTCACCCTAAGACCTATTCTTGGTAAGTTGCCATAACTAACTAAGACCTACCCAAACCCTAAAGATCAATGCCTACATTCTCTCTAACCAGATTTCTGCATGCTTACAAGAAGCTCCCAGTTTAATCTATGGGTTAACAACACGAGATCCAAGAAAATCATGAGGATCTCCCTAGTTTAGTAAACCTAGGAAATCCCACCTTGACCGATGCCGGTTACCCCTAACCATCACCGGTTAAGCCGGAACCGCCGTCGGTCACCTTTAAACCCCTAAAACAACCTTATTTCGAGGGTTGGCAAAAGGTTGGAAAAAGGTTGGTGAACATTAGCACATCCCTGAGAGATATCACATCTTATGATATCGAATTCCAGTGAGAACACGCATGTAAGGAGGAGATCAAGAATTTTTCTCTTATACAGCCATCCATCACTCACTCCAACACTGATTTGAGTCAATCAAGCAAAAATTAATACACATGTAGCCCATGAAGAAGATTTCTAGCGATTAGGTGATCCTCAGAAGTCTTCAACCTCTCACCATGCACCTCTATTCATCACTCACAGGCGTCTAAGACCAGAATCTGAGTAAGTAAAATGTTATACTTCTCTAGTTCATTTCATTTCATCATTATATTATCACCCTTTGTTTACTTAACCACCCATTGAACTCCTTTAATACTCACCCCTCCATATACCCATTAAAACCTTGCCAAATCCCACCCAAACTACCAAATACCTCATTCCGACCAACCAAAATCCTTTGTGTAATCATAAAGGAGACCCAAAACTCATTTTGTGGCATTCCCAGTTTTCCACAGTAACCGGCACCAGTTACACCCAACCGCCGTCGGTCACCCCTAACCGGCATTGGTCTTTGTATTTACCCATACAACCTACAACAGTGACCTATCCACCTAATTCCATATCACCCTTACTCACCTGTGACCTACCTGAGACCTCTGTCAGACCTGCAGAGATCCAGAACTAGTTATTTTACCTTTGGATCCTATTCTAACCCAGCCTGTTAGATCAGATCTTTCTTATTGTGTTTTAAGTGAGATACCTAAATCATTTAAAATTACAATAGGATTTACTTTATTACCTGCATTAAATTTTTTTAAATAGTGGAATGACTGTCGTCTAGGAAGTATCACACTTCCTGGATCTAGCACACGCTAGGCAGTTCACTACACATATTGTTTAATTCTTTCTAGTGGTCTTGTTTTCCATTACAAGTAGTTCCTCCTAGCCAAAAGGAAGCTCTCACATTCAACTATGGATTCAGAAGTCATACGCGCACAACAACCCATCAACCAGCATTAAAACAAGTATTCCTCCTACGCCCATGTTACCCTATCTATTTCGTCAATACTTCAAAGAAACATCTAAGAATCAGGTGAAACATTTTGGCATGCCCGGTGGGACCCATCCGAGGTTCCTTGCATTTTATTCATTCCTAGGAAAAGTTGTGTGTTTGTTTCCCTTCTGAAAAGCATACACATTAATTTGCTCCCTTGGTAACCTACCTTTTCTTTCTGTTTGTTCTAAAAGAAACCTTTCTTTTGGTGTAATTTAAAAGAACCATTTCTTCGTGTTTTCTACATTGTAGTGAAAGAGAATCCCCCTTCCTCTTCATATTTTTGTGTCATCCAACTTCACACTTCAATTTGGGATTTAAAATAAGTGCATTACATTCTGATTTATCACATTAGCTCACATTAATTGAGGGCAACCTATACATTGGAATTTATGCACTAACTGATGGTTAACAAACAAACCGTAGAAAGAACATCTCTCTCTCTCTCTCTCTCTCTCTCTCTCTCTCTCTCTCTCTCTCTCTCTCTCTCTCTCTCTCTCTCTCTCTGTGAGTCTTGCCAAATTGCACGAATTCAAAACAAATGCATATTCTTAAACAACATCTTTCTTGGGAACGGCTGTCAACGATCACACTTGATCTGAGTATTAACAGGTACTTCCTAGCTCGCTGCTCTATTGATTCATACTTTAGAGCGAAGCCCGCTCCCACCATAACATACCTGAAACCTCACCTTTTAGATATCCTTCTTCGTAGCAAGCCATCCTCACCCAAAAAAAGTTCTATTCTACAGTACATGAGTCCAGTCCTTAAATAGCATAAGCTAAACAAACATAATAGAAAAGAGCACTCCTAGGATCACATTTTTCTTAGTGTTTTTGTTTGGCTTACGTTTTGATATGAGAGATCACATTCTTCATTTTTCTTGTTCATCCTTTCACGCTCTTCATCACAGCTGGTGTATTATAGCTTCACCTGAGTGTGCCTGGACTATATTCTCATAATTCTCATAATTATGGGTCTGATTCCACATCAAATTTTAATTCACAACCACTACTCTGTCATCAGTGTTTCAATTTCATAATGACCGGTGTTGATCTAGCAACCGTCGTCGGTTACCTTCTTACCATCATCGGTTATACCCAACCGGCGTCGGTTCTAGGTCCTTTTGTTAACCTACTCAAAGGGACAATTTATTCATCTTCATCCTTGTTATTTATTCATCTTCTTCCACTTTTCATTGTCCCTGTCATCGTTATCATTCATATTAATGTTGTAAAATTCATCATATTTGGTATACCTATCAGATTTGACCTTATACCTTGTTGTTCACTCATTGTCCATTTTCTATAGTAACCGACAACGATTACCCCTAACCAGCGTCAGCTTGCCCTAATTGGCATCAGTTATCCTGTTTCACTTTCCAATCAACATTTGGTTCCTAATCCAATTTTTACCACAAGTTTCACCTGTTCCTGTTGTTTTTCTGTGTCAATTATAGAGAAGCAGCCCTACCTGATCAATACTAATTCACATGGTGCTAAATGGAAGACAAGCAAGTGCACTTGTATTGCATGCTAGTTGTCAAACACTCCCACCTAGTCCTTCACCACCTTCCATTTTATCACCAGCCATAGATCATATCCAACCTATCACTATTGCTACCGGAGATGAGGAGTTTACACGACTCCTTGACCAAAACCCTGCCATTTTATAGTTTTACCTTTCCCACTCATCCACTTGAGATGCCTCGGGTTAGTTGATATACAGGTATGCCTGTATCTATCCCCCCGATTCTCGCTCCCACTCCTATGCATCGGCCCCATCTGGTTCCGTGTTGCCCGTATCCACCTTAACCCCAGTCGTTTCACAGCATTTAGGTCCTATACCCGCTATGATTGCCACGTTTGTTACCTCCATGGCACCCGCCACATCCACCATACCCTTAATAGCTACCCAAAAATGTAACCTCATCCACCTCCTAATGTCTTGCACACATACTCGTAGCTACACTACCACCTCTAATGTCGGTGACCCCTACCCCTTTTCAGAATGTGGTCCTTTCCATTCCACAGTATTTAGCCCCTATAGCTACTAGGGTTACCACCACCCTTCCATCTCCATATACGTACTAAGAGTAGCCTCCTGTTTCATCTACTATTCACTCTAGATACGTACCCCGTGTTTCACAACTTTCTTCTCAATCAACCTACACGGCAGCACCATATAGTGGAGTGTCACCCCCATTATATGCCCAACACCAACCCCCTCACGCTACAAGAGGCACCCAATCATCACCCAACCTATCAACAACCTAATCAAATTGATGTTGGACAAGATGCAGACATTAGAGGCATTAGTTTTTGGCTCTCGCAACACTCTCACCTACAACGAGATTTACAACGTGCCCATCCACCCATCCATTCCTATTCATCCATATCCCTGTGCACTGCGAAATGCCTAAATTCAAATCATTTCAATAGCAAATAAGACCCGCAGCAGCATTTGCGGTTGTTCAAACATGGGTGTTATCTAATCACTCACAATGACGCTTTGCTATTGAGGACCTTTCACATGTCTTTGACTAGGCCTGCATTAGATTAGTATAGTGGGTTACCTAGACACTCTATATTTTCATTCAATCAAGTAGCCCAAGCCTTCTTGGATCATTTCTCTATCAATATCGTCAAGAAGGTTACTATGACCGACTTATACTCCACGCGTCAGTATGAAGACGAATCTATTGCAGATTTTGTCACTCGCTGGCGTAGCCTAATCAACCAACCCACCTTCCAACTGCCACAAGTAGAGCTCATCAAGCTTTTCACATGGGATTTTTCTAGACATATCTCATCGACCTTATAGGTCCAAACCTTCCGAACATTCAATGAAGCATTCACTATGGCACGAAAGTTAGAGATTTGGGCCATCGAAGATAAGAAAATCCAATTACGCAATAAGAATTTGGCATTCAAGTCGAATGATACCTCTTCTTCTTCCAAACCACAAAATATTTATTCAAAAGCTAAGGGCATCACTAATGCAGTGTTACTCAAGGTCAGCCCAACTCACCTATCAAATCAGGCTACCCCCTCATCTAATCTCTCACCCATCCAGACTTTTCAATTCAAACAAAAACAACAAAAATACACACCAATTGGGGAACCTTACTCTTTTGTCTTAGAAAATCTTATTAAAGTTGTGAGCCATCACCCTTCTACTTATCAACCCACATACTGGTTTTGACCCTGATCACCCCATACCCACATGGTATAAAGAACATGACTTTTGTAACTATCATTGAGTAAAGGGTCATAATAACGGCAATTACATCACTTTCAAAAATATTGTCCAAGAAATGCTCAAAAAAGGCAAGTTAACCGTGGATAATCCTAACACACCTGCCAACCAAAACCTACACATCTTCAAAAAACCATTTCCCAATCATGCCCCTTCATCTGATCAAACCGATGAGACCTCAACTCATGATACTCATACCCGCAAGATTCACGCTATTTTTAATGACGTACCTGTCACCTCCCAATTACCTCACATTCCTTCCATGGAGGAAATCCTATCCTGAAATCCTCCTCTGCATTGGAACCCACCCCACCTATTCCTCGACCCACAGAGGAGCACCTTTCATTTCCTTCATCACCTACGTAGAAGTAGTCTTTCGCTAACATCGATACCATTTCACCTTTGGCTTCTCCACTAAGAGAACTGATAACCACAGTACTTCTCCAGCCCATAGAGGAACACCTTTCACCTCCTTCCTCACCTATGGAGGAACCTTCTGCTAACATTGAGACCATTTCACATTTGGCTTCTCCACTTAGAGGACCTTTACCCACAGTACTTCTTCGGTTCATAGAGGATACTTATTTATCTCCTTCACCCACAGAGGAGCTTCCATCATCTCCTCCACCTATAGAGTAGCACCCATCATCTTCTCCGCCTATCACAGACCCAGTTGAGATACATTTACCTCTTGGTGAGCATTCTCCATCAGCTACCCAAAATCATGCATACCTACTTTTGGCTCTCTTACCCATGGAAGTTGAAGCTAGCCAATTTCCCGTCTCTAAGACACATTTTACGGGAATTGCCATTAGGTCCTCATCAACTCCACCTACAAACATGTCATTCTCACGTTTGTCCGATCACTTAGATTATGTGGATAGGGCTTTACTATGGGGGCGCCTTTTGCTACCTGTCTCAATGCAAATGCAGAGGTCACTTGCGGATACCTAAACTATCTACCCAAGAATATTTCGATCAATCTAACTGAATAAAACCACCTCTATCACCATTCCCTCCACGACACCCATCATAACGCAACATACACCCTTACCCATAACCCAAACTACATCTAAACCCAAACCCACACCTACAGTCCTCTGCCACGCCAAAACCTATCATTACCTTAGGGGTCACCCCAACCAATAGCCTTACTCATCCACCTATCAAACTGGATTTAGCTACATCCTCTAAAGTCAACACCACACCTATTCTGACACCTAAACCAGAAGAACCAAGCTCATAGAACCTCGTACTCCGGCTACGCCAGCTGCACACCTCCACCCTGTCCCGTCTGTCTTAGTACCTCAACCTCCTAGTATGGTCAAGCAACCTCCACCCCTCAATAAACCAAAAACACAACAACCCATTCCTTCCTCACAAACCTCGAACCTACCCAGATGCCCAACATGACTTACACCCATACCTGCACCATCTCTACCCCCCATACCTCCAATACGCTCAACTATTTCTTCACTACCCACTACACTTCAGTCATTATCTCTCACACCCCAAGCACAACCCACGTCATCTACCTTCACAGCACCTCCGTTATCCCCGTGGGTAACTCACCCTCTTCCCCCATCTGTTTTTCCTTCTATACCTCATACACCCATATCACCTTTACCCAAGAAGGTGCAACCCAAAAACAAAACTCCGCTACCTTCCAATAAGGTAGTCAAAACAACCACACACCCTCCTGCCAGTTCATCTACCATACACCTACCTAAACAAACACGTCTAACACCCAAAACCATTCCAGCACCCAAAATCATAGCTCGACCCACTCCCCCTCCTACAAAAACCATTCCTCAATAATCAATCGCACCTATACCCAAACCCACGTTCACTTCCCATTGCGACCCACTAGCAAGGTCCTATGCCAAAACTTTAACCAACCTCCTTGAGACTTTTGTCATTACATTACCGCTGCGCATAGACCTTATGACCCCCTCAAACCCAAGCCAAAAGGGTTTGATGACACTAAAATTTACGCCTACGATCGTGTGCCAGGGCATGATATGGAGAACTGCAAGACCTTGAAAACCATCCTTATCTAGTTGTGTCCTTCGGAAGCCAACTTTGACAACGACGAACTTCTCGACGAGGATCCTGCTTCACCGACACCCATTCCCACACTACCCACTCAACAACCACGACTTCCACCTCCACAACTCCTAGAGCCACCCCCAAGATTCGAAATTAACATGGTTCACATCAGATAACTTGTCGCGCCATCACCTAAATGTTGTTGCGCTCAGCTCACTTCACAAGGCTTTTCTCCTCTAGTAGATTTTTGCCTGTCATGTCGTTATACCACTCATCCTACACCTTCTCCATTTAATGACTCCCCTCAAATCAACATGATACACGTCACTACACGTGCTCAGAAGGATAAGGGAAAAGAAAAGGCAACGGACCCACCAACCAATCCTATACCCAACATACCATCTACACCCATACCTCAAAATCACTATTCACATGCGGCCCCACGTACCCCATTTCCAATGACAGTCACACACCACACCATGCTCAAAAAATTACACCAATCTCCCCCTCAAAATGTCTTTATATGACCTCATTCAAACATCGGAATCCCATCCTCAAGCTCTCATGGAGGTTCTTCAATCTATTGAAGTTTTACCCAATGACCCTACACCCGTAGCTTCCATTATCACACCCCATCATGTAGCCTCTCTTACCAAATTACCACCTTCATCTTCACCCCATCCTACTCACCAAGTAGCCTCATTTATCTTCTCAGGGGAAGAGATCACATCACACCAAAATCGATGACCTGGACCTAGCCCTCTTCATCTTTGTCCACATCGATGACATACAGGTATGCCGTGTGATGATTGATGGGGGTGCTAGCATTAACATCATTTCATTCCATGTATTCGCTCAAATGCGCATACCCGATAATTACATGTATAAACATAATGTCATGTTGTGTTCATTCAACAACACTATCACCTCTACATTAGACACCATCATCCTCCACATTTACGTGGGCTCCCTGCACTATTCCAGAATTGTTTTATGTCTTAGAGGGGGAGTTTCAATATAACTTGTTGCTTGGTAAACCCTAGATTCATGTCACGGGTTACGTTCCTTCTACTTTTCAGCAATGTGTAAAGTTTGAGCATGAAGGGCACACCTATACTATACCAGCTGATCCATCACCTTTTAAGACATGCAACATGCTTTAGCGACCCAAAAATGTGCTCATACCCATTAAGGCGTCTACCTCCATGACCACCATACCACTTCACCTACACCTCTGCTTACCAATATAATCGATGCTTCTACCGCACATGCCTCCTCCATTCCTACCACTGCCACAACCTCCACGGCCAACCCATTAGCCACCCAATCTATTAGCTCTACATCTCACATTCGACCTTCAACACTTTGTCTATTCCAGCTACCTACATACCAACCACCGATCCATTGGAAGGCATTTTTTAATGCCTCACTCTGGGGGAATACCACCTATATAGTGTCAACGCATTCCTTACTCCACAAGAATACGGAATCCTTCGCCAACACCCTCGCTACAATCACCGCATAGGATAACACCTCATTTATGGTCCTCCTCACCATTCGTACTAGTCTCACCTATGGGGGACTTGATACTACCACTTGCATGCCCAAACCACCGTCACAAACCCGCCCATTTTCCATTGACTTCCAGTCTCTCACCAATTGCCATTTTTCCCACAACTTCCTACACGGATGTGCATGGAAGGGTTTCAGTTTTAGCTTTTACAAGACAAGGCCACCATACCGTTATTCCATATACCACCCGTAAATATAATGGCCATAATGGTATTGGCTTTCCTGAACCGCCTACCAAACAAGCCCGCATTGAACTCATTAAGGACATCTATCCCTTCACCACCTTCTTCACCCACTCCACCTTTCATCACCACCCTCACCAACGGAGTAGATGGATCCTAAATCTATCCCTCCTAACTTTTTTTTTCATAAACACCATGTTTCCTTGGAACCTCTGAACTTATCAACATGAGGGCAAGACCCCTTCCAATCTTCCCTTCCTGTATCCTAACAATGATCGATGACGATACACCTTTAATTAACGTTGTTCAATGTCAGGATGATGAATCTATACTCACCTACCTTGGTGCAGAAGACTCATATATTCATCAGTCGTTACCTTTTGAGATGCAAACCATGTTGAATGAATCGACTATCGAGATCAACATTCATAATCAGGAAGACCCACACGTCCTAAAGATCGGTCAATCTTTAGATGTTGCTGAACAGGAAGCCATCACTTATTTTCTCAAATATCATAACCATGCTTTCACTTGGTCTTATGCAGACATGCCAGGTATTGACCCCACCATAGTGGTCCACAATATCGTCATTTTTCCCGATGCCAAACCCATCAAACAAAAGTTGAGGAAAATGCACCCTCGCATTGCCCTTCTTATCAAAGAAGAACTTCAGTGCCTTCTTTTTGTTTCCTTCATCTTACCCATTGATTATCCTCATTGGATTTATAGCATTTTCCCTATCACTAAGGTGACAGGGGAATCTACATTTGCACAGAATTTCATGACTTTGACCTAGCCTACCTGAAAGATGAATTTCCCTTACCTGGTATTGACTAGTTGGTTGACCTTACCTCTGGCCATGAGATGCTATCACTCATGGATGGCTTCATAGGTTATAACCAAATCTTGCTCACCCCAGAGGATCAACACAAAACCTCGTTCATCACCCCTTGGGGGACCTTCTACTATCGAGTCATGCCTTTCGGCCTTAAAAATGTTGGTGCCACATATCAGCGGGCTATGAATTACATCTTCCATGACATCATGCATAAAATACTAGAAGATTATGTGGATGATATCTTGGCCAAATCTAAATGCCACTCCAAACACCTTACCATCCTCAAAACCATTTTTGACCGTATCATTAAATAGTGCATTCACCTTCAACCTAAGAAGTGCGTCTTCGTGGTCCTCTCAGGAAATCTCCTAGGATTTATTGTTTCCCTACATGGTATAGAAGTTGATTTTTCTAAAGTCAAGGCCATTATCGAAATGCCTCTACCTACTAACCTTAGATAACTCTGTAGCCTACAAGGTACATTACAATCTATTCGTCATTTCATTTCACAATTATCTTATTGGTGTCAACCATTTCATCATCTGCTCAAGAAGGATGTCTCCTTTAAATGGGATGATGACTATCACAAATATTTTGAGGCCCTAAAACAATACCTTCTCCAACCACCCGTACTCATTCCACCTAAAGATGATCAATCGTTTTACCTATACATATCAACTACCGATCATTCCTTGGGATCCATGATCCCTCATCGTGATGAACAACATAGGGAGTAGGTGGTTTATTACATAATCCATACTCTTTTGGACTATGAAACCTAATACACCCATCCCAAAAATATTTTCTTAGCCTTAGTTTTCATTGCCACTAAACTCCGCCATTACCTAATCAACCACAAAACCTATGTTGTGACCAACACTGACCCCTTACACTTCATGTATGCCAAACATTATCAAAATCAGCATTTTACTCGATGGATTATGCTTTTAATAGACCTCAACCTCGAATTCATTCATAAAAATTCCATCAAGGGTCAAGCTATCACTGACCAATTGGCTGATGCACCTATTTTTGGGGATCAGTCCTCTAATTTTGACTTCATAGATGAGTCAATTGCTACCCTTTCCTTGAACGAACCCCCTTACCAAATGATACTCTTCTTTTATGGTTCAAAGTGTCAGCTTGGGGGTGGGGCTGGTATAACCTCATTCCACTTGATGGTGAGCCCATGCCTTTGGCTTTCAAACTTGATTTTGAATGCACAAACAATATCATCAAATATGTAGAACTCGTATTAGGTCTCCAAGCCGCCTATGCCCTCGATGTCAAATCAATTAACATCTTTGGTGATTCTCAATTTTTCGTAAACCAATTCAATGGTATATACCAATGTCGTAATGAGATACTTCAAAAGTATAAACATCATGTAGACATACTTTTGATCACCTTTGACCATTACACCCTTCAAACCGTCCCACATTCAACTAACATATTTGCAGATACCATGGCCTACTTGGCTTCTCAAATACCTGCTTCACCTGTTGATTCTAAAGTCTTTGTCACCATACAATGACTCCAATCACCTTCTTATTTACCACATGAGGTTTACTCTATCGGAACCGCTACCCTGGACCCGAGTGACCTTCGGTACAAACAATATTATGACTATCTTTCTCTCTCCATCTTACCTCTTAATCTCACTCAAAACGAACAACACACCTTCCTTAAAAAAGTATCTCGTTACATCATCATGGGGGGCCTCCTCTATAAGTGTGACTTTGATGGTATTCTCTTACAATGCCTCACAAGTTCTGAAATTCCTTATACCATTAAGGAGGTTCATGATGACACATGTGGAGGTCACTTCAGTGGCCTTACTGTTGTTAAGCATATTCTTTTCCTAGGCTATTACTGGCCGACCCTTAATTCTAATTGTTGCGACTACGTCAAACATTGTGTAAAATTCCAACAACATGCCAATATTCATCATACACCTAGTCACACCTTACAGGTCGCTCGTGACCTTCGGCCCTTCTCTAAATGGGGTTTGGATATTTTTGGAGAGATTAACCCCCATTCTTCCCAGTGCCATCAATGGATCATCACTGCTACCAAATACTATACAAAATGGGTTGAAGCCATACCACTCATCTCCATAAAATCCAAGAAAATATGTGATTTCATCAATCATCACATCATTTTTCACTTTGGTGTTCCTCATCACCTCATCACTGACAATGGGAAACAATTCAAAAACAAAACAATGCAAAAATTTTATGATGCCTTTGGCATTCATCTTAGTTTCTCATCACCTTATTACCCACAAACCAATGGCAAAGCTGAATCCACTAACAAAACCCTAAACAAAATTCTTATGAAAGTGGTTAAAGATACTGGGAAGGATTTGCATACACACATTCCTTTTTCCCTATGGGCATATCGCACTAGTATTCACACTTCCACTGTTGCCACACCATTTTCTCTGGTCTATGGTACTGAGGCAATTTTACCTCTTGAATTCTAGATTCCCTCACTCCACATTTCTCTCCATGACATGCTTAATGATGACAACTTTCTTCAGGACCATTTAGCACAGCTAGAGTTATTAGACAAACTTCATTTTAACACTCTTAACCACCTTCAAGTTTACCAAAAATGAATCAAACGTGCCTATGAAAAGTGTGTCCATAAACAAACCTTCTAATTTGGTGACCTCATCCTGAAATAAAATCAACATGTAACCAAAGTATAAAAAATTAAACGGGGAAAATTTTATCCTAATTGGCTTGGACCATACATCATGACTCATACTTATGGATCAGGTGCATATCGTTTATCTTCACTCGATGGTAAACCTGAACCTGAGCCCCTTAACACCTTACATCTCCGACCATTCTATTGTTGAATTTTATTCCTACCTCACCTTTTGTCTCTTTCCATGCTCATCCCTTGAGCGCTATCCACTTCATACACCTCACCAATGATTAAATAAGAATTATGTGAGTACCTGTCACTTGTGATCTTCTCTTGAATATGTGTACCACGATGCTGCACATAGCATGATTCTCATGGATACTTTTCATCTACCTTTAGATGAGACCCCATGGTCATTTCACCTTTCCTTTTACACGAGAGTCCTAGTCTCCACCTTGGTCTTGTCCATGACTTCAAATCCGTCACATGGGATACAACTCCTTGAGTAAAACTTCCACTCAAAAGATGATTCCCTCAAAAGGACATCTTCCTCTTGATAATTACTGCTAAAAATAGACTGCTCCCTCAAAGGAAAGGTATGTAAAGCTCTTAAAAAAAACATGAAAGCAACCGAAGCTTCCCACATCGATCAGCTTTACAAATACCTCAAGGAGTTAAATTCCTCATCCCATATAGACCTCCCGCATCAATCAGTCTATCTCAAATACAAGCCAACATTGAAAACTTTTTAGTCATGGACTTGCCCATTGTGACCTCGGATCTCTTGCCCAAATAGCATGCTACCTCATACCATACAAAATTACCCACTTTTCACCCTTTAAACCATACCCACTCCCATTTCCCATTGCCTCAAGGGACTTCTTAGAAACTAGGACATTTGGTGATCATGTGACTACTTTTCAACATAGAACAATCAATCCTGCAATGTCTTTAGGGTCTTACATTCATCACCTCTTTCAAGGTCTGATCTACTCGATATGATCCTTGCCAATCAGGTGGATTTATTGCCCCCTATTCTATTTTAGCCATCCTTGTTTATGTTTTTATTACCTTATACAGGACTTGGTCCTCGATACTTACTTTTAGGGTAATCTATCTCATTCTTTTCCCACAATCAAAATCACCTATATCACTTTACCTCTAACCAACCCACACCTAACAAACCTAAACCCACACCATACCTAAAACCTACCACCTCAATTTCACACCCTCTCATATTCTTCCCTAGCTTATGGGAGAACTACATCGGTTTGAGGCCCCTTTTCGTCAGAGGCTATATAGGCAGCACTCTGAGGGCATGGGGCCCTTAGAGGTTAGCTTGATCATCATCATCATCATCACCACTTTCCTTACCTTTTCCCATTCACACCCATTCACCTCTCACCATTTGCTACTTGTTCCAGTCACATCCTACTCTAGTTTGTTGCCAATTTATCATCAAAAAAGTGGCAATTAATACATCTTTACAACATTTATTTCATCACATTTACCACAATCATACATCATACCAACATGATCCATATTACCATACATAGCAAAAATTCTACCACAACATTTCCATATCATTATTTTTCTTTTCCATCATAGCAAATACCTGAGAAATCAACTAAACCATGCCTAACACCAACCTAACTCAACCATTCCTATGACCTGACTCGATCCATGCCTAAACCGACTTGACTCAACCATGCCTAACACCAACCTAACTCAATCCATGCCTATGACCTGACTCAATCCATGCCTAACAAATCCTGACTCGATCCTTGCCTAAACCAACCTGACTCCATCATGCCTAACTCACCTAATTGTCTGTCCATATCAAAACAATAAAACAAAAATCTCATCAACGCACCAATAAATCGAAAATCTCATCAACACATCAACAAAATCAAGAAATATCATGTATCTCATCATATAAATAAATGTGTATCTCAGTACAATATACATGGCTATCTCATCATGTCCATCATCTCAAAATCATCGGCATGCAGGCCGGTCTCATATATACAATAAAATAATGAAATAATAAAAAATATCATCAACAAACAGGCCGGTATATGCTCAAAATATACAAAAATATCTCATAAATCCTCACTGTCTTAGGCACACAAGCCACTATGTGATAAAAAAATACAACTATCTCTTAACACGCAGGCTGGTATATATCGTAAAAATGACTATCATACATCAAATGTCAAAAGCCCCATATCAGGCATCTCGGTGGATGTCCTCCGTCTCCGTATCGCCTACACCCTCTACCTCCTAGGGTCCCTACTGGCACCTCAACTAGAGCTGGTCTCCATGCGCTGATAGCCTCTGCCTGACTCTAGCCTCAGGAGCTCAATGGCCCCCTGTACTCTCCATACTATGAGTGTGGGATCTCATCCTCTCACTAGATGCCTATTGTGCCCTATACTCGGCATAGGATATGAATTCTATCTCGGCTACCATCAGCTGGTCCTAGTAGTATCTAGCCTCACCTAGGGCATCCCGTAACCTAGATATAGGCATGGTATGTGGTGGTCCCATAGGTCTCAGCCCCTGTACCTGTCCTACAGGACCCTGTCCCGCTCCTTCCTGTGAACTGGGACTGGTCCCGGTGCTTGTGGTGGTGCCCCCTACCCCTATGCCTATATATGGGCCTGTAAGACCCCAATCTGTGTCTAGGATGTGACCAAATGGCCCTGTAAACCTACCACCTGAGCTTGTAAGACCACCATCACCCTTCTCTCCATCTCCATATCCTCCGCCATTCATCTGGGCCTGCAGACTTGCCACCTGTATATGTAGCTCTACTACCTCTACCTCAGATCTCTCCAGTTGTTTCTACAGTATACCTAGCTAGGTAATCAAAGTAGCCACCTGTGTGCATGTGTTGTTTTTAAACTAATGCTAAATGTGAGTAAAATACTAACACCTAAATAGTCTTAATTAACAATAATCAAACAACATAGTAAGCACCATCATGATAATAATTGAACAAGGGTTAGATGCTAAACATTCATTAATACAAAAGTTTGAACCTAACAATGTTTAAACATGTAAAAATCCTCTATTCTCGAACAACATATAAATTAAGGAACCTAGGTAGGATCCATGGCTATCAAAAATGGTTGTCCTTAATGTTCCAAGAACCTAGGAATGAGGGCTTGTAAAATTTGGGCTACAAGACCCTTTTGACACCTCCCATATGACCTAAGAACTTAAGAAAGAGTATTAACTCTTAACAATGGTGACCTCTCAAGAAGACAAAATGCAAGCTCTCAGTCTCTTTTCTATATGCTTTGCATTTTCTCTCTTAAGAAGTTTAGGTGTAGATATAAAGGTAGAAGGAGGGCTCCTTATATAGCCCAATGGATAAAGGAAACACTTCATCCCTTTGTATGTGGGATAAAGGTAAAACATGATTAGGAATGGATAAGGTTGCTTTATGAAAGGTAACCTTACTTTAGAAGGGTTTAATTTATGATTAGCATGTCATGAGAGTTTAATTAATCAAAGGTGATTAACTAATAGGTATATGTAAGCTTCTAGAAGCTAATTAGAGGAACATTAGTATGATTTAGGCTATTAGGAGGGAATTAAATCAATTAAATATTGATTTACTAGTTAAATGAAGTGAAAGGATAATTAATTAATAATAATTAATTAGTCTAGATAGAAGGGTAAATAATTAATGGAAGGTCGTTAATTAGGTTGTTAACTAGATAGGTTACTTAATCAATTAGCATATTGTAATTAATTAATAACAACAAGAGGGAATATGAGCACGTTTGACGATATGTCATCGATTTGTGAGAAAGGGGATGATTAACGCAATTTAATTTTTTAAATTGCTTGAGCATAATTATGGGTGTCTACATTTTCCCCTCTTTGGGGTGGCGTAAGTGACACCATTTCAAAGATAGTAGATGGAAGAAATTTTGAAGGGATAGAATAAAAATTAATAGGAAGGAGAGATGCCCCCTCAAGTGTCAATAGGGTGATAAAGGAAGATGATCGACGATCAACAAAGGTGAGAGATAGATAGAAGAATGGAAAGGGAAAGGATTCCCTAGTAAGATGGAAGATTAGGGGTGAGAAGAAGGTGATGTAGAAGAAATATGGAGTAGGGGAGAGAAGATCTTATCCTATAGCCACCATGTATTAGAACAATTTTGATGTCATCATATTACCACAAGAGCTATGTCATCGGTCCTTATGAAAAATATAAGCATACGACAAAAGTAGAATGACATGAAAATCCATACTACGAACAATTGTTCATTGCTGAAAACACCAACTCCATGCAACATACAAAATGCAATGCAATAAAAGAAAGTGAAATATTCCTAACTCCATGAAACATACAAAATGCAATGCAATACAAGAAAGTAAACAAGATAAACTAACAAAGAAACATAATATAATTTTTTTATTATCGAGCTTTAGTTACGACCTGTGTGAATGAACGACAAGGGTTGATGATGGTTCCCCAAGTAAGGATACATGTGAGGGGAATAATGAAGGATGCTTGGGTCTGATGGAAAAGATATGTGCACTACGAAATAGTACCAGACAACTCGTTGTGCCCCAGAGTACAGACAAAGTAAGCATCCTAGCTTTTGTTGATGGAGGTATATCAAGATGATCTGCAAGTTACACACATGAACAAGTGAGAACCAAAGAGAGATGTTTTGTAGGATGATTTTCAATTTTTAGAATTTTTCTTAAACATATTTAGATGTTTTTGATAATTTTTCTAACATATTTGAATGTTTTGATTTTTCTAACATATTTGAATGTTTTTGTTATTTTTGATTTTTTTTTGAAACTATGTACAGGAAGATGAGGAAGAATGGATGCCCCCAGTGATATATGGGAGGTACAAGGGCATAAGGCCACGTACATACGATAAAGGTGAAGATGAAAAAAATTCCCCAATGATTAGGTGGGAGTATTCAAAGGCAAACTCTTCATAGGTAGAACCGCCACCCAAGGCCATTATGGATAGGTTCAACATGATGATGAACATAAACCAATGAAATGTTGGGAAGAAGCAAGGATGTCCACAACGTAAGTTGGTCTAAAAGCACATGATAGAAATGAAGGAGAAGATTATTTTTTCCGAAGGGGACAAAGGTGCCCAAAAAAATGGCAAAAAAGTAATCTTATACACATGGATGTTCTAAACGAAGTAGAAGAATGATGTGAATGATATGAATGTAGCTTAGAAGCCTCGTGATGAAGAAGTGATTAGCCAAAGGCACAAATCATGAGATGAAATATGGACTAGAGTAAGAGTATGAACAAGGTAAAAAAAAGACACTTGGTAACATACTAATCCTGTTTACTCATAGAGATCCAGTGTGTGCACGTGGAATTTATTACCTCTTGAAGGGAAGATTTAATAGAAAACAAGTGAATACACCCTACCTAATGTGTAGTGATGATTGATTGTGAAAGGAAATTGTGATTTGTGGATGGAGGGTGGAAGGATAGTCATACATTGCTCTACTACCAGTCAGGCATCCATATCCCCGACGGAGATGCATTTTATTATAATAAAAAACTTTCTCTACTACCAATCAGGGGTCCATAGCCCCAATAGAGATTATTGGAAATACCCCAAGAGAGAGAGTAATATATCAATTTGCTTTTGCTTTTTAGCTTTTAGCTTTTTATTTTTGATTGATTATGATTCTTTTTCTTTCTAAAAACTTATTTCAGCTCTCTTGTTTTACAAGTGGTTTAAGAACCACTGATGGCTTGATGGAAGGAGGTGGAAGTGATTGTGATGATGACGTTGGCTAATGTCAAAAAATATGTGCAAAATTTCTTCACAACAAGTTTATTAGATGTTTGAATGTGATAGGATCTCCATGAGGTCAATCGTTCTTTAATTTACCAAGGTGATAAAAGATCAGGGTCAAATGGATATCATAGAGATACATGTCACAAAATGCATGTGAATAATCTAACCAAAATATCACTGAAAGGATGATAATGGTAGGAATACTTGTAGAATAACAAAAAGGAAGGAAATAAAGAAACATCCATGTGTACACACTGCTTGATTGCAATGTTTGAGAAAATGTACCTTTGATTTTTGTTGTGTTTTCTCAATGTTTTGCATTTTTGAATTTATTTTTGATTTTTATATTTATAACAGTTTTAAGAGGTTGGGACTAACAAAGTCACTCTGTGTGGTAAGATCCAAAAAAAATGTTTACAACTTCCTTGATAAGGGAGACTAGGTGCGTTTGTTTATCGAGAGTGATATTATCCCCAATCTCAATGATCGAGGTGAGTTCACACTCAATAAATGATTGTGATTTGTTCTAAAACATGGATTTCATATGCGGGAGCTTGAGTTCTCTATCCATATTTTTCTACACTTTGCATCATACTTTATGGTTACGTTGGTGTGTGTTCTTGAATCACACTTGATTTGGAATTTTGAGATTGTTTTATTTGTTGGGAGCTATAAAGCTCTTTATAGTTTTGATCTGAGCTTGATTAAGAAATTTTTTGGGTTTCTTATAAGCTAATGTGTGACTTGTTTGATCCCGAGAAGGAGAAGAAAGTGAACGTGGATATTTAGAATTGATGTGAAAAATGACCATGGAATTGCCACCGTCTTTGGTAGAAGAATAATGTGATGGATGAAAAGGATACGTTCCAAGGATTGAATAATATGGGCTACCGGGGGGTGAGCCATAGATAGAAGTTGAAGGGATACCAGGGTGTGGCCCAAGAATAGAAGAAGAATGGCTATTAGGACGTGACCCATAGATAGAAGATGAAGGGCTACAAGGATGTGGCCCAAGAATAGAAGAAGAAGGGCTACTAGGATGTGACCCATAGATGATGGACTATTAGGATGTGGCCCAAGAATAGAAGATGATGGAATACCTGGGGGTGATCCATACATAGAAGATAAGGGGCTATTTGGATGTGCCCCAAGAATAGAAGATAGTGGACTACTCAAAAATGTCCCATAAATAGCAGAGGGAGGGCTACTAGAAGGTGACCCAAACCTAGATGAAGATGAAGGGCTAATTGGCATTGACCCCATAAGAGATTGTGATTGAGGAATTATAATAGACAGAGTTATTGGGTGATGAGAGGATAGGCCATGGATCAATGCAATACCAAGGAGTTTCATCACATAATGAAGAATGTGAAGATGGAAGAATAAGAGGAGGGTCAAGTTGCATGACCTGAGGCTCTTCCTCCATTTATTGATAAAAGGAATCAACCATTTCCTCACAATATGCAAACACATCAAATTCTAAAGAGAATCCTTTCTCGTAATCTGCTAAAGAAATATCTTCATATGCCCCTATAAATTCCCTAATTGTTTCTTCATTTTGAAAGATATCAATCGGTATGATTTGTTGATCAACCACCAAGGGTTGATTGGAATAAATAGATCCAATTATGTGTGGAAGACTTAGAAGATGTTGAAGATGATTAATAGAAGAAAATGATGTGGGGGATGAAGAAGATGTGTAGATAGATGTCTCATGTAACATTCCCATTTTAAGACTTTAGAAACAAGGGAAATGTTTATTTTTTTAGTAACGTTGTCTATTCTAAACACATAATTTAGAGCACATATTACATAACATCCATTCTTATAATAGATAACCATATGTAGCTGTAATGACTCGAAAAACTACCGATCTATTCATGTGTAACTTTAAGTATTGAATACTTTTTCTGTATACTATGTATACTTGGTTCTCTTACCCTATTCGGGGTATGGAGTGATTTTTATAGGAACCTATCTGAATATCTTCTACCAATACTCATCTACATCTCAAACCTTAGACAAGGTGACATAGGACAACACAATCAGCAGCTTGGGATACTTTGGCCAAAGTTTTTCTAACATACTGTTCGTATTACTCATTCCTCGATGGCATACTCGTCAATCCAGAATACATCCTTCACCCCACTCAATTGTTATCTAGAATGTCCTTTACCGACTTCCGTCAGTCCACTTGCTCATGGTTTAACCCTAGTTCAGGTTAACAACATAGGTTATGATAAGAAGGAGCTCACAAAGACTTAGGATATATTGGCATACTGGGTCAACCTAGGTTAACCTCATGTGCTAAGGTACCTAGAGTCCTAGATGGTTACTTCAAATCGTAACTATGCTATTACCCAGTCCTAGAGAAAAACTAAGTTCAAGCCCATAAGCATGTAGATCTAGATGATCAATGTAGAAGGGTGTTGCCACATGTCAACTACAATGTTGTATCCTCAAGAATATCCTAATCTTCTCAAAGGTATAACCCTGCAGTTGGCATGTGCCAGCATCCTACAAAGCAGCCTCGTCAAGATGTACAAACCCCTAGGAGATTATTAATATTTAATTAATTTGGATAATTAATAACAGATTTTAGTAACCTTGTCCAAACTCTAATCCAACTCTCCCTAAGTTCCTTTCCAAATCAGGTTCCATTAATCCTTGGGGAACTTCCTTAACTCAATATTTCTTTCGATGTTCATTAATTTTGACTTAACAAGTAGTTACCAAAAAGAAAGGACAACAACCTCATCAGTTCTGTTAAATGTGACTTAACCAATCAAGGGAGTGTAACAACCACCTAGGCATCCTCATTTTATACTTTAGAACAAGTGAATTTTTTTTTTTTTTGATAATTGCATCCTGGTTCTAAATACATAATTTAGAACTCACAAATCAAATAACCATTCATATAACAGACAACCATATGCAGCTGTAATGACTCGGATTACTTCCGATCTATTCATTCCATGACTCGGTAATCTACCGATCTATTCATGAGTAAAAAGAGTTGGTGTTTTTAGATAACACTTTACTCTTGCGGTTCTCTTCCCTACTCTGGGATTCAGAATGCTCTGTCTAAGGAACCTAACTGAATAATCGTTACTATTATTCATCGGCATCTCATCCCTTAGACTAGGTGAATTAGGACAACGCAATCAGCAGCTTGCGATACTTTGGCCAAAGATTTGAAACATACTGTTTATGTCTCGTATTCCTTAACGACATACTCGTCAATCTGGAATACGTCCTTCACCCCATTCATATGTTATATAGAATGTCCTACACTGACTACTGTCAGTCCTTCCTTTCACAACTGAATCACCCGGAGGCAGATTAACAAGGTGATAATGTTATATGGATGCCCACGAGGATTAGGGATATGGTGACATACTGGTTCAACCTTGCAGTTCAACCAGTGTGTCATGATACCCCGAATCTCCTAGGCAGCCTTATAACATGACCACGTTCTTAATCGGACCCTGGGTAACTCGTGCGAAATCAAGTGTAAATCTTAGCGATCAATGCAAAGGGTGTCGCCATAAGTCATCTGCATTGTTGTAACTTTGAGAAGATCCTAATCTTCTCGGAGGTACAACCCTGCAGTTGACTTGTGTCGTCAACCTTTAAATCCGCCTCGAAAAGATCTACTTAATAACATGCGTTACGCACTTGAGTTTAAATTACTTTAAAGACTTTTCCCTAAGGTTAGCCTTTCCCGTTCCCTGGATTCTTCGTCTTAAGACGACCCTCCTCTATAAAACCCATTACATGGTAGAGGTATTAAGGTCAAGTTCTCATCAAGGAGTCATTAGAATACACCTGATTCTAAAATAACAGAATTGGACAATATCTCATAACCTTTACTTGAGATTGCCATCTGAACTCCATTTGATTTATATCAGTTCTCATAACTGAATTTATATCATACTTATTAGTATAAGGATATAATTGATTAAGAATCCTATTAAGTGATGTCCTGTCATAATCAAGACTAGGGATCAGTAATTTAATTCAACTTGTTTAGCGTTCTGCTTAGGCTCATTTTTAACCTATCTTCAAGAAAGACAATTATTTAAATCCAACATTGCTTTCGCTAGAACAACAAGAACTGCTAAACACTCATATGAATTCAACCACATTTTCTTGTAAGCTTTCATTGTCAATCACAAAAGCATCCAAATTAAACAAAGATAACATTGCCACTCTGGTATATAAACCGAAGAAGGTCAACTATCAGAAATAGAATACAACACATAAGTATCAAACACTTATTTCCATTCCTTTCAAAACTATACAATTACATTTTATGCAAACAGCATACTTGATACAATGCTCAACGGAAAAGAAACATCTTTTCACATATAGTACATTTATAAAATCAAGCTGTAATTCATTATAAATCAATTAAACAATCTGATCAGCCTGTCAGATCTGCATTGCTTTTACCTCTTACGGCAACCATCTGCAAAAATAGTCAACATGAGTCAGTTCAATGAACTGAGCATGATAAGCACTAACTTTTAAAACAATTGCAATCCATCAATTGTTTTCATTAAACACCCTGTTTAAATGAGATCAGATATCCACATAAGTAAACATATTCAGACTATGCCTTTGTAATACAAAATGATTACAAATATGTAACTCTATCATTGTTACAAAATAGTCTTAATCACTTTCTAATATTTCATCAAATATTAAGAATCAAGGAACGAATGTACACAAACAATCATTGAATCCAAAATCACAACATTGGACAGATCGTTTCATTCATCCAAAAAGGGAAATATCATAACAATTCGGGATTCCACCAATATGTTACAAAACAATTCCCACTGTTAGACAGATATCATCAAATAAGCAAAAGAAGAGAAAGAACCAAATCATTCACACTTCCTTTCACATAAGTTCATTACTGTAATGTCTTCACATATGAATTGTATTCATCCAGTATGTATACGATTAAGTCCGTCAAACTATAAGAAGAATTACTGTCATAATAAAAATCAAACAAAACAAGGCTTTTCAACCCAAGTTCGAAATCAAAGAACCTCTAGAATTGCGGTCAACAATGGACAACATTGCATTAGGCAATTGAATGTTTCCCTAAGATTATGCCAAGATAATCACTCAAAACTTCCGAACATGCTCAGTCACAATCAGACAGGAGTAAACGGAGAGGAATATAACCAATCTATTCTTACCTTGGCGCATGCAAGTCTAAAGTGTGGTATTCGCGACTCACCCCAACAGGGACAGAACACGAAATAATTAACCATACTCAAGGAACTCAACAGTGACAAACGACAGTGTCCAAGTAGCAGGTTCATTAAGAGACAGAAATACAAGTTACCTTCCAAGAACTCAAATGATTCCAACAGTAGTAACAAGTCAAACAATTACATATGATTCCATCTGAGCTCATCAACGGAGCATAATAAAAATCAGGCAAACAAATTTAATTACTGATTTCAAACAAAGAATCCAACTGAACTCTTGCCAATGTGACACAATGGTATTCTTACGAATAACAGAGATCAAAATACAAATTATTCCCTTAAGTCGCTGGAACAACGATTTCCAAAATTCATCTATATTCAATCATGAACAGTGACTTAAACATATAAATCATTCAATCGACTCCACTGAGTCATTCAAATAAAAATGAATATAATTCTGTATTTATATTGCATACTGATACGGGTTAATATCCATGACCTAACTCATAAGGCCGATATACAAGATGTCAAACTATTCAGAGAAATCCGTCAAGGCCAAATAGACATCACGAGTTCAATCTCAGGCTTATACAGAAGCCAAAAGAAACAAGATACCCTCTACAGGGTCAAACAACAGATTAAACCCAACAGTCCCAATTTGAAGCGATCACACTGGTTGTTTATCAAGAATCAAACCAAGTCTATACAACGGTATTCAAGATAATAAAGAAGAATAATTAATGATTCATCTACTCCAGTAATGATAAACATAAAAGAAACAGGCTTCAATAATTACTGTTTTCGTAAAGAAAATACCAACTGAACCTTCTTCAACATTTTGAACAAGTTACACAGAAGGAAACGAAACAGTACAACCGGGGAATCTATACCCAAAAATTACTGTAGTTAACAGAGGTCGAAAGACCTGTTACTTCTCAAGATTTCAAACAAATCCTTGTCCAATATTCAAATATATATAATCGTATAACTTCCACAGTAATCCATTTATACAAGTCATTCAATGGACTCTTACAGAGTCGTTCCAATATATAATATACATACATCCATAATGCATACTGTAACGGTTAAATCTCGTTACCCCTATGAAAAGGAAAACAATTCCAAAGAGTTGCAAAAAGATACTGTCACATCGAAAGATGTTATTCACAAACAACCTTCAAGACAAACGAAACCCAACAGTATCAATAACTGCCATCAACAAAACCCACGACAGAGCTTACAAAATTTCTAAAACACTGAACAATCAAACAGGTACACCAGTATCCTTCCCGACTGTTTTCCCCACAAAAATTGACGATCAAAAATTGACAAACAAAACAATGGCCTATACCCATTACAAGAACGATCTATGGGCTCACGCTGTACAGGCCGAGCATTCACACATTTCATATGTTTCGCATATTTAAGCCCAAAATGCAAACACAAAGAAATAATGCCACAGTTCGAATTTAATAAACACCCAACAAAGGATAAATGAAGATTCGAACCAGAAGAGAAACAGTACCAAGAAAAATCACACCAGACATCCATAGAAAAACAACTAATTTCTTAAATCATTAGAACAGAGTTGTTCTAATGAAATCATTTGAAAGACAGCAAGATATTTAAAGGTTAGGGCCTAACATGCCTGGATTTTTGATCAAATTTCCAAAGCAGACCACTGGAAGAGCTCGTGCTTCCTTTTCCTTTTCCAAGTTAGAGCGACCAACAAAATTTCGCTATCTCCATCACATATATATCCTCCATGACAGAGAAAAGAGCTAGAGAAGTTCATACTTGCCATGCAACACAAAGAAGACTGGTGCGAAGAACCAGTGAACAGGCAGAGAGAAATCTGAAAATCGCGACAAGCCAAACAAACCAACAAACTTCCCGTTTGCATGCCTTCTCGTGAGTTCCGAGCTCGACTACCAAGAATATTGAATGCAATTAAACCAACTTTCCCGCTAAGACTCCACTTCCACCGACCACCAGAATTGGCGACAGTCCAATGAAAATTCAAGTCCATTTCCAAACTTAGCGACCTGCCACGTCGGCTTAGGTTAGTTGTTGCCTATACCTCCGCCATGACCTGTCCCTCATCCTTATCCCATGCATTAAATGTCATAGAAAACGCCGCCCATGGTTCGCACCCCCTTCCATAGGCCCCTTTTCATTCTCCTCATTAGTTAGGTTAGTATCTTAGGTTAGAATTTAGGGTAATACTCATTCTAACCATATTACACATAGATACTAACTTAGGACATTAACACATAGCCTAGGTCTAGGTTAGATTAACACTAATCTAACCCCTAGGTTAGGTTTAGTCTTAGGTTACTAATCATTTAATAATTCCAGTTAGGTCTGCATTCTGTACACTCAGAAAAAGACCTTCATCATACCTTCTTGAACAGGGTTAGCTCCTGTTCTGCTGCAGAATCGTATGTAACCGAATTATTACCTGGTCCACGATCGAGACCTTCCAGATATACTTCCATATCGGGAACCAATTCATTTTACTTGATCAGCCTGAGTCATACTCCTGACTAGCTTATTAAATACTTCTAGACCTTGCAATCCTGTTCAAGGTCTGTGATTTAATTCATCATGAACAAACTTAAAGCATTACTTGGATCAATTCCACTGATCCAAGACTAGATCTTATAGATGGATAACTCTATAATTCATTCCGAGATCAGATTAATACTCAGATACAAAATGAAATAGATAAAAGAGTCTAACCATATTCTGACTCAGTCAAGATCTGCAATCTGCAAAGAAATTACAGTACATATCAAGCATGATTTCTAAATCGAGGAACACATCCTTATACAAGAAATCACATATCAACACTTGTATGCCCAGGAGAAAGTAACAGGTCAGTTCAATGAACTGAGCATCATAAGCACTAAGCCTTAAAATGAAGTGCAATCCACTAATTGTTCGAATAAAAAGACCCTATTTTAATGAACAATTAGTATTTCATACTCTAAACATAAGTAATAACAATAAAAAAGAAGAGCACTAATGAACCAGAGTTCACTTCTGAACAAAGAACAGAGTATAGATTATAATATCAGTTTTACAAATTAAAGTATGATTGATCCTGTCAATCATCCTAATCAACAGAGAATAACATCTTATTTTTTCCATTATACCAAAACAAATACAACACTTATCCTAATTATAAGATACATGAAGTATTTTTAATATGTACTTACTAGGATGTTTCGTCTAATTTTCTAGTAAGAAGAAGAGAAACCGTTTTCATTTTTCTAAAGTACATAATATCCACAAGGTAGAAACAGGTTCATATGATAACCTAAGCTGTTTCATATTGATATTAATTGTCTCAATTCAAAAATTTAAGACATTCATCAGAACAGGAATAAATAAAGATCCCAGATGAAAGGATGAAACATCAACCAACCAATAGGATACATTATCTTTTTAACAGCCAGTCATCACTCTCCTTCTATTTCATTTCTATCAATGATAAAGTAAGAGAAGGTTAACCAAATAATGTTTAGCTTTTTCCTAAAGAATAACCAACAAAATATTTCAAACAAATGAAATTGTTCCCAAATGAATTAGAAAAGAGGCTTAATAGAAATGATCCTACCCAGTAATCATTTCCTTCAACTTGATTAACAAAGTCCCTTCTTCATATATATGTAGTTCAAATTCATATAAGATTTCCCAAAGAAGAACAAGAACACCTTAAGTAAGAAGGTATCTAATGAATCTTTTCCTTTAAAAACTTCCCACTGTAAGCAAGATATTTAATCGAATAGGAATATTAGAACAGTAATGGTCATGCACAGTCCATATACACAAATTAATCATACCAATTATTTTATGGGTTCTTTATTTCTTTAAGGAGACCTAACAGAAGATAAATCCGACTAGATGTTAACACCCAGAATTACCCATGAGTTAAATCAAGTAATATTATTTTCCATACTTTTCATTGTATTGCTTCAAGAGTAAAAATAAAGAACGAATTCCCAATAAGAATTATAAACTACAAATTTGGTTCCAGTCAAAATCTCACAGAGTTTACCAACCAACTCATAAAACCATATTTCCAGTTTTCTCCATGCACATGCATCTGTTTCCTTTTGAGAATTCAAAGTTTTAAAATAGTTTCCCTACTGTAATAAATGCAATACATACGACAGGATATAACAACATAATTACAAGATACTTTCCACCAAAGATTCAAAATCCGAATCTGAGCACCATGATGAGAGTAATTTCTTACAAGGATCAAAATCATTCAACTGATTTAAAACAAGTTCGGGAAATTTTTTTTCCCTTTTGGTTTGCATATTTTAACAAAGAAAACTAGAAAGAATCCCAATTGGACTGACACCTTTCTCAGGTTTCTAATCCCAACAATATGAAACAATTCCCTCAACTCATTTTGAATCACATTACTCCTTATTGAGTAAATATAACTTCCACATCCTAATGCTAGATAAAATGCATGGAACAAACTTTTAAATATTTCAAATAAAAAAATCAAGTGTCATTTTCAAATAACTGTCATATCAACCTTGCTTAATAGTTGAAGCAGTTTGGGAGATCACTTAAAAGAGTCCAGACCAACACCATATAAGTGCTAAGGCCATATTCATAATGAACTCACAATACAATACACAAGGTCATAGTAAAACACAAACATCAACCAAATACGGACCAGTAATAGTTCATATTATCCTGATAACACCACACAATTATCACGCCGTGTTAGGGTTTTAACAACAACAAATGTTCACAGGTTTAAAATCAAGAACCAACCAACTACTACTCTATTCACAGCTCCATATACTTATGAAGAAAAACACAAGCATAATAACACCAATAACCCAACAATAGTTCTTGAATACCCACAAGTTTCCAATAGAATTTGAGCTTACATACAAGTTTTCATAACAAACTAGAGAATTTTTACCAGCACAAGATTATAAAACAATAGCTTCAACAGATATAGGTGGAATGCAAGATTCTCTAAATAAATTTAGTGAGAATACATTCGTTTAAAAGTAACAAAACCTAACCTTAATTACCAAATTTAGCTAAGCCAAACAGAGTTACAAAATCATTTTTGCATGCATTTTTCATGTGTTCAAACAATCACATACTATATCTTAAACCAGACCACTTTTGCAAAAGGATTCAAACCAAGAATACAAGACTTAATAAACTCAGTAACCAAACATCCAAATACATCATGCAATGCATAAAAACTCATAGAGAAGAGTTTTTTTTTAATGAAAACACTTAGAGGAAAGCAATAGATTTTAACAGTTAGAGCCTATCATGCTTGATAGTGTCTCTGTTAAATCGAAGAAGACCTCCTCCTTAGCTCACTCCTTCCCCTCTTTTCCATGAAAGATCAAACAACCAGATACCTCTTCCACAGTGCCTCTTATAAATTCCATGAAACGAAAATAGATTCAAAATTTCAAAAATAGCCATGAAGTGCAGTTCAATCTGCTTGTTTGAAAAACCAGAGCACATGCAGAGTGAAAATCGGAGAGCATTCAAAGTGAAACAACCCAAGAAAAATCCACTGGCATGCCTACCAAGATGGTTTGGGCTCACAAACCAAAATTAATTAAATCCATTAATTCCAAATCTCCCACCTAATCTTCCTTGCCACCGCCTGCCAAGTCTGGCAAATGCTAAGTCTAAATGAAAATGTATTTCTATTTTAGTGATACTGCCACCTAAGCCTCTGCCAAGCCAACTAGCCCCTGTCAAAGTTGGTGGTACCACGTATAATAAAAACCTTTCAACATCATAAATTATTTAGGAACTGTCACCAATATGCATGTGGCTACATAATTCCCCATTCATGCCCAATAGTTTAGGACATGTTACTTGCTTAGGTTAGATCTTAGGTATATTAAAGTTTATGCCTTAGGATATAACACTAACAACTAACCCCCACCATAGGCCTTATCAATTATGTTTAGATAAACCCTCATAGGTAAATAATTCAAAATGCCATAGTTTAAAGCACTAGATTAGATCACCATATAGCCTTGTAGCAATAGGTTCAATGTTTAGTTTTAATACCTAGTACCTTTTTCCAATTTTCTTAGCACCAAATTTAGGTTAGAATCATAATTATATCAAGCTACATATCCTAGGTAAGAAATACTTTTACCTAGCTTAGGATTCTGTAGGTTAGTCCTTTATAGGATTCTAGTTCTCTCCAATGCCATGAACAGACTAAAATCCCAATTATGTTAGTAATGACCTGCCAGGGTCGATATCTAGAGACCCAAACATAACATACCACTGAATGGAAATATTTTCACATAAAAGAGAATTAAAGAACTTGCATCTACTAAGTTTAGTCCATGTGTTTCTCAATTCATGGAATGTCAATTCATCAGTTGTTCACTCTGAATGGATTTAAAACATTCCTTGAATCACTAAAATTGATCCAAGGATGAGTTGGGTAAATAAATAATTTTACAAATCTTAAAACCAAAATACAATCTCACCTTCAAGAAGTGAAAAAAAATGAATTCAAGAAAACTATTCCAGTTCAGTCAGAAGATCTTAAGAGCAGAAAAGACTTATCCACATCAAGCATGTTTTCCCCAAAGTCAAAAGAACATATCCTACAAAGTAAAATCACATGCCAACAATTGAGATGCAAAGGAAGAAAATAAAAATTGTCAAGGGTGTTACATGTTTCCCTCCTAAAAGGAATCATCATCCCGATGATTATTTCTTCTAAAAATTTACATCAAGGACAGTCAAATCCTTCTCTGTTCTTATTCAAGTCAAATATTTCAAAACCTTATAGTTCCAGAAATCAGCATTAAATAACTATTTGTTTAAATTAAATAATTATCTACCCAAAACTAGCTTACTTAATGTCATATAAAGATAAAATCATAAAAAATTTGTTAGTCAACAAATTCAATTCTGTTCAAATAGATATGGGAAACTAGTTTTCATATCCTCTAGATTTTCCCAAGTTTCACTTTCCTCGTTAAAATAGTCCCACTGGACCTTGCATTGACTTATTTCTCTATTTCTTAAATGTAACTGGAAATTTTCCAGCACTCGAATGGGTTTAACCACGATTATTCCTGGGTCTTGGACCTACCAGGAATTCTAATTTAACACATGTGATAAATCTAAAACATATTTCTTAAGCAAAGAAATATGGAAAACATCATGCATTCATGACAAAGTAGGTGGTAGTGCTAAACGATAAGCTACAGGGTTGATTACTTCAGCTATTTCAAAAGGTCCCACATAACGAGGTGATAACTTGGAAACCCTGCCAAAAGTTATAGAGCTCTTTTTCAGTTTAACCCAAAAAAAAACCTTCTCTCCAATTTCAAATTTCCTGTCAACCCGCTTTAAGTAAGCATAACTCTTTTGCCTATCTGTAGCTTCTTTCAAGCGTTCACAAATCATCTTAACTTGTTGTTCCATTTCTGTTAGGATTTCAGGTCCAATTACCTCTCTATCCTCAATGCTATCCCAACTAATAGGCGTTTTGCATTTCCTTCTGTAAATCACCTCGAAAGGTGCCATCTTAAGAGAAGCATGATATGTGTTATTGTATGCAAATTCAGCTAATGGAAGGTAATCCTCCCACTTGTACTACTGATCCATACAGTACATCTGTAACATATCCTCCAAAACCTGATTCACTCTTTCAGTCTATCCATCCATTTCCAGATGATATGCAAAACTGAAATTCAATTTAGTTCCAAGAGTTGCATTAAGTGTTTGCCAAAACCTTGACATCATTCTAGGGTCTCTATCAGATATGATTAATTTAGGTACTCCATATAGTTTGAAAATTTTGAGTATAAATCTTTTAGCCAAAACAGGAGAATCATCCTTTAGATTTCCAACAATAAAATGAGCTACTTTCGTTAGTTTGTCAACTACTACCAAAATAAAATCATGTTTATTTCTTGACATAGGAAATCCTTGTACAAAATCCATGCTTATTACCTACCATTTATACTGCGGTATGCTATGAGGATGCAATAAACTAGCTGGGTGCATATGCTCTGCTTTTACACGTTGACATTCAAGACAATGAGTCACAAAATCAATAACATCATTTTTCATTCCTTTCCAGAAATATTGTTGTTTCATATCAACAAGAATTTTTGTAATTTCAGGGTGTCCCAAAAAAGGTGAATTGTGAAACTCTGCTAACAATTTCCTTATCAAATCGTTAGGCAAAGGTATGTATACTTTATTTTCATAGTGTAAGATTCCTTCATTATCAAAGTGAAAACCTTTATATCTTTCATCCTTTGGGTCTGCAGTAAGTGCAATTTTTACTTGTTGAAAGTAAGAGTCAGATTCCATAACACTTTTGACTTCATCCTTAAACTGAGTTCTTAGTGTTATAAGAACATAAATGTGCTTCCTACGACTTAGATAATCAGCCACTCTATTCTTTTTTCCTTTAATGTAACTTATGTCAAAATCATATTGAGACAAAAACTTTAACCATCTTCACTATCTTGCATTCAGATTTGGCTGAGTGAAAATGTACTTCAGCCCTAGATGATCAGTTTTCAACTCAAATGGTTTACCTAGTAGATAATGCCTCCAAACTTGAAGTGCATGAACTATGGCAGCAAGCTCTAAATTGTGTGGGGCATAATTCAACTCATGTGACTTAAGTTTTCTACTTTCATAAGCTAATACATGATCATTTTGTAACAAAATACCTCCAAGACCTTCCCCAGATACATCAGTTGCAATAGTAAAGTCTCCATTAGGATCAGGTATAGCTAAGATAGGTGTTGAAGTCAACTAAATTTTTAAAATTTTAAAGGAAGATTCACATTTATCATTCCAAAAAAATTTCTTATCCTTTTTCTGCAATGAAGTTATTGGTGAAGCCACCTTAGAAAAATCCTTAACAAATTTTCTATAATAACCTACAAGGCCCATGAAACTTCTAACTTCATGTACATTCTTTAGTCTAGGCCACTCGGTTATAGATATAATTTTAGAAGGATCTACAGTAATCCCATATTTACTTATAACATGACCCAAATAGTGAACTTTAGTGTCATAGAAAGAATATTTGGACAGCTTACCATACAACCGTCTCTTTCTCATAATTTCCAAAACTATTTTCAAGTGTTCATGATGCTCCTCAATACTTTTAGAATATATGAGAATTTCATCCAAGAATACAAGTACAAACTTGTCCAAGTATTCTTGAAAGATATTATTCATTAAGTTCATAAAATTTGCAAGTGCATTCGTTAATCCAAAGGGTAAAACCGTGAATTCATAATGCACATACCTTGTCCTGAAAGTTGTTTTATGAATGTCATCATCTTTAATTCATAATTGATGACATCCAAATCAAAGATCTATCTTAGAATATACTGATGCCCCATGCATCAGATCAAATAGGTCATCAATTCTAGGAAGTGGGTATCTATTTTTTATTGTTGCTTTGTTTAACATCCTGTAATCAATGCACAATCTAAGTGTTCCATATTTCTTTTTCACAAAGATCACTAGTGCTCCCCAGGGTGAAAAACTTGGTCGAATCAAACCCTTAGACAAAATTTCTTGCAACTGAGCCTTAATTTCTACTAACTCTGTGATAGTCATTCGATAAGGTTCTATAGAAATAGGTTCAGTACCTAGTTTGATTTCAATCATGAAGTCAAAATCCCTTTTGGGTGGTAACCCTGGTAATTCTTCCAGAAACACGTCATCGTAGTTCTGTAACAGTGGATAATGTTCCATGAAATCAATGTTTTTTTCCACATATTCTGAAATTTTTACTGCATATAAGGTACAACCCTTATTTTTGGCCTGTTAAAGTTACACAGCTGACAATTTCCTAACAGAAATTTCTCATTTTACTCCTTGAATCTCTGCTATTTTCTACAGATCATCTAAGCAACTAATATGCTTTCCAAAACAATCTACTTTTTCTTTATGCTCTACTAACCAATTTACACATATGATTATATCATAAGATCCCAAAGGTGCTATATAAAGATCAACTTCGGTGGAAAAGCTAGGTAAGTCAAGGACTGCCCCGAAAAGACACATACTAACTGTATGAACAAAATTATTACCATAATGTAAAGTCCATGATTTATCCATTTTTCCATATTTTCTTTTAATTTTGAAGCATGTTTCCTATAAATAAAACATTCATTAGCTCCCGTATCAAAAAGAATAGTTATATTTATGTCGAATAACTTACCAGGAACTTCTATAGGTGTAACTTACTTGTCAACTACTGCAACATGTATCTTATACTGCTAATTACAATCATCTTTCTTCAAAGGACATTGATTCACGTAATGATCTTTTCCACAATTATAACAACCTCCTACCAGTCCCTTTTTAGGCTCATAATTATTTCCAGCCTTAAATTTATCATTTTGACCTCCATAGGACTTCTTCCCGTTATTGTTATTCTTGGAAAAATTGTTCCTTATATTTCTAGCAAACTTATTCATTGCTATTTTCTTATTATTATCAGCTGAAAATTTACTTTTCTTACCAAAATTTTTCCATGGTCCTTTCTTAGGTGCAAGAGAAGTTAGAGAAGAGTTTGGAACTTTCTTTCGTACTTCCTCCTTGTGAGCAGAAACAACCTTTAATTTCTATTCTTGCTTTATGGATTTTTCAACAACCCATAGTGGTTGGGTTGTGAACATCAACCTCTCCCCCAATAATGGGATTCAATCCCATGATGAATTTCTGTAGCCTGAACTTCTCATCAGTTTGATACTGAGGTACATACTTGAGTAGTTTCATAAATCATTCCCAATACTCAGTTACAGTTAACTTCCCTTGAGCCAAGTTCTGAAATTCAGTCATTTTCTGATCATAATAAAGTTGTGGAAGTCATCGTTGCCTAAAATAACTTTTAAATTTATCCCAAGTGATGTTAGTTTCATCAATGTTTAGCTCAGCCTTACGGCTGTCCCACCATGAAGATGCTTCATGGGAAAGTTGATATGCTCCCCGAATAGCTTTGGTTTCCTCCGAGAAGTTTCTTATAGCAAAGTACTTCTCCATCTTGCTGAGCCAATTCTTAGCTCCATCACCTAATGTGGTGCCATCAAACTTAGGTGGACTTATCCTTTTTATATCATTGGTGAGTTTAGTTGCCAACCTATCCTTTTTGTTTTCTGACTGGACAGGTAAATTAGTATTATTATTATCAACACCCATATTGGGGTTGTCCTTAGGAGGTGGTTGATTTTTATTACCAGCTTCTTCTTCCTCCTCATTACCCATCACTTGTTGCTCAAGTAAAGTCAAACAATATCTTGTTTCCAACAGGGAAGCAAGGATTTCATCAAGTTTTTGGGTTGTTTCTACTCCTTCATTAGGTGGAGCATTATTCACAATGTTTCTTCTCATTCTAACCATTTTCTATTACAATAAAATTCAAGTTTTTATTAGATTATGGAAACAATAGGTCCAAGACCTGCAACCTTAAGTTCTGATACCAAGATGTAACATTCGCATTTTAAGACTTTAGAAATAAGGGAATTTATTTTTTTAGTAACGTTCTCTATTCTAAATACATAAGTTAGAACACACATTCCATAACATCCATTCTTATAACAGATAACCATATGCAGTTGTAATGACTCAGTGTGCCACCGATCTATTCATTTCATGACTTGGCAAAGTACCAATCTAATCATGTTTAACTTTAAGTATTGAATAATTTTTCCATTTATTATGTATACTTGGTTCTCTTACCTTGTTCAAATTATGGAGTGATCTTTCTAGGAACCTATCTAAATATTTTCTATCAATACTCATCTGCATCTTGAACCTTAGCAAAGCGACATAGGACAACGTAATCAACAGCTTACGATACTTCGGCAAAAAATTTTCTAACATACCATTCGTATTACTCATTCCTTGATAGAATACTTGTCAATCTAGAATATGTCCTTCACCCCACTCAATTGTTATCTAGAATTTCCTTTACTAACTTCCGTCAGTCCACTTGCCCATGGTTTAACACTAGTTCGGGTTAACAACATAGGTTATGATAAGAAGGAGCTCACAAAGACTTAGGATATATTGGCATACTGGGTCAACCTAGGTTAACCCCATGTGCCAAGGTACCCGGAGTCCTAGAGGGTTACTTTGAATCATAACTATGCTACTACCCAGTCCTAGAGAAAAACTAAGTTCAAGTCCATAAGCATCTAGATCTAGACGATCAATGCAAAAGGGTGTTGCCACATGTCAACTATAATGTTGTATCCTCGAGAAGATCCTAATCTTCTAGAAGGTACATCCCTATAGTTGGCATGTGCCAGTATCCTATAGATTAGGCTCGTCGAGATGTACAAACCCCTAGGAGATTATTAATATTTAATTAATTTGGATAATTAATAGCAGATTTCAGCAATCTTTTCCAAACTCTAATCCAACTCTCCCTAAGTTCCTTTCCAATTCAGGTTCCATTAATCCTTGGGGAACTTCCTTAACTTAAGATTTCTTTCAATGTTCATTAATTTTGAATTAACAAGTAGTTACCAAAAAGAAAGGACAACAACCTCATAAGTTTTGTTAAATGTGACTTAACCAATCAAGGGAGTGTAACAACCACCTAGGTTGTATCTTAATAGACTTTATTAAATGTAGTCTATGATTATAAATCATGTATTCCTTTTTGTATACTTTTTCACGAGAGAGGAAGAGTCTTCCTCTTCATTGTTAAGTTCTATGGTTTAACACACCCTTTTTTTTCTTTATTATTTCAATAGTTTTCATTGTATGTTCATTACACTTCATCTTACTATATTAAATTGTTTATATAAGAACATTAAATTTTGTAATTTTCTAGCTGCATCTTAATTAGGGAAATAACTCTAAATCCCCTTTATCTTATTTACTCAAGAATCCTCATTTAATCATATAAATAATATAAAGAATATTAGCAAGATAAGATTCCATTTCTTTTACAAAGTTACGTGATATTTTACAAAACTCATGCAAGTAAATTCTCATCCTTCAATTTCATTTTGAATCTTATACCTTTACAAACTTATACATTTACCAACATATGCATTTACAAACTTATTCCTTTACAAACTTATGCATTATTGGCTTACTACATGACAACATTCTTCATTCAAAAAGGAATATAACTATTCTTTTTCAATATAACTTAAGAATGAATCATAATTCTTCACTATAATCATACTTAGATCAGCCAATGCATCATATAAGATTTTGCAATCTTTTATCACTTACGAAGTCCATTTGCAAAAATTGCTAGCACGGGTCAGTTCAATGAACTGAGCATCATAAGCACTAAGCCTTAAAAAAAAGTGCAATCCACTAAATGGTCCAACAAAAACAACCCTTCTTTAATGAACAATTAGTATTTCATACTCTAAACATAAGTAATAACAATAAAAAAGAAGAGCATTAATGAACCAAAGTTCACTTCTGAAGGAAGAACAGAGTATAATTTATAATATCAGTTTTACAAATTAAAGTATGATTGGTCTTGTCAATCATCCTAATCAATAGAGCATAACATCTTATTGTTTCGATTCTACCAAAACATAATACAAAACTTATCTTAATTATAAGATACATGAAGTGTTTTTAATATGTACTTACTAGGATGTTTCGTCTAATTTTCTAGTAAGAAGAAGAGAAACCATTTTCATTTTTCTAAAGTACATAATATCCATAAGGTAGAAACAGGATCATATGATAACCTAAGTTGTTTCATATTGATATTAATCGTCTCAATTCAAACATTTAAGACATTCATCAGAACAAGAATAAATAAAGATCTTAGATGGAAGGATGAAACATCAACCAACCAGAAGGATACATTCTCTTTTTTACAACCAGTCATCACTCTCCTTCTATTTCATTTATATCAATGATAAAGTAAGAGAAGGTTAACAAAATAATGTTTAACTTTTTCCTAAAGAATAACCAACAAAATATTTCAAACAAATGAACTTGTTCCCAACTAAATTAGAAAAGAGGCTTAACAGAAATGATCCTACCCAGTAATCATTTCCTTCAACTTGATTAACAAAGTCCCTTCTTCATATATATACAATTCAAATTCATCTAAGAGTTTCCAAACAAGAACAGGAACAACTTAAGTAAGAAGGTATCTAATGAATCTTTTCCTTTAAAAACTTCCCACTGTAAGCAAGAGATTTATTCGAATAGGAATATTAGAATAGTAATGGTCATGCATGGTCCATATACACAAACAAATCATACCAATTCTTTTATGGGTTCTTTATTTATTTAAGGAGACCTAACATAAGAGAAATTTGAGTAGATGTTAACACCCAGAATTACCCATGAGTTAAATCAAGTGATATTATTTTCCATACTTTTTAGCGTATTCCTTCAAGAGTAAAAATAAAGAACGAATTCCCAATAAGAATCGTAAACTAAAAAGTTGGTTCTAGTAAAAATCTCACAGAGTTTACCAACCAACTCATAAAACCATATTTCCAGTTTTCTACATGCACATGCATTTGTTTATTTTTGATAATTCAGAGTTGTAAAATAGTTTCTCTACTATAATAAACTCAATACATATGACAGGATCTAACAACATAATTACAAGATACTTTCTACCCAAGATTCGAAATCCCAATCTGAGCACTATGATGAGCATAAGTTCTTACCAAGATCAAAATCATTCAACTGATTTAAAATAATTTCGAGCAACTTTTGTTCCCTTTTGGTTTGCATATTTTAACAAAGAAAATAGAAAGAATCCCAACTGGACTGACACCTTGCTAAGGTTTCTAATTCCAACAATATGAAACAAATCCCTCAACTCATTTTGAATCACAGTACTCCTTATTGAGTAAATATAACTTCCACATCCTAATGCTAGATAAAATGCATGGAACAAACTTTTAAACAGTTCAGATAAAAAATCAAGTGTCATTTTCAAATAACTGTCATATCAACCTTGCTTAACAGTTGAAGTGGTTTGGGAGATCACTTAAAAGAGTTCAGACCAACACTATATAAGTGGTAAGGCCATATTCATAATGAAATCACAATACAATACACAAGGTCACAATAAAACACAAACATCAACCAAATGTGGACCAGTAACAGTTCATATTATCATGATAACACCACACAATTCTCATGCCGTGTTAGGGTTTTAGCAACAAAAAATGTTCACATGTTTGAAAAAAAGAACCAACCAACTACTACTCTATTCACAGCTCCATATACTTATGAAGTGAAACACAAGCATAACAACACCAATAACCTGACAATAGTTCTCAAATACCCACAAGTTTCCAACAAAATTTGAGCATACATACAAGTTTTCATAACAAACTAGAGAATTTTTACCAGCGAATGATTACAAAAAAATAGCTTCAACAGATACAGGCAGAATGCAAGATTATCTAAAGAAATTTAGTGAGAATACATTCGATTTAAAGTAAAAAAACCTAACCTTAATTACGAAATTCAGTTAAGCCAAACAGAGTTACAAAATCATTTTTACATTTGCTTTTCATGTGTTCAAACAATCACATACTATATCTTAATCCAGACCACTTTTGCAAAAGGATTCAAACCAAGAATACAAGACTTAATAAACTGAGTAAAAAAACATCCAAATACATCATGCAATGCATAAAAACTCATAGAGTAGAGTTTTTTTAATGAAAACATTTAGAGGAAAGCAATAGAATTTAACAGTTAGAGCCTATCATGCTTGATAGTGTCTCTGTCAAATCGAAGAAGACATCCTCCCGAGATCACTCCTTCCCCTCTTCTCCATGAAAGATCGAACAACCAGATACCTCTTCCAAAATTCCTCTTATAAATTCTACGAAATGAAAATAGATTCGAAACCTCAAAAATAGCCATGAAGTGCAGTTCAATCTGCTGGTTCAAAAAACTAGAGCGCATGCAGAGTGAAAATCAGAGAACATGCAAACTGAAATAACCCAAGACAAATCTGTTAGCATGCCTACCAAGATAGTTTGGGCTCATAAACCAAAATCAATTAATTCCATTAATTCCAAATCTCCCACCTAATCTTCCTTGCCACCGCCTTCCAAGTCTAGTGAATGCCAAGTCTAAATTAACATGTATTTCCCTTTTAGTGATACTGCCACCTCAGGAGTAGAAGAAGGTGGTGTGGACCTACCTATACAATGGTATGTCATATGTAAAATAGTAGGATTAAGTCAAAAATATTTAGATTGGGATGCATGGGTCAATTCAGACGTTTGTCTTGAAGGATTATGACTCACACAAATCTTCAAAGGAGGAAGACTTATTGGGGGTGATTGATGAAGAAGGTCTTACAAAGAATGGGAGGACTATGATTCAAGAATCACATTAGATGAATAATAACAAGGGTCCTACAAATAAAGAGAGGACTGTGATTCAAGAATTGTATTAGATGTTTTATTGGAGGGATTTGGAGTCCCACATATCTTCAAAGAAAGAAGAGGTCATTGAGGCGATTGATAAAAGGGGACCTACGAAGAAAGGGAGGACCGCGACATAGGAGTCATATTAAATGTATGATGAAGAGGTTCCTGCAAAGATAGGGAGGACTATGACATAGGAGTTGCATTAGATGAATTAGGAGTCGAACTAGATGAATCTGAATGGTAGTTTGGATCCGAATAGTAGTTTGGATCAGAATCATCAGAAGAATTAGAAGAAATTTTTGGATTGGAATCCTCAAAATAAGAGGAAATGTTTTGATTAGAATCAGAAGAAGAGTGGGGGGAAATCAAATAATAATTTGGATCAAAAGCATCCAAATCATACCACCTACTATAAGATGAAGGTGGGGAACGAGTTACCCGTATGGGCTCTCTAGCACGAAGAACAAAATGAGGTTTAGTTGTAATGGGAATATTTTTATTTGAATTACTAAACTTAGGTTCCATATTTTTGTAAGTATGGGGAATCACATGATAGTCAGTCATTTTTGGCATTGTTTTAAGCACAAATATCTAGATCTAGATAGTGTGATGGAACCCTTCAAAGGGAAGGAAGTGACATGTTGATTTGGGTAGCATAAGGACAACCATCTAGACATTATGTAAGTATGGAGATGCTTTTGTGATTTTCTGAAGAAGGTCTAGGTAAAATAGAAATCATGATGATGCAATCTCGATGAGATCGAGAGGGATTGTCCTAGAAAATAATTTTCCTGAATGAACAATTACAAGGAACAATCATGCGAGTGTGAAACACAAATCCAATCAACAAGGAAATACACCATATGAAAATGCGATGCAAAGACAATCAACTCAATGTCAATATTTACATCAAGCTTGAAATGAACAAGGTGTAAATATTAACAAAGGGTAGATGTGAATCCCAATCAAAGGATACCACAACAAGTTTAACAACCAACAAGGCCTAAATGTTAAAGGGCAAGGTTTACAAATGTGATATATTAGTGTCAAAGTGGTATCGAAATGACGCAAAAAAAGTAAGAGACACCTTTCAAGATTTGGGACAATGTTTGAAATCAAACTAAGTCAAAGTATACTAAGGATGTGTTAAAACGTGGGTAGCGTAACGCCACAATGTGAACACTTAGATCATGTTTACGAGAAATGTTACATAAGTATATTAATTGTGTCAAGACAATGCAAACAAGGTAACATGTCAAAGGGAGATCAAATAATGAATTAATCCAAACTATGATGATGATATTGACATGGGCATCAAGATCACAAAGGCTACCAATGATATAAAATGCCTCTGTACACTTTAGACATTTAACTTACCTAGCCACAAACATGGATGGGCGTAAATGGAAAAAAAAGTGGTAGAAACAACCAATTGGTAACACAAAGGTAGTCACCCTTCTTTTGATCAACAAAGTGTCAAAAGAATGTGAAGGAAGTAGATCAAAAATGGGGATGAAAAATTTTTGCTTCACGTTGGCAGAGTTTCACCTCGCCCTAAGGCAAGTGAAAACTAAGCAAAAGTAATGCACCACACATTTCACAATGAAAATATGGTTCACAAATCAACACTATTTTAGAATGGTCAAAGTGGGCTCCTAGCCAAAGTATATTTACCTAGGTGGTTCTCTCATCCTAGGTGTTACAAAAAATTATCCATGAGTGGGACGATTTACCCAAATAGTCCCGACTATCTTGGGAGTATCTCGACTTTTCCCGCTTCAAGCAGAGTGGGCAATAAATGCATCCATCATGTACTTAAAAGGTTCACATAGGGACAACTTGTAACACTATCTCACAAAGGAATCACTAGTCAAGTAGGTAGTGTGGAGAACTTCCCATTTCATCCACAAGGTTCCCTCTTGCATGGACTACTTTGGGGTTCATAGAACCACCCCCATTGTTGTAGCTTAAGGCCTTATGCCAAAGGGGTTATGTTCCAGTTGAGCGGAGAGGGACGTACCCTTTCCAAAACCTGCAATACAGTGTTTTGAATATGTTGTTCATTTTATCTTGTTTAATTAGGCATGGTTTGCTTGAAACACCTTTTGGAAACCTATATAACAATTGTATTAGTATTGTTTTTAGTTTGTTTTGATTCCTCCGCTCTTTGACAAACGATGGTGTTTTGGTCATGTATGATGCTTTTTAGTAGTTTTCCATCAAAAGAGAAACACCATTTCTGATTCTCGAGATCGTCCAAGGACGCAAGAGAAGAGCATACATGATATTTCCAAAATCCAAAAAGATATCAAATGGAAAAAAACTTTAATTCAAATACACCAAGTTAACCAATTCCAATTCAAAATATTCCTAACAACCTCCAAGCATCAAAAAGGACCTAAGAATCATTTTTGATTCCCAAGATCGCCCCAAGGGACGTGAGGGAAGAGCATATGTGATCTTATTCCTATAAGTAAACATGAAAATTTTATTTAATCAAGTAAAAGCATGTAAAAAAATCATGCCAAAATGAGTATGTGATTAGATAAAACCTGCAAGAATTAGAAAACCAAGGAAATTGAAAAATTCTAGAAATCCAATTTTTTTCACTTTTTTTAGTAATTTTTAGTAATTTGCATTTTTGGAGGTCTCCGAGGAATTTTGGGAGTTTTTTGATAGAAGATAGTATACCAAAGGTTTCTAACTTTCCAACACTTATTCAAACTCCAAAAATGGGTTAACGAGTCAAAAGTTATGACCAAATCAAGGAGCACTAAAAAGTTGCAATCAAAACCGGATTAAACAGATGTACCTGCGCCCCCTTTTATGCGTGTGTGTCCCCCTTATAGAGACACCTACATCACTAGAAAGGCATGTGTGCCACTTTGTGTGATTTCGACTTATAATGCACCTGTGCCGCCCGAGAGGCGTGTGTGCCACGAAAAGAGTGCATGCGCTACCTTCGATAAAAACAAGCAGAAATTCAGACAGAATGCTTGTGCTACCGGAAAAGCGTGTGCGCCACTACTTTGTAAAACAGTCCCAAATTCCAACAGAATTCCTACGCCACTAGAAACATGTATGCGCCACTAAAATAGCGTGTGAACTTGGGTTAGAGTGAACACACCAATCTGATAGGTTTTGATTTGCAGTGAAGGTACGATATGAAATAACGTATGTGCCCAAGTTAGTGCATCTATGCGTTGGTTAGGGTGTGTGCACCGGGGTTAGTGCATATGCGCCAAGATCGATAAACAGAGAACCAGGTTTTGACAGTGCACCTACACCACTTGAGAGGTTCTTGTGCCACAAAAAAATGTGCGTGTGCTCCTAAAAATGTGCCTGCGCCACACCTGCAACCAAAATATGGAAAAAAACACAAGAAATATCACAATATCTCAAATTTTGACAAGTTAGTTTTAAAATGGTAACAACCCATTAAAATGATGGCTATGAACAAGAAGTTACACATACCAAATTGGCAAAATTTCCAATAAAATAGACATTAATTACTACATGTGCATATCAAAAGTTAGCCAAAACAATGAAACTTAAACTAAAATGCCATGGGACTAAGTTTCCCACTGGGCATGCCAAATGTGTGCATGTGTACTTTTCTTAATGCTAAATCAAATGGAACAAGAACTACCACCTAAAATAGTTCTACAATTTAGCTAAAACAAAGCATAAACACCATCAAGATAGAGAACTAAGCAAGATCTAAACTAACATTATAACTTTGAAACCATAAGATCAAAACTATGCATGCTATTTTAACATCTCTACTCTCCTAGATTACCAAAAAAATGCATGGATCTATTTAGCTTCAATGGAAATAAAAAATTGCTTGTTTGATCTTTAAAGAATGCAAGAACAGGAAGATTATCTCTTAACAATGGTGACCTCTCAAGAAGACAAAATGCAAGCTCTTAGTCTCTTTGCTATATGCTTTGCATTTTCTCTCTTAAGAAGTTTAGGTGTAGGTATAAAGGTAGAAGGATGGCTCCTTATATAGCCCAATGGATAAAGGAAACACTTCATCCCTTTGCATGTGGGATAAAGGTAAAACATGATTAGGAATGGATAAGGTTGCTTTATGAAAGGTAACCTTACTTTAGAAGGGTTTAATTTATGCTTAGCAGGTCATGGGAGTTGGGGGTGTTTTAATTAATCAAAGGAGATTAACTAATAGGTAAATGTAAGGTTATAGAAGCTAATTAGAGGAACATTAGTATGATTTAGGCTATTAGGAGGGGATTAAATCAATTAAATATTGATTTACTAGTTAAATGAAGTGAAAGGCTAATTAATTAATAATAATTAATTAGTCTAGATAGAAGGGTTAAATAATTAACGGAAGGTTGTTAATTAGGTTGTTAGCTGGATAGGCGACTTAATCAATTAGTGTATTGTAATTAATTAATGACAACAAGAGGGAATATGAGTGATTTTGATGATATGTCATCGATTTCTGAGAAAGGGGATGATTAGCGCAATTCAAGTTTTTAAATTTCTTGGGTGTAATTATGGATGTCTACATCTCATACCCCTATAGGGCGTCTCTTTGCACCGTGATGGTGGCTAGATCCGGATGCCCTGGTCTAGGTGGTATGGCTCGTAAATGAGACACCCACCATTGTTTATACCTATCTTTGCACCCGACATCATCTATTCATCAGTCCACTGCCTGCTCGTCCTTCCCTTTGGGCACTATAGGTTGTGGTAGAGGTAAGGGCCTCTCCACATTATCTTTCTGGTACTATGGGAAGGGTGAAGGTACGTCCTGTAATATCCCGAATTGGCACCAGAATATGTCCACTGGGATCATCTTGTGCTCCCTGTCATGATGACCCTATATCCATCTCACCAGCTGGAGCTTAGTTAGCTCCTCGTGTATATGCCTATATGAGGGGAATCCCACATACGGCCTCCAGATAATGTCCACTCTGAATAACCCCTCTAGTAACCACCGGAAATAGGCCACATCATGTGTGAGCCTCTCTGATCTCCACTCTCTAATATCTGACACCCATCTCCTATAACCTACCCACACAAATCTCGGTGGGAATGCATCTACTCGAGGCATCCCTATAGGCTGCACAAAATCTATGTGCTCATAAGCCCAACAGTGTAGTACAAATGTATAGCACAAGCTAAACTTGCGCAGCCGCCCATATGCCCACAACTCCTTGTATAGCTGCACCAAGAATGCTGGTGCCCAGGAAAAGTGGGTCTCATCTACCATCATGTCGTGGAGTACCCCCATCAACGATCAGGGAAAATGTCCACCCTCTACATCTGGCAGTGCAAAGCATCACACTGCCTCCATCAAAAGAACAACTAGCCTCGTCTCCTCTAGACAGGCTAGGTACATCTCTCCGTATCGAATGCTGGCACTATTGAATGTCAACTCAACCATCCCCTCACCAAACACCATCAGCATCATCTCCTCTGAGGCCTTGGAGGAGATAGAATAGACCTGTGTACCTAATATGGGTAACCATAAAATTCAGAACACATCCTCTAAGGTGATATTGATCTCACCCGTCGGCAAGTGGAACATGTTGGTTGTGGAATCCCATCTATCGATGAGCGTGACCATAAAACTAGGCTTCTGGACTACATGCCGATAGTGACAAACCCCACTCAAGCCCACCACCTCCATAGATTGTAGTTTCTCAAGGGTCCCTATGCCATGCATTGTAACCAGTAGAGGTGGAACCCTATCTTGCATACACAGCTGATCTCTCCCCTGCATCGAATACAAACAACACGTTAATCTACAATTTCACAACCATTTCCCCCTATCATTTCCCAACAACTTATTTTTCACTCTACCCATCTCAAACACCTAGCCCACATCACTTTTTGACCCTTGTCCCCCAAACACCGACCAGTGTCAGTTCCCTTTAACCAACTTTGGTAACCCCTTAACCGGCATTGGTCACCTGTTTGGTGACTGATACCGGTTCAACCTTTCTGACGCCGGCCAAACTTGACCGACGCCAGTCACTATCATGGTAAAAAACCGCAATCCCCAAAACTCCTTTTTCTCAAAAAACCTCCCCCCTTGCCCCTTTCACCCACCTCAAATGACCTAAACTACCCTTACACCTCAACCCATCCCCCCTCTCCCATTTATTACCCTCCCCATTCCTATTTTTACCCACTTTTCCCCCCATTCCAAATTTAATCTTTTCTCCACCCTCAAAAATAAAAAACAAAAAAAAATCCAACCAACAACAATCTACCAATCGTCTAACCTATATACTCAACTACAACAAAAGTTAGACACTTACCTCATCAAACTACCAACATTTGGCCACTGCAATGGTGGCCCGCTCGATACCTCTCTGGCCTCCACCATCACAAAATCACTACCTACAACCTCTACCCAATCAAATCCCTCACATTGATCCTATGGACCCACTTATCACCAACCAATCACTCATCGTTCACACCACCAACTCAATGCTCCATTCCGTCTGGAAACTTTTCTCTCTTTTTTGTCATTTTCTCACTTAGCTAAATGAAAAATGAATAACAAGAAATGCAGATTTTTTTTTTGTAACAAACCCGACCTAGCTGACATTGGTTTACCCTTTACCAACATCGTTCACGTGCCCTACCTTATCATGGTCGATCGACCTATACCGACGTCAGTTACCCTTGACCGGCATCATTCACCTTCACCTTAATCATTTACCCCACCCCACCTTTACCCAAACCATTTACCTCACCTTCCTGACCTCATCATTTACTACCTCCCTTTTTCCTCCTTTGGGGACTCATTATTTTACCCCTACCTTGGCCTTACCCATGCCATGACCTATATATTTGGACCTAGACCATTGCTAGTGACCTTTGACCTCATGTGTTCATTATACCTTGCGGCACAATTACTTGTGTTGATTGACCTAATGACCTTACCTAGCCTATTACCATGATAGTTTATCATGACCCTACCTTTGGTGTACCAAAATATACCTAAACGTTCCTGCACCTAACCTACATCATGTTTCCTAACCATATCCTATACCTTGGATACTAGAATCACTTCCACCTTGTTTGGATAAACCTATCGACCTTAGACGAGGTAGTGTTTGTTTGCCCTTCAACCTGGTAGTGTGTTGTGGTTTATACATGTGCGTGCATTTGACTATTGATACCTTTAACCTTGGCCCATTACCTAGATTTCTAACGTAGACAATTAACCCTCTTTTCCCACATTCCCCCACCTTCCCATTTCTCACATTTACCTTTTATCAAACCATTAACCAATTCTACCTTCGGCCTCGTTAGTTCTTTGTTTTAGGGGGATCACCTTCACCCACACCTAGGGTAACCACATCTTATTTTTTGCTAGCGTCGCTTACCAATACAAGATACGCAACAAAAAAAGGCAAAATTTAGATACTAAAATTAGGTTACACTCCCCTTTGGTCCCTCAACAAATAAACACCCTTCATCAAATTAACCTAGTCATGGCCCCCTTCACCTCACTAATATTAATTTAATTAAACTAATTCATTATCCTCACCATAATTATTATTTAAATATCTTAATTTAAATAATGTCCACACACACCTCACCTAGACACCTCATCAAGCCAACTCACCCTAAGAACTATTCTTAGTAAGTTGCCATAACTAACTAAGACTTACTCAAACCCTAAAGATCAATGCCTACATTCTCTCTAACCACATTCCTGCATGCTTCAAGAATCTCCCAGTTTAATCCATGGGTTAATGACATGAGATCTGAGAAAATCATGAGGATCTCCCTAGTTTAGTAAACCTAGGAAATCCCACCTTGACTGAAGCCGGTTACCCTTAATTGTTGCCAGTTAAGCTGGAACCACCGTCGATCACCTTTAAACCCCTAAAACAACCTTATTTTGATGGTTGGAAAAAGGTTGGTAAAAATTTGGTGAACATTAGCACATCCCTGAAAGATATCACATCTTCTAAGATCAAATTCCAATGAGCACACACATGAAAGGAGGAGATCAAGCATTTTTCTCTTGCACAGCCATCCATCACTCACTCTAACAATGATTTTGAGTCAATCAAGTAAAAATTAATACATTTGCAGCCCATGCAAAATATTTCTAGCATTTGGTGATCCACAACAATCTTCAACCTCTCACCAGTACCTCTATTCATCACTCACAGGCGTCTAAGACCAAAATTTGAGTAAGTAAAATGTTATAATTCTCTGGTTCATTTCATTTCATCATTATATTACCACCCTTTGTTTACCTAACCACCCATTAACCTCCTTCAATAATCACCCCTCCATATACCCATTAAAACCTCATCAAATCCCACCCAAACTACCAAATACCGCATTCCGACCAACCAAAATCCTTTGTGCAATAGTAAAGGAGACCCAAAACGCATTTGGTGGCATTCCCAGTTTTCCACAGTAACCGGCACCGGTTACACCCAACTGCCATCAATCACCCCTAACCGGCATCGATCTCTGTATTTACCCATACAATGTAATGAAATTACTAGTATAATTCAGATTATGAGCAGCAATAGAACACCAAATAACATAATATTTCAAAATAATGATCTCAATATGTAATTAGAATAGCTTCGCCACTTCAAGGGGGCAACCTCCAAACCATATAATAAGACTCAAATGCTCAAATGATAATGAAATACTACCTATAATCCCCTATATATACTATTCATATGCTATGGCCATCACCAAGGCTGACCTATTAAGCATGAGAAAGTATAAATTATATAATAAAATGATATGGTAAGCCACAAGTCAGCTACTCATATCCTAATACAAGAAATAGGTTAAGGGAATAGCATGCCCTTCCCCTTCAAACCAATGTTGTCCTCAACGTTGAATAATCTTGGATGTTATTGCAGAAAACCTTCATCCTCCCAGGTTGCGTCTTCTATGCTCAGATTTTTCCACTTGATTGGATATTCCTTAATGTCTTTGGTTCTCAGCCTCTTAGTACATGTTTGCAAAATTTTCTCTGGCTCTAAAATTATTCTTCCTTCCTCTTCAAGTTTTGGTAACTCTGTCTGGGCTTCAAATTTCTGTCCAATAACCTTCTTCAGGCATGAAACATGGAATACTGGGTGTATGTGTGAAGATGGAGGCAACTCTTGTTTATAAGCAACACTGCCAATTTTCTGTAGAACTTGATAAGGGCCATAATATTTAGGAGCAAGTTTGTTTTAATTTTTCTGTTGCTTTAGGGACATCTGTTTATAAGGTTGGAGACGTATAAAAACCCAATCACCAATGTCAAAATGTCTTTCACTACGGTGTTGATCTACTTGTTGTTTCATCTTGTTTTGTGCTAATGTTAAATTCTCCTTCAAACTAGCCAAAACCTGTTGTTGATGTTGAATGTGTACCTCAACATCTCTGACCTTAGTTTGCACCCTCAAAGAGGAAGTGATAGAAGGTGGATGGTAACCATATAATGCCAAAAATGGAGTCATTTGAGAAGAGGTATGAAAAGATGTGTTATACCACCATTCTGCAAGTGGTAGCCATTTAATCTACCTTTCCTTCTTATCTGATACAAAACAACGTAGATACCCCTCTAAGAATTTGTTGACCACTTCCATTTTCCCATCAGTTTGAGGATGATAAGATGAACTGTGAGCTAGCTGAGTACCCAAACATGAAAATAATTCCATCCAAAAATTACTTGTGAAAATAGGATCACGATCACTTATAATTATCTTTAGGGTTCCATGTAGCCTTTGAACTATCTATAAAAAAATAATTATGACTGTACTAGCTGCAAATGGATGTGATAGGGCACAAAAATGGGCATATTTTGTGAGCCTATCCAAAATCATGAAAATAAAATTCTTACCCTCTAAACAAGGCAATCTGGTGATGAAATCCATCGAGACCTCCTCCCATCTTTGGCTAGGAATTGGTAAGGGTTGCAACAAACCTAGTGTCTTAATTATTTCCCCTTTATTTTGTTGGCACACTAAACACTCTGATACAAAATTTTATACATCCCCCTTGAGTCCTTCCCAAAAGAATTTTCTTTTTATTCTATTATATGTCTTCAAAAACCCAAAGTGTCCTCCAATAGGCGAGGCATGTATCTCTACAAGAATTTTATGCTTCAACTCAAAATCTTTACTCAAGTATAACATGTCCTTGTACCATAGGGCATTACCTTTCCACTTGAATTTGTTAGATTTCATAGATCCTTGCTTGATTTTCTATATTAGATATTGTGTATCCTTTTCTTGATCCCATTCCAATCTTTCTTCATCCACCCAATCGGCCGTCAACATGGACATTCCACATAGTAAGGCATCTATGGATGTATCCCTTCTGGACAACGCATCAGCTACTACATTTTCTTTACCCTTTTTGTATATGATTTCAAAATCATAACCCAACATTTTTTTTACCCACTTTTGTTGTTCCTCAGATGATAACCTTTGCTCCAAAAAGTATTTGAGACTATCATGATTTATTTTTACCTTGAAGTGTCTACCCATGAGATAAGGCCTCCATTGCTTGACCGCATGAAGAATAGCCATCATTTGTTTCTCATAGACAGGTTTGAGCAGATCTTTTCCTTTGAATTGGTGACTCTCAAATGTAATTGGTCTTCCTTCTTGCATTAGAACTAATCCCAATCCTGAGCCTGAAGTGTCACATTCAACAATCAAGGTTTTTGAGAAGTTGGGAGTAGCCAAAACTGGGGTGCTGCACAAGGATTCCTTCAACTGCTCAAAGGATTTAGTGACTAATTATGTCTAATGGAAGGCATCCTTCTTTAGCAATGCAGTGAGTGGGGTTTCTATTCTACCATATCCCCACACAAATCTTCTGTAGTACCCTGCTAGTCCGAGGAACCCATGAATATTTTTGAGATTTTTTGGCCTTGGCCATTCCACCATAGCTTTGATCTTCTGAGGATCAACTTTTATGCCTTCATGGGATACAATGTGACCCAAGTACTCTACCTCTTATACACCAAAAGAAAATTTGTATGGATTTGCATAGAGAGTATGTTTCTCCAAAACTTCCAACACTTTATTTACATGTTGTAATTGTTCTTCCCATGTCTTACTGTAAATCAATATGTCATCAAAGAAAACTAATACAAAATTCCTTTAAAATGGCCTGAAAACAATGTTCATCAAGATTTGAAAGGTTAAAGGCACATTTGTAAGACCAAAAGGCATTACCAAAAACTCATAATCGCCCTCATGAGTCTTGAAATCCATTTTATGAACATCTTCCTCTTTTATTCTAATTTGATGGTACCCCAAATGAAGATCTAATTTTGTGAAATAAATAGCACCATGCAATTCATCAAGTAAATCATCAATTACTATAATAGGAAACTTATCTTTGATGGTGTAGTTATTGAGTTCTCAGTAATCTAGACACATCCTCCATGTTTCATCCTTCTTATGTACCATAACCACTGGTGAAGAATATGCACTCTAGCTAGGCCTGATGATACCTACCTTCAACATTTCCTGAACCATTTTCTTGATCTCACTTTTCTGCGAATATGGGTATCTAGATGGTCTGATGTTAGGTGTTTGGATCCCTGGAATCAATTGAATGGCATGACCATGATCCCTAATTGGTGGTATTCCCTTTGGAATTGCATAAAAAATAGATGAGTGAGCATCAATAATATTCTAAAGATCGGGTGGCATTGAAGACTTTGTATGTTGTACTTATATGGAAAATAACTTTGCTATAAATCCATCTACTCATTTTCTGAGAACCTTCTGCATCTGATGAGAGCTAATAATCTATGGAGACTTAGCTACCATCCCATTCAATTGTATTGTCCTTCCATCTAAATGAAATTGCATGAACAATTATTGGAAATTCATCTCTATAGTATCTAAGGTTGTGAGCCATTGGACACCCAAAACAATATCTACCCCTCCCATAGAAATAAAAAACATAGGTGAGTCTAACATGTAGTCTCCCATAGAAAGCTTGATACTATGGCACTTTTCTATGCACTTGACTATCCCACCATCCACAATCATAACTTGCATTTCTGGAGCTGGGTAGATAAAACAATTGAGGTGGGTAGCTAACTTACTATTTATGAAGTTATGATTACTCCCCAAGTCAATCAACACTATCACCTTCTATTTTTTGAGATATCCAATAACCTTGAGTTTTTGAGGATTACTAATACCTGACAATGCATGGCAAGAAATTGTAGGTTGGTGATCCTCTACTTCATCTTCTACTAGTTCCTCAGCCTCTCCTATAATTTCATCATCCTCATCATCCTCATTACCTCCTTTAATATATAACAAATTCTTCTCAGCACATTTGTGTCCCAGTCCATATTTTCCATCATAGTTAAAACATAATCCTTTTGTTGTCTTTTCTTCCATTTATTGAGGAGTCATTCTAAAGGGCCTAGAAATTGAAGGGGAATAAATACTACGGTCTCTGGTGTTAATGAAAGGTGGCCTCCTACTACAAATAAATTTTTCCTCTGCTCGATGTGCCATGATAATAGAATCAAAAAGCTTGATTTGATTAAACATACGTACCTCATGCTTGATGTGGTCCTTAAGACCCCCAAGAAATAGGACATTCAAATTCTCTTCTGGTATATTCTCCACCCTTAAGGATAGGTTCTGGAATTGATGCACATAATCTTTAACTGATCCTGTTTGTTGTAACGTTGTTAATTGACTAAAGTAGTTCTCTAAAACATTTGAACTATAGTGCAATTGTAACTCCTCAGTAAAAACTGTCCAAGTGACACCTAGACCATTCTTCTGCCTCTGAGCAGATAACCATCGATACTAAACAAATTGGTTAGGTTCAAGATAAAGGGATGCCAATGTCACATTTTGTCTTGATGTAACTCAAAGAAGTTGTCCATTTAATTTATCCAATTCAGGGGATCGTTACCATCAAACTTGTGCATATCCACTTTCGGCATCATGTTCCGTGGTTACGAATAATTTGGATTCTGATTGGCTGGAAAAGTGATCCAACATGGTTATTTTGTCCATGATTTTGAATTGAAGATCCTCCTTGGTTGATATGGGCCAGATTTTAGCCATACTGGGTATCCTTTACATGTTGCATGATATCATCCAACTGATGACTGATTTCGGCTATGTCTCCTTTAGAGGCCATCTCAGATTGTACATTTCATAGCTCATACTCAAGGTAGCTCACCTTATGATCAACTGCGGTAAAACCTAGTGCTGAAGAATTTGTATTTGCCCCTTTTGACTCTATCTCTTCAATCACTACCCCATCTTTATCTAGGGTTTCCCCAGAGTAACCAAATTCTTTTTTTCTCTTGTAGAAGGCCCCGCCATGATGTCAAACCTTAGGGTTTAGGTTTTGATACAATTTTGTCTGAACAAGAAAAAACACAGAGAAGATACTAATAATATTTTTTTGAGATCTTTTCGAAAAGGTAAAGAACTTGAAAATATTCCAAAATTTGCACCCTAGAGAGAGATTTTATGAAAAAACCTAAATTTGTAATAAATTTTGTAAAATAAATAAAAAAAGTCTAAAATTTTTAGGGAACATTACTTAAAATGTTTCAAAACTCTATTAAAAATATCTCCCACCAATTCACTCTGGTTTGAAATATATGGTAGAAACAAAAAATTAAGGTTTTTGCCCTAATTTTCGCCTAGATCACAACTATGATACCACTTATAATGAAATTACTTGTATAATTTAGATTAAGAGAAACAATAGAACACCAAATAACATAATATTTCAGAATAATTATCTCAATATGCAATTAGAATAGCTTCTCCACTTCGAGGGGGAAAACTCCAAACCATATAATAAGACTCAAATGCTCAAATGATAATGAAATACTACCTATAATCCCCTATATATACTATTCATATGCTATGGCCAAGACCAAGGCCGACCTATTAAGCATGAGAAATTATAAATGATATAATAAAATGATATGGTAAGCCACAAGTCGGCTACTCATATCCTAATACAAGAAATAGGTTAAGGGCATAGCACGCCACAACCTCCATGGCCAACTCATCAGCGTCCCAATCCGTTAACTCCACCTCTGCATCGACCTACAAAAAACCATCTATTCTAGCTACCCACATACTAGACCACTAGTTATCCCTTGGAAGGCATTTTTTCAATGCCTCACTCTGGGGGAGTATCCAGCCTATATAGTGTCAACATCATTCTTACTGTTTTTTAGAGTATGGAAGTCTTCACTAACATCCTTGCTATGATCACCGCATAGGAGAATGCTTCCTTTAGAGTCCCCCTCACCTTTTTACCAGTCTCACCTATGGGAGACTTAATACTACCACTTACACACTTGAACCACCATCACAAACCCACCCATTTTCCGCTGATTTCCAGTCTCTCACCAATCACCGTTTCACCCACACCTTCCTGTACCGATGTGCGTGGAAGGGTTTTGGTTTTGGATTTTACGAGAAAGGCTGTCATACTATTATTCCATGTACTACCCGTAAACATAACGAACATAGTGGTATCGAATTTGCTGAACCACCTACCAAGCAAGCCTGCATTGAACTCATCAATAACATTAGCCCTTCTCCACCTTCTTCACATTCATTGCCACCTTCGTCGACGGGGTCGATGGATCCAGAATCTATCCCTCCTAACTTTGTTTTTAATAAAAAAAATTTCCTTGGGGCCTTTGACTTATCAACACGAGGGTGAGGCTCCTTCCTCTTTTCACTTCCTATACCCTAAAATGATCGATGACGATACACCTTCAATTAACATCATTCAATGTTAGGATGATGAATCTATACTCACTTACCTTGGTGTAGAAGACTCATATATTCATCGGTCGTTACCCTTTGAGACACAAACCATGTTGAATGAATTGACTATCAAGATTAACATTCATACTCAGGATGACCCACACATCCTAAAGATCGGTCAATCTTTAGATGCAACTAAACAGGAAGCCATCACTTATTTTCTCAAAGATCATAACCACGAGTTTTCTTGGTCTTATGTAGACATGCCCGGTATTGACCCCACCATAGTGGTCCACAATATTGTAACTATTCCCGATGCCAAGCCTATCAAACAAAAGCTGAGGAAAATGCACCCTCTCATTTCCCTTCTTGTCAAAGAAGAACTTTAGCGCCTTCTTTCCGTTACCTTCATATTACCCATTGATTATCCTCATTGGATTTCTAACATTGTCCCTATCACCAAGGCGACAAGGGGACTCCACATTTGTATACGAATTTTCATGACCTCAATCTAGCTTCCCTAAATATGACTTTCCTCTACCTGGTACTGACCAGTTGGTTGACCTTACCGCTGGTTATGAGATGCTATCACTCATGGATGGCTTCTTAGGTTATAACGAAATCTTGCTTGCCCTAAAGTATCAACATAAAACTGCATTCATCACCCCTTGGGGGACCTTCTGCTATTGATTCATATCATTTGGCCTTAAAAATTCTGGTGCCACATATCAGTGGGATATGACTTATATCTTCCATGAAATCATGCATCGTATATTGGAAGATTACGTGGATGATATCCTAGCCAAATCTAGATGCCACTCCAAGCATCTCACCATCCTCAAAACCGTTTTTGACTGTATCATTAAATATTGCGTTCACCTTCAGCCAAAGAAGTGTGTCTTCATATTTTTCTCAGCAAATTTCCTGGTATTTATTATTGCCTTACGTGGTATAGAAGTCGACCTTGCTAAAGTCAAGGAAATTCTGGAAATTCCTCCACCCACTAACCTTAGAAAACTCCGTAGCTTGCAAGGTAAGTTGCAGTCTAATCACCATTTCATTTCACAATTATCTGATCGGTGTCAATCATTTCATCATCTACTCAAGAAGGATGTCTCCTTTAATGGGATGATGACTGCCATAAAGCTTTTGAGGCCTTAAAATAATAACTTCTCCAACCACCCATACTTATCCCACCTAAAGACAATCAACCATTCTACCTATACATCTCTGTTACCGATCACTCCTTGGGGGCCATGCTCGCTCATCACGATGAAAAAAAAATGGAGGAGGTGGTTTATTACATAATCCATACTCTTTTGGACTATGAAGCCTGATACACCCATCCCGGAAAATTTTTGTTAGCCCTAGTTTTTCGTTGCCACAAAACTCCGCCATTACCTACTCAACCACAAAACCTATGTTGTGACCAACACTGACCCCTTACACTTCATGTATGCAAAACCTTATCAAAATCAGCGTGCCGCATGATGGCTTATGCTTTTAGCAGACCTTGACCTCAAATTCATTCATCAAAATTCCATCAAGCACCAAGCTATCACCGACCAATCGGCCAATGCACCTATTTCTAGAGATCAACCCTCTAATTTTTATTTTCCAGATGAGTCAATTGATACCCTTTCTCTGGACGAACCCGCTTACCAAATGACACTCTTCTTTGATGGTTCCAAGTGTCAGCGTGGGGGTGGGGTTGGTGTTATTCTCATTTCGCTTAATGGTGAACCCATGCCTTTGTCTTTCAAACTTGATTTTGATTGTACAAACAATATTTCTGAATACGAAGCACTCGTATTAGGTCTCCAAGCTACCTACGCCCTAGATGTCAAATCAATAAACATCTTTGGTGATTCTTAATTGGTTATAAACCAAGTCAATGGTATATACCAATGTCGTAGTGAGATACTTCAAAAGTATAAACATCATGTAGACATAATTTTGACCACCTTCAACCGTTACGCCCTTCAAACCGTCCCCCATTCAACTAACAAATTTACAGATACCATGGACTGCTTGGCTTCTCAAATACTCGCTTCACCCACCAATTCTAAAATATTTGTCACCATACAATGACTCCAATCACCCTCATATTTACCTCGTGAAATTTACTCCATCGGAACTGCTACCCCCGACCTGAGTGACATATGGTATAAAAAATACTCTGATTATCTTTCTCTCTCCATCTTACCTCCTGATCTCACCCGTAATGGACAACGCATGCCTTCCTTAAAAAGGTCTCTCATTATGTCATCATGGGGGGCCTCCTCTATAAGTGTAGCTTTGATGGTATTCTCTTACGATGCCTCACAAGTTTTGAAATTCCTTATACCATTAAGGAAGTTCATGAGGGTGTATGTGGAGGTCACTTCAACAGCCTTGCTTTTGCTAAGCATATTCTTTGCCTAGGCTATTACTGCTCGACCCTCAACCATGATTGTTGTGACTACGTCAAACATTGTGTAAAATGCCAACAACATGCCAACCTTCATCATGCACCTTGTCACACCTTACAAGTCACCTGTGACCTTTGGCCCTTCTCTCAATGGGGTTTGGATCTTGTTAGAGAGATCAATCCCCATTCTTCCCAGTGCCATCAATGGATCATCAGCGCTACCGAATACTACACAAAATGGGTTGAAGCCACATGACTTATCTCCACAAAGATGAGAAAATATGTGAGTTCATCAATCATCACATCATTTGTCACTTTGGTGTTCCTCATCACCTCATTACTGATAATGGAAAGAAATTCAAAAACAAAACATTGTGACAACTTTGCGACGCCTTCAACATTTAGCTATGTTTCTCGTCACCTTATTATCCACAAATGAATGCCCAAGCTGAATCCACTAACAAAACCTTAAACAAAATTCTCATGAAAGTGGTTAATGATACTAGGAAGGACTAGCATATGCACATTCCTTTTGCCCAGTGGGCATACCGCACTAGTATCTGTACTGCCACTGCTACCACACCATTTTCTCTAGTCTATGGTACAGAGGATGTTCTACCTCTTGAATTCCAGATTCCATCACTCTGCATTTCTCTCCATGACATGCTGAATGATGATGAATTTCACTAGGACTGTTTAGCATAACTGGAGTTATTAGACAAATGGCGTCTTAACGCTCTTGACCACCTTCAAATTTACCAATAACGTATCAAACGTGCCTATGAAAAACATGTCCATGAATGGACCTTCCAAGTTGGTGACCTTGTTCTAAAATAAAATCAACATGTAACCAAAGCAGAAAAAACTAAATGGGGAAAATTTTATCCTAATTGGCTTGGACCATACATCATGACCCATACTTACAGATCAGGTGCATATTGTTTATCTTCACTCGATGGTAAACTTGAACCTGAGCCCCTTAATGCCTTACATCTTTAGCCATTCTACTATTGATTTTTAGTCCTACCTCACCTTTTCCCTCTTTTTAAGCTCGTCCCTTGAGAGCTATCCAATTCTCACACCTCACAAATGATTAAACAAGAATCATGTGCGTACCCGTCACTTGTTATCTTTGCTTGAATATGTGTACCATGACACTACACATAGCATTATTCTCATGGATACTTTTCATCTACCTTTAGATGAGATCCCATGGTCGTTTCACCCTGCTTTCTGAACATGAATCTTGTTCTTCACCTGGGTCTTGTCTAAGACTTCAAAATCCCTCACATGGGATCCAAATCCTTGAGTGAAACTTCTAACAAAAAGACGACTCCCTCAAAAGGACATCTTCCTCTCAGCAATCACTGCTATAAATAGACTTCTCCCTCAAAGGATAGCTATGTAAAGATCTTTCAAAAAAAAAAAAAAAAAAAGAAAGCGAGTGAGAGAATCTGAAGCTTCCCGCATCGATCAGCTTCACGAAGACCTCAAGGAGTTAATTTCCTCATCCCATATAGACTCCCCACATTGATCAGTCTATCTTAAATACAATTCAAAATAGATTATTTTTTTTATCATGGACTTTCCCATTGTGACCTTGGATCTCTTGCCCAAAGAGCATGCTACCTCATACCATATCAAAATTAACCACCTCTCACCCCTCTCACCATTCGCACTCCCATTTTCTACCACCTCAAGGGACCTCTTGGAAACCATGACATTTGGTGATCATGTGACTACTTTTCACCCTTCGAACAATCAATCATGCAATGTATTTAAGGTCTCATGTTCATCACCTCCTCCATGGTATGACCTAATCGGTATGATCCTAACCAATCAAGTGGCTTTCTTGCCTCCTCTTATCTTTTAACCTTCTTTATTACATATTGATTACCTTATACAGGACTTGGTCCTCAATGCTTACTTTTGGGGTAATATTCTTCGTCCACCATAATCAAAATCACCTATACCAAGTTTCCCACAACGCACCCACACCTAACAAACCTAAACCTAAATCATGCCTAAAACATACCAGCTCATTTTCATACCTCCTCATATTCTTCCCTAGCTTATGGGAGAACTACATCGGCTCGAGGTCCCTTTTCATCTGGACTATGTAGGTAACACTCCGAGGGCATGGGGCCCTTGGAGGTTAGCTCAACCAATTTCTACCCTAACCAATTCATCTTTCATCTTCCTAAATTACATTCTACCCCACTTAGTTTCCTTTTTATGTTAAAATTAAAAATTAAACCAACTAAACAACAAGTTGCTTAACATTTTTATCATCATCACAACATACATTTATTATGACTAACATTTCTCTACCATCATCATGCATGTATTATAAAAACATCTTAAACATGACCCATATCATTATTCATTGCAAAAATTAATGAATCACAACACCAACAAATTCAAAATCAATCACGCCTAGACCACAAACCTGACTCAACCATGCCTAAGACCTGACTTGATACATGCCTAAACCAACCTGACTCAATCAACACCTAAGACTTGACTTGATCCATTCCTAAGACTTGACTTGATCCATGCCTAACCAACCTGACTCGATCCATGCCTAAACCAACCTGACTCCATCATGCCTCACTCACCTAGTTTCCATCCATATCACGACAAAAAATTAAAATTCTCATAAAACATCAACAAATCATCAGAATCTCATCCATCTCATCATATAAACAAATATGTGTGTCTCTATAAAATATATACAGATAATCCAATCATGTATATCTCTCAAAATCGTCGGCACGTAGGCCAATACTCAATACAAAATGTCATCAGCACGCAGGACGGTATCATATACAATATAAAAATACAAAATCTCTTCAGCACGTAGGCCGGTATATGCTCAATATATACAAAAAAAATCGTACATCCTCACTCTCTTCGGCACACAGGCTGTATGTGATAAAAAATATAACAATCTCTCAGCACGGAAGCTAGTATATATCACAAATCAAAACTATGTCAAAATCAGGAGCCATATATCAGGCATCCTCTCAGCGGAAATCCTCCATATTTGTATCACATGTCCCCTCTACCTCCTCGGCCCCTATCTGATGACCTGCTAACATCTCCCCACCCATCATAGGTGGTGGTTGGGTCCCTACCGACACATAACCTAAAGCTGGTCTCCATGAGATGGTGGCCTCTCCATGATCCGGCCTCGAAGCTCGATGGCCCCCTATTCTCTCTACACTATGAGTGTGAGATCTCGTCCTCTCACTCGAGGCCCTATGTGCCCTATACTCTCCATAGGATAGAAAATATATCCCACCTACCATCAACTAATCCTAGTAGTATCTGGCCTCACCTAGGGCATCACGTAACCTAGATATAGGCATGGTCTATGGTGGCCCCATAGAACTCAACCCCTATACCTACCCTACGGGACCCTGTCTCACCCCTTCCCATGAACTGGGACCTTGTCCTAGTGCCTGTGGTGGTGCCATCAGCCACTACCCCTGTGCATATATTTGGGCCTATAAAGCCCTAATCTATGCATGTGTTGTGGCTAGCTAGCTCTGTAACCCTTTCACATGTGCCTGTAGGGAAACCACCTGACCATCATCCCCATATTCATCTCCATCCCCACCCCCGACCATCTGGGCCTGAAGACTAGCCACCTATACATGTAACTCCGCTACCTCTACCTCTGAGTTGGCAAGCTGTGTCTGCACCATACCCAAATGGGTAATCAGAGTAGCCACCTACCCCTGTAGGATGTCTCTCTACACCATGATGGTGGCTAGATCTAGGTGCCCCGGTCATCACTCGTAAATGAGCCACCCACCACTATTAATATCTTTGTGTGACCCCGACATCATCAATCTACTAGTCCACTGCTTGTTCCTCCTACCCTGTGGGCACTATCAGCTATGGTAGAGGTAAGGGCCTCTCCACGTCGTCTCTCTTGTACTACGGGAAGGGAAAAGGTATGTCCTGTAGTAGCCCAAACTTCTACCTCACTCTATCAACTGGGATCATCTCGTGCACCCCCACACAGCGACCCTATATTCATCTCAGTAGCTACAGCTCAACTAGCTCATCACGCATATGCCTATATGATGGGAAGCCCACATATGGTCCTAAATGATGTCCACCTCAGACAACCCCTCCAATAAATGCAAGAAATAGATGACATCATGTGTGGGCCTATCTGATCTCTACTCTCTAATAGCCAGTACCCATAGCCTATACCCCACTCATACATAGCCTGGTAGAAAGGCATCGTCCCGGGGCTTACCCACCGGATGCACACAGACAATGTGCTCATATGTCCAGTAGTGAAGTAAAAAGGTACAACATAGGTTGAACTTGCACAGCCATCCATATGCCCATAACTCTCTGTATAGCTACACCAGGAATACTGGTACCCAAGAAAAGTGGTTCTGCTCTATCATCATGTCATGTAATACCCCCATCAATGATCGAGGAAACCACCCACCCTCTACATCTAGCAGTGTAAAGAAAAACACTGCCTCCATCAATAGAACTACTAGCCGCGTCTCCTCTGGATGGGCTAGGTACATCTCTCCATAGCGCATGCTAGTGCTATGGAATATAAGCTTGGCCATCCCCTTGCCAAACACTGTCAGCATCATCTCCTCTGAGGCCTCAGAGGATATCGAATAGACCTGTGTACCTAAAATGGGTAGCTATAGTATGTGGAACATGTCCTCCAGGGTGACTATGATCTCACCCATCGGTAGGTAGAATGTGTTGGTCACGAAATCCCATCTATTGATGAGTGTGACCGTCAGACTAGGATGTCAAACTACATGCCGGTAAAATCGTACCCCACTCAGGCCCACTTCCTCCACATTTCGTAGCTCCTCTAGGGTCACTTCACCATGAACCGTCATGAGCAAGGGTGGAACCCTATCCCACATGTGTAGCTGATCTCTCCCCTACATCTAATACAAAGAATAAATTAATCTACATTTCTCATACCCATACTTGCCCCCTATCATTTTCCCGTACCCTATTTTACATCTACCCATCTCAACCCACCAACCTGTAGCACTTTTGGCCCCTTGCTCCCCAAAACCTAGCCGGTGCTAGTTCTCTCTAACCTACCCCAATCACCCCTAAACTAGCATCGGTCATCTATTTCATGACTGATACCAGTTTATCCCTACCGACACCGATCACTGTCACGGAAAAAAAATCGCGACCCCTAAACCCTCATTTCTAAAAAAAAATTCCACCTTAACACTTCTACCCACCTACAATCACCTACATGCCCCTACACCTCATCCCCTCCCCTCTTATCCCACTTATCTCTCTCCCCACTCCTCTTCTACCTAGTTTCCCCCCCCCCATTTCCAAATTTTATTTTCCCTCACCCAAACTCAAAAACTAAAAACCCAATTTGCCAAATCACCTAATCTATCTAATAAAATACAAACAAGATTTGGATGCTTACCTTATCATGTTGTCATCATCATGGTGGCATGTCTAGCCGTTACACCGATGGCCCACCCAATCCCTCTCCAGCCTCTGCCATCACCAAATCACTACACGCAACTCCAATCAATCAAATCACACACTCTGATCTCATGGACCCACCTCTCACATACCACCCACCCACCGTTCAGCTCACCGACTCAACTCTCCATTTTGTTTGGACACTTTTTCTTTTTTTTCTCTCTTGTGTCATTTTCTCAATTTGCTAAATGAAAAATGAATAACAAAAAACATGGATTTTTTGGTTTTATAATAAACCCAACCTAACCGATGCCGATTTTATTTCACTGGCATTAGTCTTGTGCCCTACCTTACCATGGTCAGTTACACTTTATTGGTGTCAGTTACCCTTGACCGACATCAGTCACCATCTCTTGCACATTTCCCTAAATTTTACCTTATGACCCTACCCATCACTCTTTTTTTCCCCACCCAACCTTTACCCTAACCATTCCCCTCACCGTCTTTCCCTCGTCCTTTATTACCTACCTGTGTCCTCAATTGGGGACTCTTTATTTTACCCATATCTCATCCCTACCTATGTCGTGACCTAGATACTTAGACCTAGAACATCACTAGTGACCCTTGACCTCATGTGTTTGCTATACCTTGCGACACTGTTACCTGTGTTGATTGACCTAAAGACTTTACCTTGCCTCTTGCCATGACCATTTATCCTGACCCTACCTTTGGTGTACCAAAACACACCTAAACGTTCCTATACCTGACTTTCATTACGTTTCCTAACCATATCATATACCTTGCATACCAGAATCACTTTAACCTTATTTGGATAAACCTATCGACCTTATACAATGTAGAGTTTTCCTGCTCTTCATCCTGGTAGTGTGCTGTAGTTTATACATGTGCATGTGTTTGACTGTTACTACCTTTGACCTTGACCCATTATCTAGATTACCTGATTATACATTACTCCTTTTTCCCTTGTTACCCACCTTCCTTTTCATTACATTTACCTATTATCAAACCATTCACCAATTCTGCCTTCTACCTTGTCAGTTCCTGGTTTGAAGGGGATCACCTCCATCCACACATGGAGCAGCAACATCTTATTTTTGTCAGCGTCACTTACCAATACAAGCTACGAAACAAAAAGGGGAAAAATGTAGACACCAAAATTGGGTCACACTCCCCTTTGGTCCATTGTCAAATAAACACCTTCATCACATTCACCTAGCCATGGCCCCCCTTTCGCTCCACTAATATTAATTTAATTAATTTAATTTAATTAATTCATTATCCTCACCATATTTATTATTTAAATATCCTAATTTAGATAATGCCCATATATCCACCTCACCTAGACACCTCATCAAGCCACCTCGCCCTAAGACCTATTCTTAGTAAGTTGCCATAACTAACTAAGACTTACCCAAACCCTAAAAATCAATGCCTACATTCCCTCTAACCACATTCTCACATTCTTAAAGGAAGCTTCTAGTCTAATCTGTGAGTTAATGACATGAGATCCCAAAAAATCAAGGGGATATGCCTAGTTTAGTAAACCTAAAAAATATCACCCTAACCGACGCTAGTTACCCTTAATCACCACCAGTTAATTCGGAACCACCATCAGTCACCTTTTAACCCCCAAAACAACCTTATTTCATAGGTTGGCAAAAGGTTGGTAGTTTTTCTAGAGAGATATCACATCTTTTGAGAACAAGCTTCAGCGAGAACACGCATGCAAGGAAGGAGATCAAGCATTTTCTCTTGTACAGACATCCAACATTCATCCAGAAACCACCCAACACAGATTTGATCCAATCAGGAAAGAATGAGAGCACATGCAGCCCATGCAAGATTTCTGCAATGTTTAGCGATCCTCTGCAGCATTCAACCTCTTATCAACACCTTCATTCCTCACTCACAGACATCCAGAACTAGGTTCCAAGTAAGTGAAACATTTTACTCCTCTGGTTCATTCATTTAATCATTTTATCTTCATCCTTTGTTCTCCTAGCCACCCATTGACTCACCCCTCCCTATCCCCATAAAAACCTTGCCAAATCCCATCCAAATAACTTAATACCTCATTTCAAATAGCATATTCCTTTGTGCAATCAGAAGGGAGATCAAAATCTCATTATGTGGCATTCCCAGTTTTCCACAGTAACCAGCACCGGTTCTCCCCAACTGGCATTGGTCATCCTTAACCGGTATCGGTCTTTGTATTTACCAATACAACCCAGAATAGTGACATTCCCACCTATCCCCACATCACCCTTAATCACTTGTGACCTACGTAAGACCTCTGTCAGACCTGCAGAGATCCCGAACCAGTTACTCGACCTTCGGATCTTATTTTAACCTAGCCTATTAGATTAGATATTTCTTATTGTGTTTTAAATGAGATACCTAAATCATTTTGACTACAATAGGATTTACTTTATTACCAGCATTAAATTATGTTAAACAATGGATTGACAACCGTCTAGGAAGTATCACACTTCCCAGATCTAGCACACGCTCGGCAGTTCACTACACATATTGTTTAACTTTTATTTGTTGGTCTTGTGTTCCATTTCAGGTAGTTCCTCCCAGCTAAAAGGAAGCTCTCACGATCAGATGTGGATTCAGAAGTCATAAGCACACAACAACCCATCAACCAACATTCCAATAGGTATTCCTCCTATGCCTGTTACCCAATTTGTTTTGTCATTTTCAAAGAAACGTCTAAGAATTAGGTGAAATAGTCATTTTTATCATCTTGCATGTATACGATAGCTAAATTGAGATGAGGATTTTTTATTTTATGGGGAATACCACAAGTAGTATTACCATAATCATTTTTACTGCCCGCATCACCTCCATATGGAGGAACATCCCATCTGTTATGATGAACACCAATAAAAGCACCACCACCAACACTTCACCTCATAAGTGGTTGATAATCCTCCTTCCTCCACCTACTCAAAAGGGATAAGGTATCTGAGAGTAAGGGCTAAATTTTCTTCATTGGGTCTACAAGAGGTGACAGGGAAGACTATAACCATGACCCTAAATGGGAGAACATTATCATGGGAAGTCTAGTGGTTCCCTATTAACCATGCATAATATATTTCCCAAATAATCAATGAGTTTTTATAGGTGTTCCACCTTGAAGCACATATTTTCCTCCTAGACACGAATCTTGAGAAACACATGTAAATTGACATTAACTTTATTATAATTAGGAAAAAATTAATCCATTTTAATATGATTAAAAATAGTAAAAAAATATTATCTTTCAAAATTTGAAAAAGAATGTGAACTTTGTATAATTTCCAAATTTTGTTTTATTTTTTTAGGTAGCATGTACGATTCCCCAAGTAAAACCTTTTTCCAAGTAAACATATATGGAAGAAAGGGTTGGAACAATGAGTGGATCTAATTCCTAGCATATTTTGAAAAATGGATAAACCAAAATAAGTGCTTAAAGGTTCTAGGTTAGTTTTAAGAAGGGGGGAAATGGTTTTCAATTGTCACGTGTTAATTCATTCCCCAACTAGGGTCCTATGGTGAATAATACACCATAAAAATCATGTCTTTTTAGGTTTAGTAGTAATTTTCCAAATCCTTTAAAACCACCTTTCTAGATATGGTGGGACAAAAATAGATTCTACTAGTTCTTAAAGGGAAAAAAATGGATTTCATGGGCCACCAAAAACTGATAACAATTTGGTGTTTGTATTGGCAAAAAGGGGTAAAAAACGGTCAATTCCAATCTCTCCACCAATTATCCTCAGAAGAGACTCTAATTTTTGAAATTCTTCCGAGGGGAGAGAATTTTAAATATCAACAATATCTATGGCATCATCATTGATAAGTAGGATTTTTTTCTTAACACTCTCTAAAGGGATCTGATTCCTAGTAGCCTTAGTAAAAATTTCATTAAGGTACGAGTACTCTTTTTAAATAGGTGTAAAATTTTAGTCTAGGGATCATACTCTGAAAAAAAAAATTAATTGTAATGTAGGTGACCAATAGATTAAATGAGTATTGATGGATAGCCCATTTTTCAATTCAATACCAACCAAGATAAGTTGGGGTTTAAATTTTTATAATATTTCCATATGATTTTGGCAACAAAATTTCCCCAATGTTAACAAACACTAGTGTGATAAGGAGATATTGAAGGTTCAACCCTCTCCATGCCTTTTTCCTAAGGGGGTTACTTATAAGATGTAGTTCCTTGGCATAATTTTCCAAGCTTCATACCCTTATAATCCATTGATAATCCATTTAGCATTAAGGGATTGGCCTTGGATTTTGACATCTATAAGCTCAAGACCCCCCACTTCTTTATGTGTGCAATAAATATCCCAAACCACTATGTGAAAAACTTTTGTACCTTCTGAGTTATCTCAAATAAAATCCCTTAATAATTTCTTAAGTTTACCATAGGAAAATTTAGGGTTCCCAATAAGAGGAATAATAGACATGGGTAACAATAATAACTTTATAACAAATCTAGAATTTTCCTAATAGATGGAGGGATTTGGTGATCTTAAATGAATTTTTATGTCCACTCTTTACACCATATAATACCATAGCTCAATAGGGGTATCTTGAAAGGTGAATGGGATGCCAAGAAAATTGAATTGAACATTGAGTTAGATTTATGTACATTGATAATTAGCAATCCATACCAGAGGAAGGGCCATGGCTTCCCTATAGAACTTGGTATTATGTCATTAGATGGAAGATATAGAATTAAACCAAAATATGTCAAATAATTCCATATCTTTAGTCATAGATTTCTCCTTTTCAAGTAGGGTTTTGTTGGCAAAATAACTTTTCACATGGGAAAATAAGGGATCTCTCATGAATAATGTTGGAACTAAGTCACTTTTCTTGAATGGGGAAGCCCCATTTTTTGAAAACAAGGAAATTATGTACATTATTCTAATAACTATGGGTGGTATTTTGTTTGGGGATCACAAAGGGTTACTTCCCTACATCTGTGGAAAATTTATTGTAGATACTACAAGGGAGGAGACAACTTGAGAAAGAGGTGTGAAGTTAATTGTGGGAGGGTTTTGCACAGTAAATAACACTGTAGAATTTATTGCTTACAACCAAAATACATCCGTGATTTCAATGATAAGTCACCACGAGAATAATCAAGGAACATGATACAAATAACATAAAGTCTAAGTGCATAACATTCAATAAGTACATGCTCATGGAGTGTAGTTGAGATGGAGAGGAAACATAGACATAGGAGATAGAGGAATTTGATCACTTGTTATTAGAAAGAATATGGGGGCTAGTAAAGAAGAATAACTATCCTTTTGAAGTTAGAAGACTCTATAAATTTATACCTTTACAATGCAACTCTTCATCTACGCCCCACATGACTCTTCATGTCCCATCGCTTGTGAATTTTCAATTTCCCTTAGAGGAGAAAAATTAAGTACCTATTTTATAATTTGAGAGAGTAATTTTACATTTTACAAATATTTTATTGTCAATTAAGTAAATAGGACAAAATATCATGATTACACACAATGAGAAATTAGAAAGGGAGAGAGAAGAGGAAAAATAATGAAGATAAGAGGGAAAATATGCTCCAAATTATGGATGAAGGTACCTCAAAAATTTATATAGATCAGATCCAATGATGATGAAGATGAAATATTGGTCTATCATGACCCTAAACTATGATGCACTGGTGAAGAAATCCAATGAATATCCTTTGAAAAAAATTCCCCTTTGAGACCTCCTTAGAATAAAACACCTCTGTAGCACATTTTCACTCATTTAAAAGAGAGGTGATGAAAAATTTATGATTAAATATAATAAATTATGATTTACCTCACTTGAAAAAATCCTTCTAATCTTTGAAACATTTTCATGCCTCCAAACTACCAAGTTCTTGACGTAACTTAAGACCATTGCCTGCACAATTCAACATGAGGACCCCATCCCTTGGGAAATAGAGAAATAAATGAGATTCAGTGAATAAAAATCCAACCATTAGTTTAATGAAGGTGGGAGATTGGATGGAAGGTTATTCCAACTATTTATCAACCCATTTGATGAAGTGAGAAGCACACTAAGACCAAAATGCACCATCGTGACCAAAAGTGGGAACTGAAAGGGCTCCTCTTCTACTTGCGACACAATGCCACTGTCCATCCTTTTGTAACCATGAGTTTGTACTATGAGAATTTTGGTATTATTGATGCACTTGGAGGATGAAAAACCATGAACATTTTGAGAATTTTCCAAACACTTAGTGTTTTTAATAACTTCTTCCCAGGACTAGTTTTGGTAATTTTGTTGAATTGTCATTTTTGAACACTTTCCTTTTGGGGGAATGGAATGAGTGAAGGGAATCCATTCATTATTTAAAATTACTATTCTTATTAATTTTATTAAATAGTAACTTAATAAAAATAAAAAAATTCCACGGAGTGTTGGATCAGAGTGAAAATGGTTTCCAAAAATTCTACTTCACACCGGGATTCTTTGCTCCAATTTTTGGGGGTTTCTCTCATCCGGATCTCCGTGAAAATGAAAAGTAAAATTCCAGATATGTAATTTATTATTTATATAGGGAAGAATAAAAAAATAAAAAATTCATCCATATATTAAAGAAAACACAATTTCATTGGGAAATGAAATGCTCATAAGAAAGCTTATTTTTGTAGATCACCAGCTCTGATTTTGAGGAAATTTAGATCACTACAACTACGTAAATCTGAGGAGACATTGTACATGGCTTAAAAATTTAGGAGAATGAAAAAAATGGATGAGATGATTAATGAGGTAATGTAAACACTCTTCTTAAATGTTTTCTCATGGGGAAGCCAAGTCTAAGTTTCAAGGCCATCAAAGGCGAGGTTTATAAGCAACGAGAAAAAATGTGTTTTGGCCATGGTGGATGCTTATTTTTATTGGAAGGTATGAAATTAATTAAATAAATGGAGGGTGGTTGAAAATCATTTAAAACATGTAAATGTGGATAATTTTGGGTTTTACAATCACATTTTTATTCAAACATGTTTTCCCCCCATTTTACTTGTTTTTGAATTTGAATGTTTACCATAGCTGACTAACCATGGTTAGGATGGTGTTAAAAATTTATAAATTATTCTTATAATCCCTATTGAATCTTAACACATTTATAAAATATACAAAGGTACATAACCCCCTCATAAGTGCACATAGGGTTAGTTCATCATGATAAAGGAGCCAAAATTTAGAGTGAGTTGAAAACACTTACCTAACATCTTAAGTGACACAAATTATTATTATCCATCTCCCTCCTTGGTGGAGACCCTAAGTATACCTTATGTACTCTTGAAATTTTATAAAATGGACAAAGATACATTGGGGGTCTCCAAGTTCACATTTTCCATAGTTTGAAGTAGGGTGCACCATTGCAATGAGAAAAAATAGCCAGCAGGAGTGCCTTTTTTCCCTGAGAGATTACCTTGGTTTTTCATACACAAAAATTATATCCCTTTGAGTGGAAAACAAAAAATTAATCCAATTACATAATTGTTATGAATTTATTATTCCTTATCTTTGAAATTTAGGCCCCTTTTCAATTTTGGTCATGGGCGGTTCTCAAAAGGTCAAACTATCACTGAAGAAAAATATGCCCCTTTTTCCAAATAATACTATGGAACATGTACATGGTCCCATTTTATCCATTTTTACCTTTTAATAATATTATACTCATTTTAAATCCTATAATCCTCAGTTGAATCTTCGTCAGGATTAAAGGAATTTATTTGCACTACTGTGCCAATATATGCAAATATGCTCCTTAGAATCCCTTGAACATTTTTCACAATGAAGTAGACATACTTATATTTACATTGAATATATTATTACCTTCCAACTCCTTCTGAGGCTCCTGATATGTCTAAAACAAGCCAACTAGATTTTTCTCTACTTTCATTTCCTTATACCATGCTAAAAATAGCCCAGTATTGCATAACTTGTTCCCAATGCCGATTTTTCTCCCAGAAATTTCCTATACTTGGATGATTTTATATATCTTCCACACACTTATTGGGTGTTTTAATTTTTTCTCGTACGTTTCTCCGGGGTGTTCACTAGGTGTAAAAAGGAAAAAATATCCCTTTTGGAGCCTTCAGAAGAACTTATCTTCTCTTGGCTCTAGGTATCTTCATGAATCAGATTGAAAAAAATCCCCTGCACATGAAAGACACTTGAAAATAACATTATCACATTCCTCCTGGCCATTATGAGGGTAACAAAGTAACTGATTTGGCCAGAGGATAGGTTTACATTGATCAAGAAAGGGATTTTAAAATGAGGGCTAGGGTTTTATGATTTTTTTAAAAAAAATTTATGCTAAACATTCAGCATGAAAACAAGTTATAAAATAATCATCAACAAAGTGCCCATTAATGGGATGTTTCTCAGTGTGAGAGAGATATTTACCTTTAACCAAACCCCTAGAAGAGTAATTGAATAGAATGTGTCTGAAACCTTTAACAGTGGGCATATAGAGAGAGGGAGAACATAGGAATCCTTATCTAATTGATCCAAACAGATAAAACCAATGAGATTGAAATCCATTTATAGTGATAAAGGATCCTGCATGATGAAACAAAATATTTATAGTGTGCATAAATTGGGGGATAAAGCTTAATTTTGCAACATATGTGTGATCAAATTCCATTCAATATTATCATGGGATTTATAAAAATCAATCTTAACGAAAACATATTTTTGATTAAATAGTCTATCCTATTCCATACCTTCCCATTTTACAATCACATTTTCAAGGATATGTATTTGTTAAATAAAACCAATCTATTCACTTCCGAAAATGAGAGGAAGAAGGTCACTCATCCTAAGAGAAATATATTTGGAAATGATATTCTAAGAGATATTGAACAAGATGATTGTTGGGCCCCAGAATATTAGCTAAGGATGAGAAGGTGTGTATGCGTGCAAGACCTAGTTGAAGAAGGGTGCGCGGGTTGAAGGTGCGTAGGGAATGGTTCTAGTAGAAGGTTGAAAAAAATATGGCATATGCACATAAGGAAAAATAGTTTTTGTACTTAGCAGTATTTGGCATCCCAAGAAGCACACGAGAAAAGCATGACCCTTGTGGATAAGGTGCCAGCCTGGCAACTATGGGATCAAAAAGGGAATATTCCAAGCATGTGATGGAAGGTTCTAGAAGAAATCATTGTAAAGAGTGGAGAGTTCATATATGATGAGGAGTGCTCCCATGTAGGACCACTTTGACACTTGGAAACCAATCTATAACTTCGAAAAGGCATGGCAGTAGTTGTTAAGGCTATAAATGCAAGTGCCTGATAGAAGAAAGGTGTGGAAGCAAGAAAAGTGTGGAAGGAGAGAAATATAAGAGATGTGAAGCTTTGCAAAAATATAATAAGGGTTCTATGGGTTGGGATTAGGATAATATAGTAATCATGGAATAGTTAGAGAGATGGGTCTGCATTCATTTTTGTAATATGATGAACATAGTGTAGTTTTGATGCATGACTTGGCTCTGCATGGTTATATGAGGATCTGTTATGACCTCAAGGGATGTAATGTGGATTACTGGATCTATTAATATAAATCTAAGGTTCTATTATGACTCATATATGTGTTCAGAAGTATACTACTTATGAATTTCCTTTATGTATGAACCATTTCCATACGTTGCTTGTTATTTCTCTTCTCTGGATGCAATGAGATGACAAATCATTCTAGTTTCTTAGAATGTTACATGGTTCTTTTCTATCCCTCGAAATTTGATTATCTATCATAAGATGGTGCATTCTCACAAAACTCATATAAAAGGAGAGACTCAGCACCCGCACGTGTCTCAAGTGAGCACCCAGCACCTGTTGGGTGATAGGTCCACACGCATGGTATAAAACTATTGGTCTAAGGGTATAAAATATGACTACATCCTGGTTCCATTACCAGGACCTCTTTTCAAAGTTTTGGTGAGAAATGACATGTATCGTTATCCCTGTGATGTGTGATGACAGAGTGTCTGACCTTGGAAAGTGTTGAAACATGGTTCAAGAGCACGGAGGATGAGTTTTCTCAAATATTTAGCACTGAACTTGAGTTTAATACATGTAGATGGGTAGAAGAGAACCCGTACCATGAGTTTTATGAGACATCATTCTATTGTTTTCTAGTAGAACTATATGAATGGTTGACAGCGTATGCATCTAGATCGAGCTGGTACTATAGATCAAGTGTATAGACCCAAGATGACTATCATAGGCTATAGGATGTAGATCTGACTTGGACACATGTCGTTGATCACTGGTGGAAGAGAGTGTTGACCAGTTATACTCTTGAATATGCCATTTATATGTATTCTTTCCCATAATTTTCTAAGTTCGAGTTTCTAAGAGAGCCTAGAGGATCATTTTTGCATGTTATTCCTTTGGCTATGAATATTTTGGTCATTACCTTGAGTTTGGAGGAATTTCCCATGTCCATATAAACTTCTCTGAGCACTAGGAGAGGAAGCTAGGGTGGAGGAAGGTGGCATAAATTGTAGTTGAAAAGGAAAGGGAGGAGAGATGACTCAAGTATAGAAAATCTAGAGAAAGGGAGATTAATAGACAATGTGAGGTTACAAGTGTGATGGATCTATGGAGGTAGACATTGCGGAAGGAGTTAAGGTTCATACAGAGGATGTGGAACCTAAGGATTATGTGCTACCCCATCTTGGAAAGCATGGGAGAGAGGCCCCTTCAGCTTTTGATGAGATTTCATCACATGGAGAAATAATATTCATCAGCGCACATATGAACCCACCTAGCAACCAACCCCTGGCGCTTGGTTTTCTAGATCAAGGGATAAGTATTGTTAAACTAGTTGCTATTGGTGGGAGTAACTGATCTATGCCCAGGAGATATAATTTCTCATTTAGAACATCCATGGCTGTGTAATCCATTCATATATTTGGAGGAATATTTAGACAAGGTGAAAATACGCAAGGATTGGGGATCACATCTAGGAGTAATGTGGGACATACAACTAGAAGTGGGATAATATCACAAACTATTGGCACATAGTTTAGTGGGGTGTTGGGAACACTAGGCATGACCACATCAGGCCCTTTACTGACTACAGGAGGTGGATCTAGTGGGTCAGGAGGAATAGGACCTAGTGGATCCAGTGGATGTGGTGGAGGAGGAAACACTGGAGAAAACCAAGGCTCTGGATCGGGAGAACAAGGACCCCATCCACCTCCCCAAGTGTTTTTTGAGATGTCTTTTCACTTACCAAACTATAGGGGTATTGAGGATGCTGCAGAGCATGTGCACAAGTGTGAGTTACTATGGTGCACAAAGGGGATCACTACCCCGAAGAGGAAGGCAATTCAGTTTGTAGCAATGTTGGAAGGGCACACGCATAGTTGGTATAGGAAGTATGAACCCCATTATATGGTGGTGGACTACACCGCATTAAAGAACACCTTTCTAGAAGAGTTCCATAAATATTATTTTAAGCAGAAGAGCATCAATACTCTAAAGCAAATCCATAAGGGAATGGAAGAGAGTGTATGGGAGTATGATGCTTGTTTTAAGACTCTCTTGTCAAAGCTATCTCATGGCATTCATCCTTCTCAATATGCTCAATGTTTTTTCAAAGGATTGATAACACCATTTAGAAGGGCTCTATCGCACAAGACTTTCACAGACCCACGCGAGGCATTGGAAGTTTCCCTGTGTGTTGAAGCTATTGGGAGCATATATACTGGTATTAGTCCTTTTTTGGAGGCTTAGATTGCTGCAATGGCTAAGCAGTTGGAGAATATAGCTATAAACTTAGCACACGAGGTTTTTAGTGGGCTTTCGTGTATAGAATGTGAAGTGGATGGACATGTAAAGGATAGTTTCCCTCAAAAATCGGTACACACTATGGCGGTAGACTATGAGATATACCATGGGGAACATGATGCAAGTAGGCGCCCTCTACTCTAGCATGTAATCCACTAGAATGTTTCTTTCTATTATAAGATCTATACCTCTACAACCCATGATACCAAGGATTATAGACTGATTGATCAAATCCATGATGCTATTGATCTAGGTGTGTGCTAGACTAGTATTGCAAGCAGTTCCAAGGATGATGATTGTCGTCATGAAGGATGTGTAGATGGAGGAGCTTGTGGAAGAGGTTTTCATGGGGGATTTCATGGTCGTAGTAACCATGGTGGAGGATGAAGTGAGTTCTCACAAGGAACCTATTATAATTGTGGATTTACAGAGCATTACAAACGCGAGTGTCATTATCTATTACAATACTCGTGGTGCGGAAAAAATATAAGTATGAATAATTTCTAGAGCTCTATGAGCATATGAACTAACAAAACCGGAAGGAAAACAACGCTAGGATGGTAAGCATCAAGAAGGCCAATTCACAGTGGATGCCACGAGTGGCGCGTGAGTCAGGGATAGAACCTGTACCAATGACAACGCGAGAAGAGGCCGCGCGTGCCAAGGAGATGCCAATACAAAGGACACTAGTTTCAAGAGAGGATTTTTTACATGGAAATTATTCAAACCTCACTCATTAGAAGGAAGTGTACCAAGAAACCATGGACATGATTCATAGTTTATAAGGGGAGATCCAATGTCTAAAGGAGAAATCGAGGTAGTTGTAGAAAAGGAAGATTGTTGAGGTTCCAAATAATGACCGGTATGAGGTCAAGGAAGTATGTAAAATGTTAAGGCAAGAGAATATTATTCCCTTGTTAGGATATTGGCTGAGGGAGAAGGTACCACGTGTTGGAGCAAAGCACGAAAGATAGGTTTTGTATGCAAACCTTCCTCCTAACATCCTTGACTATGATAAGGAGATTAATTTAAATGTAATTTTTGATGGATGGATTTTTATTAATATCTTCATCGACATGGGATCAGAGGTCATTGTCCTTACCATAAATGCCTGACATCAAATGGGAGGGCCCACATTACAGCCATCCTTAAATGTGATGTATATGACAAATAAGTCTAAGGCAATGCCCATTGGAGTCCTGAAGGATGTAGTTATCACCAGTCAAGGGGCCAAGTTCACTGGAGACTTTGAAGTCTTAGCACTCACCAAGGTAGTTAAATTTCCAGCATTACTTGGGCGTGCATGGTGTTATAAGAACAATGTTGACCTACGGTTTAAAAAAGGGTATATCAGCTTTGATAACAAGGAAGAAAGGATGATATTTCTATTGACGGATGGGAATTCAGCTCCCTATACTGATCCCTTAGGAGAATAAGTCCTTGACATAATCTATGTGCACTCTATGAGAGATCCTGAGATAATTCACCCCACAGAGGGAGTTATCTAGTTTGAAGATGCTCAATCCTTGAGTGATACCACTAGTGTGACATGCGACAATTGGGTGCATGGAACCTATGAGTTGATTGGGTGAAATTTGAGAGGATTGGTAATAAGGGTAACAAAGTCATGCTCAGTCAAGTGCCTAGGAGGAAATAAGTTTCCAATTTACTCTAGAGGAGCATACCCTAAAATTTTCTTGTGGGAAATGGAAGCTCAGTGGAATAATGAGGACAAGAGAAGAGGAATGCTCAGTTATAACCTACTTATAACTATAGCCTGTTGGTAGGCTACAAATTGGGAGAACCTCCTAGGATGGCACAACGTAAGAATCACATTCTCAATAAGGTTATCAAGGAGAAATGCGCCAACGGTCATACAAGACTACCATGGTAAAGAGACCACTTCATTTCATATCCAAGCATGTGACAAGGCCTGGATGAGAAGTGAAAAAGCATTACCACCTTCATTATGGGTACATAATTTGTATTCCACCTTACAAGGTTGTGCGTGTGCTTGGTATGTTCATTCGGAGATGCATTGTCAAATAGGTAAGTGGTAGGAGTTGGTGGCTGGTCTCATTCAACATTTCAAGTATAGTAGTACAAAGCCATTATTGGATAAGGCACTGTAGGTGGTCAAGCACCTTATGATGGGATATAGTCCTATGGAAGAAGATATAATATTTGGTTACTAGTTGAGCCCTATTTGGAGAGGTGCCTCAATGAAGAAGAATCATAGGAAGTGCAACTTGAGTGCGTGTGCATGGAAAAATAAAAAGGAAAGATGGTCTATGTAGTAGATGGTGAAGAGCTGGAAAATTTGGATGGAAACCATTCAGAAGGTACATGTGAGGTTATAAATAGTTTTGATGAGTGAGCACGTGCCTACCATGAGCCCTTAAAAATAAATAAGGTTAACATTGGGACAGAAATAGAACCTAAGGAAGCTATCACCGGGGACTATTGGTCGGAAAAATAGGTTTCAAAGGTCATTGATCTGTTGCATGAGTTCCAATATTTTTTTCCTCATGGGTACCATGAACTCAAAGGCATTCACCATTCCTTGAGGGAGATAAAGATCAAGTTAAAGGAAGGTATGCACTTGATTCAGAAATGGCCTTATCGGATGAGTCCAAATTTGTGTGTACGGTTCAAGGAAGAAATAGAAAAAATGATAGCATCTGGTATCATTGAGGAAGTGGAAGAATCATAATGGATAAGCCCACTGGTTATTAGTATCAAAAATGATGGTAGGATAAGAATCTATGTTGACTACAGGGATCTGAATGCAGTATGTGTCATCGATCCTTTTCCAACCCCCTTTACTAAAGAAGTTTTGGAGGGAGTAGATGGGTGTGAAGTCTACTCTTTCACGGATGGGTTCTCAGGGTATCACCAAGTAAGGATTGCAAAGGAAGACAAGAGAAAGAAAACTTTCACCACTGAATGAGGAATTTTTCCTACACGGTTATGCCCTTTGGATTGAAGAATGCCCCTTTTGTTTTCTCACGCATAGTGGTACAAGTATTTCAGGACTTCATCCATAAGTTTATTCAAGTTTACCATGATTATTGGACTATGTAAGGATTGTTGAAATACCATTTAGACAATTAAAGGCTGATGTCAACAATTGAGGATATCCCTCAACATTAAGAAATGTGTCTTTGTTACTCCATTTGAAACCCTGTTAGGACACATTATATGCAAAGAGGGCTTAGTAGTGGATACCTCCAAAGTTGTAGTTAATGTGGGATTAGGGTATCCTACTAGTCAAATCTTAGTGCATGGATTCCTTAGGCATACTGGGTATTACATAAAATTCATCAAGGGGTATGCCAAGATCACCACACCCTTGGAGGAATTGTTAAAACACAAGAGTGCCTTTCTTTGGGGAGAGGTGCAACAAAAGACATTTGACACATTAAGGGATAGGATTGTCACGACACCTATTCTATGTTTTCCTTCTTAGGATAAGCCTTTCCATGTGCATTTTGATGCCTGAGGGCCAACTATGGGAACAATACTAGCACAACCTGGTGAGAGAATTTTTGATCATCCCTTATGCTTTGTAAGTAGAAAGCTGACACCAGCAGAATAAAATTACACAACTACTGAGCATGAAGAATTGTCTATTATCTACATGCTACAAAAGTTTAGGAATTATTTGTGGGTGACACCATTTATATTCTACATAGACCACATGACATTGAAGTACTTAGTCAACAAGCCCGTGCTGCAAGGGTGCATATGTCGTCGGGTCCTATTGTTTATAGAATTTGAGTTCACAATGGGTGTAAAACTAGGAAAAAGAAATTCAGAACATGACCATTTATCAAGGATTAAATCAGGGGAGGACGCGTAAAGCATTAAGAATACCATGTCAGCCGCACAAGTTTTAGGTTGCGGCGCATGCCCTCAAACCTGGAAGATATCCTAGTGTTCTTAAAAATAGGTGTAGCACCAGAAGGGATGAAGGCTATAGAGAGGAAAAAATTAGCAATATGTTTTACACCTTACATGTTGCTTAGTGGAGATATGTATAAGTTATATCATGATGATGTTATACGTCAATGCATATTGGAACATGAGAGTGTGGTAATTATGGAGGAAGCACATGGTGGGATTGTAGGAGGACACTATGCAGGAAATGCTATAGCATGGAAGATGTTATTAGGAGGGATTTGGTGGGAAACCATCTACAAGGATTTTATTAAGTTTTACAAGGCCTATGACCATTGCCTCACCTTGGCAAACCTAGAAAGAAGGATGAAATGCCCTTGTGACCAATAACCAATGCTGAACCATTTGAAAAATGAGAAATCAAATTTATAGCGCCAATTGTGCCAACCTCGTAAAGGACTATTTTTTGGTATATAATCACTTGCATTGATTACTTAACATGATGGGAAGAGGTGGCACCTACAAAGGATTGCACCGCAGCGACAACTACTAGATTTTTATGGGAGAACATAATCAACAGGTATGGTTGTCCTTTAAGTTTAACAAGTGATAGAGGTACACACTTTCTCAATAAAATGGTTAGGATTATGTTAGTAAAATTTATGGTGGCCCATCACAAGACTACTCCTTATCACCCTCAAGAAAATGAGACTGCTGGGGCATTTAACAAGATACTAAGTCACACATTAACTAAGATATGTGACATTTGAAGATAGGATTGGGATGACAATGTATCAGTTGTTATATGGGCATATAGGACAACCTATAAGAGATTGAACAAGGCCACACTGTTTCAATTGGTGTTTGACACGGAGGCTATTTTTCTAGTTGAATTCATGTTACCATCGCTGCGTATAACGTGCGCAAGAGGATTAGTAGATGAGAAAGTGCTAGAAGAAATGATTGATAAGTTGATGCAATTAGATGAAAGGTGATCACTTTCTAGATGGAGTCAGAAGATAGAAAAACAAAGCTAAAAATCATGGCATGGTCTCCATATCAAGAAAAAGAAGTTTGAGGTTGGGTGGATGGTGTTATTGTATTATTTCAAGTATATGTGTCATCCTGGGAAGTTGAAATTCCATTGTTTGGGACCTTACATCATCTCATCCATTCTTGATTCAAGTACTTTCTAGTTACAAGCGCTGGATGGGATGAGGTTACCAGGTCATTTCAATGGGAGAAGACTGAATTCCTACTATAAATAAGTCTTCTTGGTGTTTGTAATAAGGTAGTATTTCTAATTAGTATAGAATTTCCCTTTATGCTTTTCTTTTCTTATGTTTCCCTTTCTCATTGCTTGTTCCTTTATTTTTTTTCATTTTACACCTTATGCATTGGTAAACACATTATTTTTCCAAGGTTGTGTATGTACAGAGGACCACACATTTGTTTTAGTGTGGGGTGAAGTGATGTAAAGTATAGGCTTGAAATATAAGTTTGAGCTGGTAGTAGAAGTTCCGATAAATGGCCCGATTGAAGGATAAAAAGTGTGTAAGGTTGAGAAAGCATGTAGAAGAGAGGTGGATGAGAATTTTTGGTGTCAAGAAGGCTTTGCAGAAATCATGTACAGAAAGGATGAAGAGCACATGAATAACATGATGTAGGCGAGGGAAAAAATTGGGTAAAGGATAGAAGAAGTGCCTTCAGTGCTATTGAATGTGCGTAATATTCTTTAGTTTGTTTGGATTTTTACGCACCAGAAAGTAGTCGAGTTTTTTGCACAGGATTAGGTGCGTGGGTAAGGGTGCTTAAATTTGGCTTAGTGGAAAAAATTGTATTTAGTGTCAAGTACGGTGGTATGTGGTATAACATTTAATGCTAGAAAGAAGGAAAAGATATAAATACGAAGTTGGGAAAGTCATTTATTACCTTACAATTACGAAGTGAAAGAAGCTCTTGCAAACTAGAGAATCTAGAGAGAAATTTTTACAAAGAAAGGATAATCTTAGAAATTTGAGTATGCATCTAGAGTATATCTGTGAACTAGAAGGAAGGAGTACGCAGGTGTGAGGAAAGGTTATGTAAAGAGTGTCATCTTGTGGAAGGTTTTCCTAGTTAGGGTTTGACAAATAGGGCACAGAGAAAGAAGCATTCATTCTAGGATTTGAAACTTTGGAGTTGGATTAGGAGTGTAGAAAAAAAGTAGAGAAGATTTAGAAGCCTGTAGTTGATCCCAACAAAAAATATGGCACCCAAGAAACCAATCGTTTCACCAAAGAAAACAAAGGGCAAGGGAAAGGGGAAAAAAATGCTGCTATCGCAAGCACCAATGAAGAATGGTATGCAGAAATGTTGTACCTAGATGGGGTATTTCTAAGAAAAGAGTGGGAGTCACACTTGTGAAAGATGTCTGTGAGAAATTATAACCATCACATGAGCACAACCAAGAAGGAAATGGCATTATAGTTGGTCTGACAAACTAACAAGAGGACACCAGATGGGATGCCCATTTACAGTGATGAGTTGAAGGTTAAATTAGAGAAGGCTGGATTATTACAACTATATGAGTTGCCATAATTTTGCAAGCCTGAGCACCTTTATCAATGGTTGATGCCACACATGCATGAGGATCACTTTTATTTTGTAGGGCACAAGATGCACATCAAACCACAACTGATATCCAAGTTCATAGGCCTCAATTATGAAGGAGATATCATTGATGATGACCTGAGCAACAAGGAGGACATCAAGGAGACTATAGCCACATATGAATACAAGAAGTAGTCATGATACTTAAACAGCGTTGAGATTCTAGACCCAGTTATGAGGATTTCCTCGCACTTGGTGACCAATCTCAATGACTAGGAAAGATGGAAACAAGTGAAAAAGGCATGGCTAAATGTATGCTGAAAGATATTTGAAGGAAAAATCTATAATTTGTCCACTTTCATCGTGGATGAAATCTTAAGCAACGCGTAGGAGGGAGAAGAGATACTCTTCTGTAATGTCATCCTCACCATTATATTTTCAAATATTGGAGTGACCGATGGGCCAGGAAATTTTGTTTAGGAATATCTAGAAGAGGATCCTTCACCCACAAAAAGGTTTTCAAAATAAACTTGTGAAACCATGACGGCCGCTCACAAGGTGCACTTGGAAAAGTGGTATAAGTGAATGTGTGATGCATTCAGACTATAATGGAGGATCCTAGAGAAGTTACCAATGCTTGTGGATGGAGAGGAAAAATTTGTAGTATACCAACACTTCTACTTTACCATATTTACATTGACAGATGGAAATATGAGTCCATGGTGCAATCTACCCTTCTCTTTCACCACGCAATACTTCCAAGATAGAGTCAATTGGTTCAAGGAGGCCAAGAGACTAAGGTTAGACCTTAGTGAGGTAGAGATAGACCACAGTGAGCTGTGTCGGAAGCTCGTCTACCCAAAGAAGCACTCATACGTGGAGAGATATGTCTCCCATAAAATATAAATGATGAAGCCTTTAACACTGCTGATTGCAGGAAGGACCACATCAAGGGTGTACCTGCGCATAGGGCCAAATTTTTAAAAGGGAACTTACTTGGAGAATGATTTCTCCATTCTTGAAGACCCTACAGGAAGGAAGAAGGCCACGAAAAGGAAGAGAGAGAGAGAGAAGAGGTACAGGTGAAGAAGGCACCAAGTGTTCAAAACACAAATATGGTGAGTGCGCCAAAAGCAAGCACTAAGCCTAGTACATACGCTTAGAGAAAGAAGTATCATGTCAAGGAAAAAACCCCAGAAGAAGAGACGCTCTAACATGAAGAGTTCCTCACCCATGAAGAATCACCAATTAAGACATCACTTGTTAAAGATAAATAAAAAGAAGAATCTCTTGTACTATAATCCCCAGTAAGAAAGAAATAGAAGGTGACAGATGAGGTAGACTCAAAAGAGATGGAGATTCTAGATGCCTAAATCAGTGACATGGATGATGATGATGAACCTAAATGAGGTGAAGACCAACCAATCTATGAGGTGCATGATTTTGAGGATGAAGGAGATGAGGAGTATAATGAAGAGGATGAGGAGAAGAATGACGACGAAGAAACTGAGGCTCAAGGCAAGGTGGTGAGCGAGGAAGTAAATACAAAGGATCAAAGGACCCCAAGCCTCACAAAGGAACAGATAGAAGAGGCCATAGAAAGATAAGTGGTGGGAATTATCAAGAATATAGTGGAACAAGAGGTAGAATGCAGCGTGGATGAGGTGTTGAAGGAAGTTGAGGAGGAAAGCATAGGAAAAGAATATGGCAGCATGGGAGGATATCCTAGTTTGGCTGTAAGCTTTCCAAAAGCCACATGCATAGGGAGGAAGAGCACAGAAGTAGCACAAGGCCAAGGAATGGGCTACATCAATGATCTGAACAAGGTATTTTGCATGTGCTTCCAGAGCACCATGCTAACGGAATAGCTCTTGGCCATGGCTTCATTTTATGAGGAAGGTGCATACCCTTAGATGAGGAAAATGCTATCTTGGGCATTTGAGTCCCACATTGATGAGCCAAAATTTTAAATAAGCCAAGGAGCATTCATGAAGGTGCCAGAAACTAAATGAATAAACCCCTTTATAAATTCTAAACAATTATCAAATGAGAAAATCTGCAACGCTCTCAAAAAAGTTTTAGTTGAGGTTGAAACCAGAGTGTTCGGAAGAAATGACCGGGTAAAGTTCCTAGAGGCAGATCTAGAGAAAAATGAGGAGGAGATCCTTCAGAAAATAAAGGACTTGAAGCAGGAGGAGCTAATCAGTGCTCAATTAAGGCATGATTTAAAATAAGAGTAGGAAAGGGTGCGCGAGGCATATAATAAAATAGAGATGATCACGGATGCCATTGTCTTGAAGCATCTAGACTTAACATCACCCGTGCAAAAATATGGATCAGCCTTATAGTGCGTAGAGGAATTGACCCACATACTCACTATGGATAGAAGGCCACTTTCCTTAGAATCTGTAGAAGATTCATTGGCATGCCAAGAAAAATAAAATAAGATGAAGGTTGTGGAAATTATTTCTCAGTATAACAAGATCCTCGCCGATGTAAAATCCATTATGTAAGTTGTTGAGGTTGCCTATGATAATTACACAGATAGGGATAGAGTGGCGAGTATCTTGGTTACCACCCATGAAGCAAAAATCAAGGAGTTCCAACAAAATAACAAGGGGAACATGACTGGGCAAGACAAAATCCTAGCCGAAGTGGAAAATAAATCAGAGGCCATTGAGACCTTGCGAGGCTCAATCAAGAACTGACTGAAAGAATTGTACCCCCAAATCACTTGGAGGATGTATGCACTCAAGGATTTGGGAAAAAAATGGAGGAGATTGTGGAAAAAATGAGAGCTAAGGGAGAGGAGATGAGTTTTGAAGAAGTGAGCGCTCTAGTGGGTGACCTCTATTAGTAAGCTTAGAACAAGGTCGACGCTTGGGGAAAATTAGAAGCAAAATTAGGGAAGGATTTTCCTCCTCTAGAAATAAAACAAGTTTCCCATTCTATCATTATTTTCCCCATTTATGCATTCCTTTATTCTTTTCTTTTGAACCATTTGTAAGGATCCACCATTATTTATTTTTTGAAGAGTGTTTCCAAGGATGGAGAAAAGGCATAGTATGGGGTGATGTTGGGCCCCAAAATATTGGCTAAGTATGAGAAGGTGTGTAGGCACGTGATAACTAGTTGAAGAAGGGCGCATAGGTTGAAGACCATAGGGAAGGGTTCTAGTAGAAGGTTGTAAAACATATAGTGCACGCGCATAATAAAAAATAAGTTTTGTACTTAGCCGTATTCGAAATCCCAAGTAGTACACAAGAAATATATGACCCTTGTGGATAAGGTTCCATCCCAACCACTGTGGGATCAAAAAGGGAATATTCTAGGAATGTGATGGAAGGTTCTAGAAGACATCATTGTAAAGAGTGGAGAGCTCAAATATGAGAATGCATGCTCCCATGGAGGACCACCTCGACACTTGGCAACAAATCTATAACTTCAGAAAGGCATGGTGGTGGTTGCTAAGGCTATAAATTCAAGTGCTCAATATAAGAAAGGTGTGGAAGGAGAGAAATAGAAGAGATGCGAATCTCTTTAGAAATATAATGAGGGTTCTATGGGTTAGGATTAGGAGAATATAGGAATCATGACATGGTTAGAGGGATGGGTCTGCATTCATTTTTTTAATATGATGAACATAGTGTAGTTCTGATGCATGACTTGGATTTGCATGGTTATATGTGGATTTGCATGGTTATATGAGGATTTGTTATGACCTCAAGGGATGTAATGTGGATTACTAGATCTGTTAATATAAATCTAAGGTTCTTATTATGACTCATATATGTGTTCAGAATTACAATACTTATGAATTTCCTTTCTGTATGAACAATTTCCATATGTTGCTTTTTATTTCTCTTTTCTGGATGCAATGAGATGATAACTCGTTCTAGGTTCTTAGAATGTTGCATGGTTATTTTTTGTCCCTCTACATTTTATTATCTTTCATAATATGGTGCATTCTAACAAAACTCACATAAAGGAGAGACTAGGTGCCCGTGCATGCCTCAGGTGAGTTCCCAGCACCCGCTAGTTGATAGGATGGTGTGCATGGGATTAGACTATTGGTCTAAGGGTATAAAAAATGACTACAACGATAGGCCTCCATTTATTGATTTTTTCTAGAAATTATTTTTTATGAAAGAATTTGATATTTCCCTAATTTATAATCTCTTCCAAAATTTCAACTTGAAATATTTCAAAATAAACTTTGTGGAGATAAATTCTGATCATGTCACATATGGTTTCATAAAACTCACATGGGAAGTCATTAATACTAGGAGCTTTGTTATTGGTAATCTACATTATTTATTCCTTTAGATCATTCATAGTAAGCATTCTATCACATGCAACTCTCTATGATTTAAATATATTACAAGGGATAACTTGGAGGCATTAAGAAAGAGCTTTATCTATGGTACGAGAGAATTCTTGAGCAATAAAGACACCATTGTAATAATGGATAAAGGTGCCCAACATTTTAGGTAATTTAGTAATTCTAGTATTAGAATACATAATTTCCTCAATTATTTTAGAATATTGTCTAGAGTGGAAGAGATAAAAAATTTTGGTGCCTTTATCCAATACACATGAGCTCAAAGTTAATAACCACAAGATTTGTACAAATCCACCACATTAAGATTATTTTTATAAAAGGTAACTTGATTTTTAAGTTAGATACTGAATTGAAATTGATCTAGGGCCTATGATAGCCTTTGGAATTCACAATATGTCACATCATTAATCTATTGCTTGTAGGAAACTACTTATTTTCCACAAGTTTTAAGAAAGGTGGTGGTGTAGGAAATGACATTTGTCCAATCTAAGACACCCTAGGGGAAAGGGACCAAATTAAAAATGCTTATGATATGCCCCACAATATCTCATGTTTGAGACGAGTTATATTGAGATAATATCAAGATTATGGTCAATGGGTTGAATGGATGTCCATTCAATATGAAATCAAATACATGAGTGATCTAGTAAGGTAACACAATATATGATATAAATAAGGAGGTTGTTGCCACATGAGAGTGAAAAAAATATTACTCAACTAGCAATGCATGATATAATCTCCTAACTACCATGTTTAGGCCTTCTCTGAAATTGGACCAAATAAACTAAGTGGAATAATAATATTGTTGATGGTGGTTAAGGTCAAATAAACCAAGTTTGTTTTGCATGTTAAACCATGATTCCCTTTCATCGGTACCCCGATGCATTAGGAAATGAATTTATTTTTCCTCATATGATTAAACCATGTCAAAATCCCCACAAAAAAACCTAGCGGACATCAAGGAGAGAGTTATAAATACCCCTTCATAGTTGAGTTTTTTCATTGCATTATTAGAGGCATAAAGGTTGGAAAGGCCAAGCTTATGGCCACAAAAATCAAATAGGGTCCACACGACCCGATGAGTAGGGTTAAATCCCCAAGAAATAACATTTTGAGAGAGAATTAGTGAAAACAACATAAAAATGCCTCCTCTTCTAGAGTCATGGCTATACATCCTAAAATTGACACCTAGACAAATAGTGTGGGCCACAAATTAGAAAAACTTGTGATTTTAACCTCATACGAGAAAAGAATTTACATGTTTTTGAAATATTGTCAATTTTCACTAACCACATATCTATGGGATGGTTCACTAATATCTCAAACATTCCAAGAATGTATAATCATTGGATTCTATCAACATTCATATTGAATCCCTCATCCAAATCTTGGAGGGTTGTAAGATTATCGGTAAATGCACTATTATGCTCCATAAAATCATTGAGTACTAGATAGAAACATTTTCATTAAAATCATCTTAATTAGAGAGTGGGGAGTTACAAGACTAGAAAATGATGGTTTTATGGTCAAAGGTATCTATGTTATCAAAATAATCCCAGGGGGTGTGCTTAAAATGAGGCTCTCATGACTATGAGGGAAATGTCGTGATTTTGGAGGGAAAAATTACCTTGTGGGGCATGAGGGATGGATGAAGGTGGGAGTTGGATGGTTTTCTTGTTGGAATCATTTGGATTAGGTATCCTAAACTCATTATGCAATTATATACAATGATGGGTGGTTTGTTAGTACCTTGAGAGGACACTAAAATTTTCTTGTTAGAAACTATGATCTAATCATCACTAGAATATTTGGTGGCTATGTTATCCGTAACAAGTGTCTCTTGTGGATATGAACATGCACTACCATCAAAGGGCATTATCAATTCATGTGACTAGAATATTGACATCAAAAACATGTATTCAAAAGGTTGGTATGGAGAACCCACAATAAAAATTGGGTATAACCATCCCGAATATCAATGGTTCCCTTCATATCTTTAGATAAGTCGATTTCCACAAAAAATCATTTTTGAGGGTGAGCTACATAAAAATTAGACTAAAGGAAAATAAATAACCCAAGGGTTGAAAAATATTCTCATTAAAACCCGAAAGGGGAATATGAATCCCTATAAATTTCACCCAAATGGGTATTTTTAGTTTGGCTTACTTAGTAACATGAAATTCCTTAGTCAACTAGTAAAATACGACCAATGTGTTTTGAAAGAGAAATGAAATAGATTCTTTATGATGGACTAAAAAGGGTGATTGGTGGGATCTATAGGAAAGGGATAATCTAAGATCAAATACAAAAAATGTTTACGTGAATTAGGATGTGTTTTTGGGAGCTGGGGCTATAGTCAATTTGTACAAAACTCTAGTATGAGCAAGAGGATACCTAGAAAGAAGCCTACGAGGGATAAATAGAATAGAATTAAAATGAGTAGGTATAAAAATATTAGGTTGTCATTTGTAGGATTTCATAACCCAAAATAACCATCTAAATGGCCCATAAAATTTTAGACAATGTTTTAAATTATTAATTAATTACGTATTAAATGATTAATTCGCTATTGTTCCAAATCGATACACTTAGTTATGGGATATGATGAAGACCTTAAAATTAATTTCACCATTATCATCACTTAATTTTATTCCAAAATATAGTGTGTGCCTCCATACCATTATTTTAATGTAAAGGGGAATAACATTTAATCAATTCAAAGTCCTATAAGCTCAGGGACATATAATGATAATAAATGTAAAATTATTATCATAACTAAGGCATCCAAAATTGACTCATTATTATTAATCCAAGCCACTAATAATTGAAGAGAAAATAATATAACCCATACTATCATGTGTGTTAATAAAGTTAATTAAGGATGCACAAGATAAATGTAATACTATTAATGCAAATTAAGGTCACTATAAAAATATTCATCATTTATTGGTGCCATGAGGTATACTTAGGTTCAATTAGGTGTTATACGATTATTGAATTTTCCCCACTGAGGGAATAATCAAAAAAGGTAAGGAATTATTCAACTATAGGATAGGTTAAATTAAGTTTTTAAATATTCTAAGATAATCAACTAAATTATAGAGTATAAACAAAATCAAAGAATTATTTTTGCACTTAAAATTACTAGGTTTAATCTGATTTTCCCCACCATGGGGTTTAGATTAGCAAAGTAAGAATTATATTTGATTAAGGGTTATGTTGATTAAGTTTGGGTGTGTGTACCATTATCCCACTTCAAAATGGACCCATGCCCCTTACACCCAAAAATAATTTTAAGATAATTTAAATTGTTTTTATTTAACCCAATTCAAAAGGGAAAGGTGAGCCCACTTACTCACCTACCAATCCCACTTGATTCTTCTAAGTCAACATATATACCCTAATTGGGAAAGTGTAAAATCCTAGGTTGATTGATATCCCTTGTATCAAAGCGCTCTCCACGATTGATCTTAGGTTTTTTTTTAAAACCCTAATTTCTCTTTAACTCTTTATTTCATTTTACTTCTCTTATTTTTCCTCTCATTTTTTTTGGTTTTGTGTTGTAGGTTGGAGAGGATATTTCATGGAGGAACACTATTTTTCTCCCGTTTATTTTGATATACCTTCAATAGGTATGTATAGAGGAATAATGTATTAAATTATTTTACACTATATATGTATATATGTATATATTCATATGTTAATTTATATATACATGTATTTGTGTGTGTGTGTGTGTGTGTGTGTGTGTGTGTGTGTGTGTGTGTGTGTGTGTGTGTGTGTGTGTGTGTGTGTGTGTGTGTAAGCTACAAGACTATGTATATTCCAAATCTGTGTATGTATACACATTTTTTAGGGCTACCATATGTGTGTATGTGTACATTACCAATCATAATACAATCTTGAGGGCATGCATTTTTTAGTAGGGATGTTCCTTAGTGAGGAGGGGATGGGACTGTGTATATAACTAAGTCTGTGTTTAATATAGGTTCAAGACCTTGATTAAATGATGGGAGGGGGTGGTTGGCATATCCACTTCCCCTCCTATCTTTTTTTCTCAAGTTTAGTATATATGAGCACATATACATGCGCGCGCGTGCGCACACACACACACACAATTTTTTTAATAGAAAATTTCACAATTCCTTAATTGGAAATATAATTTCACACACACACACACACACACACACATGATAACATATATTTTAAGACCCCTTTTCTGAAAAATATAAGTAATATTTAAACATCCATTTATTTTTAAAATAAAAATTATATTTATATATTCATAAATTTAACCAAAACACATATAATGAGTGTGTGTGTGTGTGTGTGCGCACTCGCACGCACGTTTGCATGTGTATCTATCGGTGTGCATAATATTCCCAAATCCTATCATGAAATGGAAAGTTTAATTTATCTTTTAAATCTAATGAGATGAGGAATAAAGCCAATTTGATAAACTAGGAGCCTATATGAAAACCATAAGATAATAAGGTAACTAGGGAAATTGATAATCACAAACAAATTCTTCTTAAATCATGTGAACACAACAACTTATATTCCATTTTTTTGCAAACTTAAATCAATCAACAAGAAGTAAAATTAATGGCAAGTAATACAAGTTGTAAAAAAATAATGAACTAGGGTTTTCATATTATAATAATATACAATTTCTCATTCAAAATGTAAGAGTATACATCTTATTTAAAAGTGGATTAATATATATATATATATATATATATATATATATATATAATAACTCTTTCCTTCATTTACACTAACAATAACAAAAAAAATCTTAAAAACAAAGAGTAAAATCCTCCCAAAAAGTGGGAACAACATGCATATTTTTTCATTGAATCATCACTTGTTTTTTATATGATATCAATCTCCTAAAAAACTGCATTTCCAAGCTCCAAAATCAACTAAGAATGCATCGAAGCCATAAGAGGTTAGCTTGGTTGACCTCACAACCAAATTTCATCACTTCATATCACATAAAACAAGGGAGATCGTGTTATCCTCCCTCCAAGACCCTGTGAGAGAGGAGAAACAAGACTTTAAGTGAGCCCATAAAAGGTATGGGGAAGACCAACATCAAAAAACAACCAAACAACCAAAGGAGCTTGAAAACCAATAAAAAATAAACTAAGAAGTTTTTTAATTCTATCAACACGGGGAAGAAAGGAAGAGAAATCCAATTTAATAACATATCCAAGCAAGTATCCAAAATGTTTCGATAAGTTCCCAAGAATAAAAATTTCCTACATAGCTCCATATCCCTCCAAAATTTGTATACCTCTTTGCCTCCTCCTTGCCAAGGATTTTCAAACCATGGTGGTTTCCTTAACAAGGAAAGTTTATGATTCCAAAACCATATGGGAATAATACCCTACTTCAAACCATATGAAGGGAGTCAAAAGAAATCCCAACAAGGCTTTCTCATTAAGCCTTGTGGGAAAATAAGAGGGGATTATTTCCTCTTCCTCTTACATATATAAAATTCACTCCCCAAAGTGGTGGATGGATAAAAATAGAAGAAAAAAACATATTTTAAAAACAAAAAAACCATTCGAACACCAAAGACTCCACAAGATTCAAACAACTTATTTTCAAACAAAATCAACATAGTAAAATTGTATGAGGCCTAGCTCAAAAGATAAATTTTAATCCAAGGCTAAAAAGTACAAGAACATTTCCTCAAGCAAAAAAATAAAAGTTACCACCATTAAAGGTTCTTCTCTCCAAAATTATCCCAAACCAAATACAACTAAAAAAAACCCACAACCCTCAAATTTGGAGGATAATATAAAAGAAGAGTCTTTAAACCAATATCAAATAGGATGGTGACATGTGTCAGCCCTCAACCTAAGAATCCATGTCACCCAAGTACCCCCAACTTTCACTAATAAAACAATAAATGAAAAGTAAAATTAAAATGCAATCAAGTCAAATCTCCACATGGAGAAACTTGTACTCCAATTCTCCATCATACAAAAAATCCAAAATCATAAATATTGGTTGTTGAAAAAAGGGTGAAAAGGGGGAAAATAGCCATTACGATCCTTAAAAATATCTCACCTTCCCATTGGTATGGTATATGGGGATATTTTCTAGGTTAATGTAGCCTCTAAATTGCCTTACACTCCTCCAAAAATTTACTTCTTTCCCAAATTCGATTTTTGGGGAAGAAGTTTCCTTTAAGAGGGTGGGTGGATCCACCTTAACCATGATTAGGAAATCCTAAACCCAAATAATAAGGAAAATTAAAACAACCCATGCAAGTTGGAATATATTGGCTAAATAAAACACCCAAAATAACTAGCAAATAACATGGGTTAAATCAATTAAACCTAAGAGGAATAAAAGTAAGATAAAAATGAACAAATAAATCAATAACACATGACATGGGGTAAATTTTCCATTTAAAACATTAATCATTAAAATAATATAACAAGGGGGCCAAAATCAAATAAAGGGTATATTGTTCCTATAAGGCCTATTGTACCACATGCAGTTGCATTCATGAAACACATGTTATCTTGTAACATGAACCTTTTTTCCTGTACAATCAATTGCAAACATCATACATGCTAGATACAAAATGATAAATAAATCAATAATCCACATATTAAGCAATCTAGTCATGCATACAGTAATCAACCAAAAAACTAAAAATCATCCATCTATCATACAAGATATTAGAATTCATGAAATTCATCCATGAAATATTTCACATTTTAATATAAGATGCATGCTAATCTAAAAATCCATGAGATCCATAAACATGACAGTAAAATCAGATAAAAATGATAATAATTGTGAATTGGCTTCATGGGCCAAATACAACCATCCTACCAAGAGAAGTTAACAGATACAAGATAAAGTGATGATAAAATAATATACATCCTAGTAAATTAACCATGATAAAAATGTGCCCAATGTCTCATCACAAATAATTGCAATGAGTCAATATAATCAAAATAGAGAGAAAAACTTGTAGTCACTACTGTAGACACCTATAATTACGCCTAAGCAATTTAAATACTTAAATTTTTCTAATTATCTCCTTTCCCGCAAATTGATGACATATGGTCAAGAGCGCTCATCTTCTCTTCCATTGTCATTAATTGATTACATTAAGCTAATTAATTAAGTCGCCTATCCAACACGTACCCTAATTAATGAAATTTCATTAATCGCCACCTTCTATCTAGTCTAATTAATTATTATTAATTAATTAGCCTCCCTTCTCATTAAATCAATAAATCTCTATTTAATTGGTTTAATCCCTTCCTAATGGTCTAAATCACACTAATATCCATCTAAAATCTTATAAAAGCTTGCACATGTATTTAATTAATCACATTGATTAATTAATACACCCCCTTTATCCACATGATCCACTTAAGGACAAACTAAACCCTCCTAAAGCTAACTCAATCCCATCTTTATCCCCCTTATCCATAACTAACTCTACATCTCCTTTATCTCACATTCATGAGGATGTGTTGAATCCTTTATCCTTTGGGCTATATAAAGAGGCCTCCACCTACCTTTTTACTTACATCTAAACTCCTTAAGAGAGAAAATGCAAAGCATATAGCAAAGTGACTAAGATTTTACACTTTTTCCTCTTGAGAGTTCATCATCTTGAAGATTTAATCCTCTTTCTTAAATTTATTAGGTCATATGGGAAGTGTCAAAAGGGTCTTATAGCCAAAATTTGACTAGCCCCCATTCCTAGGTTCTTGGAAAATTAAGGGTAACTGTTTTTCATAGCCATGGAACCTACCTAGGTTCCTTCGATTATATGTTGTTAGAGAATATAGGATATTTAGGTGCTTAACATAGTTAATATCATAGTTTTATATTGATAAATGTTAGCATCTAACCCTTGATTAATTATTATCATGATGGTGTTTATAATGTTGTTTATTTCTTGCTAATTAAGACTATTTATGTGTTAGTCTTTGTTTACATTGGCATTAGTTTAAAAACAACACTTGCACACAACTACATCCCCCTCTCCTAGGAATATACTTCCTCCCAGAAGTCACTAGAAGAGGTAAGGATATTGATTTCTCAAAGGTGTCACATCATCCCATGAAGTTTTTCTCTCATCATAACAATCCCACTGAGCCCTAACTTGGTCAAAAATCACGTGTATCTTAGAATATGAGAATATTAATCAAGAAAATTGTAGCTACAAAAATGTTCATCAACATCATCATCCCAAATTATCTGGTGTTATGGAATATTATGTTTCCCTTTAACTAGGTTACTTATTTATACACTTTATATGTTCTTAAGTACATATAATTAACCAAATTTTATCCACAGGAAAAGGACACAAGTTATGAGTAAAATTATAGATATATAATTATGTGTAGATTTCTATTATTACATTCATCATTCATAACATCCCACAAGCTTGTGACATTATGAACCAACACCAACATTGACATGAAATTCTCCATACTATGAAAGAAACTACATATAGAATTTTACTTCCAGAGAGAAATGAGAGAGATAAAACAACCTCAATAACATTAAAATTCAAGATTTAGGTACTAAGAATCATGACAATCACAATTTTATCTGTTAATGAGTACCAATGTCCAACCAAGAGGCATTGGTACATCCCAAGTGATAGTTGTTTAACAAGTGACCATTAAACCTATCTGAATGTTCCAAGCTTAAGAAAGATTAAAAATTAATTAATTTATTACTCATGTACCCAAACAATCCTCACAAGTCACAATAATGGTCTCAACAAAATTTAAGTTATGGAGCTTAAAGTTTGTTTCTAGCAGTTCAAGGGCTTCGTTGTTCTAAGAAAGATAAAATGGATATGGAATAACCCCCAAATAAAACCACCATATAATTAAATACTAAATTATTATTTTTCATACAATTTCTTAATTCATAAAAATCTATGGGAGTTGATTAAAAAAAATTCACTAACGTATACTAGATTTATCCATACTATTCCAAAAGGAAATTTGCAGGATTTAAAGGTCATTTTGTCCAAGTTTCTTACAAAGTGGGTTAGAAACCAAGATTGAATAATATATTCTATGGATAAATTTAATCTAACCCATATTATAAAAATTTAAAGCCATGAAAAACCGTTCCAAATATTATGTTGCATAAAAACAAATCAAAACTATTTGTTTTTTTCCCATTCCAAATGGGTTTCAAAAAATCCAAAGGAGGTGTTTTTAACACTACAAATGAGTTTTTTAGATATGATGATCCAAATTGAAGAGGAATACAACTATTAGAACCCAAGTATGCACCTAAAATCTAGGGGAACAGTTTTACACTCTCTTATCATGATTACTAGGTGTTTTTGATAATAATCTAAGGTTCCTCACTATGTCCAAAATTATCAAAAACCAAAACTATCAATAGCCAAAAATAATTTATGGCACAATACTCATATGGGTTATAGATTTCAACCAATTAAAATACTTAACATATCAATTTTATAACATTAAATTACTTTACACCCACAAAGGTATCTCAAAGGGTCAACGGGTCAACATGACCCGATTTTCTTCTTCTACGAACTAGCCCAAATATCTACGAAAAGGCATAGAAAAATGATTTCCAATAACCCAGATGGAAAATTTAATATATCCAACCTATTTTATGTTATAAAGAGAATCCCATGAGACTTCTAGGACTTGAAATTGCAAAATGGGTCTTAAATTGGAATCATCTCTTAGGAGCTAGTTGGTATAATTTTATTGTTGCACTCCAACATCCATAACCAAGGTGGCTACAAAACAAGGTTCAAAAACAATTATCCGAGACTTGAAAAGACAATCTATTGATTCCCAACTACTCCCCTATGTGTTGGGAAACCACAAAAATTTACAGAACTCATTTCTGACAACCAGGGTTCAATTTATGACACCTTTTCAAATCTAATTATCGTAGTTGTGCCAAATTTTGTTCTTATAGAATGTCAAGTGGCCTACAAAAAATCCTTGTAAAACTATCTCCCAAATTATTTTTCTCCAAAATAAAAGTTGACTACACTTTTATGGTGGAATTATAGAGGTATGTAGTGACATATTTCTATTTTACAACACATATCCCTAAACCACAAGTCAAAACCAAAATGAATTTCTAACTTTTGATACTTTCACATACTATGAAACAACCAACTGGGCCAAAAATGAATGTTTTAAATGATCATGTAAAGATTTTTTTAGGGTTTATGTGACATCCCATGTCACCCAGGAACACAGTCAAACATTAACATCCCTACTACGGGAGTCAAGGAGGTATTTTGCACTTTCTTTGCAAACATCTTTAGTAACTTTTGGAAGGTCTTTTGAGGTAGAGTGTTAGTATGAAAACTTATGTTCCACTCATAACTAGTGGATACCTTTCCCAAATTTACTCTTCTATGTTTTTATTAATCTTGTGTCATATTCTATGAGAAAGTTCAACACTCTAAAATGGTCATTTTAGTTGTGCAGAAACAATTTAACTTTTTATATTTTGAAGCAACATAATTCGTTTCATTTAACAAAAATATACTCATCACTTGATTTCAATATTTGAAATAAATGTGAGAATCATTGATTTCTAGATGATAATACCCCCTATTGTTTTACTAGTGTACAACATTATCAATTAATTTTCCATCTTTTGTGATTTGAAATGAATCTAAATTTGATTAAAATATGAATTAAAATTGATTATAGATTGATCCTGAACAAAATTTAAGGATTCCCAAAATAAAATTTATTCATATGTTTGATCAACCAATCCACATTTCAACATTACTATTTTCTTTAAAATTTCATAAAATTATTTAAATATGCATATTTGAATTAAAATATGATTAAAATAATGTGTAAAATATCTTAGAAATCAGAATGCAAAATAAGAACTAAGACGACACCATAATTATTTACGGAGTTTGGAAACGGTCTAGGTCTCCAGGTTCATTTGAACCAATCTATTAAAAATATACCAATTGTAAGTATAATCAAACTTACAATAAAAAATAATAGATCTAAAACTTTCAAATTCATGATCTTAGACCATCGAAAGACTTTGGCGATGCTCAATGTTTTTCCTCCACCTTCCCGAAGCACTTGTAAAATCTCTACCTTTCATTCTCTATCAACAAGAAAATTTCACACCTTGAAATAACATCAAAATAAGTCCAAATTTTAAAACTAATGTATGAAACAGAAGCATCTCATAATTCTGGACAACTTTCCAGTTTACACAAAAATCTGAAAATGCTCCTAAGTTTCTCAAAATTTTGATTGTCCAAAATTTCTCTGTTATCCCCAATACACAGTCTGCAACATTACCTTTTACAAATAACATATTACACTTACATGGATTTGAGTTTCTTTTTTGACACAACATCAAAGGAATATTTTTTGAACCATGTGGTTGGGAGTTCGAACCACCCTAATCACCACCTTGCTTTTTTTACTTGTTTTGGGATTAAAATCCTACATTGTATGGGAGTGGTTCTACTAAAGAATTTATTAAGCCTTTGACCACCCTATATTTATGTGGCTTAGGCCACACATAATCCTTTTAACCTTGTTTGGGATGTCCCATGGGACATGTAAAATACATTGAGCAGCCAAGGTTTTTTATGTGTAGCCATGTGGCATGTATGTGTGTTCTAAGCTCCAAACTTAGGTTATACGTTGATAAGATAATGGAGGAGGTTTGAATATGTTGGCATGGTAAATTTTAAATGCGCCAAAATTATCATAAGATTGGTGCACAACAATTTAAATAATATAATTAAACAATAATGGAAATATTATTCCCACATGCACCATACCATGACCATCTGTAGCATTGAAATACAAAATTATGACTATGGTAATAGGAATTCATGGAGGAACATCATAGATAACAACCTAAATAATGGTATTACTTCTATATATATCAAGGATTCTATTGAGGGTATAAAATACATGGTTAAAAGGTTTGAAGGACTCTCTTTTAAACAGATATATAGGGAGGCCAATGGGATGGTTGACCTCTTCGCTAGCAAAGGGATATACTTTGATGGGATGAAGTTCACTAATAACTTTGAGGAGTTAGAAATGCCCATGAAAACCCATTTTGCTAAGGATGGTAATGAACACAATAATGTCAAGAAAATGTCTTAAGTTTTGGAGGGGGTGGTGTTCAATAGTAAGAATAATGATTATAGAAATCATATCTTAAATCAATATAAAACTGGGGAGTTTACATGTACAATGATTAAAAATAATGTTAGCTAGAGACACGTGCAATATCTGGATACTCATAAAGGCCAGGATTTAAAGTGTGGGAATGATTCTATCTAAAGTGGAGGTAAAATCATTTTTTGGAATAGGCTATTAGGAAAATTATAGTTTACATTAGATAATTATTATTTACTGAGTGGTAAATAAGTTTGTAATATTATTTATATTATTATGTCATATATATATATATATATATATATATATATATATATATATATATATGAATAGTTTATTATTGGGAACTTGGTTAGGAGTTGTTATAGGAGATCCTATATCCTATATATTTGTAACCTCTAAATATGATTTTAATAAGAATAACGGAGAATTTTTACCATGTAAATCGGCTAGTGCTCCTTAATTTGGTACCATAGCGATTATGTTCCTGAGTAATATGGTGATTTTATTGCAAAGGGGCCATTCAATTTTGTTAATTTCCCTCATCATGTTATACATTTTTCAACATTTGGGAATTCACAAACGTTTGGTGCAATGTGGCTATAGAATTGTTAATAACTATAGCAATGATCCTAGTAGCAAAACGTTTGAGATCGTCTCCAAATCATTAAGATATTTATTCACATAAATTTATGTGCTCAAACCACTAAAAATGTTCACCTCATTCATCTGGTCTGTGCATTATATTTGTTTAGTTTGTGTATAGATTTATTTGTAAACTAAAAAATTATGTTTACATCATGGACACATTCTGTTATAAAATTGCAACGGAGAACTTATCTTACTTTGTTTTTGGGAGACTAATTATCATCTACCACGAGTACAAGATTTTTTTATTTTACTGATTTGAATTTATAAAAATTAAATTATATGGTAGGTCCTCAAATCAGTGCCTCCATTTTAGGAATGGATCATGTTGGCTCAAGTTGAACATGGGTGGAGGATTCCACACACATTGAATTCAATTTACACATTTACCTCAAGTTAAAACTTCATTAGTGGATAATTTCATGGTTACATCCTTCATACGAGATCAACTCAATCAAATATATTCACTTCCCAAGGATTTTCATAGAATAAAAAGGTGTATTTTGGTTCAAAATTCTATAGTTGTCATAGGAATTCTAGATATTTATCATATTAGATTCTTTAAAATTCCCATTGGTGGAAATTAAAAAATCATTTAAAAATTAGTATGGTCTAATAACTCATTAAGAGTTAGGTTTTTATTATTGTTGAGTTAAAATTTGTCTATTTTTAGTAGTATTATAAATATCTTCATTAGCTACTAATGTGAATTTACACTTTATTCTCAAAGTGTTATGTAAGTAATTTTACTCATTATATAGGTGTCATCAAATTGGTGGTCAATAAGAGTAATTATCTATTGTGTCGAAGTTAAGAGTCATACAAGTCAAATAGGTGATTTTAGGTTTTTTATTTTCTTGTTATGGTTGTATCGTGGTATCTAGAGTCTCAAAATTATCAAAAAATTAATTTTAAAAATGCCTCATTTTTAGTTGAATGCATTTTTGGTGTTACGTGATTAACTAAAAAAAGCTATGTTTCATATTGAGAGGGGGAAGATAAAATAAACAATGTGGAATTCATTAAGCTTCACAAATTCATTCAGTTGATTTAGCAGCATGTCTATTAGAGTTCAGAGGAAGCAAAGGATGGAGGGCGATCAACACCTCTCATCAGTCACCAATGACGGGGTCACATTTTTGTATGGTGGAATTTCATTTTTTGTTATCTGGTGTGTGTAGAATAAAATGGTGTGGGGCTTCCTTCCCCTATTTTGATTGAAACAAGGAGAATAATAATTTTGGAATCTAAGAATAATTGTATCGGAGGGAAGTTAAACTGAAGTGATCCTCTAACTATAGATATTATTCAATTGTCGTAATTCTAACATCAATCGACCAATGAAAGAGCATTCATTAGAAGTTAAAGTGGGAACTATTGAGTTTGCGTATGTAGGTGAATTAGTGGAAGTTTGATCATTCAGTATGGGATTCATTTTTGTGAAGTGGATTGATCATGTGCAACAAGATCCAAGCCATCATTATGTAGACCTAAAAGTATGTGGAGGCATACGATTTAATTTCCAATATTGCAGATGTGATTTTTTTCCCATGTAAACAATAAGGGGGGAATTTTAGGAAATTTAGAGTTTACATTAGATAATTATTATTTATAGAGTGGTAAATAAGTTTCTAATATTAGTTATATTGTTATGTTGTATATATATATATATTGTTACAACAATATATATTTATGAATAGTTTATTGTTGAGAACTTAGTTAGGAGTTGTTATAGGAGATCATAAATTTTAGGAGATACAACTCCTATATATTTGTAGCATCTCAATATGATTTTAATAAGAATAACAAAGGATTTTTTCTATGTAAATCTTTGACTACTCCTTCATAAGCGAACTCATTGGAGGTTAGAAATCAGGAAAACCCTTAAGATAAATATGCACCTATTAAACATAACACAAATATATGGAGGGGTTAAGTCCTTAAGAAAAAAAAATTGGTGGATATTTAGTGAGGGCATAACCTACAACGTTTTTGGAGATGAGTAAGGGAGCCATCAAACTCTTAGAGAAAGTTGGTTTGATTAATTTTTTCAACATCTTAATTGGTCATGATGAGGAGCTAAACCTCCATATTAAAAAGTCATTTAAAGATGGTTGGATATGTATGCAAGTATTATACTTTTAAATCACACCCAATATTATTGCAAAAGTGACAGGTTTGTCGATGGAGGGTATATTGATCCTTAAACTGAAGACATGCTACAATTTTGGAAGTGGGCAACTTCTTGAAAGGTAAGGAGAATTTTTTAAAAAATTTCAATGGCTATGATAGAGACTCTCTTCCTCCCCCTTTTGTAGAAATTGATTTTATTTTGATGTCATATGTAACCCTTGAAGGAAGGTTTAAAGTTGTTTATGACTATCATTTTCCTATGCTCAACCATATCAAACTTGGTAGGCTTTACTATTTTCCTAATTTCTTGTTCAAATATTTGGAGAAGTCTATTGAACTTGTCAGAAAAGGGACTTTCAAAGTGCCTCATCACCAAGGCCTAGAGTTGGTTTGAATGGCTGATAAAATTGGAGCAAAGGGTAAGAACCCTAAGACAGAGTGAGGAATTAAAATATTCGGGAAAAGGACAAGATTTCACATGGGCAAGGAGAATCCTAAAAAGGAAATAATATTAGAGGGCTTGGAAGAGAAAAAAGGGAAAATTGAAATTACCTCTGGGTCTAAGGAAAAGGAAATTGAGGAGACTAAAAGAGGATGATAGGACAGTAAGTTTTAAGAAGATAATGTGGAGCCTAAATTGATAGAGAAGGAAACACACAAGGAGATCCCCCCAAAATGGATGAAAAGGAAGAGATATATGAAACACATACTCAGAGTAATAAGGAAGAAATTGATAGTCTTAAGGATTTGAAGGTTTGTTAGACCCCTATAATCTTAACCAAGTATGAAGGTGCATGGGCACGCAGGGTCCCAGTTATGAAAATGTGCGTAAGGAAAAAGCACACGAGATAAAGGCTTAGGGAAGCACATAGCACGTGCAATGCATGAAAGGAGGCTTGGGACTTAGTCAATTTGAGTTCCTAGGGAAAAACACGTGAAAATCATGATCGGTTGTGCATGGATAAGATGTTATCTTGGTGATAGGCTAGCCCAAGAAAGTGCATGCCCTAGATGGAATCTTCTAGAAGAACATCATGAGGTAAAGTGGAAAGCTCAGGACTAAAGAAGCATGCTTGCATGGACCACATTCAACACTTGGCACCAGATTTGAGGATGCTGGAAGGTGAGTTAGTAGAGTAGGAGAATTATAAATACAAGTACTTGTGGAGTAAAAGATATATCTAGAAGTGCGAGATATAACGGGTTAGAGAGTGAGTGAAGCTCTACAGAATTACTACAAGTGGGTATTTTTATTCAGAAAAGAATGCACTAAACCTGGAGTTGTAATTTTTATTTTTTTGTTAGCTTAGCTACATACGTCCAGTGATATGCATGACTACAGTCTGCTCTCTATGACACTCTGTAATGAATCAATGAATATAATGAGGTTACCTGTTATAAATAGACATGGATATCAATGGTTTTAATGTACATTTATCTCATATGAGTTCTCTTTCCTTTCATGCTATGTATGAATGGTTGTATAATTATTTCTGTCATAATGCATGTTCTGGGTTTTGTTAAAGTACTCAGTCTCAGGTGACTGCAAGGATCTAGAGGTCGTTCTGAGCCCTATGGTCCTTGTATGTTTCAAACTCCCTCATTAAAACTCTTACACTAATCATAAATTATGCTTCCCACTAAACACACATAAAAGAGAGACTCGGTACCCATGCGCACCTTAGGTGAGCACTCAGCTTTTGCTGGGTGATAGGCCAATGCACATGGGGTTCCTTCCTTTTGTGATAGGAGTAAAAATGACTACATCTTGGTTCCATTACTGGGACCTCTTTTCAAAGTTGTAGTGGGATATATCATACATCATGATCTATGTAATGAGTAATGACAGAGCAATTGACATTGGAAATTGTTGAATCGTGGTTCAAGAGCATGGAGGATGAATTTTCTCAGAGATACAACACTAGATTTGAGTTTAATGCATGTATATGGGTAGAAGAGAACCTCTACCATGATCTGTATGAAACCTTCTTCTGTTGCTTCCCATTAGAACTATATGAATGGCTTTCAGCCTATACGTCTAGATCAATTTGGTGTTATGGATCACATGTATGGACCAAAGAATACTACCAAAGGTTGCAAGATGTAGATCTGATGTGGACCCATGCTATAGATCATTGGTGGAGAAGAGTACTTACTAGTTACACTCTGGAATACACCATTTCCACATATTCTTGTCCAGAGGTTGTTGAGTTTGAATTTCTGTGAGAATTTAGAGGAAAATTTCTATGTGTTATTCCCCTAGCTATGAAGATATTGATGGTTACCATGAGTTTAGAGGATTTCCTAATGGTCAGATAAACCATTATGAGCACTAGGTAAGGGAGCTTGGGTGGAGGAAGATGGTAGATAGCATGACAGAGAAGGATAAGCACCAATTGTGCAGACTACTTAGACAGTGAGCATGCCATCCACAAGTGCTAAGCCAAACACTTACATGCGGAGAAATAAGTCTCTGGTGAAGGAGAAGATGCCAGAGGTAGAGGCACCTAGGTAGCCCATCTCCAAGGAAGAATCACCTGAGGACGAAGATAAGGCTGAATCCCCTTATCACGAGCCACCTCTCAGGAAAAAGTAGAGGGTTAATGAAGAAGCTGACTCGGAGGCAACTGATAGCTTGGAGAAATACATGGGCGGAAGAGGGGATGAAATTGAAGAAGATGGCGGTAAGGAAGAAGAGGCAGAGAAAGAACAAGAGCCACATGTGTTTAGTGTCTACAAATCAAAAGAGGAGAATGGAGGTGAGAAGTAGGAGTTCCTATTTACAAGACGTAAGGGCACACATGATGAGGAAGATGCCAAAGACATGGAGGATGAGGAGGTTGCCAAGGAAAAGGAGGGAGCCATAAGTTTTACAAAGGAGTAGATCACAGAGGAGGCAGAGAGAGAAGCATAGAGAATTCTCAAGGTCTTGGTAGACCAAGAGTTGGAGTGTAGTGCGCACATAGTCCTGAAGGAGGGGAAGGAGGAGAAAATTTAAAAACAACATGAAATCCTGGGAGGCTCCACTCTGATAGTAAGCTTCCTCAAAGGCACGCACTTGGGTAGAAGAACACTAGATGCAGGACAGAGATAGGTAATGGGATATTTTGATGACACAAGGAAGGTGTTATGCATGTGATTCTAGAGCACTGTACCCACAGAGAGGCTCATAGCCATGGGATATTTTGAGGATGGATCATACCCCAGAACCAAGAAGATGCTCTCTTTGGTGTTTGATTCCCACATTGATGAGCCAGACTTTGAAGTCTACCAAGGGGAGCTCATCACATTTCCAAAATCTAAGGGGGTCAATCCCTTAGTTATTTCTCATGAGCTCTCAGACAAGTAATTTTGCAATGCTCTTAATAAGGTCGTGGTTGAGACCAAGGCTAGATTATTCATGCACAATGATAGGATTAGAGTGCTGGAGGTGAAGTTAGGGAAGAAGGAGGAAGAACTAGCGGAGAAGGCCAAGAGCTTGAAACAAGAGGAACTAATCAATGCACAGTTAAGGAATGAGTTAAAGGAAGATAAAGTAAAGGTGTAGGAAGTGTACAAGAAAATGGATTTTATCAAGGGCGTCATCCTCTGAAGCACCTAGAATTAGCACCACCCACACAGAAGTACTCATCCCTCCTAGAGTGTATGGAAGATCTAACATGTGTACTCACTATGGAGAGATGACCCTTGGCCCTGGAATCTACTGAAGAAGTGGCTGCATGCTTAAAAGAGGAGGACTAGTTGAAGGTGGTAGCGCTCGTTACAGAGTACAACCAAGTACTTGCAGAGGTTAAGGTCACTGCCTAGTCTACAGAAGCCACATATGATACATGCGCAGAAAGAGATAAGTTGGTGATCTCCTTGGTCACCACGCTTGAAGCAGAGCTAAAAGAGTTCCAGGAAAAGAATAATGGGAACAGGGAAGAGAGAGACAAGGTTTTGGCCAAAGTAGAGAAGAAATCAGAGGCAATTGAGGCTTTAAGGAGCTCAATTAAGGCCCAGATAAAGGAACTATACCCCCAGATCACTAGAAGGATGGATAAAATTGAGGACCTGGGCAAAGAGATGAAGAATATTGTGGACACACAGGGAGTTGGCCTGAGTTTTGAAGAAGTGAGAACCCTGGTGGGTGACATCTATCAGAAGGCATAGGGTGAGGTCGAAGTGTGGAATAAGATAGAGGAAGACCTTTGGAAATATTTTCCTAGCTTGTTGAATTAATTCTCCCCCACATTCTTCATTATTTTACCTGATTCTTTAATTCCTTATTCTTTTTGTAAAGTGTAAGACTATTCATTGGTTCCCTGGACAATATGCATCTTGGTCAAGAGAAATGTTTCTAAGGATGGAGAATAGGCATAGTGTGGGGTGATGTTGGACCCCTATAATCTTAACCAAGTATGAATGCACGTGGGTGTGCAGGGTCCCAGTTATGAAAAGGAACACAAGGAAAAATCATGTGAGAGAAAGGCTTAAGGAAGCACATATCACGCACAATTCATGAAAGGATTCTCAGAACTTATTCAATTTGATCACCAAGGGCACAACATGTGAAAAGCATGATCGGTTACATGTGGATAAGATGCAAGCTTGGTGATAGGCTGGCCCAGGAAAGAGGATGCCCCTGATGGAATCTTCTAGAAGAACATCATGAGGTAAAGTGGAAGCTCAGGCTTGAAGAAGCATGCTCACATGGACCACATTCAACACTTGGCACTGAATCTGAGGATGATGGAAGGTGAGTTGGCAGTGTAGGAGTATTATAAATACAAGTACATGTGGAGTAAAAGATATATCTAGAAGTATGAGATGTAGCGGGTTAGAGACTGAGTGAAGCTCTATAGAATTACTGCAAGTGGGTATTTGTATTCAAGAAAGAATGCACTAAGAATGGAGTTATAATTTTTCTTTTTCTCTTAGCTTAGTTACATACGTCCAGTGATATTCATGACTACGGTATACTCTCTGTGACACTCTGTAATGAATCAATGAATATAATGAGGTTACTTGTTATAAATAGACATGGATATCAATGGTTTTAATGCACATTTATCTCATATGAGTTCTCTTTCCTTTCATGCTATGTATGAATGCTTGTATAATTATTTTTTTCATAATGCATGTCCTGGGTTCTATTAAAGTACTGACTCTCAGGTGACTGCAAGGATCTAGAGGCCATTCTGAGCCCTATGGTCCTTGTATGTTTCAGCCTCCCTCATTAAAACTCTTACACTAATCATAAATGATGATTCCCACTAAACTCACATAAAAGAGAGACTCGGTACCCACGCGTGCCTTGGGTGAGCGCTTAGCTTCTCCTGGGTTATAGGCTGGAATGCATGGGGTTCCTTCCTTTTGTGATAGGAGTAAAAATGACTACAAGGTTGCACAAAAAGATATTTTTGTTACTCAATACTTAGTCCTTTAGACCAATTCTTTCATGAAGGAATTTGAAAATTGCAAACTGGATACTTATATAAAAAGGAACAAGATTAGTATGATTGAAATTGAACTTAGGGATTTGCAAGAGAACATTGAAAAAATCACCTCTATTGTGGTTAGTGAGAAAATTAAAAATGCAAATGAAATATGCCAAGCTATGGAAAAGGATATGCTGAAAATGAATGAGATAATGATGCACATCAAAGAACTGCATATTATGAACATTAAAAGCATGATTTAACACTTGAAAATGATGGGATAATTATTCTATGTAATGCATAGGACCAAATAGTTGGAAAAATAAGGTGTTATGACAAAAAAAATGATCAAACCAGAATACGAAAAATTGAGGGTCACTATTGCAGAATTGGTCAAAGAATGAAATGATTACATGCAGTCTATGGGAGAAATTGTCAAGGACTAAACTTATGTTGTTTGTTTTTGGCCTTTATTAAGGTTGTATTACTTTTTGTTTTTTTTTTTATTTTGGCCTTTTCGACCTTTGATGTTGTTATTCTAGTAAAATATGTTGTTAATTGGTTTCTAGATGTGTTTTTTACTAGCTTTAATGGGTATACCCTTAGGCATGATCTTATTGTTAGAACATTTTGGATTGTATGGGGTAGGGTCCCCTTAACTCTTCTTTACCACTAGAATTAAAAAATATGAAGTCATGGAGACAAAGGAACCCCTCCAAAAAACTAGTGTGTCGACCTTGGCTAATGGCCCCAAACTAGAAAATAGTGTGGTTTACCTTTTTGAAATTGAGTATCAAAGACTGGAGGAAAAAACTAAAAAACAAACTTTCACCATTTTTATCATTTTTTCACTTACCACGTATCGCAGTACAATTGGTCGGTTGCCCCTATTTTTTCTCCTCCAAATGGTATTTTCTACACACGGTATCTTACTCAAATGGAGTATGTTTTTCATGTTAAAATAGGAAACAAAAATCTTTCAAATTAATCTAATGTACTATAATGATTTTGGGAGATTTAGGGAAACTATGTCCATTGAATTGATCTCTAGATCAATCATGCAGGATAAAAGAAGAAAACCATGCAATCCATGCCTTTGGTTCCTAGTCAATTGATATCTTCCTTCTCATCTCAACATCCAATAAACAAAGGAAAGAAGCATTTAGTTTAGCAGAAAAAAAATTAATTAAAGGTAAATTATAATCGAACTTATTAATTAACTTTCCTTTTATCTTAAAGTTCTTAGTGTTGAAACTAGGATTTGATACTAGATGTTCTTCCCGAGATTTCACAACCCAAAATAACCATCCAAACAGCCCATAAAATTTGGGACTTTTTTGAAAATTATTAATTATATAAGTATTGAATGATTAATTCATTATTATTTCGTATTGATAAACTTAGTTTTGGGATATGATGATAACCTTAAATTTATTTTCACCATTATCATCACTTAAGTTTAATAAAAAATTTAGTTATTGCCTCCATACCCTTATTTGCATGACAAGGGGAATTATGTTTAATTAACTCCATGTCCTATAAGCTTAGGAACATATAATGATTATAAATGTAAAATTATTCTCACAACTAAGGTCTCCAAGATTAAATCATTATTATTACTCCAATCCCCTAACCAATGAGGGGATAATAAGATAATCCATATATCGTGTGTGCTAATAAGGTTAATTATGGATGCACAAGATAACCATAGTATTATTTATACAAATTAAGGTCACTATAGAAATATTCATCATTTATATGTTCCATGAGGGCTACGTAAGTTTTATTAGGTGTTATAAGATTATTGTGTTTTCCCCATCAAGGGTATAGTCAAACAAGGTAAGGAGTTAATAACTGTAGGACATGTAAATTGAATTTCATTAATATCCCTAGATAATTAACTAAGTTGTAGTATAAACAAAATCATAGAATCATTTTTACACTTAGCATTACTAGGTTTAATCTGATTTCCCCCACCATGGGGTTTAGATTAGCAAAGTATGAAATTTATTTAACTGAGGGTTAGGTTGATAAAGGTTATGTATGGTTCCCATTTAGCCGTATCCAAATAGACCTATGCACTTTGTACCCAAAAGTAATTTTAAGCTAATTTAAATTATTTTAAATTAACCCAATTGAAAAGGGAAAGGTGAGTCCACTTGTTCACCTACCAAGCCCACTTGAATCTTCTAAGTCAACCTATATCCTTTAATTGGGCAAGTGGAAAATCCTAAGTTGATTGAGAGCCCTTGGACAAAAGGGATCTCCACTATTTATCCCTTGGTATTTTTTAAAAACCCTATTTTTTCTTTCACTCTCTATTTCCTTTTACTTCTCTTATTTTATATCTCATTTATTTTTTTTGGTTTTACATTCTAGGTTGTAAAGGAGATTCTATAGAAGAAAACTATGTTTATTGCTTTATTTTTCTCCCATTTATTTTGAGATACCCTCATTAGGGTTATATATAGGAATAATGTATCAAACTATTTTCAAATATATATATAGACACATGTATTTTTTTATTAAAGTTAAATGGTTTTGAAGGGACCATACCCTATAGTCGAACCAAAAATGCTTAATAGCCAAGATATACAAGAAGAGAACAAAGTGGTATTTTAATATGTAGGTACCACACCCCAACCAAAAGGCAAAAATCAAGATAAAAATATAAGCGTACTAAGGCAGGGGCCGACTACCTACAAAAATCCCAACAACAAACTAACAAAAACAACTCAAAAATAGCACCACAACAGCTGCATAGAGAACACAAAGGCATAAGGGCACTAGTTCACAAATTTTTTATACACTTTAAGAGAAACCCTAAGTTCCATGTACAGATTCATAGTTTTCCCAATATTACGGTCCTAATTAGACTCTTTGAACTTCTTAGTAATCCTCCCATTCTTCCAAGACGAAGTAGGAATCCCACTAATATCACAAATATTGTTAATGTGAACCTGGATGAGATCAATGACTGCTTTGTGAATGGCTAATTGATATTTATATTTTTATTCAAGAGCTCTAACTTCACTAGAAAGTGTGGAAACTTCCCTTGAAGGCTGGTAATGAAATAAGGGTCTGAGGTCTTGGTGCCAGACTTGAGGAGAAAGTCTGCATTTTCTTCAATATTATTCAAAGCATCAACTTATAGTTTAAATTTTTCAATAATAGGAGGGGTAATTTTAGCACAAGGACTATCATGGCTAAACTTATTAACTTCACTAATTATGTCCATTTCTTTCTTGTTGCTTTTGATAACCCGTTTAAGAGGGGGTTTCGTAATATGATCACAGAAAAGGGGATTATTTGATCTAATACGGAGCTGGTGAGGAGGTGGAGGATCTAAAGTAGGGCCTCGGTCATGTGCTACTACATCAAGGATAAATTGGTGGATAATAAAAATGACTCCTTGATGGAGTGAATTAAATCTCTTATGGCCTTGAACCTCTAAAAAAAATTTCCTAGAGAGTGCATAATGTAATATGGAAAAATGACATTAACTTATTGCCTAAATTGATTGAGTAGAACCAAATGATGTAGAGGAAGAGTGGATAACCTTCATTCAAGCATTATGTAGTGAACCATCATGCGATCCACTTTATCAAAATGATATGGAATAGAGGATCAGATGATGCCTTCCCGTTTGATTTCAATTTTTCCCCATCATCCAAGAACAACGTTTCCTCCACCTCCCTTTCGAACTTATTACAAATAAACTTGTTTCCCTCCATGCTCAAACCTATGATGAAGGAGATAAATTCCTCAAAATTGTTGAAGTCTTATCCCTTTAACTTGATATTTCTTTCCTTACAATTTTCCACAAATTATAGAGAGATATACTAATCGTGTCCTCGAATTCATTGAATGAAGTTTGTGAAACATCTAATTTTTAGGGTTTCCTAAAGTTTAACATTTTATTGCCATTGGGGCTAAAAAAAAAGCTAAACTTTGCATGGTGCTTCACCCATTGTAAAATAAACTCGTGACAAAGTTATTTTTGGATGATAGTAGCAGCAGGTATGCCTTCTGATAGTAATTCGATAGCAAAGATTTTGAACTAATTTTTTGATGAAACTTGAAATGTTTCTCAAATCCTATTGTGATAAAATCCCTTAAGTATTGAGGTGTGGAGGAAATAAAATGATTGAATTTGATTTTCTTCAAGTAATCAGGAGGGGAGTTCTACATGTGTGAAAGCCTCCACTTAAGGAGAAATTATGGGATGGAAGGTAGATTCATTAATGATGATGGAATGAGTTATGCAGGGGAGGTATTTGATTTCATGCCACTCACTATAATTATTTATATGAATGCCTACATTATCAAGATCATATGTGGCATTATTACCCTCCTTATACACATGTTGAAACATAATATTAAGACCATTGTAAAGTATATAAGATCCAATAATGAAATCACTAATGGTCCTATTAGGTGTTTGGATTATAGAGATATTGTTAATTATATTCATAGAATCCCCCTCCATAATGAGATTTTTAACTTTGAGCATCCTATCCAGTCTGATACCATAGAGAGCAATTAGGGCTTCTACAAAGTAATTATATTACTTAATCATGGGACCAACATAAGAAAAAATCATATTAACTTTATGATTTATAATGAGACCACCACAACATGCTTCCGCTGGGTTGCCTTTAGATGCTCCATCAAATTTTAACTTATGCCAAACATATTTTTTGGGAATCCACTAAACAAGAGATCTGTCAATGTTGGGTACTGAAGTTGAAATCTGCTAAATATTAATGTTCCAGGCCTTTAAAAAAATTCCTCTTCTTTAGGATACTAAGCTTGTTTGGGGGGTTTAAACTTCAGGATGTTTTATTTTGTTGCAGCTATAATTTCATTCAGAATTCTTTTGACAAATATTTTTGGCATCTCTAAAGATAATGGAGTTTTGATATGAGTCTCCAAATTCTATGAAGCAGAGCATGTTTGAAAGGAGGTTGTCACTCAATCCAAGCCTACATAATGTCATTCGAGAAGAACCAAATAATACCAAACCTATTGAAGATGAGATTCCAAAGAGCACTAGAAACAAGGTAATGCAAAAAGATATGTTGGATGGTTTCATTATATTTTTATAGACACATATATGTTTATATATTCATATATTTGTGTATATATACACATATATGTTTATATATTTGTATATATATGTATGTATATATTTTTGTATATGTCATGGCCATGTAGATATAAAAAACAAGACTCTGTAAATGCCAAATTTGTGTATGTATACAAATTTCTATATGGATATCATATGTGTATGTGTGTGTGTATAACCGATCATAATATAACCCTAAGGGTCTACATTTTGTTTTATAGTGTTATTACCTAGCAAGGAGGAAATTGGGGTTGTGTATATAATTTTGTTTTCATGTAATACAAAGTTGAGCCCTTAATTCAATGGGTGGAGGGGTTAGTCATCTTAGTCCTCACCCCTCTCTCTCTTTTCTTGAAAAAATCCAAACCGGTTTTGCTAAATATTTTATTTATATTTATATATTAAAATAAATATAATTTTATGTTTGTGTGTGTTTGTGTATTCATGTAATGACAAATCTTATTAAACCCCCTTTTGAAATATATAAGTTATATTTAAGCCTCCACTTATTTTTAAAACAAAAATGATATTTGTACGTGTATGCATTTAACCAAAACACATATAATGAATATAAATATAAATATAAATACACACACACACACACACACACACACACACACACACACACACACACACATTATTATGTGTGTGTGTACATATCTATTGATGTGAATGTTATTCCTAAATACTATCATGAAATGTAAAGTTCTATTTATCTTTGAAATCTAATGAGATGAGGAATATATCCAATTTGATAGACTAAGAGCCTATGTGAAAACCGTAAGATAATAAGGTAGCTAGGTAGATTGATAATCACAAACAATTTCTTCTTAAATAATGTGAACAAAAAAACATATATTAGTTTTTTTACAAATTTTAAATCAATCAAAAAGATGTAAAATTAATGGCAAGTAATACATGTTCAATAATAACTCTTCGATTGTCAATCAGAAAATTACAATCCATAGTTTGACATGTATTCCAATAAGATCAAAATAATCAATTACAATCCATGTTATCCTTTAATCCCAAAATTAATTAATTCCTTTGTAAAAAAACAATGAATGGGAGTTTTCATATTACAAAAATATATAATTTCTCATTCAAAATGTAAGATTATACATTTTTTTCAAAGTGGGTTCCTAAAAAAATAAATATCAAATAAATCTTTCCTTCATTTAAAATAACAATAACAAAACCAATTCTTAAAATGAAAGAGTAAAATCATCCCACAAAGTGGGAACAATATAAAAAAAATCATTGAATCAACCCTCCTTTTCATAAGAGATCAAGATCACAACAACCCAATTTCCAAACTCCAACTCCAAATAAGAATGCATCTAATACACAATAGGCTATCTTGGTTGAATCCTAACCAAATGACATCATTTCATGTCATATAAAACAAAGGAGATCATGTTATCCTCACTCAAATCCCATGGTAGATAGGAAAATAAATCCTCTAAGGGAGAAAATAAATGCTACGAGAGCTACCAACACCAACAAGCAACAAAACAACAAAATTTTTTTGAAAACCAACAACCAAAATAAATCAAGAAGTTTCAACTTCTATCAATATGCGGAAGAGAGGAAGAGAAATCCCATTTGAAAACATATCCAAATAAATATCCAAAATGTATACACAAGCTTCCAAGAATCCAAAATTGACTCTATATCTCCCTATCCCTCAAAAATACTTATACCTCCTTTCCCTCCTCCTTGGAAATGATTTTAAAACCTTAGGGGTTTCCTTAACAAGGAAAGGAGATGATTCCTAAACCATATTAATGGAGTGAAAATAAATCCCAAAAAGTATTTCCCATCAATCCTTGTGAGAAAATAAGAGGTGATTCCTCCCTCTTCCCCCTTAAAAATCCAAAATCCACTCCCCAAAGGGGTGGATGGAGAAAAATAGAAGAAAATAACAATATATTTTCAAAACATCCAAACCATTAAAACACCAAAGACTCTACAAGATTCAAAAAATTTATATGTAAACAAAATTAACATAATAAAAAGGTGTGAGGCCTACCTAACAAATGAAATTTCAATCTAAGCCACAAAAATCCAAGAACAAATCCTCCAATCCAAAATCTAATTTCCAACACCAAAGGTCCTACTCTCCAAAATTAGCCAAAACTAAACACAACCAAATAGACCCCACAAACCTCCAATTTTGAGGATAATATAGGAGAAGAGTCTCTAAAAAAACAATAGTATGGTGACATGTGTCACTCCACCACCTAAGAATCCATGTCACCTAAGCACCCACAACATGTACTAACAAAACAATAAATGAAAAATAAAACTCAAATGCAAGCAAGTCAAATCTCTGTATGGAGAAACCTACACTCAAATTCCCCATCATACAAAAAATACAAAATAAAAAATATTTGTGGTTGAAAAATGGGGGGAAATAGGCATTATGATCCTTGCAAATATCTCATCCACTCATACATATGGTACATGAGGTTGTTTTCTAGGAAGATGTAGCCTCTAACTTGCCTTACACTCCTCTAAAATGTCACTTCTTGCCCAAATTCGATTTTTGGGGAAGAGGTGGATAGGGTGGGTTGATCCACCTAATCCATGATTAGATTATCCTAAACCCAAATAATCAATAATAAGAGAAATTAATACAACCCATGAGAGTGGGAAGATATTAGCTAAATAAAACAACCAAAATAACTAGCAAATAACAAGGGTTAAATAAAATAAACCAAAGAGGAATACAAGTAAGATAAAAATAACCAAATAAATAAATAACACATGCCATGTGGTAAATTTTCCATTTCCAATACTAATTATCAAAATATTATAACAAGGGGGCCAAAATCAAATAAGGGATAATTTGGACTCTAAGGCCTATTGTGCCACTGTAGACACTAAAATTAGGTCATACTCCCCTTTTGTCCCTTGACATATAAGCACCCTTTATTACATTTACCTAACCATGACCCCCTTCACCCCACTAATATTAATTTAATTAATTGAATTAAATTAATGCTTTATTCTCACTATATTTATTAATTAAATATCTTATTTGAATAATATACACACATGCAGTTCACTTAGACACCTCACCAAGCCAACTCACAATAAGACCTATTCTTAGCAAGTTACCATAACTAACTAAGACTTACCCAAACCCTAAAAATCAATGCCTACATTCCCTCTAACCACATTCCTGCATGCTCACAAGAAGCTTTGAGTCTAATCCATGGGATAATGACACAAGATCTGAGGAGATCAAGAGGATCTCCCTAAGTTTGGTAAACCTAGGAAATCCCACCTTGGCTGACGTTGGTTACCCCTAATCGTCACCGGTTAACCCGGACCACCGTCGATTACCCCTTTAACTCAAAAACAACCTCATTCTCAAGGTTTAGGAACTTGGAGCTTGAAAGTTGGAAACAAGAATGTTGAAGAGAAAAAGAGCACATCTCAGAGAGATAATGCATCTTCAGAGAGCCAAATCCTGTAATACCCTGAACTGTTGTTACCTTCTCCTAAGCATTCAAGTGTTGATATATGATTTCTTCTGTATAAGGAAATGTTCCTTTGGTTTCAATAAGTCATGCTTGATATGGATTGTATCTTCTTTTCTCTTTAAGATCTTTGACTCAGCCTTGGATCAGTTGCATTGATCCAAGGAATGTTTTAAGCTTATTCAGGATGAACAAAATTTATGGACCTTACAAAATTTATAAGGTCTGAATGAGTTTGAATGAGTAATCCCGGAGTTTAACTCAGGCTAATCATGATAAATAAAATTTGGTTCTAGATATCGTAACATCAGGAAGGCCTAGACCTTAAGCCAGGTAAGATGTTCTTGTGTATACCGTAAGCTTAATTAGCAATGCAAGATAGGATCCTTTATAGGAATGTTTTACCCTGTTTGGCTCTAATACTGATTGGTCCTACTTGGGAGACCTAGACTAGATTTGTTAAGGTTAATAATCTTAACCTAAACTATAACCTATTGGTTAAAATAATTGCTAATCTAACCTATCCCTAAACTATAAGCTTAATGATCCTAAGAGTTAACTTCTTCTAGCGCTATGGATGTAAGACTAATGTCTTACCCTATGATCTAACCTATGTTTCTTACCTATCCTAACTAATGACAAGAATGGAGGGGGACCTATGAAGGGGCGCGAGTCATGGGCGGTGGTTTCCATGGCATTTATGAGGGGGATAAGGTTGAAGGACTTGGGATGCTGTCAGATTTGGCAGAGGTTACAAATGGCTAATGTGACCTGACGTGGCAGTATCCCCAAGTATGGGAATGTTTGTTTGTTTTCTTTTGGCGATCACCAATTTTGGTGGTCGGTGGCAATGGAGAATAGGTGGGAGGATGGAATTTAATGCAATTAATGAACTTTGGTTCCTGAGCGCGGATTGCTTGGGAAGGCATGCAAATGGAATATTGTTTGGTTGTTTGGTTTTCCATGCATTCCATTTTTCACTCTTCTTGAGCACTAGTGCTTCGAACCAGTCGTCTACTCTATGTTGCATGGCAACTTTGAGAATTTCTAGTTTCCTTCTTTATTGGGGAAAGTTTATAAGGCATGAAGGTAACAATTTATTGTTGTTTAATCTATCGTGGAAGAAGAAGAGAAGGTGCGAGCACATTCAGAGGTCTTCTTCAAATTTTTAAGCGACACTATCAAGCATGATAGGCCCTAACTTTTAAAAAATCTTGCTTTCCTTCAAATGCTTTCATTAGAACAACTCTGTTCAGATGATTTCTTTTGTACAGATGGCTTGGTTGGAAACAATGTATTGGTTTTTTTCTTCTCTTTTGATTTGGGAATCCCTGGTTCGACTTCTGTTGAAATGTTTGTTGTGATTACCTTATGGATATGACTTCTTTGAATTCTTTGTAGTGTTTCATATGAATTCAAATTCTTTTGAAGACCTTGCTGTGTTAGCATGTTGGTTAAACTTTTGTTGAATCTTTATTGTGTATACATATGGATTCGATTTCTGTTGAAATGTTTGCTGTGTATACATATGGATTCAAATTCTGTTGGAATGCTTGTTGTGTTTACATGTTGGTTTGACTTCTGTTGAATTCCTTGCTATGAATACTTGATGGATACGACTTTTGTTGAAGTCCTTGCAGTGTTTTCATATGAATTCAACTTCTGTTGAATTCCTTGTTGCGTTTGCATGTTGGTTCAACTTCTGTTGAAGTCTTTTCTGTGTATACATATGGATTCGACTCTATTGAAATGTTGTTATGATTACATATGGATTCGACTCTATTGAAATGTCTGATGTGATTACATATGGATTCAACTCTATTGAAATGTTGTTATGATTGCATATGGATTCGATTCTATTGAAATGTCTAATGTGATTGCATATGGGTTCGACTTCTATTATGTTGTTTCCTTGCTTCTTGATTAACTGAGGTAATAAGTTCCCAACTGTACCATGTTAGACGTTGCCTTGGATGATTTCTTGGTTGAGGAATGACATAAGAGAAAATTGTTGTGTCTTATTTAGTTGGTTTATTGTTTATCGTTGGTCGTATGAGCTTTTTTTTGTTTCTTGATAGCTTCAGGTGAATACATGGTTGATTTGAGATGAAATTGTAATTCCTTCTTTAGAGCTCGACTGGTTTAGTGGCAAGTGTATGAAAAATGTATGAATACAAGCATGTACCTCTGTTGAAAAGGGGTCGGGATGGTCAATAATTATGGGTTCTGTAAGTGATGAAATATCTAGTGTAGCTGTGTTTTCCTTACTATTTAACTTGGTTAACGGGAACACAGTCTGACTGAGAGAAATCTTGCTTTGAGGAACTCTGAATCCTAATAACATGTGGGTAATCCTGGATCTGCATGATGGAAATTAGGTTTTGTACTTAGAAGGGATGGGATTGTGTTGATCTTCTTGCTTTCTTTTCTTCCCTAGATGAATTCAAGATTGACTGTATATGCTTTTCTCTTGGAAAGTTGGCACTGTCCTGAACTTGTTTGGAATGGAGATCTGAATGCCTCTATTCTTTCTCTTTAGTTGTAAAGCACATATGGATATAGGAGTTTTGGAATACAAAAGTATACTCTCCCTTTCTAGAAAATTATTAGTACTCCCTTCTTTTGTATTTCCATAAGAACTCTGCTATAGGGGTATAAGATGATTAAACTGTTAAATTTATGAGGAAATAGTGGTAAATGCTTAGTCTTGGCCTAAGTTCTTTTCTTATTTACAGTTATAATAATATCTTGTTTGAGTTATTCAGTTATCTACTTTAATAAAATTAGAATTGTAATAGAAGTTGGTATATCTATCGAAGTCATGGAAATAATGCAATGAGTATAACGGAATTTCGTTAGAGGCTATAACCGGTCTTAGCTAAATTGTTAAATACAAATCTGTTGGATACACGCACTGGTAAGAATTCATTCTGGAATGGAGTAATTTGTATTGGATTGTTACTATCCTTGGATTTCAAAGGGATGGATATATATTAGATTCATTTTGTTCTTCTTAGTCTCTAACATAAGATGAATTATCCAAGAAGAGTCAATATGATAGTTATATTATGAAATTATGTTAAAAAGTCATGTATGGTAGAAAGATAATTAGTGTGATTCATGTTTATAGGTTTGATGAAATGATTTCATTTAAACAGGTTGTCTAATGGAAACATTTGGTGGAATGCAATTGTTTTAAGAATTAGTGCTTATCATGCTCAGTTTATTGAACTGACCCATGTTAGCAATTTTTGTAGATGGTCATCATAAGTGGTAAAGACACGCAGATCTGATATGATGCTCAGATTGTTTAATCCAGTTTTATGATGAATTCCAACTTGATTTCTCTATTTGTACTATATGAAGAAATTTGTTCTTTTGCTGTTGAGTATTGTATCAAATATGCTGAAGTGCATCAATTGTAATTGTATGGATTGGAAATAAATGAAATGGGGAGATTGTTACTTATGTGGCTGCATTTTTATTTTGATGGATTGAACTTCTTAGGTTCGATTGATTTTAAGTACATTTTATTATTGTATACCATGGAGTTATTTGGACTCTCTAAGTAGGCCTTGTAAATATTATGTGATTGAATACTTCATGAATGATTAGTAGTTCTTTTATGTTATAAATAAGGCTAAATTGGAAATTAGTCCACTTCCTTTCGAGAAGTTAAGGTTAAACTAAACCTTAATAGGTAGCTGAAATGGGAAGAGTAATCTATTACTCCCTATCCATGATCTAAGTCAAGACAACGTAACTGATGATTTTAAATCACTGTGTCTTAATAACAATAAGCAAGATATACTTTAGTCTTCGGAGTTGATATAAACCCTTATGGGTTTAGTTAGCTTCCTTATGAGGGGACTTAGGGCTATTTCCCAATTATGTAGAATAATATTATTGGGAACCAATGAACTCCTAGACGAGATCTCAAATCTTATTGAACTTCTCTCTGTGAAATGGATCTTAATTAAGGTAACTTAAAGGTGTGGAACCCAAGGATTGGGAAAAGACTACCCAGATAGGAGAGTCTTAAAATTTAATTTCAACTCAACTTAAGTAACTCTTTGAAGTTATGTAAATCTTTCCGAGGCGGTTTGTAGGATGTCGACACATGTCAACTGCAGGGTTGTACCTTTGAGAAGATTAGGATCTTCTCGAGGATACAACAATGCAGGTGACCTATGGTGACACCCTTTGCATTGATCGTTAATATTTACACCTTAAACTCAAACAAGTTTTTACTCTGGGACTGGTTAGGACCATGGTCATGTTATGAGGCTGCCCTTGGAGACTCGGGGTACCTTGACACACAGGGTTAACTGTGGTTGACCCAGTATGTCATCTTACCCTAGTCCTCAAGAGAATCCTTATAACGTGTGTCATTTTATTAATCCATTCCTGAGTGAATGACTTGGGACAGGGGAGACTAACAGAAGTCAGTATAAGACATTCTATTTAACATCGGAGTGGGGTGAAGGAAGTATTCCAGATTGATGAGTATGTCGTCAAGGAATACAAGACATGAACAGTATGTTTCAAATCTTTGGCCAAAGTATCACAAGCTACTGATTGCGTTGTCCTATGTCACCTAGTCTGAGGGATGTGATGCCGATGAATAATGGTAACAATTATTCAGATAGGTTCCTTGGACAGAGCATTCTGAAATCCCAGATTAGGGAAGAGAACCGCAAGAGTGAAGTGTTAAAATAAAAATGCCAACTCTATGATACTCATGAATAGATCGGTAGATCACTGAGTCATGGAATGAATAGATCGGTGGTACACCGAGTCATTACAGCTGCATATGGTTATCTGTTATAAGAATGATTGTTATGATCAGCGAGTTCTAAATTATGTATTTAGAACTAGGAAGCACTTATCAAAAAAAAAATCTTATTCTAATGTACTAAAATGGGAATGTTACAATTCCACCAAAAACTCACATCCAAGGAAGGAGATTGAGCATCTTCTCCTGCACAGCCATCCCAGCCATGATCTGATCTATCCAAGCAAAAGAGTAGTGCACATGTAACCCATGTAGAAGCTCTTCTTCAATCGGTGATCACTTGCAACCTTCAAACCCATCATCAACACCTCCATCCTTCACACACAGACCTTCAGAAATGAAATCCAAGTAAGTGTAATGTCATACTTCTTTGGTTTATTTCAGTTCATCATCATTTTTTTACCCATTGTTTATCTTGCTCCCTATTGACCATCTCCAACATTTTGTATCTCCATAAACCCATAAAAATCTATTCCACTCACCCAATACCTTGTCCTGACTAACCAAATCCTTTGTGTAATAAAAAAGGAGACCAAAACCCTATTCTGTGACATTCCCAGATCTCACAACAACCGGTGCTGGTTATATCTAACTGCGGTCAGTCACCCCTGACCGACGCTGGCTACACAGCCTTAAAAAGAGACCTACCCACCTAATTTTACCTCACCCTCACTTACCTGTGACCTACCCAAGACCTTTATCAGACCTGTAGAACTTGGAACCAATCATTTTACCTTTGGATTCTATTCTAGCTTAGCCTATTAGATTAGATCTATTTTCTTATTGTCTTTTAAGTGATATACCTAAATCATTTTAAAATAACAATAGGATTTACTTTGTTTACAACATTAATTTGTATAAAATAGTGGACTGACAACCATCTAGGAAGTATCACGCTTCCCAGATCTAGCTCACGCTAGGCAGTTCACTACCCATATTGTTTAATTTCTTCTAGTGGTCTTGTTTTCATTACAGGTACTTCCACCTAGCCAAAGCAAAGCTCTCACGGTGAGCTATGGATTCAGAAGTCATACGTGCGCAACAACCCATCAACCAACATTTGAATAGGTATTCCTCCTATGCTCGTTACCCTATCTGTTTTGTTAACAATTCAAAGAAACAATCTAATAAAAAGGTGAAACATTTTGGCACACCCGGTGGGACCCATCTGGGGTTCCTTGCATTTCATTCATTCCTAGAAAAAATTGTGTGTTTATTTCCCTTCTAAAACCACACACACTAATTTTCTTCCCTAGTGATCCACTCCTTTCTATTTGCTCTAAAGGAAACTTTTCTTTTGGTGTATTTAAAAAGAATCATTTCTTCATGTCTTCTGCATTTTAGTGAAAGATCATCCCTCTTCCTCCTCATCTTATTGTGTCATCTAATTTCACATTTTCGATTTGGGTTTTAAAATCATTGCATTTAATTCTGATTTTCTACATTAGCTCACATTAAATGAGGGCAACCTCTACATTGGAAGTCATTACCAGCTAATGGCTGACAAACGAGTCATAGAAAAACACTTCTATCCTTTTCTCTTTCTCTAAGTCTTACCAAACCACACAAAAAATTCAAATACGTACATTCTTAAACAACATCATACCTGGAATAAGTTGTAGGTGATCACACAATCACGACACAGTGGGCACCCAGCTCGCTGCTCTGTCGAGTCATACTTCAGAGCGGAGCCCACCCCCACCATAACATTCCTAAAACCTAACCCTTTATAACTCTTTCTTCGTAGGAAGCCTCCCTCACCAAAAAAATTCTATTGTTCTACTCATAACAATCAGTCTACACAAATAGCATAAGCTAAACAAACATAATAGAATAGGAACTTTAGGAACATTCTTTCTTGGTGTTCTACTTGATTTTTGTTTTGAGGTGAGAGATTTTGATCATTATTTTTACCTTTCCTTGCTCACTTCCAATCATAGTTGGTGTATTCTGACTTCACCTGAGTGTGCCTGGGCCATATCACCATCATCATAGAATTCTGGGTCTGATTCTACATCAAATTCTAATTCACAACCACTTTTTCTCATCACTATTTCAATTTCACAGCAACCGTCATCGGTTGCCTCTGACCGCCATTGGTTCTAGGTCCTTTTGCTAACCTACTCAAAAGGACATTCTCACTTCACTTTTTTTTCCACTTTCCACAATCTTTGTCACTGTCATTTTTCCCATTGACATTTTACACATCCCCAGATTGGGTATACTTGTCATATTTTTCTTTCTGCCTCATTGATTACTCACTGCCTATTCTCCACAGTGACCGGAAGTAGTTACCCCTGACCGACGTTGGTTTTCCCTAACCAGCATCAGTTAGCCTATTTCACATTCCACCCACCATTTATTACTTCATCCATTCTTTTTAAGCTATTCTCTGTACCATTTACTAAGAAGAAACCCCACCTGATTAGTACTGGTTCACATGGTACTAAACCAAAGACAAGTGAATGCCCTCATGTTCCATGCCAGTTGTCAACCACTCCCACCTAGTCCTTCACCACCTTTTATTTTATCACCAGCCATGGATCCTATCCAGCCTACTAATATTGCTACCAAAGATGAGGAGTTTGCATGACTCCTTGACCAAAATCATGTCGCCTTGCAGTTTTACCTCTCCCATTCGTCCACTCGAGATGCCTTGGGTCAGTTGATATATGGCACGCCCGTATCTATCCCCTCAACTCTCACACCCACTTCTACATCGGCTCCATCTAGTTTAGTTTTGTCTGCTTCCACTTTACCCCCAATCGTTTCACAATTAGGTCCTATATCCATTATGACTGCTGTGTCAATTACCTCTGTAGCGCCCATTACATTCACCATACCCTCAAAGACTACCCCAAACATAACCTCATCCATCCCTCATGTCTCACACATACCTATAGCTACATTACCACCTCTAGTCTCAGTGACCTCTACCCCATTTCATAATGTCATTCTTTCCATTCCACAATCATTAGCCTATATTGCCACTAGGGTTACCATGACCCTTCCTCCCCCCTATACATACTACCAACAACTTCCTATTTCATCTATTGTTCATTTCGGGTATGTACCCCCTATTTCATTGTCTCCTTCTCAACTACCTTACATGACATCCCCATACACTGGAATTCCACACCCATTATATACCCAAAACCAACCTCCTCATATTATAGGAGGCATCCAATCATCACAACCCACCAATTACCTAATTAAATTGATGATGGACAAGATGCAAACACTGGAGGCATTGGTTTTCAACTCCCACAACAATCTCACTTACAATGAGATTTGCAACGATCTTATTCACCCATCCATCCCCATCCATTCATACCCTATGTATTGGGAAATGCCTAAATTCAACCTCTTCAATAGTAAGGAAGACCCACAACAACATTTTCACTCATTCAAACATGGGTGTTATTTGATTGCTCATGATGATGCCTTACTTTTGAGAACTTTTCCCATGTCCCTCACTTTACCTGCATTAGACTGGTATAGCGGGTTACCCAAACAATCCATATTTTCATTCAATCAGGTAGCCCAAGATTTTTTGGATCATTTTTCTATCAATATTGCCAAGAAAGTTACCATGACCGATCTATATTCCACACATCAGTACAAGGATGAATCTATCACAGATTTTGTTGCTCGTTGGCGCAACCTAATCAATCAACTTACCTTTCAACTGCCATAACATTGAGCTCTTCACCTAAGATTGCACCAGACATAACTCCCCTACCTTGTGGGTCCAAATTTTTAGAACATTTGATGAGACATTAACTATGGCACAAAAGTTAGGAATTCTGGCCATCGAAGAGAAGAAAATCCAATTACGAAATAAGAATTTGACATTCAAGTCGAATGAAACCTCCTATTCTTCCAAACCTCCAACCAATTACTCAAAGGCTAAAGGTACCACTAATGCAGTGGTACTCAAGGCTGGCCCAGCTCATCCGTCTAATCAGGCTACACCCTCATCTAATCTATCACCCGTACAGGCTTTTCGATTCAGACAAGAGCAGTGAAAATATACCCGAATTGGGGAACCTTACTCTTCTATTTTAGAAAAGTTGATCAAAGTTAGTGCCATCACCCTTCCACCCATAAAAGTACACATTGGTTTTGACCCTGCTCGCCCCTTGCCCACATGGTATAAGGAACAAGATTTCTTTAACTAGCACCGAGTGAAAGGTCATAGTGACAACAACTATATCAATTTTAAGAATATTGTCCAAGAAATGCTCAAGAAAGGTGATTTAACTGTGGATAATCCCAATGCCACCCCCACCCAAAATCTACAAATATTTAAAAAACCATTTCCCAATCATGCCCCTTTATCCAATCAAACCAATGAGACATCCACTCACGATACCCATACCTGTGAGGTTCACGCAATCTTTAACGAGGCACCTATCGCATCTCAATTACCTCACATCCCTTCTATAGAGGAAATTCTAGCCCAAAATCCTCCTTCCACATTGGAACCAACTGTCACTATTCCTTCACCAATATAAAAACACCCTTCATCTCCTACATCACCTACAGAGGAGTCTTCTACTAACATTGAGACCATCTCACCCCTAGCTTCTCCACTTATCAAAACTTTACCTACCATACCTCCTCCACCCGTTGAGGGGCACTCATTACCTCCTCCACCCACAGAGGAGCACCCATTACCTCCTTCACCCATAGAGGAATGCCTATCCATTCCTCCACTTATTGAGGAACTCCCATCATCTCTTCCACCCATCATAGACCCGGTGGAGATACCTTTGCCTCTTGGCGAGCATTCTCTATCAGCTAACCAACATCCAACAGACCTACTTTCAGCTCTCTTACCCACAAAAGTTGAAGCTGGCCAATTTCCCATGTCTAAGATGCATTTTATGAGAATTCCCATTAGGTCTTCACCAAATCCATCCACAAATGTGCCATTCTCATGTTTGGTTGATCACCTGGATTATGTGGATAGGACTTTATTATGGGGGCGCCTCTTACTCCCTGTCTCAACATAAATGCATTGATCCCTTGATGACACTTCCACTATCTACCCAAACACATTTCCACCCATCAAAACAAATACAAACACTACTATCGCAACCCTTTCCACGATACCCGCTAGCACTCACACCACACTCTTACCCATAATCTGACCTATACCTAAATCTAAACCCATACCCACAAAATTTACCTCCACCAAACCTATTACCACTTTAGGGGTCACCCCGACCACCATCCTTACTCATCCACCTATTAAACTAGATTTAGCTACATCCTCCAATGTCAATACTACACCTACCTTGACACCCAAACTAAAGAAACAAACTCATCAACCTTATACCCCTACCACACCAATCACACCCACACTTGTCCCGACTGCCTTAATACCTCATATACTCAACATGGTCAAGCACCCTTCACCCATCCATAAACCAATAACACAACCACCCATTCCTGTCTCACAAATCTCTAACCTACCCAGGCACATGACATGACTCATACCTGCACCTGCAGTCTCTTTACCACCAATACCTCTGATACCTCCAGCCATTGCTTCACTACCTACTACACTTAAATCATTTTCCCTTACACCCCAAGAATTACCTACATCATCTACCTTTATAGCACCCCCTTTATCCCTGTGGGTAACTCACCCTCTTCCGCCATCTACTTTTCCTTCTAGACCCCATATACCCACCACACCTTTACCTAAAAAGGTGTAACCCAAAAGCAAAACCCCACTACCCCACAAAAAGGTCGTCAAAACAAAACTACACCCTCCTACCCATCCATCTGCTATAACCCTACCCAAACGAACCCGACAGATACCTCAAACCACACCAGCACCTAAATCCATAGCTCAAACCCTTCCTACTCTTCCAAAAAAAATCGTAGACAACCAACCACACCTACACCCAAACCCACATTCACTTCCCATTGTGATCCACTAGCAGGGTCCTATGCCCAAATTTTAACCAACCTCCTCGAGACTTTTGTTATCACATTACCACCATTCCGACCTTACGACCCCCTCAAACCCAAGCCAAAGGGTTTTGATGATACCAAAATTTACGCATACCATCATGTGCCAGGGCATGATGTGGAGAACTGCAAGGCCTTGAAAACTGTCCTTATCCAATTGTGTCCACCCGAAACCAACTTTGATGATGATGACCTTCTTGTGACGAGGATCCTACTTCACCTGCACCCATTCCCATAGTACCCACTCAACAACCACAACCTCCATCCTCATAGCTCTTGGAACCACACATAAAGTTTGAAATTAATATGGTTCGCATTAGAGAACTTTCCACGCCACCACCCAAATGTCGTTGCACCCAACTGACCTCACAGGGATTTTCTCCTCCAATGGGTTTTTTCCCTTCATGTTGTTATACCACTTACCCTACACCCTCTCCATTTGAAAATTTCCCTCAAATCAACATGGTACATGTCACTACATGTGCACAAAAGGGTAAAGAAACGGTAACTAACCCACCAACCAATCCTATACCCAACATACCATCTGGCCCCATACCTAAAATAACTATTTGTGGCCCCACATAACCCATTTCTAATGGTGTCACACATCGCACCATGCTCAAACAATTACACCAAGCTCCCCTAAAAATGTACTTATACGACCTCATCCAAACCTTGGAATCTCATCATCAAGCCCTCATGGAGGTTCTTCAATCTATCAAGGTTTTACCCAATGAACCTACACTAGTATCCTCCATTAACACACCCCATCATGTAGCCTCTCTCACCAAATTACCACCTTCATCCTCACCTCCCCTTGTTCACCAAGTGGCCTCCCTTAGCTTCTCAGAGGCAGAGATCATGCCATACCAAAATGATGACCTAGACCCAGCCCTCTTCATCTCTATCCACATTGATGACATATGGGTGCACCATGTGATGATTGATGGAGGCACTAGCATTAACATCATTTCATCCCATGCATTTACTCAAATGCACATACCTGATAATTACATTCATAAACATCTGGTCATGTTGCGTTCATTCAATGGCGTTATCACCTCCACACTAGGCACTGTCATCCTTCACATTCGTGTGGGCCCCCGCACTATTCTAGAATTATTTTATGTTTTGGAGGGGGAATTCCAATATAACTTGTTGCTTGGTAGACCCTGGATCCATGATGGGTTATGTTCCCTCCACTTTGCATCATTTTCTAAAGTTTGAACATGAAGGACATACTTATACCATTCCATCTAACCCATCACCTTTCAAAACATGCAACATGATTTACCGACCCAATGATGTACTCATACCGGTCAAGTCGTGTACTTCTGTAACCAATACCGCTTCACCTACACCAACACCCACACCTACCAGTACCACCGCTACTTTTACAGGACATACCTCCTCCATGCCTACCGCTGCTATAACCTCCATGGCTGACCCATTAGCTTCCTAATCCATTAACACCAAATCTGCATTGACCTCCAACACATCATCCATACCAGCTACCCACATACCAACCACTAATCCCTTGGAAGGTGTTTTTCAACACCTCACTCTGGGGGAGTACCGCCTATATAGTGTCAACACCTTCCTTACTCCACACGAGTATGGAAGACTTCACCAACACCCTAGCTATGATCACTGTATAGGATAATGCCTCCTTTATGGTCCTCCTCATCTTCATACTAGTCTCACCTCTGGGGGACTTGATACTACCACTTACATACTTGAACCACCATCACAACCCCTCCCATTCTCCGTGGGCTTCCAATCACTTACCAATCACCATTTCGCCCACACCTTCTTGCACCATTGTGCGTGGAAGGGTTTTGGTTTTGGATTTTAGGAGCAAGGCCACCATATTATTATTCCATGTACCACCCACAAACATAATGACCGTAGTGGTATCAACTTCCCTGAACCTCCTACCAAACAGGCCTGCATTGAACTCATTGAATACCTTAGCCCTCCTCCACCTTCATCTTCATCAACACCTTCACTCGCTCCACCTTCATCACCACCCTCACCAATGGAGTCGATGGATCCTAAATTTATCCCTCCTAACTTTTTTTTTCATAAACACCATTTCCTTGGGGCCTTTGACTTATCAATGTGAAGGTGAGGCCCCTTCCACTCTCCCATTCCTATATCCTAAGATGACTGATGACAACACACTGACCATTAACGTCATTCAATGTCAAGATGATGAATCCATACTCACCTACCTTGGTGCAGAAGGCTCATATATTCATCATTCGTTACCCTCTGAGATGCAAACTATGTTGAATGAATCAACTATTGACATCAACATTAATACTCAGGATGAGCCGCACATCCTAAAGATCAGACAATCTTTAGATGCTGCTAAACAAGAAGCCATCACTTCCTTTCTCCAAGATCATAACCACACTTTCACCTGGTTTTACGCAAACATGCCCAGTATTGACCCTACCATAGTGGTCCACAATATCATAACTGTTCCAGATGCCAAACCTATCAAACAAAATTTGAGGAAAATTCACCCTTGCATTGCTCTTCTCATCAAAGAAGAACTTCAGCATCTTCCTTCCATTTCCTTTATCTTACCCATTGATTATCCTCATTGGATTTCTAACATTTTCCCTGTTACTAAAGCAACAGGGGGACTCTGCATTTACATGGACTTCCATGACCTCAACCTCTCCTACCCAAAAGATGACTTTCCCTTGCCCGATATTGATCAACTGGTGGACCTTACCACGGGTCACGAGATGCTATCACTCAAGGATGGTTTCTTAGGTTATAACAAAAAATTTCTTGCCCAAGAAGATTACCATAAGACCGCATTCATTACCCCTTGGGGAACCTTTTGCTATCAATTCATGCCTTTTCGCCTTAAAAAAATTGGTGCTACATATTAGCGTGTTATGAATTACAACTTCCATGATATCATGCATCACATATTGGAAGATTACATGGATGATATCTTGGCTAAATCTAAATGCCACACTGAGCACCTCATTGTCCTTGAAACCATATTTGATTGCCTCATTAAATACTGCGTCCGCCTTCAACCTAAAAAGTGTGTCTTCGCGGCTCTCTCAAGAAAAATCCTGGGATTTATTATTTCCCTCCATGGTATAGAAGTTGACCCTGATAAATTCAAGGCCATTCTTGAAATTCCTCTACTCACGAACCTCAAACAACTCCATAGCTTGCAAGGTAAATTGCAATCCATTTGCCATTTCATTCCACAATTATCGGATTGGTGTCAACCATTTCATCATCTACTTAGGAAGGATGTCTCCTTTAAATGGGATGATTATTGTCAGAAAGATTTTGAGGCCCTAAAACAATACCTTCTCCAACCACCCATACTCATTCCACTGAAAGACGATCAACCTTTTTACCTATACATATCAGCTATTGATCATTCATTGGGAGCCATACTCGCTCATCGTGATGAAAAACATAGAGAGTAGGTGGTTTATTACATAAGCCGTACTCTTTTGGATTATGAAACTTGATACAACCACCCAGAAAATATTTTCTTAGCCTTATTTTTTGTTGCCACCAAACTCCACCATTACCTACTCAACCATAAAACCTATGTTGTGACCAACACCGACCCTTTACACTTCATGTACGCTAAACCATATCAAAATCAATGCACCGTGTGATGTCTTATGCTTTTAGCTAATCTTGACCTCGAATTCATTCATCAAAATTCCATTAAGGTCCAGGCTATCACTGACCAACTGGCTGACGCACCTATTGCTAGGGATCAACCCTTTAATTTTAAATTTCCTGATGAATCCATTGTTACCCTTTCCCTGGATGAACCCTATTACCAAATGACATTGTTCTTCAATGGTTCCAAGTGTTAGCATGGGGGTGGAGCTGGTGTTATCCTCATTCCTCTGGATGGATAACCCATGCCTTTGTCTTTCAAACTAGACTTTGAATGCACCAACAATATTGTCGAGTACGAAGCGCTCGTACTTGGTCTCCAGACCACCTATGCCCTTGATGTCAAATCAATCCACATATTTGGTGATTCAAAATTAGTCATAAACCAATTCAAGGGTATGTACTAATGTTGTAATGAGATACTTCAAAAGTATAAACATCATGTAGACATAATTTTAACCACCTTTGATCATTACACCCTTCAAACCATCCCACGGTCAACCAAAAAAATTACAGACACCATGGCCTACTTAGCTTCCCAAATACCTACTTCCCCTGCCGATTCCAAAATATTTTTCACTATATAATACCTCCATTCACCTTCTTATTTACCTCACAAATTTTACTCAATCAGAACTGACACACCTGACCTGAGTGACCTTTGGTATAAATAATATTCCAAATACCTTTCCCTCTCCATCTTACCTCCTGATCTCACCCGTAATGGATAACGCACCTTCCTTAAGAAGGTATCCCATTTCATTATCCTGGGGGGACTCCTCTATAAGTGTGGCTTTGATGTTATTCTCTTATGATGCCTCATAAGTTCTAAAATTCCTTATACCATCAAGGATGTTCATGATGGCATATGTGGAGGTCACTTTAGTGGCCTTCCTGTTACTAAGCGTATTCTTCACCTAGGCTATTACTGGCCGAACCTTAACCATGATTGTTTTGATTATGTCAAACACTGTGTGAAATTTCAACAACATTCCAACCTTCATCATATACCCAGTCATGCCTTATAGGTCACTCGTGACCTTTGGCCCTTCTCTTAATGGGGTTTGGATCTTGTCAGTGAAATAAATCCTCATTCTTCCCAATGTCATCAATGGATCATAACAGCTACAGAATATTACACAAAATGGGTGGAAGCCATACTACTCATCTCTACAAAAGCCAAGAAAATATGTGAGCTCATTAACCATCACATCATTTGTTGCTTTGATGTCCCTCATCACCTCATCACTAACAATTGAAAACAATTCAAAAACAAAACATTGCAAAAACTTTGCGATGCCTTTAGCATTCATCTTAGTTTCTCCTCACCTTATTACCCATAAACCAATGGCCAAGCCAAATCCACTAACAAAATCCTCACTAAAATTCTCATGAAAGTGGTTGACGATACTGGGAAGGATTGGCATATGCACATTCCTTTTGTTCTATGGGCATACCGCACTATTATTCATACTTCCACTGCAGCTACACCCTTTTCACTGGTCTACGATACCGAGGCTATCCTACCTCTCGAAGTTTATATCCCCTCACTTCGCATGTATTTCCATGATATGATTATTGATGATGAATTTCGTCAGGACCGCTTAGCACAACTAGAGTTATTAGACAAACGTCGTCTTAATGGTCTGGATCACTTTCAAGTTTATCAACAACGTATCAAACGTGCTTATGAAAAACGTGTTCATGAACGAACCTTCCAAGTTAGTGACCTTGTTTTGAAATAAAATCAACACATAACCAAAGAAGAAAAAAGTAAACGGGGCAAATTCACTCCTAATTGGCTTGGACCATACATTGTAATTCATACCTATAGATCAGGGGCCTATCGTTTGTCCTCGCTTGAGGGTAAACCTGAACCTGAGCCCCTTAATGCATTACATCTTCGACCATTCTATTATTGACTCATTGTCCTACCTCACCCTATGTATCTTTACAGGCTCGTACCTTGAGTGCTATCCACTCCATCCATCTCCCTAATGATTAAAAAAGAATCATGCGATTACCTGTCACCATTTTTCCTTATCTTAAATATGTGTACCATGGCTCTGCACATGACATGATTCTCATGGATACTTTTCATCTTATTTTAGATGAGATCTCATGGTCGTTCACCCTTACCTTCTCAACAAGAACCAAATGCTTCATTATAGTCTCATCCATGACTTAAAAGCCAGAAAAGAGATGAATCCCTCAGAAGGACATCTTCCACCTTTAATTTTTTCTATGGGTAGACTACTCCCTCAAAGGATAGTTATAAAAAGCTCACAACTCTCTACATAGTATTTCCAAAAAAAGGACTATGTTCTCCAAAAACAAAATTCGAAAGCTTCTCACATCGATCAACTTTGAGAAGACCTCAAGGAGACATATATTCCTCCTGTATAGACTTCCCACATCGATCAATATATCTAAAAATTCATAAATAAAAAGAAAAATAAGCTTTTTTCATCATGGAATTGCCTATTGTGATCTTGGCTCTATTTCCCAAGGCATTCTATTTCCCATTTTATGACCCAATTACCTGCATCTCCTTACACATTATCTTTTCACGTCATACCTCAAGGGACTTGTTGCACCTACAACATTTGGTGATCATGTGACTATTCATCACCCTTAGAATTATCAATCATGTAATGTCTTTGGGGTCTTATGTTCACTAGCCTATCTGTAGATGTGTTTCATACATTCACTAGCCTAATGTACTATAATGATTTTGGGAGATTTAGGGAAATTATGTCCATTGAATTAATCTCTTGATCAATCATGCAGGATAAAAGAAGAAAACTATGCAATCCATGTCTTTGGTTCCTAGTCGATTGATGTCTAGCTTCTCATCTCAACATCCAATAAACATAGGAAAGAAGCATTTAGTTTAGCGGAAATTTTTTTAATTAAAGGTAAATTATAATCCAACTTATTAATTAACTTTCCTTTTATCTTAAAGTGCTTAGTGTTGAAACCAGGATTTGATACTAGATGTTGTTCCCGAGATTTCACAACCCAAAATAACCATCCAAATGGCCCATAAAATTTGGGACTTTTGTGAAAATTATTAATTAGATAAGTATTGAATGATTAATTCATTATTATTCCGTATTGATAAACTTAGTTTTGGGATATGATGATAACCTTAAATTTATTTTCACCATTATCATCACTTAAGTTTAATAAAAAATGTAGTTATTTCCTCCATACCCTTATTTGCATGACAAGGGGAATTATGTTTAATTAACTCCATGTCCTATAAGCTTAGGAACATATAATGATTATAAATGTAAAATTATTCTCACAACTAAGGTCTCCAAGATTAAATCATTATTATTACTCAAATCCACTAACCAATGAGGGGAAAATAAGATAATCCATATATCGTGTGTGCTAATAAGGTTAATTATGGATGCACAAGATAACCATAGAATTATTTACACAAATTAAGGTCACTATAGAAATATTCATCATTTATTTGTTCCATGAGGGATACTTAGGTTTTATTAGGCGTTATAAGATTATTGTGTTTTCCCCACCAAGGGTATAGTCAAACAAGGTAAGGAGTTAATTAACTATAGGACATGTAAATTGAATTTCATTAATATCCCTAGATAATTAATTAAGTTGTAGTATAAACAAAATCATAGAATCATTTTTTACACTTAGCATTACTAGGTTTAATCTGATTTCCCCCATCATGGGGTTTAGATTAGCAAAGTATGAAATTTATTTAACTAAGGGTTAGGTTGATAAAGGTTATGTATGGTTCCCATTTAGCCGTATCCAAATAGACCTATGCACTTGGTACCCAAAAGTAATTTTAAGCTAATTTAAATTATTTTAAATCAACCCAATTGAAAAGGGAAAGGTGAGTCCACTTGTTCACCTACCAAGCCCACTTGAATCTTCTAAGTCAACCTATATCCTTTAATTGGGCAAGTGGAAAATCCTAAGTTGATTGAGAGCCCTTGGATAAAAGGGATCTCCACCATTTATCCTAGGTATTTTTGAATAAACCTATTTTTTCTTTCACTCTATATTTCCTTTTACTCCTCTTCTTTTATATCTCATTTATTTTTTTTGGTTTTACATTCTAGGTTGTAGAGGAGATTTTATAGAAGAAAAATATGTTTATTGGTTTATTTTTCTCCCATTTATTTTGAGATACCCTCATTAGGGTTATATATAGGAATAATGTATCAAACTATTTTCAAATGTATATATAGACACATGTATTTTTTATTAAAGTTAAATGATTTTGAAGGGACCATACCCTGTAGTCGAACCAAAAATGCTCAATAGCCAAGATATACAAGAAGAGAACAAATTGGTATTTTAATATGTAGGTACCACAACCCAACCAAAAGGCAAAAATCAAGATAAAAATATAAGCGTACTAAGGCAGGGGCCAACTGCCTACAAAAATCCTGACAACAAACTAACAACAGCTCAAAAATAGCACCTCAACAGCTGTATAAAGAACACAAAGGAAAAAGGGCACTAGTTCACAAATTTTTTATACACTTTAAGAGCAACCATAATTTCTATGTACAGATTCATAGTTTTCCAAATATTACAATACCAATTGGACTCTTTGAAATTCTTAGTAATCCTCCCATTCTTCCAAGACGAAGCAATAATCCCACTAATATCACAAATATTGTTAATTTGAACCTGGATGAGATCAATGACTGCTTTGTGAATGGCTAATTGATTTTTATATTTTTCTTCAAGAGCTTTAACTTCACTAGAAAGTGCAGAAACTACCCTTGAAGGCTGGTAATGAAATCAGGGTCTAAGGTCTCGGTACCAGACTTGAGGAGAAAGTTTGCATTTTCTTCAATATTCTTCAAAGCATCAACATATAGTTTAAATTTTTCAATAACAAGAGGGGTAATTTTAACACAAGGACTATCATGGCTAAACTTATTAACTTCACTAATTATATCTTTTTCTTTCTTGTTGCTTTTGATAACCTGTTTAAGAGGGGGTTTGGTAATATGATCATAGAAAAGGGGATTATTTGATCTAATACGGAGCTGGTGAGGAGGTGGAGGATCTAAAGTAGCGCCTGGGTCATGTGCTACTACATCAAGGATAAATTGGTGGATAATAAAAATGAATCCTTGATGGAGTGGATTAAATCTCTTATGGCCTTGAACCTCTAAAACAAATTTTCCTAGAGAGTGCAGAATGTAATATGGAAAAATGACATTAACTTATTTCCTGAAGTGATTGAGTAGAACCAAATTATGTAGAGGAAGATTGGATAACCTTCCTTCAAGCATTATGTAGTGAACCATCATGTGATCCACTTTATCAAAAGGATATAGAATAGAGGAGAAGATGATGCCTTCCCGTTTGATTTCAATTTTTCCCCATCATCCAAGAACAACCTTTCCTCTACCTCCCTGTCTAACTTATTGTGAAATAACTTGTTTCCCTCCATGTTCAAACTCATGATGAAGGAGATAAATTCCTCAAAAAATTTGAAGTCTTTTCCCTTTAACTTGATATTTCTTTCCTTACAATTTTCCACAAATTATAGAGAGATATACTAATTGTGTCCTTGAATTCATTGAATGAAGTTTGTGAAACCTCTAGTGTTTAGAGTTTCCTAAAGGTCAACATTTATTGCCATTAAGGGTCAAAAAAAAACTCAAATTTGTAAGGTGCTTCACCCATTGTAAAATAAACTAGTGACAGAGTTAATTTTGGATGATAGTAGTAGCCGGTAAACCTTCTGATAGTAAATCAATAGCCAAGATTTTGAACTACTTTTTAGATGAAACCTAAAATGTTTCTCAAATCCTATTGTGATAAAATCCCTCAAGGATTGAGGTGTGGAGGAAATAAAATTATTGAATTTTATTTTCTTCAAGTAATCAGGAGGGGAGTTCTACATGTGTGAAAGCCTCCACTTAAGGAGAAATTATGGGATGGAAGGTAGATTCATTAATGATGATGGAATGAGTTATGCAAGGGAGGTCTTTGATTTCATGCCACTCACTATAATTATTTATATGAATGCCTACATTATCAAGATCATATGTGGCATTATTACCCTCCTTATACACATGTTGAAACATAATATTAAGACCATTGTAAAGTATATAAGATCCAGTAATGAAATCACTAATGGTCATATTAGATGTTTGGATTATAGAGATATTGTTAATTATATTCATAGAATCCCCCTCCATAATGAGATTTTTAACTTTGAGCATCCTATCCAATCTGATACCATAGAGAGCAATTAGGGCTTCTACAAAGTGATTATATTACTTACTCATGGGACCAACATAAGAAAAAATCATATTAACTTTATGAGTTATAATGAGACCACCACAACATGCTTCCCCTGAGTTGCCTTTAGATTCTCCATCAAATTTTAACTTATGCCAACCATATTTTTTGGGAATCCACTAAACAAGAGATCTGTCAATGTTAGGTACTAAAGTTTAAATCTGTTGAATATTAATGTTCCAGGCCTTTAAAAAAATTCCTCTTCTTTAGGATACTAAGCTTGTTTGGGGGGTTTAAACTTCAAGATGTTTTATTTTGTTGCAGCTATAATTTCATTCAGAATTCTTTTGACAATTTTTTTTTGGCATCTCTAAAGATAATGGAGTTTTGATCCTTCCATATTCTATAGATAGTATGTGGGAATATGAGTCTCCAAATTCTATGAAGGAGAGCATGTTTGAAAGGAGGTTGTCACTCAATCCAAGCCTACATAATGTCATTCGAGAAGAACTAAATAATACCAAACCTATTGAAGATGAGTTTCCAAAGACCTCCATCAACAAGGCAGCGCAAAAAGATATGTTGGATGGTTTCATTATATTTTTATAGACACATATGTTTATATATTCATATATTTGTGTATATATACACATATATGTTTATATATTTGTATATATATGTATGTATATATTTTTGTATATGTCATGGCCATGTAGATATAAAAAACAAGACTCTGTGTATGCCAAATTTGTGTATGTATACAAATTTATATATGGATATCATATGTATATGTGCATGTGTATAACCAATCATAATATAGCCCTAAGGGTCTACATTTTGTTTTATATGGTTATTACCTAACAAGGACGGAATTGGGGTTGTGTATATAATTTTGTTTTCATGTAATACAAATTTGAGCCCTTGATTCAATGGGTGGAGGGGTTAGTCATCTTAGTCATCACCCCTCTCTCTCTTTTCTTGAAAAAATCCAAACTAGTTTTGTTAAATATTTTATTTATATTTATATATTAAAATAAATATAATTTTATGTTTTTGTGTGTGTGTATTCATGTAATGACAAATCTTATTAAACCCCCTTTTGAAATATATAAGTTATATTTAAGCCTCCACTTATTTTTAAAACAAAAATGATATTTGTACGTGTATGCATTTAACCAAAACACATATAATGAATATAAATATAAATATAAATACACACACACACACACACACACATTATTATGTGTGTGTGTGTACATATCTATTGATGTGAATGTTATTCCTAAATACTATCATGAAATGTAAAGTTCTATTTATCTTTGAAATCTAATGAGATGAGGAATATATCCAATTTGATAGACTAAGAGCCTATGTGAAAACCGTAAGATAATAAGGTAGCTAGGTAGATTGATAATCACAAACAATTTCGTCTTAAATACTGTGAAAAAAATAACATATATTACTTTTTTTACAAATTTTGAATCAATGAACAAGATGTAAAATTAATGGCAAGTAATACATGTTCAATAATTACTCTTCGATTGTCAATCAGAAAATTACAATCCATAGTTTGACATGTATTCCAATAAGATCAAAATAATCAATTACAATCCATGTTATCCTTTAATCCCAAAATTAATTAATTCCTTTGTAAAAAAACAATGAATAGGAGTTTTCATATTAAAAATATATATAATTTCTCATTCAAAATGTAAGATTATAAATTTTTTTCAAAGTGGGTTCCTAAAAAAACAAAATATCAAATAAATCTTTCCTTCATTTACAATAACAATAACAAAACCAATTCTTAAAATGAAAGAGTAAAATCATCCCACAAATTGGGAACAATATTAAAAAAATCATTGAATCAACCCTCCTTTTCATAAGAGATCAAGATCTCAACAACCCAATTTCCAAGCTCCAACTCCAAATAAGAATGAATCTAATACACAATAGGCTATCTTGGTTGAATCCTAACCAAATGACATCATTTCATGCCATATATAACAAAGGAGAGCATGTTATCCTCACTCAAATCCCATGGTAAAGAGGAAAATAAATCTTCTAAGGGAGAAAATAAATTCTATGAGGACTACCAACACCAAAAAACAACCAAGCAACCAAAAAATTTTGAAAACCAATAACCAAAATAAATCAAGAAGTTTCAACTTCTACCAATATGCGGAAGAGAGGAAGAGAAATCCCACTTGAAAACATATCCAAATAAATATCCAAAATGTATCCACAAGCCTCCAAGAATCCAAAATTGACTCCATAGCTCCCTATCCCTCAAAAATACTTATACCTCCTTTCCCTCCCCCTTGGAAATGATTTTCAAACCTTGGAGGTTTCCTTAACAAGGAAAGGAGATTATTCCTAAACCATAATAACGGAGTGAAAATAAATCCCAAAAAGTATTTCCCATCAATCCTTATGAGAAAATAAGAGGGGATTTCTCCCTCTTCCACTTAAAATTCAAAAATCCACTCCCCAAAGGGGTGGATGGAGAAAAATAGAAGAAAATAACAATATATTTTCAATACAACCAAACCATTAGAACACCAAAGACTCGACAAGATTCAAACAAATTATATTTAAACAAAATCAACATAATAAAAAGGTGTGAGGCCTACCTAACAAGTGCAATTTCAATCTAAGCCACAAAAATCCAAGAAAAAATCCTCCAATCCAAAATCTAATTTCCAACACCAAAGGTCCTTCTCTCCAAAATTAGCCAAATCTAAAAACAACCAAATAGACCCCACAAACCTCCAAGTTTGAGGATAATATAGGAGAAGAGTCTCTGAAAAAAACAATAGTATGGTGACATGTGTCACTCCACCACCTAATAATCCATGTCACCTAAGTACCCACAACTTGTACTAACAAAACAATAAATGAAAAATAAAACTCAAATGCAAGCAAGTCAAATCTCTGTATGGAGAAACCTACACTCAAATTCCCCATCATACAAAAAATACAAAATCAAAAATATTTGTGGTTGAAAAATGGGGGGAAATAGGCATTATGATCCTTGAAAATATCTTAGCCACTCATAAGTATGCTACATGAGGTTGTTTTCTAGGAATATGTAGCCTCTAACTTGCCTTACACTCCTCTAAAATGTCACTTCTTGCCCAAATTCGAGTTTTGGGGAAGAGATGGCTTTTTGATAGGGTGGGTTGATCCACCTAATCCATGATTAGGTTATCCTAAACCCAAATAATCAATAATAAGATAAATTAATACAACCCATGTGAGTGGGAAGATATTAGCTAAATAAAACAACCAAAATAACTAGCAAATAACCAGGGTTAAATAAAATAAACCAAAGAGGAATACAAGTAAGATAAAAATAACCAAATAAATAAATAACACATTCCATGGGGTAAATTTTCCATTTCCAACACTAATTATCAAAATATTATAAAAAGGGGGCCAAAATCAAATAAGGGATAATTTGGACTCTAAGGCCTATTATGCCACTGTAGACACTAAAATTAGGTCATACTCCCCTTTTGTCCCTCGACATATAAGCACCCTTTATTACATTTACCTAGCCATGACCCCCTTCACCCCACTAATATTAATTTAATTAATTGAATTAAATTAATGCATTATTCTCACTATATTTATTAATTAAATATCTTATTTGAATAATATCCACACATGCAATTCACTTAGACACCTCACCAAGCCAACTCACCATAAGACCTATTCTTAGCAAGTTACCATAACTAACTAAGACTTACCCAAACCCTAAAAATCAATGCCTACATTCCCTCTAACCACATTCCTGCATGCTCACAAGAAGCTCCGAGTCTAATCCAAGGGATAATGACAAAAGATCTGAGGAGATCACGAGGATCTCCCTAAGTTTGGTAAACCTAGGAAATCCCACCTTGACCGACGTCGGTTAACCCAGACCGCCATTGGTTAACCCTTTTAACCCAAAAACAACCTGATTCTAAAGTTTAAAGTTTGAAAGTTGGAAACAAGAAAGTTGATGAGCAAAAGAGCACATCTCAAAGAGATAACGCATCGATAGGGTTGGGATGATAGAAACTAAATAAAGTTTGGTTTTGGTGATTCTCTGTGATTTCACAAAGAATGGGAGGGTGAGGATTAGGTTTCTAAAGACATTGAGAATTATCAAATATGTCTAGGATCATGTATAAAGAGTTAGGAATTTGTAGGTGGTTAGGTGGAGGGATTGATAAGAATGTGGGAGTTGATGAGATGCAAAGGACACTAGGACTCTCAAAAAGAGGTAAAGAAAATGATTTTAAATAAGTATGGAAAGATGTCGATCTGAATGCACTTACTTATACTTGCAGATTGGTGGTTGGATGAGGGTGATGATTGATCTATGGAACTAGTGGTTAGTGTCATAGAAGTGCTTCCCAGAATGTTATCATGAATGCTTAACCTTCATATCAGTTTTAGTGTTAGTTCAAGATGATCTGGATGTACAAGAGGGCTCTGGTGCGTTCTTACTTGTAGATATCTCTTCTCCAAAACTCGAATAAATCTTCCAACATCTGGAACAAGCTTACCAAAGTGAATATATGGTAACTGGCGATAGTTTAGGTTAACTAGAGTTGGTTTAGGGTTAACCAATGTCAGTTACAGTGGGAAATCCTAGGTTGCTAAAAAAACAAGTCTAGGCAATATTTCTACATGTTCTACCTATTGGTTCGGGTCAAAAATTATATTTTTCATGTAAGTAAATGGTCATATTGTTAGAAAAAGAATAGGCACCTAGTGTTAGGGTTAAACTAAGTCTCAGTTAGTTATGATAAGTAGATATTGAGTCCTAGTTAAAAGGAAACATAATAAGAATATGTTTATGATGATGTGTTATAGGTGATGTCATGGGGTGAGGTGTCTAGGTGAGGTGGAAATTAATTTAATTAAGGTATTTATTAATGAATATTGTGAGAATGGGTATTAATTTAATCGTAGGTAATTAAATTAATATACAGGTGGAGTAAGGGGGGGTGACAAACATTTGGTGTCTACATTTCACCCTTTTTTGTCGCGTAGCTTGTATTTGTAAGCAACGCTGACAAAAATAGGAAGTGAATGCCCAATATGTGGGTGAGAGAGGGGTTGTCCTAGGTGTGGGTGAAGGTGATCCCCCTCAAACTAGGAATTTATGAGGTGTCATACGAAATCGGTGAGTGGTTTGATAAAAGTGTAGTTGGTTGAAGTGAAAGTAGGTGGGGAAGGGTATGAGTAATATGGTAAAGGGTGATGGTCAACTAGGGTAATAGGTAATAGGCCGGGGTAAAATTAGGTAATGGGTAATGGAAATTAAATTCACGTACACGTATATATTATAACACAATACCATGTTGAAAATATTTTAAACTCTACATCATCCAAGGGTGATACGTTTATCAAAACAAGGGTGAAGTGATTCAGGTATCCAGGGTACAGGACATGATCCAGAAACATGACGTAGGTCATGTGCAGGAACGTTTAGGTATGTTCTGGTACACCAAAGGTTTGGTCAAAATAAATGGCACAGTAATAGGACAGGTATAGTTGTTAAGTGAAAACAATATAGGTAACATTATCACAAGGTATAGTGAGTACACAACGTCAATGGTAACACCAAATAGGTCAGGTCCAGATAAATAGGTCATGACATGGGTAAGGCCAAGATATAGGTAAAATAAAAAATCCCAAGATGCAACTAAGGAAATGTATGGGTAATTTGGGCTTATAGGTAGGTTACAATAAGTGTGGGTGAGGTTAAAGGGTATCAGGTAATGATGAGATGAGGGGGAAATGGGGAAAATGGGGTAAAAATGATAGTAGCAGGTAATCGATGCCGGTTATAAAGTAACTGACATCGGTCATGGCAGGTAGGGTTAATAAAAAGAAAAATCCCTATTTTACAGATTCATTTTAACTTGATGTCATGTATGAAAACAACAGAGTGGTAGTGTCATCATGGAAAGAGACGAGACGAGGTGGATATTTTAGTTGTTTAGCCTTGTAGCGGGTTATTGGCATTCAGTAGGTAGGTCCATGAGATTGATTGGGGCTAGTTGATTAGTTGCAAGGTGAGGAGTGGATTTGGTGATGGCAGAGGTGGGAGAGAGTTCAGGTGGACCATTGGCATAGCGGAAAGATGTACCACCATGCCAAAAACACCGAGATGAGGTAGAATTCAATCCTCTTCTGTCATTTTGTTATAAATGATGTTTTAAATTGGTTGGGTAAAAAAAGGGGGGGTTTGGGTTGAAAATTAATTTGTATTTATAGGTAAAAACGAATGAAATGAGGGGAGGGGGGTCCTAGATAGTGTAAATAGGGGTAGGAATGAATTTAGGGTGGATTTGGGTAGGGTAGATTAGGTGTTTAGGTTGTTTTTGAGACAATTGTGATAGGTGGGGGGGTTCGGTTTTTGTATTGTGCGACAGAGACTGACTTCAGTCTAGGGTTCATCGACGTTGGTTGGCCTTGGCCGGCATCGGTCAAATCTGAGATGACCGACACCAGTGAAATAAAATTGGCTTCAGTCGTGGAAAACTGATGACGGTTAAGGTGACCAGAGCCGGTTAGGGATGATGAGAAATGGGGGGAGGGAAATGGTAGGGGGAAGGAAATTAGTCAAGGGAGGGTTAAGGGAAGGTGTATGTAGGGAAAATATTGGAAACAGGGTGTTTGGGTGATGGTGGGGGGTGGCAAGTAGAATAAGGGAGTATATGTGTAACAGGACACTAAGAAAAAGGGGTAGTCTTTTGTAACGACCCAAAAAAATCACACACGAACAACACAGTAAAAGACAGGATAAATTTTTTTTGACTTGCTTCCACACATAACACGACACAACATGTCATCACAAAGTTACAACCAACTCTGGGAACCACTTGTTACGGGGATGACCACAAGGTCAGCACGGAAACGTTCACACCCAAAAGGATAATACACTTTTTTTTTTTTTGACAAGACAACATAGAAGTCCAACCACAGAACACACTTACAGTTAGGGCCAACCACAATGAGATATTCTTGAGGGTTATTTATTTTAAAAGACATCTTGCAATTCTTAGCTTACGTTTTCAAGGAGGCTCAAGATATGATTCATACAATTCATCTTACCAAGCTAAGTTTATTCTTTTTACACTGAGTAATCATCTTTAAATCTTCTCTATTATGACATTTCTTTGCTTATTTTGTTTATTTAGAGAAAGGGGTAATTTAATTCACAAGGCCATCTATTTACACTTACGCTACTAGAACTTGTTCATGCCCATATGACAACATGGGTTTGTGTTGAACACACTTAAGAGAAGAAAGACAAAGGCACCTTGGAAAAAGGTTAGAGGGAGAAGGTTGAGTTGAAATCATCTTCAAGACCTCATTTGTTATTACCAAGATTTAATTGAAACTTGAGAACTTAACCAGAATTATTAAAGATTTTACTTAGGCTTTACTAAATGAGTTTTATAAAAATAAAACAATTTACCATCCAATGGCTAAGAGATAGATTGCGTGGTTTTTAAAGTGTTATCTCCTGCTTATTAAATCTTATTATCTTCCAGATCTAACCATAGATTTCCCTTACGTTCGTTTAAGAATTTCACCATGAAAGGGATAGTGTTCATTAGTGTAGCTAGGGATATCAAGTTATATAATGTTACTTAACAAAGGATAGTTTCATCTTTGATCACTTATGGAATTACATGCTCTCAAGTTGGTCACCTCTACACTAATTTATTTGCAATATAAATTTTAGTTTAACTTCTATAAGTATTAAACAACCCATTTTATTTTACTTATAACACACTATTACTAAGTCTTAGAAAGATTTAACTCAACATTTAATTGTAGGGGTAAAGTTTAACATTATTCATTTACGAAAACGAAATAAGGTTACATCAACTCTTAGAATACCGATGGCGATAATCCATTAAGGTCACTCAACAAGCGGTAAACAAATTTTCTTATATTTTCCAAGATAGACAGACAATTCAAGGTTCCAAAGTTAAGACGACATAATCCACGATACAAAATACTAAGACATTGATCCTCTTCTAAAATTTTCCACTAGATGTTATCAATAGTTGAACAATATAAAAAGGATTCATGCAAAAGAACTTCTCAACTGAGGTTGATGTAAAAATCTACAAGTCTATCCCTCATCTACTCGCAAAATCCATCTGCAACAAATTTTTCCACAAGAGTCAGTTCGCGAGAACTGAGCAAGATAAGGCTACACAAAACCACCATAACTATTATCTAACAATACCACAAAAGGAAGCACTTTATTACAAGAATTGGGTCAAACCTCTAAACACTATCAACACATCAAGTTATAATAAAGTCTCCATCATGCCAATCAAAGAAGGAGAAGACCTTGTACTTCAGTTAGGAGTAAAAGCAACGAAAGTATAGCAATCGTATGAGAATGGCCCTTGGCCCTATAAGGAGAAAATAAACAATCTAGCAAAAACAGAATTCCCATCAAGTAAGTAATTAAACAATAATTACAAGATTGAGATTTGATATATATACCAACCATCTAGAAATTTATCAAAGGTACCAAACGCATAGGCTAAAATAATATATTTCTAAAAGAACAAGAGTTGATCGGCCCAAGAAAGGGGAACCACGGGTTTCAAAAATTAACACAAAAAGCCATGTATAATCGAGTTTCAAACCGGAAATCAAATAGAGTATACACACAACATAAGTTTCGAAGCAAAGGCAAAGTATACTAGTTTTGACCATTAACTCCAAGAGATTTTCCAATCATCCAAGAAGGGCCAATGTCTTACAGGCTAGTAGCAAACACGCGAGAGAAGAAGGGAGTTCTGTCAAACAATAGTATACAATAATGTCATCAACAAATTTTATAACACTAAAGATTTGCAAACCTCCACAACAATTCTAATGTTTGGTTAATTTAAAATAAATTACCTATTTCCCAAAACAACAATATTTTAAGGCAACCCTTGGTAACACAGTCAACCGTCACACATAGATACAAACATAATTTCTAAGTGACATTATCAAAACAAAACCTTCCGCTATGAATCCATAAGACTATCAAATGAAAGATGAGTTTTTTCCGAAGATTAATCACATTTAAGGAAATTTCCATCACAAAATATTAAGGTAATTACGTGCATAAAAACCGACCAATATTAATTAATAGCGTTAACATTACAAAGGAGAAATAATGCAAGTTAGGAAAAATAGAAGAGCGCCATCAACAATAATTCTGAGAGGGGGATTAGACCAAAACTATTCTAGTGTCAACGAGGTACTGGATTCTGCACAATGAAACCTCGAGCTTAGTTGATCCGAAAAGCTAGTTATGGTTCAAGTTGATAGGGATGGTCAAGGTACTTCTTGAGGATGGCCTTAAAAGCCTAGAAACAAGATGAAAGATAATATAAGAGTCTAAACACGTGAGACGGAAAACACATTGCACACAAACCTTTTCATTCTAAAAGTTTTAATACCGAAACTCTAAGCTGGCTAGCCCAAGCATTGATCACACTAATCCTACAACCTTTCTTTCTCGATGCCAAAAGGTTATCAAAGGGACTTGAGGAGGAGTTAACAAAAAAATCGTCAAAAGAAAAACTTGGGTGCTAGGGAGGAGCTTCATAGTTGTCATAAACTTACTTCCATGATATCGAAAATACTAGTTTGATCAACATAATAACTTGTAACTCAATCGTAGAGAAGAATAAATACATAAACAAACAGACGAAGGTCTATCACTCGAGCAAGAGAAACATAACACCCAGAGGAGAGGGCACACGCATCCTTTCGACCAACATACTGACAACGATAAAAGCTAAAACAAGAAGAAACAAGCAGAAAGGGGAAATCTCCCATCATGACATCCAACTGACAAATCAATGCAAGGAAAAAGTGGTTCGATTTCACAATAATTTTAAATAAAATAACAGTAGAAAAGTGTAGAAATATCTTGCCTTTTTCTCCAGATTCAAAAGGTTTCATGGACACCTCCCGGACCAGCAACAACAATCCTCAGGTCGAATCTCCCCTTTTTATAGGCTGGGCACTCAAGCTCCATTCTCGTCTATGCTTAGCCTGGGCAGAGAGCTCCATTTTATAAGAAATGTCGACTGGAAAGAACGGTGGTCTCAGGTGCTGTCAAGACTACGGTATGCACAATATGGTTTTAATGACAAAAGTCCAGCACATACTTGAAAGAAAGGGACAAGGCCAGACTGCACAACCCTCTAAACAACCTTCCAGCCTGCATTAAAGATGGGGCACCAGAGAAGGACAGAGACATTGAAAAAGCACAAGGAACAAGGATAATAGAAATTTGAAGAAGAAATACGCCTCCAAAAAACGTATGCAAGGAGAGAGAGAATCCACGCAACGTGCAAAACGTGACAGAATGCCACAAATCAATGGGGGGGTCTCAATAGAGAATCTTTGTAAATAAATTTCATCAGGTCTCCTGGTAATGCTCTCACTGTCACATAGTCAATTTTGATAATAATATCTTAAAGGAGAAACCCGAATTTGAGGATGCATCTGATACAGAACAGATAACAACATAGTTGGACAACCTACTTGCTGGAAGTGCTCACTAAGGCTTATACTATATTGCAACATGCCTGCCACCACATTTCTTCCATACTCGACTGCAACATGTAGTCCATCTGATGAGGAGGAGCCCTGACATGCCATGGGGTGTCTGCATTCACAAAGCGAGGGGAAAATGAAGTGATAGAGGGAGAAGAAGAGCCTGCAACTGGAACAGTGAACGTCCTTCCCGTGTTTCAATCCCACGCGCTCCTGAAGGGAGAGTTAAACAGGTCAAATCCTCTCTTTAACCCAATAACCCGCAGAAGAATAGACTACATAGACTGAATTTTCAACAGTCTCCTGGTATTCAAGGGTGCTGGGACTTGTGCAAAGATATTATTATACATAAAGAATTAAAGGAGACCAGCTGACCTGAATCCAGCATTACCTTATATGTCCCTTCCACAAGCACACTCAAAGTTGAAAGTGGATCGTTGGAAGCACTTCAAAGCTTCTGCTGATACTAATACAGCTTGAATTTCTCGCATGTTCTAGTAGATGACCATATCGTCCACCGAATAGAGGACTTCAACCCAGGGAAACACATGCCATGTTATTTTGAAAGACAAAGGTTGAGTAGAGGCCTACTACAGAGCCTGCAACAGAATAGACTGAAATCCAGCAGTCCTCTCCCGTGTTTCCTACTGTCACTATGCTTGAAGCTCCTCTAAAACACACCACTCTAGCAAACCCAAGGAACCAAGAAGAAAAATGCCATGATAGAAAGAAGACTTTGCTCCTTTCTCCCACAAAACGCCCAAATAGGAAGAAACCTACGGATTCCCTCTCACATGCTAATACACAGCAGCACTTCACACAGGTGAAAACCATGCTTGAAGCTTCTTCATCTAGCCATCATGTCAAACCATACTGCGCCCATACGCATTAAATAAAAGAATCAAAAAGAGATCCAGGTGAAGAAAAACAGGCCTCCACCGACTCCCATCTCCCTCACGCAAGGTAGAAAAACATGATGGCCATTACAGTCTGCCAGGTTGGGTGGTTGGGAGGAGACTAAAGTCATCCACTTGGAACAAGACCTGTGAATGGAATGGTGGCCAAGGTGGCAGTGGAGAAGGTGCAAGCAAATTAAAAGATTTAAAAACTTTTTTTCCTTGGATAGACCTATTAATTCAATGGTAGAGGTTAAAATATTTTTGTGGGTTTTTCCAATGAATTTTTAGCATTTAGAAAATTAGTGGCCTAAAGTTTGTGATTTCAAGACCATTATAAGATAGGACTTGAAAATCAATTGGAAACATGAAAATTAAAGAAGTTCGATGTTGTATCAATTCTAGAGAATTGTAATGTGTATGTTACTTCAATTCTAAATTCAAGAAGAATCAATTAGAGTAAATCAATGAATGTATTTAGAGGAAGCTACTAGGTGTCTTACAGAATAGCATTTGAATTTTTTTATACATATTCTAATAATCAAGATTTTTAATGAGATTCTTTAAATATATTTGAAATCACACTTCCTCCCCATCGCCAGGCGCCCCCATGAGCCCCTCCTTTAGCAAAGATACGGGATAACAAAATCTCTACTAACTAAGGTAAGCTCACAAAGCATACGAAAGAAGATATATTAATACAAATGCAAAAGGAGTTACAAGATTACCTGAACAGTTCCCATAAGCTAAAAGGTATACGAATTTTTGTATGATTACTATTCAACCTGAGAAGATTAAATCGCAAAGAGACGAGTAAGCTAGAGGAAGTAAGAATCGAATTGCCCATTACTCACAATGATTAAAACAACATGTGAATAGGCCTAAGCAACCAAGGGGATAAACTAGATGTTAACATTCGAAGGCGAACACGAAGCAAAGACCGACCATGGAGCCAAGACATCAGAATTACACACAGTCATTCGACGCTCCACAAGAGGGTCATTGCGACAAGAACTAGGGTAAACACCGAACGGGGCATTACATTCTCCTCCCCTTAAGAAAGCATCATCCTCGATGTGACATTATACAGAGGAAAGGAAATAAGGAATGGTTCGCAACCAAGAACAGATAAAGGAGAAAGTACACCCTATGGTTTAAAATTTTAGTTGATTAAAGCACGGCCACAGGGTAGCCTTAGGAACATTTGGTAGAAATTTTAACTTTCAATGTTCTGTGAAGATTGGCAGTTCCCTCTTATTTATTATTTATTAGTTCCTTTCCATTAGCATTTTTCTTAGTTTAATTTCTTTTAAAATTTCATCATTGAAGAGTTTTAGTTTATTCCTTATTGTGGGTGCCCAATCAAGAACTGCTAACACAACACCCTACCAGGGTCAGACAAGACATTACAGATTCACAAGCACCCAAGTATATACTTCATGATTGTATTACACCACAAAAGGTTACTCAAATACGGGATAGAATAGGCACAGTCCACATAACATAGTACTGTCACACAACCATGACTGAAAATTATACTACTTGAACAAGGTGTACTACGATTTCCAGACATTCCCTCAATTCCACATATGAAAATTTCACATAACTCCAAACAAAAGCTATAGATACATAGTGTCCACAAGGGCATCAATGACCATATACACAACATCACAACACATATCCATTTGACATGAGTAACACATACATCAAAAGACCACTACCAAAACATCACAATAACTCAACATATATCCTGAAACATCAACCATACATCCAAAAGCATATCCTCCCTCAAGTCTCTTATGCCTCCCTCAAACTCTTATGCCTCCCTAAAGTCTCTTATGCCTCCCTCAAACTCTTATGCCTCCCTCAAACTCTTATGCCTCCCTCAAGGAGGCCGGTTGACCCTATGGTCCAAGACACATAGAGTTCGAACACTCCTAACCCAAGTGACATAATAACGCGTGGTTCAACAACCCACTAGTTATTTGTAACTCCTTGGGGCGTACCCCCATACAACGAAGCGGGTCCATAGGTCAAACCATTCCATGGTGCATCCCATGACCCTATTCCACACATCACGACAATAGAACCAGCACAACAATCCAATCTAAGTGCCAAGTGGAAAAGTACAAGCCTTGGGCAAGGCGGTAAAATCTTAAAATCTAAAAGAAGATCCAAAACCAAGAAAAATAAATGGCCAAATAGCCATAGTTAGTGTCAAAATCCACATGTTAGTGCCAAAACCAAGGAAATGCCCAAAATTGTAAAGCATGGCAATCAAGAAAAGCTGCTGGTCCTTACAAAATAAAGTAAAAAGCTCAATTTACGAATAAAATCAACTTATAATAATGTCACATTACGATAACTGTGTGGACTTATCTAGCCACCAAAGGGGTACTCAACGAGTTGCTAGCACTCAGAACATCGAGCCTCAGCTCGTAAAATACATATCAATAATACAACTGTCATCACCTCTATCTGAATCATCCTGCCACCACTTCGACAAGGCTAAACATAGTCATAGTTGCACTTAGGTTGCATACATACAACCACATAGGGAGAGAGGAAAGAATCATAGCCTAAGGTGTTATCTACTAAACTACCAAACGAACAAAAGTTTTTCAGCTTGAGTTATTGACCCATGGTACACCATTCCTCACTCTCAACATACACTTCTACCGATTTCCCTCAGGGTCGGTTAGCGTAAGGCTCACAACATAACATGTAACTACATCACTAACACAATGGTGGTACATATACAAGGTAGATCACAATCATACATTCACTCAGGGTGTAATACATCACTTTACCACATTCTACTCCCAAAGTGCAATCACTACACGATAGGGTTCATACACTCACCGTATGACCCTAAATCACGACATGAATCATTACATATTACAAAAATCATACATATGATGAACATAGCAACATCACAACATAACATTCATTGCTACATAACAAGGTGGTACACACATTTCTTTAAAACATGGTAAAACATCATGATACAACTCATTTCTTTTAACATCAATCTAGTCATACAACACATTGATACACCTACATATCACAATATGTCACAATGCTCCAACACTATTTCATCCACATTATAATTCTTTTCACATGCCACAAACAGTAATTCACACGTGAACTCTTCATAGAATCCACAAGAAGGAGAGAGAATACTCCCATCCCCAGCACATCAATATGATAACAAACACGCACTGAGTGACATACACATCATGTGCATTTACAATATCACAATTACGAAAATAATCACATCACGCTTAAAGCACATTACTCTTCCAATATAAATCATCATCATGCAACATCATGATCTCCATGAAACAATATCATGTAACACCATCATCATGTAACATCACCATACAACACCAATCCAGCCCATAGGTTCGAGAGCATGAACCTATGCTCTGATACCAAGTGTAACGACCCAAAATTCACACACGAACAACACAGTAAAAGACAGGATAATTTTTTTTTGACTTGCTTCCACACATAACACGACACAACATGTCGTCACAAGTTACAATCAACTCTGGGAACCACTTGTTACGGGGATGACCACAAGGTCAGCACGGAAACGTTCACACCCAAAAGGATAATACACTTTTCTTTTTTGACAAGACAACATAGAAGTCCAACCACAGAACACACTTACAGTTAGGGCCATCCACAATGAGATATTCTTGAGGGTTATTTATTTTAAAAGACATCTTGCAATTCTTAGCTTACATTTTCAAGGAGGCTCAAGATATGATTCATACAATTCATCTTACCAAGCTAAGTTTATTCTTTTTACACTGAGTAATCATCTTTAAAACTTCTCTATTATGACATTTATTTGCTTAATTCATTTATTTAGAGAAAGGGGTAATTTAATCCCACAAGGCCATCTATTTACACTTACGCTACTAGAACTTGTTCATGCCCATATGACAACATGGGTTTGCGTTCAACATACTTAAGAGAAGAAAGACAAAGCACCTTGGAAAAAGGTTAAAGGGAGAAGGTTGAGTTGAAATCATCTTCAAGACCTCATTTGTTATTACCAAGATTTAATTGAAACTTGAGAACTTAACCAGAATTATTAAAGATTTTACTTAGGCTTTACTAAATGAGTTTTATAAAAATAAAACAATTTACCATCCAATGGCTAAGAGATAGATTGCATGGTTTCTAAAGTGTTATCTCCTGCTTATTAAATCTTATTATCTTCCAGAACTAACCATAGACTTCCCTTAAGTTCGTTTAAGAATTTCACCATGAAAGGGATAGTGTTCATTAGTGTAGCTAGGGATATCAAGTTATATAATGTTACTTAACAAAGGATAGTTTCATCTTTGATCACTTATGGAATTACATGCTCTCAAGTTGGTCACCTCTACACTAATTTATTTGCAATATAAATTTTAGTTTAACTTCTATAAGTATTAAACAACCCATTTTATTTTACTTATAACACACTATTACTAAGTCTTAGAAAGATTTAACTCAACATTTAATCGTAGGGGTAAAGTTTAACATTACTCATTTACGAAAACGAAATAAGGTTACATCAACTCTTAGAATACCGATAATCCATTAAGGTCACTCATCAAGCGGTAAACAAATTTTCTTATATTTTCCAAGATAGACAGACAATTCAAGGTTCCAAGGTTAAGACGACATAATCCACGATACAAAATACTAAGACATTGATCCTCTTCTAAATTTTCCACTAGATGTTATCAATAGTTGAACAATATAAAAAGGATTCATGCAAAAGAACTTCTCAACTGAGGTTGATGTAAAAATCTACAAGTCTATCCCTCATCTACTCAAAAATCCATCTGTAACAAATTTTCCACAAGAGTCAGTTCGCGAGAACTGAGCAAGATAAGGCTACACAAAACCACCATAACTATTATCTAACAATACCACAAAAAGGAAGCACTTTATTACAAGAATTGGGTCAAACCTCTAAACACTATCAACACATCAAGTTATAATAAAGTCTCCATCATGCCAATCAAAGAAGGAGAAGACCTTGTACTTCAGTTAGGAGTAAAAGCAACGAAAGTATAGCAATCGTATGAGAATGGCCCTTGGCCCTATAAGGAGAAATAAACAATCTAGAAAAAACAGAATTCCCATCAAGTAAGTAATTAAAAAATAATTACAAGATTGAGATTTGATATATATACCAACCATCTAGAAATTTATCAAAGGTACCAAACACATAGGCTAAAATAATATATTTCTAAAAGAACAAGAGTTGATCGGCCCAAGAAAGGGGAACCACGGGTTTCAAAAATTAACACAAAAAGCCATGTATAATCGAGTTTCAAACCGGAAATCAAAATAGAGTATACACACAACATAAGTTTCAAAGCGAAGGCAAAGTATACTAGTTTTGACCATTAACTCCAAGAGATTTTCCAATCATTCAAGAAGGGCCAATGTCTTACAGGCTAGTAGCAAACACGCGAGAGAAGAAGGGAGTTCCGTCAAACAAGAGTATACAATAATGTCATCAACAAATTTTATAACACTAAAGATTTGCAAACCTCCACAACAATTCTAATGTTTGGTTAATTTAAAATAAATTACCTATTTCCCAAAACAACAATATTTTAAGGCAACCCTTGGTAACACAGTCAACCGTCACAAATAGATACAAACATAATTTCTAAGTGACATTATCAAAACAAAACCTTCCGCTATGAATCCATAAGACTATCAAATGAAAGATGAGTTTTTTTCCGAAGATTAATCACATTTAAGGAAATTTCCATCACAAAATATTAAGGTAATTACGTGCATAAAAACCAACCAATATTAATTAATAGCGTTAACATTACAAAGGAGAAATAATGCAAGTTAGGAAAAATAGAAGAGCGCCATCAACAATAATTCTGAGAGGGGGATTAGACCAAAACTATTCTAGTGTCAACGAGGTACTGGATTCGCACAATGAAACCTCGAGCTTAGTTGATCCGAAAAGCTAGTTATGGTTCAAGTTGATAGGGATGGTCAAGGTACTTCTTGAGGATGGCCTTAAAAGCCTAGAAACAAGATGAAAGATAATATAAGAGTCTAAACACGCGAGACGGAAAACACATTGCACACAAACCTTTTCATTCTACAAGTTTTAATACCAAAACTCTAAGCTGGCTAGCCCAAGCATTGATCACACTAATCCTACAACCTTTCTTTCTCGATGCCAAAAGGTTATCAAAGGGACTTGAGAAGGAGTTAACAAAAAACGTCAAAAGACAAACTTGGGTGCTAGGGAGGGGCTTCATAGTTATCGTAAACTTACTTCCATGATATCGAAAATACTAGTTTGATCAACATAATAACTTGCAACTCAATCGCAGAGAAGAATTAATACATAAACAAACAGACGAAGGTCTATCACTCGAGCAAGAGAAACATAACACCCAGAGGAGAGGGCACACGCATCCTTTCGACCAACATACTGACAATGATAAAAGCTAAAACAAGAAGAAACAAGCAGAAAGGGGAAATCTCCCATCATGACATCCAACTGAAAAATCAATGCAAGGAAAAAGTGGTTCGATTTCACAATAATTTTAAATAAAATAACAGTAGAAAAGTGTAGAAATATCTTGCCTTTTTCTCCAGATTCAAAAGGTTTCATGGACACCACCCGGACCAGCAACAACAATCCTCAGGTCGAATCTCCCCTTTTTATAGGCTGGGCACTCAAGCTCCATTCTCGTCTATGCTTAGCCTGGGCAGAGAGCTCCATTTTATAAGAAACGTCAAACGGAAAGAACGGTGGTCTCAGGTGCTGTCAAGACTATGGTATGCACAATATGGTTTTAATGACAAAATCCAGCACATACTTGAAAGAAAGGGACAAGGCCAGACTGCACAACCCTCTAAACAACCTTCCAGCCTGTTTAAAGATGAGGCACTAGAGAAGGACAGAGGCATCGAAAAGGAACAAGGAACAAGGATAATAGAAATTTGAAGAAGAAATACGTCTCCAAAAAACGTATGTAAGGAGAGAGAGAATCCACGCAGCATGCAAATTGTGACAGAATGCCACAAATCAATGGGGGGGTCTCAATAGAGAATCTTTGTAAATAAATTTCATCAGGTCTCCTGGTAACACTCTCACTGTCACATAGTCGATTTTGATAAAAATATCTTGAAGGAGAAACCCAAATTTGAGGATGCATCTGATACTGAACAGATAACAACATAGTTGGACAACCTGCTTGCTGGAAGCGCTCACAAAGGCTTCTACTATACTGCAACATGCCTGCCGCCGCATTTCTTCCATACTCGACTGCAATGGTATCGTCCATCCGATGAGGAGGAGCCCATGTCATGGGGTGTCTGCATTCACAAAGCGTGGGGAAAACGAAGCGACAGAGGGAGAAGAAGAGCCTGCGACTGGAACAGTGAACGTCCTTCCCGTGTTTCGATCCCACGCGCTCCTGAAGGGAGAGTTAAACTAGGTCGAATCCTCTCTTTAACCCAATAACCCGCAGAAGAAAGTGAAATCACAATGATTCACACCATCTTCAACAGTGTTCTGCAGAAAGATATTATTATACATCAAGAATTAATGGAGACCACTAAGCACCAGACATCCAGCATACCTTATATGTCCCTTCCACAAGCACGACTCGCTTTGAACGTGGGGGATCTCTTCAGCTGTTTTACAGTGTCGATCCCTAAACCAGAACAAGGATTCTCTTGATACTGAACAGATAACTTCAACATAGGCAACACATTGGATTTTGACCCGAACCTTGTACATATGATTGGAAAACTCTCAATGAAGAGGTTCCACCTACTATACTGCATAGCCATTCGCTATTTCCAAGTACTTAGTGTCGACTGAGGTCCTCTCCATGTATCCTCAGGATATCTGGCAAGAAAAACCTCACACCCAAGATCTAGAAAGAAACACTTCCTACCAATCTCCACTAGCCTCTATACTTGTGCGTGGCCAGCAAAAGAAGACAGTGCTCCGTTTCTCACAACACGCATAAAGAACCAAAGTAATAGAAGCAAAACCATGTCCACTCATCAAACATAGGAGCCTTCACAGAACAGGTGAAAAATGCCTCTTATAGCTTGTAGCTTCTCTAGTTCCATCATGTCAAACCATGTTGCGCCCATACGCATTGAATAAAAGAATCAAAAAGAGATCCAGGTGAAGAAAAATGGGCCTCCACCGACTCCCATCTCCCTCACGCAAGGTAGAAATGTGATGGCCATTACAGTCTGCAGGTTGGGTGGTTGGGAGGAGACTAAAGTCATCCACTTGCAATCAAGACCTGCGAATGGACCTGGTCGGCCAAGGTGGCAGTGGAGGGTAGGTGCAAGCTAATTAAAAGATTTTTCTGCGCAGTCCTCACCACGACCTATTAATTCAATGGTAGAGGTTAAAATATTTTTGCACCAATGAATTCTTAGCATTTAAAAATTAGTTGGCCTAAAGTTTGTGATTTCAAGACCATTATAAGATAGGACTTGAAAATCAATTGGAAACATGAAAATTAAAGAAGTTCGATGTTGCATCAATTCTAGAAAATTGTAATGTGTATGTTACTTCAATTCTGAATTCAAGAAGAATCAATTAGAATAAATCAATGAATGTATTTAGAGGAAGCTACTAAGTGTCTTACAGAATAGCATTTGAATTTTATACATATTCTAATAATCAAGATTTTTAATGAGATTCTTTAAATATATTTGAAATCACACTTCCTCCCCATCGCCAGGCGCCCCCATGAGCCCCTCCTTCAGCAAAGATACGGGATAACAAAATCTCTACTAACTAAGGTAAGCTCACAAAGCATACGAAAGAAGATATATTAATACAAATGCAAAAGGAGTTACAAGATTACCTGAACAGTTCCCATAAGCTAAAAAGGTATACAAATTTTTGTATGATTACTATTCAACCCGAGAAGATTAAATCGCAAAGAGACGAGCAAGCAAGAGGAAGTAAGAATCAAATTGCCCATTACTCACAATGATTAAAACAACATGTGAACAGGCCTAAGCAACCAAGGGGATAAACTAGATGTTAACATTCGAAGGCGAACACGAAGCAAAGACCGACCATGGAGCCAAGACATCAGAATTACACACAGCCGTTCGACGCTCCACAAGAGGGTCATTGCGACAAGAACTAGGGTAAACATGTATACAGGATCGTGCGACTACCTATAGTGGGAGAGTAGGTTTATTCTATTTCATCAGAGGCATCACAAGAGATGATAGTGGTGGTGTTTGGAGAGGTGATAGCGGAGTTGAGATACCATAGTGCAAGCCTAAGCTATAGGGACATGTACATGGCCCATCCTCAAGAGATGAGGTTGGTTGTCCTAATCATGGAGGTAGTGTTTTCATTTACATTTCCAGATGTGGAGGATGGGATATTCCCATGAGTGATGATGGGGGTTCTTCATGACATGATGGAGGATAGGACCTTTTTTTCTTGGGCACCAACATTATTGGTGTAGTTATACAGAGATTTCTGGGCCTATGAGAGGCTACAGAGGTTTAGTTTGTGTTTTACCTTTCTTCTTCACTGTTGGGCATATGAGCACATCGTATGTGTGCATCCTATTGGTTTTCCCAATTCTGATGCATGCGATGCGGGCTTGGTCCGAGTTGGTTATAGGCATTGGGTGACTATTAGGGGAGAGCGTAGGGCTGCTAGTTTTACACACGATGTAGCATATTACAGGCACATTCTAGAGGGGTTGACATCATTTGGAGGCCATATGTTGGCTTCCCTTCATATAGAAACATGGTAATGGATTTAGATGAGCTATAACTTCTCAGATGGATAGAGGGATGTCGTACCAATGAGCACAAGATGATTCCCATTGAAAGGGTTAGACGATAGTTAGGTTACCCTAGGATGTGCCTCTGTAATTCCCATATTACATGAGAGATGACGTGGAGAGGAATATGCCTCTACCACAGCTAACAGTAATGATAGTGTAGGAAGAGTAGGTAATGAACAAATAGATTGATTATTTTGGGGTTACTAAAAGATACAGGAAGTGGTGGGCGGCGCAGCTACGAGCACCACCACCAAGGCCAAAGCAACATGACCTAGCCACTATTATAGTTCAATGGGACACCTTATAGGGGTAGGTGGCCACCCTTTTGACATAGCTGGGAGTATTGTAGGGGCATCTTACAGGTTCAGATGCATAGGTTGCCACATTACAGGCACAATTGTAGCCCTACAGGCTTAGGTTGCACAGGGACAAGTACCCACACAAGGTGGGGATGGTGATGGGGGATAGGTAGCTAACTTAAAAATGTAGGTAGTAGGTCTGTAGGGTTAGTTGGCCACTGCACATGCTCAGATTATGGCCCTATAGGCTCAGGTCATAGCATAGGAAACCTCATAGACATGATAGAGTTAGGTCGATTTATGCATGATTAAGTTAGGTCAGTTTAGGAAAGGTTGAGTTAGGTTGGTTAGGCATGTTTGAGTTAGGTCAGTTTAGGCATGATGTAGTCTGGTCAGTTTAGGCATGGTTGAGTTAGGTCAGTTTAGGAAAGTTTAAGTTAGGTCATTTAGGCATGGTGGAGTCATGTCAGTTAGGCATGATTGATTTAGGTCAGTTTAGGAATGATGAAGTAAGGTCGGTTTAGGCATGGTTGAGTTAGGTCAGTTTAGGTCAGGTTTAGTTAGGTCATTTAGGTATGGTGGAGTTAGGTTGGTTAGGCATGTTTGAGTTAGGTCAGTTTAGGCATGATGGAGTCAAGTCAGTTTAGGTATGGTTGAGTTAGGTCATTTTAGGCAAGGCTGAGTTAGGTCATTTAAGAATGATGGATTTAGGTCAGTTAGGCATGTTTCAGTTAGGTCAGTTTGGGCATGGTTGAGTCTTGTTTTTTAGTTTTGATTTAATTTCCAAGTTATTGGTAACATGGGAAATAAATGATGAGTTATATGTATGTTATGGTGTACATTTCAGAATTTTTTGATATCATGGAAATGTGAAATGATTCATTGGATGTTTTTATGATTGTGGTAATTTTCCAAGTGTTATAAAAAATCGAAATTAATTACAGTATAATGTTAATAGAAAAACATGTGGGAGTAAATGGGTTAGGGTAAAGAGTGGCTGAGCTAACCTCCAAGGGCCCCATGCCCTCGAAGTTTTCCCTACATAGCCTTGGTGAAAAGGGACCTCGGACCAATGTAGTTATCCCATAAGCTAGGGAAGAATATGATGAGGTAGAGGAAAGGGTTGGTAGGTTTCAGGCATGATTGAGTCTACGTCATAGGCACGGTTGAGTCTTAGGTGAAAGTAGAAATCTTTAAATTGTAGATATTTATGGTCTGGTCCTTTATAGGGTAATCAATAAGTAATGGAGAAGGTGAATGGTAAGAGGTGACAAAAGGAAATGCCTAATTGATAAGAACCATAAAGATTCTTCCATACCAGATATTGGCTTATGAACATAAGACCCTAAAGGTGTTGCATGTTTAACTATGTTAAGGGTAAAAAAAAAGTCACATGATCACAAAATTTCATGTTTGTAGCAAGTCCCTTGATCAGATAGAAAATTAGGGTGAAAAGGTAATGAGGTGAAAATGGGTGGTTTATTGTAACTTAGTGTACGATAGCCTATTTACTTGGCAAAAAACCCATGATCCAAAATAGGAAATTCCATGACGAAAAAGTTAAATTTTCTTTTTTTATTATTTTTGATAGAATGATTGATGTGGGAAGTCTATGTGGGATGAGTATATTATCTCCTTGAGGTCTTTGTGAATTTAATCAATGTGGGAAGCTTTTTAATATATTTTTTTGCAAGAATAGTCATGTTTTATGATATACTATGTGCAATATGGATAGCTTTGTATAGCTGTCATTCGAGAGAGCAGTCTATTTATAGCGGCGAAATAGAGAGAACAAATGTCCCTTTTGAGGGAGTCATCTCATTACTGGAAGTTTTACTCAAGGATTTAAATCCCATGTTTATTTTGGACATTTAAGTCATGGAAAAAACTATAGAGGAAGATTAGGTCCTTGTTTAGAAGAAAAAACCGTAGCATACAGAGGTTAACTATGAAAGAGATGGTTTCAAGTGATGAATGACCATAGGATTCCATCTTTGAAAAAGACAAAAAGTATCCATGAGAATCATGCCATGTGTAGATCCGTGGTACTCATATTGAAGATAAGGCTGAAAGGTGACGAGTAATCACTTGATTCTTGTTTAGTCTTTGATCCTCAAAGAAAGTAACATGGAAGGTGAACAGTGCTCAAGGGAAAAGTGATCAATAGATAGAAGGTGATGTAGGACTGGATTTCAACAATAAAATGGTCTAATATGTAAGGCATTGAGGGGATCAGGTTCGGGTTTACTTTCGAGTGAAGACAAAAATAATAACTTGATCTATAGGTATGAGTAACGATATAGGGTCTGATCCAATTAGGAGAAAATTTTCCCTTTTTACTTTTCTCTTCTTTGGTTACATGTTGATTTTCCTTCAGGACAAGCTTGCTGACCTATGAAGGTTCAATCATGGACATGTTTATCATAGGCACGTTTGATACATTTTTGGTAGATTTGGAGATGATCAAGAGCATTGAGATGACGTTCATCTAACATATCAAGTTGTGTTAAACGGTTCTGGAAAAAGTCATCATCGTTGAGAATGTCTTGTAGTAATATGCGGAGAGATGGAATTTGGAATTTGAGAGGAAAACCAACCTCACTACCGTAGACAAGAGAGAAATTTGTAGCTACAGTTAAAGTGTGAATACTAGTGCGGTAAGACCATAAGGCAAAAGGAATGTGCATATTCCAATCCTTCCCAGTATCGTCAACTACTTTCATAAGAATTTTGTTCAAGGTTTTATTGGTTGATTGTTCTTGGCCATTTTTTTATGGGTAGTAAGGTGAAGAGAAATTGAGTTGAATGCCAAAAATGTCATAGATTTCATAGGGTTTTGTTTTTGAATTTTTTTCCATTATCAGTGATAACGCGGTGAGGGATACCAAAGCAAAAAATGATGTGATGGTTGATGAATTCAAAAAAATTCTCAGCTCTTATAGAAATGAGGGGAATGGATTCTACCCATTTAGTGTAGTATTTAGTAGCAGTTATAATCCATTGATGATGTTGTGAAGAATGAGGATTGATATCTCCAACAAGATCCAAACTCCATTGAGAGAATGGCCAAAAGTATCGTGTGACCTATAAGGCATGACTAGGTGTGATGAATATTAGCATGTTGTTGGCATTTCACACAACGTTTGACATAGTCACAACATTCACAGTTTAGGGTTGACCAATAATAGCCTAAGAGAAGAATTTGTTTAGCGACAGCTAGGCCACTGAAGTGAACTCCACAAATTCCGTCGTGAACTTCCTTGATGGTATAAAGAATCTCATAACTTGTAAGGCATTGTAAGAGAATACTGTCAAATCCATGTTTATAAATAAGACCACCCATGATGACATAACAAGAGACTCTTTTGAGAAAGGCGTATTGTCCATTATGAGTAAGATATGGAGGTAGAATGGAAAGGGAAAGGTATTCTGAAAACTGATTACACCAAAGGTCACATGGATCAGGTGCAATAGTTCCGATAGAGTTGACATCTCAAGATAAATAAGAAGGTGATTGCAACCTTTATATTGTGACAAAGATTTTGGAGTCAGAAGACAAAGCAGGAATCTGAGAAGCCAGGTAGAGAATGATATCTACAAATTTATTAGTAGAACATGGGGTGGTTTGAAGTTTGTAACATTCAAAGGTAGTTAAAAGTATGTCGACATGATGCTTGTACTTTTGGAGTGTTTCCTTACAACACTGGTATGTACCATTGACTTGGTTTACAACTAGTTGGGAATCACCAAAGATATTAATTGATTTAACATCTAGGGTGATGGAAGTTTGAAGGCCTAATACAAGAGCTTCATATTTGATGATTTTATTAGTACAATCAAAATATATTTTAAAATATTAAAGCATGGGTTCACCATCAAGAGGAATGAGGATAACACATGCACCACCTCCAAGCTAACATTTGGATCCATTAAAGAATAATATCATCTGGTAAGTGGTATCATCCAAAGAGATGGTAACAATGGATTCCTCTAGAAAATCAAATTTATAGGGTTGATCTGTAGAAATAGGTGCATCTGCTAGTTGGTCAGTGATGGTTTGGCCCTTGATAGATTTTTGGTGGATGAATTAGAGGTCAAGGTCTGCAAGAAGCATGAACCAAAGTGCAACACGTTGATGCTAGTAGGGTTTGGTGTACATGTAATGTAAGGGATCAGTGTTAGTGACAACAAAGGTTTTTTGGTTAAGTAGGTAATGATGAAGTTTAGTGGTGACAAAAACTAAGGCTAAACAAATTTTTTTAGCATGGGTGTACCTATTTTCATAGTCCAAAAGGGTACATCTTATGTAATAAACTGCTTGCTCTTTGTGTTACTCGTCACGATGAGTGAGCATGTCACCTAAGTAATGATCAGTAGAAGAAATGTATAGGTAAAAAGTATGGTCATGTTTAGGGGGAATGAGCACCAGTGGTTGAAGAAGGTATTGTTTTAAGGTGCCAAAGGATTTGTGGCATTTATTATCCCATTTGAAGGAGACATCCTTTTTGAGGAGATGATGAAATGGTTGACAATGGTCAGAAATTTTTGAAATAAAATGACGAATAGATTGCAACTTAACTTGCAAACATCAAATTTGATGGAGATTAATAGGTGGAAGAATTTCAAGAATATCCTTTACTTTAGTAGGATTGACTTCTATGCCACACAAAGAAATGATGAAACCAAGGAGTTTTCCTAAAAGCACCATAAAGAAACACTTTTTAGGTTGAAGGCAAACACAATACTTGATGAGGTGGTCAAATATAACCTTAAGGATTGTCAGGTGTTTAGCTCGATGTTTGGATTTGGAAATAAGGTCATCTACGTAATCTTACAATATGTGATGTATTATGTCATGAAAGATATAAGTCATGGCTCACTGATATGTAGCACCAATTTTTTTAAGGCCAAAATGCATGAATCGATAGCAGAAGGTCCCCCAAGGAGTGATGAAGGAATTTTTGTGTTGATATTCTAGAGCAAGTAATATCTTTGGGGTAAGCTAAGCTGAGGTCAACTAGCTATTCAATACTTGTTAGAGGAAAATTATCTTTGGGGTAAGCTAAGTTAAGGTCACAAAAATCCATGCAAATGGGGAGTCCCCCTATCACTTTTTTGATAGGAATGATATTATAAATCCATTGGGGATAGTCAATGGGTAGGATGAAAGAAACTGAGAGAAGGCACTGAATTTCTTCTTTGAAAGGGAAATGTGAGGATGTATTTTCCACAGCTTCTGTTTTATGATTTTGACATCAAGAATGGTTATGATATTGTGGACCACAGTGTTTTGGTCAATACCGAGCATATAAACACAGGACCAAGAAAAAGCGTTGCTATAGTCCCGAAGGAAAGAAGTAAAAGCTTCATGTTCAACAAAATCTAAAGATTGACCTATCTTTAAGATGTGTGGGTCATCCTGAGTGTTAATGTTGATTTCAATAGTTGATTCATTCAACATGGTTTGAGTCTCATAACGTAATGACTGGTGAATATGAGAATATTCCACACCAAGGTAGGTGAGGATGGAATTATCATCTTGACATTGAACGATGTTAATATAAGGTGTGGCATCATCGATCATATCAGGATATAGGAAGGGAAAAGAAGAAGGAGCCTCGCCATCATGTTGATAAGTTAGAGGTCTTAAGGAAATTGTGCTCATGAAAAAAAAGTTAGGAGGAATAGATTCGAGATCTATGGACTCTATGGGTGAAGGTGGTGACATTGGTGAATGAGGTGGAGAAGCTTTATCTTCCTCAATGAGGTTGATGTGAACCTTCATGGAAGATGGTGTGGAAAAGCTAATACCACTTTGAATTTTGTGTTTAGGGGTGGTACATGGGATGATGGTATGATGGCCTTGTTCATAAAAACTAAAGCCAAAGCATTTCCATGCGTAGTGGTGAAGGAAAGTGTGGGTGAAGTGGTAGTTAGTGAGAGATTAGAAGTCAAATGAAAATGGTCATGTTTAGGATGGACGTTTGGGTGAATAAGTGGAAATATCAAGTCCCCCATATGTTAAGTTAGTACGAAGGTGGGGAGGACCCTAAGGGAAAACCTCTCTTATGCGATAGTCATAACATGGATGTTGGCATAGGATTTCTATACTCTTACGGATTGATGAATGTGTTGATATTGTAGAGGTGGTACTCCCCCAGAGAGAGGCATTTAATAACACCTTCTAAGGGATCGGTAGTAGATTTGTGGATAGCTGGGATAAACAAATCACTAGACAATTAGACAGGAGGAGCATCAGTTGGTTGGGAAGTAGATGAGCAACATTGGTGGATGGGGTTGTGGGTAAAGGAGAATTGGGGGTAGTGGTAGATTCCTTAACTATTACAAAGACATCGTTAGGTCAGCCTAAAATTTTACAAGTTTTGAATGGTGACAGGTCGGCTGGGATAGTATAGTTATGCCCCTCATGTTTGAACTTTACACAGTGGTGTAAAGTTGAAGGGACATAACCCATGACGTGAATCCAAGGTCGGAAAAGTAATAGGTTATTTTATAACTCCCCCTCTAAGATATAGAATAAATTTTTGACGGTGCGAAGGCCTATGCGAATGTGAAGAATAATGGTGCCCATGGTGGAGGTGATGGCATCATTGAAGGAACATAGCATAAATGGGTTATTATGCATATAATTTGAAGGGATGTGCATTTGATTGTACCTGTAGGAGGAGATGATGTTGATACTAGCACCACCATCGATCATGATGCGTTATACATGTATTTTATTGATATAGATAGAAATGAAAAGGGTGGGATCATGATCATTTGAATGGAGAGGTACAATCTCCTCATCAGAGAAATTGAGGTCAGTGACTTGATGAGTGGGTGTGGGGGTAGAAAGAACATGATTTGGTAATCAAAGCCACGTGGTGAGGTGTGATAATGGAGGCTACTGGCGTGGGGTCATTAGGTAAAACTTTGATGGATTGTAAAACCTCCATAAGGGATTGTGTATGAGATTCAAAATTTTGGATCAGATCGTACAAAGAAATTTTTAGAGGGGATCTATGTAATTGTTTTATCATTTTACAATGGGTGACCCATTCATAAATAGGGTATTTGGGTCCTCATATGGTGATTTTGGGCATAGGTGTAGATGTTATTTTGGGCACGGGATTGGTTGATGGGCTAGTTGGTTTTTCTTTTCCTTTTTCCTTCTGGGCGTGGGTGGCAATTTGGACCATGTTAATCTGAGGGAAGGTAGTAGATGGAGAAGGTGTGTCATGAGTAGTGTAATGACATGATGGGAAAAAACCTAATGGGGGGAAGAGCCTTGTGAAATGAGTAGGGCGCGCTGAAATTTGGGTGTTGGTTTGGCCAACTCTCTGATACAGACCATGTTGATCTCAAATTTTGGAGGTGGAAAAAAAATTTGTGGGGGTGGAGATGTAGGTCATTGAAGAAACAAGGGACGATGATGTGTGGTGACAGGTGAAGGTGGAACATGGTCCTCATCAAGTAGATCATCATTGTCAAAATTTGCTTTAGGAGGACATAATTGGAGAAGAATGGTTTTTAGAGCCTTACAAGCTTCTACATCATGTCCTGGCACATGATGGTAGGCACAAATTTTAGTTTCATCAAACCATTTTTGTTTGGGTTTTAGGGGGTCATAAGGTCAAAGCGTTAGTAATGTGATGACTGGGGTCTCTAAGAGGTTGGCTAGAATGTTGAGGTAGGACCCTACCAACACATCACAATGGGATGTGAGCATAGGTTTGGGTAATAGTGCAGATGATTGTGAGGGAAGAGGCATTATAGGAGGAGGAATGGGTTAGACCACTGGTTTGGTAAGTGGTACTATCTTAGGTTTTGATGGCATCTGCTTAGGTAAAGGTGTGGTAGAAGAGATAGCAATGGAAGGTTTTGTTGGTTTAACTACCTTATTGGAGGGTAGTGGGTTCTTGTCTTTGGGTTGCACCTTCTTGGGTAAAGGTGACATGGGAGTACGTGATGAAAAATGGAAAGAAGATGGTGGAAGAGGATGGGTCACCCATGGAGACAATAAATTTATGGCGGAAGTGGTTGGTAGAGGCTAGGTGGACAGTATGGGTTGAAGTCATATAGGAAAATTTAGGTTTATAGTAACTGGTGGAGGTATAGGTGGTAATAAATGTACAAGTGAGGGCGAGAAGGTGTTTTTCGTGCAGGTAAATGAGTGTAATGAAGGATCGTGATGAAGCAAGAGGTTTCTTATCTTTTAACTAGCCTTGGGTAGGAGACTATTTGGCCAGGGTTGATGAGTGAGGTCCTAGGTGGATGGAAGGGGTGAAGGTGACAAAGGTGTGGTAGGTGAGACTGGTGTATGTGGCCTAGAAGGTTGGGTCTTCCTTTTAGGTGGAGGAATAATTTTGGTGTGGTTTGGGAAGACGTGGCTAAATCTAATTTGACAGGTGGATGGGTAAGGCTTGACATCGGCATGACACCCAAGGTAGTGATGGGTCTAGATACAGGATGAAGATATAGGTGTGGGTAGGTTCTTAGGCATTGGAATGGTTTTAGTCATGGGTAAAGGTTTGGATGTAGGTAGAGGTGATGAAGAAGAAACTGTTTTGATAGGCATGGTCAGGGTCAAGGTCGATCTGGTTGCTAGAAATACCTTTGGATAGATCGTGGAGGTATCTTCAGGAAACATTTGCATTTGAGTCAAAAAGGGGAGCCAAAGACATCCCCAGAGCATGGAATTATCAACGTAATCTAAGTGATTGGCCAGCCATGAAAATGGGACTGCTGTAAGAGGATATGCAGTTGGTTTAGTGGAAATCCCTATAAAATATTTTTGTGAGATAGGGAATCGATTAGCCTCAGACTCTATGGGTAAAAGAGTTGAGATCAGGTCAATGGGATCCTGGGATGCTGAGGGAGAATTGTCCCCAACAGGTAGTGGCATGTCTGAAGAATCTCCCATGGGTAGGAGAATATGGTAGGTGGGGTGAGGTATACTTCTCCTTTGGTGGAGGAGAAAGTGATGATGATTCTCCTTTGGATGGGAGAGTTAATATTGTTGATTGTTGGGTAGGTTGCAAGGTAGAAAATGAAATGGCATCAGTAGAAATCATGGATTCCCTCGTGGGTGAAGGAGGAGATGAAGGGGACTCCTCTGAGGGTGAAGGAGTGGAAGAGGTATGCTCCTCTGTGGGTAGAGGAGCTCGTGCTAGAATTTACTCTGATAGACAAAAGAGGTGGAATTTGAGGAACAACCGATGCGATATCAAAAATCATGTGGACTTTACAGACATTGTTGTCATTGGTTGAAGGTTCACTATTTTGATTAGATGATGGTGTATGATTAGGGAATGACTTCTTAAATATGTGCAAATTTTTATTTTCCGACGTGTTCAGGTTGTCCATGATGAAATCCCCATTATCTATCATCTCCTATACAATGTTCTTAAAAGTTATGCAATTACCATCACTATGGCCTTTGACGTGATGATAATTATAATAGTCATGTTCCTTATACCATGCATAGGCATAGGATGAGTGGGATCGAAACCAATATGATTTTTTATGGGGGGAAGTGTAATGGCTCCAAATTTAAGAAGTTTTTCCAAGACTAAAGAATAGGGCTCTCCAATTGAAGTGTACTTTCGTTGTTCCCACCAGAATTGAAAAGTCTGAACAGGGGAAAGATTGGAGGAAGGTTTGGCTTGATTAGAGGGATGAGATGGACCATCTTTGAGAACTACCGTTGGCAGATCCTTTGGATTTTGAATAATTATTTTGGGGTTTTGAAGATGAAGAAGAATCATTTGATTTGAACGGGGCATTCTTGTTTCATAATTGGATTTTATTTTCTTCAATGGTGTGAATTTCCAACTTTCATGCCATGGTGAACACTTCGTCAAAGGTACGGAAGGTTTGTACTTGAAGATTTGGTGAGATGTGTCTAGCACAAGATCTAGTGAACAACTCAATAAGTTCAGCTTGAGGTAACTGGAATGTTAATTGGTTAATAAGACTTTGCCAGCGAGAAAAAAAATCTGTAATAGATTTGTTTTCATACTGTCGTGTTGAATATAGGTCAGTCATGGTGAATTTTTGACTACATTGATCCAGAAGTGGTCCAGGAATGCTTGAGCCACTTAGTTAAAGAAGTAGATGGAATGTCTAGGTAAACTATTGTACCAATATAAGGTGGGTTATGTTAGGAACATGGGAAATGTTCGTAAGAGAAAAGCATCATCATGGGAAATTAGGTAGCACCCATGTTGAATGACCAAGTGTTTTTGTGGGTCCTCTTTACTATTGAAACAGTTGAACTTGGGCATTTCCCAATGCACAGGGTATGGGAAAAAGGAATGGATGGATGAATAGGCTCATTACAGATTTCTTCATAGGTTAAGGAGTTACGAGAGCCAGAAACTGATGCTTCTAATGTCTACATATTTTCCATCATCATCCTAATGAGGTCATTGGTGGGTTGTGAGGAATGGGTTCCTCCTACAGTAAAGGGAGGTTGATGATGGGTGTATGATGTGGATGGAATCCTAGTACATGGGGGTGTCAAATATGAAAACTATGAAGGGGGGATAGATACAGGCAGAATGTACCCCGAATAGGTGATAGACGAGATTAGGGGTTACTGGTGATGCATGTAAATAGGTGGGGTGGTCGCAATGACTCTCATGGTAATGGGTGGTAGAGACTGAGGGATGGAAAGAACTAGGTTTTGGAATGGGGTGTGGGTTTCCAACACTAGAGGTGGTTGTGATGTAACTGGTATATACAAGGAAAAGGGGGCAGATGGGGCCATGTTCAAGGTGGTTGGTGAAGGAATGGTTGACACCAAGGGTGTAATAGACATCATTGGGGAAACGTTTATGGTAGAGGTAGGACCTAACTACAAGACCTTAAGGGGTAATGTGGATGAGGGTAGCACCGAGCTAGTGGTAGCTGATGCGGAAGTGGGGGAGGGTAGGAGGAATAGATACAGGCATGTCATATACTAGTTGTCTTGAGGAGTCTTGGGTAGATGAGTGGATAAGATAATATTGTAAGGCCGTGGGATTCTGGTCAAGGAGTCTTGTGAACTCCTCATCACTGGTAGAAATGGTGATAGGCTAAGTTAGATCCATAAGCGATAGGATAGAAGGCGCTGATGGGATAGGTGGGAGTGACTACAGACTAGCATGAAATATAAGGGTGTTAGCTTGGTTACAAGTCAACACCATGTGAATTAGTGTTGACCTAGTGAAACTGTATTTTGTAGATGACATAGAAAGTAGCAGGAATGGGAAAGAACAAATACTTGGTAGGTAGACTTGGTCAATGTTTCAATTAAGAATTAAAACAAGGAAACCGACGCCAGTTAAGATGACCAATGACGGTTGAGGGGGACTAATGATGGTTACAGTAACCGATACCGGTTACTGTGGGAAAACACCAATTTGAGAAAATGAAGTAGAACTGATGAAAAATGAAATGGGGAAACTGTACTTGACAGTGATATCAGAATGTTGGGAATATGATGATGTCTAGATGACTTCAAATAGAAAAGAGAAGGTGATGAAATTATTTTTGGGTAAAATAACCAAAAGAGCTGGTAACTGACACCGGTCAGGTAAACCGATGATGGTCAGATGGGAACTGATGACGGTCACTGGACTAACACTAGTTACTGTGAAATATGAAGAAGTGAAGAAAAATGGATTTTGTGAATTAAATCAGATGAAGAAATAACCCAGAAGACCTGAGGATGATAATATGAGGCCCTGACACACTCATAAATAGTTGGAATACTCCAACTATGATGGGGAGTGTGAAAGGAAGAATAAAATGAAGAAATGTAATCCTCACAACTCAAAATGCAATTCAGGAAGAAAGCTAAGAAAAACATGTAATCCTATGAGTGAATTTTATGTTACTTTAGCTTATGCTATTTGAGATTGACTTGTGAACTTTAGAACAAATTTTTTTGGTTGGGAAGGCATCCTATGAAGAGGTAATCTAAAGGTGAGGTTTCAGGTTATGTTTTGGTGGGGGCGGTCCTTTCTCTGAGGTAATGACTAGACAGAGAAACCAGATAGGTGCCCACTATCAATCCTCTGATCGTGTGATCGTTGACAACTTCTTCTAGGTAAGGTGTTGTTTAAGAAGATGTGTAAATTCAGATTTATGCAGTTTGGAAAAGAGAGAGAAGAGAGAAATGTGCTTTCTATGATTCAATTGTGTCAACCATCAGCTGGGCATGACTTCCAGCATATAGGTTGCCCTTAGTTTTAAATGTGAGATAATAATGCAGCATACAAGGATGAAATGCAACAAATTTTATAACCCAAATCGATAGTTATATTCGATGTAGAAAATGATGAATAGGAGAGAGGATGATTTTCACTAATGCAGAAAGAAAGAAGAATGATTCTTTTTAAATGCACCAAAAGAAATGTTTCATTTAGAGCAATTAGAAAGAAGGGCAAATTACCAGAGAAGAATATTTAGTGAATAATAATTTAGAAAGGAAACACACAAGATGTAACCTATATGAATAGAAAGAAACCCACAAACGAGGGTCCCACCGGGTGTGCCAAAAATTTTCGCCGACAAGTTACGTACGTATGAGAAAAATAGATAGGGTAAGGGTGAGGAGAAATACTTATGAATGAAGGCGGAAGCTAGAGTGCATGTGTTTTGATTTCCCAATCCAGTGCTGATTGCGAGAATTTCCTTTTTGCTAGGAGGAACTACCTGTGAATGCAAAACAAGACCATAAGAGGAATATTAAACAATATATGTCACTGGACTACCTAGCGTGTGCTAGATCCAGGAAGTGTGATACTTCCTAGATGGTTGTCAATCTCTTGTTTAATACAATTCAATGCAAGAAATAACGTAAATAAATAACATCCTACTATAGTTGATATGATTTAGGTACCTCATTCAAATACAATAAGAAAATTTAATCTAATGGGTAAGGTTATGATCAGATCTAGAGGTGGGGCAGGTAGCCAAGGTGACTAGGACAGGTCAGGATCAGGTTTTGGGTGGTTTGGTTTATTTGGGTGAGTGTTATGAGGTTGTTGTTATAGGAAGAATTACCAGATATAGAGACCGGCATCAGTCTGATATGACCGATGCTAGTTGAGAGGAAACTGGTGATGGTTTGGGTTAACTGGCATCAGTAGGGTCAGGATGATATAAACTCAATAAAGTTTGGTTTTTGTCATTCTCTATGATTTCACAAAGAATAGGAGAATGAGGATTAGGTTGCCAAAGACGATGAGAATTCTAAAAGATGTTTGGGGTTAGGTATAGAGAGTTGGGAAGCTGTAGGTGGTTAGGTGGAGGGATTAACAAGAAGGTGGGAGGTGATGAGATGCAAAGAATACTGGGACTCTCAAACAGAGGTAAAGAAACTGATTCTAAATAAGTATGGAAAGATGTAGATCCAAATGCACTTACTTGTACTTGTAAACTGGTGGCTAGATGAGGGTGATGATTGATTTGTGAAACTATTGGTCAGTTCTGCAGCAGTGCTTCCCAGAACGTTACCGTGAATGCTTAACCTTCAGATCAGTCTTGGTGCTAGTTCAGGATGTTTGGATGTGCAAGAGGGCTCTGGTTCGTGCTTGCATGCAGATCTCTCTCTTCTCAGACTCGAATAATTCTTCCAACCTCTGGAACAAGGTTACCAAAGTGAATATATGGTAACTGATGAATGGTTTAGGTTAATTGGCATTGGTTAAGGGTTAACCAGCATCAGTTACGGTGGGAAATCCTAGGTTTCCAAAACAATAGATCTTGGCTATATTTTTACCAGTTCTACCCATTGGTTCAGGTCTAAAATGGTATTTTCTGTGTAAGTAAATGGGCATACTATTAGAGAAAGAATAGGCATCTAGTGTTAGGGTTAGACTAAGTCTCAGTTAGTTATGGTAAGTAGAGATTGAGTCCTAGTTAAAAGGAAACATGCTAAGAATAGGTCCATGATGAGGTGTCTAGGTGATGTGGTGGGGTGAGGTGTCTAGGTGAGGTGGAAATTAATTTAATTAAGGTATTTATTAATGAATATTGTGAGAATGGGAATTAATTTAATTATAGGTAATTAAATTAATATACATGTGGGGTAAAGGGGGAGTGTGACCCAAATTTGGTGTCTACAAAAATATGCCTAAGAGAGGTCTTAGAATGAAAATTCATATTTTCTTAGTATATCCAAGATAAGAAAGCAATTTAAAAATGCATATGTTACACCTTTAACCAATACCAATCAAGACTCTACAGATAGGGAATATACTGAGAAAATATTGAATATAAAGAGTATCAAATACATGATTTTGAGAAATATTAGAATCATCAAAGTAATGTTATGTCAGTGAGGCAATTAGAAGTTATAATACTAATAAGGAAATCTAAAGGATGATCATAAGAAGATGGAGGAGGTTGATATCGATAATTATGGTACACCTTTAGATTATATTCAATAGTATTGTGATTAGGAAGAAGGTAATTGAAAATATTAATCTTAGACTTGTCATTAGTAGTATTAGATTGTGTAGGAGGAAAGTAAATTTTTATATCATTCGCATCATTTATATCTTGTATGACATGAAAAATATTAAATCATCTATTAGTAGAATGAACAACACATATTTTATAATCATAATAGGCCTTATAATCAAAATATTTACCATGAAACTTTGTTTGTACCAACCTCTTGAGGTGAAGGGAGGGACACAAGGTTACACTCTACTAACCCATGAATGACCACTTGGGGTGAAGAGAATAAGCATGTAAATTTCCTTTGAGGAGGATCTTGTAAATAAATTGTAGCAAGTTAAATTATGAAATTTACAATAAGTTTAACATCATTGTTATTATCATTAGGTTTTCATTTGTAGCTAGATTTTCCTGAAAATTTAGAATTATATGTATTAGAACCATTATAAACACATCTAAGCTTGTTAATTATAAGGAAAAAATATTCCCATTACTTTAATTTGTGGTATAATTGATTAAGTGAGTTAAAGTTATTAAATATAACTAACTCTTATAGGGTATAGAGAAGACTCTGAGTTAGTAAGTCTTAGAGCTCATCATTGGATAGATTATTTCTCATTTTATTAAGAATTATTTTTTAACATAGAATGTAGTCATTAATGGGTTCTATTATCCAAATACCTCTCCTAGTGATTTGGGTAACTTGCATACATATTCTAGCTCTGAGCTCCTTATTGAAGGTTGTGCGAGCTCAAGTTCACTTTGCACATTTCCTTGGTCGTAGATTTCCTCTTACCCCCCTTTCTTTTTTCCTCACATGCACTTGCACACCTTCCTTTCTCTCCTTCCATTCTACCTTCTACGCATTCTCTTTCTTCCTAAGAGTCTTCTCAACCCTGCGCACGCATCTCACACTTGCTTAAGTTCCTAACCCTATCGCGCGTCGTGCCCATTACTTTGTAATAGTTACACCTTGACCATGCATTCCTATATGCCTTCCTCTCTTTTATTCCACGTGCCCTTCCCTCGTGCCCTCCTTTGTGTCCTTTTTTTTTCAGGTCCTCTTCTGACGTACTTGATTCTGTGACACACATCCTATCAAAGAACACTAACAGGTTGAAAATTCCTTATAATCAATCAATGACTGACACGTGATAGAAACAACAAATATTTGCATAGTTGGCCATCATTTCAGCCAATTCATACATGCCACATGTATTGCATGCATAGGCAGCTCTGACATCTTCTGACAGCCATATATTTTACTACAAAGCTCTAATCGGTGTGTGCCTAGACTTGTTAGAGAGTTGCTGACATCAGCTATAGTGTTAGAAATTCAAATTCAAATTCTTGGTAGATCTGGTAGGTGAGAAATGGGAAAATGTATCTTTAAGAATTGCTGAGTATATCTGATTGCTCCAATCACCTAATTTAATTTTATTTTCCCTTCTTCCCTCTTCAACATTCCAAATAGACCTAGGGAAGTGCATTTGACATATTCTTAGGTGATTTTTAGGAATTGTATGTTTCTTGTTGGTGGTTGTATTTCAAATTTTAGTTTTCCCTCCTTCTCTTCTCCTACAAATTCATCTATAAATGTAAGAGTTGGGATAATTATTAAAGTTAGACACTCTGGATCCTTATGCATTTTTCTAAGGACTTCATACTTTCTGTATTTTGAGTTGCAGACCTCTAGATCTAACTCTTGTATGTGGATATCGGCCTCTTTTTCCATTATAACAGTTATTTGCATTTCTATAAGTAATAGAAGCATCGTTTTGTGACTATTCTCTTTCCTAATGTGTTTTCATTCCTTCTTATTGCCTTTTCTTTTGTGTTGTGTGCTCATTGTGCCATTTCACCTCCTGTGAATCTCCTTTTTTGGTTATGTCCCATGAAACTGATCTAGTGAATATGTTTTAAGTCGTGTTATACATGCCTATCCTTATTTTACGCATTTCCTCTCATTTTTTCTTAGAACAAATAGTGTTCATCCCTCTTTTCTAGTTCTATCACCTATTAGTCTCATTTCCTTTCATGTTATCCTTTTATCCATGTTACCTTGGTATTATTAGCTTATTTTTCCCTTATAGCACTAGCAGTAGCAGTATTAGTAGAAATAGATAGAGGAACCAACCTTCTTTGAAGATTTTTCCTAGGCACGCAAGGTCCCACAACTTGGGTATGGTCTCATTGTTATCCCAAATAGCTTGCTCCTTCCAAGATCTGAGACGCAGGTGCATGTTTAAATATCAATAGTTTCAAGCACGCCCGGTGGGACAAGAATTGAAAACTTAAATTTCATATCTATAAGTTTTGGTGTGTGGACTTAGTATTTCAGCCTTTGGAGGCTCATTTAAACACATCTGGTGACTCCTAAAATTTTCAGATCTTTATTTTAGCAGCCCTGGGCACTTTCATGAGAAGAGTGCACAAAATAAAAAGTGCATTAGATGAAGATTATTTTGATTACCTCCAACTATCCCCAAGAATAATTTGTTCCACAATTCCAGCATACACATATCCATCTCTAGTGCATCGCGCCCATTCAACTCCTCCTCAAAATAGATAACCTATGCATCCTGTAATGGCACATCAGCCACCTCCTCCACTTAGGAACTTTACAAACTTTACTGGAATAAGTCCTTTTGTTTTGGATGTGCAACATGATATGCCAAATGGCATGCTCAAGAGTATTCCATACTTTACTAGTGAGAATCAAGTCACCCCTCAGGAACATATCCAAGATATAGAAAAAATGTGTTCACTCTATTTGATCACACATGATGATGTAGCAGTCATGATACGTGTAGCCTATTTCAAAGATAAATCACTTTAATGGTATTGAGGCTTAAGACTTGGATCTATCACCACATGGGATGAGCTGGGAACAAATATTTGTAATTATTTTGAAGATAATTCAGATCACCTATCTTTGGTGGAGAAATTCACAACAACAAAGAGGGATCCCAATGAGCAAATGATTGATTTTAACATCGTATTTCAAAAGAATTGGGATAGAATCCCTCTTGTGGTAAAACCTACAACCCAACATGCTTTCCTATATTATCTAAAGGAACTCAATAGTGATATCTTAGTCATGATCCAATCCATGGGAGGTAGGAATTTTTCAGCTGCTTATAGTATTGCAGTAAGGGCAGAAAATAGTCTTATTCAGTCAGGAAATATAGATCCTAGACTTCATATGCCATTATTCCTAGAAACAGCACAAGCGCCCTACCCTTCTCTAGCCCCTATCCCTGTTCTTGAATAAATTGTGCAACCATTTTCCTCAACATCCTACTTTCCAATGCAGAAGAAGGAAGATGAAGAGTTGAAGGCCCTAATTAGAAACTTGTCAAACAAGGTTGTATCATTATAGAAATAACAATTGTAAGCCTATAGAGGTAGTTCTAATCAAGTGCATGGTCAAAGAAATCAGCCTTGGTGGAATCAGTAGGGAAATAAAAGATACATGCCCAACTAGTAGAATGATAGATGACATCCCAATGCACATCTACCCTTGAAATTTGTTCCTCCTATGCCTTCTCTTCCAGCACCCAGTGTAAGTCAGGTGCTTGTTCTATTTCAAAACAATTTGGCACAAGAGTATGAATGGTGCTTCCCTTGTAACATGCCTCATAGTCAATATCACTATGTGAATGTTACACGTGCCTAAGCCTTTATGATCTAGAATGCTTCAGCCTACGAGCCTTTAATGAGTTCCACTAAAGCAAATAACCAAGAAAGACCAGAAGCTCCTCTAGATAAAAATTTGATGTTCTTTGGCACAGAAGAATTCTATGTAATCAACCCAACAGCATATGATAAAAACAAACCATGTTCCCAAGTTTCAGATAACATGAGATATAAGAAGAGACTTTTAGAATCAGATGTGTAGGTCACGATCCCACCAACACAAGAAAATCCTTAGAAGTAGAAATATGTAGCCAAAGCATCCAATGGTAAAAGTTCCCAAGTCCCTACACAAGATATCCCATGAAAATATCCTTCTAAAGCATCGCACGCCCCTCCTAAGAAAATATATTAAAACCCCACCCTTTTATATGTCCTTGATCATAGGAAAACATCTAGGTCATAATTGCATGATTTACTCAGGCGCTAGTACTTCTATTATTCCTAAGAAAATTGCTAATGTCTTAGGTCTGAAATATAGCCCTTTGTCTAAAGGAGTTGTCAACACCAATCTGGCACTATGATAATTCTTCACCGGGAACTCCTCGTGCTATGATTAGTTACTAATGCACAGCCTTTATTTTGGTGGATGTAATCTGGAAACAAAACAACAACATAACACAAGAATACCATCAACTATGATAAGACGGAATGATGACAAATCTGAAATATCAAAGTAAATTATAATATTAACATGAAATTGTTACAATCTCACCCAAGAGGTACTTCAAGTGTTATTGACTTCACTTGCCTTTCACCAAGACTATGGGAGAAACTTTACAATTACACCTCTTAATGGCTTCTTCAACACACCTTTAAATTGATGGCTTCCTTCGCACACTTCCTACAATATTTCTCACTACTTCCTTCTATGCTAAATGAGGGGGGTGGCCTCTCTATTTATAGAACTTCCAGGCTTATCCATCTTATCTCTAAGATAGGATAAGAAATCCACTCTGACGAATCATATTCCATACCTTAACTCTTATCTGTACATGTAAGCTTATCTGTTAAGAAAAGATAAACCTTATCATTTTACATGGGTTCCACCTTTTTAGACTTTTTATAAATAAAATACACAAAATATTTATGACCTCACTCCTTGTCTTTATTACCAATATAATATTTCTAATTCCTAATCATGTAGACCCTACTTCTCTAATTACCCAAACTTTGACATTTTAACATTACCGGACCACTTACGACAAATATTTACTTTTTACAACATTCCTATTGTACTTTGACTGTTACCGTACTCCACATTATTGGTGGCACCGTACTGACGGCACCGTTATCTTCTATCAGACGCTACTACTAATTATACTTAACAACATCATATTCCTAATACATACATTAATGAAATAGAAATTACGGAGGAAAATTTTAGTGTCGACATCTTCCCCCTTCCTAGCTTCTACTCTGTCCTCGGAGTAGACTATTCTGGTGCTTGGAAAATCTTCAACTTGTCATGGTTGACCCATTTCGTAATGGGAGTGCCATCCAATTCCTCCAGTCGGTACGTACCATTTTCATGCACAGCTGCTATTTTGTAGGGCCCCATCCATTTTGGAAGAAATTTTCTTTGTCTTCTTTTTTTGTATCTGGAATCATATACTAGAACCAAGTCATTCACATGAAATGGAGACCACCGGATCTTTTGATCAAAGTATTCCTTTTGCTTCATTTTCTTCTTATGGCTTGTATCCTTTGCTATTTCTCTCATTTCCTCCAGCAAATGAAGATGTACCAACCTTTCTTTTACTGAATCACTTTCATCCATCCTTTCATTTTTCATAACTCTCACAGTGGGAATATCAAACTCAATAGGAAGAACTGGATCAATGCCATAGGCCAACTGAAATGGGGAGTATCCTGTTGCTGACTTTGATGTTGCCCTATATGCCCACAATGTTGCATGAATCCTTTTATCCCATTTATGTACCTGCAAGGCTGCATCTTTTGCTAGAATTTGACACAACACAAAATTTGTTCGTTCCACCTGTCCATTTGTGCTTGGCTTGTATGTTGTTGCCTTCCTGTGCTTAATAGAAAACTTATTGACTAGGGCTTCTACCACCTCATTAATGAAGTGGCTTCCTTGATCTGTTACAATTTCTAATGGGCAACCAAATCTGGTGACAATGCGTCCATACATGAACCTTGCCACTTCATCCATGGAAGCTGTTTTCAATGGCCTAGCTTCAACCCACTTGGTTAAATAATCTGTGGCAACTACAATATACTTATTTTGGCTTGATGTAGTTGGAAGTGGACCTACAATGTCTATTCCCCACTTTTCAAAGGGACCAAGGGGAAGAATAGGACATAATGGAGCTGATGAAGTCTTACGATTACCATGTGTTTGACAAATATCACATGTCTTACAATAATTATAACAATCTTTAAAAAGAGTGGGCCAGTGATAACCTACATCCAAGATCCTTCTTGCTGTAAGTTGTCCAGAGAAGTGCCCTCCACATGTACCATTGTGGAATTCTTCTAGCAGTTCCTTCCCTTGATCACGTCCAACTGCCCTCTTGTACTGTCCATCAGGTCCTATTCGAAATAATACTCCATGCAGAATAGAATATGGACGACTGGCTTGAGTAATCTTTCTCTTAGTCTTTACATTGGCACCATCAGGAAACTTGAATTCATTCAGATAATTCCAAATATCTATGTATTCACTAGGGATTGTGTCAAGGGATAACAATGCTGTATCGGGGAAATCATCATCATCACAAGATGATCCTAAACCATCATAGGCTCGAGAGAGTGCATCTGCATTGACATGCTTCTTTCCTGGCCTATCTATAATATCAAATTCAAACTCTTGTAGCAAAATTATCCATCTTGCTATCCTCCCTGATGGGTTAGGCTTATTTACAATATATTTTAGAGCCTGATGATCTGTTACAACTAGAAATTTTTTCCCTAGCAAGTAATTTCTAAACTTCTTTACAGCAAAAATGATAGCCAGAGCCTCTTTTTCAGTTACAGTATAATTTACCTCAGCACTACTCATTTGTCTGCTCCCAAAGTAAATTGGATGTTCATTCCCATTTTCATCCTTTTGGCTCAAAGTACTTCCTAGTGCTACATCTGAGGCATCAGTGTACACAATGAATGGCTTGCTCCAATCTGGATTCTTCAAAATAGGTGAAGACACCAGGGCTTCCTTCAGCTGTCCAAAAGCTTCATGCGCCTTATTTCTGGTTCATAAGTAACATCCTTCTTCAAGAACTGGGTTAGTGGCTGTGCAATCTTTGAGAAATTCTTGATGAACCTTCTATAGTAACCCACATGGCCTAAAAATGATCTCAACTTACTTCTATTAAGAGGAAATGGTAAATCTTTGATTTTTGAAACTTTATCAGGATCAATACCAATACCATCTCTGGATATAACATGCCCTAACAAAACACCTTTAGAACATCCAAAGACACACTTTGTAGGGTTTAGTGAGGCTTGTGCTTCATCTAACCTTTGAAATGTTGTCTCCATTTGGTGCAGGTGGTCCAACTTGCTCCCATAGATGCAAAAATCATCCAGAAATACTCTGATGAAGGTCCCAATGTAGGGTTTGAACACCCTATTCATCAACAACTGGAATGTTGCTGGAGCATTACACAACCCAAAAGGCATAACTCTATAAGCAAACGTTCCCCAAGGAGTGGTGAACGTGGTCTTCAGCTGATCTTTCTCTGCTATACGAACTTGGTTGTAGCCGCTATATCCATCAGCAAAACTATAGCACTCCTGGCCAGCTACTTCGTCCAAGATCTGATCTGAAAATGGAAAGAGGGTAATGATCCTTCTTTGTTGCCTTATTGAGCTTCCTGTAATCAACACAAATGCGTAGCTTCCCATTCTTTTTTATTGAGATCACAATGGGAGAAACCCATTCTGAATTCTCCACAGCAAATATGAATCCTGCATCAAGCAACTTATCTATTTCTTCTTTTACGGTCTTGGAAAAATTAGGATTCATTCTATATGGCATTTGCTTTATGGGCTTAGCACCATCTACCAGCTCAATACAATGTTCTACCCAACTTACTTGACGGAGTTCCTTGTAATCAAAAGTGAATAGGTGTATGTACCTTCGAAAGAGCTGGAGGTAGGATTCCTTCTCACTCTCCATCACAGCATCACCAATCTTTATTTGTTGGAGACGATCATCAACTTCTTCTTCAGATAATTTTATGGGGTCATGAGTTGGTGTGACTGGAAGGATATCCATGACTGAAACATCCACCTCACTTTCTTCATCTTCAGTGTCCACTTCACTGGTACTAGAGTAATCAGAGGATGTCCAATCATCAGTTTCATCACTTGAATCCACAGGTTCTACCTTATGATGTCGAGGGATCACATTTATCTTCACCCTCTCTCTACCACGTCCAAGTGTCATGAAACCTTCATTCCAGTAGTTTCTTGCATGAACTCTCCTTATCCATGGTCTTCCCAGCAGCATTGGGTATGCAACAGTACCATTTTTCATCACCTGAAAGTCTACCACACATACCACACCCATAACAGATATTGCCACATTTGAAACTACACCTTCTGGTTTAGTTTTTCCTTTATTTAATGACCTTAACATAAGTGTTGAAGGGCGATCAATTTTTAAACCCAACATATTCATTACAGACTCGGTCATTACATTAACTACAGCACCTCCATCAACTAAGACATCATGAATTGAAATACCATTACATAATACCTCAGCTTGTGGAGCATAGGGATCTGCCTCTGCCTCCAAAACAGGGACCTCAACCTCCTTCCTTCTTCGAGCATTGAGTCCACCTCGCAACTCCCGCCTCTTCTCAGAAGACATAGCCAAGAGTTGACCATATGTAATATTTGTAGGCCTTTTGGACAGATCTTCCAAGATGGAGTATGGTCCTTGCCCCTGTGAAATCAAAAAATCCTGCACACCCAACTTTCTTCTCCTATGTTTCTTACTAGTTTCTTCTTTCATCTTCTTAGGATCATTTCCATCTTGATTATCTTTTTCTTTCTTTCTTTTTGTTACAAACACATCTACTTCATTATTTCTGCTCTTATCTACTACATCAAAAGAATTCACAGGTGCTTTTCCTTTATCATTATCTCCTTTACCAGATGTAGAAGCTCTATCTGGACAATTATACTTATAATGACCCTTTTTATAACAACCATAACAAACAACTTCAGAAATATTTCTTTTTGGACCTCTATCTCCTCCCTGAGAACTAAATTCCTTTCCTTGAAGAAGATTAATAGTTAACTGACCCATATTTTTGAGCAGATCTTCATACTCAGTAGATGTACTAGGAGAAATATTTGTGCTCACTGGGAGTGGTTGTGGATTCTGGACCAAAGGTGCTGGTGTAGGCTCTACTTTAGCAACAATTTCTTTGGGCTCCTCTTCCATGCTTTCTTCTTGCCTTCTTGCAATCTCCTTTGCTTGTTCAATGGTAGCTGGGTGGTCATTACTTCACTCGTTGTCTGATCTCTGGCTTCATCCCAAGAATGAAGTGCTTACAGAGGAGATTATCCACGCCATTCATCAACCCATCCGCTAATCCTTCCTTCTGGATCTGGGCATCGAGCTTCCTCCTTAGCTCTAGAACACGAGCATGATAATCCCTTATCTTCTCCTTCTCTCCTTGGGATAGCTTTGTGATCTCGATCATGAGATCTGCATATTTCTGTTGTTCACCAAATTCTTCAAGAAAACTTTCAGTTAATAAATCCCATGAATTTTTCACATTATCACCTAGTGTTTCAAACCACCTAAGTGCTGAACCATCCAAAAAGGTAGGAAAAAATTCAGTCCATTGTTCCCTTCTTATAAGGCCATTACAAATACAAGATCGCTTAAACTCTTGAATGAAAGAAGAAGCATCTTCATTAGATTGAGCTGAAAAAATAGGAATCTTTCCCATTTTCAAAAGTAACCACCATGAAATACCAACCCACAAGTACAATCAACAAGACTTATGTGCACAAATAATTGGAATCACTATACTAGAAAGTGACTTTACACCTTTCTACAGTAAAATAGAAATGACCACGGTAAACTATGGTAAAACTTGACTTACTGTGGTAAAAACTGACTTTACTGTGGTAAACACTATTCACGGTAAAAAGTGAAGTTACTGCGGTAAATACTATTCACGGTAAAAAGTGACTTTACTGCGGTAAATACTATTCCAGCAAAAATGACTTTATCATGGTAACTACTATTCACGGTAAAAATGACTTTACCATGGTAACTACTATGCACAGTAAAAACAAGGTTACCCTCTAATTGATTTTTGACTAAGTGGGAATATCTCTCCAGAAAATCCACCAACGAGGAATGGTCCCGGCAACGGAACCAAAATGTCAACACCAATCTGGAACTATGATAATTCTTCACCGGGAACTCCTCGTGCTATGATTATTTACTAATGCACAGCCTTTAGTTTGGTGGATGTAATCTGGAAACAAAACAACAACATAACACAAGAATACCATCGACTATGATAAGACAGAATGATGACAAATCTGAAATATCGAAGTAAATTATAATATTAACATGAAATTGTTACAATCTCACCCATGAGGTACTTTAAGTGTTATTGACTTCACTTGCCTTTCACCAAGACTATGGGAGAAACTTTACAATTACACCTCTTAATGGCTTCTTCAACACATCTTTAAACTGATGGCTTCCTTCGCACACTTCCTACAATATTTCTCACAACTTCCTTCTATGCTAAATGAGGGGGGTGGCCTCTCTATTTATAGAAATTCCAGGCTTATCCATCTTATCTCTAAGATAGGATAAGAAATCCACTCTGATGAATCATATTCCATACCTTAACTCTTATCTGTACATGTAAGCTTATCTGTTAAGATAAGATAAACCTTATCATTTTACATGGGTTCCACCTTTTTAGACTTTTTACAAATAAAATACACAAAATATTTATGACCTCACTCCTTGTCTTTATTACCAATATAATATTTCTAATTCCTAATCATGTAGACCCTACTTCTCTAATTACCCAAAAATTGACATTTTAACATTACCGGACCACTTACGACAAATATTTACTTTTTACAACATTCCTATTGTACTTTGACTGTTACCGTACTCCACATTATTGGCGGAACCGTACTGACGGTGCCATTATCTTCTATCAGACGCTACTACTAATTATACTTAACAACATCATATTCCTAATACATACATTAATGAAATAGAAATTACGAAGGAAAATTTTAGTGTCAACAGAGTCTTGTAACTTAATGGCTCAACTTTCACCACCTTAGGAGTCATCAAGAATCTTGATTTAACCCTCCATGCATTTCAAAGCCTAACAATAACACAAGATGTGTCAATTATTGACCTACCTCCTTTGTTTTCCCTATGTTTTTCAAGAGACTTTACTGCTAAAGTGGGTGGTTACTTGTCTTTTGATTGCTCTCATATGTTGCTCAAGAAAAGCTATGGTACTTGGTTTACCATACAAGCTAAGCCTATATTTTCCTATCATGTAGATTCATATGTCACATCCCCTCTCCAAGAAAACTTTTTAATACAAGAAGAACAAACTTCAGTTCTTGAAGAGCAATCTCTTCCACCCTCTATTCCTAACCTAGTTCTTGATGAATGGGTGGAGAGGCACCTTAAATTTGATCCATATGCTGAAGAATTGGAAGCTTATGAAACTAGGCTTGGTAATTACTACATTCTTGAAGATGAATCTATGTTTCCTCACGCACTCAAGAAGAATCTGTGGAAGTGATACTTTGATGGATCTAGAAGCATAAATTATGTAGGGGAAGGATTGGTTCTCATTTCCCCTAAAGATGTGAAATTCTTCTTTGTGCATAGGATATAATTCACATGTTCTAACAATGTGCTAGAGTATGAATCATTGGTGCATGTCTTGCTCATTGCTAAGAATAAGAAGATTAAAGTGATGTAGAGCTTTGGGGACCCAGAATTGGTTATCCACTAGGTTACCAACAAATGTCAGACAAATAATAATCTTCTAAAATATTATACACACAGAGTTTGGGACCTCCATGAGATCTTTGATGCTCTAAATTTATAGGTGGTGCTGTGAAAAATGAACAAGGAAGCTGACCAGATGGCCAAACTTGGTTTACAATTCTCTCTTTCTGAGGAATTTTTCAAAGGAAAAACTTAACACATTAAGATGGTGATCATACCATCCATTCCTGAAAACAACAGTAGCTGGAAATTGTTTAAGAGTGATGCACAGATCATCCAATTTATCTAGAATGACACCTAATTTTCATCAAGTATGGAAACTAACTTGCATAACAACTATGGTGACCAAGTGATACAGGTGAAGAAAAACAAGTTACCTAAAATATTGGTCACCTTAGATAAATACTTTGGCCCTGTTGATGATTTAAAGGGTGAAGAAAGGTACATGTGTGCCACGTAAGAATACTGCTCCCTAGTAAATATTGCACTTAGGAAAGAGTTATTGCTCATTAAATCTTACGCGCATGAGGAAAAATAGGCCTTCATATCTCTCTTTCAAAAATACAATAATATATTTTCATGGGAGTATGAAGACCTCAAAGGTTTTGATCCAAGTATTAATCAACATTCCATTGACCTTGATCCTGGTATTATGCCTGTTAGACAGAAGCAGTGGCCAGTTAATCCAAAGATAGAGCCCCTCACGAGTTTTGAGAGGATGAAGGTGGAATACTTAGAAGAAGGCACACAAAAGGTTTGTATGAGAGAAAAAGATGGAATCAAAGGCATGGAAGGATAGGGAAGAACACACACACAAAATATAAGGGCATATTTGGGACTTAACCATTTTCACGTGTACGGGCTAGTTTTGGAGATACCGTGCTAAGCACACAAACTGGATAAAGACTTGTGAAACATGCATCAACTATTTTTGGAAGAGTGGCTACTAAGTGCTTTGAATGGATGTGGGCTAAAGATAGAATTGTTACTGACAGTTAACTAAAAGAGGTCTATTATTAGCACACTTACATGTGTGGCTGTGATTGTAAAGGTGCATGGATATTTTCAACATGTGACCTACTATTGGATTTATGCAAGTGGTAAAGGGAAATACCCCACCCCTATAAATATGTAATGATTTGCATAGTATAGAGTGACAGGGAAAGAACTAAACTACTTTGAAGTTATGTTGTCAAATATGATGCACACATAAGCTATGGTATTATCTATTATAATGAGATTTTGTGTTCTTTATTATATTTAATGTAATGGAGTGTATTGGATGAATCAGAGTATTAATCCTAAGCTTAATCAGTTCTTGAATGCTTGACTTCATTATGGTTATCATTTAAATATGTTTACTCTTTAGATCTAGAAATGAACATGCACTATAGAATGATATATTAATTATGGATATGAATGCATTAAGTCTTCATCATGCTAACATCCTACAACAACAACCCTAAATAGGGGCTTGGTACCTTTGCACACTTTTGGTGAGAACTCAGTCTAGGCTAAGTGATGTGTCAGCACACTTGAGCATTTAGTGGTAAATTCTAGGCTGTATCATTGGTTCTATTGCCAGGACCTCTTTTTCAATTGTTTTCATGATGGTTCACAATGAAGACATACCAGTTGACCCTAGCAAGTGTTGAAGGGTGGATAAAGGATCTAGAAGAAGAATACGCATGGAGTTTTAACACTGGATCTGAGTTTAACACATGTGGATGGGTGGAACAAAATCTATATGACAATTTGTATGAGAGCTTCTTCATAATTTTTCTAGTAGAGTTGTATGAGTGGTTGATTACTTATGCGTCTACAAGGAATTGGAGGTATCATGCACTTGTTTGGATGAAGGAAGAATTTTGGGCCCTCTATGATACTGATCTAATTTAGACATGCAATGTGGATACTTGGTTTTGTTGTGTTTTGAATAGCTATATTCTGGAGTACTCAATTTCCACTTACTCTTGCCCAAAGGTAGCATAATTCCAATTTTTATGATATCCCAGGGGAAATTACCTGCAAGGCATTCCATTTTTTATCAAAATATTGATCGTAACCCTAAAATTGGAGAGAAAAATGATGGCTAACTAAACCCCACCAAGTGCGGGGGTGGGAGTAGGTTTAGTGAAAGAAGGAAGACCTAGTGGCAGAGAGGCAGAGAGAAGAAAGGTGGCTTAAGTACAATCAAGAGCGTGAGAGGGAGATAGATAAGCAGTGTGACATTACAGAGAGGATGGAATTAAGGAGAGAGATGACTCATGAAGGATTTGAAGTTCACATAGAAGATGTGGAACCCAAGCATCAGGAACTCCAGCATTTGGGAAATCATGATAGGGAATCCCCCTTGGCCTCACGTAGAAGCACTCCAGCAGAGATGACCTAGGCCATAGGCACACATATGAGTCTACCTAGTAACCTTGCCCTTGTGCTTGGACTACTAGTATCTAGTACAAAAAATAGTCAGCAAGCTAATTTAGGTAGTGAAAGAGTAGGATTAATTCATATAACAAACACATTGATGGAAGTGCAAATGTATTCGTTATTGTTTGGGGGTACCTTTTCAAGTGTATCTTCTGCACAGAATTTAGGTGCGTAGAATTTTGGACTCTCTTCTAGGAGTAGTAACACTTTGCATACTGTAGGAGTTTAGTTTATTACTATTGTTGGGAAACAGAGGATTACATCTTCTTGTCTGACTCCAGCTACAGGTTCAAGATTAGGAGGTATAGGTGGTTCTAGTTCTGGTGGATTTGGTGGTTCTACAGGCAGAGGAAACATAGGAGGTTCTGGATCAGGTGGGAAAGGTCTGCACCAACCCCAGAATATTTACATGGAGATGTCTCTTCATCTTCTATAGTATAGGGGCATAGAAGATGTTGTTGAACATGTGCACATGTGTGAAATATTGTGGTGCGTAAAAGGAATCATGGCTTTTGAGCACAGGGTGACTCAATTCGCCACTACGTTACAAGGGCATGCACATAACTAGTACAAAAAGTTTGACCCTGATAAAACTTGTGTAGACTATGCATCTTTAAAAGATGCTTTCCTTAAGGAGTTTCACATCCTTGAATTTGAGTAGAATATTATAAGCGCGTTCAAGGATATTAAGCAAGAAACTACTAAGGGTGTTAGAGAGTATGATGCTCATTTCAAAACATTGCTATCTAAACTTTCTTATGATATTCATGTAAGACAATATGCACAATGGTTCATTGGGGGTCTGATTACACCTTTTAGAAGGGTGCTATCACATAAGAGATGCACTAATCCATGTTAAGCACTTGAAGCAGTTCTATGATCTAAGGCAGTTGGAAGTATAGACACTGGGGTGAGCCCATTTTTAGAAGCACAGATTGCACATATGGCAAAATAGTTGGAGAAGCTATTTGAAAATTCATCACATGAGATATGCATGGGGATTTGGTGCACAAATTATGAAGTGGAAGGTCACACAAAGGATAGTTGTCCCCACATATCAGTACGATCATTATTGTTGGATTGTTAGATATGTCATTTAAACCATGATGTTAATCAATGCCCATACAACACGCAATAAGGAAGAATGTATCTTGTTACTGTAAAAAAATTTAGGTCCACAACTCATAGCATAGAAGACTTTTGACTGATTGGTTAGATCCATGATGCTATAGATATTGGTGTGTGACAGATAAAAGTATCAGATAACTCTAAAGTAAATAACAAGCATCAGGATTGAGATCACAATTAAGCGTGCTATGATCAGAATGAAGGGCATTTTGAAGGTGGTTGTGGCATAGGTCGAGGATAACATGGTGGATGAGATGAGTTCCCTCGTGGAACATATTATACATGCATATCTCATGACCACTACATGCATGAATTTACTCAGAATATTACATGTTCTTTCTATGGAAAGAATCATAGTTATGATGAATGCCTAGAGTTGTATGAGCATCTTTGTAAGCAGCATAAACAAGAAAATAAAGGCACGTAGATGGTTAGGATAAAACGTAATGTGGAAAACCAGTGGATGCCTAAGTTGGAACTAGAATCTGAGGCATTTCCGGTAAAGATCACTACCCACACTGAAGTAGCGCATGACAAAGAAGCATTACAGCATAATCCTACCATCACTAAGGAGGAGGTTTTACATGTACGATACCTAGATCTTGCCCATTAGAAGGAGGTTTATTATGAAACCATGGAGGTACTAAGAAATATTTAGGGTGAAATATAATATTTAAAGGATAAATCATAGAAGATGGAACAAAATAAAGCAACCGAGATGGTCTAATATGATATGGATGACTTGAAAGAAGTGTGAAATATGTTGTGCCAAAAGAATATCATTCAACTGTTAGGGAATTGGTTAAATAGAAACACTCCACATGTAAGAATTGAGACTGGATGGCAGATCTTGCATGCAAATCTTCCCCCTCATAACCTATATTATGACAAGGAAATCACTATAAATGTTTTTGTGGATGGGTGGATTTTGAGTAATATATTGATTGATATAGGCGCAAAAGTCAATGTTCTTACTTTAGATGCATGGGTACAAATGGAGAGACCTTCATTACAGCCATCCTCAAATGTATTGTTTATAGCTAACCAGACTAAGGCCACTCCCATTGGAGTTTTAAAATATGCATACATTACCATACATGGAACCAATTTCACTAGAGATTTTGAGGTTTTAGCACTAGTAGAGGCAGATAGCTTCCCAGCTCTACTTGGGCGTCCTTGGTATTATGAAAATAATTCTAATCTTCGGTTCAACAAGGGTTATATCAGCTTTGAAAACAAGGAGGAAAGAGTTATTATCCCTTTAAAAAATGAAAAATATGTGCCCTATATTGATCCTTTGAGTGAGGAAGACCTTAATATGATTTATTTACGCATCGTCTGAGACCCAGAGGTGATTGAGCCACCTAAAGAAGGAATCCTTCAGTGGGAGGATGCATAGTCTATTAGCGATACTACGAGTTTTCCTTGTGATAATTGGGCTCATATTACTTATGAGTTGGTAGGGCATGAATTAAAAAGCACATTTGTGTGGGACAACAAACTGTGGTGTATCAGGAGATTAGGTAATAACTCAGTACCTTGTTACACAAGAGAAGGAGATCCTATGGTGTTTCTGCATGCCATAGAGGAATAATGAATAGACCAGTTGGAGAGATAAAATATGCTAGCATATACCCTAAATGGGATAGTAGCACGCTAGTGGGTGGTTCATAAGGATAATCTTGTAGGATGGAATGAAATTAGGATTGCTCTTGCTACTAGGTTTTTCAAGATAAATGCACCTGCCCAAATCTGCACTTATCATGGTAATCAACTTATTCAGCACCATGATCAATAGTGTGAGATACTCTTGATAGAGGGGCAAGAAGCTTAACCACCTTCTCTCTAGGTGCATAAATTTTATTCCACTTTACAAGGTTGCGTGTGTGTTTGGTATGTATATGTAGAAATCCGTAGAGAGACTGGAATTTGGTAAGATTTAATTGTAAGAATTACCCAGATGTTTGACTTCTTCTCTACTACACCTCTGGTAGAATAATAATTAGATCTTATAAAGTGCTTAACTATAGGGGATAGTTCCAAGGTGGAAGAACTCATTCAGGAGTCTCAGGAGTGCGTTTTGTTGAAGAAATAGAGGCCAATGCCACACTACTTCAAAGCACTTTCCTTGAGAAGGAAAAAGGAAAAATGGTCTACTTAGTGAATGATGAAGAAGTAGAAAATATAGATATAGAACATTCAACAGGTAGGCATGAGGTGTTGGATAATACAGATAAAACCATGTGCACCTATCATGAACTAATGAAGACAAAGAAATTGAATATTGGATTAGATGTTGAGCCTAAGGAGGCCATAATTGGAGACTATTGGTATGACTCTGAAGTGGAAAAATAATTGAGTTACTACGGGTTTATCAAGATGTATTCCCTCGGGGGTACCATGAACTTAAAGGAATGCATGAATCATTAGGAGAGATGAAGATAAAGCTTAAAGAGGGTGCATTCCTAGACAAAAAGAGACCCTACAAGATGAACCCCAACTTGCGCAAAAAGTTCAAAGAAAAAATTGGCAAAATGTTGAAGTCTGGGATCATCAAGCCCCCAAATGAGTCAAAATGGGTTAGTCCAATGGGGATCAGTATCAAGAAGGATGGTTAGATTAGGATTTGTGTTGACTACAAGGAGTTGAATTTTGCATGTGTGACTGATCCCTTTCCTACACCATTCACTGAGGAAATACTAGAAGGTGTTTCAGGGCGCAAAATCTATTCGTTTACATATGGATTCTCTGGGTATCATCAAGTTAGGATTTCTCAGGATGATCAGGAAAAGACTACTTTTACTACTGAATGGGGAATATTTTCCTATACTATGATGCCTTTTGGTCTAAAAATGTGCCTACTGTATTTTCATGCATAGTTGTTCAAGTGTTTAAAGATTTTATTCACAACTTCTTACAGGTTTATTTAGATAATTGGATGGTGTATGGATTTGTTAAGGATCATTGTGAAAATGTGCACTTAATGTTTGAAAGATGTAGATAGTTGAGTATCTCTTTGAACTTCAAGAAGTGTATATTTTCTATACCATTTGGAATATTTTTAGGACACATAATCTGTAAGGAAGGTTTTTTGGTTGATCTAGCTAAGGTTGCAGGCATTATCAGATTGTTGTCCTCTCAAAATTTCCCCTCTTTCGAAAGTCAAAAATTCAAAATTTTGAGTGAACGCCCTTTAGTGATGTTCTGGTGAAGTGAAAAGTTGAGGAGATAGTAAAAATTTGCGTTTTTGGATTCATTTTGCTGATTTGCGGGTCTGTCAAACATTTTTGTCCTGCATGTCCCAAGTTCTGCCAAGATTTCTGTTCCCTGATTAGCCGCATTCCCTAAAAATATTTTAACTTTCAGTTCTGTTGATACTTTTTGGCCCGTTTGTCCCAAGTTTACCCAGGCTTTCTGTTACCTAATCACCTGATCAGCCACATCAGGTCCTTTGCATACTTTAATCCCATCTGTCCCAAAAGCATTTGTGCCTTCTATCCCCGCTTTCCCCACATCATGTGCATTGGCCAAATCATGTCTTCATATCCCTCACATCCCTCATGTTTCCAAGTTTCTAGACTACATGTGCTCATTTGGCCCGCTTGACCCGCATCACCCATGTTGGTCGGATCACATCTTCACATCCCTCATGTCCCAAATGTACCAAAGACCATTCGGGCCAATTTTTCCCGCTCTTCCTAATTCTTATCTTTTTGAATTAGTGCAATATGAATTTAATGTGCATTTAATGACCTTATCTCTCCTAAATGGCTATTTAATGGGACTATCCTCTATGCATTTGACACAATGCTCACTTACCATCATTCACTCGAATCCCTGTAGTTAAGATCATTTTCTCGTGCTCCCATTCCCTTTACATTTTTCCTTACGAATTCGATCCTTAAAGGTTGTTTCTCTATACATTGCAAGCATGAAGATTAAATTCCAAGGTTAAGAACATGTTTCACCTATTGATTCCTCTATTCCTAATATGGGGGATAGTGAGGTTCAACACCTAGATTTTGGGGATTTTTGGAACAGATTGACTAGACCTAATCCTTCCCCCATGGCACAAATGATCAATGGCAGTAGTCTTACATATGCGGCTGGTTTCCCTACCTCTATATAATGTGCCAACACCATGCTCTCCTGTGGGACTCATTTTAACTCGAACACCAAAGAATTGTTTAATGTGCATGGGGAGTTGATTGCCAAATTGGATGTTGCTACCATTTATGCTGCTCTACGGATTCTAGAAATTGAAGACTCCATCATTATCACTCATCCTCAAGCTCAGACCCTATTCAAGTAGGACAGTGTTTAATATAAGGCAAGGATAGCAAATCATGGTTGAAGAACCCTAAGAAGGAAGCATCCCAACTTTCTAAGGCATTATTTAGGGCTGATTTCAATGAAGAGTTATCTGATTAGATCATCTTGCTAGCTCGTGTCATGGGATTTCCCTCTACCAATGAATTTCACTTCTGGGTGTTTCCTCTCATCAAAATCATCTGTGAAGGTATTCAAAACATAAATTGAGCATAAATCATCCACATGAATTTGATTGAGCAATTGTCTAATGTGCAGCAGACTAAGAAGTTCTATATGACTTCTTATCTCATGTATTTCCTAGCAACATCATGGCAGTGTTTTGGATTCAGATACATGGAGGGCCAGAAGGATGAACCCATTTATGCATACTACCCTCAATTCACCCTTGAAACTAGCAACCACAACTTCATGAGGGTTAATGATGCCTTTACCATGTATATTATGAGGCTCTTAAAAGGTGATACTGCCAGGAGATTTTTTGATGAGGCCATGAACCTGATAGCTAAGTATGGAGCTTTCTTCATTCATTTTAGGAGGTTCTCATATATTAGGTTGGCTGGTTATGAAAATGTGCCTCTCAGGCTCCTCATTTTTTGTAATGACAAGATGGCTCTAATTGAAGTGTGCAGGAAATTGGATAAATTACATAGAACATGTTGTTACAAGAAAATATCTGGTCTACATTTCCCTATTCCCTCGGGTAATTATACATGCAAAACAACCTTGGATGCTCAAAATATAGAAAGGGACATTGCTCCCATCACTGCCCACTTTTTCAAGCCTAGGACCTATTTTGATTTGATTAATTTCATTGAGCAAAACCTCAGAATAAATTATCATCACAGGTCAGATGCTGAGGACTACTGGGCTGATTGTGCAGATGATTTTAAAGAAAGGCGGAGGCACTATGGTAGATTCTCTCTGCAGCTGATAAAGGAGCTCAATCACTACCAAATTCTTGAAGGGTTCTAAGATGATAATAAATACTTGTTGTCTTATGAATATGAGACATTAATCAAACATACTCCTTTGGAATATCTGGATTGATAAAAGAAGGAAAAGGATGACTTGGTTGATATTCTGGCCCCTATCCTTGTAAGAACTAAGGTTTGGTTTGACAGAAAGGTTCGAGAGCTTAAGAAGAATAAAATTGGATCTTCTTCCAGAGATACATCAACACGTAGGAAGGAATCACATACACCTAGCATGGAGGTACCTGTACAAACCCGTCCTTCTTCCTCAATTAAGGAACCTGAATCATCTACTCCCTCTTCTTCTACTCAAGTATACCAAAAGAAGATAAAAGAGTTTAAACAAGAGCCAATTGAGGAAGGACCCCTTCTAGGGCATTCATAACTACTTTCAGGGCCATAGAATGTTATTGTTCTTAGTGAAAGTGATGATGGTGAAGTACTAGACCCTGTAGGAACTTTAGAAGTTACAATAGAAAAAGAGAAGGAATTTCCTAACATTGAACCTCCAAGTACCACTGATTCCTCTGCTCAAGAAGCTCCAGATGTGTCACTCACATCTCTACTAGAGGCAACAGTGGAAAATACCTTTAGTAGCATGGGATCACTTTCTCTTGGACCTATTGTTTCTTCTTCTTCTTCCTCTACTTTTGCAAGGATGCAACCCTTGGTTGACAGCAACAAGAGAAAACCTTCTTCCTATTTTACAGGGCCAAATTTTGATGTTGTGGCAGCCTTGTTAGGCACTAATCCTCCTCCTCTAGCAAATAGAGCCAAATAAACTTCAAGAATAGTGATAGATACTCAAGGCCAACAATTTCTATAGGTTGCAAAGCCTAAAGTTGATAAGGCAAAGCAAGATTTATTAGCCTCTGACATAGAGCTTTCTAGGATTCCAATGGGATAATCTACTCCTGAGAGTGAGGTTCATAACCTCTAGGAAATAGTAACCAAGGTTATTGAGAGAGTGGAGAAGGGTAAACAGACTATAGAATAGTTGGAAGAACAAAATCAAGTTCTTTCTAGCTTCATCAAGTCATTATTGACTAAAGATGAGGTTTTGGATCCTGCTCCACTTGCTGCCCTTCCACCTCCTATGATTCTTAGTGAGGGTGAGGTTCAGAGTATCAAAGATATACATAGATATTCCACTTATGAAAGGGATATGGAAGCCATGGTTGATGACATGATCATTGCAGGTTTGAATTTCATTATAGAGGCCTTAAAACTCAATGAGGTGGCCAACCTGCAACAAATACTCTACTCCTCTATTGGAACTATGGACAAAGAACTAAAACTTTGGAGTAGTTGTATCATAGATCTTCACCTGATGGAACAAGCTGATGAAAAGATATTGATGGCTAATAAATTTTTTTACGATGCCAAGGACAACTTGTCAAGGTCATGGGTTTTCAATGTTGACTAGAAAATAAAAGTTCTGGAAGAATCATTGGGATAATTGAGAAAAAGTTGGCAGAATGGAGAATCTTTCAAGACTTGTGTTGCATCTACCTTGAAGGATATTCATTGTCATCTTCATGATGAAACTTCAGGTGTTCCTTTCTCTCTTCAAGAGATTAAAACTCAGTTCATAACATTTGTTAAAGAAGACCTGTTCAAGAAGGAATTGATTACCAAAGAGAAGATAAATGATATTTTTTCTCTTCAATCTACCATTGAAGAGGATAATAATGAATACCTTGAATATACCGAGTTTGATAAGGACATGGAGAAATGTATAGGAACTTGGTCTTAATCCAATGCCAACACATCAGTCCCATGAGGCAGGGAGATCACTGAAGCATTGAAAAGATTCAATCAACGGAATCTCCAATCAATGGGCCCTCCTCAGCAATAAGCGGATGTTTTCTCTTTTATTTTATCCTCTTCTCCTTCTTTTTCTTAAATCAATCTCATTGTAAATTAATTAATGACCTAGTGTCAAGCACTTCCTTAATTAACATTTTAGTTAAAATAAATGATTACCAAGTATAGCCAATTTGTAAGCTATATAATGGGCTCTCCACACCTTTTTTAGGGGCTGAAACTATGTTTATTTTTGAAAGTGTAAAGGAGTAAAAAGTTGTCAATACAAGAAGATCACTCTTTCTATTTCCATCAGCTCTTGTTCTTTCATTTCTATCTGTTAAAAGTTATTGAATCATTATTCTATTTTACTTCAATATTATTTGTATTCTTATGGATGTCATCTCTGGAACTTTGTGTCTGTGAAATAACATCTTATGGTTTTTAAATGCAAATTATTTTGCTCTATATGATTCCATTCTAGCACGTGTAAGGAATTATTTTGTTATCTATATTTCATGAGAGTGCTATTCTGCATCATCACATGCCTTAATTATTATATCCTTTTGTATTCATGATCTATTATATCAAACACTTTCATGATATCAGAGTTCCTATAGTGGTTGGGTTCTTGTCTCTTAGGCAATAGGCTTCCTTTTTATCAAATGCGTTTGCATATTTGATTAAACAAGATTCATCACAAGGCCTCAAACCAATAGATAGCCTTATCAAAGTCTTGTTGAACCTTGTGTTGAAGTCATGGACTAATTCATTAGGGTTCTTCTTGATATTCTCAAATTCAGATAGAAGAAATCTAGGATCAGTCCTATCACCATATTGCAACCTAAATGCATTTTTCATTTCAGTCCATGAATCAATAGAATTATCAGGTAGCTCCTTGTACAAATCCCTAACATCTTCTTCTAGTGTATGAATAAACAAATTAATATACACATCTTCAAACTCTATCTCAAAATCTTCCATCATATTATCAAAAAGTTTGAGATGCTGATCACCAGTAATAACATTGTTACCCTAGAATTTTGGAAACCTATTTCTGACATCTTGTGGGACAGCATTTGGGTAACCATCCATTCCTCTAAAATTTATAGGACTAAAGGTGTTAACAAAAAATGGAGGTCTAGGCTGAGCCATATTGTTTGGTAGGGGTGATCTTGGAGGTGAGAGAAGCTGATGAGGGGTGCTATATCCTTGGGGCTCAAAAATGTGATTCACAAGACTGGTATCCTCTAAGTGTTGATTTTCTTGGAAAGTTTTACTTGAATTAAAACACATAGGTGCAGATTAGAGAAGGAACTTACCAGGTATAGCAGAAGGATCTTCACCAGTTGAGGCAAACAAGTTTATGAGAGGATTTCTTGAATTAGAATCACTTGAAGAAGAGTGATAGTCCTCTACCAAAGGCTGATCTCTCTCACCAATGGCTATATCTTTGCATGATGTTTGACCTTTAACCACTTTCCAAAATATCCTCCCTTCTAACTTTGAATTTCTTAAATCTAAGAACAATTTCTTAGTAGATTCTTTAAGGAAGAGAGATCTTCTTCCCTCTAGTTTTGTAGAGATCAACAACACAAAAATAAATGACAGAAATCTTAAGACATTGGTATTTCCAAATTCATATTAGCATTGAGTCACCACTAAGGAATTTCACCTTAGTTGTGCAAGAATGCACTAAAATAATTCTATTAAATGTTTGCTAGTACTGACAAATTTTCAGGGCTTTATAAACCAGACCTTCTTCTTCTTCAATCAACCAAACATAATGCAACAAAAGTGTGTGAACTACTAGTACGTGGAAAAAGGGTAGGCTGAGCCTAAAACCTTTGCTTTAAAACCCGCAGATTTGGAACATAGGATGATATTTTGACAATGCAGCAGCTTAAATAATTGAATACACAAATTCTCAAACCCCTCAAACACTTCAAAAACACCAAGAAATTGTAATAATTCCCTAGCAACAGCGCCACTCATGTTGGTATCCAAATTTTTTCTCTTTTTTCAATGTAAGCAGTACCACAAATATGCCATGGAGCTTAAGGACAGATTAGACCATGTTATATGTCATTGGTAGCTGGGGATATGGTCTAGCTAGCACTCAAGTTTTTGGAGAAATGGATAAAACTATAATAGGACTTGATCTTGTCCTAACTGTTTTAGGTTGTGCCTTGCAACCAAGGTAAGAGGACCTATTTTGTAACCTCGTAATGGTGAAGGAGATGAAGATATCCTTCTCTTTGCTTGAAATTCTATGATGGAGACCCTAATGAAAACATGATCAACACCCCAAATCTAAACTCTCACAAGTTGTCACTTCTCAAAACATGGGTATGTTCTCAAAATAAGGTAAAGGTTACTAGAGACATTAGAAATCATGATCTATTGTGCATACTTTTGCAAATAGATTTTGATCTTTTGTGGGTATACACATGCAAATCAGGGATATTATATGATAGGATCTTTGTTATTGGGTGATTTTTGGTGGGATATTGATAAAACAAATTGGACTAGATCAGATCTTTAACAATTTGTACAATGCTTAAACAGCTATCAGATGAAATGCCTAAAATAATCAGGATGTTCTTTCAACCAGAAGAGGCAGAAATGGAAGCCTAGGTTGTACTCTTCACACAATATTTGAGAACTCACCACAAAATCTTGAAGTAAATAACTCAATTAAACACAAAAATCCATGATCAAACCATTCCTAAGGTACCCCCAAAGGCTTACAAGAAATCTCTATAGTCAAGGAAGGTAAAGTGATTTTAAATTTTGTTTATTTCCTTATCAGATGAAGGCTCTTCTGAGTATGAGATTGCAAATGCCACTAAACTATCAACCAGAAATGGAGATCCTGTGTGATTCCTAAAGACTTTCAATGCAAGATTTTAATAATAATAATAAAATTTGTTTGCAGGCATTCAAAATTGATAACAGACATCACATTGCCAAAAGAAAAACATAGATTTAATTCAAAGCTTGTTAGATTCAACAGCAGGGGATAGTTACATGAACAATATCAAAGCTGTGTGGTGGCTATACACTTGTAACCAACCCACATACATGAATTTTCCAACACATGAGACATTAACCTTGTTCTTTGGCAGATTTTTTCAAAAGATGAGTTTTTCTCAATATTTGCTTGTGATTTTTCAACTCCTAACCATTTCAATTCTTTCCAAAATGCATAATATACCACATGCCACACTGGATTCTTCCTTCCCAAGAAAATAATATGCTTATGGGATCGAATTTTTTACACAAAACCTCATGATTTAAAGATAGTGACATTAAACTGAAAAACAACTCGCAGGTTTCCAAGTATGCACAAAAATCAAATTATTACACAAATTCGGATCATTATCCACCTCAGGTGCACATTTTTATCATTTAGGCATGTGAGCATATTTCATTCATCATTTTTTACCTTTTTCCCTTTTTAATTTTACCTCTGTAATTTCTAGATCTTACTTTTATGTTTTTTTTACGGGTCTAAGCAAAAATTATATCAAAAACACCATAGATCAAAGAATCAAGTCATAAAATTGATGCCATTGTTCTCAAAAAGCCAAGGCAACCCAAAATCATATAAGGTTTGATGGAATTTGATGCAAAAACATGATTTCCAAGATTCTTGGAGCTCCCATGGCGGCAAGAAGGAAGAATGCATAGTTGCCGTCGATTTTGGATAACTTTAAATACCATCCCTCCGCATGGCAGATGAGATCCAAAACATAAGCCCAAAATCACCTTTTTAACCCTTGGATAAGGTAGTATATGTGTCGAAATACCATTGGATCAGGCCCCTGCCTTTAAAATTTGCATTTGTAACCTTTGAAAATTTTGGAAAATTTTGCAAAATTTCCCCGCCTGTCTCCTGGGCCTACCACGTGTTCATATGTGGGACCCATTGAAAATGTGAGCCAATTATATAAATTTTACTCCTTTTTGAAAAAATAAATTTTGACATAAAACCTTTCCAGGCCCGAAAGCTTGATCTCTACTCCACCACAAGGTGTTCTCCGATTCGCCTCAGGGCCAAGCCTCCTATTCCACCTTTAGACCTTCCCGCAAAATTACAAAATTTCAAAACTCTCCTAGGGCCTGCGCTCTCCATTTAAATCCTTTGAAAATTTCCACATGTCCTCCATAGATTGGCTATGGAGGCATGCCTTCAATTTTGACTTGAGCTTCCTTTGCCAAAATTTGTAAAATTTCAAAAAGTTTCTCCGAGGCCCAAACCTCCGCCCCCTCATACAAATTTCTTTCATGTGGCAAGGTAGACCAAACTTTACTTTTGAGATTTTTACCTCCAAAGGCAAAAATCTCAAACTCTCCCAAAGCCCTGCTTCTTCATTTTGCCTTTTTGGACACGTGTCCTTTCATGATTAGATGAAGACTTTTGGGTCAAAAATTTACCTTGTCACTTTGAGCCAAAAAACATCAAAATTCTTCAACTCCCTCTACCATCCGCATGCCCTCCATGCCACGTGTCCTCTTCCTATTCACCACGGGCCTTCAGGCCAAAATTGGACTTTAAGAATTTTACAAAATGAGAGCAAAAATTCCTAAGGCAAACCCGCCACTTGCCAATCCCACAGCTAATCACAACATGCCACGTAGGCACTTTTTGCAGAAAGTGGAGCCATGGGTCAAAATGTGCCATTTTGCCAAATATTCCAAAAACGATAAGTTAGAAATGTTTTCCAACCATCCCCGGCCAATAGGAATCCACCACGTTACCATATATGTTGCGATGATGAATTTGACGGGAAGATGACACCCATATGACCGTCAAAATGTAAAAAAAACAGAGTATGCCCTAGAATTCAAAAATTTTAACAAGGATGGCAGATTTCTTGATTTTAAATCGATTGAAACATGATTTAACATTTTTTTGACTTGGGGATTGGGTTTTTAATTGAAAAAACTTCAGATTCAATCAATTATGATTTCTTGCATGATTTGGTGAAGGAACAATGACATAGCCCAAAAAATTGAAAAAACTAGGGCATGAAAAGGGGCACACATGGATTTTTGTTTAAAATTAGGGAAAAACAACAAGATCTTGGGAATTTTCGAAGCATTCAACTGGGGAAGATGAACTGTGGACCACCAAATTGAGAAATAAAATGTTTCTGAGTAGATTTGGAAATGGAACATTAGGGCACATTTTGCAAACTGAGAACTAACACTAATAGTATTGAAGATTCTCAGATTCAGCTCTTGGAGCAGCAAGGTTTCCCTCTTCCTTCAGTAGGGATAAATAACTCATTCTACAAGCACAACTCCTGTTAAAAATAGAACCCCGGTGAGTGGGATCCCTCCAGAACAACTCAGCCCTAATCTTCATGCTTTGATTCTTGTTGGTGTTTCAGTTCCCCTTCAAGCAGTCCTTCCAAGGATGGTAGTTCCATTACCTTGGGGCCATCGTGTTGGGCCTCTTACCCTTCCTCAACCTTTGTATGAGTTACCCAGGGGTAACAAAAATAGCTTCCCCAAGTTTAGAGGTGATGGCAAGGTGCATCCTGATGAACATATTGCATCCTTCATAGTTACATGTGGAGTCCTCAGAGTTGAACATGAAGATGTCTCAGTGAGGATTTTTGTAGAAACTCTACAAGATAATGTAGTAGATTGGTTCTATCATCTTCCTGCTGGGGCCATTACCAGTTGGAACATGATGAGAACAAGATTTGAGAACCGTTTCAAACCTGCCGAGGATGTGCATGCTTTTTTGGCCAAGATTTCTCAAATAAAGAAGGAATCAAAAGAGCCCATGAGGGAATTTGTTACCAGGTTCAACAAGTTGATTAATAAAATCCCACCAGACACTCATCCTGTAGGTAAAATTCAAAAATGTTTCTTCCTGAATGCTTAATTTCTTGAATTTAGCTATGCATTGAGGAGTTCCAACCTTGCAACATTGGCTGAGGATCAGGGATTAGCTATTAGCTTTGAAGATGACTTGATCGTGTCTGGTAAGTTAAAAAGAGATCCTTCTAAATCTATAGCTTCTTCTTCCTCTTCTTCTACTCTTGGAGCTAATACAGATCCATTAGTACAAAATCTTGCTAATGACCTCATTGCCATCAAGAAACAATTGGCTCAGCATGCTCCTTACACAGATGTTCCAAGGAGGAATTTTCAACCTAGAAATTGTTTGCCTTCCTCTCAGAAAAGGCTGGAAATTGAGGGGCCACCCATCAAGGTCCCTGTTAATGCAATTTTTGAGGTTGAAGAACCTGAAGATGAAGAGGTTAATGAAGATTTTGAAGAACCTGAAGAACGCTGATGAAGAATTGGAGGAACTTGAGGGATCTCGAGTTAATTTCTTCACTAGTGAAGGTGTTGATGAAGAGGATGATTATGATTAAGTATTAGTATATATGAATAGCTAATCATATGTTGGCATGACTCGAGAATAGATAAATAAGAAGGAGAAAGTGATGCATCCCACTAAGAGGTCCAAGCATCATCCCACGACTATCCCCGTTGTTGAAAAAAGAGGATCTCCTATTTCCACCGCATCCACACAGAAGGTGATTTCTACTAATTCTTCTTTTCCTAATTCTACTACTAAAAATTTTTCTTCTCCAGCTCCTAAACCTAATAAGCCTAAGATTCCTAGTGATGATAGCCCATCCACCTCTGGATATTTTGATATCATTGATCACCTTAAGAAAACAAAGGTTAAAATTTCAGAGGTTGAGTATTATCAAACCCACCCTAAAGCCTTTTCCAAAATGGTCCACTTTGTCAATTCCCATTCCAAAACTACCTCTAAAGGCCTTTTACCTACTCCATCCTCCGCACCCCAACCCAACCTTGTAGCTACAGTCACCTCACCTAATGAGAAAATCAAACCATTTTATGTGACTCTTCTTATAGCAGGCCATAAACTTAGCAACTGTGTCATAGATTCAGGAGCATCAGATAATGTAATGTCTACCAAAGTGGCTCATGATCTATGTCTTACTCTCACACGCACTTATGGGTCCTGCTATTATATGGAGAGTAAGGAGGTGCCTTTGGTTGGAAGGATTAAAGATGCACAAGTGGTTTTTGCTACTTTACCAGAGAAGAAGGTTTTGGCTACTATTCTGGTAGCAGATATCCCTCCTTCATATGGTATGTTGTTAAGTAGGAATTTTTGTAAGGATGTGGGAGGAGAGATTCAAATGGATTGGTCACATGCCCTTATACCAGTTAATGGAAAGATGAAGAATTTGTTACCTGAGAAGCAATCTGAGTATATTGTGCAAAAAATGGATGATCCCAAAGAAAAAATACTCTATGAGGATATTGGACATGGTAACTATATGATTATGTCTCTGGAGGAAACTAAACTTCCCAAAGAAGTCCTTCATGATCCTAATGGTGTTTGGAATCTAGAATTTGATAGAAGTTGCTCCTAACTGGTTCTAGAGCAGGTGTGGTGTTGATGTCTCCTAAGGGAAAATTTCATCCTTTCTCATTCAAGCTACAATTTAAAAATACCAATAATATAGCCAAGTATGAATCCCTCATCCTTGGACTTAATGTGGTAAAAGAAAAAGGTGTGAAGAATCTTCTGGTTCGTAGAGATGCAGAACTAGTTGTTAAACAAGTTAGAGACCTTTTCCAAGTAAAGAATAGAAGGTTGAAGTATTACAAGAATCAAGTTTGGGATTCTATTGAATTTCTTCATGCCTTATCCATTGAATTTGTGCCAAGAGAAAAGAACACCAGGGCTGATTCACTAGTTATCTTAGGATCATTGTTGATACCTCACCTTGATTTCTCTCAGGATAAATTTACCATTGAAATGATCCATAGGCCAAGTGCACCTGATAATACTAGTAGCTGGCAAGTTTTCAACGATGATCAGAATTTTCTTTCTTTCTTAGAGCTCAAGGATAACTTTGAACAATTGTACTTTGAAGGAAGTGATAATTTTCCTTGTGAGAGCATATCTTCCAATGAGGAGAGTGTCAAAGAAGAGACATATCAATATGGGTGCATCAAACTCAAAGGTAACAAGATTCTTAAAGGTCTGGTGAGTTTGGAGGAATCATTTGATAAACATGACAAGTATGTTAAGTCTAAAGATTCTACAGGAGTGTGGCAATCTGCTGAGTATGAAAAGATTAACATTGGGAGCTCTATTGACCCCAAAATGGTGAACGTTGGAAAATGTTGTACACAAGAAGAAAAGAAGAAGTTGGTGAGCCTCTTAAAGAAGTATAGGTATGTTCTTGCATATTCATATGAGGATCTAAAAAATTTCCAACCAAAGGAAATGTAGCATTTCATTCCTCTCAAACCTGGGATTAAACCTTTCAAGGAAAAGTAAAGGCAATACAATCCAAAGATTTCTAACACTATTTTTTAGGAAATACAAAAATTATTGAAAGCTAAAATTATCTTTCCCATTCACCATTCGACATGGATTGCCAACATTCTACCTGTCAAGAAGAAAAATGGTGAGATTCATATATGTGTTGACTTCAAGAATTTGAATCAGGCCTCTTTGAAGGACAACTATCCTCTACCCATGATGGATCAAGTTTTGCAAGCTGTTACAGGGTCTGAAATGTTGTCCATGCTTGATGGCTTCTCAAGGTATAATCAAGTGGAAGTTAATACCACAGATTAGAACAAGATGACCTTCACCACCCCCTAGGGTAATTTTACCTACAAGAGGATGCCTTTTGGACTCATTAATGCCGATGCCACTTTTCAAAGGGCTATGGACTTGGATTTTGGAAGCTTTAAAGGGAAATGTATTGTTGTGTATCTAGATGACCTGATTGTGTTTTCCAAAACTAGAGAAGATCATTTTTAGCATCTGGAAATAGTTCTCTTGAAATGCAGAGAACATGGGGTTTCTCTGAATCCCAAGAAATCTGTCTTTTATGTCACAGAGGGAAAAATTTTGGGGCATGTTTTCTCTAAAGATGGAATCAAAATTGATTCTGAATTATTTCAAGCTATTCAGTAGATTCCTCTTCCCACAAGTAAGAAGGGAATACATTATTTCTTCGGTAAGATCAACTTCCTGAGGAGATTCATTCCTGATTTTGTAGAGCTAATTTGAATATCTCCCAAATGATGAAAGGAAAACAAATGTTTGGCTGGTCCTCTGAAGGGAAAGAATATTTTGAAGTTATAAAAAAGGCTATTGCAAGGACTCCTATCTTAGCATGTCCAGATTTTAGTAAAGATTTTATTATTTATTGTTATGCCACAGAAAGCACCCTGGCCGTTATATTGACCCAGAAAGATTCTGATGATCATGAGCTCCCAAATGCATTCATGAGCTACATTCTAAAAAATCATGAGTTGAAATACACCATGATGGAGAAACATGCTTTCGTAGTGGTTAAAGTTGTCAAGCAGTTTTGATTTTATATTCTTAACTCTCACTCTGTGGTGCTTGTGCCTGATACAACCATCAAGTCTATTCTTACATAGCAAGAATTTGGAACTAAGAGAGGAAACTAGGTAGCAAAGGTTCAATAATATGATATTGACATCAGACCAACCAAACTAGTTTGGGATAAAGGCTTGTGTGAACTCATTGTTGAAGGAGCTGGTCATGAATTACCTAAGGATGAGGTTGATGTTCCTATTGTTCTATTTCTCAGTTCGATAGATGAATGGTATGCTGATATCGCTCATTTTCTCACCTATGGGGAGTGTCCCTCTAACTTGATTGTGAAATAGAAGAGATCTATCAATCTAAAATCAACACAATACATGTTGTGGGAGAATGCTTTGTTCAAATGTGGAGTGGATGGAATATTTCTGAAATGCATTGACAAAGAACAACAGAAGAAGCTTTTCTCAGCTTTCCATGATCAAGCATGTGGAGTTCATTATTTGTCTATTGTTACTGCTCACAATATTCTTCGTGTGGGATACTATTGGCCTACCTTTTTTAAAGATCCATCAAAATGGGTTGATAAATGTGAAGCTTGTCAAACCTTTGTGGCCAGACCCAAGTTGGCTGCCTTGCCGCTTAAACCACTTGTGATTGAAAATCTCTTTCAACAATGGGGTTTAGATTTCATTAAAAAACTCAGCCCATATTCAAGTGTAGGACATACTTATGTGTTGACTACCATAGATTACTTCACTAAGTGGGTAGAAGCCATTCCAGTAAAGAGTACTACTTCTGAAGTAGTATGTAATTTTATCAAAGAAAACATCTTGGTAAGGTTTGGAGTGACAAACAAGATTGTGACTAATAATGCTTCAAATTTTTCTTCTACTGAGATGATGGATTTCTGTTATGGATATGGAATTTCCCTTGCTCACTCTTCAGATTATTATCCTCAAGGAAATGGATAGACAGAATCAACAAACAAGAATCTGTTGGCTATAGTAAGGAAACTAGTTAATGAATCTTAGAGGACCTAGCACAAGAAACTCTATGATGCTCTTTGGGTAGATAGGATTACACCTAAAAGAGCTATTGGGATGTCCCCTTTTCAAGTGGTGTATGGTGTGGAAGCTCAATTACTAGTAACAATGGAGCTATCAACTTTGTACTTAATGAAGGCCATTGATGACACTAGCTTTAATGATTATTTAGATAAAAGGATCATGTATCTTTATAAGTTGAATGAAGACATGATGCAGGTTGTTGATAGAATATTTTCCCACCAACAAAAGGTGAAATATTTAATTGACAAGAAGGCCAGATCTAGAGATTTCAAATTTGGAGACATTGTTTTGCTGTGGGATAAAAGACATGAGCCTCGAGGAAGCCATGGTAAGTTTAACTCTCTTTCACTCGGTCCTTTCAAAATCAAGCACTTTGTTGATGAGAATTATTTCTATCTTGATTACATGGATGGTTCCTCTCTCCCACTTCCTTATAGTGAGTAGTACCTAAAATTGTTCAAGTCCTAGGTGAATAGGAAGTCTCTCTGTATATTATGTATAGGGTGTGTTTGCTTTCCCTTTCCTTTGGTGTGTTTCTTTTCCCTTTTTGTGTGTTGTCTTCTGTATTGGTTTTCCTTTTGACTCTGTGGCCCAATGGATAAAGTTTTGGTCTTCTTCCCCTAGGTTTTTCTAGAGTTCGTGCCTTGTCTCATTCTTCTGATCTAGCCAAGTCATCCCCAGAAAGAGCTAGTTGTTGTCCTCTCAAAATTTCCCCTCTTTTGAAAGTCAAAAATTGAAAATTTTGAGTTGACACCCTTTAGTGATGTTCTAGTGAAGTGAAAAGTTGAGGAGATAGTAAAAATTCATGTTTTTGGAGTCATTTTGGTGATTTACGGGTCTATCAGACATTTTTGTCCCACATGTCCAAAGTTCTGCCAGGCTTTTTGTTCCCCGATCGGCCACATTCCCTAAAAATATATTAACTTTCAGTTCTGTAAGAACTTTTTGTCCTATTTTTCCTAAGTTCTCATAGGCTTTCTATTCCCCAATCACCTGATCAGCCACTTCAGGTCCTTCATGTAATTTTATCCCATTTGTCCCATTAGCATCTATGCCTTTTGTCCCCACTTTCCCCGCATTGTGTGCATTGGCCAAATCACATCTTCATGTTTCTAAGTTTCTAGAATGCCTGTGCCCATTTGGCCCACTTGACCCACATCGCCTATGTTAGTCGGATCACGTCTTCACGTCCCTCATGTCCCAAATGTACCAAATACCATCCAGACTAGTGTTTTCCACTCTTCCCGATTCTTATCTTTTTGATTTGGTGCAATATGAATTTAATGCGCATTTAATGATCTCCTCTCTCCTAAATGGATATTTAATGGGACTATCCTCTATGCATTTGACACACTTCTCACTTGCCATCATTCGATCGAATCCCTCTAATTAAGATCATTTACTCGTGCTCCCATTCCCTTTGCATTTTTCCTTTCGAATTTGATCCTTGAAGTTTGTTTCTCTGTACATTGCAAGCATGAAGATTAAATTCCAAGGTCAAGAACATGTTTCACCTCTTGAGTCCTATATTCCCGATATCGGGGATAGTGAGGTTTGGCACCTGGATTTTGGGGATTTTTGGAACAGATTGACTAGACCTAATCCTTCCCCTATGGCACAAATGATCAATGATAGCGTTCTTGCGTATGCAATGGGTTTCCCTATCTCTGTACAATGTGCCAACACCGTGCTCACCTATTGGGCTCATTTTAACTCGGACACCAAAGAATTGTCTAATGTGCATGGGGGGTTGATTTCCAAACTAGATGTTTCTTCCATTTCTACTGCTCTACGGATTCTACAAATTTAAGACTGCATCATTATCACTCAGGCTCAAACTCATACCCTATTTGAGCAGGAAAGTGATAAATATAAGGCAAGGATAGAAAAATCATGGTTGAAGAACCCTAAGAAGGGAGCATCCCAAATTTCTAAGGCATTATTTAGGTCTGATTTCAATGAAGAGCTATCTAATTTCATCATCTTGTTAGCTCATGTCATGGGATTTCCCTCTACCAATGAATTTCACTTCTGGATGTGACCTCTCATCAACATCGTCTATGAAGGTAGTCAGAACATAAATTGGGCAGAAATCATTTGCATTAATTTGACCAAGAAATTGTCTAATGTGTAGTAGACTAAGAAGTTATATATGACTTCTTATCCCATGTATTCCCTAGTAGCATCCCGGCAGTGGTTTGGATTCACATACATGGAGGGCCAGAAGGATGAACCCATTTATGCATACTGCCATAAATTCACCCTTGAAACTAGCAACCACAACTGTAGGAGGGTTGATGATGCCTTTACCATGTATATTGTGAGGCTTTTAGAGGTGATACTGTCAGGAGATTTTCCAATGAGGCCATGGACCTGATAGCTAAGTATGGAGCTTTCTTCATTCAATTCAAGATGTTTTCATATATCAGGTTGGCTGGTTATGAAAGCACACCTCTCAAGCTCCCCATGTTTTGTAATGACAAGATGGCTCTAATTGAAGTGTGTAGGAAATTGGATAAATTTCATAGAACATGTAGGGATAAGAAAATCTCTGGTCTACATTTCCCTATTTCCTTGGGTAACTATACATGAAAAACAGCCTTGGATGCTCAAAATATAGAAAGGGACCTTTCTCCCATCACTACCCACTTTTTCAAGACTAGGACCTATTTTGATTTGAAGAAGTTCATTGAGGAAAACCTCAGAAGAAATTATCATCACAGGTTGGATGTTGAGGACTACTGGGCCAATTATGCAAATGATTTTGAAGCAAGGCAGAGGCATTATGGTAGATACTCTCTACAGCTGATAAAGGAGCTCAATCTCTAAGAAATTCCTACAGGGTTCCAAGATGATAATAAATAATTTTTGTCTTATGAATATGAGACATTAATCAGGCATACTCCTTTGGAAGATCCGAATTGGTATAAGAAGGAGAAGGAAGACTTGGTTGAGATTTTGGCCCCTGTCCTTGTAAAAATCAAGGTTTGGTTTGATAGAAAGGTTCAAGAGCTTAGGAAGAATCAAAGTGGATCTTCTTCCAGAGATACTTCAACACCTAGGAAGGAATCACATACACCCATCATGAAGGTACCTACACAAACCCCTCCTGCTTCCTCAATTAAGGAACCTGAATCATCTACTCCCTCTTCTTCTACTCAAGTATACCAAAAGAAGATAAAATAGGTTAAACAAGAGCCAATTGAGGAAGGACCCCTTCTAGGGCATTCAGAACTACTTTCAGGGATAGCAAACATTATTGTTCTCAGTGAAAGTGATGATGGTGAAGTACCAGACCCTACAGGAACTTCAGAAGTTACAATAGAAAAATAGAAGGAAGTGCCTAGCACTGAACCTCCAAGTACCACTGATTCCTTTGCTAAAGAAGCTCCAGATGCCTCACTCACATCTCTACTAGAGGCAACAATGGTAAATACCTTAAGTGCTATGGGCTCACTTACTCTTAGATCTCTTGTTCCTTCTTCTTATTGCTCAAATTTTGCATGGGTGCAACCCTTGGTTGACAATAGGAAGGGAAAACCTTCTTCCCATTTGACAGGGCCAAATTTTGATGCTTTGGCAACCTTGTTAGGCACTACTCCTCCTCCTCTAGCAAAGAGAGCAAAAGCAACTTCAAGAATAGTGACAAATGCTTAGGGCCAAAAATTTATAGAGGTTGCAAAGCCTAAAGTTGATAAGACAGAGCAATATTTATTAGCCTCTAACCTAGAGATTTCTAGGATTCCAATGGGAGAATCTACTCCTGAGAATGAGGTGCATAACCTCAAAGAAAAAGTAACCAAGGTTATTAAGAGAATGGAGAAGGGTAAATAGACTATAGAATAGTTAGAAGAAAAAAATCAAGTTCTTTCTAGCTTCATCAAGTCATTATTGACTAAAGATAAGGTTTTGGATCCTGCTCCACTGGCATCCCTTCCACCTCCTTTGATTCTCAGTCAGGATGAGGTTAAGAGTATCAAAAATATATAAAGATATTCCACTTATGGAAGGGATATGGAAGCCATGGTTGATGAAATGATCATTGTAGGTTTGAATTTCATTGTAGAGGCCTTAAAACTCAATGAGAAGGTGGTCAACTTGCAACAAATACTCTCCTCCTCTATTTGGAACTATGGAAAAAGAACTAAAAATTTGGAGTAGTAGCATCATAGATCTTCACCTGATGGAATAGGCAGATTAAAATATATTGATGGCCAATAAATTTTTTGATGATGCTAAGGACAACTTGTCAAGGTCATGGGTTTTCAATGTTGAATGGACAATAAAAGTTCTTGAAGAAGCCTTGGGAGAATTGAGAAACAGTTGGCAAAAGGGAGAATATTTCAAGACTTGTGGTGCATCTTCCTTGAAGGATATTCACTGTCATATTCATGATGAAACTTCAGGTGTTCCTTTCTCTCTTCAAGAGATTAAAACTCAGTTCAAAACATTTGTTAAAGAAGACCTGTTCAAGGAGGAATTGATTAACAAAGAGAAGATAAATGATATTTTCTCTCTTCAATCTATCATTGAAGAGGCTAATAAAGAATACCTTGAACATACTGAGTTTGATAATGACATGGAGAAATTTCTAGGCACCTAGTCTCAAGCCACTACCAACATATCAATCCCACGAGGTAGGGAGATCGTTGAAGCATTGAAATGATTCAGGCAACAGATTCTCAAGTCAGTGGGCGCTCCTTAGCAATAAGTAGATGTTTTCTCTTCTAGTTTCTCCTCTTCTCTTTTTTTTATTTGAAATCGAGCTCATTGTAAACTAATTAAGGACCTAGTGTCAAGCACTTAATTAACATTTTAGTTAAAATAAATGGTTACCAAGTATAACCAATTTGTAAGCTATATAATGGGCTCTCTACGCCATTTTCAGGGGCTGGAACTCTGTTTATTTTTGAAATTGTAAAGGATTAAAAATCTATCAATACAAGAATATCTCTCTTTCTATTTCCATCTGCTCTTGTTCTTTCATTGCTATCTGTTGAAATTTATTGAATCATTAGTATGTTTTACTTCAAGAAGCTTTGTAATCTTGTGGATGTCATCTTTGGAACTTTATGTCTGTGAAATAACATCTTATGGTTTTTAAATGAAAATGATTTTGTTCTATATGATTCCATTCTGGCATGCGTAAGGAATTATTTTGTTATCTATATTTCTTGAGAGTTCTATTTTGCATCATCCCATTCCTTAATTCTTCTATCCTTTTGTATTGATGATTTGTTATATCAAACACTTTCATGATATCAAAGTTCCCTATTAAAGATAAAATTTGTACATTTGTAAATAAGTTTTTGCCTTTAAATAGGGGAACCTCTCTCATTAAAGAGGAGGGAATTTCTGTCCCCTAACTATTTCTTTCAATTACTTCCTTATTTGACAACCAACATAGCCTAAAAAATCCTACCTGTCAAAGTGAGGTGCACGAATTCTTGAGTCACATGGGATATTTTAGGAAATTCATAAAGGGGTATGCCAAGGTTACCGCACCTTTGGAGGAGTTGTTGAAAGGAAAAGGTACATTCTACTGGGGAGAACCGCAGCACTGCACATTTGAGAAATTAAAGGAGAAACTTACTACCATGCCTATTCTACACTTTCCTTCTTAAAACCAACCATTTCATGTCTATGTGGATGCCTCTGGCATGACCATTGGCATGGTTTTGGCTTAGCCTAGAGAAGGTATTATAGATCATCCTATATTTTTTGCTAGTAGAAATTTGACTCATGCAAAGAATAATTATACAACTACAGAGCACGAAGCTTTGTCAATGATCTATGCACTACATAAATTTAGACAATACATGCTAGCTACACCATTTTTATTTTATATAGATCACATGGCATTGAAGTATTTAGTAAACAAGCATGTTTTATAGGTGTGCATATGTAGATGGTTAATCTTATTTCAAGAATATGATTTCACAGTTATGGTAAAACTAGGGAAAATTAATTATGGACCATACCATTTATCCATAATATAGTCAGGAGAAGAAGCACAGGCAATTGAAGATACCATGCCCGATGCATAGTTATACAGGTTACAATACACGCCATCATAATTAGAGGATGTTGTTATCTTTTTACGAATAGCTATGGCACCAGAAGGAATGAAATCCTTAGAGAAGAAACAACTTTCTATATGCATAACAACCTTTATGTTGATTAGCAGTGACTTTAACAAGTTGGGTCGAGATGAAGTATTGCATCGTTGTGTACTAGAACATGAATGTATAGATATCATAGAGGAGGCTCATGGTGGTATTGCAGGTGGCCACTATGCAGGTGAAGCCACTGCGTGTAAGATTCTACTCGTTGAATTATGGTGGGAGACCTTGTATAAATATTGTAAGGCATATTGCAAGGTTTTTGATCACTGTTAGTACTGGGAGAATGTTTTTGTATTTTGGAAGGTTTTTACAAATATTTTTATATATTCGAGGAATTTACCAATGTTTTTATATTTTTGAAGGTTTTACCAATGTTTTTGGATTTTTTATTGAATTTTTTTCTATATTTTTAGAGTTTATTTTGAAAATGAAGATGCAAACATGCCCCTAATGAGAGGTGAGAATGTATAATGGAAAATTTCATACATAAATACATGAAAAGGATCAACTGGATCAATTACATGAAGGATAAGCTCAAAAATGATATCAAACCTAGGTGAAGGACTAGCTAAAAAGAAGTGATCATGCCCCCATGTGTGATATGCTTGTGAACAACAAATCCTCCAGTGGGACCGGAAACTAGTTTTCACTAAAGGACTTGTCCAATGTGCCACAATTGTCTGGTTTTCACATTTGAACTAATTTATTTCTTTTTACTGTTTTTTTTTTTTTACTTTTGATTTTTTGAATGCCCCCAAGCTTGGGAATATAAACACTTGAGATGTATGATGAAATGGTTTTCCTTAAGCACGAGATCATCTACCAAAAATTCATATGGGATGATACACTTGTTGTATCCTACATGGATTTGATTCTGATGCACTTAAAAATGGTCTAGGGTGTGAAGGCATTTCTCATCTAGAAGTTAATATTTTTTAGCTTGGCTATTATGTAATCCTCATCTTTATCCATATAGTCTCACAAGGAGATTCGTAAAGAGGTGATCTTTATATCTATGGGTGTAATGGATTCAGTGCCAAATACCAAGGAATAAGGGGTTACACCTGTATGTGGCGATAGGCCTAGAGGGTAGGATGGATTTGAAGATGCCAATTATGACATGTTTTACCAACCATTTTCTCCATAATCCAAACAAGTTTTTTCTCCATCATCTTACCAATTACCTTGAGGGTAATAAGGGTAGACCACTATTGGTGAATTTTGAAGTGTTGGCACAAGGCCTTCACTTGTTTATTCCTGAATGATTTTCCATTATTAGATTCAATTACAGAAGGGATTTTGTAATGGAAAATGATATGGTTCGTGATGAACTTGGAAATATTTTCACCATTGATAAAGGTGAGAGGAATAACCTTGCCCCATTTGGTAAAGTAATCAATGGCAGTGATAATGTGTTTGTGGTCTTCAGATGAGGTGGGGGTTAGTTTTCCTATAATATCGAGCCCCCATTTGGAAAGTGGACATGGTATTGTGATAGGTCGCAAGGAATGAGATATGGCATGAATCAAATTTCTATGTTATTGACATAGGATACATTTCTTCACATATTTATAAGAATCTAATTTTTATAGTACACCATTAGTATCCCACATGTAGGAATTTATTTGCAAGAACCATTCCACTTATATGAGAACCAAAAATGTATTTTTTCACCTCTTTGGTTGTTTTGATAGCTTCTTCAAAATTAAGGCAGCATAGTAGAACCTCATCATAACCTCAGTGATAGATATTTCCCCCAAGTAGGGTGTAATAGGATATATGTTAGATAAGGGTTATCTTTTGGGAGTGGGATAGGTCAGGTGGGAAGGTAGAATCATGTAGGTAGTTATAAATATTGACATACCAGGGGAAAAGGGACCAACAACTTCATATACCAAACATGATTTGAGCATGTCATAGGATGGTACCATTAGTTGATTGATAAGGAATTATAAATCATTGGTATATGGTGATAAGTGTAACAAGGATCTGATGGTAGCCATAACATCTTTTTATCAATTCTACATGTGTGCAACTTGATGGAAATAAATTAGAAAAAAATACTCTTTCAAGGTGTCCACCATGCGTTTGTATGGTATAAATTTTTCATCTTTGACTTTGTATTTGTCATTCACCTATTTGATGATGAGTTGGGAGTAACCTATAACCTCAACTTATTTGATGTTCCATCTTATAGTGACTTTAAGTCCTGCAACGAAATTTCAAATTTGGAAATTTTGCTTGTACATGGAAAGCTAAGTCTAAAATCTTGTGGGATGATATCTCATATGGGAGTAATAAGGACTAATCCTACTCCTGAGACATTAAATGTGAATGACCCATCAAAATATACCTTCCAGGTTGATGATTATTCAATATATAAAATAGAAGCATTTGGTAGATCTAGACCTAAGGGTTTCATTCTTAGGAGTGGTGTTTCAGCTAGTTAGTCAATAAAAAATTGTCCTTTTACTACTTTTTGGTTAACATAATCAATGTAAAATGCACTAAGTAAAATAATCCGGTTGGAAATCCTTCATGTAAGTGCAAGTTTTGACAAAAGGTATTTGAGAGGGTCAAGTTTGGATATTAGCTTGATATGGTTGTTTAAAAGGTAATAGCAAAGTTTTTTAAAGCCAAAGACAACAGCCAAGCATGCTTTTTCAATCTTTGAATAGTTAAGATCATATGAGATCAAGGTGTGGCTAAGATAATAGACTAATCTTTCCTTATGTTGGTCATCGTATTGTGTCAATACCAAATTGGGTAGTAGATATGTATAATAGTAAAGGTTCACCTAGGGTAGGTAGTACAAGAACAAGAGGATTTTCTAAATATTTTTTGAGTTGAGAAAAGGCTTGTTGGTAATCCAAGCCCCAATGGAAATCAATATATTTATTCATCAAATGCATGAAATAGTGGCACTTGTTTGCAAGTTGTGAGATGAATCTTTGAATGGCCTAAATTTTTCTTATAGTTTGCACAGATGTTTGAGGTTCTTAGGAGGAGGCATCTCAGTGATAGTGGTGACTTTAGTGGGATCCACTTCAATTCCATGACAAGACATAATTAATCCTAGTAATTTCCCTAAAATGACTCTGAAGACACACTTTTTCATATTTAAATGGATCTTATAATCCTGGATCCATTTAAAGATACGACACAATATTTACATGTGTTCTGCTCTAGTATTATATTTTCCAAGGATATTATCCACATAATACTCCACAATATCATGTAATATGACATTTATATCTCTCTGATAAGTTTCACCTACATTCTTGAGGCCAAAAATCATGACTTGAAGGTAAAAGTTTCCCCAATGAGAAGTAAAGGTGGTTTTATGTTAGCCATATTCTGTAATATTTATTTGATTATAGCCTGAGAATCCATCCGTGAGGGATATAATTTCATGGCTAGTAGCAGAATCAACAATCATTTCAATGTTTGGAAGAGGAAATTCATCCTTAGGACATGCCTTATTAATGTCCCTGAAATCTGTACAAATCTTTATACCAATAGGTTTCTTCTGAACATGCACTATGTTAGAGATCCATTCAAAATAGTCAATAGGTACAATGAATCCTACTACTAATAATGTTTCTAGATCCTCTTTGACTAGAAGAGACACATTTGGATGCATTTTGCGTAGTTTTTTATTGGATTTGATTATTCATTTACAACTAGGTTATGCACAACTAAATAAGGATCCAAGCCTTGCATGTCTACACAAAACCAAGAAAATACATCTAAAATTCTCTAAGGATAATAGCAAAATCTTTTTGTTTGTGTGCTAAAAGACAAGGACCAATTTTGACAATTCTAGGCTCATCTTCTGTACTGATGTTAATATCAATAGTCTTGTCCACAAGTAATTTGGGTTCATCCTCCATCTGCATGGGATCAGGAGGGAGATTGACTTCTCACTCTATGGGTGTCTCAATGAGATTTTCACCCATATATTGGTGAATTTTTACATGATTTTTTAAATTTTCTATTTTTTTTTTCATAAGTGCCTCAAAGAGGTTTTCACTATGAGACTTGGATAATTTATTTTGGTTAGGATTTTTGGAATATATTTTCCCCTTGTTCTATTTTTTTGTTGACCATAGAACTCAGTCTCCTCCCCGAAATACACATATGCATCAAGGTTGATAGATAATCCACTCTTATGGTCTCCAATAGGAATGTCTTCACCTAACCCCATGAATTCTCAAATTTATTCATCATTCTACAAGAAATCAATTGGTATATATTGTTTTTGGTCCCAATTAATAAGGGAAGGGTGTACAAGGTCTAATTCAGGAGTGGAAGGGGAGATGGTTAAAATAGTTATATCATAGAATAAGTTGGTGGAAGAAATGTCCTCATGAAGGATACAAAGGGACTCTAGTTTGCTATCATAATATGAAGATCTATCCTCAAATTCTGAGGAGGTGGCCTCAACTTTCGTAGGTGACCGGTCATCTATAGGGATGAATACCAACTCCATATCTATCTATTTTATCATATGCTAGAAGAGTTTCTCACACACCTTGTATATTTATGCCACACCCATATCCTTTGTATCTCAAAGTTTACATAATATTATTAGGGATGACATATTTTTGGGATTTGTTGTCATGAAAATGTGCAACAGGAAAGTTGACATTTTTTTAGCATGACAACTGTACCCTTGTGTTGAAAATTTCAATTTTTACCTCTCTGAGGCACCCCAGGTCTACCCAGTCAATCCATTGACCTCCAAGTTAATATTAACTTGGTCCCCTAGGTGATTTAGGAAATTCAATTCTACCCCCTAGGTGATTTTAAGAGTTCTTGAAAATTGCTATTTCTAGGCAGTGTTGGGAAAGGCTACCACTGGCCTTCCTAAGACGATGCCCCCCAGGAAAAAATGGAGGATCCAAATCCAATTCAGAGGCGTATTGAAGGTATAGAAACATCATGGAAGTTATTTTGGAAGATTCTGGAATAATTTTGAGAAGTTGGGGCAGTTTGATCAAAAACATGATTCACATGCCTAGGTAGTGCATAGGGTCAAAAGAGTTGTTGAGATTCAGGAAGTGATTTAGAGAGCTCTAGAATGAGTTAGGATCCAAAAAAATCACCAAAAAGGTAATTTATATCTATACAATATGGTGAAATCATAGTTTTCACAACACTTTGGCATAATATGTTTATAACTGGTTTTTTCCAAGCATAAGTAAAGGACCAGATCAAAAATCTGTTTTTTCAGGGCATAAACGAAGGAATAAAGAGATGATACCCTAACCATTAGATTCCTAAGGTAGTTTTCTATCAAAATAATATAAACATTTTCCAAAACATTCCATCAAGAGCTCAAGTTATCATCATTTCAAGTCATCCTCTGGGAAGGCTTCAGCAGTTAATTAAATTTGCAAGAGGACACATGTGAGCTCTAGGATACTTACGCAATTTCATGTCCATTTCATCCCTCAAGATAAGGGACATGAGGGACATAAAAATTTCCCAGCCTAAGAAAGGCCTCCTGATTCCTCATGCAAACATTTTCCAACCCCCAGGTGCTTCCAACTTGTTTTTTGGCATAAATGCTCAACATGTTAGATTTCTGCCATGTGTCACGACTAGGCACGATGTGAAAATTGATGTACCTCTCATCCATTAATTCTTAAGGGACATGAGGCACATTAAAATTTTCCCCACCCTTTCTTTGTATTTTTTTAATGCTTTAAATCTTTCCTTCCCGTCACTTCTTCTCTATAACTTTGCACACTGCTCACCGTGTCCATTATTGTTCAGAAGCTCCATACACCATTTATGTACCTTGAACCAGATCTGTCATTGAAAACAAACCATTCACTCTATAATAACATGAATATTTTAGAAGTAATACATATCAAGAGCCGAAGAAATGAAGAACGGATAAGAGGAACAAAGATCTTCACCTCAAAAATCTCATTGTCGTTAATCGAAGAAACCAACATATCTAGCAAACTGATGCACAGATGGAGATTAAATTTTTTTATGTTTTCATCATTTTTAGATACCATTAAAACCCCTATAACATACCTCCCATCCATAGAAATAATCGTTCACAGCAAAGAAAGCTCTCTTTCAGCTCAACGAAGGAAAAAACTTGATTTCCCGTCAAACTGACAGTTGGATCGAAGTAAAATTTCACTAGTGGAATAAGAAGCAAAAACTCATAGCAAAAATATAATTTTTTTTGTGAACAAATAAGAAAACTAGACCTGTAACTTTCAAGGTCCATTAATGGCTATCGTGTTTAGAAGTACCACCAGTTCAAAAATTTGAAACTTTAAAATCTCTGAAACCACTGATTGGGTATATCAAAAATGTCAGAGGGGAAATATTGGGAAAAAAACCCATATCATAAAACTTCATTCCATGGAAATCGAATCACCAAAAGCTCACTTTCTAAAAATAGCAGCTCTTCTACAGAGAGGACTATTATTTCAGGAAAGTCACCAACTAAAGAACTTGCGAAGGAGACGGTGAACACATAAGAGGTATTGCAATTGAAAATTCATCAAAATGTCATCTTAGTCCAAAATTGACACTTACTAAAAATTCTAATGATCACCTTCTAAAATTAGCATCTTGGTCCAGAATGCAAGCGAAATGCAGGGAGAAAGGGGGATTCGAGTTGCCCCATCTAATTGAAGTTTGAAGGAGATGATTTTTCATACTTACTAAAAATAATAAGTTGTTTTTTCTGAAGAAACCATGAAGTACAAATGGACGGGAAAAAATATGACACATCCTTTCACTTATGAGTATGAAATAGAGGACATTGATGTCTCATATATGGACCTACATGACCTAAGGGCTCACATGACAGCCAAGGAACGAGGGAATATTGAGGATGAGGTATTCATAAGTGGATTGTTCACAGCTGCAGGACACCCCGTTTATGTACAAAGCCTTGAGTTAGTCTTGGCTTTCTCACACCACTATGAGCCCAAAACATGAATGATTCGAGCTGATAATGTAATGGTAATGGAAGTCATTAATCCCAAAACCATATCACTTTCTCTAAATCCTGAAATCATCTAGTATGGTTGTCATCTCAAAGGATAGGGCCTTACATGACTGGGAAATGATGGATGCATATGTGCAAGGGGTTGCACTTGGATCTTGGATGAAGATAGGGAGAAAAACCTCAAGGATTCCCAAGAACCTTCCAAGGTGTAAGTTTTGCGTGGTATATTCAAAACCAATCACCCTCCTTAACAGGGTGATGGGAGAAGCAAACACGAGAGACTACCAGAAGTGGATGGGTATTTTAATTTTGACAGTGAGTGAAGGAAATTAGATAATTTACTAAGGGAAGATCATCAGTGACAATCTAAATCTGTAACTTCTCCAGGTTCCGATGACAAAGAAGTTCCATATGACTTCTTACTTGGTCTATCTTCTCGCTAGCTCAATATCATTCAAACAATTGGCTCTCATGCAAAACATTACTTCCAAGGTTCCTGCATTCGATAAATTTCCACAGTTGGTGATGGAAGAAAGCCACAGGTAGTTCACTTGTGTGAATGATGCATTCATAATGTACATGGTCCAAACCTTGGAGGGTGATTTGGAGGAAAGTATGTCACCACAAGTGGTGTCCTTAATCAAAAATATGGCTCTTATTTCATCCAATTCTCAACCTTCTCCCATCTACGAGTTGTCAACTTTGACCAAACTCTACTAAGGTTTCCCAAGTACCTTAGCAATGAAATTGTACTATTTGAGCTCTACAGGAAAATCAAACAGGTAAACAACATGATCAAGAGTAGGAAGAATAATTTGATCTCATTTCCCATCTCCCTTTGGGTATTCACAAGTAAGAATACAAATGATGCATATCATCTGGAGGTTTCCTTTTCTCATTTGGATTTGCATGACTGACAATTGATTTTACATTCCTACATTGCCATGCCCAATTTCGATATCTAAGATGATCCTGATTCATTCCACATTCTAGACTTGAACCATGAGTTAAAAATCATGGACTATTGGGCCTATTGTGTTGATTAATTGTAATTATGTAAAAAGGATCATATGAGGTTGACAGTTAATGAAATGAAGAAATTCAAGTTCTCCTGGTACAAATATATTTTGCAGGATGATGGGATAGAGATGTATGATCCTGAGTACGCAGCAGTCAAGATTTCTCCATTTCCTCATGTCAAATGGTACATTCGTGAATCAGGGGATATAAAGAATAAAACTAAGAGGTTTTCAAGAGAACAAGGGATTAGTTTCATAGGAAGAGAACCATGATCATCCAATCACAAGGTATGCCCATAAGTCAGAAACAAGCCTCTCATCAGTCATCATCAAGAGTCGTGGAAGTTTCCTCAAGCTCAAGGCATTCTAGAGCAAGTTATAAATGAAGATCCATATAATTAGATACTTCTTCCCATGGAATTTCACCAAATAAATATAGGGTGGAAGAAGGCCCAGTTGCATTAATGAAAGAAGAAGATCCAGTGGCAGAAGCACAAGCAAAGGGAGAGCATGTAGTTTAAGACCCAGTCATCAAACTTCCACAGTAGGCCTCACCTCTTGTTAACACCAATGTCTCCCCCATCCAAGATGTTCCTCCTCTTCCATAGCAAGGAATGGTTAATGCACCTATCACAAAACTTGGGCCCAATGAGATATTCTCATGGATGCAGTAAATGATAGCCCTTGAATCTCACATTGTTCAACAAGTATCAACCCTTGACTTATTAGTAATTGCCTCTATGGCCAAGGGAAAGAAAATAAATTTCACACACACAACCTCACGATTCTATAGTGGGGAAACAGGTAATCAATACATTGAGGTTTTCTAGCCAAAGGTGATAAACCTAGTGGATGAGATGACACCGATTGACTATGAAATGAGCATAATCCAACTAGGGTTGGCTACTCATGAATGGGATCTGCATATGTATTAGTAATCTTCTCCTTGTATGGTAACAAGGAACAATTATTATAAGAAGAATATTGATGAGATAAGTTACAGGTGTGAACTCTATCGTCCTATGTGTAACATTTGGTATATCTAAATGCCATGACAATTCCCATAAAAGAAGTTGCACCAATCAGTAGCTTCAATCTAGAATCTATCAAGAGGACGTGCGAGTTCACAATGCAGTGGTGATCTAATAATGAGTGGATCAATTAAATTTCTAAAAAGGGGAATCCAATGCTCCAAGATGCAAGAAAAATATTTTCCTACATGTGTGTGATAGCAAATAGGTCGCGGGAACTCAAATAATACTTGGAGAAAGAAAGGGACTATTGGGATCCTCTAGGTCTAGTAGTAAATGAAATGAGAAACACTCATTGTAGGGAGTTGATCAATAGGAAGATATTTGAAACTCCTTTAGAATACTTATCACATGTATGGGAGAGGTATTTTGAAATAAGATTTGAATAATTCAATCAGGTCATCATTGAACTAGAGGAAAAATACAAACAAGTGTACAAGTTGTAGGATAGTATAAATTGTCAAATTCATAAACTAGGAGTACCTGTAATGGGAGAAGACACAAATTTTGATCAGCTGATTGGTCCATTCAAAGAACATGTCAAGAAAGAGGTAGGAAATCCCTTGTCCTTCAGTAAGGATACCCTAGAGTTCCTCTTATATATTCGAGCCATCATTGCACTTATCACGGAGAAACATCCATCATGGTTCAGAAAATGTAAAGACATCAATAATTTGTCTGATGGATGGATAGAGACCCTGAGTAGTGTTATTATTCTTGATGCTAACAAAATGGAACCTATAGTAGCTCATTTCAATAAGGAATTTGGAGGGATGGAGATCTTCTTAGGAGTGCGAGATGGAAACCAATCCTAGAGCAAGATCAAATCCACCGCAGTGGCTCATTCTTCAACACAATTATTCTTCCTCCTTCCTTATTCTTCTTCCTCCTCTTTCTATCTCTTCTCTTCTCACCAAACTCTCTCTCTCTCTCTCTCTCTCTCTCTCTCTCTCTCTCTCTCTCTCTCTCTCTCTCTCTCTCTCTCTTCAATGTTATAATTTTGCGTTGGTGTTTGCACTTTTTCATATATCTTTAAGTGACTTTAGAAACATAATGTGAACTTTAAGTCACCTTGTTTTTATAAAATGGATTTAAATATTTAATTGGAATATAAATAATCTAAATTCAAAATATGGTATTTGATAAGTCACTTGGAAGATGAAGAGTTGCCTTCTCTTCTATAAATTGTAGCAAGCTCCTCATTTGAGGGTCTTCTTAGATCTTCTAGAGATTTCTTTTTGTGAATTCATGAGAGAGATATCCTTGTGAAGAGAAAAAAGAGATAGTAAAAATTTATTCCATTTCTCCCTATTCTAAAATGTCTTCCATTCTTATGTTATTTACAATTTCTGCTTGAGCATCAATACAAGAAGAAGGGATTTTAGCCTTTTTTAAATAAGGAGTTTAGTGATACTTTGTTCTCATTAAATTTTATTTGGTCTTGTTTTTTTTATGAAAATTTGTTTCCTCTTAATTTTAGTGCATGATGTAATTTCTAACTGGTGTATGTAATTCTCTGATCTTCTACTTTCAGCATTAGTTTCCCTTATCTAACATTCTCACTCCCTTCCTTGCTCTCCTATCAAATTATTCCTTTACAGATATTTACAAGATTTTACCACTGGGTCAATGGAGTTCCCCTATTGGATCCCCGACTGAAAGGCCACCAAGAAAAATCCACCTTTTCACTAGCGGATGTGTATACAAAAACTACATTAGTTAAGTAGAGGGACTTATATTCCCAGAGCGTTAGTAATAAGTCCACCAATTTGTCCGGTACAAATTTTCTCACCAACAGGATTAATAGTAATAATCCATGCTTTCATCAAGGGATTGGGATGTATAAGTGTTATGTATTTTCTCATCTACCAAGAGACCACTGGGAGTGAATTTTTTAATACTACAAGGTTTATGAGGTTGTTGTGATTGAAACTTTGGTCTACCACATGTTTTAGGTGATAGGGGAAGATTGGAAATAAGGAGGTCATATTGGAGAATATATTCCTCACAGCCGGTATGAAATATTTTTAGTTTTGAATCCCATGTATAAAATGGGGATATGGATGTGGAGGCACCACTATCATGTAGGTGCAATGTATCTAGATTTATGTGAGAGGATTTAATCTCTACAACTATTTTTGTAGAAGGCTATTCATATTTTATGGGGTAGTGACTGGATAATGCTATGTAATGCACAAAGGGTTGTGGGTCCCCAAGAATGGTAATTATTTTTCCTTGATTATAGAACTTGATACATTGATTAAATGTAAAGGGAACGGATTTCATGGAATGGATCCATAGGTGAGCGAGAAGAATATTATAGGGTAGCTCCAAGTTAAGGACATGGAACTGGGTTTCATGTGTAATAGTCCTAACTTCCATTTATAAGGTAACCGTACCTACTGATTGTCTCTCTACATTATCTTAAGCCTTAATGGTGATCAAAGTAGACTCCATTTTAGTGCTATTGTGTCACAAATATTTTATGAGCTTCACGGTACATATGTTAAGGCATGATATGTTTTCTACAAGCGCCCTTTTGATCTTTTTACGAGTAATGATCACTTCAATGTACAAAGGGACGTTATGTGTTTTGTCATCTGTTGGAATCTCATTTTGGATAAAGGTGGTTTTTTTAGATGGAGTGAGTTACACAACCAAGGCTTGGAAGTGTGAAGCATCAATGTCTGTGGGAACACTTGACTCATAAAGGGTTTTATAGACGATAGCGTTATGAACAATAGATATTTTAAGAAGATATAAGACATATATCTTGGTAGTTGTATTCTCAAGATTATTTAAGAGGTTGTAATGACCCTCCGAAGGAGTAGGAAGAGGAGTTCCTGGGGTGATAAGATCGGTGTGTTGTGTTTCCATAACACACTCTTGTGATTCTAGTTTAATATTTTTATATGCTCAGTAGTGGGATGGACATTTAATGAGAGAATTGAATGGATTTTTTATTTTGGAAACAACTTGATTAGTGATTTTTCCATGTGAGGATTAACCTTGATCAAGATTCTATTTTGCCTATTTATGTTTGGGGAATGACTCTTTATAAAATACCAACTGATTGTTAGATATTTTAGTAAGTTTTTTTACATCTTTTTGAATGTCTCCTTGATCTAAGAGATCCTGGATGAGATTTTTCAATTTCACACATCAATCTGTACCATGGCCTTTGACGTGATTATATTCATAGTATTTATGGTATTTGTACCATGAAATTTTAGGTTCATCCTTAGCAAAGGGTGTAGTGGTAATAAAATTGACCAAGTTGACCGCTTCCAGCTCTTTCAAAATTGATGATAAAGAATCAGTGAGGGGAGTGTACTCTCTTTCTTTGACTTCAAATTTGAGCAATCCTCGTGAGTTATTTGAAAGAGGATTATTTTGGACCACTTAGACATATTTGGAACCTATGATTCCATTGCCTACTAAATTATTATTTTTTTATGAAAAACTTAGACTTTCATATAGGTTTGGAGTCATGGTTATCTCTTTGTAAGGGTTTTAAGGTCCCTTTGGCAAGTAAATCCTTTTCAATTTAGATTCATTTTTTAAAAACTTATTTAAAGTTTATTACACAATGTATTTGCAAGTAAAATGCTATTTTAGGATGTAAATTTTGTAAAAATATACTGACAAGTTGTTTCTTTGGAATGGAGCAAGGGAAGCGACTAGCTAACCCTTGCCATTATTGTAAGAAACTGTAAAAAAATTTGTTTGTTGCATTTATTTACATTACAAAGGTCTAGCATAGTGATATCACTTTCCATGTTAAATGAAAAGTGGAAAACAAAATTCTCAACTAATTCTATGAATGTGAAAATTGATTCTTTAGGGAGATGGAGAAACCATTCAAGTGCTTGGCCTAAAAGACTTTTTGGGAATAAGAGAATGAGATAATTATCACTATAGGAAACTTCCTGGAAAGCAATGAAGAATTATTTTATGTGATCACGAGGATCACCTTTGCCCCTATATTTATCAAATTTAGGGTAATCAAAGCTAGATGGGAAAGGAGTACGTAACATCTCACGATCGAAGGGATAAGGACATAGTTCTTTGAACTGATATTTCTTATTATGTCCAAGGTTATTTTCTTAAAGACCAATAAAAGCATCTTTCATAGACAGTCACTCTTGGTCAAATATTTGGCCATGTGAAGGTGTGGTGGGTATGTATACATAGTTATATTTTGATGTTTCCCACCATGGTTTTCAGTGTATTTTTTCACATAGGTCACCTTAGGTTTCTCAATGTGTGCTTCTCTATTTATGTCTCCATGGACATGTGAAGCTAGATTTTCCAACTAGCGGCTAATATTTTGTAACCGTTGTTTTACAATGACATTTTTGTTTTGGGGTTCTACTTAAGGTACATACTGGTGGTCGTGTTTAGGCTCTTCACCCTCAGTTTTATTTTCACAGTCGATTCAAATAAATCTTATATGATAACCAATTGTAGTCTTAGAGGCGTATTCTTCCTCATTTTTTCCTTAAGGTTGGGCTAAGGTACAAGTATTTCTGTGATTTAATATATCCTCAATCTTATGTTAAGGAGGAGGTTATATCCTTGACTCGTGTTTATAAGGAAGGCAAATTGAAGTCAGATGAAAATTTAGCCCCTAACTCTACTAACCGCAATAATAATTTATATTTATTTTGGAAGATGAATTTATCCATGTGGGCAGGGTCATACTCAAAGGCATTTCAAGGAGTCAATCCCTCATTTCCACTATAGTTAATAAGTGTCTATTCCTCCTCAGCTAATGGGTCCAAAGGGTTTCGGAGGAAAATTTTTGATGTGTATTTACTATGTCCCAAATGTTTTTTAGGTACCATGATGGGGAATATTTTGCAAAGATTTAAAATATGTGGGAAAGTGTCACAATGAATCTAGGAAAAATCAAGCAACATAAGGATAGAAAAGTGAAAAAATTCTAAGGGTGTAGAATGTATGCTGAAAGTAGCCAAGGAAAATCTATGAAATGTTGAAAAAGTGACGATTGCAAAAGAATATTTTCCCATGTGTAATTGTCTCAAAAGTTGTTTAATAGTGCAATTACACAATTTCAACACTTAAATCAAGTTTTAAAAAAATTATTTAAATATCAAAAAGGGGTTGATATGATTTTGGAAGTGTAACAACACAAATTTATACACTTTAATCAAGTGTAAGAAAAAAAAGGCATAAGTATCAAAATTGGTCAATACAATGCGAGAAGCATAACAACACAATTTCAAAACTTAAATAAAGTTTAAGAAAAAAATATTTAAGTATCAAAAATGGATTGGTACAATGCGAGTAGTGTAACAACACACTTTCAACACCCAAATCAAGCTTTAAGAAAACAAGGTTTAAGTATCTAAAATGGTTTATATAATGTGATTAGCAAAACAACACAATTTCAACACTTAAATCAAGTTTAATAAAACAACATGTAAGTATCAAAATGGATTGATATAACGTGGGTAGTGTAACAACACACTTTCAACACTCAAATAAATTTTTTTTATAAAAACAAGGATTAAGTATACAAAAATGGTTGGTACAATTTTTGCAGCAATTTAGATAGTGCACTTTTGATAAAAGGGGAGCTAAAATTTTGTGAAGGGGATATGTTAAAATGTTTCATAACCAAAAATATATGGCACAACTTTGGTAGAGTTTCACCTTGTTCTAAAATAAGGTGGAAACTAAGACAAAAATTTTTCTTAGTAAATATTTGATACCAATGATAATGGATATGGAAAAGTTTTTCCCAATGGCAAATAGCTTCCTAGGGATTTTATTCTCAAAACTCACTAATATTTTTCTAAGAGAGGTATGATTTTTTAGAATAAATTCTAAACAAAGGACCTTTACCCAACAATAAAATTAATAAAAGAGGCCTCATATGGAAAATATTTGATACTCCTCACAGGTTTTACTAGTCAAGTAGGTGTTTGGGACACTTCTCGTTTTGTCAGCTAGTTCCCTCAATGCACCAACTACTTTGGGGTTCTTATGGTACTATTAATAATGAGTTTTATGGATTAATCCAAAGCACTTCCCATAGTTTAAAGTGGATGGGTTTTAACCCTGATTTAAACATGTAAATTTAGTGTGATTTGTTTGTTTTTATCTTTGTTTAAAATGTGATTGCCTTAAACATCGTTCTTTGACCAAGAAACCCTACACACAAAGTGTTAGTAATTTGTTTTGATTTTTTTTTAAACAAGCATATTTGGTCCTTCACTCAAAGGATTAGTAATTTTTCATATCACTACAATGTTATTAAAAGATTAAGGATCTTAACCATTTCTATTTATCAAGGTCACTTAGAAATGAAAAAGAAGAGCATATGTGGTGTTTGATCAAATTAAACCATAGAAATTTAAAATCATGATATCAAGTGTTATCTATATTGTCAAATGATAATCAAAATATTAGAAAAGCGTCTAAATTTTTTTTCTAATATTTATTCTCAAGATCGCTTGAAAGTGTGAAATAAGAGCATACGCAGTTTTGATCAAATTATAGTAAGAGGATATTTCTAATTAATACTTGAAAAGTTAGCCTTAATTTTAAATTATAACCTATAGATCAGAATCAGAAACATGTATAAAACAACAGAAAATTGAAAATCAGAATTGAAATATTTGAGAATTTTGAGAAAATTAGACACAATACACTAGCACATACACAGGAATGTTATGGCATGGTATAATACACATGCACAGAAATTAAAAACACAAAGTAGAAAATCAACCCGTGTAGATGGGTGCAGGTATGTATAGCGATACGCAGGCACATATAGAAGGATCCTAGCACATGAAATTCTAAAATAAATGGGATTTTAGTGTGGGAAAAGGAATGTTAGAGCATGCAGATGAATGATAGTGTATATAGATGAACGTAATCATGTAAAGGTGAATGGAATGTAGATGCATGTAGTTATATTTTAGTGTAACGCCAATGTGTGTAGATATACGTAGGTGTGTGTAGATGAACGCATGTGCAAATATAATGCTACAGACACATAGATCAATGCTAGCACATCAAACATGTACCTGCATAGAAAAACAAAAGAGATCCAAAACAACACAAAGCTCAATTTTTTCTCATCAAGACTCAAATTTTAAAGCATTTTGTCTCATAAATATCCATAAAGATCAGTCAACACTATCAAACAATACTAAATATGCTCAAAAATCAAAGAATTTTCAATAATGAAAATAAATAACATGTAAAAATGAATTTGAAACTAAGAAAAAATAAATAATTTGCATGAGACAAAGGAGTGTCCCACTAGGCGTGCCATATGTATGCATGTTAAACTAATATAAGTTAATGAAATGAACCTAACACCAAGTAGATTCATAACTTAGTGTAATAAAAAAAAACATCATGATAAATCATAACATAAATCTTTTCTAACTATGAATAGAACATTAAATCAAACATCAAATTCACACCTCCTTTGATTGTTGGATGTTCTTTTAGATTATAGGTATTTCCTTTGTGAACCAAACGCAACCATACACAATCAAGGAATTTATCCAAGGAAAAGGAAAATATATCACAAATATGGCTTGATTTCCATTTTTGGTTCTTCTCTTACTACTCTAAGCCAAGTAGAAAGAGGGTTTGAACAAATCTTTCCAATAACATTAAAATTATCTTATCAAGTGGAAATGTCTTATAAGGACATGGTGTAAGTTGAAACATAGTGTACTGGGTTATTTATATAGCTTTCCAATTTTGGAGAAGCTTGCATCCTAGTGAATGTGGTATAAAGGAAATGTAGAATTAGAAAGGGATAAGTATGATTATAAGATATTAAAAAAAATATTAGCAAATCATGGGAGTTGGGGGTGATTTAAGTAATCAACTAGGATTAATTAATAGACCAAGTTATCTTATAAAATCCATTTAGAGATTATTTAGAAGGAAATTAGTAGAATTTGAAGGGTTTGAAAAGGATATTTAACTAATAAGAAGGTTTAGTACTTAAATAAATGATTAAAAGGATTAATTTATTAATAATGGCTGATTAATTAATTACAAGAGGATTATAACTAACGAAATGACATTAATTGGAATCTAGGATGAAGTATGAGACTAGTTAATTAATGAAGTGTCATTAATTGATCGAGACAAAAGGGATGGTTAGCCAATTAGTGGAAAATTACTAATTATATAATGAAATTATGGGAAAGAGGATAATTAGTACAATTTTAGTATTAAAACTGTGTAGTCAGATTTAGGTGTCTACAAGAGTCATGGGCTATGATCTTGCTCCTTGTAGGTGATTTAATAAAATTAAATCTAAGATAAGTACACTATTGATTAAATAGATATAACATTATTTAAGAAAGATCATGAAAAGGAAATGCAAGTGAGAGTGATAGATAGGGTTTTGAGAATGACTTAGCTTGCCACCATATGTCTAAATTGATTCTAGATTGGGGAATAAGATGACAAGGTATATTATGGGTTGTATAAGCTCTAGTTTTGGAAAGATATTGCAAATATTCCTTCCATAGGAGCACCTAGAATGGTACAAGGTCGTCTAGGCACTCGCATATTTTTTGGGCACTGATTTTTGTGGAAGTTCTCAAGATCAGATTTATTTTGTGTCACACATTTTCACTCCTTTCTCATTGTGTGTCACATCAAATTTGTTGTGTTGCACATGTAACCTATAAAATAAACCCTAGATACCTATACAATACTCAAATACTTTTTCCCAAATGTAAATGTGCAGTATGGAATTCAAAATAAACCCTCATATGGAGTGAAGTATGTAGTCCAAAATGTAGTCCGTCATATAATAGATAGAAATATTAGCTCTAATAGATGTATGTGTTTCTTGAATTCTTTCCCCCTACCGAGGTTAAATAAAGCATGTATATATATGATTCATTTACTTAAATTTCTTCATTAATGAGTGAAAGGATGAACAAGAGAGATAACAAAAGACAGTAAATAAATAACATTAACAATATAGGAAAAAGATACAAAGAGGACACAAATGCCTAAAAGGGGGAAAAAACATCTGGGTGCTCTTGTCCCTAATAGGAATTCATAAACAGGGTGTTCAAAAGGATAAACATTGATATCAGAGCAAGCTAGGATTTCAAGTTGTATGCAAAACCATAAGTTGTCAATCAGAAATAACAAGTAATAAATTTGGAAAGGATAAAATTAATGTCAAAGAAAAGTAGAGGGGTGTTAATGAGTAATTCTCGTGCTTAGGAATCATGCATATAAATGAAAAATTTAGAGGCTAGATGTACATAGTAAGTGCATTATTTAGTGACTACAATTTTTGCCACTTTATGTTGGTGAATAAGGATTTAGTAGCATAAAGTAGAACAAAAAATTATATCTTGGAGATTCGAATGAAGATTTACACAATAACATGCCAAACGAGTGTTGTAGCATGTTGAATGGAATAATACAATATGTGTACCATGAAATTATAAGGATAGGGAAGGATAAGTATTATAGGGGTTACCTTTTCATGTGATGAGTGATAGTGATATGTTCATGTAGTTCCATTCACTGCAGCGTGCTTGAGATTTGCTTCATGGTTGTTTGTGTGATTTTCCTTCATTAGGATAAGATATGACCTGCAAAAGAAAACAATTGTAGTCAATGTTATAGATAAATGTAATTGAGATTTAACTTAGAAAATATGTAAATTAATATTGGAAAACATAAACGAAGGGGTTAGAGTGCACATGGAGTGTTGTAAGATAAAGGGATAGAAATTTTTTCCTACTTATAGACTTGATGCTTAGGAGTTGGTTAGAATAATATGAAGGATTTGGGCATCATGTCACCAAACTAGGGATTTAAGAATCCTAGCACTAAAATTTATATTTAATAATCTTTTCACCACTAAGGGAAGTGTATTGAGAGAGCGGTGTATTTTTTCCTCTAACCATTAACATTTCTCTACAAATAAGTGTAACTGTAAATGATCACAAACTTGTTTTGTAACTTGCCTCAGGTGACACAAAGGAACTAGGCATATTTTTTTCTTACATATAGCCTTGGTGTCATTCCCTTATTTATGTCATGCTTTGGTTCCTACTTTAGTACCTAGATTAGTATTTAGTTCCTATTAGTGACTGATTGTAATCTGAATCTAGCTGTGTAACTACTGAAACTGGAAAAAATTGTGATTGTGAAACTATTGAAACTTATGTGTAACTATTTTTTCCCTAGGATAGGAGCACCCATGCATTCCTATATAAGCTAGGTGTTTGTGTCTATGCTAAATTTTGTGAGCATGTGTATTTTTTTCCCTTTTCTGTGACTAATTTCTATTTTTTTGGTGTTTGTGTTTCTGTAACTGTGTCTGTAACCATTGGGAGGGTGAAAAGGTATACCCAATATTTTTCCCCACTTGTTTGGGGTGCATGAGATGAAAAAATTCAAATGGATCCCAAATTAGGAAGAATGAAATTGATCTACACATCTGATGTAGGAATCCTATAAGTTGAATAGGGATTACACATGATACTTACCATGGTGCAAGTAAAACAAGGGGAAAATTCTAGCATACAAGTGTTAGTGAAAAATAAGCAATGCAAACTGAAATAGTAACTAGTAATGTCATATAAGAAAACAACAAACATGGACTCAGTCAATAGTTGGTTACATATATGGGACACCACTCCTGATGTCACAATACAATCATAGCCATCAATGCTTGTGAAAACAAGTCAATCAAGAAAAATAGGGCATAGCCTACAAACAATGACAAACAAATTACAAGTAAATTGGATAATCATGGTTAGAAGGAGTCATGTAAGGAAAATGTTACACATGAAACACCCCTTTGCATGTTAGGGATGATAAATATTATGCGACAATGTGGTATCTAAATATAGGAAGGAAAATGTGAAATATTACAATAATAGAACCTGATAGGAAGTAGGAAAAAGGTAGATGCCCCCAAGAGCCTCAATGGGATTGGTAATGGACAAGCCTCAACATCATACATAATGTAACAACCTGTAAGTGATCTATATTCACATCAACATACCATGTTAATGCGCATGTGTGTATGAAAATTATAAAGATTACTATGAACTGTAATAAAATGTTAATAAAAGGGGAAACATAGAGTAGTGTAATCAATTTAGAAAGCATCCAACCAAGATCTAGGATAATTTTTTCAAGTTATGCAGATAGTTGGAATCATGCCAAGTGTAAGAATGTAAAAAGGAAAGGTGTGTCATTTCCCATATCTTTGGGAATATATTGATGCAAAAATGTCATAGATGTAACAAACATTGAAGCACCCTTCGTTAGCCTTAGTATTTACTCCTACACATCTAGGTATAACTTCAATATAATAATAAATCAAAGGGCCTTAAAAATTCTAGGTTTGCACCATACACCCTAAATTAAAGACTAATAGTCCAATTGTGTGGATGATTTTGAAGTGTAAAAACGGGACTATATATGGATGATGATAGACCAAATGAGAGATTTAAAACTTTATTAGTTTATTGAAGGGACAAAATATGATGATTCAAACTTGTTTGATCCTAAGTACTAAGTGGTGCAATCTTCAACCCTTCCTCTAAATCCATGGAATATTAGAGAATAAGGTGATAATAAGGAGAGGAGTACATAAGTAATCTAGATATCATGAGAATGTTTCAAAAGGAAGATATTTACTTTCATCAAGTTCAATGGTCTCCTAACTCTATCTAGATAGGTTTCTAACACTTCCTCTCTAAGGGCATATGAAAAATCCACAAGTTTTTCTCATTAAAAAGAGTCTTCAAATATAAAGATGATGGAAGAAGATCAAAAATAAGTTCCCCATTCTAGGAAGCTTCATAAGAAGGCTAAGATCATTGAATATGCCATTGAGCCTTTCAAGCTAGGTGAAATTGATCCTTTGCAGTATCTTGTTCTTCACCGGCATCCAAGTGTATCCTTCTAAGTGACAGAATCATCACATCATGATAAAATGTGATCCCTCACCAAGCACCAAAAAGTTCCCCATGCCTAATGTTGTTTCTACTCTGGTAGAAACTTTCTCATGGATTTAGGATCTATTTTGAAGTGATTTGAGGATGTTGCAGAAATTCGTAGCACCTAAGTTTGTGGCTATCTCAAAACTCACTAAAATCAAATGAAGCAAGAAAGAAAAAGTAACCTCCCATTTCTTCTTTATTTCCTCTAGATCCCAATATGTAGAGGTATCTTGGCCCAAAGTAATAAAACTTGTAGAAGATATGACTCAAGGTTATTATTAGTTGACCCAAATATCCTTGGGACAATCTACACATGAAGGATATACACACATGTTCAATGAGTTAGCATCCCACTTTATTGCTAAGAATGTAGAGTATAAAAAAACCATGGAACACTTGGAGGAGGATGTGAGAACTCTCACTATTTATGTCCAATCCTTCCTAGAGCCTAATGTGGTACCTCTTCCTCTTGCAGAGGTCATCCCTCCCATCAGCAACTTTAATCCTCATTTGATCAAGAGATCCCAACGTTCCACTATGCAAGGGAAGGCCAATTATAAGTGGGTTGAAAATATTTTTGAGAAATAAAAGGAATTGCTACCAGAGGTTCTCTCCTTAATCAAGTATATTCTTACCATTGTTTTGAAAGTAAAGACAACAAGGGAAGAGATTGAACAAGAAAAGACTCATTGGGATAGTGTGTTCCCACTTGTTTCTAAAGTGGTTTGTCTTGATTCCCACACTTTTATGAGTAGAAATGTGTTTGTATTTGTTGCTGAGAACTTGTCCCCTATTTGGACCTACAAAATAAATGCCAAATATAACATGCTAAATGATGTTATTTCTAACCTTGAATCTAGTGAGAAACATGCCTTCGAGATTTTAGTTGATGTCAACAACTATGTTCACAATCTTGGATCACTTCCTCTCATTAAGAATTCATCTTCGGAAGTACTCATTAGTTATTTCCAAGATTTGGTCAAGAAAGAGGAAATTAATCCTTTCTCCTTTAACGAGGATACTTTAGATACCCTTAAAAACATCAGAGAATCAATCTCTAAAATTGTGGGAGATCATAATGTGTGGTTTAATCAATGTAAGACTATCAATCATTTTCCTGAGACATGGATCAAAGTATTGAGAGATGTTCTTATTCCATAGGTATAAAAGGTGGCATCTGCAACATCCCATTTCAGTATATAATTCAAAGGTGAGGATCTCATTCCATTATTTTTTACTCAAAGTTCATTGAGGGCTAGTTATTCATCGACAGAGGCTTATTCTTCATTAGATTAATCGACCATCCTCATCACTCTCTCCTCTTTCTTATCTCTCCATATTATAATTCTTCATTAAGAATGTATTTTTTCAATATTTTTTCTTATTCACTTAAGTGACCTTCAACTTAAAATTATAAGAGTTCTTTATCATTAATAATAAAAAGGATCACTTTTATTCCCTAGGAATATAAAAGGTCATAAGTGATGAGGAAAGATGAAAATTTATGTGGGGGGAGATGAAAATACATTTTGTAATGTTGTAAATTGGGCTTCTCCATTCCAAGGGGTTAGAAATTGCTGATTTTTATACGTTGGATTTCAAAACTAATACAAGAAATAAAATCTACATTTCCTCTATCTCCTTGTCTATATTCCTCTATCCTCTCTACTCTCCAAATTTTTAAGCATTGTGATATTTTACAACTAAGAATGAACTTTGTGTCCTGATTAATGTATCTATAGAACTTTTTGTCTCTGATTTATTATTCTTATTGTTGATTGCATGGTCGAATAATTATAATTGAGTGTGGACCTACTTAGGATAATGAATGTGAACTATGTAAGTCTACTCATAGTATTAACCCCCTCTCCTTATTTCTCCTACTCCTCTTGTACATTGTACAAGCACTTTTCTAGAGGTTTAGTGGAGTATTATTTTTTGATCCCTGACCTAACATCCACCCCATGATTTTAGCTTGTTTACATTCAATAGTGAGAGCCTCCAAATACCCAAGGAGGAGCCAATCCCTATGGCCATCGGTGAAAACCAATAACCTGCACTACAAAAAAACATATCACCAACACCGCAAGTCCTAGTTATTCATGGCTTCCTTCTTTTCCATAGGTCCTAGTTATCTTTAGCTTCCTTCTTTTCCATGGGTCTTATATTTTTTTGTCTTCCTTCTTTTCTGCGAGTCCTAGTTCCTCGTGTATTCCTTCCTTTCCATGGATCTTAATTATTCACGGCTTCCTTATTTTTTGTAGGTCCCCATTATCTACAAATTCCTTCTCTATTTATGTCTTATTCATCTATGGCTTCCTTATTTTCTATGGGTCCTAGTTATTTTTAGGTTTCCTTCTTTTCTGTAGGTTCCAATTTATCGTGGTTTCCTTATTTTTTTTGGGTCCTAGTTTCCTATAGCTTCCTTGTTTTCTATGGGTCCTAGCTTCACATGGCTTTATTATTTTCTATAGGTCCTAGTTTTCTGTAGCTTCCTCATTTTCAATGGGTCCTAGTTTCCCATGGATTCCTTATTTTCTATGTGCCCTAGTTTCCCACAGCTTCCTTTTTTCCACGGATCCTAAAAATCCATGGCTTCCTCAAATTTCATAAAATAGAATAGGATACTCCATAATCCAATGAGTTGACACATCAGTAAGGGCAATCTGAAACTTAAATTTGACATCTCCATGGTCATCAACTATGCAAACAGAATGGATATCTTTAAATTCTCATAATTTTTTATCCAAGTCACCAAATAAGATAAAATTTATATTGTTAGAAAGGTATTGAGGATTACTACATGTTTAAAGTATTTTTTGGGTCAGAAAATGTGTTTTATTAGGCCAAATAATGTAAAAAAACAAACTCATTTTAATTTTTTGATATGGGTTTTGAAAAATTACATGGTGACCATGTTAGGTCAACATAGTTGAATGCAAAGTGCTCCTTTTTTGTTGTAGAAGTGGGTGATCTTCTTGATTTTTTATTTCATCTCTCTCTTCTCCTTCTTTTATATATGTAGATTAGTTTTATTAATAGAAACATCCTCTCATGAAAGCAAGGTTATGTTTCCCTTTTGTGTGGCTAAGTATTCTGAGTTATAGACTTTTTTGTTGGTTTTATACAATATACTTGGTGCCTTCTCCATTATTATAACAGATTGTGTATAATGTAATCAATGATATCTAGTTATTGTGGATATCATTCTTCCCCTTAATTTGTGTTATTTTATTATTTCTTTTTTATTATTTTATGGCATGTTGTGTGTGAGTTATATTTGCATGAATTCCATCCTTTGTGTCACTTATGAAGAGAATCATAGTTTGGTACAATTGCAGGGTTGAATGTGTCTTGTTTCTACCATCTTAGATTTATAATTTTCCTTCTCATTCTTCATCTCAAATAAATAATTCATTTCTAGTTTGGTGCATCACCTTATCTTTTATTCGGTATTTCATATTTCTGAACCCTAGTTCCTTAAAATTATTATATTAGAACCAATTAGGAATAGAGTGTAGAGCTAGTTAGATTAGTTGTAGTGAATCGAAGTGAAAGGAATCATCCTTTTCACCTAGATATTGACCTTCGAGGATCTATTATCCCATGTTTTGAATGTATTTTTGTGTTTCATTGAGGTGTTGTGCCTAGCTTTAGCAAAGGGTTCAACTTCAAGTGATAACAATCACCTACTAACTTTATTTTTTAGTTATCTTACATTCAAGTTAACATCAACCTATAGTCATATATCACTAATATAATTAGCATAATGCTAGGCTATAATCATTTATCACTATAATTGTTTACTATATTATTGCTAAATGTTGTTAAACAATTGTACTTGAAAAAAATCCTTAACTATAGGGTGACTTTGGGATGTGTCACTAGACTCTCCATAATTTTTAGTGTGAAGGAAGGAGAGATATTAAGGACAAACTTATATTTTTGTAAAATTATGGATTTAATCACCAAAAGAGGAATTTTCAAAAGTAACTAGATATGGAGTGTGAGACAAAGTTGAAAAGAGATGGAATGGTTTCATCTTTTCTCAGGGAAATAATTTTTTGAATCTAAATAAAATTCCCTATTTTGATACAATTGAAGACTAATAAGAGCCACAAATTTACCACACAAAGTGAAGGATTTTTTTGAGGAATCCAATAATGATAAGGAACATATGTTATTGAAGGTGAAGAAGAAAAATAAGATCAATAAGAATACGTCATTTTTTTATAAAATGATATGAGATTTTGTCCATCAAAATTAATTTAATAAATAAATTAGAACTTGATACCTCACCAAGTGTTGTATCCAACAAATATGATTGGCTAAGTATGTCATGAACCATATAATGTGGAACATGTGTGGAAAATATGGAAGAGGTTGTTGAGTTGATAAAAAATATTTAATCACATATATACAAAGACTATGAGTAATTGTTAAATATGTCCTAAAGAAAAATCCATAAAATAGGAACTATTAAAGGCATTGGATACAATTAATGTGGAACACGAGGTTGTAAGAAAGGTAAAATGTTAGTTACAGTATTCCAAAATTCCTCTATGCATGTTTTAAAAAGTAAAAACATGTGTGGTATGATTCAATACTAGTGATTAGAAACAACTGGAAATGCTGGAAAAATCTAGAAATTTGAGTATTGAGTTGGGTAGGAAGAACACAGAAACATGGGAGGAATTCAAAAAATCCCACATAAAAATAATGAAAAAAAGGTGCACATCCTTTATGTTTTTGGTATAGGAAATAATGAAGGGACTTATCACAAAAAGTAAAGATGGAGAGTGAAGTAAAGGCCATAATTTAAATTATCAAAGAGATGAAATGATTAAAGCTAGTAGGCATTACGGGAATTTGGTGTGTGTGGGGGAAAAAATACATACATGTATAGGTAGGGGGAAAACACCGATAGTTGAACATGTACGAATATTTGAGCACCTTTTTTTGAGGATGAGGTCCATTAAGCAAACACATTTTCTTACTTTGGTATTAATGTGGGGTCCTAATAAATGAGAACATTTGGACTAGTTTGATTTATTCAAATTATTTTTTGAAAGTTAAATAACACAAACATTCACCCATTAAATACATTCAAAAGTGACTCATTAGGAACATAAAAAAAAAAAATTTGTGTTTGAGGCCTCATTCATTGATGCAAGTAGGAAAATAGATGTTGCATTAACTTTAAAAAGTACTACTTTGTACATACAAAAAATGTACAATGTTCATATATAGGAAAATATTTTCTTACATTAATAATGTTGATCCCAAAATTTAAGTACAACTAGTCCATATGTATGAACATTGTTATCATATGTCCCTATATCATGACATCAAGACTTGCAATAGGTTGTAGTCTAGATTAATTAATATTAATTTCATTCAAAATACACATTGTAATTATCAAGACTTAATTCATAGTTGTGCAATAACTAATTTAAATGACATATTTCAAGGAAAGAAGAGACAATGAATGAGAAACTGCATAAAGTAAAAAGAACATTTAATAACAAATCAAAACAAGGACATTCTTCAAAATGGAAGGAATTAAGATAGATTTATATTAGGATCCAAGATCAACCTTCTACATATAGTAGTTACATAGTTTTATACATCATGAGGTGAATGTTGAGTTATCATTCCCTTCTTCTTCTTATACAAAAGAGGTTCTTTGCATTCTCTATCTATCTAAGAGAGTCCTATATCTTATACCATTTGTCTTATCTGGATTATACATTATAATGAGATTTCACAATCATAAAAAATATATGTATGCCATATTTCCAGTCCATTTTACACTCCAACACTTTCCTGGACTTAGTTGTCTTATCTCAAGACAAAAGTTGCTTCGATGATTTAGAAAGTAAGTTGTGATTTTCTTTATAAATTGTGCCAAATATGGATTGTGTTGCACAATGTGATACTTCTACTTGTAGTCATCACAAAGGATGCCCTTTACTTATTTTCATCCTCTAAACACTACTTAACCACCCTTTTGGGTTTTTAATTAAGTATAATTTCCAATAGACTGTCCTTTTGGGTTTTCAGTCTAGAGATAATCCCTCATAGACCACCCTTATGGGTTTCCAATCTATGTGGGCTTGCTTATAGAAAATTACACACTTATAATTCAATAAAATTTTATATCACTTGACCCCTCTACCCCTGCTAAAAGACCCCTTCCTTGGGCCTCTGACCATTCCCTTAATAGTAATAGGGATAACATAAACCCTATCAATGTTCCTAACCCTCATGTTTCCCCATTTCGAGAGGGTGTTTATGCTCTCAATCCGTTGGCCATGGGAGATAAGAGACCTGAAAATAGCAAACCTCAGACTGGAAGCATAAGAAATGAGTTGGACTTGCACAATGATATGTTAACTTGGATTAGGAAGGAGTGTAGATTGTTAAATGATAAAGTTAGGGGTTGTAAAATTGCCATTGAAAGTGGCAGCAAGGATGATCACCTGCTAGAGGAAATGGACAAATGGATTTCACTTGGTGAAAAAGAACATGTCATTCTCTGAAGTAAACAATGTGATATCCTTTCCATTCTTAAAGGTAATCTAGATATTCTTGCCTACATTATTCATGTGTTGGAAACTAACAAGGGAAAGGAAAAAGCTAAGAATGAAACTTCTTTCAAAAACATCTGAGATAAATTGGAGAATCTCAAAAAGAATTTTTCCAAGATCATGAAATAGTTACTAGTGTCTATCCAATTCCATGGATTTTATTGTTTGCATATTTTTTGATCTTGGTATGTAGTTTTGTTGTGGTATTGTTGTGGTTTGGCTATATTTAGGTTGATGTAATGTTGTGGTTGCTACATTATATGATGTTTTCTAGTGGTGCTTTTCATTCATTATGATTTTGGTTTTTGTATTATTGCTACTTGTATACCTAGGCTTGGGGTCTCTTGTAATCTAGGTAGGATCCCAATCAAAAAACAAATTTCCAATAATAAAAAAAATTATATCACCTGCCAAAAAAATGTGTTTCTCCTCATCCTTATGGCTACTTCTAGGGTTGGTTAGGAATTTATATCTGACTATGTGAAGTAAAAGGTGGTGGTGACATTATGAGAGTTTTTTTGAATCTACGTGGAATAATATGTAGTAGAACATTCCATGGGGTATTCTTCATTGTTTTCACTATTGGGAGAAATGTTTCTAAGTCCTCTGTATATGTTCTAATCTTTGATTTCCTCATTCACTCTACCAAAGTAATCTACAACTCTGTTAATTACTTCATGAATTCATACAAAACATCCTCTTTTGCATTGTCTAAAAATTTCCCTTTGAGAGTGATGGCATTTTGGTATTGCAACATTTCCATTTGATCCCACATTCTTTACGCTTGAACTCTAGAAAATGTGTTACATGGTGTATTGCACTACTAATCTCATAGTTTTTCATCGACATTGCCTCGATCATATTGGTATATATGCAACACCTTACCCATCTCTTCAGTATCATATTTAGTTAGCATTTTACCTTATATTATGTTGTTGGTATCTATATCATTTTTATTATTAGCCATTATGTTATGCAGTTAAGTGCTCTAATCCAAAATTTAAAAAATGAGTTGCTTCACTTGTGTCTCGGCATGATACGACATATTTTTATATGCATTGAAGAATATCTCTACATCTTTCACCACTTTCTTGGTTTGGGCCATTTGAGCTTTGAGATTCTTCATAATATCATTTTCCTTCCAATTTTCCACTAGATTTCCTATGACTGTGCTTGATTTCAATTGCTAGCTCATTACTTTTTCACCTATGGTATCAGTGACAAGATGAGGAAAATTGTCTTCAATTTTAGATTTGAGGTTGTGCATAGCTATTTCTAATGTTGTTTTTTGACGTGACATTTGAAGTGTGGCTACTCTAATATTCACCTACAATGTGTATATTCCTTTAATTTATTTTTACAACAACAAATTCTCCAAATCTAATTTAATACAGTGCTCACCAATTTTTGTGAAGAGGTATCTTTCGTACTCATGTGAATGAATTGGGGGGGTATCATGTGAGCATGCGGTGAGGGAAGGACAAACTTATATTTTCATGTGCGTAATAAATTGTGATGAAAACTAAAATGTTTCCATGTCTAATTCCCCAGTTTCTTATGAATTTAATTATTTGGAAATTGATGTTCCATGTTCTGTAGCACTTTCTAGAAGCAGTTGAGTGATACTTGATTTTTTATTCTCTACTTTTAATTTTTGTTGTCTTTTTTTCCTCTGCGTTGGATTGCAGTGTGGCCTATGATGTGATATTTTGGCCTACCAACTTTTTTGTCACAATTTCTTCCACAATGTTTTTTTAATCCTTGGCCTTTTTCTCTTGCTCCTCATTTTACTTTATGGATTTTTCTACTTATATTCATCTTTTCCCTTCTTCTACTTATCGTGTTCCTCCTTATTCTTTTCTTATTTCCTCTTAGTCTCTTATAATTTATTCATATCTTCTTCTCTCTAATTTTCTTCTTCCCTCTTCTTATCTTCTTCTCTCATTTTGACCTCTTCCTACGGTCTTTTTTTCTCTTCTATCTTTACCTTGGCCTAGGATTTTACTTATTTTTTCTTCTCCTCTTATTTTAACTTCTTTCCTTCGTTGTGGGTCTTCTCTTCTTCCATATATTTTTTAGCCTCGTCATATGTAGTTGCTACCATTTTTTAGCATCCTCCTACTCCTTGCACTTCCTGAATTCTTCCTCCTATTTTAATTTTGTGGCTTTCTTTTCATATTATTTTTCTTTCATTGTTCTTCTTGTTATTATTTTCATGCATTGTTGGATTGTGTATACATTTTACTTTACTCTGGGAGTGGTTGCACAATAGAAGTTTTGGCCAATGTAGGTTGCATATACATGCCCTCTTATACCTTATGTTCTTAAGGAGTACTTAAGTCTTGATGTGATGGAGGAGGAGAAGGTTTAACTATTTTTGTGGTATCTTTTGAAACAATAAAGTTCATTATTTTATATGCCTTGGCTTTCTGCCTCTTGTGTGCATATTCTTCTCTTTCTTGTACATGTGTTGTCTCTATTGTTTGTATCAGGGCTTATTACACTACCTCCTCTTACGAAAATGAATCCCTTATGTGGCTCATAACTCCCCACCCTAAAATTAATGGTTCCATTTACGATGGTGATCTTAACACTATCTTGAATGGCCTGGTGTGCTACCTTCATTTCATGTTGGGTGTCACTAAGATTTCTTCCTCTAAATATTACACTCCAACCCCATTATAGTAGTAGTTCAACTTTGGGATCGACTCCTACATCCTTGAGTCTTTGTATTATATTATTCAAATGGAAATCTTATGTAACATCCTCGCGACCTATTTTGATCATGAGGGAGTGCAAAATATATGCCAGATCCACCATTTCTTTAGGCTTTATTTTTGGGTTCATAGTTTGTGTTTTTTGCATTGCTTTCCATGTGAACCATTCTCTTTCTTCAGGAAGGTATGCATTTATGCCCATATATTCTAGTTCCTTTATGCACACTTTATGTCTTGAAACTTTCATCACCACAAAATCTAGTTTGGAGAATAAAGATGGAAATCTGGGATCATTTTCCACTTGTAATTGAGTGTTTAGAGCTTGTGCAATGGCTTTTTCCTTTCCTTTTGAATACCTTTTTGACTGGGGTTACATTTTCTTAGCAATTTGAGCTTCAACATCTTGTTTTGTAATTCTTATAGTTTTTATTCCTCCTATGATTTATTTTTTTGACCTCTCAGTATGCAATGATTGGACATTTGTGGGAATCATACCATATTATCTACTAAGGTCTTCCTGAGTTATCTCCATGTTGATGAATTAATGGAGTGTATTTGGATGATTTTTGTTTTCCCATTCTGGTCACAATACAATCTCATTGTGTAATAAAGTAAGGTTTGACATATATATTTGTGTATGCATGCACTTATTTTGGTATGTAGGGCTTTCATTTAGCATTACCCTTATTCTGATAATTCATTCTCCCATCTTCTGCATATCTTCATAAGTTGTATACGGATTTACCGGAAATAATTGTGTAAATGGATCGTGTGGGTAGTACACATATTCAACTTAAATGATATTCTTAGAGAAAGTTAATGCAGAAAGTAGAGTAACGTTATCAGCCTTTAGTACATGAATACCTTTTCCTTAATTTTTGTTATCTCTTATGCATTGTTATTGGCTTTGGGTATGACAAATTCGTGCCAGTTAAACTCAACTCCATACTCCCACATCTACATGATGATATCTATTGTGCCAAGGGATGATTTCTTACTGTGGCAGGTAGTTTGTTAGTATCATTTAGCTACAATTTATGTTAGGACTTGTGTCACTTGATTTATGATGGATCCCAAAGGGATTCCTTTTCCCTTGTGTAATTGGCTATTTATGACAAAATTTGATTGTTTGATGGATGTCTTATTACTTTTGTAGGGGAGAATAGATATGCCTTGATTCAAAAATCTAGTGTCTTGGGAAATTTTTTGTTTCATTTATGGGGACTGCATCTTATGTAGTGAACCAAATTACATCATTAAAATACCAACTTGTGATAGTTTACATGAGCTCGAGTTGGTCTCCTATGTATGGTAGTCTAACTAGTTGGTCAGAAATTATTCATCACACCTGGTACTTCTCCACTATTTTCCCTTCTACAACTTCCATTTGGATTACGATCCTCTCTATGTCACATGTTTGTTCTTCTCTTGCAATAATTTCATGATGAGGTGGATCAATCCACTTTTTCTACATTAACATTAGGTATATCCTTGTGTCTTCCTTATTTGAATCACTCAAAGGAAGGAATGTGATAAATTATTCTTCCATAATGCCTTGTAAATTTGGTCTGATGGGTTGGTTGAATGGGTCAACCAGTCTTATCATGGTGTTTTCCTTTGTAGACTAGAACTTAGATTTTCAAATTTCTAAACTTTCAAACCCTCTCTCTCTCTCTCTTTGTAACTAAAGTTTCAATCTTATAAAATGATGTTATCTTTTTATGTGGTCTATCTCTTGTTTATAGCCCTTATGAAAGCAAGGTGGTCATTATTTATCCATTTATTTCTTGATCATCTTAATTTAATTTTTCCACTAGATATTTTTCTTGATGTGGATTTGACTTACCTCTTAATTTCACTTTCCATAAGATTTTATTTGTTTGATGTGTCAGTCATACAACGTGGTGAGCTAGTAACTTTCTATGATTTCAAAAAAAAATCCTCTTTTGTTTACTTGTTTCTAATATGAGTAACCTAAACTTATTTTTTCCTATACTTTCCCCTTCGCTTTAATTATTATGTTCCTTTTTCCATTTGTTTGAAATTAATATTTATAACTTTAACTAATCCACACACATTTGAACACAAACTGATCAAATATAAAAATTCTATCTACCAAAATTACATGAATTTTTAATATTCCTACTCTATTGATGTTCTAGAGGCACTTATTGTCACTTTTTGGATGTTTTGCTCGTATCCATTGTAGGCCTTTATCCTACTCTAATTAATATTTCTAGATAGCACATTTTTTTATAGATACCACAATATAATTGTTACCTTTTTGGTGATGTGGTGAATAACATAAGGGCCTTTCCATTTAATCCACAACTTTCCCAAGTGAACTTTAAACCTATTTTCATAAACCAATACCAAATATTCTATTTGAAATTCTTTATTACACAAACTATGGGAATGCCATGTTTTTGACATTATTTGTGTACCTCCTGATTCCATTATGTAGTCTCCCTATATTCCTCCATTTTCATTCAGTCTAACATCCTACTCTCTATGGACTTATTATCCCCTAACTATGTGATCATTGTAATGCAAATACTTAGCACATTGTATTCTATTAACATGATTTCTTATATTCCATAAACCAATTAGAATGGTGTCTTCCTCGTACTTCTCTTATAGTTTATTTTATATGATTAGAGTACCACAATTATTTTTTCTTTCCAATCATCTCTTTTCACATTATAGATTTTTGCTAGCACCCTTTCCAAGACTTTATTTATGGCCTCTACTTATAAATTATATTGTGATGATATGTTTAGCTCTGGTGGTGCACAATCATAAACTCTTATGGGAGGATTTTGATGGTGTTATTTAAGAAGTGTTCTCCCTTGTCACTGACTAAATTTTGTGGACACCCATATTTGGTTATGATATTATGATACAAGAGTTTAGTTGTGTCCCTCACTATGTAATTTGGAGTGGTTTTATCTTCTACCTATTTTGTGAAATGGCTTTTTGTTGTAATGATGTATCTATCTTTAGACCTTCTTGATGGTGGATTGATTGGTCTAATGAAATATATCCCCAATTTCTTAAAAGGTTACATGGCTAAGATTGGTTTGAGGTTAATTTTATCCCTTTGATTGGGTTTTTCCACTCATTGACCTTATATCACAATGTTTCATAATGTAGTGTGCATCTTGGAAAAAAATTGGCCACCAAATTTTATTTTACAATATTTTCTTTTCAATCAATTCTATTTCAAAATTTCCACCTATTATACACGCATGAGTTTCATGCAGTATTGGATCGCATTCATGTTCCATTACAACTCTACAAAATACTTCATCCTTCTCTAGTTTATACAAATTCCATTTATGATGGTGTAAGGAAAGGTTTTTGTAACCATTTGTTTCTCTTTTTTGTGTAGTGATCCGATAAAATTCCATGTTGAAGGAATTGTGCAATCTCTTCAAATTGTTTTGGTATTTCAATAACCCAAAATAAGTACACATCAAGAGAATATTTATCCAATTCCTCATGGTCTTCTCCTATATTTATGTAGCTTAAGTGGTCAAATCCTAGATGTTCTCTTTTGGGCTTAACATTTATCTTGAATCTATACTCTTGGAATAACATGAGCCACCTTACTATTATTCCTCATAATAATGGCCTATTCATTATATACCACAATGCTTAATGATTTGTGAAGAATTTAAAGGGGGTTTCCAATAGATATTTCATGTATTTATGAAGTATGAAAAGCAAGATCCTCACATTTTATGGTTGTGTAGTTTTTCTTAGTTGGCAACAATTTTTTACTTACATAATGGATGGGGTGGTCAATTCCTCCTTCACTTTGTTTTGTAAGGATTTCTCTAATTGTATTTCCTGAAGTATCCACATATATATATGAAATTATTTTATCTAATTTTGAAAAACTATAATGGGCACATTTACTAAATTCTACTTTAATTACTTTAATTCATTTTGACATTTTGAGGTCCATTCAAACTTTATTCCTTTGAGTAATAACTACTATATAGGTTGGACAATGCTAGCATATCCCCTAATGAGTTGCCTATAGTATCTAGTGTGTATAAGGAATGTGTGGAATTCTTATGGATTTGTAGGAGGTTTGAGCCCAATTATAACTACATTTTTTGTTTAATCCATGATAATACCTTCTTTACAAATAATGTGGCCTAGTAGTACTCCAAAAGATGTAAATAAAAATTATTTCTTCAAATTTAATGTAATTCGCAATGCTCTACAAGATTCTAACATAAAACATACCTTGGATATATATTATTTGAATAAAGATAAAATTGATCAATCATCAAAATATATTTCTAGAAAATCATGGATCAAATCCTTAAATGCAGAGACAATGGCTCTGGAGAAAATTGCAAGTTCTTTTTTGATTCAAAAGGCATTACTCAGTATGGAAAACCCCCATTCATTTGTGAAAGTGGTTTTTACCTAATATTCTTGTACAATCAAAATTTAGTGGTGGTCATTGAATCCATGTTTAAATAAATACACCTCATGTCATGTTACTTCCTCCAAAATTTCATTTTTGAATGGCATTGGAAATGAATCATTGACAAATTCATCATATAAGTCTCTATAATCACATAGATTATAATTTCTCCCATTTTCTTTGGTTGGGTTACTACTGGGATCCCCTAATCTGATTTCTCTATAGTATAGATTAATCTTGTGTCCACCATGTAATTCATTTCTACCTTGAATTTGTTTTCATGTTTGGATTCAATCTATACGACCTTTTCTTGACATACTTTTCTCCTTATTTTAATTCCATGCATATTTCTCCTAATGATGGGTCCACTCCCTTTATCTCATTGAAATTGGTGGGGAATACATCTTCATAATCATGTAATAATTATAAAATATAAAAAATCTCCTTTTCCATCAAGTAGTCTCTAATGTGGGCTAAGTACCTAATAGATCGATATATTATATCCTTTTATGCATTGGTCCATCGTATATTTTAGCCTTTCCTTTATTTTTGGTATATTCTACCATTCTAGACTCTTCTTTTTATTCTATATTTAGATTGTCTAGATGTTCCTCTTCCTCATTACAGACTTCTTTTTTAACGGGTACAAGTTCAATACATTTAGGCTAAAACATTCTCACTAATTCCATATCCTCTTCATCCTTAAGTTATTTTTTTTTGTTACTATCTTCAACTTTGTGACACACCTCTACTCTATTGTACCACTCCCTTTATATTATTTCATTCCCACTAATGTTCTCTATATAATTCCTCTGGTTGGTTTCTTTATGTTTTTGGAATTTAGCTCCCCCTTTTGATTCAATTATTTCAAGACAAAAAAATTTATCTTTTTAAGAGTTGCATCTACCGTGGGATTACTATCTTCAAACGTAAATACTTGAAGGAATTCTTGTTACACTTGTCCCTAATTATATGTTTTTCTTCTCCTCTCTTAATGGAAATACCAAGATTTTGGTAATGGTGTCAGTTTGTTTTGGAAATATTTGCACCCACTAGTTAGGTTCAATTTATTATACTTTTCAAGCCTCAATTCATTCCTAAATATGAATTTTCAGGAATTTCTCTACATAGTTTTAATGACAATCTTTAGTTAATTTAGAAAATACGAAAAAATTTAAGAAAATCATACGTATTTATTCAATCTAGATAAGGTTATTTGATATTTACACTACCCACCAAATGGTTTTTATTATTTTTAGTGCATAATATAATGTTTTGATCCTCATGTCTTCCTAAGGTACATGTTTTTATAAGTCAACCAAGAATGCATCTAGACTAGAAGTTTCAAATAATTATGGAGTTCATTTTTCTTCTTCCTTAACCATACTCATTATACTTACCTCATGATCTCTACACATCCAATGGTTTTATCTTGCATCTAAATCCACACAAATGGAATATTATAGCTCCCATGGAATACGGTTGTCTCCATTTTTTTCAGTATAATATTGATCATGTTATACAAACACATATGATTCTAATATTTTAGAATTAGTTATAGACATGTTATTGCCTATAATTATTCATCTATGAATGGATTATTTATTTTCAAAGTAACAGGAATTTCCCATTTTCTGAACTCATCTGCATTAATCTCCCTTCTGCAATGTAGAGCTATTTATTTTTCTTGATATCTGAACTTAAGGAAACTTTCAACAACATGCACATATGGAGACATAGGTTCTTTGGGGATAGTGTAGGGATTTTGTTTAGATCTATTCATTGGTATAAAAATAATAGAATCATCCAGGTGCTCTTATAGTTGATTTGTTACTATGTTGATTTTCATATTTATATCATACACCCACTTCTTCCCAATCAACACAGGATAGTGTATTTCATTTTTTTTGTATAAATCACCTCAAATTCCCCTTTAAAACTTAAGTATCCTACATGTATTTTGACATCCTCAAGCCAACCAATTGGGTCTACCCTTCTATGATCTGCAAGGTTGAGAGTAATTGGACTATAAGCCAAAACAGGGGCTCCCATAACTTACCAAGTGGACCTTGGCATCATTATGACTATGCTCTCAAAATTGAACACGTCATATTTTATATCATATACTCCAAGTATTATATTCAATCAAGTATCCACATCACATGGATTCTTAGTATTTTCATACCAAATAGGCTTACATTCTTGAATTACTCCTCTTGATGCACTCTCGAATAGAGTCCCGAGTAATTTAGATATGTTCTATGAAATATCCTCATTGTGTAGGACATTTACTATGTTCAACAGATCATGCAGTGTAGTAACTACCCCTTCCTATTTTATAATTCTTATCATTTAGCCATAAATATGTGATTTGTTCTCCTGTATTTTGTGCATTGACATCTCTATTTTGGATTGAGTTCATAAACCCTTTATCTTATTTAAGAAGAATTTTTTCCTTCATTGGGTTAGGGTAAGTGTCATTATGTGCTTGTCATATTTAGGGCTCTATTAGAATCTCCATATATTCAAAATTTTATTCTTTTCTTTGTGATTTGGTAATGACTTTGAGACTATAAATTTCTTTGGGCATTACATTAATCATTTTAACAATGGACAACTATTTTTTTCTTTGTTTCTTCAATTTGAGATAGCCTTCTATGTTATGTTGCACATGTACCCTACATTATGAGTAACACACTTACCACTTTAGATTCAAAGGACCATTTCATGGAATGTGACTTGCTTCTCCATAAAGATAGAAAATCACTCCTTATCATTAAGGTTAGGGTCTCATTATCATATTTTTGTAACTACCCTGATAACCTCCTTGTTATGAAACAGATAGCCTCTATGAGGAATTCCAATCTAATAGTTTTCCTTGATATCCTCCATAGGGAACTTGAGATGGAAGTATATTCCATCTAGGTGGTTATTGTAGTGAATAAGGTGCCCAACTCAAATTATTTTGTGTAGATGGAAAGGCCCAACTCTGATTAGATTGTGGGTATTATAGAATCCATTGAGGGTTTATCTATGGTGAAAAATGAGCCATTATACATTAAGTCAGGGAGACACAGCCATATCTATTTCCATAGTAGATGGTTACACTTATGCGTCTAATTATGTTTATACTATGAAGACATTCCTCGTAACTTCTTCCTTCAAATCCATCAAATCCCTACAATCCTTAGCTTCATGTGTAGTATATTTTAAAAATGTACATACCATATTCTAAGGTCATTTGACATAGTGTTGTGGTAGATGAAAACTATTAAGTATGTGTCCCCATAACCTGTATACTTCGTAATACTCTCCCCCTCCCCTAACTTTTTCTTAGTGCAGTCATTCAGGTGGTCTCCTTTTTATCCATATTTTGTGCACCATATATTGAGCCTTTATTTCTTTCCATATTGAATTCCTCTAGTCTACACGTTACTACATCTAATTTTACTTTATCTTTCTCCCTATTCATACTATTTTCTCTATAGTCCTCACTTTTCTCCACTCAGATAGTTGCTTCAATAGCCTCTTATTTTATTTAGAATTTTTTTTCATAATTGCAAACCTGATCTTGTTATGCAATCATTTTACAAAAAAAGTAGCTTTACTTGATTCATAAAAATTAAAATCATCTTGTTTCATCACACTAGAGAACCTTAGGTTATAATCCATGAAAAATTCCCTTAGTTTCTGCTTAAAATCCTTTAAATATTGAGTAGTATTCCCTGTACATTTATTTCTTTTGAATTATTTTGTGAGTGCATTCCACATGTCCTATAATTTTTATGCAATAATATTTCTAGAGTAATCCAAGGTTGTACCATGTAGTGTCCCTATGATTTTTCACTTCTTTGTAGTATTATCCATGACCTCTTTTTCTCCCCAATGCATATAACATGTTAGAAGATAATGATTGGGGTCGAAAAATCCATCATAAGGATGCAAATTTGTAAAATGATTAGGATAATGAGCCATATTTCCTCTTATTCACAACTGAATCCCTAAATAACCTTGCATATTACTATAACTCGGTATCTATATTGGGTTTACTTATACACCTATCTAATTAATAATCATATCAGTACTTATAATAGCCTTACTAGATTTTGGCTACTCTTCTTTTGATTCCTCGTATTCTAGAAATATAAATATGTAATTTAGGATTACAAAACTATTTTGACTACACTTCCCACTCCTTTCATAGTATCCCATTGATGCAATCATACACAATGGAGGACTACACAATGATAACTATATTTGCCTCATAACTTCTTCCACATCTATTTCTCATTTTCTTGAATGCAACACTGTGTGTATTACGGGAAGTTGGATTAATATTATTTACAATTCTTGAAACACTTCAAACTACCTCAATTCATTTAGACTATCTGAAATAATCAATTATTTATCTAGCTTGAGGGACATATATCCTAAAAGAGGGTTACTATCATCTTTTGCAAGCCTTTGAATATTTAGTATGATTTCTTCACTACAAACTACACTTTATTGCTCTTCACAATACCAGGTTCCCCATGAGGGTTTTTATGGTTTAATACCATCTTCTTCATAAATATAATTCTAAATACTTATATTCTCCTACCTCCAGCTTCCCCATTCACTTCCTTAATTTCATCCTCAACTTCACAATCAAGTCCCATACGTTGTTACACATTATCCTGGTTACTTCAATGCTCTCATTTGGTAATATCTTCAACTTCTCTATGAGGTTCCATTCCTCCTTATCTTACTACCTTCCCTTCTTTACTCATATTCATAATTGGTTTCTTCTTCCCCTAGAAATACTGAAACTTCCCTATCTATTGTGTTGTCTATCCTCTTTCTACAGTATTTTAGTCTTTTTCTTTTCATGTATAATCCTTTTCAGATCCTTAAAGAATCCTCTTTAATTCAAACCCATTCCCTTTCATCTTTCCTCCTCTTAGATTATATCCCTTTTATGCCTACTCGACCACTCCATACTACACATAATTGGCACCATGCCCTTTTCCACAACTCTTGACTAAGAAAGGAAATTATCTAACAAATTTTCCTCTTAATCCAAATAGAAAAAGTACTTTAGCAAATTAAAAAGAATAAAAAATTTACAATAATTTGAGTTATGTACATGTTGATTGTAGTTTGCATCCAATTATTAACAACATGGGTCCATATAATATAAAATTTACAGAAAGTTTCAATTTTTCCTTCTTCTATTCATATTCCTCTCTATGTTCATGTCTAAAGTAGTAAAATTCCAACCAACATAACTAGATAAATAAATATTTAAAAAGCTTACACCATATATTCTCATGAATGTATTCCTATATGTAATCCAAATGGATCTTTTCAGTAAAAAATCCCATCAAAGTATCTTCATCTTCTGCAAATTGTTTCATCATCTCCTACAATCATCATTCCACATCTCTTCACCTTGGTAGCCATCTTAACATTTTGAGGTCCTGATAAAAAAACCATTATTAGCAAAGGTTCATGGATCATGGCATTAGGAATTGTAATAGGTTGTAGTGTAGTCATTTTTTTACCCTTCACAAAACAGGAAAATACCCCTATAGTCTGGTAAGTGAAAAGACATCTCGAAAAACACTTGGAGTTGTGGTTGGGGTCCTTGTCCACCCAATCTAGATCTTTGGTTCCCTCCGATGTTTCCTCCCCCATTAGATCCACTGGACCCATCAGGTCCTGTTCCTCCTGACCCACCAAATCCACCTCCTGTAGTTGGAAAAGGTCCTGAAGTGGTCACACCAAGGGTTCCCAACATCTCGCAGAAATGCGCATCATTGATCTATGATAATGTCCCACTACTAGTTGTGTGCCCCGTGCCACTCCTAGATGCGATACCAAAATCTTGTTTATTTATACCTTTTTTAAAGATTCCCCCAAATATAGGAAAGGATTATGCAGCCATGGATGTCCCAAATGAGAAATTATATCTCCTCGGCACCAATCAGTTACTCCCACTGATAAAAACTAGGTTAACAATAATTTTACCTTGATCTAGAAAACCAAGCACTAGGGATTGGTCATTGTGTGGGTTCAAATGTGTGCTGATGGCTCTTCTTTCTCCATGAGATGAACTCTCATCAGAAGATGAAGGGGATTCTCTACCCTGCTTTCCAAGATGGGGTAGCACAGACTACTCATGTTCCATGTCCTCTGCATGAACTGTCAACACCAATCCGGCACTATGATAATTCTTCACCAAAAACTCCTCGTGCTATGATTAGTTACTAATGCACAGCCTTTAGTTTGGTGGATGTAATATGGAAACAAAACAACAACATAACACAAGAATACCATCGACTATGATAAGACGGAATGATGACAAATCTGAAATATCAAAGTAAATTATAATATTAACATGAAACTGTTACAATCTCACCCATGAGGTACTTCAAGTGTTATTGACTTCACTTTCCTTTCACCAAGACTATGGGAGAAACTTTACAATTACACCTCTTAATGGCTTCTTCAACACACCTTTAAACTGATGGCTTCCTTCGCACACTTCCTACAATATTTCTCACTACTTCCTTCTATGCTAAATGAGGGGGGTGGCCTCTCTATTTATAGAACTTCCAGGCTTATCCATCTTATCTCTAAGATAGGATAAGAAATCCACTCTGACGAATCATATTCCATACCTTAACTCTTATCTGTACATGTAAGCTTATCTCTTAAGATAAGATAAACCTTATCATTTTACATGGGTTCCACATTTTTAGACTTTTTACAAATAAAATACACAAAATATTTATGACCTCACTCCTTGTCTTTATTACCAATATAATATTTCTAATTCCTAATCATGTAGACCCTACTTCTCTAATTACCCAAACTTTGACATTTTAACATTACCGGACCACTTACGACAAATATTTACTTTTTACAACATTCCTATTGTACTTTGACTGTTACCGTACTCCACATTATTGGTGGCACCGTACTGACAGTGCCGTTATCTTCTATCAGACGCTACTACTAATTATACTTAACAACATCCTATTCCTAATACATACATTAATGAAATAGAAATTACGGAGGAAAATTTTAGTGTCGACATCTTCCCCCTTCCTAGCTTCTACTCCGTCCTCGGAGTAGACTATTCTGGTGCTTGGAAAATCTTCAACTTGTCATGGTTGACCCATTTCGTAATGGGAGTGCCATCCAATTCCTCCAGTCGGTACGTACCATTTTCATGCACAACTGCTATTTTGTAGGGCCCCATCCATTTTGGAAGAAATTTTCTCTGTCTTCTTTTTTGTATCTGGAATCATATACTAGAACCAAGTCATTCACATGAAATGGAGACCACCGGATCTTTTGATCAAAGTATTCCTTCTGCTTCATTTTCTTCTTATGGCTTGTATCCTTTGCTATTTCTCTCATTTCCTCCAGCAAATGAAGATGTACCAACCTTTCTTTTACTGAATCACTTTCATCCATCCTTTCATTTTTCATAACTCTCACAGTGGGAATATCAAACTCAATAGGAAGAACTGGATCAATGCCATAGGCCAACTGAAATGGGGAGTATCCTGTTGCTGACTTTGATGTTGCCCTATATGCCCACAATGCTGCATGAATCCTTTTATCCCATTTATGTACCTGCAAGGCTGCATCTTTTGCTAGAATTTGACACAACACAAAATTTGTTCGTTCCACCTGTCCATTTGTGCTTGGCTTGTATGTTGTTGCCTTCCTGTGCTTAATAGAAAACTTATTGACTAGGGCTTCTACCACCTCATTAATGAAGTGGCTTCCTTGATCTGTTACAATTTCTAATGGGCAACCAAATCTGGTGACAATGCGTTCATACATGAACCTTGCCACTTCATCCATGGAAGTTGTTTTCAATGGCCTAGCTTCAACCCACTTGGTTAAATAATCTGTGGCAACTACAATATACTTATTTTGGCATGATGTAGTTGGAAGTGGACCTACAATGTCTATTCCCCACTTTTCAAAGGGACCAAGGGGAAGAATAGGACATAATGGAGCTGATGAAGTCTTACGGTTACCATGTGTTTGACAAATATCACATGTCTTACAATAATTATAACAATCTTTAAAAAGAGTGGGCCAGTGATAACCTGCATCCAAGATCCTTCTTGTTGTAAGTTGTCCAGAGAAGTGCCCTCCACATGTACCATTGTGGAATTCTTCTAGCAGTTCCTTCCCTTGATCACGTCCAACTGCCCTCTTGTACTGTCCATCAGGTCCTATTCGAAATAATACTCCATGCAGAATAGAATATGGATGACTGGCTTGAGTAATCTTTCTCTTAGTCTTTGCATTGGCACCATCAGGAAACTTGAATTCATTCAGATAATTCCAAATATCTATGTATTCACTAGGGATTGTGTCAAGGGATAACAATGCTGCATCGGGGAAATCATCATCATCACAAGATGATCCTAAACCATCATAGGCTCGAGAGAGTGCATCTGCATTGACATGCTTCTTTCCTGGCCTATCTATAATATCAAATTCAAACTCTTGTAGCAAAATTATCCATCTTGCTATCCTCCCTGATGGGTTAGGCTTATTTACAATATATTTTAGAGCCTGATGATCTGTTACAACTAGAAATTTTTTCCCTAGCAAGTAATTTCTAAACTTCTTTACAGAAAAAATGATAGCCAGAGCCTCTTTTTCAGTTACAGTATAATTTACCTCAGCACTGCTCATTTGTCTGCTCCCAAAGTAAATTGGATGTTCATTCCCATTTTCATCCTTTTGGCTCAAAGTACTTCCTAGTGCTGCATCTGAGGCATCAGTGTACACAATGAATGGCTTGCTCCAATCTGGATTCTTCAAAACAGGTGAAGACACCAGGGCTTCCTTCAATTGTCCAAAAGCTTCATGCGCCTTATTTCCTGGTTCATAAGTAACATCCTTCTTCAAGAACTAGGTTAGTGGCTGTGCAATCTTTGAGAAATTCTTGATGAACCTTCTATAGTAACCCACATGGCCTAAAAATGATCTCAACTTACTTCTATTAAGAGGAAATGGTAAATCTTTTATTTTTGAAACTTTATCAGGATCAGTACCAATACCATCTCTGGATACAACATGCCCTAACAAAACGCCTTTAGAACATCCAAAGACACACTTTGTAGGGTTTAGTGAGGCTTGTGCTTCATCTAACCTTTGAAATGTTGTCTCCATCTGGTGCAGGTGGTCCAACTTGCTCCCATAGATGCAAAAATCATCCAGAAATACTCTGATGAAGGTCCCAATGTAGGGTTCGAACACCCTATTCATCAAACGCTGGAATGTTGCTGGAGCATTACACAACCCAAAAGGCATAACTCTATAAGCAAACGTTCCCCAAGGAGTGGTGAACGTGGTCTTCAGCTGATCTTTCTCTGCTATACGAACTTGGTTGTAGCCGCTATATCCATCAGCAAAACTATAGCACTCCTGGCCAGCTACTTCGTCCAAGATCTGATCTGAAAATGGAAGAGGGTAATGATCCTTCTTTGTTGCCTTATTGAGCTTCCTGTAATCAACACAAATGCGTAGCTTCCCATTCTTTTTTATTGAGATCACAATGGGAGAAACCCATTCTGAATTCTCCACAGCAAATATGAATCCTGCATCAAGCAACTTATCTATTTCTTCTTTTACAGTCTTGGAAAAATTAGGATTCATTCTATATGGCATTTGCTTTATGGGCTTAGCACCATCTACCAACTCAATACAATGTTCTACCCAACTTACTTGATGGAGTTCCTTGTAATCAAAAGTGAATAGGTGTATGTACCTTCGAAAGAGCTGGAGGTAGGATTCCTTCTCACTCTCCATCACAGCATCACCAATCTTTATTTGTTGGAGACGATCATCAACTTCTTCTTCAGATAATTTTATGGGGTCATGAGTTGGTGTGACTGGAAGGATATCCATGACTAAAACATCAACCTCACTTTCTTCATCTTCAGTGTCCACTTCACTGGTACTAGAGTAATCAGAGGATGTCCAATCATCAGTTTCATCACTTGAATCCACAGGTTCTGCCTTATGATGTCGAGGGATCACATTTATCTTCACCCTCTCTCTACCACGTCCAAGTGTCATGAAACCTTCATTCCAGTAGTTTCTTGCATGAACTCTCCTTAGCCATGGTCTTCCCAGCAGCATTGGGTACGCAACAGTACCATTTTTCATCACCTGAAAGTCTACCACACATACCACACCCATAACAGATATTGCCACATTTGAAACTACACCTTCTGGTTTAGTTTTTCCTTTATTTAATGACCTTAACATAAGTGTTGAAGGGCGATCAATTTTTAAACCCAACATATTCATTACAGACTCAGTCATTACATTAACTGCAGCACCTCCATCAACTAAGACATCATGAATTGAAATACCATTACATAATACCTCAGCTTGTGGAGCATAGGGATCTGCCTCTGCCTCCAAAATAGGGACCTCAACCTCCTTCCTTCTTCGAGCATTGAGTCCACCTCACAACTCCCGCCTCTTCTCAGAAGACATAGCCAAGAGTTGACCATATGTAATATTTGCAGGCCTTTTGGACAGATCTTCCAAGATGGAGTATGGTCCTTGCCCCTGTGAAATCAGAAAATCCTGCACACCCAACTTTCTTCTCCTATGTTTCTTACTAGTTTCTTCTTTCATCTTCTTAGGATCATTTCCATCTTGATTATCTTTTTCTTTCTTTCTTTTTGTTACAAACACATCTACTTCATTATTTCTGCTCTTATCTACTACATCAAAAGAATTCACAGGTGCTTTTCCTTTATCATTATCTCCTTTACCAGATGTAGAAGCTCTATCTGGACAATTATACTTATAATGACCCTTTTTATAACAACCATAACAAACAACTTCAGAAATATTTCTTTTTGGACCTCTATCTCCTCCCTGAGAACTAAATTCCTTTCCTTGAAGAAGATTAATAGTTAACTGACCCATCTTTTTGAGCAGATCTTCATACTCAGTAGATGTACTAGGAGAAATATTTGTGCTCACCGGGAGTGGTTGTGGATTCTGGACCAAAGGTGCTGGTGTAGGCTCTACTTTAGCAACAATTTCTTTGGGCTCCTCTTCCATGCTTTCTTCTTGCCTTCTTGCAATCTCCTTTGCTTGTTCAATGGTAGCTGGGTGGTCATACTTCACTCGTTGTCTAATCTCTGGCTTCATCCCAAGAATGAAGTGCTTACAGAGGAGATTATCCACGCCATTCATCAACCCATCCGCTAATCCTTCCTTCCGGATCTGGGCATCGAGCTTCCTCCTTAGCTCTAGAACACGAGCATGATAATCCCTTATCTTCTCCTTCTCTCCTTGGGATAGCTTTGTGATCTTGATCATGAGATCTGCATATTTCTGTTGTTCACCAAATTCTTCAAGAAAACTTTCAGTTAATAAATCCCATGAATTTTTCACATTATCACCTAGTGTTTCAAACCACCTAAGTGTTGAACCATCCAAAAAGGTAGGAAAAAATTCAGTCCATTGTTCCCTTCTTATAAGGCCATTACAAATACAAGATCACTTAAACTCTTGAATGAAAGAAGAAGCATCTTCATTAGATTGAGCTGAAAAAATAGGAATCTTTCCCATTTTCAAAAGTAACCACCGTGAAATACCAACTCACAAGTACAATCAACAAGACTTATGTGTACAAATAATTGGAATCACTATACTAGAAAGTGACTTTACACCTTTCTAGAATAAAATAGAAATGACCACGGTAAACTATGGTAAAACTTCACTTACTGCGGTAAAAACTGACTTTACTGTGGTAAACACTATTCGCGGTAAAAATTGAAGTCACTGCGGTAAATACTATTCACGGTAAAAAGTGAAGTTACTGTGGTAAATACTATTCACGGTAAAAAGTGACTTTACTGCGGTAAATACTATTCCAGCAAAAATGACTTTACCATGGTAACTACTATTCATGGCAAAAATGACTTTACCATGGTAACTACTATGCACAGTAAAAACAAGGTTACCCTCTAATTGATTTTTGACTAAGTGGGAATATCTCTCCAGAAAATCCACCAACGAGGAATGGTCCCGGCAACGGAACCAAAATGTCATCACCAATCCGGCACTATGATAATTCTTCACCGGGAACTCCTCGTGCTATGATTATTTACTAATGCACAGCCTTTAGTTTGGTGGATGTAATCTGGAAACAAAACAACAACATAACACAAGAATACCATCGACTATGATAAGACGGAATGATGACAAATCTGAAATATCAAAGTAAATTATAATATTAACATGAAATTGTTACAATCTCACCCATGAGGTACTTCAAGTGTTATTGACTTCACTTTCCTTTCACCAAGACTATGGGAGAAACTTTACAATTACACCTCTTAATGGCTTCTTCAACACACCTTTAAACTGATGGCTTCCTTCGCACACTTCCTACAATATTTCTCACTACTTCCTTCTATGCTAAATGAGGGGGGTGGCCTCTCTATTTATAGAACTTCCAGGCTTATCCATCTTATCTCTAAGATAGGATAAGAAATCCACTCTGACGAATCATATTCCATACCTTAACTCTTATCTGTACATGTAAGCTTATCTCTTAAGATAAGATAAACCTTATCATTTTACATGGGTTCCACATTTTTAGACTTTTTACAAATAAAATACACAAAATATTTATGACCTCACTCCTTGTCTTTATTACCAATATAATATTTCTAATTCCTAATCATGTAGACCCTACTTCTCTAATTACCCAAACTTTGACATTTTAACATTACCGGACCACTTACGACAAATATTTACTTTTTACAACATTCCTATTGTACTTTGACTGTTACCGTACTCCACATTATTGGTGGAACCGTATTGACAGTGCCGTTATCTTATATCAGACGCTACTACTAATTATACTTAACAACATCATTTTCCTAATACATACATTAATGAAATAGAAATTACGGAGGAAAATTTTAGTGTCGACAGAACCTAACATCCTCTCCTAGTGCTCAGAGAAGCTTATCTAGCCATGGGGAATGCTTCTAAACTCAAAGTAATGACCAAGATATTCATAGCCAAAGGGATAGCATCCAAAATGATCCTCTAAGCTCCCTCAGAAACTTGAACTAAGCAACCTTTGGGAAAGAATACGTTAGAATGGCATATTATAAAGTGTAACTGGGTAGCACCCTCTTCCACAAGTGATCAATAACATGTGTCCAACTCAGATCTGCATCCTAAAGTCTCTGATAGGCATCTTGGATCCACATGCATGATCTATAGTACCAGCTTGATCTGGATGTGTAGGATGAAAGACATTCATATAGTTCTTCTGGGAAGAAGTAAAATAATGTCTCATATAGCTCATGGTAGGTTCTCTTCTACCCATCCATGTGCATTGAACTAAAATCCAGTGTTGAATCTTAGAGAAAACTCATCCTCTGTTCTCTTGAACAATGTTTCAATAATTTCTAAGGTTAGGCACTCTGTTCACAGAATAGGAAAATCCCATGCACATCATCCTATCACCCAGCGGGTGCTAGGGCACTCACCTGAGGCACGCATGGGTGCCGAGTATCTCTTTTATGTGAGTTTGTGAGAATGCAACATTTTAGAACAAACAATCAAATGCAGGACATAAAATAACTAAACCACATTCTTATGAACTTAGGAAGAGTTGTCATCTCATTGTATGCAGGTAAGAGAAATAACAAGCAACACATGGAGATGATTTATACAGAAAGGAAATGCATAAGTATTGAACACAGATGATTTATAATGAAGCATTATATTCATACTATCAAAGTTAATAACCCACATTACATCCCTTGAGGTCATAACAAATCCTCATATAATTATGCAGAGCCAAATCATGCATCAAAGCTATATTATGCTCATCATATTACAAAGAAGAAATGAGAACCATCCCCTTCTATATGTTATCGCTCATATAGCTCTCCTAATCCCTAGCCATAACACCCTCCATTTGGTTTTCTACAGGGCTTCACCTCTCTTCCACTCTATCATTTTCTTCTACCGGGTGCTTGTATATATAGCCTTAGCACCCACCACCATGCCTTCCAAAAGTTACAGATCAGTTGCCAAGTGTCAAAGTGGTCCTTCATGGGAGCATGCCTTCACAGACCCAAGCTCTCCACTCTGCATGATGATGCTCTTCTAGAACCCTCCATCGCATGCCTAGAATATTCCATTCTTGATCCCACAGTTGCCAGGATGACACCTTATCCACAAGGGTCATGCTTTTCTCGTGTGTTTCCTGGGGTGCCGAATATGGCTAAGTACAAAACCCATTTTTCCTTGCACGCCTTCAACCCGTGCGCCCTTCTTTGACTAGGTCTCACATGCCCACGTGCCTTCTTATACTTAGCTGATATTTTGGGGCCCAACATCACCCCACACTATGCCTATTCTCCATCCTCTGAAACACTCTTCAATAAAGGAAATAAAGAATGGTGGATCCTTACAAATGGTTGGGAAGAATAAGGAATGAAGAAATGGGGAAAAGAATGAAATAATGGGGAACTTGTTTACTTCTAGAGGAGGAGAGGGAAATCCTTTCTTAAATCAGCTTCTAATTTTCCCCAAGTGTCGACCTCACTCTGAGCCTGCTGACAGAGATCCCCCACCAGGGTGCTCACTTCTTCAAAACTCAGCCCCTCTCCCTTAGCGCTCATTATCTCTACGATCTCCTCTAGTTTTTTGCCAAAATCCTCAAGCGCATCCATCCTCCGAGTGATTTGAGGGTATAATTCCTTTATTCGGTTCTTGATTGAGCCCTACAAGGTCTCAATGGCCTCTGATTTCTTTTCTACCTTGGCTAGGATCTTGTCTCACTCTACCCTATTCCCCTTGTTCTTTTCCTAGAACTCCTTGAGTTCCACCTCATGGGTGGTAACTAGGATACTTGCCACTCTATCTCTATCTACACAGTTTTCATAGGAAGCCTCAACAACTTGCGCGGTGGATTTTACATCGGAGAGGATTTTGTTGTACTGAGCAATAATCTCCACCACCTTCATCTTATTTATTTTTATTGGCATTCCAACGCCTCCTCCATTGATTCTAGGGTGAGTGGTCACCTTTCCATGGTGATTATGTGGGTCAATTCCTCTAATCACTGCAAGGATGATCCATACTTTTGCGTGGGTGGTGTTAATTCTTGATTCTTTAGGATAATGGAATCTATGATCATCTCTATCTTCTTGTATGCCTTGCACACTCTTTCCTTTTCATCTTTCAACTCACATCTTAATTGAGCGTTGATTAGCTCTTCCTGCTTCAATTCCTTGGTCTTTTCAATGAGCTCTTCTTCCTTTTTCTCCAGCTCTACCTCTAGGATTTTAACCCTGTCGTTTCTCCCAAAGAGTCCTGGGTTCAACCTCAACTGAGACTTTATTGAGCACATTACAGATATGTTCATCTGACAACCTCTGAGCATTCACCAAGGGGTTTATCCCTTTTGTTTTTGGTACTTGTATCAATGCCCCTTGGCTTACTTCAAATTCTGGCTCATCAATGTGGGACTCAAATGCCCATGACAACATTTTCCTCATCTAAGGGTATGCACCTTCTTCATCAAATGAAGTCATAGCTAAAATTTGTTCCATTAGAATGGTGCTCTAGAAGCGTGCACATGCGCAACACTTTGTTTGGATCATCAATGTATCCCATTCCTTGAACTTTTTATGATTTTACGCTCTTCCTCCCTATGTGTGCGGCCTTTGGAAAGCTAACAGCCAAACTAGGATCTCCTCCCATGCTGCCATATTATTTTTCTACACTTTCCTCCTCAACTTCCTTCATCACCACATCCATTCTAGTTTCCACTTCTTGTTCCACTAGGTCCTTGATGATTTTTTCCACTTCTTTCTCCATGGCCTCATCTACTTGTTCCTTCATGAGGCTTGGGGTCCTTTTTCCTTTTGTAACTTCTTCCCCACCTACCCCCTTTCCTTGGGTTTCAACTTCTTCTTCATCCTCCTTCTCCTCATATCCTTCATTATACTCCTCATATCTCTCTTCTTCATAATCATGTATCTCATATATAGGATGGTCTTCCTCCTGGTTCATCTTCATCTTCATCATCTCTTTTTCACAATGTAGGCATCTAGACTCTCTGTCTTCTGAATCGCCTCATCCAGCACCTTCTGCTTCTTCCTTACTGGGGATTCCAGTACATGAGATTTTCTTTTTCTTTTCCCTTGGTAGGTGATGTCTTCCTTGGTGATTCCTCCTAAGTGAGGGGATATTCATGCTCTGGCGCCTCTTCTTCTGGAGTATTTTATTTGACTGGAGACTTCTTCCTCACATGTAAGTACTAGGCTTAGCACTTGTCTCCGGAACGCTTACCATCTATGTAGTTTGAACACTTGGTGCCTTCTACACCTCTTCTCTTTCTCTCTTTCTAGGCACGACATTATTCCTTCCTATGGGGTCTTCAATGATGGAGACATCATTCTCTAAGTAAGCACCTTTTTCAAACTTTGGCCTTATGTGAAGGTATATCCTTGTTGCAGCCCTTCCAATGATTGGAAACCTTACAGGATTCATCATTTGTATCTCATGGGAGACATATCTCTCCACATACGTGCACTTCTTTGGGTAGAATAGCTTCCAGTGCAGCTCATGGTGGTTTGCATATACCTCACTAAGGTCGAACCTTAGTCTCTTGGCCTCCTTGAACTGATTAACTCTAGCTTGGAAGTATAATGCGGTGAAGGAGAAGGGTAGTTTGCACCATGGACTCATGTTCTCATCTGTCAACCTAAATCTACCAATGTAGAAGTGTTGGTACACTAAAAATTCTACCTCTCCATTCATGAGCATGGGAAACTACTATGGGATTCTCCACTCAGCCCCGAATGCATCACACATTCACTTATACCACTTCTCTAGGCATGCCTTGTGAGCGGTCATCATGGTTTCACAAGTGTATTTCAAAAATCTCTTTTCGGGTGAGGGATCCTCTTCTGGATATTCCAAAACAAATTTTTCTGGCCCATTGAGCACTCCAATATTTGAAAACACATTGGTGTGGAGGATGCTACCAAAGAGTATCTTCTCTCCCTCCTACACGCTACTTATAATTTCATCCACGATCAAAGAGGATAAGTTGTAGATGGTCCCTTCTGATATCTTTCGGCATACATTCAACCATGCCTTATTTAATTGTGTCCACCATTCTTGGTCATTGATTTTGGTGACCAAGTGTGTGGCCATCCTCATCACTAGGTCTGGTATTTCTGAGATGTCAAAATATCTCGAACCCTTCTTGTAGTCATACACGGCTATAATCTCCTTGATAGCCTCTTTGTCACTTAGATCGTCATCAATGTTATCTCCTTCACAATTGAGGCCTGTGAACTTGGATATCAGTTGTGGTGTGATGTGCATCTTGCACCCTGTGAAATAAAAATGATCTTCATGCACGTGTGACATCATCCACTGGTAAAGGTGCTCAAGTTTTCCAAAGTAGGGAAACTTGTACAATTGCAACAACCCAGCCTTTTCTAGTTTGACCTTCACCTCATCATTGTAAATGGGCATTCCATCTGGCATCCTATTTTTGGTTGGGTGAACCAACTCCAAGGCCATTTCCTTCTCCATTGTGCTTGTGCAATGATTATAATCACTTATGACCATCTTCCACAGGTGTGACTCCCATTCTTTTCCTAGAAATACCCCATCTGGGTACTGCATTTCTACGTACCATTCTTCATTGGTGCTCATGACGATAGTGATTTGTTTTCCCTTGCCCTTGCCCTTTGTTTTCTTTGGTGAAATGGTTGGTTTCCTTGGTGTCATTCTTCTGGTCAGTGCTAACACTTAAATCTTCTTCCTCTTGCTCTTCTCTACTACTCTGTCTAATCCCAAAGCTCAATCTTGTGAAGAAACCCTTCTAACTCCATGCCCTAGCTACCAAACCCTAACTGGAACAATCCTTCCACAAGACGGTGCTTCTTCAACAAACTTCCCCTATGCTCATGTACTCCTTCCACACTGGTTTGCAGATCTACTCTAGATGCACACTTGAATTCCTTGGATTCTCCTTTCTTTGCAAAAATCTCTCTTTGGATGCCCTGGTTCGCAAGAGATTTTCTTCACTTCATAATCGCAAGGTAACGAATGAATTTCCTGACCTTGTATTTATAGTTTTTCCTTCTTTCTAGCATTAAATGCTATATCACCTACCACCGTAATTTAACATTAAATGTGGAGTTTTTCCACTAAGCTGATTTTAAGCACCCTTACCTACGCGCCACATCCTGCATGCAAAACCCTTTACAACCTTCTGGCACGTAAAAATCCAACCCGACCGAAGACTCTTACGCACACGTCTACAGTGCAGAAGGCACTTCTTCTATCCTTTACCCAATTTTTTCCCTCATCTACCTCATGTTTTTCTTGCACTCTTCATCCTTTATGTATGTGGTTTCCGCAAATCATTTTTGACACCAACCATGTTCTTCCACCTCTTTTCTACACACTTATTACTCCTTATACACTTTGTATCCATCAACCAAGCCATTTACCACAACTTCTACTACCAATTCAATCTTGTATTATGGGCCTATACTTTCCATCACTCCACCCCACACTAAAAAAGATGTGTGGTCCTCTATGCATACACAACCTTGGAAAAATAATGTGGTTACCATCGTACAAGGCATAAAACAAAACAAAAGAGAGGAACAAATGACGAGAAATGGAAACACAAGAAAAGAAAAAGCATAAAGGAAATTATAGACTAATTGAGCAACACTGCCTTATTTACAAACACCAAGAAGACTTATTTATAGTAGGGTTTCAACCTACTCCCATTGAAGTGACCTGGTAACCTCATCCCATCCAATGCTTATAACTAGAAAGAACCTGAATCAAGAATGTATGAGATGATGTAAGGTCCCAACCAATGGAATTTCAACTTCCTAGGATGGCGCAGATACTTGGAATCATACAATAATACCAACTTTCCAACTTCAAACTTCTTGTTCTTGATATGACGATCATGCCATGCTTTTTGTCTTGATTTTTCTGTCTTCTGACTCCATCTAGCAAGTTGATCACCTTTCTTCCAACTGCATCAACTTATCAATTCTTTATTCCAGCACTTTCTCATCAGTTAACCCTCATGCGCACGCTATACCTAGCGATGGTAACATGAATTCCACTGGTAAAATAGCCTCCATGCCAAACACCAATTGAAATGGTGTGGCCTTGTTCAACCTTTTATAGGTTGTCATGTATGCCCATAGAACTGTTGATACCTTATCATCCCAAGCATGTCTTCCAACATCACAGATCTTAGTTAACGTATGAATTATTATCTTGTTAAATGCCGTCAGTAGTTCCATTTTATTGAGGGTGATATGGGGTAGTCTTATGATGGGCCACCATAAATTCTGCTAACAGAATCCTGACTGTTTCATTGAGAAAGTGTGTACCTTTATCACTTATTAAACTTAAAGGAAAACCATACCTACTAATTATGTTCTCCCATAAAAATCTAGTAGTTGTTGCTAAAGTGCAATCCTTTTTAGGTGTTACCTCTGCCCACCAAGTAATCAGTGTAAGTGATGATATAGCACGAACCAGTCCTTCACGCAACTAGAGCAATTGGTCCTACAAAGTTGATTTCCCATTTCTCAAATCAGTTTAGCACTGGCTATTGGTTACAAGGGAATTTCATCTCTTTTCTAGATGGTTTTCTAAGGCACTGAAATGGTCACAGACCTTGCAAAACTCAATGCAATCCTTGTAGATGGTTTCCCACCAAATCCCTGCTAATAAAATCTTTAGCACAGTAGCTTTCCTACATAGTGTCCTCCTACAATCCCACCATGCATGCTTCTTCCATAATGCTATGTGCTCATGTTCCAATACGCATCGGCGTAGAACCTCGTCATGACCTAACTTATACAGGTCTCCACTAATCAGCATGTAGGGTGCGACGTATTTACCAACTTGCTTTCTCTCTAGAGCCTTCATCCCTTCTAGAACCACACTTGTTTTTTAGAAACACTGTAATATCTTCCAGGTCATAGGGTATGCACTGCAATCTAAATAGTTTTCCATCTAGCATGGTATCCTTAATGATTTGCATGTCCTCTCCTGAATCAATCCTTGATAAGTGATCAAGCCCTGGATTTCTCTTTCCCGGCTTCACCACCACCATGAATTCAAACTCCTGAAATAGAAGGACCCAACAACATATGTGCCCTTGCAGAATGGGTTTGTTGACTAAGTATTTCAATGCCATGTGGTATATGTAGAATATGAAGGGCGTTGCCAACAGATACTTCCTAGAAATTATGCAGTGCATAGATCATTAACAATGCTTCATGCTCAATAGTTGTGTAATTTTGTTCTGTTGGTGTCAACTTCCTACTTGCAAAGCTCAAGGGATGATCAAAAATTCCATCACTAGGTTGTGCTAGCATTGCTCCCATAGTTTTCCCTGAGGCATTGACATGCACATGGAAAGGCTTTTCTCAATAAGGAAAACACAATATGGGCATCGTGACAAGCCTATCCTTTAAGGTGTCAAATTCCTTCTACTGTGCCTCTACCCAATGAAAGGCACTTTTTCATTTCAACAATTCTTCTAAGGGCATGGCAATCTTGGCATACCCCTTGATGAACTTCCTATAATACCTCGTTGTCTAAGGAATATGTGCATTGTGCTTTGACTGGAAGGATCCCCTAATCCTTACAATAATTGTAAATTTTATGAGATCCACTAGTAATTCATATTTGCATATAATGTGTCCTAACAGGGTTCCAAGTGGAGTGGAAAACACACATTTCTTAATGTTAAGGGATATCCTCAATTGCTGACATCTCTCAAAAATCATTCTTAAGATGTCACAATGGTATTTCACTAGTCCATACACATTCCAGTCATCGAGATAAACTTGAAGAAACTTATGGATGAAGTCCTAGAATTCCTGTACCAGAATGTGTGAGAACACAACAAGTGCATTATTCAATCCAAAGGGCATAAAAATGTAGGAAAAAATTCCCCATTCAGTGGAAAAAGTTGTCTTTCTTTGGTCTTCCCTTGCAATCCTGACTTGGTGGTATCCTGAGAACCCATCCGTGAAATATTAGATCTCGTGCCTGGCTACTCCCTCCAAAATTTCTTCAATAAAGGGGGTTGGAAAGGGATCGATGACACACACTACATTCATATCCCTGTAGTCAACACAAATTATTATCCTACCATCCTTCTTAATACTAATAACCATCAGGCTTATCCATTCTGACTCTTCCACTACCTCAATGATACTAGATGTTATCATTTTTTCTATCTCTTCCTTAACCCATACACACAAATTTGGATTCATCTGATAAGGCCTCTTTCAAATCGGGGGCACACCTTATTTCAACTTGATCTTCATTTCCCCCCAAGGAATGGTGGGTGCATTTAAGTTCATGGTACCCACAAGGGAACAAATATTGGAACTCACACAATAGATCAATGATCTTTGAAACTTCTTTTTCTGACCAATAGTCATTGATGATAGCCTCCTTAGGTTCTGCCTCCATCCCAATGTTAACCTTATTCATCTTCAAGGGCTCATGGTAGGCACATGCTTGCTCATCAGTGTTGTCTATGACCTCACATGTACCCTCTGAATGATTAACATCCAACATCTCCATCTCTTCTCCGTCTATTACATAGACCATTTTGCCTTTTTATTTTTCTATACACACACGCTCAAAAGGTACTTCCTTTGATTCTTCCTCATTAAGGTGTGTCTAAAAATAAGGATCTCCTAGAAATTCTAGCTACCTATCCTCTATCATGGAACTATCTCCCATTGTAAGGCACTTAATAGTTTGCAACGCCTTATCCATTGATGGTTTGGTACTCCTATACTCGATTTCTTGAATGAGATTAGCTACCAACTCTTTCCAATTACCCATCTGACAACGCATCTCTGAATGAACATACCAAGCATGTGCATACAACCTTGTAAGGTGGAATACAACTTATGTACCCATAACGAAGGTGGAAACACTTCTGCACTTCCCATCCAGGCCTCCTCACACACTTGGATATGAAACGAAGTGGTCTCTTTGCCATGGTAGTCTTGTATGACCATGGGCACGTTGCTCCTAGAGAACCTTATAGAAAACGTGATCCTCACCTCGTGCCACTCCAGGAGGTTCTCCCGATGTGTAGCCCACCAATGCACTATATTCCCAAGTAGGTTATAGCTGAGCATTCCTCTTCTTTCATCCTCATTTCTCCATTGAGCCTTCATTTCCCACAAGAAAACTTCAGGGTATGCCCCTCTATAGTAACTTGGAAAATTCTTTCCTCCTAGGCACTTGAATGAACGTACCTTTTTCACCCTTGTCATAGGTCCTTTTAAATGTCACCCAATTAACTCATAATTTCCATGTGCCCAATTGTCGAATGCAACACTAGTGGTATCACTTAAGGACTGAGCATCCTCAAACTGGATAACTCCCTCTGTGGGGTGAATTATCTCAGGATCTCTGATGGAATGCACATAGATTCTATCAAGGAATTTTTCTCCCACTAGCTCTATATAGGGAATTGATTTCCCATCTGTCAAAGGGATGATCACCCTTTCTTCCTTTTTCTCGAAGCTAATATACCCTTTGTTAAACCTTAGGTTGACATTGTTCTTGTAACACCATGGGTGCACAAGCAACATTGGAAAGTTTTATACCTCGATAAGTGCCAATACTTCAAAGTCTTTATTGAACTTGGCTCCTTGAACGGTGATAACTACATCCTTTAGGACTCCAATGGGCATTTCCTTAGTCTTGTTTTCCATGTACAGCACATTTGACGATGGCTGCAACTTGGGCCTTCCCATCTGATGCCAGACATCTAAGGTAAGAACATTCACCTCTACTCCCATGTCGATGAGGATATTGCTCAAAAGCCACCCATCAACAACCACATTCAAAGTAATCTCCTTGTCATATTCAAGGTTGTGAGGAGGAAGGTTTACATGAAAAACCTATCTTTCGTGCTCTGCTCCAGTGGCACGTGGTACCTTCTCCCTCAGCCATTCTCCCAACAAGGGAATAATATTCTCTTGCCTTAACATTTTACATACTTCCTTGACCTCATCTAGGTCATTCCTTGGAACCTCGTTATCCTTCCATTGCTCCACCTACCTCAATTTCTCCTTGAGTAATTGGATCTCCCCTTCTAAACTTTGAATCACGTCCATAGCCTCCTGGTACACTTCTTTCTAACAAGAAGGGTCTGAGTACTTTCTGTGCACTACCTCATCTCTTAAAACTAGTGTCCTTGGTCTTATCACATCCCTAGCACATGTGTCATTTTCTCACGTTGTCACCAGTACAGGTTCTAGCTCTAACTCACATGCCAGCCTTGCCATCCATTATGAATCAGCCTTCTTGAAGCTCACCATAGTAGTGCCCTTGTCTTTCTGGTGTTGCTAATTCATATGCTCATAAATTTTTAAACACTCTTTGTACTTGTGCTTCTTTCTACACCATGATTATTGTAACAGATCAGGAAAATCACATTTATAATGTTATATAGATCCAAAATTATAGCATATTCCTCACGGGAACTCACTCCATCTTCCACCATGGTTACCAAGACCATGAAAACCTCTGTCATGCACCCCTCCATTTATGTTCCCTTCATAATGATGATCATCATCTTTTGAACTGCTTGCCAGGCTAGTCTGGCACACACCCAGATCAATAGCATCATGGATCTGATAAATCAGTCTACAATCCTTGGTATCATGGGTTTTAGAGGTACATATCTTGTAGTAGAAAGAAACATTCTTGCAGATTTTGTGCTAGAGTCGAGGGCATCTACTTGTATCATGATCCCCATGACATATCTTACAGTCTACTATCATAGCGCACACTAAATTTCGAAGGAAACTATCCTTTGCATGTCCCTCCACTTTGCAGTATGTACACCAAAGCCCACTATGAACCTGATGTGTAGAGTTTGGACATCTTCTCTAACTATTTGGCCATTGCAGTAATTTGGGCCTCTAGAAACAGGCTAACACTAGTATCAATGCTCCCAATAGCTTCAAAATGCAGAGTAGCTTCCAATGCCTCACGTAGGTCAATGAAAGTCTTATGTGACAAAGCCCTTCTAAATGGTATTATCAATCCTCCAAAAAACCATTGAGCATGTTGAGAAGGATGAATGTCATAGGAGAACTTTGATAAGAGAGTCTTGAAATGTGTGGCAAAATTCCACACACTCTCTACCATTCCCTATTGGATCTCCTTCAAAGCGTTGATGTTCTTTTTCTCAAACTTTGGAATATGGAAGTCTATGAGGAAATCCTTCTTCAAAATGGTATATTATACCACTGTCTGATGGGGGTCATACTTCCTATATGAACTATGTGTGTGCCCTTGCAACGTTGTCACAAACTAGCTTACCTTCTGCTCCATGGTAGTGATGCCCTTCACACATCATAGTAACTCACACTTGTGCACATGCTCTGTAGCATCTTCAATACCCCTATAGTCTAGTAAGTGTAAAGACATCTCAAAAAACACTTGGGGAGGTGGCTGGGGTCCTTGTCCTCCTGATCCAGAGCCTTGGTTCCCTTCGGTGTTTCCTCCCACACCAAATCCACTGGATCCACGAGGTCCTATTCCTCTCAACCCACCAGATTCACCTCATGTAGTTAGCAAAGGTCTTGAAGTGGTCACGGAAAGGGTTCCCAACATCCCACTGAACTATGCACCGATGGTCTATTATAATGTCCCACTACTAGTTGTGTGCCCCGTGCCACTCCCGGATGCGATACCAAAATCTTGTGTATTTACACATTGTCCAAAGATTCCCCCAAATATAGGAAAGGATTGTGCAGCCATGGATGTTCCAAATGAGAAATTAAATCTCCTAGGCACCGATCAGTAACTCCCACCAATACCAACTGGGTTAACAATACTTTTCCCTTGATCTGGTAAACCAAGTGCCATGGATTTGTCTCCATGTGGGTTCAGATGCACACCGATGGCTCTTCTTTATCCATGTGACAAACTCTCATCAGAATTTGAAGGGGCTTCTCTCCCGTATTTTCTAATATGGGATAGCATAGATTGTTAAGGTTCCACATCCTCTGCATGAACCTCAACTCCTTCACACAATGTCTACCTCCATAGATCCATCACACTTGCAACCTCATATTGTCTAGTCATCTCCCTTTCATGAGCTTCACTATACTTGAGTCATCTTTCCTCCCTTTCCTTTTCAACTATAATGTTTGCCATCTTCCTCCACCCTAGCTTCCTCTCCCAGTGCTCAGAGAAGCTTATCTGTCTATGGGGAATGCTTCTAAACTCAAAGTAACGACCACGATCTTCATAGCCAGAGGGATATCATGTAAAAATGATCCTCTAGGTAATAATACGTCGAAATGGCATATTCTAAAGTGTAACTAGTCAGGACCCTCTTCCAATAGTGATCAATAGCATGCGTCCAAGTCAAATCTGAATCCTAAAGTCTCTGATAGTCATCTTGGATCCACACGCATGAGCTTGATCTGGATGCATAGGCTAAAATCCATTCATATAGTTCTACTGGGAATAAAAAAAAGAATGTCTCTTATAGCTCATGGTATAGGTTCTCTTCTACCCATCCACATATATTGAACTCAGATCCGGAGATGAATCTTTGAGAAAACTTATCCTTTGTGATCTTGAACCATGTTTCAACACTTTCTAAGGTCTGGAGCTCTGTTATCACACGTCATAGGGATAAATATGCATACCATTTCTCATAACAACTTTGAAAAGAGGTCTCGGTAATAGAACCAAATGTAGTCATTTTTATACCCTTCACAGAACAGGAAAATCCCATGCACATCGGCCTATCACCCAGCAAGCACAAGGTGCTCACCCGAGGCATGCACGGGTGTTGAGTCTCTCCTTTATGTGAGTTTTGTGAGAATGCATCATCTTAGAATAGACAATCAAATGCATGACATAAAATAACTAAACCACATTCTTATGAACTTAGGAAGAGTTGTCATCTCATTGTATGCAATTAAAAGAAATAACAAGCAACACATGGAGATGATTTATATAGATAGGAAATGCATAAGTATTGAACACAAATTATTTATAATGAAGCATTATATTCATACTATGAAAGTTAATAACCCACATTACATCCCCTAAGGTCATAACAAATCCTCATATAAGTATGTAGAGCCAAATCATGCATCAGAGCTATATTATGCTTATCATATTATAAGGAAGAATGAGAAACCATCCCCTTCTATATATTATCGCTCACAAAGCTCAACTAATCCCTAGCCATAACACCTTCCATTCTATTTTTTACAAGTCTTTTCCCATCTTCCACTCTATCATTTTATTCTATCGGGCACTTGTATATATAGCCTTAGCACTCACCATCATGCCTTCTAGAAGTTATAGATCGGTCGCCAAGTGTCGAAGTGGTCCTTCATGGGAGCATGCCTTCATAGACCCAATCTCTCCACTTTGCATTATGATGCTTTTCTATAACCCTCCATTGCATGCCTGGAATATTCCATTTGTGATCCCATAGTTACCAAGTTAGCACCTTATCCACAAGAGTCGTGCTTTTCTTGTGTCCTACCTGGGGTCTCGAAAATGGATAAGTACAAAACTCATTTTTCCTTGCGTGCCTTCAACCTGCGTGCCCTTCTTTGACTAGGTCCTACGTGCCTATGCCTCTTCTTGTACTTAGCTGATATTTTGGGGCCCAACATGTAGTCTAGATTAATTAGTATTAAGATCATTCAACAATATGCACAAAATTCTCGGGACTTAATTCATAATTATATAAGAGCTACTCAAAGGACATTTTTGAATTTTCAAAGTCACCTTACCCAATTTACCTTTTGATTTTTATGACTAATTCCTTGAAAATATCCTTGTTTTTAAAGTTTTGACTCAAAAAAAAAAATTGTTGAATATCAAAAAATGCCTAAGTATCGAAAATTTTCTTTGCTTTTCAAATTTCAGTTTTCAGGAAAGATCTTACAATTTGAAAACCCAATTCCTAAAACCCAACCTCCCAATGCATTTCAGGTTTTAGGTTTTAATTTTAAATTTTCATGCAAATTATAAAATGAAACCTGATCCCCAAAAAACAAAGAAATCAATGCATTTTGGGTTTCAGGGTGTAGACACAAAATCACTCACATATTACTATTTTATTACATCATCAAGTATGTTGTTATATGCATGGATCTTAAGCAAGAAAATTATTCACTGGTGACACAATCCTTTGTCCTTCCACTCTTCTTTTTTTCTATTGTCTTTCTCTCTCACATCTATCATTTACGTACCCAATTTTGGCCAGGTCACAGGGATCATTGTCTGTTAGTCTTATCACATTTGTCATCATTTATCCCAGGACATTACCACCCATTATAGACACTAGCACCCAAGAAATCTTGTCCATTTTGGGTTCTCTTGTCCTCTTTGTTCTTTTTACACTTTTTGACATTTTTTATCATCCTTTCTAGTTTTCTTACCCTTATCATGAGCTCATAGTCGGCCTTTTGGGTCACTATTGTCAAAATTTTAACAAGAGATCCATATATATACACAAAGTACACTCTATTATTCTAACTAGAAATTCTAAGGGGAAATCACATCTACATACTATCACTAAAATCAAAGGGACTGCATCTATGGGTTGCATACACTACATACGAAGGAGAAGTTCTCAATTCCATATCACACATTTGCATCTTATCTAGCTACAAGCCTACTATCTTGGCATCGTTGGCGCGAGGGAAAACTAAGGACATTATTTCACACACAAGCACAATGAACTACATGGAGTCTTTAAATGTAATGCAGTGCTCTATCATAAGTTCACTTTTTTGAGAAAATCCTCGGTATGGGTATTCAGAAATATAAATTCAAAATTCTCCAAGTCTTGAATTTCAGAATTTCGGACTTTGGATTTCGAAGATTTTCTCTTTTGGAGTTTAATGGTGTGAGTTTGAAATTGTGTTTTCAAATTTCTGAAGTCCAAAACCCCGAAAGTCCAAATTTTGGACTTTCAGGTCTTTCGGGGTTCAGAGTTTTTACTTAGTAATTGGCAATTTTTAAACCTGGAGTTCTAAAGTCTGAAACCCTGAAAGTCTAAAATGTCAGACTTTCAGGCTTTCAGGTTTTGGAACTTTTGGTCACAATTTTGGTTAAATCCCTTTTGAACTTCCAAAGTCTGGAAGTCTAAAAGTTTGAAATTTCATACTTTCGGGCTTTCGGGTTTCAGAATTCTTTGAGTCATTTTTGAGGTTTTCACTTTCGGACTTCCAAATTTTGAAAGTTTGAAAGTCTAAAATTTTGGACTTTTGGGCTTTTAGGTTTTAGATATTTTCATTGCCAATTCACATTTTTCATCTCCCAATCTCCAAAGTCCAAAACCCCGAAATTCTAAAATTTCGGGCTTTCGGGTTTCAGAATTTTGGAGTCCTTCATGTAATTAATTTTTCACCAACCTCCGTACGGATCATATTTTTTCCATTAATGTCGGGTTTTCTATTTAAACTTATTTTTTACTCATCATTTTTATCTGACACTTTGCTCTGGCATTCTGTTTTCTTGTACTTATCGACGTCATTTTTGAGGTATTTTAACTTGGTTATTTTCCTTTTGGTTTAAGATCTCTTATTTTCATTTCATTTGTGTTTGTTTTCTTTTGTTCCTTTTTTGTGTACCTCCTGAAATGAAAAACTCATTTCCCACCATGTTTCTACCTTTTTAGTTTCCACAAGCATTCAAATTTTTTAAGGGAGCTCCTCAAGTTTTCCATTTCTCCCTCTCAGTACTTTTCAGGATTTGGAGATTAGCATTGTTTGGAAATTTCCTTCTCATATTTTGAAGACTTGGCTGTACGTCACTTTTTTGGAGCTCTTGATTTTTGCATTTTGGAGGTCACCATTTCCGGAATTTTTTTGGAACTTTCATCTTTAGAAATTTGGAAATTTTGTTTTTGGAACTTTTGGAACTTTGGAGTTTTTCTTTTTGGGATTTTGGAAGTCATGTTTTTGGAAGTTCGCACTTCTCTGTTTCAGATTTTTTCACTTCAAGATTCTTTAGTTCGGGTTTTTTGAAATTGATAGTTTCTGGGATTTCAGGACCTGTCTTTCAAAGTATTGCACTTCGAGTTTTAAGACTTCTATTTTCAGGATTCTTCAACTGCGGATTTTGGAATTTAGAAAATTCATCAGGTTCTAAGATACCGAGCTTAATGTCTACTTCCACATCAAAGGGAAAAGAAAATATGAAGTATTCATTTCTTGGAGTTGTTCCTCACTCTTGTGTGTCTTCTAACTTAGGGAATATAGGGGACACCGACCTAGGGAAAATTGATTTTCCATATTTCTGGGAAAGAGTAAAGGCTCTGAACAAGAAACCATGGATACAAGCCATCTACGATAGTGGGCTTGTCCTTGCTACTAGTTTTCCCACATCCATGCATTTCCTAGAGTTCATTTTAGCCATGGAATCCCACTTTGAAAAAGGATCTATGTCGATCAAAGATGATGATGATAAGGTGGTAATCCCTTTGGACCCAGACTTCTTCGAAGATCTGCTCAAACTTCTTGACGTTGAAGATTACACCACAATTTTTCTAGAGTTAGTAGTGGATCATTGGGACAAGGAGGAGGAAGTATGCACAAAAATCATGATGAAAACTTATCTGGCCAAGAGCTTCTCCAAATTACCAAAAACCATGCATCGGTCAGATTTTATTCAGGAGGTCAGTGACCTTATTGTGCTACTAAGTAGAGTTTCAAGTCTTCCTTCTACAAAGGAATTCTAGGAATGGATGTTCTTGTACATCGCTACCATCAAGAAAAATAAGGAATTTATCCAATGGGGGGAGCATATCAGTAGCTCCATTTTCTATCAGTTGAGCAAAGGTGCTTTCCACAAAGAATTTATATATGACATCCTTCTTGGTTTATGCAGCCACTACTATGGGAGATTTCTTTGGATTGAATACTAAAGGTATTCACATCACCTCCCAAATATATGATTTCTATCCTCAGCTCACACTGAATGAAGGGAGCAAGCATTTTTGTAGGGTCAATGATGCCTTCTTCGGTTATCCTCTACCATTTTGATAAGGAGTTATACAATCGAAGGATTTCTGATGAAGCCTTCAAAGAAGTGCGTGAGTGGGGAGCCATCTATTTACAGTTCCCTACATTTACTTACATTCAGGATTCTAGGCTTCATAAGTGCCCCCAACAAATTTCCATCCACTGATAAATGGGTTCTACTATAATTGGTTTGAAAAAATTTAGATTATCATCGAATTCATAACAAGCACCACAAATCAGGAATGCATTTCCCTATTTCAATTGGAAAATAAACCTTCCTGAATATTCATAAGGTAAAAAATGTGGATGCAAAAATGACCAAAGTGACCTTACAAACCTTTCATCCAAGAACTAATTTCAATTATTAGGGTAAATTTGGTGAAACAGGTCGGTCCAGTGCCCATGTGCCCTAATTGGAGGATATCTGGATTCATTTTCAGGATGAATACATCATCTGACAAAGGGATTATGAGAGGTTGACCTTGGATGAGGTTTGGTAGTTTGGTTTGGCCAATGTCCCAAAGGATGCACAAGATAATGATGAGGTTTTGGATGTGGCATATAAAAATGATAATATTGCTAATCAACCATTGTCATGGATTGATTGGTATGTAGAGGAATTATGAAATACAAAGGAGAGGGTGGGGCCCATTCTGTAAAGAACTTACAGTTTGTTGGTTACCTTGGGAATTTCACCCAAGGGAGTAGAGAAACCTACAAATATAGAGGCCCCACCAACCATAAGCCAATCAACACCCACAAAGGGGAAAAGGTCGACCCAAAAAACCCATATAATTCCAAAAAATATTTCATTTGTTGTTGGTGGCTCATCTCTCTCCAAGGCTTCTATTTCCAAGGCCATGTCTCCTGCAGCACCTGTGACAGAAGTGGTTGAAGTCAGTGACTCTCCTAGTATCTCACAAGATCCATCATCTCTTCCTCCTCTTCCATTGTCACTTCCAATATCAATTCCTTCCACTTCCACAATCATTTCTTCCTTCCCATCTCCTTCTATGGCCCAGGTATTCTCATCCCTTCCAGTTCTCTCAGCTAGAGAAACTATCGGGTCACCCATTTCTTCTTCACTTCCCTTAACACTTCCATTTCCCTCCATCTCATTCCCCAACATCATTCTATCAACTCCTATGGCTATCCTTACATCCACCCCATCCATCATTGCCACTTCTACCCAAATGCCAACTAATGTTTCTAGTGCTCTTGTCATGACTAATGTTTCAGGTATCAGATCTACTGTCCCATCTTCATCAGCATTAGCCATTCCTGAATGGTTGTTTAGATAGACTCCAAAGAAGAAGAAGAAGGTGCCTCTAGGAGATGTTATAGATCTCAGTATATTGGAACATATGCCCAAAAGATAGGCCAAGAGGCCAAGGACTGTTTCAAGTCTGACAGTGAATCCATCTGGGGAGTGAATTGTAGAGGTTGCTACTCCCATTGAGGGAAAAACTAAGGAAACAATTACAGTAGAAGATTATCAAATCTCTATATTTTCATTGGGAAAATATACTCACGAAGGATCCAAACAAGATGTGCACACTACTCTTGGGGCTCTGCTAGAAAAATATGACAAGGATAAGGCTACAAAAGATGAGCTCAAACTCAAGGTCGAACAACTCACTTCATTGTTACGCAAAGTAACCCAACCAACTCCATCTACCGAAGTCTCAACTACTACGGCCATGACAGTTCTGTCTACCATCGATGACATTTCTTACCATGAGATTGAAAATCTAGGCCAGAAAGGGAGATCAGTGAATGAATGGATGGAATGCATACTGCATGAAGCAGATCCTTTAATCAAATAAGTTGTCAAATATATAATGATTTGCAGGTTGGAGAAGGTACTATTTGCAAAATGGATGAGGCATTTTCTAAGATAATAATAATCTTGAATTTAAATTTGGCAACATGGAGTGAGATCAGAGAAGAGACCCAACTTGCTCCTTCAAGAAGAGGTGATTGAGGATACCTCAAGGTTATTTTAATATCAAAAGGCCATGGAATTTTGGTTCTAAGTGTTGAAATATTTAATTAATAAATTGGATGATAAATGAATGGAGATCACGGATGCCCTAAATGATATCTTAGAAGAGTTTGATGTTGCTAATTGTAAATTTTTCAATGAAAACATCGATGCTCTCCCAGAGGATCAAATTAAGGAAAATTTCAAGGATTTGGTGAAGCGTGATGATGAGGTCACCAAAAATTTCAGCAGTGACTCCATTGACCGATTGGTCTTGTGCCAAAATTTCATAGGGAGGATGAAGAAAGTTGTGAGTAAACTTTGAAGAGTGCCAGCCAAGATCACAAAAGAGATCGAGACAAAGATGTAGTGAATCACTACACATGTGGGCCTGGAGATGAAGAAATTCAGGGGATCATCAAGAGATTTATTTAGTATAAGCCTCGAATGGTTGTGTGGGAAGGAGAACAACAAAAACTTGTAGGAGAGGAAGGTGTAGCTTGAAAAGGCCAAGAGCTGAGTGGCCATGAAAGGACAGATCCAAGCTCCAGATCGGCCAAAGTTGTAGGGTTGACTGAGTCAAACCCTTGCAACAAATTTTCTATTTTCATGGGAGCATGTTCCCTTAATTTAATGACATTTCTATTTTTAGTAAAATGTTAGTTAAGGGCCCAGCTGTAATGGCTCAGCCTAAGAACTTATAAATAGTTGAATGCATGAAGCTATTGAGAGGAACATAAGATAGATAGATCATTTTTGGGTGAAGTTTCTCTTCAAGCTTGGAAGAGTGCTTCAGATATTTCTAAAACCTTTTAATTATATTCAGAGTTATACCTTGCCATTGGAAATCTGATTTATTGTGTTGGATGGTTAATCAATGCTTACTTTGTGAATGTATGGTTCCTTAGTGTGAGTGGTTAGCTTACCTTTATTTCAGGTTATCTATTTCATGTTGTGAGGGAATAATGTGATTATCTTTTATGTCAGTTGTGAAAATCTTATTTTCCTTCTGTTGTTAAAGTTATATTATCATTATTCATAGTTGCTGAAATAGATGTTTGACATGTGCATGTGTTCTTTCCTCATGATAAATTAACTATGTGTTGAATCAAATTTGATCTATCCTTTATGTATGCTCAAGTTTAACGAAGGAATGTACACCCTAGTTTGTGGTATTTTGTACCCTTTCCAAGTTGCAATAGGTGAAGGTGGCCAATGATGTAAGCATCCTACCCACATTAACCCTTCCAGATATTAAACATCCCTTTATTTGGTGCATCACCATCCTTAGTATAGTTTCATTTCTACAAAATATCTTTCCTTAAAACTCATGAAGATGTTAGCCTAGGATTAGATAGTCATTTTATTACACTAGGAGTAGTACAACACTTAGTTTAGGAAGAGGAAGATGGCCTTCTCTAGAGGTTCACCTCAAACCCAAGTCCCATAGCTTGAGAGGTGATCCAATGTGTTCCAATCACACTGAACATCCTAACAACATTCTGGCCATTCGAGGGGTGCAGTGATTTGGTGACAAAAGTTTTTGGCACACCCGGTGGGACGAGTTGGTACTTCTCTTCTCATTAGCATAAATCAAAGTACCTGGTGACTCTATATCTCTGGATTCCAAATCTCAGTGCATTCACTTATGTGAAGAATTCAGACAAGAGCTTCTTCAAAGCATGGAAGTTATCAGCATATCAACCTTTCTGTGTCTCCTCCCAAGAGAAGAAGCAGAAGTGTTTTAACTCCATCAACTGCAGCTTTATCTCATAGAGGTCATTCAACTCCTCCATACAGAAGGTTTCCTCCATCAAGGAACAATCAACCTCTTGTTGTTATGGCATGGAACCAAGTTTTTCCCCCTTTCAATGCAAGCAGTCCACTTATATTGGCTCAACATGACCCTATACCTATTGCAGCACTCAAAATTTTATCCTTTTACACAGGAGAAACTCATGTTACTCCAGTAGAACACATTCTTGATGTAGCCAACATCTGTGCAGTACATAACATCACAGAGGATAATGTTGTTGTCAGACTTCTAGCCACTTCCTTCAAGGGGAAATCACTTCAATGGTTTCGAGGGTTACGTATTGGCAGCATAACCACTTGGGATGAGTTAGGAGAGAAGCTCTGTAAATAGTTTGAAGACAAGAGTGATCACCTATCACTCTTAGAACAACTCACCACCATAAAGAGAGCTCCCTAGGAGTACATGAGTGATTTCAACTTTTAATTTCATAGGACTTGGAATAGGATTCTAGCACTCATTAAGCCCTCTCCAAATAATGCATTTTTGTACTATTTGTGAGCTTTGAATAGTGATGTAGTAGTTATGATTCAATCCATGGGGGGACTACATTACCTGATGCTTATGACATAGCCATAAATGTGGAAAATTCTTTGATTCAGGTTGGAAAGATAGCTCCCTGACCACCCATGCCATTTTCTCTAGATCTTACAAATAATCAGCCTATCATTGCACCTATTCCAGCAGCCTCTAATCAGCCAACTCAATCTATCCCAACCTCTTCAAATGATCTATTTGAAGTCAAATCACTACTACAGACCTTCATAAATGAGCTTGTAGTAATGAAAAGGAAACAATCCCAATATGCTTGACCGTTTCAATCCCAATATCAAGAAAATCATCCTCCTTTTCAAGGAAATAATCAGGCCCAGAACCAGGTTACCAGCTAAGTAGCAAGCGTGAAACCTTTGAACTTCCAGAACCCTTCTATTACCAGTTCATCTAAAGCCATAGTACCAGTCCAGAATAACCTCATTCAAGATTATGAATGGTGCTATCCTTGTTCTCAGCCTCACAACCAAAATATTTTCCCAAATGGAGTTCTGAGTCAGGCCTTATGGTCCAAAGCATATCCGCTCCACCTGAATCATCTGCTGGACCATCCACTCACAAAAGTCAAGACCAACCTTCTGATGAAACTACACTACTAAATTGGAAAAAGAAGAATTTTGTGGTTTGAATATTGATGCCTCCACTATAGCATCCAACACACATTCCAAGAAAAGGGAAATAGACCCACAATCTTCCAAAACTGATCAGGCATCTACTTCTCAGTCCCCAACACAAATATCAGATGATAAAGGCATGGGAAATAAATCACCAGGAAGTATCCATGGATCAGTCTACAAAGAAGGATGGGACTTCAAGTATCACAATGCCCAATAGGCATTTTCCAAAAGAAGACTCTAATGCCCCAAAAGGTATTAGCAAAGTGGGGGTGATTCCGTTCAGCATTGTGGAGCAAATGAAGAAGACCAATTTGAGTGTCACGATGTGGGATGCACTCTCAATTCCTTCTCAGAGGAACTTGCTATGGGAGGCTTTGAACAACTTTGGCACTACCAACAGATCATCAGGTCAAGAAGTAGCAGTGGCAACCAGCCTATGCCAACCCAAAACAAAAGTGTTTTCTAAAGCCAGTAAGCCTCCACAATTCTATATCTTGCTGATTATAGGTGATCATTTGGTGCACAATTGTATGATTTATTCTGGAGGTAGTAGCTCTGTAATGCCCAAACATATTGTAGATGTATTACAAATTCCATATTATCCAATTTCAAGACAAGTTGTTTAGTTAGACGGTATTACAGTCTAAACTGTGGGGATCATTAAGGGGCTTCAACTTACTATCCATGCTTGTCCTAGCTTGACATTCACACAAGACATATCTGTTATTGATCTCCCTCCCCTTTTTCCATTTTCTTATCACGGGAGTTCACTGCCAAGATGGGTGGTTATTTGTCATCAGACTGGTCACATATGATCCTTAGAACTTGGTATGGGACAAAGGTGACTATAAGAGCTGAACCTATTTGTCATAATCATGTGGAACCATACACCACTAAACCCATAAATGGGAATTATGCCATTGGTGATCCAGAATGAGGAAGATGCAGATCACGAGCCAACTACTCTCAAGGAAGAAGTTCCTGACACAGTGCTTGATGAAGTAAGTATCAATCACCAATATGATCCCTATGCTGATTTATTAGTAGATGAAGAATCAGGTTTGTTACTCCTAGAAGAAACAGGATTGGGGACATACTACATTCATGAAGAAAATACAATCATACCTCAACTTGTTAAGGCATCAAGCGATACAAAAGGACTGTGAAAAATGTTCTTCAATGGCTCACGAAGTAAAAATGGATCTGGTGCAGGGTTATGTTGATTTCTCTAGAAGGAGACAAATATTTCTCTTCCTTTTGGTTGCAGTTTAGCTGTACTAATAATGTTGCCGAATATGAGGCTCTCATACAAGGAATTCAGCTATCCCAAAGAAGAGGAATCCAAAAATTGACCATCTTTGGTGATATTGAATTGGTTGTACACCAAGTCACAGCCCGTAGTGCATCAAAAAATGACCTACTAAGATCATATAAGAATCAGTTTTAGGACCTGATAGAAGATTTTGAAGCTTTTGGAATTCATGCAATTCCTAGAAAGAAAAATCAAGATGCTGACAAGTTCGCCACTATTGGCTCCCAGTACGATGTACCTATGGACATCATGAAAGAATAGCGGCAAATAGTCAAAATGGTGTTCCATCCCGTAGTACTTGATAATGTAAGTAGGTAGGAGGTGTTTGATAGTGATCAACAAATTGTTCTCTTCCTATAGCAGGAAGCAGAGTTCACCCAAACATTAAGATAAACATCAAAATTCTTACGGTGATCAAATTATACAGCTGAAAGGAAACAAGCTGCCAAAAGGCCTGGTTACATTGGAATCTATCTTCAATTCAGATGATCAAGCCAAATGACAGAGCACTAATATGGTGGTCAAGGAAGAGGATTTTGAAGAGGTCGAGGTGGCAAGTGAATTTTTTAAAAATTGGTAAGGTATGCACTGCTCAAGAAAAGAAAGCTTTCATTGAACTATGTCAAGAATATCATGATATTTTTTGCATGGAGCTATAAAGATCTGTGTGGTTTCGATCCTGGTTTAGCTCAACATACCATTGAGTTGGATCCTAACTCTAAGCCAGTTCATCAAAAATAGAGGCCAATCAATCCCAAAATTGATCCACTAATGAGGAAAGAGCTAACTAATATTATCGAGGCCTACATAATTTTTCCCAACAAGCATTCCTCATGGGTAGCCAATCTAGTTCCTGTAAGGAAGAAGAATGGAGAGATTCAGCTATGCGTGGACTTCAGGGATTTGAACCATGCCTCATTGAAGGATCATTACCCTCTTATGTCAATGGAGAAAATCCTCCAAATAGTGGTAGGGGCTCAAAGGTTTTCTTTACTTGATGGATATTCAGGGTATAATCAGATTCTGGTCTAAGAAATCTGATCAATTCAAAATGGCTTTCACTACTAAGTGGGGCACGTACGCTTACAACAAGATGCCATTTGGGTTGTCCAATGCAGGGGATAATTTTCAAAGAGCCATGGATATGGAATTTAAAGGACTAATCAATGATATTATCTTGGTTTACCTTGATGACATAACTGTCTATTCCAAGCACACCCAAAGATCATATCACACATCTAAGAAAAAAATTCAAAGATGTAGAGAATTTGGGGTCTCACTGAACCCTAAGAAGTGCATTTTCACAGTTCAAGAAGGAAAATTGTTGGGACATATTGTTTCAGTGGAAGGACTATCCATTGATCCAGCTAGGATCCATTCCATTATGTCCTTATCTCTTCCAAGTCACAAGAAAGGTCTCCAAAGTTTCCTGGGAACCATAAATTTCATGCAGAGATTCATTCCTCAGTTTGCAACATTGGCTAAACCACTCACAACCATGCTAAAAAATAACATTCCATTCTCATGGATGAAAGAGGGGAGGGAGAGTTTTGAGGCTATCAAAATGGCCATTTCCCAAGCTCCCACATTGGTAAATCCCAGTTTTGACAAAGATTTCATCCTCTATGCTTTCGCAGGTTAGGAAAGTATTTTGGGGATTCTAACCCAGCAAAATGATGATCTGATGGAACAACCAATTTCCTTTTTCAGTCAGTCTCTCAAGGAATACGAGCTTAAATATTCCTTCATTGAAAAATAGGTCTTTGCAGTCATTCAAGCTCTGAAGAAATTTAGGCACATGTTGTCCAACAACAAAGTCCACTTAATGGTCTCTCATCCTGGTGTCAATTTTTTTTGTTGAATAAAGAGATGAATGAGAAATGTGCTGGGTGGATTACAAAAGTAATGGAGTATGACATACACATCAAATTCACTAAGCTTGTCAGGGGCAAAGGGTTTATGTCAGCAGTTGGCTGCAGACATGGAGACCAAAGATATGGAAGATGTTACGCTCCTGAATGCTGATGAAGGTGATGACCAGATTGATTGGTTGACAAAGATGCAAAATTTCCTCCTCTCAGGGGTATATCCTCCAAATATGGATAAAGTACAATGATGCACTTTTTGTCTCCATTCCATTCTATATTCCTTAGTAGATAATGTTCTTTTCCAAAAGGATTTGAATGGTACTCTTCTACGTTGCATCAAACCAGAGTAGGTGAACAGGATGTTAGAGGAATTCCATAATGGTCTATCTGGAGGGCATTACTCTGCATGAAAAACTGCTACCAAGATCATGCAAGTTGGTTACTACTGGCCAAACTTGTTCAAATAGTCTCATCTCTGGGTGAAGAAATGTAAAGAATGTGCTCTTTTTTAGGAAAACAGAGGTTGACAGCTCTTCCTTTGCATCCCATTCAGGTAGATCAACCTTTCATTCAGTGGGGATTAGATTTTATTGGAATGATCAATCCTCCTTCCAGTGATGGACATAAATGGGTCCTCACTGCAACAGATTATTTCACTCACTAGAAAGAAGTAGTGGCCTTAAAAGGAAAGTAATGAAAAGGACCATCCTTGAATTCCTGGAGGATATAATGACAAGGTTCGGTGTTCCATTTACCGTCATCTCTGATAATGCAATGGCTTTCCTTGGTTTAAAGTTAAGTGAGTGGGAAGTTACAAATGGGGTCTATCTCAAGACTTCATCTAATTACTATCCACAGGGAAATGGGTTGGCTGAATCCAGTAACAAGAATCTCATAAGGATCATCAAACAGATGATGGAAGCTAACAAAAGGACCTGGCATACACAACTTAAGACTACCTTATGGGTGGATCGAATCACACCTAAAAAGGCCATTGGAAACTCACCTTTTATGCTTGGTATACAGAAGGGAGGAAAAGCTTCCACTCTCCTTGGAATTACCTTCTTTTAAATTGGCTCATCATCTCGAAGTTATGGAAAATGGCTCCTTAACAGTGAGGTTTGCTGAACTCATGGAATTGGAGGAAGTTTGAGAAAAGGCTATGAAAACTTTAAGCCAACATCAGGCTCAAGTTAAGAAATCCTTTGATAAGAAATATTCTGATAGGCATTTTCAAGAAGGAGACTTGGTTCTTAAATGGGATGAAGATAGAGCCAAACCAGGCAAGCATGCCAAGTTCGACGCTCTCTGGAGTGGGCCTTATATTATTACAAGTTGCAAAGAGGTGAATTCATTTCATCTATCCAGACTCAATGGAGAAGAATTTCCCATTCATGTGAATGGGATACATCTCAAAGCTTGATTTTGAGATTGTTCCACCCTGTACAGTGTTCATTTTCTTTTCCTCCAAGTGCTTTGCACATCTTTCATTTTCTTTCTTGTGTCTTGTGTGTTTTGTTTTAGTTTTTAGTTTGAATCCTTTTCCCAATGATTTTCTTAAGGCTACTAGTCTAAAAGCTTAGTAGGAAAGCATTCCCTGGAGGTCACCAAAAATGTTAACATTTTAATCTACCTTGAGAATCAGATGTTGAAAGTGGTCAGATTTTTTTTTGAGAAAATCCTTTGTATGGGTATTCTGTAATGTAAATTGAAAATTCTCCAAGTCCCAAAATCTGAATTTTCAGACTTCAGATTTCAGAGATTTTCTCTTTCAGAGTTTAATGGCATGAGTTTGAAATTGTGTTTTCAAATTTCTAAAGTCTGAAACCCTGAAATTCTGAAATTTTAGACTTTTGGGATTTCAGGGGTTTAGAGTTTTTACTTAATAATTGGCAATTTTTAAACCCAGAGTTCCGAAGTCTGAAACCCCAAAAGTCTGAAATTTTGGACTTTCAGGCTTTCGGGTTTCAGAACTTTTGGTCACACTTTTTTGGTTAAATCCCTTTCAGACTTCCGAAGTCCGAAAGTCTGAAAAGTCTAAAATTTCAGACTTTCAGGCTTTTGGGTTTCAGAATTCTCTGAGTCATTTTTGAGGTTTTCACTTTTGGACTTCCGAAGTCTGAAAGTCTGAAATTTCAGACTTTTGGGCTTTCGGGTTTCAGAAATTTTCATTGCCAATTCACATTTTTCATCTCCCAATCTCCGAAGTCTGAAACCCTGAAATTTCAAAATTTTCAGAATTTCGGGCTTTCGGGTTTCAAGACTTTCGGAGTGCTTCGTGCAATTAATTTTTCACCAACCTCCGTACGGATCGGAATTTCGCTATTAATATCGGGTTTTTCTATTTAAACTCATTTTTTACTTGTCATTTTCACTTGTCACTTTGCTCTGACATTTTGTTTTCTTGTACTTTTCGACGTCATTTTCGAGGTATTTTAACTTGGTTATTTTCCTTTTGGTTTAAGATCTTTTATTTTTATTTCCTCTTTGTTTGTTTTCTTTTGTTCCTCCTCTATGTACCTCTTGAAATGAAAAACTCATTGCCCACCATGTTTCTACATTTTGAGTTTCCACAGGCATTCAGAGTTTTCAAGGGATCTTCTCAAGTTTTCCATTTCTCCCTCTCAGCTCTTTCAGGATTTGGAGATTAGCATTGTTTGGAAAAAATTTCTTCTCAGATTTTGGAGACTTGGCGGTGCATTCACTATTTTAGAGCTCTTGATTTCAGCATTTTGGAGGTCACCATTTCAAAGGATTTTTTTTTTTGAAGATTTTTAGTTATTGGGAACCGTGTAACTTTGGAACTTTTTTTTCAAACTTTTTTTTCAAAACTTTTTTTTTCAGAACTTTTCTTTTCAGGTTTTCAGAAAAAGGTTTTTGGAAGTCATTTTTCATAAATTCATACTTCTCTGTTTTGGAGGTTTTCACTTTGGGATTTTCAGTTTGGGTTTTTGGAAGTTGATAATTTTTGGGATTTCAGGACCTGTCTTTCAGAGTATTACACTTCAAGTTTTCAAACTTCTCTTTTTCAGGATTCTTCAACTTCAACTTTCAGAATTCAAAAAATTCATCAGGTTCTGAGATATTGAGTCTTATGTCTACTTCCACATCAAAGGGAAAAGAAAAGATGAAGTATTCATTTCTTGGAGTTTCTCCTCACTTCTGCTTGTCTTCCGACTCAGGGAATATAGGGGACACCGACCTAAGGCAGATTGATTTTCTAGATTTTGGGGAAAGAGTAAAGGCTCCGAACAAGAAACCATGGATACAGGCCATCTACAATAGTGGGCTTGCCCTTGCTACCGGTTTTCCCACATCCATGCATTTCCCAGAGTTTTTTTTAGCCACATAAACCCACTTTGATGAAGGATCTATGTCAGTCAAAGATGATGATGATAAGGTGGTAATCCATTTGGACCCAGACTTCTTTGAAGATCTGTTCAAAATTCCTAACAATGAAGATTACGCCACAATTACTCCAGAGTCGACAATGGAGCATTAGGACAAGGAGGTGGAATTATGCATGAAAAGTCATGATGAAAACTTATCTGGCCAAGAGCTTTACCAAATTACCAAAGACCATACATCGGTCAAATTTTATTTAGGAGGTCAATGACCTTATTGTGCTCCTAAGTAGAATTTCAGGTCTTCCCTCTGTAAAGGAATTCTAGGAATGGATGTTCTTGTACATCACTACCATCAAGAAAAATAAGGAATTTATCCGATGGGGGGAGCATATCAATAGCTCCATTTTCTATCAGTTGAGCAAGGTGCTTTCCACAAAGAATTTCTATATGACATCCTTCTTGGTTTATGCGACCACTACTATGGGAAATTTCTATGGGTTGAATACTAAAGGTATTTGTAGCACCTCCCAAATTTATGATTTCTATCCTCAACTCACACTGAATGAAGGGGAGCAGGCATTTTCATAGGGTCAATGATGCCTTCTTTATGGTTATCCTCTACCATTTTGATAAGGAGTTATACAATTGAAGGATTTCTGATGAAGCCTTTAAAGAAGTGCATGAATGGGGAGTCATCTAGTTATAATTCCCTACATTTACTTACATTCAGATTCTAGGCTTCGTAGGTGCCCCCAAAAATTTCCAAGATGTCCTACTGATAAATGGGTTCTCCTTGAATTGGTTTGACAATTGTTGGATTATCATTGAATTCAAAACAAGTGCCACAAATCGGAAATACATTTCTTAATTTTAATTAGCAGATACACCTTCCCGAATATTCATAAGGCCAAAAATGTGGATGCAGAAATAGCCGAAGTAACCTTGCAAACCTTCATCCACTGACTAAATTTGATTATTGGGGTAAATTAGGTGAAACAGGTTGGTCCAGTGCCCACGTGCCCCAATTGGAGGATATCTGGATTCATTTTCGGGATGAATACATCATCCAAAAAAGGGATTATGAGAGGTTGACCTTGGATGAGGTTCAACAGTTTGGTTTGGCCGATGTCCCAAAGGATGTGCAAGATAATGATGAGGTTTTGGATGTGGCATACAAAAATGATAATATTGCCAATCAACCATTGTCATGGATTGATTGGTATGTAGAGGAATGTTGCAATACAAAGGAGAGGGTGGGGCCCATTCTGTAGAGAACTTACAGTTGGTTGGTTACCTTGGGAATCTCACCCAAGGGAGTAGAGAAACCTACAAATATAGAGGCCCCACCAACCATAAGCCAATCAACACCACAAAGGGGAAAAGGTCAACCCAAAAAACCCGTACAGTTCCAAAAAATATTTCATTTGTTATTGGTGGCTCATCTCTCTCCAAGGCTTCTATTTCTAAGGCCATGTCTCCTACAACACCTGTGACAGAAGTGGTTGAAGTCAGTGACTCTCCTAGTATCTCACAAGATCCATCATCTCTTCCTCCTCTTCCATTGTCACTTCCAATATCAGTTCCTTCCACTTCCACAATCATTTCTTCTTTCCCATCTCCTTCTATGGCCCAAGTATTCTCATCCCTTCCAGTTCTCTCAGCTGGAGAAACTATTGGGTCACCCATTTCTTCTTCACTTCCCTTAACACTTCCATTTCCCTCCATCTCATTCCCTAACATCATTCTATCAACTCCTATGGTTGTCCTTACATCCACCCCATCCATCATTTCCACTTCTACCCAAATGCCAACTAATGTTTCTAGTGCTCTTGTCATGACTAATGTTTCAGGTATTGGATCTACTGTTCCATCTTCATCAACATTAGCCATCCCAGAATGGTTGTTTAGACAGACTCCAAAGTAGAAGAAGAAGGTGCCTCTGGGAGATGTTATAGATCTCAGTATATTGGAACATACACCCAAAAGATAGGCCAAGAGGCCAAGGACTGTTTCAAGTCTGACAGTGAATCCATCTGGGAGTGAATTATAGAGGTTGCTACTCCCATTGAGGGAAAAACTAAGGAAAAAATTATAATAAGATTATCAGATCTCTAGATTTTCATTGGGAAAAGCTACTCATGAAGGAGCCAAACAAGATGTGCACACTGCTCTTGGGGATCTGCTGGAAAAATATGACAAGGATAAGGCTACAAAAGATGAGCTCAAACTCAAGGTCAAACAACTCACTACATTGTTACGGAAAGTAACCCAACCAACTCCATCTACCGAAGTCTCAACTACTATGGCCATGACATTTTCATCTACCATCGATGACATTTCTTATCATGAGATTGAGAAGCTAGGCTAGAAAGGGAGATCGATAAATGGATGGATAGAATGAATACTACAAGAAGCTAATCCTTTAATCAAGGAAGCTGTCAAAATATATAATGATTTGTAGGTTGGAAAGGCTGCTATTTACAAAATGGATGAGGCATTTTCCAAAGATAATAATAATCTAACTCTAAAATTAACAACATGGAGTGAGATCAGAGAAGAGGACCCCAACTTTCTCCTTCAAGAAGAGGTGATCGATGATGCCTCAAAGTTATTTGAATATCAAAAGGCCATGGAATTTCGGTGCCAAGTGTTGCAAGATTTAATAAAGAAATTGGAAGATAAATGAGTGGAAATCACAGATGCCCTGAATGATATCTCAGAAGAGTTTGATGTTGCTAATTGTAAATTTTTCAATGAAAACATCGATGCTCTCCTAGAGGATCAAATTAAGGAAAATTTCAAGGATTTGGTGAAGCATGATGATGAGGTCACCAAAAATTTCAGTAGTGACTCCATTGACCGATTGGTCTTGTGCCAAAATTTCATAGGGAGGCTGAAGAAAGTTGTGAGTAAACTTTGAAGAGTGCCAGCCAAGATCACAAAAGAGATCGAGATAGCAGATGTTGTGAATCACTACACATGTGGGCCTGGAGATGAAGAAATTTAGGGGATCATCAAGCACTTCATCGAGTATAAGCATTGAATGGCTACATGGGAAGGAGAACAACAGAAACCTACAGAAGAGGAAGGCATAGCTGAATAAGGCCAAAGTTGAGCATCCATGAAAGGATAGATCCAAGCTCCAGATCAGTCAAAGTTGCAGGGTTGACTGAGTCAAACCCTTGCAACAAATTTTCTATTTTCATGGGAGCATGTTCCCTTAATTTAATGACATTTCTATTTTTAGTAAAATGTTAGTTAAGGGCCCAGCTGTAATGGCTCAACCTAAGAACTTATAAATAGTTGAATGCTGAAGTATGGGATAGTACATAAAATTATAGATCATTTTTGGGTGTGAAGTTGCTCTTCAAGCTTGGAAGAGTGCTTCAGATATTTCTAAAACCTTTTAATTATATTCAGAGTTATACCTTGCCATTGGAAATCTAATTTATTGTGTTGAATGGTTAATCAATGCTTACTTTGTGAATGTATGGTTCCTTAGTGTGAGTGGTTAACTTACCTTTATTTTGGGTTATCTATTTCATGTTGTGAGGGAGTAATGTGATTATCTTTTATGTCAGTTGTGAAAATATTATTTTCCTTCTGTTGTTAAAGTTGTATTATCATTATTCATAGTTGCTGAAATAGATGTTTGACATGTGCATTTGTTCTTTCCTCATGATAAATTAATTATGTGTTGAATCAAATTTGATCTCTCCTTTATGTATGCTCAAGTTTAACAAAGGAACGTATGCCCTGGTTTGTGGTATTTTGTACCCTTTCCAAGTTGCAATAGGTGAAGGTGGCCAATGATGCAAGCATCCTACCCACATTAACCCTTCCAGATATTAAACATCCCTTTATTTGGTGCATCAATTCCCTTAGTATAGTTTCATTTCTGTAAAATATCTTTCCTTAAAACTCATGAAGATGTTAGCCTAGGATTAGATAGTCATTTCATTACACTAGGATTAGTACAACACTTAGTTCAGGAAGAGGAAGCTAGCCTTCTCCGGAGGTTCACCTGGGTGCAGTGATTTGGGGAAAACATTACCCTTATCTAGTACTAGGTGCCCGTGTCTAGCATTATTCTCAGGATCCATATTTTACAAAGAGCATTTGCAACAATGTTCCAATTTTGTTCAACATTTTACACTGATCGGATTATTTCTATATTATGCATTATTCAACTGAGTCATCTATCTCTCCTATTTTCTTATATTTTTTCATTTCTTGAGTCCTTAGCATTTGTATATCTTCTAACTTTTATCATATCAGTTACTCTACAATTAGATTTTATTTAGATTTTATTAAATCATTTGGTGAACCTGCTCTTCTTCTAACTTCTTTCCGTAGGATCCTAAAAACCCTCATGGCTAATAAGAGGTCCTCATCTCCCAAGCATAATATGTCTGATACATGTCTCCGACCTTTTTTCTATGATATTGCTGTAGAATCTGAATTTGTGACCTTTATCGCAATCCTAAATGTGATTCTTCCATTCTCCAAATATGTCTTGCCTTCCAAAACACTCTTCCTCTTGGCCATGATATCCCTAACATTTACATAGTATCCCCTAACAAAAAAAATTCTCCATGTTCTCATTCATATTTTATAGTCACCCATGTTGTTATACCTTCTTCTACTCCTATTATAGCACATGATAGTATTACTGTAGATTATTTTCTTAATTAGGTTCTTGCTTGTGACAATATGGATACTAATAATGTTGCTTGTAATTTTTAAAATGTAAATGTGCATGATTTCATTTCTCTTGGTAGTCAAGATGAATGTAAATTTGTATCTCCTACTCTTCCTACTTCTAAAAGTGCTTCTAATGAATGTAATGATAAATTTCATATTAGTACTCATATTTCTTCTTTGTATGTTGATGACAGTATTGATGAAATACTTTCTTATGAAAATATGACTGATAGTGATGCTAATTATGCTTCTGATCATTAACATGTTAGTGATGATGTTACTTGTCTCAAGACTGTTGAATGTGAATTTACTACTCCTCTTTACTCTACTTATGAAATTGTTCCTTATGATGATTCTACTCCTACCACTAGTACACCTCTCATTATATCTCCTGAGTCTACGTCTATTATTTCCATAGAGCCTCCATATTCTTCTCCTGCTCCTCCATCTCCTTCCACATCTGCTCCTTCTTCTCACATTCCCATGATCACTCACAATGGAAAGATCCTACCTGTCAATATGCCTCTCACTTCACCAACCATTCTTGCACATGATATTTTATCACTCATGCATGTTGTTGGCACCTTTCAATCTCAAGTTCATATACTCACTCTTAAAATTAAATCCTATTATGATTCCATTAATAATAACCCTTTTCATGGCAATAGTATTCCTAAAAATATTCACAATTCCACTTTCCCATATGACTTCATTATGCCTAACTTCTCATGTTTTGATGGCACTGGAAATCCTTATTTACATCTCAAGCATTATCATTCAACCATGTATACTTATTCTAATGATTTCTTGTTACTCAAAGTATCTTTTCATATCCTTGTTTATCATGCACTCCAATGGTATACTCATTTTCCTTATGGATCCATTAGTCCTTTTTATGATATGAAGGATGTTTTTATTAGAAAATTTATTTCTAACAATGGTCCTAAAGTCACATCTGAACGTTTGCCTTCTCTACATCAAGGAAAAAAGAGCCAATCATAGATTACATTTTACGCTTCAATTCTTATATGCATTAGTTATTATTTCAGCCCATTGATTTAGAAAACCAATTTATTTTTTGTCATGGATAAATTCATGTATTGAAATAAAAACTCTTATATGATACGTGTGAATCTTTTACTCTCTTATGTTATAAAGTAATTTATTTAGAGAAAGATTTAATTTTTGCACATATTATATCACCGCATTCTTATTTTACTACTACTTCTTCTCCTTTTCTACACATTCAGCTCCCTCCACTATCCCCATATCCACCTCCACATAAAGGTATTCCTTCCCCTCCACTGTGTCAACAATTACCTAAGTACTCTTCATCTCCTACTCATGAACCATTGAAATTCTCACATAATGCAAAGCCACATGATGTTATGTGAACCTTTCTTGATAAGTGGCTCATCCATTTACCTTCGACTCGGCATCATCCACCTCACCGCTTACAGCATCAGTGTGACCTTCCTTTTTATAATTTCTGCCACATTAATGGCCAGTGATAGATAGAGAGATGCTTCATGTTCAAGTACAATAATAGAAGACAAAGTCATCCTATCGTCGAGATCCGCTCTATCTCCTGTCCTCTCTCTCTCTCTCTCGCTCTATCTCTATCGCGTGAGAGAGATAGATAGAGATAGAGAGAGGCTGAGAAGCGAGAGCGGAGCGAGAAGAGAGGGCGAGAGAAGCGAGAGAGCAACGAGGAGAAGAGAGAGCGCAGAAGAAGAGAAGAGAGAGAGAGAGCGAGCCGAGAGAGGGAGAGAGAGAGAGAGATAGAGAGAGGCGAGCGGTAGAGAGAAGAGAAGAGAGAGCAGAGAGAGAGAGATGAGCGAGAGCAGATAGGATAGACGATAGAGAAGTAGAGAGAGCTAGAGAGAGAGAAGGAGAGCGCTATAGACCGAGAGAGAGAGATAGAGCGATAGATAGCTAGAGAGAGAGAGCGCTAGCGCTGAGATCGCGAGTAGCTATCTCTCTATCTCTCTCTCTCTCTCTCTCCTCTCGCTCTCTCTCTCTCTCTCTCTCTCTCTCTCTTATTCCACATAAGTGTGCTCCCATCGTTGTTCACTTGTCTCTTTCACCTCCATCTAAATTATTCATCTTCCCACCTCCTAAGGTCATCATCCATTTGCATCCTCCATCTAATCCACCTATGGTTGCATCCTCTCATTCTTCAAAAATTGCTATAGTACCTCATTAGCTTCTTAAGCCCATTGCTTCTAAATTTCCTCCCACCACACTTTCTATTCATGGTTCCATTCCATATGGCATGCAGGCCTCGTAATATATGGTAGATGATATCCAATTTCCATTTCATTTCTCTATGATGCACTCTCATGTGATGGTTCACACTTGAATATTAAGGGAATACTACATGAATGAAACTCTCCTTTCATAACCCATGTGTTTTGTTTCACATCGTATCTTTTCTTGAATTTCTTTACACATGAAAAACCCATTTCCTAATGAAACACTCTTGTTTTATGGTTCATTCTTGACTGTTGATGGGGAATTTATAAATGAATGTCATTATTACACTGGGGGAAATCACTCTTCTTCCCCCTTCATTCTAATCACATGTGCTTACAAAAATTGTTTTACATTATCTCATCATACAACTACCAATGCATCATTAGTCTATTCTCTTATCTTGTCTAAGTCACATTTCTCTTTCACATTATTTATTATATTACATCACATACATCTATTTCTATTCATCACATATTATTCTCTTCATTATCATTCAAATAAAATTCCTATTCTAATCATTACTTATATATTTCTTTCCAGATCATCATTCAGTTCAAATCAAAACAATTATTTCAACAATACATATCACCCAAACTGCAAGCAACAATCATCACATCATATACCAATGCACATCAACAATACATATGATCTCTCTCTCTCTCTCTCTCTCTCTCTCTCTCTCTCTCTCTCTCTCTCTCTCTCTCTCTCTCTCTCTCTCTCTCTCTCTCTCTCTATATATATATATATATATATATATATATATATATATATATATCATCAAAATTCATAAGTTTCAAAATACAATCGTTCAGGAGAAAGCCCCCATGCATCACTACAACATATATAATACATCATACATCATCCTCGTTATCACTATATACAATCGCGGAAGCTCTAGAACTAGAGGATTCACTACTAACTCTATGCTACTAATCTTGGCCTCTATACCTCTCCAGCTGACTCTGTAATATAGTGATCTCAATTGTCTACTCTATAAATCAGCCTTAAAGCTCTACATATTCCATAAACACATCCTGAGCTAGGGTTCCTCCTCCTATGACATGTCTAGCTTGCTCAGTCTCTACACGAGCCTAATCACACTCGCTCAATAAGATGGTACATGTGGTTGTTGTTATAGCCACTATTTCAAATAAATTAGAATTCTTTCCCGTAATCACATCAACTCTCTCTAGCATACCACCTACCATAAGCATATCTAAAGGCACATTCTGTGTCAACATGTGTACCGATGAATCTACAATCAATGACCAATATGCATCACTTTAATTTTTAAAAACCACCATTAGTCACTACACACCTTCTCCATATCTAATAAATAAATAACAACTAACAAATACCAATGCACAATACTTACACTCCTCTCTCACAACTACTACACCATCTACATCAAGGGCAGGTTCATGTCCCTCTACTCCTCCAACTGCTGGCCCACCAGCCACATCTACTACTACTGGAAATAAGAACACCCATCAATGTGTCACCCACCACTCATTATAGGCCTAGGTGCACCCCGCTTTGTCAACCTATATAGGATCTATAGCTGCATTTTCCTCATTTGGACTAGGAAGCACTAGTTGTACTCTTATCGAACCCAACCTTGCTCCTAGTCATCTCACCACTCTTGTAGATCTCAAACATATATATGACTTAAGGGGCACATCTTGGGCCATGCCAAATTTTCTTGATACTCACTCAACCTGGAACATTTTTGTCACCCTTGGGAAGTGATCCTTTAACCACATGGTGCGCTGAATACACCACAGCTCGACACCATCCTCTACTTATCCAACATAGTCTTTATATGGTCTCTATATAATGGCTCGAGGGCCCATTTGATCTAGCATCAACCTATAGGTGGTCATATCCATCCTCTTACTACGGGTGCCTACCCACCTCGTTGTAAATATCTCAGGTCGAGCCCAATCGGCATGCGGTCCACTAAGTGGCCTCAATATCATGATATGCTTATATGCCCATACGTGTAAAAAAATTGTGCCTCCTAGTCCACCCTCATGATCCTCCTAAGTGAATCTATACAAATATATATACAAGTGGTCCAATACACACCATGCCCATGTATACCTAGTCTCATGCTCCTCTATACTGAGACAAATATCATGCATCTTTTACAATATCCCAACTTCATCACCCTTCATTTCTACTAACGATGCTATAATCACTGTAATAAACTTACACAACCGTGAAACATTAGATCTCAATATCACATCTAAACTGATATGATTCTTTTCATGTATGCATGTCCTTGTAAAATACCACCTCTCTTCCCTCATCTACCTCTAGGAATCCACTATATTCATCACATGTACACTATCTCCTACAATAGGAAATGGTGATACCATGTATATATCCTCTAGGGTCATTTTCATCTCACCAGTAGGCAACCAAAATGTACATGTATATGCACACTATCTATCACAAATAGTATTCAACATAGACATATTAGGAGGTACCTCTCCCAATCTAGCAATGTTTCATCCAATATATCCCACTTTGCATCTAAAACCCCCAATGTAAGCAATGTACGTAAATGGCAGCCCACTTGAAACTCTATCGAGTGTATATCCCTCTACACAACACAAAAAACAATGAAATTCTACCATTGTTAAACTATACATATTGTAACATTCACTTATTATAGCATTAATCTAATTAGAATATCAGCAATTCATAAATAGTGCCCAAACCCTGCTCTGGAAATCCAGTGCCCAGAAGCAAGTCACTGGCACCCAAACATATATCACTAGCACTTGGAACTAGGCGCTAGTGTCCTTAGAGATAAAAATTCCTCGGAAACATCCACCAGGTCATAAATTCTAAAAAACACAAAAATGTAAATTTTACTAAAATTGACGAAAAACAAACATATTCGACAAAATTTTCCAAAAATCATCACACTTACCAACTCATCGGTCATCTGTGAAGCCACGTCTGTTGCTACTCTTTCAAACCTATTCAATCTCACTGCTCTAACATGTGGCATCCTCATAGCTCATAGATATTAATCTTAATCAATATTAGCATAAATGAAAAAACTAATCACTTTTACATATTACTATTTATAGTAATTCTGATTTTTCCTATATTATAGTTATTATTCATAACCACTATTTCAACTAATACACATTGCATTGTTTCACTCATATCTTGAGCCTTGTAACTTTTTTTTCTCACCGCTTGTACCATATGGATCTTAATATCCTCTAGCACCATACCATATAAATTTTTACATCTCATAATCACATCTAAAACATATACTATTCAATATCTATGCACACTGTGACTATACTATCCAATACTATTTTACATTACGACATCTTATACGCCTTTCTTTTGGCTTGGTGATCATTTTTCCACCCTTCACCCTTTCACCAAAAGGGGGGCATACAATTAGGATCATCCCATAATCCCTCTTGGGTTATAATATAGTTAATCGACACTCCTAGCATATTACTATTACAACTTTCTCTGATCTCATTCAAACAAAGGTTCAATCATTCTATATTACAATCAATACTTTCTATTATTTTAAATCTATTCCCCCAAATGACCTAATTTGGGGGGAAAGCACAAAAACATCTCTATGAGTAATTTACTAAGTACACAATTTTAAAGCAATCTTCTATCATCCATAGAAAATCAATCAAATGGTTTAATAAACATACTTTACTATATCTCCCAGATGACCTAACTTGGGAGCTACATTACATTACTATTGGTTCCAGATGACCTAAATTGGAATATATCCAAAATTATTCAAATAGGAACACCCATTAATGTAGGAGTGGAGGAAATGAGATGTCATTTCCTTTCCTATACTACTCCTATATGGGTTCTTCAATCAGAAAAAATACTTTTTTCAAACAGAACAAATCGAAACTAAACAGGAACTAAATTTTCTCTCTATATGTCTACAGAAATTGTACCTTTTGGGTCCATGCAGTCATGGATGGAGAGTAAAACTAGACTTCTCTACCCAAAACTCTTCCTCTGATGGAAGGACACCCAAATCCTCCCATTTACAAATAAAAATGGGTTGGAAATAGATCACTCCCTACCTCTTCAATCTCCTCTAACAATAATTCAAAATATCCAAAGTCTCTAAAATATCTCAACTATTTATACAAGTGCTCCTTACGACTATTCACTATCTCAACTTATGCCACATGGGTTAAAACGGTGATCCATGGTTCACCACACTACAAGTTTCTACACTCTACACGCACTTTGTAACATGGCTTCTTCGAACTCTATACAGGTATGTTCCTTACTTCCTTTACACTACTTAAATTTCATTCAAATAGTATAAAGTGGGGGTAATCTAGACACAAAATCATGCACATATTTCTATTTTACTATGTCTTCAAGTATGTTTTTATATGAATGGAACTTAAGTAAGAAAATTATTCATTGGTGACATAATCCTTTATCTGTCTACTTGTTTTGTTTGTTTCTATTGTATTTCTCTCTCTCATCTGTCATTTTTGTACCCACTTTTGGTCAAGTCACAGGGATCCTTGTCTTTCAATATTTTCACATATATTGTCATTTCTCCCAGGACACTAGCAGTCATTCTGGTCACCAGTGCCCAGGAGCTCTTGTCCATTCTGGGTGCTCATGTCCTCTTTGTTCTTTTTACACTTTTTGACATTTATGGTCGGCCTTTCTAGTTTTCTTATTTTTATCTTGAGCTCATAGTCGGCCTTTTGGGTCACTAGTGTCAAAATTTGAACAAGATATCCATATATATACACAATATAAACACTATTAATTTGGCTAGAAATTCTAAGTGGTAATCACATCTACATACTATCACTACCATCAAAGGAACTACATTTCTAGGCTGCATACACTATATAGGAAGGTGAAGTTCTCAATTCCATATCACACATTTGCATCTTATATAACTACAATCTCACTATCTTGGTTTTATTGGCATGAGGCAAACCTAAGGACACTATTTCACACACAATCATAAATAACTACATGGATTCTAGAATGTACTGCAGTGCTTAGTCATAAATTCACTCTTTGGGTGACTTTCAGGATCATTCTAACTTCACATATTGCATTTTCATTCTGATTTGATGTATTTGTGATCTTGTGTAGGTACATAGGGCTTATTTTGTATGTTATAGGTACCCTCAATGATCAAAGAGAAAATATCAGGTGACTGACATGAAGTGATAGGGAAACCCTAGTGACATAAAAGAAAGTAGATTATGATTTTCTGCACAGTCACCAGTTCCCATGAACGGTCACCATCACCCAAGTGTCCCTATCTAGCATTGGGCACCCATGTCTAGAATTATTCTTAGGATCCATATTTTACAGAGAGTATTTGTGACATTGTTCCAATCATGTTCATCAGTGTACACTACTTAGATCAGTTTGAGATTACAAAGATCCAAATAAGTCATCTATCTCTCATATTTGCTTAAAGTTTTTCATTACTTGAGTGCTTAGAATTTATATATCTATTATATTTTATCATGTCAGTTACTCTACAATTAGATTTAATTAATATTTTATTAAATCAATTTCTAATTTGTATGTAAATTGTAAATTGAAACCTAAAACCCAAAACACGGTCAACTTACATTTTAGTGGTCAACCCCTGACGTCTAGTCAATGCATTAATTACACCCACTCGTACGTGTCTCCTACTTGTAATAAATGCACCATTTTCTATTTATAGTTGGATTTCCATGTCATTTCCACCCATCCTTTTGTACGCTCTAACTTGCAAACAACCTTTCGACTTCTGACCATATTTTTATGGTTTTTTGGGCATTTTTCATGATTTCTCCTCCATCCCATAAAATTTATTGGTAAGATCTTGTGTTCTAATTTTTTTGAAATAGTTTTTTCATTTTTTTGAGGCATTCTTTTACACTCTTTTAAGTATTTGGGGTTTTTGTATTATTTTTTTGTTTTTGGCATGTAATAACTACAGTTTTCCTTTTATTAAAGTTTATTCTTGTGTGGTCTTTCTCTTTTTTTATCATGGCCTAGTATGAAAATGAGTTTTAGATTTACCTAAATGTTTCTCAAAGATAGCAAAAGAATGGGGTTCATGTATCGTGACTTGCAAAGTGGAAGTTCACAATTGAAAAACAAGGTCTAAGTTCCCCAAGACCATTTTGGAAGTTCATAGTTGCATTGTAAGTCCCTACCTCTGCCAAGACCCTTTTAGAAGTTTACACTTGTATTATAGGTCCTTACCTCTATTAAGACCAAGTCGGAAGTCAGAATTCATTTTGCAAGGTCTGAGTTCCTGATCTGTAAACTAGTCAAATTTTTCCTCAACCAGTGGATCCTTATAGGCAACTTATTTTAATTCTGATTTTTACCCCAAAAATAAAATAAACTTAATGAATGCAATGCAAAAAAAATAACCGACAATGCATAGGAGTTAATGACAGAGTTTGGAAACTGCCCACATCTTCATGTTTACTAAATTTTGAACTAATTCATTATAATGTTCTGATCATAAGTACAAATAAACAAAAAATTATATAATTAATGTTCCAGCTCAACCCGTACTTTGGTGCCATTTGGTCTTGCATAACTCAGACCAGTATTGGAAATTTTCTCTATGTTCTTACATTACTTTTAGGCTTTATACCTCTTGTTGAATTCTCCTCAATTGCATAGCCTCCAGCCTCTACACATATCTAAGTTGAAAATTGTATGGTGTTAACGAGTTCCACCTTCTTGTTGAATTCCCCTCTATTACACGACCTCTAATCTCTAGAAAGAGCTAAGTTAGATCTTAGTGTCATCAAATAACTCAGCAATATAACTCTCCTTCATAGCCTCTAATCAATACAAACTCGGTTATACACCCAACATATGAATAATCAGATCTCCAAAATGTGCTTCTCTAGTGCTATATCACATCCCTCTGGCTCCACAATCAAACTCCAGGCTTGCACGAGAAGGCTAAGACATAATAATATCCTTTACAATAATGTTGAGTTAAATAAATTATTAACTCAAAAATGTAATTGCCTATAAAAATGGGTCTTATTTTCTTCAAATAATGCCTTAATATTCTCTAAGGCTTCCAAAATTCTCCCCCACTCTTCTTCACTCTTGGCTTGTGAGGAGAGCTTGTGTAGAATGGGGCTTTATATACACCACTTTTCCTTGAAATCTTTATATAAGGGCCTTATAGGTTAACTCATAGCCAGCCAAATCAACTGGCCAAGTTAGTTTTGACAAGCATTTTGCATGCAATGGGTGTGGGGTTCAAATCCCGCTCCTATCTTTGTCATTGTTATTTTTTATTGCCATCTTTACATGTCAATCTCAGTCACCATGTGTCCTTCATTTTTCTTGTTACCTCTCCATGCACCCTAGCCTATTTCCCAACTATTTTTAACCATTTTTTCCATGTCCTTGAACCCGTCACATCCACCCGCTATCAGCTTAGGTTATTCATTGTCACGATGTCTCACCTACGTCCATTGCCCCATGTCTGAGTTGGTCACTGAGTCGTTGGTTGATTCTTCTATGGACTACATATTTTTTGGAATGGGTTAATCCCACATTTGGTGGGTGAAAGGTTTTTTATATAATTTTTAAAGGATTTAACTTCCTTGAATATTTGTGGCTTCAGCCACATCATCACACCAATTTTCCGCTTTATATGGACTTGTTGGTTGTAAAATCCATGTTGGGCAGATAAGTTATAACTCAGTCTGAGGTTTCTAATATCTTACCGATATCTCACTCTACTAGCTCGATCATTGTATCGATTATAATTCACCAATTATCTCACCAATAAGATCAGTTCCTAAATCTGCCTCAACTCAATCTTAACTCAATGAGCTAATTGGAATACTATGGCGGTTGGGTCCCCCTCTGAAACATGATTGGACCCCTGTTGTTACGCACCTTTTTATTACATGTGAAATACCAAAGGCTCCTAAACTTTAATTTTTCTCTACATCACTTGTGATGTTATGATGACACATGTCAATTTTCCATAATGTGCCCAGTCTCTGTGTCCTTATTCCCTACTATGTCATGTGAACACCATGTTCTTATACGAACTACATCTGAAGTGTACGGTATCCATTTTGTACATTATAATAGGCATTTGAAATCTCTCGAATCCATCTATCATACTATAATTATCTTGGGAGATTTAGGGAAAATATTCTCATTAATTATATCTTCAAATCACTCCTCCCTAATAAGGAGGCTTTTAGTACTCTAAAAGATTCTTTTCCTCTGATCTGGATCTGGAACTCTATACTTCCTCAAAGATATATCTATAGTTGACTCCATGGTCTTCAAAATGCTACTCCTTTACTCAAAAAATCACCCTCTAGTTTGATCCTAGGACCTGTCTCACTTGGGCCCACTACCTTTTGTTGCACCACTCGGATGTTGACGTTACCAAATTGGGATAGAAAATCTCCATTTGGTCTTTATTAGGACTTCATAACAGAGCTTTGATTACCAATTTTTGAAAGATAAATAATCAACATGTTAAACCTGTCATAAATTATTCCCTTACTTGGTGGCTCTAGTTGTGTGTCTTATCCTTAAGACGAGGTATATTTTCCCTTTTCTTCATCGTTCATAACCCTCTTAACATGCTTCTTTTATTTTCCAAACCAAATTACACGATGGTTATTGGATCCACAGTAAGAACATGGATATTTCCACAATAGATCTAGGGTTATTATAAGCTCCTTCTTGTAATCTAAGAAGACATGATCATACCTCTTAGGGTTGTTAACTTTTCCTTTACTCTACTGAAGGATGATTCAATAGTATTAGTGGCTTGGGATCTATGCTCGATGCTTGTTGCACTTTGGTTATTTTAGAGCTTTCTCCTACCTCATTTTTTCCACCGTTGTATCCTATACCCACATATCAAGGTATCTCCTCCATCTAGATAGGGTTAGTTATACCTTGGCTATTTACACCAAGGACTTTTCCTTCATATCCCATTTTAGAAAGTGATTTGGATCCTATACCTCTACTGTTCTTTTTCAAATTCACCAAAAGTAGGATTTATAGCTTCATGTTAAGGAAAATTCCATGAATCACTTATAGTGTTTTTAATGGTGGGCATACCTTTATTCACCACCTCTTCACCATCCTACAATTTCACTAGGATCTCTTCCTTATCTTGTAGTTCATGTTATATTTCTATGATTTCTCCTTCAAGGAATTATGCCTAAGACTCAAACCTATCTTACGGCTCTTACTTCTCTGCTTCCACGAGTTATAGGTGTCTCCTCCATTGAGAATACTTCTCTAGGCTATAGTGTGTGTGCCAAGCTATAGCTATAGTAGGTTGGCTACCACTGGTATTTTCTGGTGTCTTTCTACCTTCCACCATTATTTGTTAGAAAAACCTTGGTGCTCAGTATGAGAAAAAATACCAACATTAATCCATATCATCCCTAGTCATAGAGAAATGTGCACATAAATGAAGACCATCCCATTATTATTGGTTCCCTTAGTGATGATCTTCTTCTTGAAACGAAGATTGTAGGAGTTCCATGCTCCGTCTCATTTTGAAAAAATTTTGTGTCTGATCTCATCATTGTAGAATCACCATGTGCATCATGGTACCCAATATAGTGAGTACCAATGGCCATAAAATGAACTAGTATAATCCCATTTCACTATAACCATAGGTGAAAGCCATTTCTGATATCAAATTTTCTTTAGAGATAGCAATTTTGTAGGCAAGATAACCTTCTGTGATACCAAACTTGATCCGTCAAGTGGTAAAAAAAATTCCTCAACCAATGGATACTTATAGGAAACTTATTTCAATTATGATTTTTACCCTGAAAATAAAATGAACCAAATGTAATGCAAGAAAAATAACCAACACTACACAGGAGTGATAACAGAGTTCAGAAATTACCTACATCTCCAAGTTTGCTAAACACTAAACCAATTCATTATAACATTCCAATCATAATTACAAATAAATTTACAATTCTATAATGAATTTTCCATCTCAACCCGAACTCTGGTGCCAATCAGACTTGTAGAACCCATATTGGTCTTACAAAGTCACTCAATGTTCTGGCATTTCTTTCAAGCTTTACACCTCTTGTTAACTTCTCTTTTGTATGGCCTCCATCCTCTACATAGAGGTAAGTTAGAAAGTATCTAGTGTTGATGAGTTCTACCTTCCTATTGACTTCCCCTCTTTTACACAACCTTTAGTCTCTACACAGAGCTAAGTTAGATCTTAGTGCCGTCGACGATCTCAGCAATATAACTTTCCTCCAGGGCCTCCAAGCAATATGAAATTTTTTATACACCTAGCGTATGAAGAATCAGAGCTCCATAATGTGCTTCTCTAGTGTTATATCACATCCCACTAACTCCACAATCAGACTTTGGGCTCACATGAGAAGGATAAGGCATAATAATATCCTTTACAATAATGTTTATTTAAATAAATAATAAACTCAAAAATACAATTGCCTATAAAATGGGTCTTATTTTCTTTAAATAATTCTTTAATATTCTATGAGGCTTCCAAAATTATCCCCCACTCTTCTTCAATCTTGTCTTGTGAGGAGAGCTTGTGTAGAATGAGGGGGGATTTATATACACCACCCTACCCCAAAATCCTTACATAAAGGCTTTATCGGCTAAGTCATAGCCAACCAAATTGGTTGGCCTAGTTAGTTTTAGTGATTGTCTTGCATGCAAAGGGTGTGGGGTTCAAATCCCTCCCTCATCTCTGTCATTTTTGTTTCTGTGCCTAACTTTGCACATCTATCTCTATCGCCACATGTTTTCATTTTATGTATTACCTCTTCATTCACTCTAGCCCATTTCCAAAATATTTTGTCTCAATTTTTCCATGTCCTCGAACCTGTCATGCCCACCTTTTATCCACTTCATTTTTTCACTACCACATTGTCTTGCTTGCATCTATTTCCCCATGTATGAGCTGGTCACCGAGTCATTGGCCGAGTCGTCCATAGGATGGGTTTTGTTTGGTGTGGATTGATCCCACATTTTGTGGGGGAAAGGTTTCTATATCCTTTTTAAAGGATTTAACTACCCTGAATTTTCATGGATTTGGCCACATCTTCACACTATTTTTCCTTTTTATATAGGCTCACCGATTATAAATGCCACATTAGGTGGCTAGGTTGTAACTCAATCTAAGCTCGTTAATATATTGTTGCTAGATCAGTTTTTCAACTCGATCATTGGCTCAGTTCTAACTCACTGATTAGCTTACCAATGAGCTTGGTTCCTAGCTTGGTCTTAGCTCGATGAGCTACTTAGAATACTATGGCGTTCGGGTCCCCCTCTTACCATTTCACACCTTTTTATCACCGATCGAAGACTGGAGGTTCATAAACTATCATTTATATCCACATCACATATGACGTTATGATTACACATGTCATTTTTCTACAACGTTCCCATTCTTTGTGTCCCTATGCACTACTTTGTCCTACGAACACCCTATTCTTGTACAAATTGCATCTAGAGCGTACAGTATCCATTTTGCATGCTCCAATGGGAATCAAAAATATCTCAAATCCATCTACCATAATATAATTATATTTTGATATTTAGGTAAAATATTCCCATTAATTTGATCTCCGGATCAATTCCACCCTTTATATTTCAAGGTTTGACAGTTGCATTTCGAGACCTGACTTCCACCATCAGTTTCAGGTGTTTCCAAGGGATTTTCAAAGGAATTTCAAGAAAATGATGAAGTCTTCGTCAAAAGGCAAGGGAAAATAAATGAAATATATTTTCCAAGGGGTGACTCCCCCTTCAAACATCACATCAGATTTCGATAACATTGGGGACACCGATCTCAGTCATATTGACCTACCTGAGTTTTGGGACAGAATCAAAGCTCCATCTAAGCCCACTTGGATTAAAAGTATCTATGAAAATGGTATAGCCCTAGCAACCATTTTCCCACCTTCCATGTAATGCCCATAATATGTACACATAGAAGTATTACAATATGATTTAGAGTATCGAATAGTGAAGGATCGGGATGGAGTGATAGTAATCAGATTGGATACTGACTACCTTGAGGATTTGTTCAAGCTTCCTTATGTAGAGGATTATGTGGCAATATCACCTAATATGGATCTACAGTATTGGAAAAATAATTTTTATACTTACATTAATATTCTAAACAAGATTTACCTTATAAATTTGAGGCCAATAATAACTGAGTTCCACACGACCATTCCTCATTATGACTTTCTCCAAGAATTTAATGACTTAATTACCTTGCTGAGAAGATTGGTCGACCTTCCTTCTTCCAAGGATTTTCAAGAGTGGATATACCTATACATCTTCAATATCCATAAAAATACCACCCTCGTCCAATGGGCTGAGCATATCAGTGATGCCATGCACTTAGAATTGTTATAAGTTCAGAAAATGGGAAAATTCTACATGAATTTCTACCTCATGTATGTCATGACAGGGATGAGGAACTATCTAAGGTTGACATCCATTGGTTCAAGAAACTAAGTGCAAATATATTATTTTTACCTCCAAGTTATAATGAAGAAAGAACCAAAACATTTCAAAAGGGTGAATAAAGCTTCTTTAATGCTACTATATGTACATTTGACAAATTCATGTACAGCCATCGAGTCACAGATGAAGTATGGAATGTGGAACTAGTATATGAGGATGTATCTTCTTACAGTTCTGAATCTTCACATACCTCTGAGTAGGAGGATTTTCATGTGCTCTTTACAAGATTCCAAGGTTCCCTACTAACAAATGGGTCTTGATAAAATAATTCATACAATTGCTCCATCTCCGCAAGTATCAACAAAGAAAACATAAGGTAGGTGTTCAGTTACCTATTACAATAGTTCGATATGTATGTGTATCATCTTATAAGGCCAAAAATGTTGAAGGAGAAATGCAGAAGATGACAATCAAGACCTTTCACCCATGAATTAGATTTGAATTTTGGGGCATTGATGGTGGGATTGGGCCATCTAGTGTTCATATGACTCAGTTAGAGGATATCTTGATTAGTTGCAAAAATGAGGTGCCATAAGAGAGAAGGATTATTACATATTAACACTTAAAGAGGTATTCAAATATGATATCACAGATGTTCCTGAAGGAATCCACGATAATAATGAGGTTTTGGACCTAGCATACACTTAAATGAATATAAAAGTGCAACCAATACCCTCAATCAATTGGTCAATTCAAGAATGCACAGTTACAAACGAACATGCAACAAGCATCCTCAACCACACCCACCAATGGATTATTTCCTTGGGAATTCCACTCAAGGATCTAAAACACACTTCAACTACTAATCCAAAAGTATAACTAATGGGGGCCCATCGTACTATGATAAAATAAGAAAGGCCCAATCCCAATCCTTGCAGAATCAAATCTGTAATTAAGGGCACGAGACCTTCTTCTCCTGCTCCTTCCACATAATTAATAGATTTGAGTATTTTTCCATCTTCTACCATCAAAGTGTTGTAGTATCCTCTCCCACATCCTCTTTTTTATTCCCCTTTTTTATTTCCTTCCCCTCCTCCACCTATCATGCTTCCTCTATTCACAATCTATTTTCCTTCTCCTTCCACTTCCTCTTCTCCCATCTTGTCTACCTCTGATCCTTCTATGGCCCAAGTATTTTATTCTCTTCCTTCTCTTTCATCTAGAGATATTTTGGTTTCGATTTCTCCCTTAAGGAATCCTCTTCCTTAGCTTTCTCTTCCCATTAGCTTATCACCCTTGCCATTTCATCCATACTTACAGCCATCTTTTCCATTCCTCCTCCATTAGTTACTCATTTCCACTTATTACCATTGCAAAAAATATCATTTCATCACCCATTATTTCTACCCCAATGGTTTATTTTCCCTTTCTTTTCTCTCAAAAAATGATCTCTTCCTCCACTCCTTAGCTAAGTATACAAATCCCAAAGAAGAGGAATAAGGTATCCATTGTTGATGACTTTGATCTTAGTAGTCTATATCTTACTCCCCGACACCAGACTAAGAAGCCAAATACTATCTCTCATCTATTGTTGGTTAATTTAGGGAGAGGTTTATAGAAATTTCAACACCTATTATAGACAAATAAAAATAATATATCACAGCAGTTGGTTACTAAATCTCCAAGGTATCATTGGGAAAGGCTACACATTAAGGTGTAAAATAGGATGTCCAGATTTCCCTTGGAAACCTTTTGGAAAAGTTTGATAAAGAAAAGGTCACCAACAATGAGCTCAAAAATAAAGTGGATAAATTGACAGTCATTATTCACATGCTCATGCACCCCACTTATTCCATTTCCTTTGTAATCTCAACAAGCTTTGACACCACTTCCTTCTCCACAATAGAGAACATTTTTCAACAAGGGCAGGTAGTTGGAGCTTAGATAGACCATCTGATCTAGAAATAAGAGTAGATGATCAGAGATGTTGTGGTTATGCATGATGAGCTTGAAACAAAGAAGGATATTGTGACCAAGATGTGCAATATTTTGGGAGATGAATGTGATAATTAGGAACTCACTCTAGAAACTTGGAGGGATTTACAGAAAATGAATCTAGATGTCATCCTCATTGAAAAGATCATTGATGACCCTTCCAAGTTCTTTAAATATTTTAAGGCCATCAAGCTACGCATTTGAATGCTCAAAGAATCAACTCAAAAATTTGCTGATGTAAGGAACAAAGGAATTTATTCCAGTCATGATATTAGTGACAAATTTGACAAAAATCATTGTAATCCAGGACAATGATCTTAATGCACTACCAACATATGACATAATTTTTGAATTCAAGAGCTTGATTAAGGAGGGTATAGGAGTATCCCAGATTGTTGATCTCTAATTTTTTGATAGGCTAGTGTTATATCAAGGGTTTTTAGACTAACTTCATAAGATTATGAGTAGAGTCAAGAAACTACTTGAAATACTGAGTCAAGTAGATGACTCCACTAAAATACTAAACTACTACATGTGTGGGCCTAATGAAAAAGAGGTACAAAAAATTATCAAATGATTTATTGATTGTTGACGAAAAAATGGAAGAGGATAGTGAAGAGGCCAATACAACCAAAGATTAGGGCACATAGGAAAAGGGTAGTATCATCCCCAACTAAATTTTCTCTAAAGTTTCTATCAATTTTTAAGCATTCCTCCAGCCTCAATCCACCATTTTGAGTTGTAGGTTTGACCAGTCAAAGTTATACAACCATCTGGCTATTTTTCAAGGAGGAATTTTTCATAGATATGAATGCATCCTATTTTTGGAATGTGATTGGTTAAGAGGAGAACCTGATATTACTCAACCTCTTCAGTTATATATACGAGGATGAAAAATGTATTAGGGGACTTTTTGATCTATTTTGAAAAGGCTCTACCTCTTTTGAGTACTTGTACATAGGCTCAAGTCTTAATATTATATATAGAACTGATACTTTACCTTATTTCACTTGCATGTGTTGTGTATATCGATGGTTGATTGTCACACTTGTGAATCTTTCTTTCTTAGTAATTATATGATCCATTTTTCCTTCATATAAATTTAGTTATTCTCTTGGTAGGTTGTATGTTGTGACAAAAAAATATTATTTGTGATATTTTTAGAATCATAAGTGAATCCCTTTTATTCATATTTAAGTTTCTAACCTTCATGCAAAATATTTATGTTAAGAGGTTAAGATATGGAGTGGTACATATTATTTTCTTTCTGTTGAATGTTTTTTTCTTATACAATTCGATCATTTTGTTCCCTCATTATTGGTGCATCACCACACTTTACTTTCAATTATCCTTCTTCTCCTTTTCTTAGAAAATATTGAATAGTTGTATTTATTTTATTTCCAGTAATCGTAGGTTCTGTAGCTTGATCTTTAATCGAATGCACATAGTTTAGTAGGAAGAAAACCTATTCTAGAGTTCCATCCCAAGGATCCAAGGTCCCACACATTTTATATGTTCCCATGTTGTATTGGATCACTTAAAAATCTAACGGGTGCACGATCCAAGTGACGACAAACATATTTCAAGGAAAGAAGAGACAATGAATGGGAAAATACATAAAGAAACAAAAATACTTAATATTGAATCAAAAAATAGACATGTTTCAGAATGGAAGGAATTAAGGTATATTTCTATTAGGATCCAAGATCAACCTTTTATGCATAGCACTTGCATAGTTTTATATGTCATAAGGTGATTTTTGAGTTATAAGTCCCTTCTTCTTCTTCCTGTACAAAAAGAGGATATTCACAATCTCTATCTATCTAAGAGAGCCCTATATCCTCTACCCTTTGTCTTATCTAGGTTATAGATTACAATGGGATTGCACAATCATACAAAATATATTTATGTTGACTTTTTATTCCTATTTACACTCTAATAGACATAAATACACATCTATAGAAGATGTTGTGTTTGTATTGAAAATATTTTAATATTGTAAAGTGGTTTGTTGACCTCAAATTATGAGTCTAACTACCCCAATTTTATGGACATACATGCACATTATTTTGCACCTTCACCTCATTTACAACCAATAGCTACAGCATTTTTATTAATGTCACAATTTCAATAGAAAATGTAGAATTAATGCTCTAAATTAATTCACAAATTTAAATATCCCTCCAAATTTTGAATAATCCCTCCAAAATGCCAAATTTTTAATTTGAATACGATTGACTATTATAAATTGGATGATGTAGACACCCTAAAAACATGACATACACATTACATGTCCAATAATACTATTTTGTTCATTATTCATCCATATCCCACTTCTATAATTAAGTTAATTAATTCTATTGCACTTATTATACACTATATACCCTTTTAGATAATTTAATTAGTTATTTAAATAAATAAAAATCAATTATCTACTCACCTTCCACTCATCTCCACTTCACTAGCCAACTCACTCAACTTGACTAATCAACCCACTCAAGTTCTAGAATCCTACAAATATGGAAGAAAATATGCATGTAAACTTTTGAAGAATTCAAGAAATAAATTATTTGAAATAAAGCCTCTTAATTTCTTATTCAAAGATCCAACTGCACATAGTAAATCAACCATGCTAAATAAGGAAAATTAAATCAATAGCCTACAACTCAGTCGATTCCACCTTCCTTAATCCATGACTTCTTCTGCATCTATAAGTAAAAAATATTCATTCCTCTCAAATCATCATTAGAATCTTTTTTAATTGGAAATGTTACTCTATCAAATTTCCATTTGAAATCACTCTTGCATACTATTAACTTGTCCAATTGATCACTCAATCACTAATCAATCAATCCACATTTCTTGTAGTTTGGCTTCACTTCCATTTATAATATCTTGGAGCATCCATAAATCAAAAGGAATCAATCTCTCATCCAAATCCAACAAGAGTGTCACTTGACCTCACTCTTCATATGGTCCAATATGAGGTTGTAAGGAACTTGTTCGAGAAATTTTTGCACTTCATTTGTTATTTGTTTCTTTCTCTTGTTTACATTTTCTCTTGTATATAGATGCAAAAGAGTATCCAAGAATTTATTTGACAAATTGACAGAGATCCGAATTAGCAGAGACAAAAATTAGCATAGATTAGATTTTGATATTTGGGTAAACCACACATCTAGGAAGTAAGTGTCAATTACCTTCTACATATATAAATAATTTTTAAATATGTACAAAATGTATGATTATACATTGAATATGTGAATGTACATTTAATATTAGTCACTATAACAATTAAGTATTATCAAAATATGAAAAGAATGTTTTAATATGTACTAAAACTATAAATATACATTGAATATATGAATTTATGTTGAGTATCAACTACCACAACAACTAAGGAATATTTGAATATACAAAAGTGTTATGTTTTTTAGGCAGTTAATATTTGAATGTACATGGTTGACTTTATATTAATTTGTTGAATATACACTCGAATTACTTATAATACATTGAATATGCACTAGAATTATTGAACATGCATTAAATATATGACTATGAGTTTTTCATTTTATATTAATTAATCTAATATACACTATAATTACTGAAAATACAATGAATATACATTAGAATTGCTAAAAATACATTGAATATATAGTTATAATTTTTCATTTTATATTTTGTATTCAAAATATAAATACGCACTGAAATTATTAAATATACCTTGACTATGTTAATGATTTAACATAATTAAATATTAAGTCATAGAATTGGGATCAAGTAGATAATATCATAAATACACAAGATCTAACATGAAACGGAAAGTAACACAAGTAATGAGAAGATGAGATTGAATTATCTTGCAACTGGCTATCTAGGATAATATAGGCTGGAATTGTGATGGAATAGGCTGGATCTAAGTTGTATATGCTTCGTCTAGAAATTAGGGATCTGTAAATCTTATAGACAATAAGTCCAAAAGGGGGACAGAACACCTAAGCACTAGTATCTGTACTAGGCACCAATGTCCTGGAAATGAGTCTAGGTTTGATCTTCTTAAGGTCTAATAATCTCACCTTCACTTCAACCTTTGTCACTCTGACTTTGATATAAGATTTCACTGTCACGTGTTTACCTACAAAACAAACCCTAGCTACTTACATAAGGCTTAAGCACACATTAGATGGAATAAAATATGCATATGCTTGAGACAGACTACCCTTAGCACTCACACTAATGTGATTATCATCAAGTGTTGTACTACATTTCAGAATCAATGTAGCTCTATTTTCTATAATCAAAATATGTCCCTTAAAAATAGGTTTCCCTTGTGTCAGTTGCACCAAAATAGTGGGCTATAACTATTTTTCCCCTAAGATGAATGTGTGAGATGAAATTAAAAATTCACCCTTCCTATGTAGTGAATGATGTGGCCCAAATGCATTCCTTGAATATTTCTCCCTTTCCCAAGTAGTGGATAATAAGTAATAGCCCAACTTTTCTAACCCCTTAGAATAATAAGTTGTGTATATATATGACTTCTTTATTTGAATTTCAACACTTAGTGACACCATAATTTGTCCTAAATTATGAAATAAGAATAGGAAAAAAAACCCAAATTTAAGTACCAAGTGGAAAATTAGAAAATAAGATAATATGAAAAAAAACACTGAGAAAGGACACTAGCACACGAACGTCAATTTCCTTACTTGGTAATATTGTCCCAGAGACAAGAGCTAGAAACATGACCAACAACGGGAACATGAATCCCTATGACTTGACTAAGAAGTATACAAAATCCCAAAAACATAAGACAATGTCATAATCAAAGTCAATCAAAAGTAATAAAAGGACTAGGAGAGGTGTCTCTAGTGTCTAAGCTTCTCACTTGGGAATCACGCATATAACAACATACTGGAGGTACAATGTAATAGTACTGAGTGCATATTTTTGTGTCTACATTTATTTGAATACACCCCACCCTAACTAAATAAATGTGAAATTAATATAATGTGATCAAAAAAAATTACCTCTCCTCTATTGGGCCCCTATTATAGCTTCCAAATATTAAGGGCACGTAGGCGCACATGGCTAGAGGAAGCACGCAAGTGAAGGTGCATAAGGCAGTATTCAAAAGGCTTCTTGGAGAACCTAGTGTGAGTGCACCACGCGAAGAACAATTCAGTACTTAGCCGTTTTTGGCCTTTTGGGAAGAACACATAAAGAATGTGTTCCGTTTGGATAAGGTTCCAGCTTGGCAACAGGGTGTCCTGGAAGGAATATACCTTGCAATAGGAAGATCCAAAAAGCTAATCATGACATGGAGAGGCATGTGGCCTAGGGCGACCCACACCTTGACACTTGGGGCCAGATCTGAGGCTACAGAGGAGTTTTTTAGAGCTCAAATTCCTATTTATACACAAGCCCTTGGAAAAGAAAAGAGGGAAGTGAGGTAGCAGAGCTCTACAAAATTACTACGAGAACTATGAGATGAAAATGGGTAAAGGATTCCAATAAGGATGTAATGGGAAAATGGGGAATGTAAATTCTATTTTGTGAGAATACATGTATGGATCCAGATATGGCACATGACTATGGTCTACCTCTCTGTGATACTTTGTAGCAAGACTATGAATGAATATGATAAGGTTACCATCATGTTTACATTAAGGTCTCTTTCTATACCATCTGCATGTTTTTACTCTACTTTTGATCTTGTATAATCATGGACCTTACTTAAATGGTTAAGTATATTTATGGATTTATAACTTCTTGGTTCTATTATTTCTTTTGTGCATTTTGTTTCTGTTATGACTGAAAGAGTGTAGAATCTTTCCTGAGCTCTATAGCTTCTTCATGTCTATTAAATCACTAAGTCAAAATCATGAACTATGCCTTCCACTAGACTCACATAAAAGAGAGACTCGGCTCCCTCTCGCATGCCTCGAGTGAGTGCCCAATGCCCATTGGGTGATAGGTTGGGGCGCATGAGGTTCCCTTATTCTTGGTGGGTGCAAAAATGACTACATCTTCATTCCATTTCTGAGACCTCTTTTCAAAGTTGTAGTGAAACATGGCATACATCATGATCTATGCAAAAAGTGATGGTGGATAGCTTAACACTTGAAGGTGTTGAAGATTGGTTTAAAATCATGGAGGACGAATTCGCTTAGAGATTTAGTACCAAATCTAAGTTTGATAGGCGAAGATGGGTGGAAGACACTCTTTATCATGAGTTGTATGAAACCTTCTTTTGTTGTTTCCTAATAGAGTTATTCGAATGGCTCTTGACTTATACATCTAGATTGGGTTTGTATTATAAGTCGCACCCTTGGACCCAAGAAACATATCAAAACTTGCAAGATGTTGATCTAACGTGGACCCATGCTATAGATCATTAGTGGAAGGGAGTATTGACTACCTACACTCTGGAATACGCTATTTCCATGTATTCCTGTCCAGAAATTGCTGAGTTTAAGTTCTTGTGAGAGCCCAGGGGATCATTTCTATGTGTTATTCCCCTTACGATCAAAATCTTGATGGTAACCATGGGTTTAGAGGAATTTCCTATGGCCAACTAAACCACCCTGAGCACTAGGTGAGGAAGCTAGGTTAGGGAAGGATGGTTGATCTGATGATTGAACAAGAAAGGGAGGAGAGATGGCTCAAGTATAAAAAAGCACGTGAAAAGGAGATCAATAGAAAATGTGGGATTACAAGTAAGTTATGGAGCCAGATATGGTGGAAAGGAGTTGAGGTTCATGTGGAGGATGTGGAACTCAAACAGTCTATGGTACCCCATCTTGGTAAGCACGGGAGAGAAAACCTTGCAGCTTCTGATGAGAGTCTGTCGTGTAGAGAGAGAAGAGTCATTGGCGCACATATAACCCCACCTAGTGACTAAACCTTGGCACTTGGTTTTTTTGAATGAGGGAAAAGTAACATTGATCCATTTTATATCAGTGGAAGCAACCGATCAGCACCTAGAAGATAGAATTTCTCGTTTGGGACTTGTTATCCTGTGAAATTGACAAGGGAAACTTTACTGATAACCATACCGAAAATTTTGTTCCGATCCCTCATTAGGGATCCCTTGCATTCGAAACGTTGTAAAATCCCTTCCCGGGAAATCTAGTTTTCGAACTTAGTCTTTCTGAGCCTTTTTTGGCTGGGTGCATGAAATATCCTTGTAACACTAGCTTTTGATGTGCCCCCTTACAAGCCTTTGGCGCATGGTTTTCCATGTTAACACATCTTTCGGTGCGCCAAAGGATGTTGAGTCTCTTTTGCATGCGCCAAGGCACATGCGCCTTATTGTTGACACAAATTTTGTTGCTCCGCTTTTTGGTGTGCCAAAGGGCACACATAACTTCATGTCGACAATGCTTTTAGCGTGCAAAGGCGCGCTTCATCTCCTGTTGTCAAATACTTTCGTGCGCCAAAGGGCGCATGCTTTCTCCTGTCGACAACAAATCTCATGCGCCTTTGAAAAAGTGGTTGGCGCATTTATGACCAGTTTTTCTATATATATGTGAGTGCGCTCCCAAATGTCATTTTCACTTTTGTTGAGCACGTGATCGTTCTGAACTTGTCAGCCTCTACTCCGTCGTTTTCATCGTCCTATGGACCCGTTGCAACTTTTGCTATATATCCAGGTAAGAGGTGTTATTTCTCTCTTGTGCGTTTTGTGCTTTCAGTTCCTGGTGTGTTCCTGGTTTGGTTCTTGCTTGTTGGGTGGTTGTTTATATATAAATGTGTTGGCCTAGCCTCCTCCGTTTGCTGTTTGCCCCCCATGCTATCCTTCCTCTTTCCAGATCTGCTGGAGAAGGTCATTTTCTTGAAACCGTGGTTGTAATCCTCTTGGTTTTAACCGTTTCGTTTGCCCACTGAGCATGTTAAAAAACAAAGAGGAGAAGAAATCTAAGAATCATGTATAACCCCCTTTAAGAGTTTGGTTTTCTGTTTTTCTCTTTGGCGCGCCTGTCACCCCTGCAACACTAAGAACAGTTGCGCCCCCATGGCGCATCTACCCGCCCTGTTACAAAAGCAAAATCTGTGCCAATAGCGCACCCTTTCGGCCTGCTGCATCATGAGCTTATGCGCCCTCAAGGCACGCCTTTTCCGCGTGCTACAAGTGCTGAAACTACGCCCCAATGGCGCACCATCCATCCATGTTGCATCCTTTTTCCATGCGCCCATGGCACACCCAGCTTCCATGCAACAAAATTTTTTTCCGCACTAAGTATGAAGCTATAAAGGCACAGGCGCATCCCCGATTGCAATAACACCATGTTGTGTGAGTTTTTCGTGCGCTGCGCCATATTCCCTTGGGTGCATCCTATCCCAATGTAACACGCGCTTCTCATGTGCCCTATATCAAATGCAATATGCAGTATCCATGCGCCATGCGTCTTTGGCGCCAATTTAACCTCTGCAGCACTCCTTTTCTGTGCGCCTTATCTATTTAGCCCTGTTAGCTGTAGTTTTCATGCGCCCCGTGCCCTGAGCCTTAAAATCTCTAACTCTTTCTTCTGCTAACATTCCGATGGAAGATCAAATGGCTAATTCAACCTTTTTGGATTGGGTCTCGCTTCTTCTTCATGCAGATCAGCAACTGAATTCGAAAGAACATATGTCTACATCCAGCAAGAGACCCACCAAACCAAGAGGAAAGGCTAAGCTTACAGAGGAAGAGATGAAGTACAAATATCAACGGGTCAGGATGCCCGAATCACAGGCTGAATGCATTATGGATGTCAGAGACTCAGAATTAGGTCACATTGACATGGAAAAATTCTGGGTTAGGACTCAGAAGGTTACAAGAAGTCCGTGGATGGACAAATTAATAGGCAGTGCCCTGCATTTCACCGGAGGAATCCCCGTCAGTGCCATCAACAATGAATTCATGATGGTGATTACACAATCTTACAACAAGGACACAAGATGTATCGAAAACAGCAAGGGCGAGGTAGTCATAAACCTCACTGCCCATCATTTTGAGATAATGCTCGGCATCCCTCACCACCGGCACTTTGTGGCCGTCAGCCAAGAAGAGTGCATCAAGGCCTGGGAAGACAATGAAGACCAATGCATGCAACTAATGAATGAAGTCTACTTAAAGAACAAGAAGGTGGTAACCCGGTGGCCCCAAATCATCCACCGCAGTGACTTCTCAGAAGAGCTCAGCGATACTATTACTTTCCTGAGCAGGGTCTTCGGGCTTTCTGACGCCCACTACTTCCATAAATGGATGCTGAGGTACTTGGAAACAATGAATAAGAATGTGCCTGAGTAGCGCTTTTACTGGGGAGAAATAATAAGCAGCACCATCTCCGAGCAGCTACAACAATTCGCCACAACGGGAGTGTTCCATATGAACTCCTACGTAGTCTACGCTGCAGCGTCCGAAAGGGATTATCCAAGGCTAAACCGAAGTGGAATTTGGCCTCAGGTCAAAATATATGAATATTATCCAGAACTAAGGCTGGAGAATAGCATCCCTCAATTCGCCAAAATTAATGATGCTTTCTTCTATCACATCATTTGCCTGTTAAGGCCAAATCTAACTCATGGTCGCACGACCAAAAACATTGTGTCAACCGTGGAGAAGTGGGGGGCCCTGTTCACCCAGTTTCCCACATTTACCTATCTGAGGGCGGTCAACTTCTTGGGCGAGCCAACCAGGCTACCGAGGTATGCTAGACCTAAGCTGATTCTACTAGAGTTATCAAGGCAGCTGGTCACATACCATGAGAAATGCCTCAAAAGAAAGAAGGGCGGAACTCCTTTCCCCTCACAGTGGGCCGGTACACATGCTCCTCCCATCACAAGGTGAAGGAAATGTTCGCAGAGTTGGAGTTGCTCAATTTGAAACATGACTTCCCAGCCAGGCCTACCTTTGACCCAAGGGGCTGCCTGCCAAGGGCTAAGCTTGATCCGATCCATGTCCCTCAAATTGAGGATATTTACATTGATGTCATCCACGAGGTGGAACTTAGAAGAAAGGATCATTCTCGCTTAGCATTGGCGGAAATTATCCAATACGGAGTGGCCATTGTCCCCAAAGGCTTCCAAACTATGGAAGATGAAGTAGACAAGGTGTATAATGACACAGAAGGGGATGATTGGCCCTTCCCGGCCATTGACAGAAGCAAGGCTCCTCAAACAATTGAGGAGAGGGTCAAGGAGACTATGCGCAGAACAGAGCACTGGTGCCACATGAACAGGTTGATCTACCTCGGGGTAGATTTCACAACCTCCCCATTGGGCAATGCACCTCCAAGGTCCAAGAAGTAGCTAAAAGGCAAAGGTGCAGAAGGTGAACCTAGCACCATTTAGGAAGAAGCCCCTGGAAGTCCTCCTTCCACAGCGCCAGAACAGGTAATAACTCTGGATTCGCCAGAGAAAGAAGCAGCGGAGGATAGTCCCATACGCCCATCCACTCAGGATGTCGGCATTGCTACAACCATAGAAGTCCCTTCTATCCCTTCTTCTTCTCTTCCTTCTCCTCCTCAAGTGACTCAGGCGACCATCCCTTTGGTCATGTCCTCCGCCTCTTCTTCTACTCTTTCCCCTGCCTCTTCATCTATCTTCTCTTCCCTCACTGATTTATCTTCTTCCATTTCTTCCCTCATTTCCGGGTTCCCTTCCCTTCCTTTGTCTTCTGCAGCTGCGGTTTCCCTTCCTCTCGTGGACACTTCTTCGGCTATGCTTTCAATGCCACCGCCGCGTGTCTCCACGTTTTTCCCCTCTTCTACTGTTGCTCCCTCCTCCTCTATCTCTGGTCTTTCTTCTATGGGACCAGCCTGGATCTCTCAGTAGCTGAGCCAACAAAAGAGGAAAGTTCCCATCGCTCTGATGGACTTTTCAGTGATTCCAGCCAAAGGGGCAAAGAAGCAAAAGCCTATAACACGCTTCTCTCAAAGTGCTGCGGGTGAGAGAGTTATGGAAATAGCATACCCTGATCCCCTCAAGGAGAAAAAAGATCTGTCTCCGACAGATTTTACTGTGACTCAAGTCACAATAGGGACGTCTTCTGAAAGTCTCCAGGGGGGAAGCTCTTTCCGCAGTCGATGCCCTCTACAAAAAGCTTCAAGAAATAAAAGAAGAGAAAAGGCTACTGAAGGAGCAGAACAAATATCTGCTTCAAGCCTTACAGAAGATGGGTAGTGCACCTCCCACGACTACCGCCGAGACTTTTGAGCTTCTCAGCCAGGAGAAAATCAATGAATATTCAAAGATCGGTGAGCAGGGTATGGCCGTTTCTGCTTGGAGGAGCCAGATCCTCAAGGACAGTGAAAGAGTGATCGCCGAGTATGTCAATTCATATCTAAACATCAAAAAGGTGAACAAGGAACTCCAAGTATTAGCGGGTCCCATATTAGAAGAGCTAGATCATGCTAGACTCCAACATGAGACCTTTTAAAAAATGTTCGACTGTTCAGTCGAAGATCTGGTCAAGTTCGGAGTTTTCGGCCATCCAAGGGCCCTCAACAAAACCATGTCCACTCTGGACTATCAGATAGATCAGCTCAAATTTGTTCTGGAAAAGATAGACAAGGTGAAGGAAGAGGCCCTGGATGCGATGCATCAAATGGAGCAAATTGTTCTTAACATGTCTCCAGGGCTACTCACTCCTTCCTTTACCATGAGATCAGCTGATGAAACTATCTGGATCTTCAAGGAGATCGCTTCTCAAGGAACAAGGCCAGAGGTCACATTTGACACTGAATCTATCAACAACCTGCTGGCTTGTAGGGACTTCATCGGGTTCCTCATCGAGGCAGAGAAAGATTATTATAAACTCCCAGAAAAGCTCATAAGCGAGCGGGAGACTTGCGAAGCAATCAGCGAACGGCACAAGGATCCATCACAGGATCAATTTGGGCCCATGATTAACAAGTTTTTGGAATACCGCGCTCAGTTCCACATATCATCTCTTGAGCAGCATCAGAAGCAGGCAACCCCCTTTCGGCCACAGGACAATGATGACGAGTAGTTGCTTCTTTTTCTTCTTTCTCTTCTTCTTCTTCTCTCTATTCTCCGACTTTCTTGTTGAAATGTCTAAAGTGTGTTGGCACAAATGATGACATCATCCATGTTGCATCATGGGATGATGTCATCCATCAAATTGTCAAAAGTCAACATGAATTTTAGATATTTTGTAAATATCTTTGTAAATAGGTGGTTGGCTCCTTTTTGCCTTCTTCCCTTCTCCTCTCTTCTATAAATACTGGAATACTTGTTGTATTCGAGGGTGAACATTTTTTAGATGAAAATAGAAGTGAGGAGAGAAAGACTTTGAGCTTTCTTGTAATAGAAAAAAACAGTAATACAAATATTAAGACTTTGTGCTCAATAGCTGTGTTATGCATTAGATCTTCCTTACGTTAGATCTGTATGTGTTTAATCTGTTGGATTCATATCTACTTTTCTATCATTTGCTCATCAGTATTGCTTTGTTTATTTATGCAAGTAGGTTTGGCTCTGTTTACTACCAACCCAAAAACATAAATCTTCTAACCTTTCTGCTTTGGAATTCATTTCTTTTCTTCCTTCGGATCTGTTCTTTCTCTTTTCCCTCTTTCATTCCTTTCTTTTCGTAGCCTGAAAAACTCTACTGGGATGAGATCCCAAACCCCTGAAGGCAGAATCTGTGAGAATTGCATAGATTCCTGCTGTTAGAATAGCAATAAACCAGTTTCACTTTGCTGACTCAAAGAGGGGCTAAGCCCTACACACTGTTGGCTCGTCTATCCATAGATCTGTCCAGGCGACAGATTTTCGAACCAACAGGACTTATATGGCTTCACACTTTATTTCGGTATTTAGTGGAATTTTTAGACAAAGCACGTACACAGCTGGTTTTGGAAGCGCGTTAGGAAGTGGTGGAGGAACTATGACTAGGAGTGATACTAGTTCACAAACTATCGGTGCACAATTCAGTGGGACAACAAGAGCATTTGGCACAAAAAACACAGGCCCTGTACCTAACACAGGAGGATCTAGTGTGGAAGTGGTGGAGCTAGTGGCTCAGGATCTAGTGGATCTCGTGGAGGAGGAAACGCCGAAGCAAACCAAGGGACTAGATCGGGAGGGCAAGGGCCTCAGCCACCTCCTCAAGTCTTTTTTGAGATGTATCTATAGTTACCAGATTACAGTGGAATAAAAGATGTCACAGAGCATGTGCATAAGTGCGAGCTACTATGGCACATGAAGGGAATCACAACCCAGGATCGAAAGGCCAGTCAATTTGTGATGACCTTGCAAGGATACGGGCATAGTTGATATAGAAAGTATGACCCTCATCAGACTATTGTGGATTATACCACGTTGAGAAATGTGTTCCTAGCGGAATTCCACATACCTGAGTTTGAACAGAAGAGCATCAACTCTCTCAAAGAAATCCAGCAAGGCATGGCAAAGAGCGTGCGGGAATATGATGTGCATTTTAAAACTCTTTTGTCTAAACTATCTTATGATATCCACCCTTCACAACATGCCCAGTGGTTTTTTGAAGGATTAATCACACCCTTTAGGACGGCTTTATCTCATTAGACATTCACAGACCTACATGAAGCGTTGGAAGCTACTTTACGCGCCGAGGTAGTTAGTAGTGTTGACACTGGTGTTAGCCCATTTTTGGAGGCTCAGATTACTGCCATGGCTAAGCAATTGGAGAAATTATCTACTAACACAGTTCCAGAGATTCATGGAGGGATGTGGTACATGGATTGTAATGTAAAAGGGAACACAAAGGATAATGGTGGGATATGTACTCGGAAAGCAGTACATGTCGTAGCGGTAAACTATGAAATATGTCACGAGGACCATGATGTAAGTAGTTTCCCCCTGTTACAGCACGTGATCCACAAAAATGTGTCTTGTTATTACAAGATATGTACCTCAACCACACATGACACCAAGGATTGTAGATTGATTAACCAGATTCATGAGGCAATTTATCTTGGTGTGCACCAGACTGGCATTACCAGTAGTTCCAAAGGAGATGAACATCGGTATGAAGAGTGTAGAAATGGAGATGCAAGTGGAAGAGGGTTTCGTGGAGGATTTCATGGTTGTGGTAACCACAGAGGAAGAAGTGAGTTCCCACATGGGACGTGCTTTAATTTTGGAGCCACATAACATTATAAGCATGAATGTCCAGATCTTCTACAATGCTCCTGGTGTGGAAAAAACAAAAGTATGAAGAGTGCCCAGAGTTATGCAAACATATGAGTCAGCACTACCGGAAGGATAAGGGCACTGTCATGGTGAGTATTAAGAAGGCTGACACATAATGGCTTCCATGAGTAGTTTGTGAATCAGAACTAGAGCCTATTATGGTAATAACAAGGGTATAATCCACATGTGCAAAGGAAGCACCTAGGTAGAGACCTCTAGTTTCGAGAGAAGAAGTAATACACGGGAAGTATCCAAACCCGACTCACCAGAAAGATGTCTACCAGGAAACCATGGACATAATTTGAAGTTTACAAGTGGAGATCCAATGCTTAAAAGAGAAAACTAGAAAAGATGAGCAAAGGATACCAGTAGAAGCACCAAGGGATGACTTGGATGAGGTTAAGGAGGTGTGTAAACTACTGAGGAAGGAGAATATTATTCCCCTACTTGGGGCATGGTTGAGAGAAAATATATCATGCGTTGGGGGAGAACATGAAAGCTAGATCCTACATGCAAACCTCCCACCTCACAGCCTTGATTATGACAAAGAGATTACCTTGAACGTAGTGGTCAATGGATGGTTGCTTGGCAACATCCTCATCGACACAGGTGCGGAGGTTAATGTTCTCACTCTGGATGCCTGGCATCAAATGGGAAGACCTGCATTACAGCCATCTTCAAATGTGTTGTATATGGAAAATAAGACAAAGGCAATGCCTATAGGTGTCTTGAAGGATGTAACCATTACCATTCAAGGAACTAGGTTCACTGGGGATTTTGAAGTCTTGCTGTTTACCAAGGTAGATAATTTCCTAGCTCTACTTGGGCACCCATGGTGTTATAAGAATAATACAAACCTTCGGTTTAACAAGGGGTACATAAGCTTTGAAAACAAGGAAGAGATGGTAGTTATACCACTAGTTGATGGGAATTCCACCCCCTATATTGAACCCCTTGGATAGGAGGTCCTGGAAAAAATATATGTGCGCTCCATAAGAGATCCAGAGACCATCCACCCTACAGGAGGAGCCATCTAGTTTGATGATGCTCAATCTATCAGTGATACTACTAGTATAGCATGTAATAATTGGGTGCATGGGACTTATGAATTGATTGGGCAACATCTGAAAGGATCAGTAACCAAGGTAATAATGGCGCATACAGTTCGGCACCTGGGAGGAAAGGAAATAACCAAGTATTTTGGGGATGAATACCTTGGGGTATTTTTGAGTGAAATGGAAGCTCAATGGAGGGGGGACGATCGACGAAGTATGCTAGGTTATGTTTTGATAGGAACAACAGCAAGATGGTGGTCCATGCATAGTGAAAACTTGTTGGAGTGGCACGAAGTTATAATTGCGCTCACTGTCTTATTCTAGAAAAGTAACATACCCACCGCTATCAAGGATTACAATGGCAATGGACTCACCTCTTCCCACATCCAGGAATGTGAGAGGGCCTAGGGATAAGGTGCAAAAGCTTTACCACCCTCCCTTTGGGTACACAAGCTGTATTCAATGCTACAAGGATGTGCACGTGCTTGGTACATCCATTCTGAAACACACCGCCAAATGGGAAGTTGGCAAGAGTTAGCGGATGACTTGGCTCACACATTTGAGTACCAAAGTACCAAGCAACAAGTTGATGAGGCATTTTGAACTATCCAGTTCCTCACTCTAGGGGATTGCGCCATGGTAGAAAATAGATTAGTAAACTTACTTGGTGGACCTAGCTTAGAAGCATGGTTCGAAGAGGAGGAACCAGAAGACATATAATTTGAGCATGCATGTGCTGAAAAGGAGAAAGGAAAGATGGTATATGTTGTTGATGGAGAGGAGGTGGAGAGCCTAAATGTCAACCATTCAGTTGGAGCACACAAAGTAGTTGACAGTGCGGATGCATGTGCGTGCGCATATCATGAACCAATCAAAACCAATAAAGTTAACATCAGCTCAGAAGAGGAGCCCAAGGAAGCTATTATTAGGGACTACTGGTTGGACAAAGAAGTATCAAAGATCATCAATCTCTTGTGTGAATTAGAGGATTTATTCCCACGTGGATACCATGACTTGAAAGGCCTCCACTATTCACTAGGGGAAATGTGGATAAAGTTGAAAGATTGTGCATGCCCAGTCAGGAAGAGGCCTTACAGGATGAATCCCAACATGTGCGTAAGGGTTAAAGAAGAGCTAGACAAGATGATAGCATCTAGTATCATTGAGGTTGTGGAGGAATCAGAATGGATAAGTCCAATGGTGATTAGCATAAAGAAGGATGGGTAGATTAGGATATGTGTGGATTACAGGGAGTTAAACACTGTTTGTATCATATATCCTTTTCCCACCCCCTTTACTGAAGAGATTTTGGAAGGAGTTGCTAGGTGTGAGGTCTATTCCTTTACAAATGGATTCTCGGGATATCACCAAATAAGGATTGCCAAGGAATACCAAGAAAAGACAACTTTTTCCACCGAGTGGGGAAGCTTTGCATGCACGGTAATGCCCTTTGGGCTGAAGAATGTGCCCGTTGTATTTTCATGCATAGTGGTACAAGCATTTAAGGACTTCATCCACAAGTTCCTTCAGGTATATTTGGATGATTGGATAGTGTATGGATTATTCAGGGACCATTGTGATAACTTAAGGTTAATGTTTGAGAGATGTTGGCAGTTGAGGATCTCCCTCAACATAAATAAATGTATCTTTGCAACTCCTTTTGGAATGTTATTGGGGCATATCATATGTAAAGAGGGATTACTGGTGGATCTCGTGAAGGTTGTAGTTATTGTGGGATTAGGGGAACCTACCATCCAAAGTGCCATGCATGGATTTCTTTGACACACTAGGTACTACAGAAAGTTCATTAAGGGATATGCCAAGATCACCATGCCTTTGGAAATATTTCTTAGACACAAGAGTGCCTTTCATTGGGGAGAGGCGCAGCAGAGGGCATTTGACACTCTAAAATAAAGGCTTATCACCACACCTATTCTATGATTCCCATCCTGAGATAAACCTTTCCATGTCCACGTGGATGCCTTTAGTACAGCAATGAGATCCATTCTTGCTCAACCAAGAGAGGGGATTGTCGATCATCCCTTGTGTTTTGCAAGTAGAAAGTTGACACCAGTAGAACAAAATTATACAATGACTGAGCATGAGGCATTGTCAATGATCTACATGCTCTACAAATTCAGACAATATTTTCTAGTAACTCCCTTCATATTCTACACTAACCATATGGCCTTGAAGTATCTAGTAAACAAAGCAGTGTTGCTAGGGCACATATGTCATTGGGTACTTTTATTTCAAGAATTTGAGTTCAAAGTGGTGGTAAAAATGGGAAATAACAATTGTGGGCTGAATCTTTTATCTAGGATTGACTCGGGAGAGGACGCACAGAGTATCAAGGAAACCATGTAAGACACACAACTATTTAGGTTGTGGCACATGCCCTCAGAATTAGAATACATTACCATTTTTATCAAGAAAGGTGTAGCGCCCAAAGGGATGAATGCTTTGGAGAGGAAAAGGTTAGCCATACGTGCCACGCCCTTCATGTTGATCAATGGGGATTTGTATAAAATGGGCCACGATGAGGTTTTACGCCAGTGTGTATTAGAACATGAGTGCAAAACTATAATAGAAGAATCCCATGGTGGGATTGCTAGAGGACACTATGTGGGGAACGTGACTGTGCACAAGATCCTAGTTGCTAACCTATGGTGGGAGACAATTCACAAAGATTGTATTGAGTTTTGCAAGACCTGTGACCACTGCCAGCGCCTTGGAAAAACTAGGAAAAGGGACAAGATGCCCTTGCACCCCATCAACAGCACAGAACCTTTTAAAAATTGGGCAATACATTTTTTCAGACCAATCTCACCAGTTGCGTGGAGGACTAACTCCTAGTATATTATTACCTTTACTGATTATCTGGCAAGGTGGGCAAAGGCCGCGTCCATGAAGGATTGCACCATAGCCACGGCTACTAGATTTTTGTGGGAGAACATTCTCAGCAGGTATGGGTGCCCATTAAGTTTAACAAGTGATAGGAGCACTCACTTCTAAAATGAAACAATCAGGATTCTATTGGTAGAATTCTAGGTAGCCCATCACAAGACTACCCCTTATCACCCTCAGGTAAATGGGACTACAGAAGCATTCAAAAAAATCCTTAGTCACACATTGACTAAGATATGTGATTTGGGTAGACAGGATTTGAATGAAAAAGTATCAGTAGTTCTTTGGGCATACAGAACAACGTATAAAAGGTTAAATAAGGCCACACCATTTCAACTGGTGTTTGGCATGGAAGTAGTTTTGCCAGTGGAATTCATGTTACCATCTCTACGTATAGTGCGCGCAGGAGGGTTGGATGATGAACAAGCGCTAGAAGAAAGAATTGATAAATTGATAAAATTGGATTAAATATGTTCACTAGCAAGATGGAGCCAAACAACTAAAAAAGCTAAGCAAAAGGCATGGCATGACCACCACATTAAGAACAAACAGTTTGAGGTTGGCCATATGGTATTGCTATATGATTCAAAATTTCTACGCCATCCCGGAAAGTTGAAGGTGCATTGGTTGGGTCCTTATGTAATTTCATACATCCTTGATTGCATGCCAGTTACAAGTGCTAAATGGAACAAAATTACCTGGACACTTCAATGGGAGTAGGCTGAAGCCCTACTATAAATAATGCTTCTTGGTGTTTGTAAATAAGGTAGTTCTGCCAGTTAGTTTAGCATTTCCTTTTATGTTTTTCCTTTCTTGTTTTTCCCTTTCGCATTGTTATTTTTTTTTTGTGCCTTGGGCATCGGTAACCTTATTAATTTTTAAGCTTATGATTGCGTAGAGGACCGCGCATCGATTTAGTGTGGGGTGAGGTGATAAAAAGAGGCATGAAGTTATTCTACCAAGAGGATTGGGTTGGTAGACCATTTGAACTGGCCCTGTTAAAAAGATGCATTAGGAAGGCAAATGGGTGGCAAAAATAAGGTTACATTGGAAATCCACATACAAAGGAGAAATCACAAAAAAAAAACACGAGGTAGGCAAAAGTAATAATCATGAGGATGAAAGAGGTTTCTTTGATGCTGGTAACACGTGCGCAAGAGTCTTCTATCAAGATGGATTGTCTACGCACCAGAAGGTTGAAAAAAAATTCGCACAAGGATTGGGTGCATAATGAAAAGCACTGAAGTCAGGTTTGTTTGAAAAACACCGCATTAAATATTGTCATACGATGGTAGGTAACCTAGCCTTTAATGCGTAAAAGTGGAAAAAGCTATAAATACAAGGATGGGTAGTTCATTATTTTACTTTGTGAAAACAAGGAGAATGATTTTCTTTCAAGAGCTAGGGTTTCGAGAGATAACTCGTGCAAAGGAAAATCTCAAAAACTCACATGTAATCAGTCTGTTAGATCTACAAACTAAAGCAGAAGTGATTCACAGGTGTGAGGAACGTGGTGAAAGAGTGTCGTGATCAAAGGAAGAAAATTAGAGATTAGGGTTTGTGCTCTAGGGCACGGGGTGCGTGAAGGAAACTCTCAGACAACTCAAAAGTAACCAGGGAATGAAAGTAAAGGGTAAAATGATGGCCACAACACTATTTGATAAGCCTGTAGTACAATCCAAGAGGGGAAATGGTAAGTGAAAAGGAAAGAAGAAAGAAGAATAAATCCCCTTGGATACCAATGAGGAATGGTACTCAGAGATGTAATACCCGAATGGGGTTTTTCTAAGGCAAGAGTGGGAGTCCCACATCAGACAAATGACTGTGATTGATTACAATCACTGGTCAATTATACTCATGAAGTAAATGGAACTGGAGCTAGTGCACCCCACAAACAAATGAACACCTGACGGGATTCTGATCTACAGCAACGTAGTCAAGGTGAAAATGGAGAAGGTAGGGCTTCTCCAACTTTACAAGTTGCCATACTTCAGGAAGCCCGAGCGTCTGTACCAATGGCTGATGATGTGCATACATGAAGATTTCTTCTGCTTCACAGGGCACAAAATGTGCATAACTCCCCAATTAATCTCACACTTTACAGGCCTAAGCTGTAAAGCGGACATGATCATAGATGACCTCCAGGATGAGGAGGCAATTAAAGAAACCATTACATCCTAAGATTATAAGAAGGGATCAAGGTACTACGACGTCATGGATATCAGTGATCTGGTGATGAAAATGGCCACGCACCTCGTTTCTAAGCTGAATGGACAAGAGAGGTGGACCCAAGTGAGAAAGCCCTAGTTGAATGTCTTCAGGAAGGTCGCGGAGGGAACCATATACAATATCTCCTAGTACATAGTAGATAAGATCATAAGCAATGCAGAGAATGGAGGAAAGATATTATTTGGGAACATTCTATTAACCATTTTGTTCTTAAAGATTAGGGTGCCAGATGCATCTGATAAGCTCATATGGGAGTACCCCAATAAAGATCCTTCACCCATAGATAGGTTCCAAAAGTATACTTGTGAGTCAATGATAGGGGTGCATAAGGCATGCTTGGATAAATGGTATACGTGCCTTAGGAACACATTCGGGGCTGAATGACGAATCCCATAACAACTCCCCGTGGTGACTAAAGGAGAAGCTGAGTTCATGGTATATCAACACCTCTGCATTGGCAGATTCATCTTGGTGGATGGCAGTTGGAGTCCCTGGTGTAAAATCTCCTTCTCATTTACTACCCAATTTTTCCAAGTGGGAGTGAATAGGTATAAGGAATCGAAGAAGTTAAAAATTGAGCTGTCCACCCTTGACAGTGAACACAGAGAGATGAGAAAGAAGTTGGTCTACCCAGGGAAGTGTGTGTATGTTGAAAGGTATGTGTCACAGGATGTACACATCGTAAGGTCATTGATCTTACCCATTACTGATAGCACTACTAACATAATCTACCTATACATAAGGCCAAAGTTTGAGAAGGGAACATACGTAGAGAATGAAATATCCATCCCAGATGACCCCATGGGAAGGAAGAAGCCAGCGCCAAAGTGCTACGAGAAAGAAGAAGAATAAGAAGAACAAAGAGTGATGGAGAGGCATAACATAGATACTGTAGGGCTGAGTACCTACATCTGGAAGAAGAGGAGAACAGTGGTTAGGGAGAAGACCCTGGATCCCGTGAAGCCACCATCCCCTGAAGAACCTTCAGATGAAGAAAACATAGCATCCCTAACTCTGGAATTTTCTACAAGGGAAGAAGAACAAGGAACGGAGGAACAAGGGTCTAAAGGTACAGATAACCTGAATGCCTATATACGTGAAAAAGATGATGATGGAGGGGAAGAACTGGAGGTGGATCAAGATCCGATTAATGTCCATGATTCGAAGGGAGAGGAATTAGAGGATATAAATGATGCATTCATCTTTGTAAGGAGGAAGGGTGCCCAAAGGGAGGAAGGCACGTGGAGTGAAGGGGCTAGTACCAAGGAGCCAGATATTTCCAAGCTCACTCAGGAGGAGGTGAATGAAAAGGAAACAAGGGAGGAAGAGAAGATAATTGATGCCTTGGTCAATGAGGAGTTGGGGTGCAACGCGGAGCTCATGTTTGGCGAGTTCAAGAAAGAACAAATGGAGAAGAGTGGAAGTAGCACAAAAGGCCCAACTCTTTTAGTAATTTTTCCCAAGGGCATGTACATGGGAAGTAAACATGCAGAAGGGGGAAGAACAATGATGGGTTACAGTGATGACCCCAACAAAGTTTTACGCATGCATTTCCAAAGTACCATGCCCACCAAGGATCTCACTGCCATGGAATCCTTTGACCCTGAGGGTGGATACCTGTGAATGAGGAAGATGCTATCATGGGCATTCGAATCCCACCTCGATGATCCTGAGTTCGAGATTAACCAAGGAGTGGTATTAAATCTGTCTGAAGGAAAGGGGGACAACCCCATTGTAAACATACAAAAACTATAGGATGAGCAAGTTTGTAACACAATCAACAAAGTCTCCATGGAAATCGAGGCTAGGCTCTTCGGTAGGAATGACAGGGTTAGAGTCTTGGAGGACCTGTTGGAGAAGAGGAAGGAGGAAGTAGTGAAGCTGATGAAGGATCTCAGCCTTGATAAATTAATCAGCACTCAAGTACAAAGGGAGCTTCAAGAAGAGAAGGCTAAAGTGTGCAAATTTTCCAAGAAGGTGGAACTCATCTCCCAAGTAATTATCACGAAGGACCCAGACCTTATCCCTCCTACACAAAAGTATAGATCCTCCCTGGAATGCCTAGAGGACTTGACTCGGATCCTCAACATGGAAAGGTAGCCTTTGGCCTTGGAGTCGGCAGAGGAGGTAGTTGCGTGCCTGGAAAAGGAAGACAAGTTGAAGGTCGTCATGCTCATGGTGGAATACAACAAGGTGTTTTCCGATGTAAGAATATCTACATAAACCGCGGGAGTCGCCTACGACCACTACACGGATCAAGAAAAATTGACAAGCATATTGCTTGCCAGCAATGAGGCTGAGCTGAAGGAATTCAGAGAAAATAATAAGGGCAATAGAGCCAAGTGAGAAAGGATCATAGCTGAAGTGGAAAATAAATCTGGAGCCATTGAGAACCGGTGAGTCTCAATCAAAACCCGGCTAAAAGAGATCTACAAGGTCATCGTGAGGAAGATGGATGCCCTAGAAAATCACACTAAAGAACTGGAGACTATGGTGGAAACCATTACCACACAAGGGGAAGGGTTAACCTTTGACAAGGTGAGCACCTTAGTTGGTGACATCTACACTAAAGTGCAGGAGGAAGTCAGTGCTTGGAGTACACTGGAGGCTAACCTACAGCAAAATTTTCCCTTTCTTCTTCTTTAGGAAATTTTCCCCCTATTCTTTCTCTCCCCATTTATTTATTCTTTCCCCCCATTCTTTTCCAAGGCAAAGGCCTTGCATTATTTTTGTACTGTATTCTTTGAGAAGGTTCCCGAGGGTAGAGAACAGGTGAAGTGTGGGGTAATGTTGGGCCCCTATTATAGCTTCCAAATCTTAAGGGCGCATAGGCACGCATGGCCGGAGGAAGCGCACAAGTGAAGGCACGCAAGGTAGTATTCAAAATGCTTCTTGGAAAACCCAGGGCACGTGTGTTGCGTGAAGAACAATTCAAGACTTAGCCACTTTTGACCTTTTGGGTGGAACACATGAAGAATGTGTTCCATTTGGATAAGGTTCCAGCCTAGCAACAGGGTGTCCTAGAAGGCATATACCTTGTGATAGGAAGATCCAAAAATCTAATCATGACATGGAGAGGCATGCGCTTGGGGTGACCTACACCTTAACACTTGGGACCAGATCTGAGGCTGTAGAGGAGTTTGTTAGAGCTCAGATGCCTATTTATACGCATGCCCTTAGCAAAAAATAGAGGGAAGTGAGGTAGCAGAGTTCTGTAGAATTACTACGAGAACTATGAGATGAAAATGGGTAAAGGATTCCAGTAAGGATGTAATGGGAAAATGGGGAATGTAAATTCTATTTTGTGAGAATACATGTATGGATCCAGATATGACGCATGACTATGTTCTGCCTCTCTGTGATACTTTGTAGCAAGACTATGAATGAATATGATAAGGTTACCATCATGTTTACATTAAGATCTCTTTCTGTACCATCTGCATGTTTTACTCTGCTTTTGATCTTGTATAATCATGGACCTTACTTGAATGGTTAAGTATATTTGTGGATTTACAACTTCTTGGTTCTATTATTTCTACTACGTGCTTTGTTTCTGTTATGACTGAAGGAGTGTAGAAGTCATCCTGAGCTCTATAGCTTCTTCATGTCTGTTAAATCACTAAGTCAGAATCATGAACTATGCCTTCCACTAGACTCACATAAAAGAGAGACTCGGCTCCCTCTCGTGCACCTCGAGTGAGCGCCTAGTGCCCGCTGGGTGATAGGTCGGCATGCATGAGGTTCCCTTGTTCTTGGTGGGTGCAAAAATGACTACATCCTCTATACACTAAAATGACTAAAAATTATTGAGCATACTTGTTATACTTATATTCCAAGGTGGTCAAATAGTTACTATAAAAAATCCTTCTATGATCCAAGGTTTTATGCAATGAGCACATTCACAAGTAATGTCAACATTATAAACATATTTTAATATATATTGAGTTATTTTAGTGCATGTTCTTATTTAAACTTCTATTTTTCACCAACTCAATTGATATGGTGTATTCTATGTAAAAAATAAGGTATTTTCATGTATGCACGTTAAACTATTGTTTACAGAATGTGTGGCATCTGATATGAATATAAAATTATATTACTAAATATAATTTGAATCTAAGTTACCATAACAACTAAAAATGTCTAAATATACACAATCAATACCGTATCAACTAGGTTGATATATACTAGAATGACCAAATGTACATTGAATATACTTGACTAATTTTGTCATTTTTTACTATACATTCACACATTGAATATATTGCTGATGTTTCAAATTGCCAAGTTGGTCATCAATTGAGCTCGAATTTCAATAATTGTTTTCATCTTTACTCTACGATTTTCATGTAATTTTTACATATACAGGTAATACTGTAATTACAATAGTGTTTTCAGTGTATATTGAGTTATTTTAGTGTATATCTACCCAATTCGTATATGAATATTAATGGTTAATATTATATTAATTGGTTTTATATACACTGGAATTATTGAATATATTGTTGTTATTTAGTCATTTTCTACTTTGCATTCAAATTATAAAAATGCATTGAATATATGTTAAATTTGTTAGCTACATGATGAGCCCCCAAACATAAAAGCAATCAATGAAAGCACTGAATATATATTGAATTTTTTAATTGAATTTGTTAATTGAATGCATCCTAGTAAAAAAATTGTTCATCAATTTTGCAAGTTCTTATGGTATATCCAATGACTAAATTATAACTATATAATCAATGTACATTTAGAAATTTCCATTTATTAGGTTATTTAATGTTTAATTTACCACAAACTCTATTGGTATATTATATTCAACACTACATTTAAAATTGTATACTTGGCGTATATTCAATAATTTCAATGTATGTTCTTATTCAATGTTTACTTGAACACAAGCTCAAGTAATACATGGGTTAGTACTCTATATTAATTGTATATGTAGTAATATTAGTGTATATCCAATATTTGAATGCAATGTGAGTTTGTGGTGAATTTAATACTAAATACCCTATCTCAATTTGAATGAAATTGTCAATTTTGGATAGTGAATTGATGGCTAAAATATACCACCTAAAAATATCCATGGTTTGATGTGGCACACATATAGTTAATAGTCCATAGATAAACCTAAATGCATTCAGTCCTCATTCATTTCATCCCTATCACTCCACATATATGCCTCATGAAATCCAACTGCACACCATTAATATGTTCAATGATGTCATTAACTTCCTTCATTCGTATCTATATCATATTTTTTTACTGGCATTGTATAGATGGCATTTCATCGTATTAGTATTCATGTTTATTTGACAATCAAATTGTAAGCAATCATGGTATTCAAAAGGATATGGAGGAGGAAGTTGCGATGAACTCTAAAAAAGGGGTGTGAAATTGGATTATGTACCTGACTTTGAGGAAGAAATTACTAAAGTAACTAAAAAATAACAAATTTAGACTAATCCACTAAAGAACTAATGTAAAAACCAACATCATAAATTGAATTTAGTATTCATGTTAGTGGAAAGCAGGTAATTGCATCAAACAAGGTTTACTTTAGAAATGAGTGGATGACTGAAGACATGAGATTGCTGTACCAAAAATTTTACACACTAAAATTTCTTAAAAAATGAAACTTTTTGCATTAAAATGTATCACCATATCATCTTTCCACATTATTACATGAAGTCATTTGTCGTATATCCTCTCCATAACTCATAATTCAAGTTGTCATATTGTTGCATTGTTGCACTCCCTAGGTCATCACTAGCATGTCATGCTTACACATTCTTTTGTCTTCGTAGAATGGTTTATAACACTTAATTAGTGGTTTTAATTTAATTATTTAAATTTAATTAATTATTAATATTGATTTTATTCAAGATATTAATTAATTAATGTTAAATAATTAAATTAATGTCATGAATTTTATTAAATTAAAAATTTAATTAATTAACATTTTTATTTATTTTCATAATAAATTGGTGTTATTAATTTTCTCTATTAAATTCAAATAATCATTATTAAATTAATGGTGTTGATTTTATAACAAATGTTAATTAAAATTTAGACTAGTAGTCAAACTGATGGAAAAGTGGGATTTTACTCCAGTTTCTCCATTTGGAGTGCTTAGAAATCGGATAAAAATAAACAGTTTTCCGCAAAACATATTGTTGAGGAATTTTTCGAAATGTATAATTTGGAATTTGGCAAAATTCAACCCTCTCTCTCTCTCTCAGTAATTTACCACTTCCTATAAATGAGGTTAGTTATTTTCAAAGGTAATAATTAATTGGTTTCTTCTCTCATTTCTCACATGTCAAATAAGCTCATATCCACAGCAAAAAAGAAGTGGAAGGTTTTCATTACGTTCATCCAATAATTTTTTTGTGAACAAACACTCTTTCCTGGGAAGTGGATAATGAATTTTTGTGTCACAGAAGTAATAACATAAGCGTGTGGAGAAAAGGTAAAGTGTGTGTGTAAGTTCTAAAGACACCACGTGGGATGAGAAATCAAGGAGACCACCCATAGACCTGTGTGATTGCATGGATCTTGGACACGGAAGAAAACACATGAGTAGAGATGAAGGATTTAGGTCAAGAGCTAATACAAACTCATAACCCACATAGAGGGAAGATAGAAACACATGCAAGTGTCAAATATTTTTTTGAAAACTACACACAAAAAAAAGTCAAATCCATGTGAGGAGACAAATAACAAGCCTACATAAGGAAATAACTAGGTGTCAAACAACAAAGATGTTAAATAAAGAATGCATGGAAAGTTAAAACATGTTACAAGATAAATATAAAGGTTTCCTCAACCACCATTTTAAAGGGGCCTTCTCATTAAGGAAGATATTGCTACATCTAAATGTAAGGATTCTATCAGAAAATTAAAGGAGGAGAATGGTTGCAATATGTTAGCTTTTTTCCTACATGATAGGTCACCTAATGTGGGATCTGTTTAGGCCTAAGAAGCCAATACTTAGGCTTCTATGGGCATTAATGCATTAAGGCTCCTTGTTGAATTTTTGGCTGAACTTTTGTCTCTAATGTGTTGTGATCTCAAGATTGAAATGTGTTATTTTATTGTTTCAAATATTTGTTTGAAAAAGTATAAGTGATAAAACCAGTCATTAGTCGATCAACATCTATCAAAATATATATTGTTGGTTTAAGAAATAAATCCTCTGGTAAGATTTACTTGCATCTTCTTGATTTAAAACATATTTTTCAAGAAGTTATTGAGCAACCAAAGGTGGTGGATATTCTAAGAGGAAGTAAATAAAAGCAAAATCATGAAGGATATGAATAAGGACTTTCCAATACATAAGACTTTCCTTGCTTAAAATTTGTGTGGTTAAACAAACCTTTGGATGTTCTTGGCTCAGTAACTTCCACATCATTTGAGGATCCAGCATGCTCCACCACAAAGGATCATTCTCTGACAATTGATGAGATTAAAATTTATGTGACAATTTACGAGTTCTAGGGAAACAAGACTTGAAGCACAAACTGAAATGGTGTTTGCACATTCGAAATGTCTTGTCACCTTAGGAGAGATTTTATTCCTTGAAAAATTAAGTTGAAAAAGTAGTAGAGGTAAATGATGATGAGCACAATCTCAATGAAATTGATGAGCTACGCTTTATTTATGAACAAAAGAAGAAGAAATCAAATAAACTCCTTGCAAAGAGATGGGATAAGGATAAAACACATACCGCAACATGAATGAAAGTGGATGATATGGAAGATTGGTATATTAATGATGCATTGTTTTCTTAAACTTTAATTAAGGTAAAGAGGGACCTACAGGCTATTAATTCTCCACCATATCCTGATGATGAAAATAACATTATGAGTAAAGACAAGGCCCTTAAAACAAATCAAGGAGTATAGAGTGACACTAAAGAAGGGGATCTTAATTATGATCAATAGAGTAAAATATATGATGAACAACTTGAAAATTTTATGTATCAAGCTTATTAATGGTATTTCATTATCAAAGAAGGCGGTAGAAAGTAGTGTAAAGATGCAAAGTTGGCAATAACTGGTGTAGATATTGAACCATGGAAGAACAATGTGAAAAATGATTAGAATTATGTTGATGAAGAGGTAAATTCAAATTATAATGATAAGGATGGTTATTTTAATCCCTTAATGGTTCCATTTTCAATCAAAGAACAACCATCTCAAGAATAACTAACTAGTTAATGGTTCGGTCAGGATGTTTTTTACAGGGTTTAAAGACACTGATAAGAAATCTGATATCAATTTTGAAATTTCTAAATATAGAAAGGATGTTGCATTCTTTCATAATTTGTCAACTAAAATTAATGGTATGTCCAACAAGTCCAAGAAGGAAATTAATGTTTATTCCGATTCCAAGTTTTCTCAGAACCAAGGACCTCACCAAGAGAAAGAGGATGGATTTGAAATAATTCTTGTTGCATCCACAGCCTCAAGTAATGAATTTATTCATAACATGAGTCTTATTATGATACTGATTCAAAAAAAAATGTATATTATGTAAAGAAAATGTTGAGGAAGAAGTAAAGGGGGAAATTATAGATTCTAGTTACAATAGATATATATTCGATGACAGAGGTTTACAAGAATGGTTTGTAACAGATTAAAAAAATATTCTCAGCTTCATAAACTTGTTAGCCATTGTGTTTTGTTGTTTTCATTGATGGAAAATGGTGTTGAGGTGTTATATGAGTCTATATGAGGTGTTTATCTAAAGTCAGACATGAAGGTTGATTAGTAGTGTCCTTATTTGGTGAGTTGTTATGGTGTCTTGAAGCATGGTCTAAGCATGAATGGTCATTGTGATGAGTTACTCAAAAGGCTTTCATGAAGGTCATACATGTGGTTTGTAGATTGTTGCGAATTATGTGTCATAAGGTGGTCCAATGAGTCTTCAATAAGTCATCATAGTAAGTTTGTCATGGTGTTGTCATGTGCTCGAAGTCATGTCATTCTAGGCCTATTCCTTGACCTAGCAGCATGTGGTTTGAGTATGGTAAGCATGATGTTATAGTGCAGGGAATTCATGGTACAAGAATGGTTAGAGAATTGTGGAATTTCATATGAATTCATATGAGGATTTTTCAGGTTACTTCTCAAATGCTATGATGCATGTTTCATGGTCCTTGGGAAGAAAGAAGGTGAAGACTAGTCATGTACACATAGGTAAGTCATGATGGCTAGAGATTTGCATATGTATTTGAGAAAGGAAGTGAGACTTGATCATATTAGATGAGATGTTTCAGGGTGATTCTTCATGACAAGTTTCAGGTCAAAATGAAGAATATTTTCTCAATGTTATGTGATTTTTGGCAAAAATGAGTTCTAGAGAAGGCAAATCTAGCTCGATATGGGAACTTGTTTTGATCACTTTCTCACACACACTTTACATGGGACCACCATGTGATTTTGGAAGATATTTTTACATTGCAGTCTGAGATCATTTTTTGAAAAAAGAATGAGGTGATTGATTGTGGCGTACTTTTATGAACAATTGTTAAGAAGTTAAGTTGGTTTGAAACCCTAGTTAAACCCTCCTAGCAAGAGTGACATATAAGATTGGCTTTGTATGGTCTCCAAAATGTCTGAAAATTAAAATGTGATGATTTTGGCTTGTAGATAATTCTTCTATGTTCCTTTTGGCATTGGTTTAATGATCCATCTATTTTAGGAAGTGAGATAAAAACCCTATTTTTGAGTAAATTTACAGTTTCAAAGTTGAGATGGAAGCTTTAGGATGAAAACTAAAACTATTCAAAAATCCTTGGGAGATGTTCTAAACATCCATGAAATTTTTCAGATGTAGTTTCTTGAAGAAATATGAAGATACATGAGGTCTCAAAGTAGCCCTACCGATTTTGGCCGTAAGGGCTAAAAAGCTAGTCTTGTGGATTGAGGTGAGTGTGATTATTTTGCATAATGGAATAGTTGTTTTTAGTCATGAAAACTTGTTAGAGGAATAACATGATGTTTTGGATCATTTTTTTTTATCAGGTGAAGTGGTTTCTTGTTAAAACCCTAATGGCCTAATTGGTCTTATTAGGTTTTCTCAATAAGGTGACTGAAATAGGTGTGCTAAAGTGAATTTCTCCATGTGACATATGTTTCTTAGTGCTTGAATATATTTTTAAGGTCTCCCTTGATGTTTTTATTTTTTTTTTTGATCTTGGAAGTTTCTTTGAGGTATTTGGAGCTTGATTTAAGACTGGTTCTTGGGTCCTATTTGAGCAGTTTCAGAGATTGGCTTGGTTGGAGGTATTACACTATGAGTTGGAGCTTGAAGTGAGTTGTTATATAAATTATATTCATAGATATTTCCAATGGTATAATACTTTATCCTTGATGATGAGTTTTTCTATGTGAACTAATTCATTTTCTGGGACTGAATTTTGGGTGCTTGAAGACCTAGTTGTGCATGCTTGCAAAACGGTGTGTTACAAGTTAAAGAAGGTGGTTGCAAATATTCTTGTGATTTTTTTATACTGAGAGGATGTTATTGACTTTTTTGGATATTTTTTTTCTATGAAAAAGATTCCTTGTGCTCTTGAAGCTCATTATCCATTCATTGAAGGTGTAGGCTTTTGTTTTTAAGCCTACTTGAGATGTTTAGTGTGTTTCCTTATTGGTGTGACTCTTTTCGACCTACATGGGTCTCTTGGATATGTTTATATGATGTTTTTGTTATTTTTTATCGTAATTACCAACCTATTTGGTCATGTATTACCCAAGAAAGTTTATGATCTAGTGTCATGTATAAAAGCATGGTATATATATTCATTTGAACTAGTTGTTCCTATGGGGATATGAGTGAGCTTTTCATGAAAGAAGAAGAGTGAAGAGAGGAAAAGGAAAGATCCTAGAAGAATGATGAAGACATAAGAGGGTTTGAGAAGAAAATATGCAAGGTCATTTTACCTAATCAACCCATGAAAAAGAAGAATTGAGTGAGTTAGAAGAAAGCTTTTTTTGAGATGGTTTGAAGAGAGGGGAGTTGAATTTGAGATCACTATCAGTTTTAGGAGCAATGTATTTTCAGTTTTCATCCATTTCCATGTGGTTAAGTTGGTTCTTGATCACCTTATGGGGTTATAGCCTCCTTGTACGGTTAGTTCCTTACTAAACTAGGGGTTAGTGTTCCTTGTGGGGTTGGTGCCTCACTAAATAAATCTTGCATGATGTGTAATATTCATGTAAGTCCTTTATTCTTGTAATATAAGTAGCGGTTTCAGTGGTTTTTCTTCCCCTTGAGGGTTTCCCACTTACATATGGTGTTCATGTGTATTCTTCTTTGTTTCATGCACTTGTGAATGTTTAATACACATCTAATATGTTCATATAGTTATGGATATTAAATGGTTGAATTAAATGATGAATGTAAGTAATGGTAATGAAGTTAAAATTGTTGTATGATTGATTCTCCCCCTCTTTGAGTTACCATGCTTATAATAATTTGTATTAGAGTAAGGTTCTTGTGAAGCAATCTTAACAACTTGGAGAAAATAATAGAAGAACAATGGGAAAATCTTGTAATGTTGAGAACTTGTTGGTGACCTTGAAGAATAAGTATGAGATTTTTGAGTCCCTAATTCATGGATTACAAGATTAAATTAGTTGTATGGGGTTAGAGCATGGTTAAACAATCAAATAGCTATAATATCAAGTTGAAATTATGTCAAAAGCACTAAAGGACAAATAAGAAGATTTCCTTGAAGGTATGAAGATAAGTTGAAAGCTTTGGAATATGATTTAGAAGGTGCTTCTATTAGGTTGAAGATTTATGAAATATTAGAAAAGAGTTGTGTATCTCTAGATGGAATCTTGAAGATTCAAATATCAGTTAGTGACAAGACAGTCCTAAGATTCAAAGGAGAGCATGTGGAGAATGATGAAAAATTTGGACCAAGTACTCAAGTAGACAAGAAGGAGAAAAATAAGGTTGATTAAATAAGTTTTAACCATGTTAGAAAACTTAATACAATGAGGTATGGTGCTTCTTTCAATGGTTATTTCTGCTCTTGTAATGGTTTTGGTCATAAATCTAGAGAGTGCAAGAAAATACTCTCTAATAATGAGTATTCATGGAACAGTGAAATCCCCTTAAAGGTTCAATGGTATTCATGTTGTGAGTATGGTCACAAGGTAGCTGATTGTGGATGGAATATTATTGCATATCAGTATAGAGATATAAAAAGTGATGTGTGCTACAATTGTCACAAACATGGTCATATTACTAAATTTTTCCACCAAGGTTAATCCCCAAGATTCAATTGTATGTTTCAAGGATCAAAAAGGAAAGATAAGATGATATTAAAAATATATATCAATCTCAATGATGAATTAAGTATAGTTATGACAATCAAGGATGTTGATCAAGTAAGTAAGGTCAAGGAAACTAAATATGGTAAGCAGGATCTGAAATCTAAAGAACCAAAATTAGTTCATGGTAAGAAGATAGAAAATGTAGATGGCTTGAAGGATAAAGTATCAGAGATAGTCAAGGGAGAATCAATCTCAATCAAGGTGCCACAATTTATTGATAATACCAATAAGTAAGTAATCATGATGTTTAATCCTAATACAAGTCATAGAAGATTGATTGAACTAATTGTAAAAGAAGACAACCACATATGTTTGACAAGCCTTTAATAAAAATATGAGCATATAGGACATCAAATTATTATACCTGAGAATGAAAGGACTTAAAATGGTAATAGTAAGATGAACAAAGAGAGGATTGAGTCATTGGGATTATTTTATTATGACATTCCATTTTAGTGACCTAAGAAACATTATATGTCTTCTCTAGGCTTATAGAAGACATTTTTTATCTGAAGGAAGCGTGGGTGTGTTTTTAAAGTGCATTATTATTATTTTTTGTTGATCAAAGTCTTCACAAAAATTTTAAGTGTTTCTAAAATCAAAGGTATGTCATCATCTTGTCTAGCTACATATCATTCATAAGGTTTGTGTTCATTCTCTTGTCAAGATATAAATTGTCTGGTCTTAAGGTATTGTTTGATTATCAAGGCAATAAAATGTGTGAATTATCATTCATAAAAAGGGGTATATGTTATCATGATGTGTAAGTATTAGTATAATGGATTAAGTATGTCATAAGGTGTACTCTTGGTCTGAGTATGAAATAAACTTGGAGACAGTGTTGTAGTATGTTAATTCAAGTAGGAAGGATTATCTCTGTCAATTTGAATAGTTTATATTCTCCATGAATGTTTTCTTGAAGTTTACACATTTAATAAAATAAGATTTAAAAATTCCTGGTAAAGTCCTTCATCTAGTCTTGATTGGTGCTCTGTCATGTTCCACCAAAGATGTCTTATTGTTTAGCCCGTGATTGAGCCTTTGGTTTAAGTAAAAAGGTGAATAGTCTCATGAAGGAAAGTAGGTCATCATAGTGCTCTGATTTCTATGACATCATGGTATTGTATCATTAATATGTGTTCCAAATATTTGAAGGTCCTAAAATAACATTTCACTTGAATGGATTAAAGGATGTCACTATAGTTGTGTAGTCATAAGGGTGTAATCATCCTAGGGGAGTAAGGTCTTTTCTTAAAGGTTTTTAGAAGGTGCATTGAATTTGAGTTTGTCCAATATCTTTGTATAAATCATTATAGAAATTCCTATGGTGATCATGAGGTATGTATTATGTGTTTATAGTTCAGTTATTCTCATAATGATATTTGAAGTTCTCATGAAGAAAAACAATTGTGTATTAAGAAGGTGTGAAGACTCTAAGTCCCTTGTGTACATTTTCATAAGTATAAATACATTAAAAGGCAATGAAAATGATGTTTTTGAAGTGGAAAAAGTTATAATCAAGACATTCATAATCTCAATGGTATAATATTGTGTTAAGAATGCCTAAGTAGTCCAAGGTGTACAAGGTTTTAGTCCATATTGTGTTAGGTCTCATAGATGAAGAAGTATGACAGTTGAGCCATATGTAGGTGAAAAAGGTAGGTTCTTAACACTATCAATTTATGTGGTGCCTTGTTGGATTCATCTACTCAAGAAATTCATAATTAGAAGTCTGAAAATGCTTGAATACGTCCATTTTTCATGAAGGATGGGTACAACATGATCTGGGTATTATGATTTTTCCAAGTAATCGGTAACAAAAATCAATTTTGTGTGGTGTTCTCTAAGGTATGAGAATGTTTTATTTCTTCTCTTCAATATTATGTGTAACAGGGTTGAAGTAAGATGGATGAGGTAATGGACTCAAGGAAAGTTAGTTAGATATAACTTGCATCATGTCTACCTAAGATGGATCTCGAATTTATTTCATGACAATATGACTGGATTGTTGACAATACAGGGTCATAACCTTATGTTATCTTGAAGTAGAAAGTAAATATCATATTGATACATGTATGTAGAAGAATATTTGAATACTGACTGTGTTATGTGGAGTCACCTATTATGTCTGAAGATATTTACTTGAAGTATGTTGAGTAATTAAAAGGTAAAGGTGATTGTTTCTTGCGCCGATATATATCATCATTAAAAAAGTATGAGTATGATCAATAGCAGCTACAAATATGGAAAGGCATTCAGTGAGAATATAATGATCAAAGAAGAGGTCAAATATCATGAATAAGGTTTTTTGATGCAAAATTCATAGAAGACTTCATGTTTCTAATCTTCTCTACCTCATTTTAGGGTATCCTTATGATTCAATATTTTCTTCAAATATAAAGTCTCGGTGCACTGTGATAGATAGCTGATCTAATATACAGAATAGAGTATTGAAGGTTTATACATTGATATTGAGGTCTAAAAAGTTGTGAGGATGCCTACAAATAATATTTAGTATTAAGATCAAGGGTTTAGAGAGCATTAGTCCTAAAGGAGTCAATTTTTTCTATAAATAACTATTAAGATATGAAACAGAGGTAGAAATCACTCAAAAAATAATTTAGGATTGTGAAAATCATATTGACTCATCTTCATGCCATTATATAAATGTATGAGTTCTCATTCTTGCATAAATAATTATACTATGATGATATCTTGTCAAAGGGAGCATATATTTGGTCTTTCACATGCTTGGTAAGATCATGTTGGAGATATAATTTTGGCAAAAATGGACTGAAAGAGTGCTTTAGGGCTACTAGTCCTAAAAGTTGTAAATATAGTGTTGTAGGAAAAACTTGTGTCTTCAAGCACAAAACAGACCTAGAGGAATGTGTATGACAGGTTCAAATCAAAATTATGGTGGATATATACTCAATGGGAGCCATTTTTTCAATTATTTATCAGTTCCAAAGATCTTATTGCTATTGTAGAAGACAAGTAAAACATAGTTCAGTCCAAGGGGGAGTCATGTGAGTAAGTAAGTTTGTCATGTTCATTTTTTTCATTGTTTCTATCATTTTATTTTCATGTTTAGTTGTCTTGATCATTTTTCATATATTTAAAAGGGGAGAGTAGCCTCAAAAACATGGGAAAGGGGGGGATTGTTGGCATAGATCAATGTTTCTGAAGGTGGTTTCCATCAATGAAAAAGGGGGAGATTTTTGGCCAATGTTTCTTGGTGTTTTCATTGAAATCAAAAGTCATTTATGGAAAATGGTGTTGATGTGTCATATGAGTCTCCATGAGGTCTTTATCTAAGGTCAAACATGAAGGTTGATTGGTAGTGTTGGTGAGTTACTATGATGTCTTGAAGCATGGTCTAACAGGCATGGTCATTTTATGAGCACTCAAGAGGATATTGAAGGTCTTCATGTGGTATATATTTATTTTCATGATGTTTCAAAGGTTTCCAAGTGTCCACAATGAGTCAACAAGGTCTTTCTTAGTGAATCATGTGGTGAAATAGGTCATCCTAGGCCTAATCCTAGTCTTAGCACAAGCAGAATGAGTTGGAAATATGATGGATAGAGAAGGAAAGTCATGTACAAGCATGATAGGAGTGTTTTTTATGTTTCATATGATATGTGTGAGGTGTATCGGGTCATTCCTTAGTTGTTACATGCATATTTTGGTCTATGGGAGGAGAGAAGGTGAAGACTAATCATGTACACATAGGTAAGTCATGGTGGCTGGAGAGTTTCAGATGTATTTGAGAAAATAGGTGAGTTGGTACTATTAGAGGATTTTTTCATTACGCTTCATGCCAATTTTTAGGTTAAAGTTGTGAATATTTTACATGTTATGTGATTTTTGGCAAAAATGAGTTCTAGAGAAGGTGAAATCATCTTGATATGTCAACTTGTTTTACAAACCTTCTCACACACAATTTTCATGGGACCCTAAGGCTTTCGGAGTTGTTTTTACATTGAGTTATGATCATTTTTCAAAAATAATGAGGTGATTTTATCGTCTGAATTTTATGAACAATCATTAACAAGCTAAGTTGGTTTAAAACCCTAATGAAACTCTCCTCTTAGAGTAATATGGAATATTGGCTTGGAATGGTCTCTCAAATATCTTAAAATTAAATTATGATGATTTTGAATTGTATATAATTATTATGTGTTCATTTTGGCATTGGTTTCATGATCCACCTATTTCAGGAAGTGAGAGGAAAACCATAGTTTTGAGGAAATTTGTAGTTTCAGTATTGGGATGGAAGCTTTGAGATGAGAAATCAATTGTAAAAAAATCCTTGGGAGATCTGATAAATAGTAATGAAAATTTTCACACATGTTATTTGAAGAAATTTGAAGATACAGGTCCTCAAATTCAGCCTACCATTTTTGACCTTAAGGGATAAAAAACTAGTCTTGTGGATTGAGATGAGTGCGATTGTTTTGCATCATAGAGAAGTTATTTTTTATCATGAACAGTTGTTATAGGCCTAGCATAATGTGTTTTACAATTTTTTTTTATCAGATGAATTGGTTTCCTTTTAAAACCCTAATGGCCTAATTGGTCATATTAAGCTTTCTCGTGAAGGTGACCTAAACAGGTGTCCTAGAATATATCCATGTGACATATGCTTCTTAGTGCTTGAATATGTGTTTTAGGTATCCCTCAATGTTTTTCTTTCTTTTTTGAGCTTGGAATTTTATTTGGAGGTATTTGGAGCTTGATTTTTCAAGACTGGTTCTTGAGTCTTGTTTAAGTAGTTTCAGAGATTGGCTTGGTTGGAGGTCTTGCACTATGATTTGGATCTTAAAGTGAGTTGTTCCAAAAATTAGATTCATATATATTTCCAATTATATACTACTTGAGCCTTGATGATGAGTTTTTCTATGTGAACTCATTCATTTTTTGGGACTCAATTTTGGGTGCTTGAAGACTTAGTTGTGCATGCTTGAAAAATGGTGTATTCCAAGTTTAAGAAGGTGTTTGTAGAGATTATTTTGATTGTTTGTGATGCTAAGAGGATGTTCCTGACTTGTTTGGATATTATAGTTCCATGAAAAATCTTCCTTTTGCTCTTAAAGATCATTATCTATTCATTTAAGGTGTAGTATTTTGTTTTTAGGCCTACTTGAGATGTTTATTGCTTGTCCTTATTGGTGTGACCCTTTCCCACCTACATGGGTCTTTTAGATATTTCTATATGATTTTGTCATTATATTTTTATGTTGGAATGACTGACCTATTTTTTCATGGCCGACCCAGGAAATTTTATGATCTAGTGTCATGTATAAAAGCATATATTTGTCCATTTGAACTAGTTGTGCCTATGGGGATATGAGCGAGCTATAGGTGAAAGAATAAGAGTTAAGAGAGGTAAAAGACATATCCTAGAAGATTGATGAATACCTAATAAAGTTTGAGGAGAAAATATGCAATGGAAATTGACCTAATCATACCATGAAGAAGAGGAATTGAGTGAGTTAGAAGAAATCTTGTTTTAAGATGGTTTAAAGAGAGAAGAGATGAATTTGACATCACTATCAGTATTGGGAGAAACATATTTTCAGTGTTCATCTATTTTTAGGTGGTTAAGTTGGTTATTTATCACCTTAGGGGGTTGTATCCTCCTTGTAGGGTTAGTGCCTTACTAAACTATGGGTTGGTGTTCATTATGGAGTCGGTGCCTCACTAAATAAATCTTGCATGAAGTGTAATATTCATGCAAGTCCTTTATTTTTTGTTATATAAGAAAAGGTTTCATTGGTTCTACTTCCCCTTGATGGTTTCCCACTTACATGTGGTGTTCATGTATATTATTCTTTGTTTCATGCACTTATGAATGTTTAATACACACCTAATATCCTCATATGGCTATGTATGTTAAATGGTTGAATTGAATTATGAATGTAAGCAATGGTAAATGAAGCTGAAATTTTTGTATGACTAATTCACCCCCCCACCCCTTATCAATCATTGTGCTTCTAACAAAACATATAACAGGAGAGGATATTTTGCACCTTTGAAAGTTGATCTTGTATGCACAGAACATATACAAACTTTGGATCCATTATTAGACATACTACAAGTGGCCCCATATGTGACCAAGTTTCTCAATAATAATATATTTTTCAAATTGTTCAACTTATCATTTGATTTCCTAATAGATTATTTCATGAGTATTTATACTGAAAAATGATTGAACTTGGTCTTATGAATGAATGGTTGGAACTTGTTGGTCCAGATCTTATACCTTTCTCACATAATACAAGTCGACAAAAATCCAAGTCTATTTATTTAATGTTCAAATAATAAATTTCTTACGCTCCACCAATGACTTGTACATGTCCAAACGACATCATAACCTGAGGAAAGCTCAAATAGATTGACAAAGATATTTCTTATTGGCAAGCCCAAATGGTGCAATAAAATATGAAAATATAGAAAATTGTGATTTCACCAAGGAAAATTCACAATGGATGTGGATAAAGTAGTTGGCCCATATAGTGAAACTATAAAATAAGGATTGAAGGTATGATCAATCTATAGACTTAAATGATCTCAGGTGATCACAAATTAAACAAGTGTATGTTGTGCATCTGAAACAAGTAACCAAGTTGTGAACCCGAGTCCTTTATGGATTTAGAGATCATGAAACGCATCACAAATCTAACAGGGTCAATGATTTTATCTCTCATATGATCGAGATAGTCAGAATCTTGGCCCAATGGATATGACATTGATCTATGTGTCATTTTGGTTTCTAGGTGTATGTCCAGGTCACTCTAGTGGGGTCCACATGCACCCACTTAATTTTGGTTATAAATACTTTAAATTAGGTCAATTATGTGATAAAATTGTTTTATTTTAATAAAGTGAATTTACTTTATTAAAATAAAGTTATTAAATTATAATGTGACCTAATTATGCCCTGAAGTGATGTCATGTAAACCCTAACTACCTTATAACCAATTTTTGGGTTATAAAAAGAAGTTAGAGTTCATTTTTAAAGGGTCTTGGAGATTGGAGGAACTTTATGTCCTATGGTCTCAAGGAACATAATTTAAAAAAACTTTGTGTTTAGATACTTCCCATGGAGATTGATCATTGTGAAGATATTGTTGAAGAGATGGAAAGAATGATACTTTGAGTTCCTTCCCAAGAATAAATATAGGGATGCTTATAGAACTTTGTGTCTTGAGATTATTTTTGGTTATGTTTGTTCTTATGTCAAATGTAATCTTTTATTTCTTTCTTTTTCATGTAAAGTATTAAGATTCAATCTCTTTACTTTTATGATATATTTTCTAACATGTAGGAATGATATCTATGTTTTTTTGTCCGTGCATGCACCCTATCTCATTTTTTCCATTATCTTCCTCATTATTCTATTCCTCTCTCACTTTCCTTTCTTTCTCCTTTTAAGTGCTTTTTGGGTTAAAAGTATCCAAAATCCCACAAACCCATCATATGAGGGAGTTGTACCTCTCAAACACAGAATTTAGATCACCCTATCAATAGGTGATCTCTCCAATGTTGAAATTTTTATGTTAGATAATGCAGGAAAAGCTATGAGGATACCAAATAAACCAAAGTGACATAAAATATTGCCAACAGACATGAGAAACCAAATACGTTGAGGAAAATGGATTTCCCATTAGGGATGATGCGGAAAAGTGGGGTGTCTTAGTGGTTTCATTGTCTAACCATTTGAAAGGTATCATAACCACCGAGTGTAAAGGATTGCCCAAAATATTAACAAATAAAGAAGTAGTTAAAATTGTACAATATTGTAAATATATGAATGATATGGTTCATGGGTTACAGATTAATTCACTGAAGGCTCACATGGAAAATCTATGTGAAATCAAGTCTACTCCATTCAAATATGGATTTCCTGGAAGACCTTGGTGGTAGGGTTCCAAAAGAGACACTAAGACATGTCTATAAGGACTACAAAATACCTAGATCATGATAGAGCATTTATGCTTAAGCCTAACATATTTTCTACATTTTATGACAGCGTAGACACAATGTATAAAATAGAGAAATATGGACCTCAAAAATAGGTAACTACGACGACATTGGTGTGTAATCTAGTAATAACTATGGGATGAGGATGATTGAAAAGTTGGGCAATATAAGTGTACCCAACGTACTCCTAAAGAGTAGAGAATTGATCATAACACTTTGTTATGTTAACACATTAGGGTTGTTCTTTTATCTATTTAAAGGGAAAAAGTAATTAGTACATTACATTAAAAATTGTGAGCTTAGTGCATGTATGGAATCCCAACTACACATGTGGATGACAAAGGAATTATTTCTTAATTGGATGCACCACTTTTCTAGATCAGTTATATGTAGTGTTTAACCATCAAAGAAACATATAATATTATTTTTTGGCCATGGAAATCATGTGGCATATGGCAAAATCCAAGAGGCAGGAGAATTGGGTATAAATCTAATCACTTTACTAGCACACACTAGCCATGGATTGAACCCATTTGATGTTAGCGTGTTTTCACCATTTATGGCATACTTAAAATATGGGAGATCCACATGGATTCTGAAACATTAAAAAAGTATATGTGAGGAGATAAAAATTGATGTCACTTAGCATCAAGAGTTATTGGTTGTAGAAATGACTAAGTGTCAGTTATGTGTGAAGTTCCATGTGTAGGAGGACGTGTGTAGGGTATAAAAAGTATCATACATGTTTGAAGGATCTCTCAAAAGTGCATGCATAAGAAGGGAAGTAAGACAGGATAGTGCACAAAGGTGTGTTCCATGCAAAATAACATGTTAGCACACAAGGTTCCACGCACATGCATAGCATTTGGGACTTAGCCAATTTTGGAGCATTGGCTAAAAATAGATAGAAGAGTAAGATAACTTGGCATGCACGCAAAGGTTATAAATAAGAAATCATATGAAAATAAGGATGGAGACGGTGCATGAAATAAGTCTATTAATATGATTAAATCAAGCTAATTATAGCTCGATCTATTGTTAAGAGGGAATTAGAAAAGCATGTAAGTTATTATTAGAGCCCGCCTATAATTAGGAACTGTGCGTAAATTATGAAGGGAAAGTCCCCACCATCTATAAATAGGTGATGCACTATTATATTTTCTAGTTCCAGTGTGTGTGACCTATTGATTGATACGACATTAATGGGAGTTCTAGATGGATGTCTATAGTATGTAAGGCATTTTTTGTGTGTGCATGGTATAGTGTAAGGATGTAATGGAAGTATGATAGGTAATCAGCATGGTTGAGTATAATAGAAGTGTTGTGATGTATAATTGATTACATTTCAAGTGTAACTACATCTGAGTATGGCATTCTGGCAATTTAATTGCTATTTTTTATTATGTATGTTGATTAACTTCCTTATTATATGTGTTAACAATTTACTATGTTATATCTTCATGGATGCATGTCTTGATGGTTGTTATGAATATGATTCCACTAATCACATCTTGTCAGAAAAAAAAGGATGGACCAGGTGGTTACACGCACTTCAGGTGAGCATTCAGATTTGTTTGGATGAAGTGTCAGTGCCTCTTTTATTTTTGCTCTCAGGATGTGGCATGCACATTGAATTTCAATTATTTTTAGAGAACATTGAGATTTGGGTGTATGATGGCCAGGACGCGTTTACTCATAGATACATCACTAGACCTGACTTTAGTGCATGCAAGTGGGTGGAAGAAAAACTCTATGATTGCTTGTATGAGATATTCTTCATATTCTTCCCTATAGAATTGTACTAATGGTTAGCAACCTATACAGAGAACAAAGGTGTTTGACTTGGTAGAAAGTAATTGTGGAGATAGAAATATTAGCAAGCACTCTCTGATTTGGATGTGCCTTAGACTAGAGTTGTAGATTGTTTGTTGGAAGGTGTGTTACGCAATTATACCTTAGATTACATAATTTTGACATACTCGTTCCCTAAGGAATCATATTTATGGTTTGTATGTGAGCTAAGAGGATTGTATTTGTGCATGACACTAATAGTTAATAAGATCTTGATGATTGCATTGGAAATTGAGAATTTACCAATGGCATGTTAAAACCTCACCATGTACAAGGGCAGCAGACAGGTTTTGCAAGGATTACGTTGGTCCAAGTACAATAAAGAGAGGAGGAAAAGATATGGCTTAGGTATAACAATGTGTAATATAGGGTAGTTAAGGAGGCACTGAGGTTGAAAAGAATGATGAGTAGTGGAAGTGTTGAGAACCCTTAAGAAGGAAAGGGACCACATGATCATGTCCTCTCTTCATTGGGAAAATGTAGTAGGAAATCCCCTTCGACATTATATGAGAGTAAGTTTGAGGAGAGAATGAGAACCACTGGTGCACATCTAACCCCGCTTGGATCCCTATCCCTTGCGTAAGGTGATTAAAATCTAAAAGTTTTCATTGAAGATCATTATAGTGAAGGTGAGCAAGAAGGAAATCATGGATCACCACATTGGGTAGGAGATATAGGTAGGCACATATTGGTATTAGCTAAGGAAGCACAATAAATTAAGGACATGCATATGGTAGTGTAGCAGGTGTCAATTTTTAGATAGATTTTTTTTAGGCCAATTTGGTAGGCATGTTGTTAGGATAAAGAACGAACATTATTCCAGTTGGAAGTAGTACACTTGGTAGTGTTATAGGACAAAAAATTGGTGTGCATATTAGCACAACTACAGGGATATAAGGTAGTTATTCAACAGGCCCTTGAGTCATGGTGAGAGGTTCAGGAGGTTCAGGATAGCCACCGTGTAGAGGTAATCCTAGTGGAGGACCAAGTTTAGGATCTAGCCTCATTCTATGACAAGGGCCATAAGATCCACAACAACTTCAGTAACCTCAGCAACCACATGAATAGACTCTCCATATCATTTTTGATATGTTACTTCACTTACTAGAGTATAGAGGTGTAGAAGATGCAGCTGAACATGTGCATAAGTGTGAGTTATTATGGAGATCCAAGGGAATAACAACTCCTAATAGAAAGGAAAGTATATTTGCCACAACACTCTAGGGGCGCACACATAGCTGGTATAGGAAATATGAACCACATTAAATTGCAATGGATTATGATGTGTTGCACACTACCGTTTTAGTTGAGTTTCATATACTGAGTTTAAGAAGAAAAGCATCAGCAAACTAAAGGATATCAAGAAGATTTTATCAAAAAGTGTAAGGGAGTATGATGCACATTTCGAAACCCTGTTGCCTAAGCTCTCCTATTATATTAATTAGAGACATCATGCACAATGGTTTGTTGGAGGCTTATTGACACCTTTTCAAAGAGCATCGTCACATAATATATTCACTATTCCATGTGAGGCATTGGAAGAAATGCTATGTGTAGAATCTGTTAGAAGTGTTAATACAGGGGTAATTCCTTTCCTTGAATCCCAAATAGCAGTAATGGCTACACAGTTAGAGAAATTATATACCAATTCAATGCATGATATTGACAGTGGATTATGGTGCACTGATTTAAAAGTGGAAGGACATTCAAAGGATAGTTGTCTGCATAGGAATGTGTGTGGATTATTAACATCCTATGAGATTTTCCATAAGAATTATGATTTCTAGAATTTTCCACTTTACAGCAAGCGACACATAAGAATATCTCTATGTAGTGCAATATTTTTTTATGTGCATACCCATGATACAACGGACTGTCAGTTGATCAATCATATTCATGATGCATGTGAGACTGGATTTATATAGACCAGTGTGGCCAATAGTTCTCAAGTGCATGAAAGACAGAATAATCAAATGCACGACAATGAAAATGGAGGCTTCAGAGGTGGATTCAGAAGCAGAGGTCATGGTGGTAGAGGAATGTTTGTGCAAGGGATATGTTATACTTGTGGATCACTAGATCATTACCAATGTAAGTGTCCTAAGAATCAGGTATGTGTATAATGTGGAAAGGCACATAAAATTGAAGATTGTCTTAACTTATATGCTCATATGTGTAAGAAAAATAATAAAGACAAACACGTAGCTATGATCAAAGTTGAATGAAGTATCAACGGTGGGCACCTAAGAATATGGTTGAGCCTGAATTCTAGCATGTTTTAGTAACTACGTGTGTAGAAGTAGCGTGCATGAGTAAGGAAGGGAAAAACCTCTCATTAGATGTGAGGAGGTGGTACATGTAAAGTATCCATATGCAGCACAGTAGGAGGTGTACCAAGAAACTATGGGTGTTGTCAGAAAACTGTAAGGGGAGATTCAGCACCTAAAAGAGAAAACATGTAAGAGGGAACTCGCAAAGAGAATTGAGTTGCCATAGAATGATATTAATTATCTTAAGCAAGTATGTAGGATTTTGACGCAAGAGAACATCATCCCTTTCTTAGGAGAATGGCTGTGTGAAAATATAATGTGTGCTAGAGTAGAGAGAGTGTCAGATTCTTCATGTGAATTTACCACCTCATAATTGCGCATATGATAAGGAGATAATCTTGGATGTAGTGATCAATGGATGGTTTGTGAGTAATATCTTGATTGACACTGGTGAAAAAGTTATTGTTCTAACCTTGGATTCTTGTGACCAATTAGGAAGGCCACCATTATAGCCTTTTTCAAATGTGTTATACATGGTAAATAAGACAATTTTTATACCCATTGGGGTATTAAAGGGTGCCTCTATCACTATTTAGGGAGCTATATTTATAGGCGATTTTGAATTTTTAGAGCTTGATGAGGTAGATAATTTTGTTATGCTTCTTGGACTTCCTCGGTGCTATGCGAACAATGTCACTTGTTCTTTAATAAGAGATATTTAAGTTTTGAGAACAAATATGAGTGCGTCGTGATTCCCCTGGATGATACCAAGTTTGTTCCATATATTGAACCCATTAGTGAATATTATCTCCGTCAAATCTATGTGCATATGGTGTGCGACCCTAAGTAAAGCCATTAAAGGAAGTAGTACTACATTGGGAAGACACACAGTCTATTAGTGATACAACCAGTGTGGCATGTGACAATTAGGCCCATGGCACTTATGAGATGGTAGGTTGTGAGGTCAAGGGAAGAGTTTCTAGGAAGATTAGGCCACGTATGATTAGGCACTTGGGAAAGATCAATTTACCAAGGTATATTAGAGAAGAGAAACAGGACTCTTCCTTGTGCATAATGGAATACCAATGGAAAAATGAAGGAGATAGATGGAACATACTAGTATAAATATTATGCAGCACTATAGCGCACCGGTGGGAAACACACCGAAATAATATTTTGGATTGGAACAAGATTAGGATTGACTTTTTGACAAGGTTTGAAAGAAATATTTTTTCTTCGTTAGTACAGGATTATGATGGTGTTATCAGCTAATTTTGACTTCACAAAATTAATAAACATGGAAATTTTAAAAAAATTCAAAAGTGTTACATTGTGTGATTTATCACCCTCATCATGTTCATCTCATTTGTCTGATCATTCTCATCTTCATTTCGTTCATTTCGGGTGAGAACTCCTCCCACCAGGTCATAAACTGCATTAACTATTAATTAGTTAATATTTAATTAATTTATTACCCTTTGTTTGATAGAATTAATTTTATTAAAACTTGGGGTTTTTAATTAAATAAATATTAATATAATAATTATTAAAATTCAATCAACAAATTTTTATTTAATTGTCGGGGGAAAAGTAAGCTTCCACTTCCAATTGTTGGGGATGCCAAATTGGCTTCCCGTACCTGGATTTCCCCTTTCCTATAAAATTCATTTTATTTCCCCCCTTGTGTGATTTCTTCCACTGATTTCCAATTCAATGGATTGGAAAATGGAAAAAAATCTCCTGATTTCCCACACGGGGAAATAAAATGGGGATTGTTAGCCTGCATTGCCATTCTTGCCAAAAAATGGTTGTTTATTTCCCACTTTCCCCTGGAAATTAATGCCACTACCTAGGAAAGAGGTAATTGGTTATTCCAATGGAAATAAGAAATGGTTACATGAGATTTTTTAACCATTTCTCCATCGAAATACTTGGAAAAATTCATGTGAAGAAGCTTTAAAGCTTTCAAATGTCCATTTTACTGTAAATGCAATTAAAAAAATTACATTAGCTATACGGAGAATAAGGAAATAGCCAGACACCAAGCATAAGCCAAATAAGATCATCTGCAAAGGTTTTAAACAATTTTCACGCATTTGTTCTGGCATGCCACATGTGAGGGGAGAGCATTCATTAGAATCCATGTTGCAAAAAGAAGAAGATGAATTCATAGTTTTCAACACAGAAAAAGATTTTCCAAAGGATTCCACGCACTACAAAATGGGGTAAATAAAAACAAAGAAAGGAAGATTAAAATAGTTTTAAGATCCCATGCCCCAAGAATGAATCCACATAGCCCAAGGAGACAAAAACAAGTTTCAAATCATGGGTATAAAGTCAAAGAAATCAGCATGCAGTCCAAAATGCACAGCCCAAGGAGACAAACAATAAAGAAATTTTAAATGCATTTTTTAGCAAAAAACAATCTCAACGCAATAGAGGGAGGATTTAACGTGATAAGATGAGAAATAAATTTTTAAAAAACCCAAAAAAATGGAAATACCCTCCACGTAGGCATAAGGAAAAATAACAGCAAAGAAGATCCCACACATTTTTTTCAGGAAAGAATAGTCCACAAACAATTTCTACGCATTGAATGAAACAATTTTAGCAAAGAGAACAAAAAAATTTCACACCTAGGGAGAGTATTTCAATGCTAATTTAGTTTTTACCACACCAAATCCAACCAAAGAAGATCTCCACATATTGGGAAATACACAATCCAGTAAAATTTTTTCACGCATGCAAGGGAAAACTTTCTTAGGTAAATAATAAAATAAATAAATTAAATCGATCCGTGCGGAATATTAAAATCAAGAGATTTTGATTATTTTAAAATATATATATCTATATCATCGTTGTCGCCTGAATCAAAATCTGAGCCTAGTCTCGGTGTGATGTATTGACATTTAAAAAAAAATTGTAACCGGGATTTATTATTATTATTATTATTATTATTAAAAATAATAATAATAAATAATATTAAAATGAGTCATATTTTTCTTGCATTGATGAGAGTTTCGGAGACTAAGACCTGACCTCATTTGCATTGTTTTGCTTGACTGAGTCATTTTTTCTATAATTCATAATGGCCGAAAAATCTAATAAATCTATAGGAAGATCAAGGAAGCCGGTGGAGAAATCAAATAAGTTCACACTCAAGTATGAATTTCAAGGAATCATTCCTCCCAATTCCATTAAGTCGGAATATGATAATATCACTGATATAAATATGGGTCACATCAATGTGTAACAATTATGTGATCAAATGAAATTTGAAGGCAACACCATATTCTTATATAGGCTTTACCATAGTGGTCTACCCCAAACAGCAGCATTTCTGGTCTCAGTGAAATGTCTAGAGTTGGTTATCACTTGCGCGGAGTATTATGATCCCAAGAGACAAGGAATTTTTAAAGATAATCACGAGCCTTTCCTCTTAATCACACCAAAGAACATTGAGGATTTTTTCAGCATACCTGAATTCTCTGAGAATGCGGATATCACTCAAAATTCAGCATAAGAATTTTAGGATGAAGAACCCCTCAGGTGGAGCAAGATGGTTAATAACAACTGGTTAGTGACCAAGATGCCTTGAGTTGACCATCTTCCTAAATATTTGTACCACATTAAGTTCGTGGAAGAAATCGGGGACATGATTACTCTCCTGAGTCGAGTCTTTGGTTTACCCTCTGCCAAGATTTTCCACCCATGGATGTATCAATTTATTTGTATCATCCTTTCCAAGAGAGAGTTTTTGAATTGGGCCACCATCATCAACAATACAGTTCACAAATAATTGATCGAAGTGAATATGATGAGATGTTTCTACATAAAATCATATTTGACTTATGCAGTGGCTAGAAGAAAGCTATTTTTGGGACTCTAAACAAGAGGATTCATGGGTCCATCAAATAATGTCTTCCATTATTATCTGCAACTGAGTTTCAAAAATAGATCTCATCATTTTAGAAGAGTTAACGATGCATTCACCTTCTACGTGATTCGAAACCTGAATCAGAATATAGAGGAAATATTTTCTAAAGAGGCCATGGACATCATTTCTCAATGGGGAACATGGTTTATTCAATTTTCATAATTTTCCTACATTTGTGTAAGTGGATTTGCAGGTACTTCATGGAAGCTTCCTAAGTACGTCAGTGACATGTGGGCATTAGTGGAGTTTGTGTGAAAATTATTCCATGTTCACTTTCTTCTTAGTGGAAAGCATCGCTCAGGAATTCATTTCCCAATCCAAATCGAGGAATACCAATGTCCAAATCTCTTTAGTGCACAACTCGTGGAAAAATAGTTTTCCGTCATCACTATTCATTCATATGTGAAGATATCCCAGTTTGATATTAATGGATATATGCAGAATATTCTTGGAGCAAAGTATCAACATAACCCTACCATGGAATATTTCTAGGGTGCATGTTCAAACGAACATGAAGTAAGAAGATGATATTTTTCTCACCTAACCTTTGCTCAAATCAAGGCCTTTCACATCAGGAACCCTCCAGATTCAAGTGTAGATGATGATGAATATTTTATTGATCCTTAATATGATGTAGTTGCTTTTACCCCATTGTCGTGAATTGATTGGACCAAAAGAGATGAATTTTTTCTTGATAGCAATAATCAACTGATTCTCAAAAGAAGCATATTCTGGTATGAAAGAGAACTTGCAAAATTACAATCGATTCGAGATCATACCTAATGATCACAAAAATTTCCAACTCAAGGAGGTCTCTAGTCAACCAAATCTCCTTCTCAATCAACCTTCATGTCATCTATTCATATGTAACAAGCAAGAAAGGAGTGGTTTCCAAAATCCACTCTATCAAAGAATGTGTCACCAAGTGAATAATCTAAGGTTCCTAGCCCCTATGAAGGAAGAGAGTGTGCATCAGGATTTTCCACTTCAAGTAGAGATTCTTCTACTCACATTACAAACAATCCTTTGCTATGCCTTGCACAAAAGTCTACTCAGGTGCAGGTGGTCCAACTATCAAATAATTCGGAACTGCAGTTCATGAAGAGATTTCCCAAAATCTCCCAAATTATCAGGAGGGGGATATCGAGGTTATTTCTCCTAAAATTGAGGTCATGGAAAGTATTCTTGCAGAATCTCATGATGTTGAGAACAATGAGAATGTTTCTTTGGGTTTTGGGCTTCTGTATGCAGAAATAGTGAATGATACTCCTTTCTGGGGTTGATTGTGAAATCAATAAAAGGAAGAGGGTTGTCAAGGAAATTGACATTGAATTTGATGTCCTTTTTAAACTTTCAAATGACATCATTCCCAAGAAGCCTAAATTTCTTTCCCGAATAATGGTGGATAATGACATAAAAAAAATTGCAGATCTTGCAATCCCACAAGTTGATAAGGAGCGTGATGTCATGACATCTACTGATTATAAAGTTTCGAAACTTGGACTTGGGAAGTCCACATTGGAAAGTGACATGGCGATGGCCTAATATTCAATTGATATCATGCTAAAGATACTTGAGAAATATAATTCTCATAACTCTTAGTTCAAATCTAAAAATAATCAATTGGTGGAATATGTTCAACATCTAATAAATCCCATATCATCCACTTTCCCAGTACCTGATGTAGTGGCTGCCCCTGATGAAGAATCTCTCAATTTATCAAAAAAAATAAACACATTGGGCCATGTCACTAAAACTTGGCTTTCAAATATTTTCATTTTAGGCCAAAAGATGATTAAAACAGTGGTTAAGCTCCAGGAAGATATCAGTGCATATCTTGATCTAATTCTTTCTTTCAAGGAAAATTTTATTTCTAACATATCAAATTTAGATGAGATAGTGCCCAGTCTACAAGAGATGATTAGTATGGAGTCCTTAGTTTTATCCATTGAAGGAATTCTCAAATTTGAATGTTGAGGGACACATTTTCTTTGGTGTCTACATCTCAAATCAAGAAAGACACTTCTCGAGGATTTTATGATCCATTATGAGAGCATATGCAATGAAGCCTTCACTTCACTCACCTTGATTCAAAAATTCATAACTGAGATACCTTACAACCTCATAAATTATCATAATCAAAGGTGATCATTGAAACATGTGGAAGAACAATTTTCACAATTTTTTAAGGACATGTATACTCCCGCCATTAATTTCTCTTTATCTTCAATAGAGTGTTGCATCGAATTAAAGAACTTGTTTGAGAATTCTCAATCAAATATTGTCAATTTGAATGATATGTCAGGTAGGATCGTGGAATTGTAGGTATTTTGTGAGGCTATTCTTCAAGAAAATGAACCTCCGAAAGAAGAAAAGATGTTTGAAACATTGGGAAGGTTCAAATTCTTTCAATTGCCAAAAGCGGCGGATCCTAATTTCACCGATGGTTCAAGGAGATAATTTTCTTGGTATCTAACAAAGTGGGAGATTCCATTTCTCATATGTTTAAGATAAGTGGACCCCATTTCAATGGATAAGGCACTGGTTATTGTCGCATGTTTTAAAAAGTGGAATTTAAAAAAAAAAAGGATGTTGTTATTGAGTTTACTTTCGAAAAATTGTGGATAACTTAGGCGGTTTCTATTTTTAATTGCTTTTAATAAGGTTGGTTGAAAAAAGTCAAAGTCACTTAAATGCCTTATTTAATGTTCATGTAAAACCCTGACTACTTTGTAACCACCTTTTGGGTTATAACAGGAAGTCAGGGGATCATTTGTAAAGGGTGACTTTGAGAGAGGAGAAGAAAATACTTTTGTATGCAAGCTTTATTTTGAAGAAAGAAACTTTGTGTTCTTTTGAGAAGACATTTTGGAGTTAATGAAATATGAACTTTGTGTCCCATTCATTATCTCTTTTAGCATTTTATGTTATTATATTCTTTAGATGTTAGTGTTTTAAATCTTTCCTGTGAATATTCTCATGGATCTTATTTTTAACACTATTAATATGTTGTTCTAGTTCATAGTGATCAAGCTTTGATTATCTACTTGCTCATGTGTGTTCCCTTTTACTCATTCTCGTTTAGCTAATGCAAACTCTATTTTATTTTTGTTATTTATTTTAGTGTTCTTCTCCATGCAATATTAGGCTATGCATTTACCTAACTCTTGCATGTTCTTTCCATGCATTCCTTTCCTTCATTCCATTCCATCCCCCTCATTCACTTTTATTTCCATTGATGTTCCAAAACACCCCCCCGCATACAATTTTGAATGTACAGGTGTAAATATAGTTTTGGTTTTCAATAAAGGTAGCCTCACCTTCATTTAGGAGGGACTTCATTCCCACATTGTTACATGTCATTTGCATGTGTGCAAATCCATATGCTAACAATTTTTGGCGACTCTACTGGGGACTCAGGAATCATTAACCAGTTCTTTGTTAAATCTTTATGACTATCCCCTCTACACAAGTTCCAGTTCTCCAACCAAATCTTGTGCCTGACAAATATTGTCAAGGAGACATTGCTTCCAACCTTCGAATATTATCTTGGGAAAACTATAAAATCTTGCAGCAATTTTTGGTTGTTGATAAATCCATTGACAGAGAAATCTACATTGAAGACCTTAGAAGAAAGGAACCCGCACTTGTGGCCAGAAGACCTCCAGGACACATGTTGATTGTTGTTCACCAACGCGGCCCTCTTCCACCTAGGCAATAATTTTTATGACTATTACAGGTAACCCACCTATCTTACAACCAAATCTTATTTTTGCAGATACTCAAGAAGACATATCATCAGATTTGAGGCAAGCTATTTGGGAAAAGTGCATGAGTAACTATCATTTTCATCTCTCCACATCAGTACTAGATAACGAAGAAGTTCAAGCCATGAGAGTTTCCAGAGTTATTCAGGCGCAAAAAGCTCAAAAAAGAGAGTGAAGAGAAAAGGAAAGATCCAATCAGAACATGTCAGTGATCCTTTCATAGTAAATATTTCAAATTGGCAGGAAAGAGGTTTACACAAGGAGAAAAAGCTAAAGGTCAATCAGATCCCATTTTTGACTTTCAAGGAAAGTTTGGTTTTAATTTATCTCCTCCAAGGAGGAACACACCCCTTAGATCTGTAATCCTTGCATCAAATCTTGAAAGAGCAAGCAAGGAAGTAATCACTACAATTCAAGCACTTGTTCTTTCTCACATTATTTTTCCTTCACATACCATCTTTCCCAAGATGGTAGTTACACGTACCATGGGGAAATTTTATAGGCCCATTAGCCTTACCATATTGACATGACCTCCCATGAGGATCAAGGAAGATTCTTCCCAATTTTGATGGAGATGGGAAGACATCACTAGATGACCACATTTATACCTTCTTTATTGCATGTGTAGTTTTGTCAATGGAATATGAAGATGTTGATATTCTCGTTTTCATTGAAACATTGCATGATGTTGCCACATATTGGTTTCATCATTTACTAAATGGATGCATTACAAATTGGAATGATATGAAAACTAAGTTTGAAGACCAATTCAAGATGGCAGAAGATGAACATGCCCTTTATGCCCAACTATCTCAAGTGAAGAAAGAACCAACAAAGCCCATGAGAAATTCTGTGGCTAAATTCAACAAAATGGTGAAAAAATTTCTTGTCAGGATTCATCCAAACCTTGACAGACAAAAATTTTTCTTTATTAACGCACAACAACCAAAAGTGTGCTATCAAATGAGAAGGGATAGAGTGGATACTTTGGAACTTACTCAATCCTTGGCCATAGAAATTGAGGATGACTTAATCATGGTGAGAAAATTCAAGAAAACTTCCCTCAAGGGAAATATTCAAGAAACCCCCAATGCTTTAAAGGCTATACTCACTAAGTTGGCTAATGATGTTCTAGCTTTAAAAAACCGAGTTGCCCAAAATAGAAAACCTACTCCTTATAAAGACATCCCAAGGAAAGGCTATGTTCCCAACAAAGATAGAATTGCAGGCACTCCGACGAGGATTTTTATTAAAGCATATCCCACAACTACCTCAAAGTGTGATGTTGTTGAAGAAAGTGATGATGAAGTTGAGGTCCTCAGGGTTGATGAAAAAGACCTAGACTTTATAACATCTAAACCTAAAATTGAAGAGCCCAAGGGAGAAAGTAATAATCATTTATTCTATTACCATTCAAAGAAGAAGATGAATATGAAGAAATTATAGAACATATGAATAGTTAATCCTTCTCTATCTTCACACGTTCTCAGAAAAAGGAGTAGAGTACCAATAAGGTGGAAGATAAAAAGAGCTCCAAGGAAGTTCTTAAAGAATCTAAGACTAAGGAAACTTCTAAATAATCCAAGACAAATGAGACTCCTAAAGAGTCCAAGGCGACTAAGGTTTCAAAGGTCAAAACTATCTTAAAGAAAGGAGGGCCTTTGTCAAGTCAATCAATTGATGAATTGGCTATGAAGAAATTTTCTTCTTCCACATCAGTATCAACCAAGATCAAAGAAAAGGTCAAAAGTGTGTCATCATCTAGTTTGAAAGAACTAGTATCTGAGACATCAAGTACAGTCATTTTTCCCAAATTTGATATTATTGATCATATCAATAAAAAAAATATTTACATATCACAGGAAGAGTACTTGAAGTCCAATAATGATCAACTCAAGAAATTGGTCTAGTTTATCAAAGGTGACTCTACTTTTCATTCCTCTAAGGGAATTCTAAAAACTCCCCAAGATGGGAAGACTCAAAATATTATGGTGGCCACTACACCTTCAAATGAAAATATTGAACCCTTCTTTGTGTTCTTTCTTATGAATGGATGTAAATTAAGTAACTACATTATAAAATCTAGAGCCTTGAGTAATGTGATGCCTACAAAAGTAGCACATGCTCTTGGGTTGACTTGTATGAGAACATTCGGATCTTGTTACTCCATGGAGACAAGACAAGTTCCTCTAATTGGGCAGATTAAAGACGCTCAAATGGTTTTAGCCCAATTTCCTCATAAGCATGTTAAGGTAACTATTCTAGTTTCTGACATTCCTACTTCATATGGTATGTTATTGAGAAGGAAATTTTTTAGAGATCTGGGTGTTGAGATTCAAATGGACTGGTCTCATGCTATGATCCCTATCAGTGGATAAATGAAGAAGCTAATGTCAGAAACTCACGGAAAATTCACAGTGATGAAAATTGATTATCCCCGTGCATAGGTCTTGTTTCAAAACTCAAGTATGGGTAATTATATGATGACTACAAATGTTCATGTACCTGAGGTCACTTGCCAATACCCTAATGAGATATGGACTCTTGAGTTTGATGGAATCTGTTGCTCAACAGGTTCCAGCGCTAGAGTGGTGCTCATATCTTTGAATGGTAAAACATTTCCTTTTTCTTACAAACTCCAATATTCAAATACTAACAACACTGTAGAATATGAGGCATTAATCCTTGGCCTCCAAGTTGCAGAAGAGAAAGGTATCAAAATTTTGAAAGTTTTCGGAGATGAGGAGTTGATCATGAAACAAGTTAAAAATTATTTTCAAGTAAAGAATGATCATTTAAGACACTATAGAAATAAAATGTGGTATGTGTTGGGTTTTAAAATTGTACTTTAACAACCACAGTTAGGGGACAGTAAGTGCCTCCTCTTTGATGTGAGAGGTTCCCTTATTGAAAGAAAGCAATAAACTTATATTGAAATTTACAACTTTCAAAGTGTAGATTCTTGATAATTTACAACATTTTATGCCCAAATATCATCAATACGAAAGGATGGAAGAATTAAGGATATGGGGAAGGAAGAACATAACAATACCTTCAGAAAATATAGATGGCAGAGCATCACCTTATACGTATTGAACCAAGGAGTTGTAAAATAGAATCATTCACTTTAATAGCCAATATAATTCCACAGACGTAAAGCTCCAAAAATTATATAAACAATAACACAAAGTTTCCTATTATAAAAGATGGATGATTCCCACATTTCAGACATGGAAAGAAGAAAAGCAGAGGAAGAAAGGGGAAAAAAATTGTATTGATTACTTCGAATCTATTACCTTTATAAAGGCTCAGGATCCAACCACTACATAATGGCATGGAGAATCCATTAAATAGTTTCCAAGAACGGTTACATTCAGTTACAAAGAATGATGAAACTGATTCAAGAAACCGACATCTAAAATTTTGTAATGCCTTGGTCATTTCCAAACCAGACGTATTGAATAGCATTCGTTCATCTTGCCTTTGCAAACTTTGAATTTGATTCATCCACGTGGGAGAGATTTAAACTAAAGCAGGCCTGCAGATGCCTTTTTCATTTTCTGCCTTTTGGAGAAATGGAATTTTGGAACATTTAGGCCTTCCCACTTACTTTAATACAATCTTGACACGTGGCCTTACTTGAGTGGGGACAAATTCGCAGGTCACTTTTATAATTTTACCTCTTTTCAATGCGGGCTCAAAAGCACAAATTGCTCCGCCGGCCCACCTCCCCACTTTGGCCTTCAATGTGGGATTAATATTTGAATTTTTACCTCAGAATGAGTGGGGCCATGGGTCATTTTATAACTTTAAGCTCTTTATGGAAACAAAGCCAAAATTCTGAAAACACCCAAACGGCCCGCTTTCCCGCTTTAACTTTCTATGTGGGCTTGATATTTGACTTTCTCCCTTTTGTTTGGCGGGGTTGTATATCTGACCCTAGACATGTGGAGATTTGGCACTCATTTGGAACCTACTTCTGGATTTTCCTTTGAAGTTGCACCAGGCTGACATGTGGAGAGCTCCACCGATTATTTTATACTTAGCCGATTCGGTACTACTTCCCACTTGACTTATGTTGACCTCTAGACACGTGGAGATTTGGAGCTCATTCAGAAATTGGCCCTTTGGTTTCACTTCTGAAATTATGTCATTAAGGCATGTGGAGGATTCTACCGACCCGCTCATACTTAGTCAATTTTAACGATCAGCTCTTCCTCTTTTTTGACCTGGGACACATAGAGGACTGGCACAAGTCTGAGAACTACCCCTTGGGCCCTACCCTTGGATTTGCGTCATTTAGACATGTGGAGGATTCTGCTATCATTTGAAACATGGCCATTCTGCATCCAATCAGATATTTCCACATACTACCCGTGGATGCTAGGGGGAAAATTAACGAGGAAGATACGCCTGTCATTCTTGACTACGGGAAGAAATAAAAATAACGGGAAAAAAATCAACCACTACGCCTGACTTTCAAATTGTTCTCCATGGAATGGAAAACTGCAACCAAAACCAGGCTCTACATGATCCAATACTCCAAGGTACCGACTCAAAAATTTTGAAACTTGACTTGAAAAGAGGGGAATTTTGAGGGTGACAACAGGACACGATAGAAGTCTTTGATGTTTTTTCCATAGAATCTATCCATTGTGAAAATAATGACAAAATTTATTTTCTAGTGGTCTCATCTTCATTAATTATTCCTCATTCAGAGTTTGATCAAGAAAAATACACCATTGAAATGCTTTTTAGGCCAAGTGTTCCTGACAATGCAGAAAATTTGCAAGTATTCCATGATGATCAACAAATTATTACCTTCTTGGAAAAGAGGGATAATTTTGAGTAGTTTTACTTTGAAGGAATTGATTATGCATTTCATAAATCGATGACCTCACCCATTCAAGGAGTTAAGAACAAATATCCTGGTGATGGCATCATTCAATTCAAAGGAAATAAAATTCCAAAAGGATTGGTTTCACTTGAAGAAATTTTTGATAAACATGACAGGTTTATCAAAGAGAAAGAGCAAGTAGGACCTGGGAATTTTGTTGACTATGACCAAGTTAACATTGGTACCAAGGAAAAACATCACCTAGTCAACATCGGTAAGTTTTTCTCACTTGAGGAGCGCAAGAAATTCATAAGCATCCTTACCAAATATTTTTTCATATTGGCTTATTTATATGAAGACTTGAAGTCTTTCCAACCTAGGAAAATGGAGCATACCATATCCTTGAAACTTGGTGCAATTCCATTCAGGAAGAAGCAAAGACAGTACAATCCCAAGATAGGAGGCACAATATTCCATGAGGTTCAAAATATTTTAGATGCATAAATAGTTTTTCCTATTCGACATTAAACTTGGATAGCTAATATTGTACATGTTTGCAAGAAAAATAGAGAAATTAGGATTTGCATGGATTTTTGCAATCATAATCAAGCTTCCTTGAAGGATAACTGATGAAACCTAGAATTCACTAATAAAATACCAGGCACACTGACACATCACTAAGTCTAGACTTAGAACTCACCCAAAGTGCGCAAAGGTACCAGGCCCCTCTTTAGGGTTGTTATTGTAGGATGTTAGCATGATGAATACTTAATGCATTCATATCCATAATTAATACATCATTCTACAGTGCATGTACAGATCTAGTTCTAGATAACAATATACTAAATTATAATCATGATGAAATTAAGCATGCAAGAAACCATTATACTCAGGATTAATACTCTGATTCAACCAATACACTCCATTATATAAAAACACAAGAATACACAGAAGCTTCTTACAATAATAACATTATATGCTCATGCGCATAACAGTACTGACAACATACTCTCACAGTAATCTAGTTCTTACACATATCTATATCATACTACGTAGTTCATCACATATTTGTAAAGGTGGGGACTTTCCCTTCACTGCTTATCTAATCCCAAAATAGGTCACATGCTGAAAATAGCCATGTGCCTTTACAATTACAGCCACACATGCAAGTGTGCTAATAATAGATCTCTCCTAGTTAACTATCAGTTACAATTCTATCTTTAGCCCACATCCATGCAAAGTGCTCCATAGCCGCTCTTCCAAAAATAGATGATGTGTGTCGTGCAAGTATTTTCCCATTTGTGTGCTCCGCACGCCATCTTCCAAAAATAGATCATAATCGTGAAAATGGCTAAGTCTCGAATCTGTCTCTGTCCTCTGCATGTGATTCCCTTCCGATCCTCCCAAGCCTTTGAATGTTCTACTCTTCCACGTGAATATTTTGTATCCCTTTTGCTAAGTGTTATACATTGTCTGCTCAACATTACCCCACACTAACTACATTGCCACCCTGACAATGGTTACCTCTTGAATGCTCAAAGAATGAGAAAGAATATAAATGGAAGATAGTAAAGAATTTTCTATACAAAAGAATGATTTACTCAGCAGTATCCTCTGCTTCAACTGGAAGAATGAGTTCTGGATATTCTTCCTTTATTTTGGCCTCTAATGTTTTTCATTCACTCAGTGTGGCCCTATATTTTCTAGAATATGTACCACAATTGACTCCATCTCATCTTGGGTAATGTCCCCCTTTTCATTTTGCAACACTAGAACAATGTTGAACAGTGTAGACATTCTTCCCTCTAGCAGATCCATTTTCTATGTTATAACCTTCCCTAGCTCATCTAAACTTTCCTTATGGGGTTCTTGTGTTACTGTAAGGGCCTCACACTTTTGTTTTACCAATGTCAACCTCTCTGCATGACCCAGTGTGTCATCCTTCATCACTTTTAGGACTTCATTATCCTCTACCATGGTCCTTATCCTAATGACCATCTCCGAAGTTGTGCAAATGTTCAATGCCTCATCTACTTTTCTCAGCTCCTCCTATAATTTTTGGAGCAATGCCTCATAAGATGTAATATTCCCCTTTACCAAACCTTTTCTCATTCTGCTTTCTGCTCAGGATATTTTGGGGTTGGCATGCACGTAGGTCCATCCTCAAGCACCAAATCCACCAAGATTTGTACATAATGCATTGCTGATGGAAAATTTTTGGGCTCCTTGGGCTCTAAGTGTAGTTTTACTTTCAAGATATTGTCTCCAATTTCCTCTACCATGCTGATGAAAACAATGTTCTTCTTTTGCCAAGTCCTTCTCTTATTGTAGGTGCATGCTATCTCTGCATCTTTGGCCTTGATCTCTTATTTCAATGCCCTAATGGTTGCATTTTTATCCACATTCCTCCTCGCCACCTCTATAGATAATTTCACAAAGGAATTACTTACTTGTTCATCTAACATAATAGTATGCTTTACTGTTATGTGTCTAGCATGAGGTTCCTTCCTCAATCTTCTTGATACATAGGAATCCTCACATACATCAAAGTATAGTTCATCCATATGTTTCTGCATTGACCAAGATAGATGTTTCCTTGTGCACACTGTGGCCATGTCCTCATCCATGAACTCCCATCCATGTAATTTGTTAAGGCCCACCGTGCTTTGGAAATGGGTGCGGTCAATTTTACTAGTGTCCTCAGTGTAGCCTAAGATCAGTGTAGTATACTCCCCACTTTTCCTCTTCGATCTTGGCCCCCTTAGGAACTTTAGTGTTAAGATTTGGATCTTGATCTACTATGCCTTAAGTAGTCTCACACTCTATCCCATCTACCTCCTTTAATATTTCTTCCCCATACTTCATTTCTTCATCCTTTGGCTCTTCCATGTCCTCTGGATGTGTTGGGATTCAGGTGCACTCTCCTCAGACTCTTCTGCCTCCTCGTTCAGCTTCAACTTTCTTCTTCTTTTCTCAAAATTGTATCCTTCTATGGAGAGAGTCATGGTGATCTGTGCACTGATTGTGGAGTAGCACCTTGGGTTCTTGTTCTCCTAAATACCCTTTTGAAGTGGTGCTCTCCTTGTACTGCATCCATGTCCTCATCTTCTCCTTCTTACACCTGAGGTGGTGTAGTCACACACTCAGTTTCTACCTTGTATGAATTTTTCCTTTGTCCTCTATGCTCAAGAACACCACTATCTTCTCATTCATCTTCCTCTTCATCCACCACTATAGTCTCTGCAGGCTGTGGAGTTGGCACATTTTCTATTGTATGCTTACCCTTAGGTGGCCTTGGAAGCGCGAACTCATTTTCCACATATTTTTTATTCTCCATCTTGGGCTTGAGTTGAATATACACAAGTGCTGCTCTAATGATCTCCTATTTCCAAGCTTACTGGATTCATGTTTATTACATCTGAGATAAGCCTCTCAATGTAGGCAGTCCATCCTAGATACAAATATGTTTTTCTCATGGTGTGGTAATCACAATCTACCTTATCTATGACAAAGTTTAGGTGGTGTGCATCTGTGAACTGGTGAACTGATTCCTGTAAGGATCATGTTGTGAAGGAATATGTAAATTTTCACCAAGGGCTCCTAGCTCCATCCTTCATCACAAATCGCGATGTTATGCAAAAATGTTGGTAGACCAAAAAATGCATTGCCTTACCCACCACTGAAGGTAACTCCTTAGGTATGTGCCACTCCTCTTCAAATTCCGTGCAGAGCCTATCATACCACATCTCTTCCCTCTACTTAAATGGCCCACTCATGGTCCCTTCACATAAGTACTTATCAAATCTTTCTACCAGAGATTTATTTTCCGTGGGGTACTCCCAAATCTTTTCCTTTGGCCCATCAGGCACTCCAATCTCCATAAACACTAAAGACAATAAAATAACGCCAAAACTAATTCTGTCACCTGTACACACTTCTTCAATGATTGTCTTTGCTATGTGATCCGTGATATTGTAGACCACTCCTTGAGACATCTTTCTTGCAATGTGTAACCACATTGTATTCACCTGCGACCACCTTTCTTGGTCATTCAAGTTTGTTACAAGATGGGTAAGCTACCTATACTACTGGGTACTTCTTCAATTTATTGATGTCCATGCCACACAGACCCTTGGTATATCCTAGCTCCTTCCTTGTCTCTAGGATCACTTCTTTATCTGTTAAGTCACTCTCCAAATCTGATCCTGAGGCCCTTAATCCTATTACTATTGAAATTAAGGAAGTTGTGATTCTAACCCTTCGTCTGATGAAGTAGAAGAAGTCCTTATGGACTCTTCTCATCAACCATCGATATAATGGTTCATATTTTACAAAGTATGGAAGCTCGTACAATTGGTAGATTCTAGTCTACTTTGGTAGCTTCTCTCCAACATCATCATACACTGACATGTCTTCTGTTGTGTGTTTGTTTGTTTTCGTGCTCAACAACACATCTAATTCCTTCTTATTATCCGATGTGCGATGGTTGTAATAGTGTATCTTACATTTTAGGATGTGGGAATCCCATTCTTGTCCCACAATCATGCCCTCTGGATATTACATTTCTAAAAAATTACTCTTAGGAGAAATTTCATCTTCCACTTTGACCTTCTTCTTCCATTTTACTCCTATTATAGGTGCTTTCTTTGCCACCATTTTGAAAATATCTCCTTTCTATCTTCTATAAATGCAAAAGTTAAAACCCTAGTTTGAATCTCCATGCCCTAATGGAAATCGTGTACCCTAGCTCTTCCATAACACATCTTCTTCACTCAAACCCTTCACCTATGGGGATGCAAGCTTCTCCTACACACAAATCTTCTCTCCACTTATGGTTTCACACTCTTCGCACCTCCACATGATTCACTCAGCTCGTTTGCACTTAGCTCTTTTCAAATTCTCACAATTGCAATGGTAAAAATGAACTCGCATCACATCCTTATATAGATTTTCAAAAATTTAGTGCATTTATTTCTCCTTCACCTACCAACAATCCTCTCATTAATCAACCATTTTCATTCTTTCCACATGGTACATCTTCGTGCCCAAGCTATAACCTTCTAGCACACCTTCCTACCTTCTAGCCGTGGACTTCTCTTCAGCACACCTCCATGTGCCTGAGTACCTTGCCACTACACCTTCCCTTGGTAGTTCCAATGGCCCCTTCTTACCTCACATTATACTTGTTTCTTCATTCATCTCCCCTTATGGTCCTTTTTTCCAGAAGTAATCTTCTTTTTTTTTCAATTCTCCAACTTGAATAGCACCCATAGCAGTTTGTTCCTTTCATGTGTACTTATTTTCAAGACTCATGTACCTGTATATCAATAACCACCCCACACTAATGGTATGTTTAGTCCTCTACACATAAAAAATCTTCAAATAATAATTAACTTCTAGCACGTAAATGCTCTTATTACACAAAAACACCAAATAAATTGACAAAGCATAGCGAACGAAGAAGGAAATACATTAAGGAAATGTAGAATTGAAAAACCTAATCTAAATGGAAACACTTCCTTATTACAAACACCAAGAAGACTTATTTATAGTAGGGCTTCAGCCTACTCCTGTTGAAGTACCTAGGTAACCATATTCCATCAAGCACCTCTAATTGAAAAGAGCCTATTTCAAGTATGTGAGTGATAACATACGGCCCCAACCAATGTACCTTGAGTTTTCCTGGATGGCAAAAACTTAGAATCATAAAGGAGCACCATCTGTCTAATCTCAAAATTTTTATCCCTGATGTTCCTATCATGCCATGCTTTCTACCTGGCCTTTTCTTGTTTTTGAACTCTAACATGTTATTTATCATCACTCATCTAGCTTGATTAACTTTTCAATCCATTCTTCTAATTCTTTTTCATCAGCTAAACCTCCAGCATGCACAATATGAAAAGAAGGTAGCATGAATTCTATAGGAAGAACTACTTCTGTGCCAAACACTAACTGAAATGGTGTGGCTTTGTTAAACCTTTTATATGGTGTTTGATATGCCCAAAGCACTGTAGACACTTTATTATCCCAATCCTTTCTTCTAACATTATATATTTTTGTCAATGTCTGGCTCAAAATTTTGTTGAAAGCCTCAACAGTTCCATTAGCCGAGGATGATAGGGTGTAGTCTTATGGTGTGCAATCATGAATTCATCCAATAAAATTTTGATTGTCTCATTAAAAAAATGTGTGCCCCTATCACTGGTCAAACTCAATGGACATCCATGCCTTGTAATAATATTTTCCCATAGAAAATTGGCTATTGTAGCCACTGTACAATATTTTGTAGGTGCTACTTCTATCCACCTTGTCAGATAGTCTATGCAAGTTATGATATAGCGTGATCCATTCTTGATGCGTGGCTGGTGAAATAGGACCCACAAAATCAATAACCCATTTTCCAAATGGTTCTTCACTAGTAATAGGTCTTAGAGGCATTTCATCTACATTGACCTGGTTTCCCAAGATGCTGATAGTGATCACAAATCCTTGCAATATGCTTTATAATATTTATATAGGGTTTCCCACCATAATCTAACTGAGTAGAATCTTGCAAGCAGTGGCATCACCTACATAGTGGCCACCTACAATACCACCATGAGTTTCCTCCATAATATATGTGTGCTCATTTTCTAGTACACAGTGGTGTAATACTTCATCCCGGCCTAACTTGTACAGGTCACCGCTAATCAACATATAGGGTGCCACGTGTATAGCAAGCTGTTTCTTCTCCAAGGATTTCATTCCTTCTGGTGTCATACATGTTCATAGAAAGACAATAATGTCCTCTAATTCTAATGGCGTATGTTATAACCTGTATAACTATGCATCAGGCATGGTATCTTCAATGGCCTATGCTTCTTCTCCTGACTGTATTCTGGATAAATGGTCTCGTCCAGAATTACTTTTCCCTAGTTTTACCACAACTGTAAAATCAAATTCTTGAAATAAGAGTACCCATCTACATATGTGCCCCTGTAAAATGGGCTTGTTCACCAAATACTTCAATGTCCATGTGATCTATATAAAATACAAATGGTGTAGCTATCAAGTACTGTCTAAATTTATGTAGTGCATAGATCATTGAAAAAGCTTTACGCTATGTAGTGGTGTAATTCTTCTTTGAAATGAGTCAAATTTCTACTAGCAAAATAAATAGGATGATCTATAATACCTTCTCCAGGCTGAGCCAACACCATGCCAATGGCCATGCTAGAGGCATCCACATGTACATGAAATGGTTGGTCCCACGAAGGAAAGCATAGAATAGGCATGGTAGTAAGTTTCTCCTTCAATGTCTCAAATGTACTATGTTGCGGTTCTCCCCAGTAGAACATACCTTTTCCTTTTAGTAACTCCTCCAAAGGTGTGGAAACCTTGGCATATCCCTTTATGAATTTCCTATAATACCCCATGTGACCCAAGAATCCATGTACCTCACTCTGATTGGTAGGCTCTTTCAGGCCTATAATGACTGCAACCTTAGCTGGATCAACCATCAAACCTTCCTTGCAGATTATGTGTCCTAATAGTATTCTAAATGGTGTAGAAAATATGCACTTCTTGATGTTCAAAGATATACTCAATTGTCTACATATTTCAAACACTAAGTGCAAATTGTCACAATGATCTTTAAAAAGTCCATACACTGTCTGAATCATCTAAATAAACCTATAAGAAGTTGTCAATAAAATCTTTAAACTCCTGAACAACTATGCATGAAAATACAACAGACGTGTTTTTCAGTCCAAAAGGAATCACAGTATAGGAAAATCTACCCCATTCAAAAGTAAAAGTAGTCTTTTCCTGATCCTCCTGGGAAATCCAAACCTGATGATACCCAAGAGAACCCATCTGTAAATGAATAGATTTCACACCTTACAACACCTTCTAGTATTTCCTCAGTGAATGGCGTAGGAAAGGGATCAGTCACACATGCAACATTCATCTCCCTGTAGTCCACATAGATCCTAATCTGACCATCCTTCTTGATACTGATCACCATTGAAGTAACCCATTCTGACTCATCTAGGAGCTTGATGATTCCAACTTCAACATTTTTTCAATCTCTTCCTTGACCTTTTCGTGCAAGTTGGGGTTCATCCTGTAGGGTCTCTTTCTAACTGGGTGCACACCCTCTTTAAGATTTATCTTCATCTCCCCTAATGATTCATGCACACCTTTAAGTTCATGGTACCCTCAAGGGAATAAGTCCTGATAATCCCATAGTAACTCTATGATTTTTTCCACTTGAGAGTTTGACTAATAGTCTCTAATTATGGCTTCCTTAGGTCATCATCCAGTCGAATATTTACTTTCTTTGTCTTCATGGGATCATGATAGGCACGTGTGGCCTTATCTGCACTATCTAACACCTCACGCCTACCCGTTGAATGGTATACATCCAAATTTTCTACTTCTTCATCATCCACTAAGTAGACCATTTTTCCTTTTTCTTACTCAAGGCAAGCGCATTTAAGTAGTGTGGCATCTATCTCTGTTTCTTCAACAAAACGTGCTCCTGAGTCCCCTTCATCAAATAACTCTTGAATGAGTTCCTCCGCCTTGGCACTATCCCCCATAGTTAAGTGCTTTATAACCTTTAATACTTCTTCTACTGGAGGCTTGGTAGTGAAGAAGTCAAACATCTGGATCATTCTTGTAATTAAATCCTGCCAATTTCTAGTCTCTCTATGGAGTTCTGCATAGACATACCAAGCACGTGCGCACAACCTTGTAACGTGGAATAAAACTTATGCACCTAGAGCGAAGGTGGTAAAGCTTCCTGCCCCTCTGTTCAGAGTCTCTCACATTGCTGAACGTGGTGCTGAACAGGTTGATTACCATGATAAGTACAAATTTTAGTAGGTGCATTGCTCCTCAAGAACCTAGTAGCAAGAGCAATCCCAATTTCATTCCATCCTACAAGATTATCCTTGTGGACCACCCATCAGTGCATTGCTATCCCGCGTAGGGTATATGATAGCATATTCCTTCTCTCCAACTAGTCTACTCACTGTTCCTCCATGGCGCGTAGGATCACCATAGGGTCCTCTTCTCCAGTGTAATGAGGTACCTGATTTGTTACCTATTCTCCTGATATAACACGGTTTGCAATTCCTAGCGAATATACTCTTTAATTCGTGCCCCACCAACTCATAAGTGTTATGAGCCCAGTTATCACAAGCAACACTTGTAGTATCATTGATAGACTATGCATCCTCCCATTGAATGATTCCTTCTTTAGATGGCTCAAGCACCTCTGGATCCTGGACGCTGTGTACATAAATTTGATTTAGGTATTCTTCACTCAAGGGCTCAACATAGGGCACAAATTTTCCATCTGTTAATGGGATGATAACCCTTTCCTCCTTGTTTTCAAAGCTGATATAACCCTTATTGAACCGAAGATCAACATTATTTGTATAGCACCAAGGACACCCCAGTAGATATGGGAAGCTATCTACCTCTGCTAGTGCTAAGACCTCAAAATCTCCAATGAACTTGGCTCCTTGTATGGTAATGGAGGCATATTTTAAAACACTAATTGGAGTAGCATTAGTCCAGTTAGCCATGAACAAAACATTTGAAGAGGGATGCAAGGGAGGTCTCCCCATTTTTACCCATGCATATAAGGTAAGAACATTGACTTCCATGTCTACATGTAATCAATATATTACTCAATAGCTACCCATCCACAACAACATTCAAAGTGATTTCCTTGTCATAATCTAGGCTATGAGGGGGAAGATTTACATGTATGATCTGTCATCTAGTCTCAGTACTTGCGCATAAGAGTGTTTCTCTTTAACCAATTCCCTAATAGTGGAATGATATTCTCCTAGTGTAACATTTTGCACACTTCTCTCAAGTCATCCATATTAGTTTGGACCATCTCTGATGCTTTCTTTTTCTCCATCTTCTGTGATTGCTCCTTTAAATACTATATTTCACCTTGAAGATTTTTGAGTACCTCCATGGTTTCCTGATAAACCTCCTTCTAATGGGCAGGATCTGGGTACTGTGCATGTAAAACCTCCTCCTTAGTGATGGTAGGCCTCTATTGTAATGCCTCTTTGGTGCACATTCAACGCGGGTAGTGATCCTTACTTGTAATGCCTCGGATTCTGGTTCCAACTTAGGCATCCATTGATTTTCCATAGCACGTTGTATCCTAACCATCCCTGCACCTTTTTTTTCTTATTTATGCTACTTACTAAGATGCTCATACAAGTCAAGCAATTCTCATAACTATGATTCTTTCCACAGAAATAACATGTAATATTCTGAGGACATTCACGCTTGTAGTGGTTAGGATATCTACATGTATAACATGTTCTGCGAGGGAACTCACCTCATCCACCGCCACATGGATTTGTCCTCTGAATCCACCATAGTAACCTCAACCTCTACAATGACCTCCTTCAAAGTTGCCCTTCATTCTGATCATAACGTGCCTGATTGATGATCCTGGATCCTGATGCTCATTCTTTCCTTTAGAGTTATCTATAAAGTCATGGATATCTGTCGTACCAATATCTATAGCTCAATCTAACCAATATTGGTAGTGTTCCGTGTCATGAGTTGTGGACCTGCAAATTTTATAGTAAGAATGAGACATTCTTCCTTATTGTGCGTTGTAATAATGGGTAGTGGATAGCATCATAATTTAAATGAGAGATATCACAGTCCATCAACAATGAGCATAATGATCTATGGGGACAACTATCCTTTATGTGACCTTCCACTTCACAATCTGTGCACAAAATCCTCATTCGTGTCTCATGTATTGAATTTTCCGATAGCTTCTCCAACTGATTTTCCATAACTATGATCTGTGCCTCTAAAAATTGGTTCACCCCAGTTTCTATACTTCCAACTAATGCAACGTGTAAAGCTACTTCAAGTTCTTCACACGGATCAGTGTATGTCTTATGTGATAGTGCCCTTCTAAAAGGAGTAATCAAGCCTCCACCAAACCATTGCACATGATGGCTTGCATGAATATCATAAGAAATCTTAGATAACAGTGCTTTGAAGAAAGCATCATACTCTCTAACACTCTCAGTAGTGCCTTGCTTGATATACTTTAGTGCACTTATACTCTTCTGATCAAACTTAGGGTTGTGAAACTCTTTAAGGAAAACATTTTTTAAAGTTGTATAGTCTACACAAGTCTGATCAGGGTCAAACTTTCTGTACCAGCTATGTGCGCGCCCTTGTAACGTAGTAAAAAATTAGCTTTCCCTACACTCAGAAGCTATGATTCCTTTTACACACCATAGTATTTCACACATGTGCATGCGTTCAACAACATCTTCTATGCCCCCATATTCTGGAAGATGAAGAGACATCTCCATGTAAATATTCTGGGGTTGGTGTAGACCCTGCCCCCCTCATCTAGAACCTCCTATGTTTCCTCTACCTCCAGAACCACCAGATTCACTAGAGCTAGAGCCACCTATACCTCCTGATCCTGAATAGGTAGCTGGGGTTGGACTAGAAGATGTACTTCCCTATGTCCCTATTGTAGTACTGAACTGTACCTCGATAATTTGCAAAGTGTTACTACTCCCATAAGAGAGTCCAAAATTTTACGTGCTGATGATACACCCAAAAAGGTACTCCCATATAAAAATGAATTCATTTATACTGTCATCACTATGATTTTTATATGACTGACTCCTACTCTCCCACTACTTGAATTATCTTGCTAACTATTTGTTGTACTAGATACTGGAAGACCAAGCACAAGGGAAAATTTTCCAGGTGGACTCAGATTTGCACTCACGGCCCAAGTTGTTTCTATTGGTACACTACTATGTGAGGCTAAGGAAGGTTCCCTATCATGCTTTCCCAAATGGGGGAGTTCTTAATGCTCAGGTTCCACGTCTTCATTATGAACTTCAAATACTTCCCAAACTATCTCTCTCCACAGCGCCATTCACTCTACAACCTTCCACTACCTCTCTACCTTCCTCTCGCGTGCCTCATTATATCTAAGTCACCTTTCCTCTCTCTGCATCTCTGCCTCTAGGTCTGTCATCTTGTCACCAAGCCTAATTTTTCACCTACATGTTGTGGGGTTTAGTTAGCCATCAGTTTACTCTCCAAGTTTAGGGTTACCATCAAAATTTTTATTGCTAGCGGAATGCCTTATAGGTAAGTTCCCCTTGGATATCGTAAACACTGGAATTCAGCTACCTCTGGGCACGAATAAATGGAAATTCAATACAAACAATCATATAGATTGTTCAAAACACCATAAAACCACGTATCCAAAATGTGATTCTAAATCAGATCAGCATTATATAGGGTATGAAATTCTTCCTGCATCCAACCAAGTGTACTGATACCTCCAATTCCATTTATACATATAAGAAAACCATCCACTTGAAAACTTCTACTAGAAAAATAGTGAATAAGGTTTCGTACAACCAATCATAAAAATTCTACTCCACCCATGTGCGTGTGTCGAACTTAGATCCGATGCTAAACCTCTGTACGTATTCTTCTTCTAGGTTGTGTATCCACTCCTCAACACTTGCTAGGGTAAAATGGTATGTCTTCATCATGAACCATGCTAAACAAAAATGACAAAAGAGGTCTCGACAATGGAACTAATGATGCAGCATAAAATTCACTAGTAAACACCCCAGGTGCACTGGCACATCACTCAGCCTATACTAAGCTCTCACCTCGAAGTGTGCAAAGGTACTAGGTCTCTATTTAGGGTTGCTGTTGTATGGATGTTTAACATTACGAAGAATTAGTACATTCAAGATCCATACTTAATACATCATTCTACAGTGCATGTTACAGATCTAGTTCTAGAGAATAATAGAATAAATAATAATCATGATGAAATTAAGCATGCAAGAACTATATTATACTTCAAGATTAATAATTTGGTTCTAGCAAATACATTCCATTTTATAAAAACAAAGGAATGCACGAGAAGCTTCTTTATAATAATAGCAATACATGCTCATACACGTAAGAATTTTGACAACATACTCTCACAGTAATCTAGTTCTTACAAACCACTATATTTTATACTAAACGCAATTCATCTATATATTTACAAGGGTGGGGAATTTCCCTTCACCACTTATCTAATTCCAAAATAGGTCTCATTGCTGAAAATATCCATGTGCCTTTATATTCACAACCACACACGCAAGTGCGCTAATAATAGATGTCTCCAAGTTAATTATCTAGTTACAATTCTATCTTTAGCCCGCATCCATGAAAAGTGCTCCATAACCGCTCTTTCAAAACTAGATGATGCATGTGTCACGACAAGTATTTTCCCATTTGTGTGTTCCACACGCCATCTTCCAAAAATAGATCATAACCATGAAAATGGCTAATTCCTGAGTCTGTCTCTGTCCTTTACGCGCAATTCCTTCCTGATCCTCCTACACCTTTAAATGTGCTCTGCTCTTCCTTGTGAATCTTTTGTATGCCTTCTGTTAAGTGTTATGCATTTTCTGCTCAACAATAACTATCCATTGTCGGTCATGGACCATATTCTGCAAGCAGTAACTAGATCAGAAATGCTATCTATGCTAGATGGTTTCTCTGGTTATAATAAGATCAAAGTGGCTATAGAAGATCAACATAAAACCAAGTTCATCAACCCCTAGGGTACGTTCGCATATAGAAGAATTCCTTTTGGTTTTATCGATGCCGGTGCAACTTTTCAAAGGGTTGTGGATATGGCTTTCGCAGATTATAAAGAAAAGATCGTCGTGATATACCTAGATTAATTTATAGTGTTCTCAAAGAAACAATAAGATCACCTAAGAGATTTAGAAATAATATTGCAAAGGTGCAGACTTCATAAGATTTCTCTGAATCAAAAAAAGTTTATGTTCGGAGTTACGGAAGGGAAACTCCTAGGTCATATTGTTTCGAAGGAAGGAACTAAGATCAATCTTGAGCGTGTTCAAGCTATCAATAATTTTTCCTTGCCTACAAGTAATCCTAGAGTCCACTCATTCTTTGGGAAGGTAAATTTTTTGAGAAGGTTCATGTCATATTTCACCGAGTTGACCAAATAAATTTCTGATATGATGAAAGGCAAAGGATCCTTCAAATGGTCAAAGGAAGATAGAGAAGCATTTGAACAAATCAAGGGTACTATTGTAAAAGCTCCTACATTGGTGTGTCTCATTTTTAAAAAGGATTTCATAATCTATTGTTATGCTTCATCGCACACTATCTCTATCATCTTGACTCAACACAATCAAAAGGGAATAAAATCTCCAATTGCATTCATGAGTTTTAGATTCAAGAAACATGAACTCAATTACACTCCCCTTAAGATACATGTGTATGCAGTGGTGAGAGCCTTGAAATATTTCAGGTACTATGTGTTGAATTCACACACCAAATTCTTAGTACCAGACACCACAGTTAAATCAATGTTGACACAACAGTTTCCAAGATCTAAAAGAGGTAACTGGGTCTTCAAGATCTAGGAATATGATTTGGATATCAAGCCTACTAAGTTAGTTCGAGGAAGAGTACTCTGTCAACTCATCGCAGAGAATTTACCATGAGATGACTTTGAAGAAGAACCATTTGAAGAAATTTTACCACTGGTATTTTTTGTCGGTACCACAGATGAATGGTATTCAGATATAGCCTACTTTCTCACATATGGTGAATTTCCTGAGAATATGACAACTAAGGAAATGAGATCTATCAAATTAAGAGTTTTCAGTATGTTATTTAGGAAAACACATTGTTCAAAAAAGGAATTTATGGCATGTTCCTCATATGTGTTGATAAGGAACAACAACCCAAGTTGTTTGAAGCCTTTCACAATCATTCTTGCAGTGGTGATTTCTCTAGTCCAGTGACAACTCATAAAATTTTGTGAGCACATTATTACTGGCCCACTATGTTTTCCAATTCTCAAAAATGGGTAGAAAAATTGGAAGCTTGTCAAAAAATTCTTGGAAGAACTAAATTGGCGGATTTTCCTTTAAAGCCAATTGTCATTGAAGAACCCTTTCAACAATGGGGGTTGGATTTCATCAGGGTCCTGAACCCAAACTCCAGTGTTGGTCATACTCGTGCTCACTACAATTGACTACTTTACGAAGTGGGTAGAAGCTATAGTGGTGAAACAAACATCTACTACAGTAATATGTGACTTCATCAAAGAGAATATATTGATTCGTTATGGAATTCCACAAAATATCGTGATGGAAAATGCCACCAATTTATCTTCTAAGGATATGATATGTTTTTGTTATGGGTATGGTATATCTTTGTCTCATCCGTTAGATTACTACCCACAGGGAAACAGTCAACCAGAATCCAGTAACAAAAACATCATTACTATCATGCACAAGTTAGTCAAAGAAAATCAAAGAAGTTGTCACAAAATTTTATATGATGCATTGTGGGCTGACCGCATAACTCCAAAAAGAGAAATCGGGATGTATCCATTCTAACTTTTGTATGGAACCAATGCTCAAATTCCTATCAAATTGGAGTTACCAACATTACTATTGGCTCAAGCAGTTGACGATGAAAGCTTCACCAATGTGTTGGATAAAAGTATCATGTTCCTAAGAAAGATCGAAGAACAAAGAATTCAATTGGAAAACAGGATCGAGGAACATCAATCCAAAGTGAAGAGGTTGTTTGATGTAGTGCCCACTTTCCTTTAACACCTGCTGATACTTATTTTGATACTATGATTACATTACAGACATTATTATGTTTTTATTTAGTATGTTGTTAGACATTGATCATGGATTATTGTTGATCTTGATTTGATTATGATGTCTGGTGATTATTAGAGACACCTTATATGTGGATGATGATATATTATTTAATATGGATGTTGTTCAGACATGTGATTTAGATATTATGATTTGATCTAGAAAATGGATATTATATTGATGATGATATAGTTGTTGACTAAAAATGTAAATAATGTAGTTGTTACTTCGATGTTGTCGTGATTCATTTACGTAGATGATTTTGTGATTTTAATTATATCATATTGGATGTTCTGATATGACTATGAGGCTAAAGGAGGTATTTGTATTTTACAGGTTAAAGATATCACAAAAAAACATCAGTGGATTGGAGACCAAACAAAATGGAATTCTAAGTGAATTCAACAAGGTCACCATGACAACATGTCTTGTATTATGTTGAGTGTTGCATTTTGTTAGGGATTCCCATGGGGGATTTCCTTTATATGTGACTATGGGTTTGTGTATTTTAATTAATGTGTTTCTTTTATTATTGTTTGTATGTCTTTTATTAGTAATGTGGTCCTTTCTTTTAATTAATTAATTTGTGATAGAATTAATGTGAGGAAATCACATGGTTAAAATTTAAATAAATTAAATTGGGATATGGGAAAGTAATTATAAGAGTTGTTGGCTTCTTTGCATTTAATTTATAAGGAATGTGTAAGTTATGTAAGATCTTGTGTAAGTTAGTTTTGAAGTATGAAATACTCCACCTCCATGAAAAAAATCAAATTTGTACTTGGGGGCTGTTTTTTGGAGGCTTGTGGGACAAGGTAAAACTTGTCCCATGCCTCTAAATTTAATTTACTAACCATACTTATGGTTGGACATGTGATCTGTGACTTTTATAATGAATTTTATTAAGTAATGTTGCATGTTTTTAATTACAATCTCTTATATTTTATTTAATTTTGCGGTGCCTTGAGGTGTGGGCTTTTTGGAGTGTACAAGTAACTTATCATTTTTCACCCACCTCTTTATTGTGCTTGGGAAAATGGATTTTGTCTTTTGTGTTTGAATTGGAGGATGTGTGATGTGGCATCCTACATGGATCGATATCATCCTCTTCTCTTCCCTCTTCTATATAATTCAAACTCTTTCCTTGTTTTGGGTTGTTGAACCTTTTTTCATTCTTCATTAGGGGTGCGTTTTTTTGCTGTTTTGGACCTCTTGTGGATTGTAGAGGAATTTGGAGATATCTTGATACTTGACGTTACTTGTTTAGAACTATGTTATTGTCTTGGGAATTTTACTGTTTTGGAAGTAAAGTAACTATGGAGAGGTAGGAATTTAACTCTCCTTTTATGTTGTTATTATCTTGCTATGTTGTGTGAATGGTGCATGTTTAGTTTTTATTTGTTGGCTAGTTGGGGTAGACCGCCTTAGGGAAGGTGTAGGAGAAGGCTATGGGGAATCAATGTGAGGGGGGGGGGGGGGAAGGAATGCCATTGGAATCAGAAGTTTTGTGTAGGGATTTTGGGTTTGGGATCCACCATGGAAAATAAATAGCTTTCATTTCTTACTTTGTGGGGGGCATAAGAAAATCTATGGGGGGCATAAGGAGGGATTTGTGAGGGGCATAAGGATATGTATGGTGAAATTGTATTGCTGATTTGTTACTGGTGGATGTGAAATTCTCAATTGGGAGCCATAAGTAGCTTCCCCCATAGACCTTGCTCCTTTTTCTTGCATGAACAAGCCTAAGTTTTGAATTGAATGTTTTCAATTGTAGTTGTAAACTGTTGTTTTGTGTTAAACTATGTTTTATAATGAAATGTGCATGTTGGAAAGAATGTTGTGTGTTGTGGAAGCTAGTTGTTGCCATGGGTTAAATTGCATCTCTTATTGTATTTTGGTTGGGGTTTGGGGGAAAAAGATGAAGGAAGGCTTATCCTTTCATTGGATTTCTTGATTGGGTGGAGAGCATTATCCTTTCCCCCTCTTTTGTTGTGATCAACTTGGAGAAAGAGAAAATGTGCATGTTGCTGTCTTGGAGCAGAGAAAATAATAATAATACAGTTTTGATAGTCCCTTATGAAAACAAAATCATTTGTAACCCTTCCTACTTGAAGTGGATGAAATTGTAACATTTGCATTGTGAAGAGAAAGATGTATGTAATTTGGATTATGAGAGTTATTTGTTGGAAAGTGTGAAAGATATTTACATTCTGCTCTATACATGGTTATTAAGAAAGAAATATAACTTATGTTAATTGTAATCGAGGAATGGAAAGAATGTACAAGATGCATTTCTCCTTTTGCAGTTAATAAGGAATTACAAGTTTTCCTCTGATTGCATTGTTGGGTTGAGTTGGGATGTTAAATTTTGATTGAAATATTTGTTTTGAAAATTGAAAGAAGAAGAAATATGTATGAGGGAATTATATTGCATTGTTTCTTTTTTTGAAATATATTAAAGTGGAAATCAAATTTGCAATTTAGCTTTGAAATGGTTTTTTTATAAATAAATTGAATGTATTAGAATAGTTTAGGAATGAAATGCCACATTTGAAGGATGAATTTGATAAATAAATATCTAGAAATGGGATTTTTGTTACAAACTTAAAATTGACAATTAATTTTAATAAAAATTTACAGTTTGGACTTGCACACATTAATCATCTTGGACATGTTAAAATTTAGTATGATGTATCATAAATGAACTCAAATTGACAAAGAACACTTAAGAAGAACAAATTAACCATTAATGCAAAATCAAATCCAATCCCTTTAATAGTCATTTTTCTGTCAATTGATGGGAAAATGTAACTTGAAGATCAATTAAAAAAATTTAACTTCCCTAATACACTTCTAAATCCTCCCTAGATAAATCCTCCATGGATGTTTGGCATGTTGAGTGAATGAGGAGATCTAATTTAATCAAATTTAGAAGTTGGAATTTATCAGTTTACTAATTATAAGCCTGCACATACCGTTTTTGTAAAATTGAACCATTAAACTTTATCAAAAATTGAAATTTATGATTCCTGTGTAAAGAGGGCATCGAGAGCTTTTCAGAAATTCTTAGTTTTCCCAAAAACTGAGATTTCTATCTCAAGTTATGGCACTTTGAAGTTTTTTATACCTCTGAGCAGGAAAATTTAGGGAAAATTTTCCTTGGCGGGCTCGCGACCTGAAAATTTCTTGTCGAAATTACCCCTTAGATTTTTTTTTGAAAATTTTTTGTTCGCGGAAATTTTTCAAATTTTCCTGCTCCGGCCTGCAGCTAATCAAAGACTGCCACGTGTCCTCACGAGGGTAGTGGCGGAGTCGCACGACACTTTCTTCTTTCCGTTAGAAACTTTTTGAAAATTTTAGAAAAAATATTACCATTTCACCTCGCCGGCTTGTGACCTGTCATAGAGCTGCCATGTGGTAGTTCGGGGGGTGCTAGTGAGGGGGGAGAGGACCCGTGCAACCTTGTTGTTTTTGAGATTTTTGGTCTTTGGAAATTTTCCCTGATAAACTCCTCCGCACGGCCCTGCACTCCCACCCTTGCCTTGAGAAATTTCTTCTCACGGGTGCACATAGACTCGTTCGTCTAACCTTTTCCCTTTGTCTCTCCCTTCGGTGAAACTTCCTCAAATTAACTCTACCGCCTGCCATGCTCCCTCCCCCTTCTTCCCATGGTGAATTGTGGGGTGCCACATGTCCTTGGCAGACTCGCAGGCGTGTGGGCACGTGGCCCCTAGCAAATGCCCCAAACTCTCCCGTCGCCTAGCCCTTCCTTTCCTTGTTTGCCGACGACAACTCAGAGGCTGCCATGTGTCCTTGGAGGACCCGCTTATGGAGGCATGCGGTGCAAGTTTGGTAAATTTCTCCCATGTAAGGAAAATTTCCAAATTCCACCCCATGACCCGCCGACCCGAAATTTTCCCTTCACCCCTGCTTGACACATGTCCCCTAGGGGAAAATTTGAGCCCTAAAGTCCAATTGCTCATATCTTGAGTTTCTAAAAAATTTAGGACTTCTTTATATCACCGAAAAGGTGAGAAAATTTCCTATCCAATGGGAATGATTTAGGGAAATTTTGAATATTTTAAGTATGAGAAAAATCAAGTTGAAACTCTGAGCCTGTTAGAGAGTGGGTATGGGGGTAAATTACTCCCTGAACCTAACTAAAACTTCTAACCCTAAAATTTGAACCATGTGAACTTGATATTTATTAATGAAGGAAAAATATGTTCTAGTAATTTAGATTTGTTCCAGAACCTAATAGGGTCAACTGTTGTCTTGCAACTTGGTTGTGGACACTTCTAATAAAAAAAATTATTCCATAATTTTCTAACTAACCCTAGGTTGTTTCTTGGGTCTCAAATGGGTTGTTTTAACGGGCATCACATTTGACAAGAAAACTAAAGAGAGGAAATTCCAAATTAATGACTTAGTTCTTCTCTGGGATAAGATACGTGAACCGAAAGGAAAGCATGGGAATTTTAATTCGCTATGGCTAGGCCCTTTCAAGATCAGACATTTCTATGGAGATAACACCTATTACTTAGCATATTTTGATGGAACTCACTTGCCTCTACCTTACAGTGAGCAATATCTCAAATACTACCAAAATTGAAAATGGGTTGTCCCCCGTATGTGCATAGGTAATTAGGATTTTGGCTTGTTTATTTTCCCTATTTTAGGTTTCCTCTCTTTTGTCATCCCATTTTTGTGCCCCATCATTTTTGTCAGTTAATTTCAATTTCACAAAATTAATAAACATGTAAATTTTGAAAATTTTCAAAAGTGTTACTTTGCGTGATTTATTGCCCTCATCGCGATCATCTCATTTTTGTGATCGTTATGGTCTTCATTTCGTCCATTTCATGCGATAACTTCTCCTGCCAGGTTATAAACTGCGTTAAATATTAATTAGTTAATATTTAATTAATTGATTACCCTTTGTTTGATAAAATTAATTTTATTAAAATTTATGGTTTTTAATTAAATAAATATTAATATAATAATTATTAAAATTCAATCGATAAATTTTTATTTAATTGCTGGGGGGAAAGTAAGCTTCTGCTTCTAATTGTTGTGGATGCCAGATTGGTTTCCCATACCCGGATTTCCCCTTTCCTGGCAAATTCATTTTATTTCCCCCCATGTGTGATTTCTTCCACTGATTGCCAATTCAATGGATTTGCAAATGGGCAAAAAATCTCCTAATTTCCCACATGGGGAAATAAACTGGGGATTGTCAACCCACCTTGCCATTTCTATTGGCAAATGGTTGTTTATTTCCCACTTTCCCCTGGAAATTAATGCCACTACCTAGGAAAGAGGTAATTGGTTATTCCAATGGAAATAAGAAATGGTTACAGAAGCTTTTTTAACCATTTCTCCATCAAACTCCTTGGAAAAATTCATGTGAAGAAGCTTTGAAGCTTTCAAATGTCCAGTTTACTGTAAATGCAATTAAAAAAATTACATTAGCTATACGGAGAATAAGGAAATAGCCAGACACCAAGCATAAGCCAAAGAAGATCATCTGCAAAGGTTTTAAACAATTTTCACGCATTTGTTCTAGAATGCCACATGTGAGGGGAGAGCATTCATTAGAATCCACGTTGCAAAAAGAAGAAGATGAATTCATAGTTTTCAACACAGGAAAAATATTTTCCAAAGGATTCCACGCACTGCAAAATGGGGTAAATAAAAACAAATCAAGGAAGATTAAAATAGTTTTAAGATCCAACACCCCAAGAATGAATCCACACAGCCCAAGGAGACAAAAACAAGTTTCAAAGCATGGGTATAAAGTCAAAGAAATCAGCATGTAGTCCAAAACACACAGCCTAAGGAGACAAACAATAAATAAATTTTAAACACATTTTTTAGCAAAAAGCAATGTCTAATTTTGCTTACATTACAAGGGTAACTACTTCTGAGTATGGGATTTTGGTAATTCAAGTGTTATTGGTTATTGTGTATGGTGATTAACTTCCGTATTATATGTGTTACTAATTTACTATGTTGTATCTTCATCGATTTATGTATTGATGGTTGTTATGATTATGATTGTAGTAACCACATCTTTTAAGAAAACAAAGGAGGAACTTGGTGGCTATGCATGCTTCGAGTGAGTGTTTATACTTATCTTGATGAAGTTCCAGCATGCCTAGCCTAGCTAGAAAAGTGTTAACCATCAGGCTACAAGGCTTTCAAGAGGGATTTAACTCCATCCAATAGTAAATCCATATTTAAGAGGATGGGATATGGCCTCTTAACCATGATGCACTCATGAATGATATACACATAAGTGATGCATTCAATATTGATTAAATAGAGTATGAAACTATAGTGGAGAACATTGTGGAAATGGTATGATATAACAAGGAAGAAATCAAACATTTTATACATGTCAATAGTGAAATACTCCAATAAAAGGTTGAAAATAGTGGTGAGGCACTATGAAATGAAAAAAATCAGAAAACAGGGTCAGAGATGGTAGATTTAAGTTAGCAACGCATTCAAATTCAAACACATGTTTAAGTTAAAGAAAAAAATGACACATAAATTCATGGTATTCATACATGAGAACCTATGGTAGTTGGTGAAAGTATGAGTATGCCAATATAATCAAGCCAACCAAAATGGTTGGAATAAATTACAACAAACTTGGGGATTCCAATCAACCTCCCCAATGCTGACATATCACTCTCCATGTCATCCCCTCCTCCTACCATACCAAGTGTAATAGTTCACTATTATGTAGATTGTACTCAATGGCATAATGAAGAGTATCATCATTTAGAAGCTGCATATTTTGAATCTCTAGAAACTTTCATAGAAGGAACACAACAATAACCATCCATTATAGAATCAAGTTAATAGGGGAGTTTGTCACTACGAAATTCCTTAAAGATTCCAATTGAAAGGGTTAAAGAGAGACTAAAACATCTGAACAAAGTGACTATCAAGCTGAGTAGACACACACAAATTCTCACATCAAGTGACTACTTGCAATTACTTACATAATAAGAAGCACAAAAAAATGAATTGAAGGAGTTAAAAGCAAGGGGAAAATGGCAGCTTAAGGAGAGAAAGGAAAACATAATCATCAAACAACAAATAATGGAAGCAAAAAAATGTGAAAGAAAGATGAAAAAGAAAAGGAACATGAGAGGCTTCAGTGGGAGAAAGAGAGGAACATGAGAGGATTTAAAATTGTAAGAAAAATTCTAACATGGCATATTAATTTTTTGTTCCCTTGTGCCCCTAAAATTTCTAAATACACCCCTAAAGTTAGGGTGTATAGTGAATGATGCCTCTCCCTTAGTTTAAATTTTATCCTATGAAAATAAGACAAAAGCATTTGAGAAAAAGTGTATCTTATTTGAGGATATACAAGATACTAAGTCAAGGAAATATTGACCCAAGAAAAGATGCAAGAGATTATTTCCTCTAAAAGTTTCTAAATAGTTTATTCTTGTGGGTGAGGCATGCATTAGCAACCATAGACTTAGTCATATAGACAAGGAGCCAAGGGATATGTCCTACAAAATGTAAAGAGGACTTAAAGAAGGAAATAATATTGAATTATACAAGGAATATACCTAAATATAAGGATTGATTAGGTCTACATATTAGCTTACAAGTGTTAGGAGGAGGTAGAAGGCCACAATTGATTAAGAATCATGTAGGTCAACAAGGGAACCTAGGGAGCTTCTAGAACCTAACAAGTGAATGATATTTAGGCTACTTATAAAAGGTTATGGAAGAATCATTGGAATATCTATATGTTAGGTGGTTTGGCCAAGGGTTCATAAAAATACTATAAATACCCCATGGAGTCCTCATTTGAGATTTCTATAGACTTATAAATTAGGAGTTTCTTCAAACAAGGTTTTGGTGTTTAAATGAGCTTTGTGATGTATTTTTTCATTCATGCCTTATATATTTGAGATTGTAATGTTTATAATCCATTGATATGTTGTGCATAACATGCATGTAGTTGATGTATGTGTTTTTCCTTAAATAATAGATACTTATAACTCATATGTAGTGTGTTTTTGTTCTAATGATGGATTATGGAAACATGATTATCCTTTGTTTTTATGTTATGGTAATGATATATGATCATGTTTAATATCTATTTTTGAATACTACTTAATAGGATCAAGGGTTGAATTTCATTACATGTATTTAAATGATCTTGACGGTACTCTCTTATAATGAAACACTCAGTCTATTCTTTTACATCATTGCCAATACGTTCAAGTGCAAACTTGATTGATAATTATAGCATATGACAGTGTTTTCTGAATATATTATGTGGGGTTTGGGCCAACAAAGGATCATGAGAAACCTAGTGAATATTTTTAAGATAAAAACATGGTTTTAGTCAAGGTGTTCCATTTGTATTTATATTATAAGTCGTCTTCAACATATTTTTTATTTTTTAAAACTATCTTTGAAAGTGCAATGAATCAAATATACATATAAAACACCCTCTGATTTAACAAAATTAAATATTTATGAGACAAATAAGATCAATCAAATATATCATAAATACATAAGATCTGACATATAATTATAAGAAAGTGTGTAATGAGAGGATGAGAGTGACTTAGCTGATAACTTGTTATCTGTGCTGGATCTGGGCTGTAATGGTGTTGGAATAGGCAAGATCTAGGTTATGCATGCTTCATCTAGAAAATACAGATAGGCAAGTCTTTTGGATAGTAGTTTCTAGAAGAGGATAGGACTGCACAGGTGTTATTGTCTGTATTGGGCACTAGTATCCTAATAATGAGCCTGGATATGATATTTTCAGGGTTTGATAATCTCACCTTCACTTTTCTCTTTGTCACTCTAACTTCGTTGTAGGGTTTCACTATAGCACTTGTACCTACAAAACAAACCCTGGCTACCTACACAAGGCTCAAACACACATTAGATGAAATAAAATATACATATGATTAATTCAAACTAATCTTGGTGGTCACCCCAATGTGATTTTCGTTGAGTGTTGCACTACATTTCAGACTCAATAATTTCGGTGTGTGTGTGTGTGATAGAATTTTTTCCCTTGAAACTAGGTTTCCCTTGTCTCAGTCGCACCAAGATATTGGGCTACAATTATTTTTCCCCTAAGATGAATGTGTTTAATGGAACTTATAATTTTCCATTCCCATGCAATGAATAATGTGGCCCAAATATAATCCTTGAGTATTTCCCTTTGTCTAAATAATAGATATGAATTAATTGCCCCAAATTTCCCTATCCCTTAGAATAGTTAGTAGGTTGTATATATATGAATCCTTTGTTTTAATTTTGACACTTAGTCACACAAAAGGTTGACCCAAATCATGAAATAAGAATTAGAAAATACCCAAAGTTAAGCACCAAGTGACAAATTAGAAAATAAGACAGAATGGACAAAAGCACCCAGAACGGAAACTAGCACCCGAACGTTGGTGTCCTTATTGAGTGGTGTTTTCCCAAGGATAGGAAATAAAAACATGACCAATGATGGGAATAGGGATCCCTGTGACTCGACTAAAAAGCATACAAATTAAGAAAACATAATACAAATTCACAATCAATGCCAATCAAGAGAAATAAAAGGACTAGTAGAGGTGTCACTAGTCTCTAATCTTCTCACTTTAGAACCATGCATATAACAACATACTAGAAGCATAGTGTAATAGTAATAAGTGCATATTTTGTCTCTATATTTTCTGCACATTTATGTTATTTGGATGAAATTCAATAGTATAAAGTATATAAGAATAACATATCTATAAAGGACTGAAGAAGCTATAGTCAAGGTGTAGCAGAAGTAAGAATCAGAGCATAGCGAACCACATATCAACATTCTGATCCATGCGGGGTGATCGTGTTTTCACAAAAGAAATTTTTAGACAGAAACATGCTATGGAGATATAGAAGATTTTGAAACATGGAAATGATAGGAGGGATCTGGAGTGGTCCATTCCTGAGCCAATGTGAATACTCTACGGATTTGAGAATTCTAACACTTAGAGGAGGAGTGTTGGGAGAGAAATCACCTTTTCTTTCCACCATGACATCTTCTCAAAAGAGGTTCCACCACTATAGATGGAAATGAACCAATTTTTACTTGCCTACTAGTCATAGAAAACCCCCAGAAAGAAGATAAGGATAGGAAATGACATCTGATTTCCCCCACTTTATGATGTAAGGGTATAAACGTGGTCACATAGAAAAATTCTTGATATGGTAGTATTGATTGGCTCCCAAGTTAGGTCATCTGGGAGGAAAGTTTTCATTGTTGAAATAAGATCAAAAACAACACATATTAGTTGAACATTAGTATTTTATTGAATTTGATTGATTTGAACTTGCTTTCAAAAATTGAATTGCCCCATATTAGGTCATTTGAGGGATAATTTTGAGAATTTGAGATATTTTTGTACTTGAAATAGGTTGAAACTTATGATTTGGAGTGATAACTTGGTAAGATTTGAATGTTGCTTTGTGATTGATTGAAGACATAGTGGTAGCATGCAATGTGAATGTGCATGTTACATTGGGAGTTTTCTCGGTTTTCTCCAGGAGGGGTAATCAGATAATATTGAATGTTTTCCCTCCTTTTGGCGAAGAGGTGAGAAGTTAGTGGTTGAACCATGAGCCAAAATAAAATAGATATATTGTTTGGAGATGAATCAGAGAAGTATAAAATAATATAGATGATGATGAATGGAATGTAAGTAGAACATGTAACAAAACCTAGGTAGGTGTTCCAGTGAATGTTTTAATGTCGCTAACGTTCCAAAAATGGATGAATGAGGCTCAAGATATGGGTTGAACAATATTGATGTATTAGTTTTCATAAGACGAACTATAATAGCTGTAATAATTTTGGTGGAAATAGAATTTATCATAAATAGTAAGTAGGAAAAAGTGAATAGTAATTTCTTTTGTAACTCAAATGATTGTGATCTGAGCTCTAGGCTGCAATAATGTCACTTGTGCGAGAGATGATTCTAACTAGGTTCGAGGGGGTTATGGAGGTATTATCAATGTGGATTGTGGATTATTTGGTAAGTATTAATTTTTGCAGGTAGATTAGGTCATAGTATAGATTATTTGGCATTTTTTAGCTATATATGATTTTTTTAGAATTAAGGCATTTCTATCCAAGACGGAGATGTTGGGGATATTTTTTCCCTTAGATGGTATTGTACAATTGAAAATCAACAAGTGACTTTCAGGCGCATTCGACCTCCTAAGGTCATTTCATGACAACTGATGTAGAATGAACATATGGCTATGTAGAATATATATAAGGAAAAATAGGCAAAATGTGCATAAGGAAAGATCAAGGCAATCTAATGTCTTATACGGGCACTAATGGAATATGCTTGTCTAAGGTAGTAAAAGCTTTTCTTACCTATGTAGGTGAGATGAAATGATCTAAGATGATGGTAGTGCATAAATGGCAGTCAATATCTGGCTCATGGAAGATGTTCGCAATAGGTTATCGAAGGTGAGGAAATTATCATGTGTTTGCCTCATAGAAGTTTCTAGACAAGGTCATGGAAGCACTAGAGGGAAAGCATATGAATAGGACAAGTGAGTGGATTATGAGAACTATTTTCACCCAGGATGGTTCTGCCAGAAGTCATAGACCTTGTTGGATTTTTTGTTAGGGAATTTTAATTGTGAGATGATGACAAGTGGAAGTGGTGAGGACCGGAAAACCAAGATTCTAAGGCCCATGTCAATGTTTGTGTGTAAATAAGATAGTTTTGGTTATAGTACTCAAGGATCATATACTTCATCTCTTGGTTGCTGAGGACCCTAAATGGTCATGTAGGATGTGTTCAACTATCAAACTAGAGAATCAATAAACTCGCAAAGTATCTATCAAAGAGACCTTTGGCAGGGTTGATTTTAAACCGTGTCTATCCAGTTAAAGACACATGGCGAATTGTAAATTCCATCTAATTAATTAGACGCGAATCCTAATTTAAAAAATAGAAACAATCATATTTAAAGCTAAGGATTCAATTACTTGTCCCGAATTAATTTACCTAAGTATAGCTTTTAGGGGTCATATTAACAAAAGAAACAACTAATCTCCTATAAATAAAACAAATCTATTATGATTTTTTGTTCAGTTACTCAATTATATAAAGGAAATGACAATAAGTACAACAATGCGTAATTAAGCACCAAGCTACATGTTTATATGGGTTTTATGCTTTTCTTGGAAAAACAACAGAAGAAATTGACTATTTAAATACGAAAAGGATGCAATTGCATTCTAAAATATGTGTTAACATAATCTAAACAAATAAATAATCTGATGTGACTATTTATTGTGTAGAATGGATCTAAACTACTCTAATGAAATCAAATAGCTTTTCCAATTTAACATTGTGGATCATAAATCTTCCTTTGTCTGACCTTAGAGACATGGGAAGAAATAACGGGAGTCTTCTCATAAGTTTTTATTCCTCTGAAAATTCCCCGGTAGAAATAAACAAAGATCTAATAAGGTGAAGATTAAATGGAATTACAATTTCTTTAAAAAAATACAGGATCTTTCCTCCGGACAAACTTCCCTTACAAACCCACAGGGATAGTTAGGGAATCAATCTATCACCAGAAGATTTGTGTATGAAATGAAAATCTACAATAATGAATTAACTATTGAATTGATTTGAATTGAATTGATTTAACTACTCTAGTCAAATTGTGCATACAAATGAAATCAAGAAATCAAGAAAGCTTAAGGAAAACAAAGTACATCCCTAACCTGGAATTTGTAGAACTGTGAAAAAATCCAGTGATGGTTTACTCTGATATCCCCTCAACTTCTTTTCCAACTTTAATGCTCATATTAATCTAGGGAACTGTGTTGCGTAATGCAAAAAAAATAGTGAAGAAATGTTGGGGCAATGGCTTACATTGTAGTCTGGTAGCTAATGTTAGGATAATAACAATGCAAAGAATTGTATTGATTGTTTATTTCCTAGCAAGGATCACGACAACATAACGGTGCAATAGTCACAACAAAAATCTCCAACCAATGCTTCGGGTAGAATATGGCTTCTTATAGAATAATGAGAATAAATTGTCACAAGCCATTTACAGCCAAGAAATGTCAATTGCTTCTCATAATTTATTAACTAAAACTAAACAAATTGAAACTAATTTGACGTGACTATATCTATCCAGAATCAATCAAGTTACTCTAATAAATCACAATAATTGAACCAAAGATAAGAGCTTTGTGGATATTAAATCTTCAATGGGTCTAAATGAAACATAAATGGTGCATAGCTAAGTCTAGTAAAAGCTTCTCATATGATTGCTCTATGCACTATGAAACTATCCCTGATACAATAAATCAAAGATCTAAATGGTGGAGATTGCAAGTTTGAGAATGGATCTACCAATTGCTAAAATAATGCAAGAGATTGGATCCTCCAGACATAACTTACCAACTTTGAGTGGATGGATGCAAGATGATAATGGGATCAATCTAACAATGGAGAATGCTTTAACAGAAAAATAGAAAGTTTACAGGGAAAATACATTGTCTTGTAAATATTGAATTGATCTTGAATTGGATTTCATCATAGACTTGAATCTAGTTGGAAATTGTAGCATGTGAAATTGGTGTATGTGGGATAAGGGTAAATCAAGATCTAGGTATGGAAAACCTTGCTTTAGATACAGTCCCTTGCAAACAATACAGGGATGAAATTTTTAGCAACATGGGAACCTAGGAATGTTTTATTTAATCAAGGGTGATTAACTTATTAGTCAAAAGAAAGCTTAGGTAAATCCGGTGCCGGTTACAAGCTGAATTAGAGGAAAGTTGCTGGGATTTGATGGATAACCCTAGAAGGGGACTGAAGAAGTGCTCCAAAGCCGATGACAGATTTATGGATTACCGGTTGTGAGCATAATTAATTATAATAATTAATTAACCCAAGTAGAAGCGAACACTACTTAATGAAAGATTAATCGGCATGTGTTGATAGTTAGTTTGAAGCAATTGCGGGTAGGAGGAAATCATTTCCTAACTGAATATTTTGTATTTGGATTAGCTAATTATGACAAAACGATGTAATTCACAATAAAAATCTCCAACCAATGATTTGGGTAGAAGTTTGGCAATCTTATACAAAAAGTGGTAATTTGGAAATGGTCCAAGCCATTTGGCAGTAAATACTTTATGCACCTCACTCAAAGGAGGGGCAGTTAACTCATAATTATCAATAGAAGGGAAGAGGAGGTTGATACATATCCATCAAATGAGCCCAAAAACAACCAATTTGACCAAGAAAGGTATGCTAAAAACAATGAGTTGGAAGAAAGTTGAACGTGTTTGCATCCAAATAACTCCGAGAAGGTCTAGGTCAAAATTCACAAGCAATCGTCGGTCTGTACAGAGGGGTGGTTGTGCAACCACCACTTAGGGCAGACCAAACCGCCGGTGTAGGACAAACTGGGGAAAGTTGTGTAAGCCACCTGTGGCAGTTCCATAACTTAAAGTCAAAAGTGCTAAGGAAAAACACTACAGAATGGTAAAAAAAGGAAATGCAAAAAGCATGGAAATGACTTAAGGAAAGCATACTAAGCTACAAATATTACACTGCAAATAGAAATTGGACTTAAACACCATTGGAAAAGATAATAATCATCATAGGGGATTTTTAACCGTTTCCAACAATGTAGCACGTGTAAAATTGGGTGCGTACATATTTCCCCCTTAGAGAAGCATTCTAGCCATAAAGAGGCATAAAACTGTACAATTCCAAGTATGGAATTCCCAAAATGGGAGAGTTAGAAGTTATACCTGACATGCCTATGTGTTAGAAGTGACACCAATCCAAGCTCTCACTACCTGTGAAGAAAAATGAGAATCAAGTGAGAGATAGACGTAAAATCAACAAAATATACTAAGATAAAAAATGACAAGAGGACTTACCATGTTTACGGGGATAGAAATATACCTGTGCCAATGCTTCCAGCCCTGTAACACACTAAACACACACACACTTGATCAAAACAAAGTTAAAACATGCTATATATAACCAAACTTTCTATATTTTAGAAATCATTTTCACTCACCCACTTAGATAATTTTGAGCTCTGGATCACCTGTGATGGTTTCATGTGTGAGTACACTCAATTTGAAGAGTATTCTAATGTGATGGCAACCCCATGGTACGAGAGGAGAAACAATTAAGAGATATGTGAGTTATTTGCATTTGTTCATTTTCAATCCATAAAATGTGAAAAATTGAAAAATAACAACTTAGGGGGGTCATTTTTGTAATAATTTTATAGTCAAAATGTTCACAAGGGGGGTGCCTAGGTGTATCTGTCTTTTATTTTGTGAAAAATGGTGCATTTTTTGTCTTTTTTTGAGCTTTTTTGGGCCCCAGGGTATGGCATAGGCTTTCTAACATGACCACCACTCTATGTTGGACAGAACCACTACTCTGCACAAAGGGGTGGTTACACAACCACCGGAGGCGAATCGTGATTACGTAACCACCGCTCTGCACAGAGGGGTGGTTGCGTAATTGTCAAGGCAGAGGCTAAAATGGACCAAGTGTGAAGAATTTTTTTTGTGTTGTTTTATGATGTTTTTGATGAGCTTATTATGCATTGAGATGTTTCTAACTTTCTCTTTTTGGTGTTTTGGTGAATGCATAGTTCCTACATCTGATGGAGCAAGCTAGAAGAGTGTGATTGGATTCCTTCCATCTTGGATTCAGTTTTCTTAGGCATATAGAGATTATTTACATAGATGGCCAGGATATGGAGAGATATCCCAGACACCAGTTAGTAGTGCACAACGAGTCACTTGTTGTGTGACCTTTTACAGAGTTATTGGGATGCAGACTAGAAAGACTTTCTGAGATTCCTAGGGTCCAAGGAGAGTGGACCATCACCTTAGAGGATGTCTACAGGATTTTGGGTGTTCCTGTCATAGGTAGGTAGAAGGTTGAATCTTGAGAGTGCTACATCAGTGACGTGTATCTCGTCAGTGGGATACTTACATGGGAGCATGGGGATTTAGCACAGCGTAATGTGGGTGCCAAGTAGGGCATGAGACTTTTTCAGTTACCTCTGCACCTATCCTCACCTTTACGCAAGGCCATTATTGGTATCTTGGCTTCATGCTTGGTAGGAGACAAGGGTGAGGATAAGTTACTTTATTATTGGGCCCCCATTATTCAGAGTATATGAGCAGTATGGCCACATCTACGCATGGGAAATTGACATACTTGGGAGCTACTTATCATGATATTATACAGGGTTGTTAGACTATCAGGGAAAGTCCCTTAGTCATCCCACATTAGTGACAAGTTGGGTTTATGAGTGCATGGTCCCCTACTAGAGGGGAGTTGGGATAGCAAATCCATGGGTCTATTAGGGTAGTTAGATGGATAGTTTATGGCCCCTCTCAAGGGGGAAACATCATCCTAGTAGCTACTCTTACTATAGATGACATGGTTGCTCATCGGCCATACCAGGACATGGTCAGATCTATGGGGTAATGACAGGATGTGGCATTGTTTTTTACAACACTATTACTAGTTAGTGGACATGACCATGGGGTTGAGGTCCATCCCGTTGATAGAGGGTTGCAAACAGTTTGGGTTACCTTATATTGACACCCTCCAATAGTTCCTGGTTAGTCTACCGTGGGGTTAGAGAGGCTAGAGCTTCCCCTACAGGGTCTGCTTCAGATGGAAAATGTTACTTCCTAGGGTCTCGATATCAGTGTAACCATGGGTCCATTCCAGATCCATACTAGGCTCAGGGGTGATACTTACAGATTGAGGTTACTCCCACACATAGTGAGGATGAGGAGGAGGAGGACTAGGATGAAGACAGGAGGGTGGAGACTGAGGAGGGATATGAGGAGGAGGGGAGAGGAGGGTCATGATGGAGACTGATACAAGTGGAGAGGTACTAGGGAGGCTTCCATAGCAACACTATAAAGGCGAAGGTAGAGGCTAAGGATGAGACTCTTCTATTCAGAGGATCCTCTTTCACATGAGAGAGGTGGTGACAGAGTAGTCCATGTTATGGGACATGGGTCACTTCAGGAGATGTTGCAGGTTAAAGGAGAGGTACCTGTAGCAGCTCCACCACTACTAGCACTAGTAGACCCTCCATGGATGCCAGGAGATCTGAAGTATGTGAATACTCTTCTCTTGAAATCTACCTAGACTAGAAATGTTAGTGAATTATGCACTATTCCTTATTTATGGGTTTTTAAAAAAATTCTAACTCGCCATTATTTCTTTTGTGTTTTACAGCCACTGCTGATGGATGGACAGATATTTTATTCATCAGATCCTAGTTGACACATTACTTATTCCCATGGGGAAGACATGAGAGGATTTATTTGCATATGTGGGGTAGCCAATAGATGGCCAGATGCCACACTGATGTATTTTCATGGTCTTGGGATGTGAAGAGGTTCTATCCTAAGAGGTGAGGACCAAGATTACTAACATTCTAGTTAGTGAGAGGTGACATCAGGCGAGGCCACTCTCACAGCGAGACCACTACTGGATAGATCACCAGCCCCATCTCATGGTCATTCTCATCATTCTATGTTCATGGAGGCTCCCAGTCACATCATAGGATCCATAGCAGGAGTCCTCATCGTGCTCCTTCATCTGGATCCCGTAGGGAGGGATAGGTTATATGCCTTATTGCTTTGTTATATTTTTGGACACATATATATATATATATCTAGATTTTTTGCTCATTGCAAGCATTTTAGCCACACCCAGAGTGTTATGACATTGTACACAAACTCAATTATTTATAGATATATACATATGTGATTATTTTTGGCTCAGATATCTCATGTAAGAGTTTACTTGTTTATGAATAGTTTCATCTGTGTACTCTTAGATGTGTAGAATCTCTGATGATTTTTATATGCTTTTATGAATGCATGTATGGATGATGATGATGCAAATGCTTAACAAAATGATTTAATTCTTTTTTTGCTTTTGATATATATGATGCACATGAGGATAAATTACAAACTTTAAAACTTTGGTTTTCAAGCAATATTTGGTATTTCTACTTTTATTGGCAAATTTGATGAAAGTGATATGATAATGAAATGAACCCACTCCATTCTTAACTCCACGCAACCAGTAAGATGTGAGGGCTCAACACCAAGAATCAAGAAGGATGTGAGTTATATGACTTTGATGAATGAAAGTAATGATATGAAGATAAGGTTTTGACAAAGACCCAATTAGGACACTACAACTCAACTCTAGGCAAGGCTAACTATCCAATTTAGAATGTAGTTTGCTTGCAATTTTAACTAGACTTAGACCCGTAGATGGCCTCCTGATTGAAAAAATATGGTTTTATGGATTAACTCTCTTATAACTTATGCATCTAACTCATTTTTTGATGATTATAAAGGACTTCAAAGCAACTTTTTACTTGTTGACTTGTTTACAACTTATTGATTTATTTGAAAGAACCCCCTATGTCTTGCCCCATGCTACCAGTAAGAAGCATGGGCTCATCACCAAGGAAAAGGCATAGGTGAGTAAGGGCACTTCCCTCCTTTCCCAGCCTCATGCTACCTGTAAGAAGCATGGGCTCATCACCGAAGACTGGTGGGGAAACGAAGTGTAGTATTATTTGCAAAATGAAATTGTTTTTGTATTTACTGTTTCTTTATCTTTTTTTAATTGGTTTGAATGATTTTTAAACTTTGACTTGTGCTTTTGGGAGGGAAAACTTTCCCCTAGCCTCAACCCCACGCAACCAGTAGGATGTGAGGGCTCACCACTGAAGGTTGAAGTAGGCGAACAAGAAATCCAGGTGAAATGTTTTAGACTGATTTGTCAAAAGAGATATTTTTGAGGAAAGATGTGACACCAAGAAGCTTCTAGTACAAACTATGGGAAAAAACAACTAAGCTAGAAGTAACCGTGAATAGAACTAAGTGTGTAGGTCTTGGTAAGATCAATGTCAAAACTTCATCTAGAAAGATGATAAAAGATTGAATAGTCTAGAGATGATATAATGAATAGTCCAAGAAGTATGATTAAATGTTTTTTTCCAATTCTCAGAAATTTTTGAAAGTTTCTTGAAAAATAAGTTTCTTGTTTCACAATGTTACAATATGATTATGTAAATGATATGCAATGGAATGCAGTAATGTACATGTGGAAATGCAAATGAACTATGCGTAGAAGCGTTTAAGGTGAAGTGAATTGACTGATTCACCAAACTCCTCACCTTCTAAGGTACACAGATGATATGCACCATTCTTATAGTCCTCCATAACCCAATATGGACCTAACCGCTTTGGTCTAAATTTCCTTCCTTCATCAGTCTTTTTATCAATCTGGTTATCTAGTCTTAACACTAGATCATCTACACATATTTCATGCTCATAAACCCTTTTTTTATACTGATGGGTCATCCTATCAGTGTAAACATTGTGTCATTGCTCAGCATTAAGCCAAGTTTCATTGAGGGTTTCCAATTGAACAAGTCATGCCTCTCGATATGCATCTTCAGCTAAAATGCCTTGCAAAGATATGTGGAGGCTAGATAGCTTGATTTCTAATGGTAAGACCGTTTCACATATGAAGACTAAAGATTAAGGGGTTTCCCCCATAGGCATTCGTACCAACGTCCTATAGGCCCACAAGGATAGAAATAACTTCAAATTCCAGTCACACTTATTCTCCTTGACTATTTTAAGGAGTATGGACTTTAATGTCTTATTTGTCACCTCAGCTTGTCCATTGGCCTGAGGGTAATATAAAGAGGCTGTGTGATGTGAGATTTTGAATTGCGAACACAACTCACAAACCTCTTCATTCTTAAAGGATGTGCCATTATCAGAGATAATGACTTGTGGGACTCCATACCTATAGAAGATATGATTCACAATGAATTTGGTGATCATAGACCCAGGTACAATAGTGAGAGGTATGGTCTCGACCCACTTTGTGAAATATTCCATGGCTGTAATGATAAAATTTTGGCCATCAATTAGTGAGGGAGAAAAATTCCCTATCAAATCTAGACCCCAAGTAGAAAAGGGCCAAAGTGTCACAATCAGTTGTAGGGAATGAGAAGGAATATGTATCTCATGTGTGAATTCTTGACATTTATGACATCTATGTACATATTCTAAAACATCATGCTCTAAGGTGGGCCAAAAATAACCCATCTGATGAATCTTCTGAGTAGTAGCATGCCCTTTGAGGTGGCCCCCACAGAATCCACTGTGGTATTTGAAGAGGATATTTTTTGATTCTTCTTGGTCTACACGGATCAAAATCATGGTGTCGAAGGCTCTATGATAGAGCACTTCTTCTATAATTACATACTTTGTAGTTATGACGTGTAGCCACCACCTTTTTTTGTGAGGATTCTCCCTCAGGATATGCATGGTCCACGATGTGATTAATGATGCCATAGTACCATGGAAATGATGCAATGAGAGGATTTGTTTCTACATAAAATACACACTCATTGAGGAAATATATGTGTACTAGATCTCCCCAATCTATCGGGTTGTGTCGCCAACTATGTGACAAAATTATAGTAGATGAGGGTGAGTTTGAATTCATTCACCCATCAATATGAGAAAAATGTCTAGGCTTATTAGGTAATGCACCCTGAGTGAAGAAGATTCGTAGATGGTCATACTTGATGATCACTCGCGTTTCTTGGTTAAGCATATAAGGCCTTAACCTCTTCGTTGCAAAGATAATTTCCAGGAATTCTTTCTTTTCCTACATATAAGGTGTCTCATAGTCAAGTAGAGTGCGACTAATGAAATAAACAATACATTCATTGTTATCCTTGCATTTTTTTGTCCAACATACAAGCTAGCGAGACCTTGGTGGTTTGAGAGTATAAGATTAGGGGATAGTTAGATTTGGGTGGCATGAGTGTAGGTGATGACATAAGAAAACATTTGAATGAATCAAACACTTTGTGACATTCAAAAGTCCACTCTTTACTACACTCTTTCTTCATCAAGTTATCGATGGAATGGATGGTGCAAGTTATATTGGGAATACACTTGCATGGATTGCCCCAAGTTTACATAGAAAATACCTAATTCCTGATTCTTCTGAAGGTGGAGTCATTTTCTAGAACCACTTGAATCTTTGCTGGATCTACATCAATTCCTTGAGAATAAATGATATACCCCAAGTAATTTTCCTCATGTTACTCCAAATACACATTTTTCCAGATTCAACATTACACCGTATTTGATAAGATAAGAGAGGATAATGCGGAGCACCTTAGGGAGATGGAAATGCTCCTTGGCCTTATCCAGTAGGTCATTGACGTAAGATTCCATAATCTTATGGATAAAATCATGGAAAATGTATGTCATTGCTCATTGGTAGGTGGCCCCGATGTTTTTAAACCAAATGGCATGCCAACATAACAAAAGGTTCCCCAAGGAGTAGTGAAGGTAGTATTAGTTTGATCCTCCTTAGAGATCATTATTTGATTATAGCTGAAGAAGCTGTCCATAAGTGAAAATAAATCATAGTCTAGTTGTTGCATCTACAATGACATCGATAGAAGGAAATGGAAATTTATCCTTAGGAAAAGATTTGTAGATGTCTCTAAAGTCGATACATATATGTATCTTGTCATTCTTTTTAAGAACCAGGACAATGTTAGACACCGACATGGAATAGTCCACTGGTTTAATGAAACCTACTTGAAGAAGCTTCATAACTTCTTCCTTTAACACCAAAGCCACTTTTGGATTCATGGGCTGTGACTTCTAATTTATGGGCTTGGCATTGGGCTTTGTGATGTGATTGCAAACTACCACGTCAGGAGTGATTTCTTGTCATTTACTTGTAACTGAAGGTGAAAAGGATTTTGAATATTCTTTGAGCACCTTCGTATGTGCTTCTATCTCATACATAGTAAGAGAGGAACAAAGTTGTAAGATCTTGGGATCCTCCTTCTGTCCCTATATTGATATATACGGTCCCTTCAATCAAAGAGGTGCCTTACCTTCTTCTAACATAGGTAGGGCCAGAGGTAGTTGTAACTACCTCTTCCTCTACCTCATAGATCTTAAGGACTTCTAATGAGGGAGAACATAATGTGTGATATCCAAAGCAGGAGGAAGGGTGAGGTATAAGAGAAAACCCTCTCTTATGGTGTATGAGATGAAGATCAGTGTATGAATTAAGAAATCCTAGGATTACCTCATCATTCTTCGTAAAGTACATGGTGGTAGGCTCATTCTCAGCTTCACAAGGCGGCAGTCGTGTGCAAATTTCCCAAAAATATTTTTCCATGAAATAGACACGTGTTGCTTCACTTCATTTTATCTTTAGAACATGTTTCTCAATCATTTTAATTGATTTTAAGCTTGACTGACTTGTGTCAATCTCCTCTTTCACTTGTGATTTCTATTGACTGTTTAATGGCCCCTTCATGTGTTGATGTGGCAACCCATTGCTACCAAGTGTGATAGTGCACTTTCTGGCCAAACCTTTTATAATACCATCACTTCTTAAGAAAATGGCTTAGAGATTATTTGTGTATCTTGCTTAGTGAGCTGCCACAATATTGTTAGAAATTACACAACCAAGCTCTATTCTCTTGCGTTGTCTCTCTTCTGCCTATATTACAACCAAACTACCATCAAGCTACCATTGCTCCAATACCTTCTTCTTGTTGCTTCCATTGCATTCCCAATTCTTTGGACTCAGGTGGACACAAAATATTGGTAAATACATTTGAGGGACAAAGTGATACCACAATTGACATTGCATCTGCACTATAATTCAGAGTTGGCAGTTATATTGAATTTCTTCATTTATTTATTTATTTCTGAATGTATGCACACATATCAAATAGAGTAGAAAAAAATAAATTTCCCTTATTGCAAATAATTAGATTATTTTCCAAGAATATTTTCACATCTTCTATAGAGGTTTCTGGTGATAGATATTTCCCTTCCTATCCCTGTGGATTTGTGAGGGAAGAATATCTGGAGGAAGCTTGCTATATCACCATAGATAATAAACCTGTTGTAAATTGTGGTTTCCCTAAATCCTCACATATTCTATCTAGGAAGTTACAGGGGAAGAAAAGATTCTAAAGCTTTAAAATATTCTCGTGTCTCTGATATAGAAGAAGATTTAATAACCACAATTATAATTGGAAAAAATATTGTTTTTGATTAGAATAGATTTAATACACTATTGCACAAATAAATAACTACATCCGGTTATTTATTTGTATAGGATTTTTTAATTAGGATTAGAGGATTAATTTCTTCATCTTCTTCATTTAATTCTAGAATTTCTAGAAAGGCACAAAAATATCTTTTTAATTAGATTAATTGCTTTGTATTGCTTTATCTTTTTTTACAATTGGAAAAAATACAAAAAGATAGTGTAGTTTATTTACTTAGATTAATTTGTTATTTATTCTTCATAGATATAAATGCATACATGACCATTAATGGACCTATAACAAGAATGAATATACGTAGTGATCCCACGGGTCCCCCAACTGAATGGGCCCAAATTCCTTACGGACATAGATATTAGACTTTGTATGTTTGTCCTTAGAACACCATCACAATACTCGGACAAGATTGCAAAATTAAACGTTTTTAAACATCACGGCCAACAAGGCTTAAAAATATCATACTGCCCCTAGCAATAGAGTTTAGATTTCATGTATGGCCATACAAGGACCCATGACCAGAGATAGTTTACAATTGTGATCCAGCAGTCCCCAGCCAAACGGGCCTGAAAACTAATTAGACTTAGACACCGGACTACGTACACTAGTTTTAGGATGTCCCTACTCCTGCCAGACATTATTAGACAGCCTACTAAACATTTATAAAAAATAATATCATCAAGCCCTCACGTTGTGGGCTGTGAATGTTAACAGCTAACCGCCTATAGAGTTAGTGTAAACCATGCCTCTCTCATTTATTCCATGACCTTATAGAAATCATTACGAGGCACCCATTGGTTTTCCACATATCCCACAACTGTAGAAAGGATTCCAATTGAGCTTGGCATCGATTAGATTTCTTCATATGGCCTATTCTTTCTGACCCCTCCATTAGACCCATTCATGTTAGAAAGCCAGTTCCTTACGATTGACAAGAGATCTCGATATTGTGAGTCGAGGACATTGTTTTGCCTTGATAGCTTATTCATCCCATTCCCACATATTTCATCCACATATCTCATATTCACTATATTTTAAAACCCATAGCTATCCACTCAATTCCACATTAGTTATCCCAACACAACCTCAGGAGGTCACGTGTCGTGTCTTGAGATTGCAGTCAACTTTTCATTCGTACAAATGGTGAATCCAACGTGAAGCAGATAGTATCTTTTCATTTCCATTTATTTCATCCATATTATCCCTCCCCCATTAGTTCTATGGGTATTCATTATACCCCCCCTCAATATGTCAGGATAGGAATACAATCGACCCTGTTTGGGTCTCGAGGTGTATTACAACCAAATGGGTAGGCAGCAGTCACCCTCACTATCTAGGTAGGTGGATAACTACACAACTAATCTTCTTCCTCATCTCAAATTCCTACTTAAGGGACTGTTGTTTGCAAAATTATAGCACCCCTGGATGCACATCAGGCTTCTAGGTTGATGTTTCAGGCATCCAATGTGATTGCACAAACATGGAAACATCTCTCCCAAGTGTGGGAACGTTGTGAAACTGAGAGAGGAATTCTCCAGATTAGATGCTGGTTCCTCAAACTCCTCTGATTTAGATCTATATTTGCACAAATACAGAGGTTCAAAATCCTAACCTACTCTAAGTTGCCAGGAGGACAGGGCTAGTAGAAATTGCAAAAATGAAACTAACTAAAGATGGTGATGTGCACACAGAGGAGTGGTGACTATTTTTGTCATGTAAATAGACACAAATCAAATTGACAACATAAAACATAAACAGGCGAATAAGATATTAATTTAGGATCCTGAAATTGACGCAAAATAATACAACAAAGGACTGAAAACCCCTTCACAAAGTTGCATTATCATTTCCAAAGTCAAAACCACTGCATTAACTCAGAGAGGTAGAACCAACCTATTACAGTCTTTGAAAGAGGTTTGATTCCTTTGCAACAAATCACTTGCTGGAGGAAAGAAGAAGATTGCTAGCCAAAAAAGTGTTCCACCCTTAGAACTGAGCCAAACTTGGCTTTACATACATGGGCGCGCCCAGGAGGAGGAAAATGATACAAACGTGGGGAGCCCCATTCTCTTGGGACTACAAATGCATTAAATTAGCATGGAGGACCCTTACAAACCCATTACCCGCCATTTTTGACCAAATTGGAGGAGAATGCGACCTTCTGTATTAAATTTGGCGCTGGAAATGTCACTTCTGCCGATGAAAACCACGTGTCAGAGCCATTTCTTAACTTTCTCTCCAAATTGAAACAAAAAATTCAAAGATTGAACCCGAATAATTGTAGGATAATTTTAAAGCTTTCCAATGATATAAAGGAAAAACGTGCAAATCCGAGCTCTGGATGAAAGATTATGGCAATCTGAAGATTAGGCCCGAAACAGGCAAAAATGGTTTTTGAAATTTTTCCCACGCTCCGCTACTGGACGACACCATGTCGGGTGCTGATTGATAGAAATTCTCTCTCTTCCTTTACAGCGGGTTTTCCTTGACAATTTTTTGAATTTTTGTAACTTGGAAAAAAAAAACTCATTTTTTTCCCCGCAAGCCCCGCCACTGGGGACACGGGGCCTGATATGGTTGGAAGGAACGGGGCGCGGGGTCATCCTTTACTTTTTAGTTTTTGGCCCGACCCCCGAATCTACTTGCCACGTGGCAGCATTCCTGATTGGCTGTGGGGGACCTCAAATGGGAACAATTTTCCACAACAAATCTGCCACAAGCCATAACTTTGAATAAATATAAGGAGTCCTAGGAGGCAAACACTTACCTTTCTGGAAAGTTGAGAGGAGAGCTATATCTGATGGTGCCATTTCCAGAAAGAAGCTTTGAGTGCCTTTGAAAATAAAAAAAAAAATGTAGATGAGGCACAAGAGAGGCAAGAACTGCACAAGGAGTGAGCCACAAAAAATGAGCTAGGGCTTCCATTTGGCATAAACACATTGTATCTGTGAACCAGTTTATGTTACCAAATGGCATTCTCTAAAAGATTCTTCGGTTTGTTCAACACCACGATCAGGCTTGTTTCGTTACTAATCCTAGATCTTGGGTGGCTGAAGATCTATTGAGTTGGCGAGCATCCTAAGGAAAGGGTTTTATTGAGTTCAAAAGCTGGATCCATCTTTGTGAGCGCCTTCGGAGTGCTGGTAAAATTGAACTTTCCGGCAAGTCCTGAAATTCATTATGAGAAAATATCTCAACTCACCCGATGCAAGGCTAGACTGAATTCTTATTTCAGCTAAAACTTAGGAAAGTTGGCCAGCAGTATGGTGAACAACGTTTTGCGAGAACAACAATCACTCTTCGTGTCTTATTACTTTGGCCAGATGTCCCAACCTTATCATAGCACAAGTTTGAATGGAGAGTTACCTGTGGATCCTTGGGAAAGTTTCCGCCTCCTATCAGCCCAAAAGGGTGAAATCACTCAGTTGGTTTATGCCAAGACCTCTATTGGCCTCATCAAGAGTTATCCTAATGATCCTCAAAAGTTCTTCTTTGTAGACTCTGGCCTTGTATTACCTTGAGGGTATAGATTTGATTGAGTGCATTAGGGAGATCCGTTTGACTTTTTATGCCCACCAGTTACCTTGGATCCAAATGAATTGCCCATGGTCTTAATTGAGATTATTGGTAGAGTATACAAAATATGATTGCTATTCCCTCATAAAAGGCTAAGATGCCTGGACGCATTTTCTTCTTTGAGTCTAGGATTCAGTCCATGCAAGAAGTTTCTAAAGTAGTCTATGGCTTATGTCAAAAATACATTTGTGCCTAGTGATCAGATTGAATTGGGATAACAGTTGAATGGCATGTCCAAAACCATTAGCACTACCTTCTAATGGAGCTCTAATTAAAGATTGGATGACTAATGGAAGGGCTTTTCGAGTGATATCTTTTCCTGGAAGACTGGGTACAATTCTATTACCTCTTGAAGAATAGCAAAATCAAAAAATATCCATGGCCAATAATAGCCAGCCTGGTAAATCATGTCTATGGTCCAACAAGTGAGCTACTCAGAGGTCAATGGGTAATCACATTCTTGTTGAATTGATGTGCCTCAGTGCGCAAATATTTAAATGATTATCAGGTGAACAAAACTTCTGTAGCGAAATGGCACCTATTGATAAGGACAGTCTTAGTTTGCAGGAGATTTGGGTAAAGTTTCTCTTTGGACTCCTAACTGTCCATTGTATTTTTCAAGAAGGATGGCATTGGCTCAGAGTTCCAAGTGGGAAAAATTTTCACCCCAGAGTGAAGGTAAGCGCAGTCCAATCCTAACTCCATGTGTCCAAGGCAAAAACTATCAAAAACGAGCCTTCTTAGGCCCTGTTTTGCCCTAAAACTTCAAATCACCATACTCTTTCAATCCAGAAGCTCAGTTTTTCACATGTGTCTTTATATCAATGGAAAGCTGGTGAAATTCTCTACAAGATTCAAGGGTCAATTTTTAATAGGCATTTTGGGAAGTTTGTGTAGAGAGAAAATCAAAAAATGCACTTCTGACACGTGGTCATCAACATTCCAATTCATTCAACCACGATTTTTAATTGAAGAATGGCTGGTCATTCTCTCCCAGCATGGTTAAAAAGGTCAGGGAATGGGTCTGGTCAGGTCGCCCATGCTGTTTTGATGGCATTTTGGTCAATGGGCTTGAACACCCTTCAACTTTTCCCATGTTTCTCTCTCCTGGGGTCATTGTCCCCTTGCACTGTAAAAGCCAGAATGAGTGCTATTTTTCAAAGGGTTGAACATTTTTTGTGTATGGAAAGCTTCCTTTTTCACCTTGGATTGTGATTTAGTGGAGAATTTTAACCTTTCTAGTAATGTAACTGTTTTTTGCCTTTCAGGTCCCTTAAGGTGAATGCAAGTGAGATTGATGTTAAAATAACAATACAGGATTTGTGTGGATTAGTTTTTATCCTCTGTTGGTATGTTGTTTGCCTAATTTCTAATCACTTCATTACATATTATCATTTGTGCATGTTGTTTTTGTTGAAATTTATGAACTGTGTGTCAATTTGCAGAAGTAAAAGAATGCTCACCACTCCTTTGGTGCATCACCCTATTAGCATTAGTTTTAGTTCTTTTTTTTTTGGCATTTTCTATCCTTGTCCTTTGAAATTTAGAGTAGATTTAGGAGTTTAAATGATCAAAACTAGAAATCTGATCAAAATCCAGGGGTGCTGCTGATTTGCAACAACAGTTTTGGCATACCCGGTGGGACCTTAGAGGTCTTCCACTTTATCTTTGAACAGGTGGTGTGTTAGGTTTTAAAGATTCAGCCTTTGGAGGCACTTTCAAAAGCACATCTGGCGACTCCATCTGGTAAACAACTCATTCTCTAAGTTGCAAACCTGTTTTTCCATTCATTTCCATCCATTCTTCTTTCCATCATTTTCATTCTTTTCCATTCCATGAATTTTTGTAATCATGACTTCATTTCCATCATGGAATTCACATTTACAACAACAAGTATATCACACCTCCAACATGTTTTACAAATCCTCCAAATCAGCATTTTGATCAAATTCAAAATCAGCATGTCTACCCATATGAGCAGCAGTGCCAAAGTCAGTTTGGATATGAAGCATGTCAAGCACAAGGGTATGCTGGTTGTGAGAAGAGCAGTCAAAAGAAAATGCATAATTTTGTGGAACAAATCCAAAAGATGGAGGTAAACATGGTGCAATCAAGGGCTCAAGCTCAAATGAAAGCATTTAGAATTGTTGTATAGAGACCTTGTCCATGGGTGGGACCTTTTCCAAGGCATTACAGCCCTCAAGAGAAGCTAGACTTCATGATTACAACACTACCCCATTGCTTGCAAAGTGGACTGAAGGAATAGAGGTGTATGAGAGGAGTATTCAACAACCTTGTCAACAGGTAAGCACACCATCTCATGCCTTTTTCTCTTTCCCTCTTTCCCAATCTGTTTTATCTCAGCAGTGTCAAGTTAAACTCTCCATCTGCCCCAAGTGTTGAATCCATTTCTCCATTCCCTAGTCTTCCACCCCATCTCAATTCTTCTTTGCCTTTTCCCTTCCAAACAGCCATTCCCCTCTCCAAAGAAACAAGAGTTCTACTCCTCCACCACCACAAAAAATTACAAAATCAATTGAGTTACAATCCACTTCTCCTCTTGCATTCCCAAATCCATGTTGGGAGGATAAAAATCAGAATGCCAATCAAGGAAAACAGTAGCAGCAAAAGAAGAGAGCCAAACAAGGATGAAGAAATTCAAAGTCTGAAGAGTTGGGCTCTTAAATTGGGATTACAAAAATCCCCTTGATGGTGAAGCCAATAGAGGAGGTTGAAGTTGGAAGAAACAGTGGGTTACAAGGCTGATTTTGCATTGCGGTAAGAGAGAGTGAAAAAGAAAAATAACAGATAAGTTTGTTGGTGATGAAAATTTAGGGTGTCCATGTAGCACTTGCATTTAAGAAAATGCTGATCAATTCACTGTAAAATCAGCCATGGAGGAAGGAAGCTCTAAGAAGATCTTGCAGTCCCATCTTGTCCTCTAGAGCAGCAGATCGAAGAGTTTGACCTTAAAACTTCATGCAACAACTTCGAGAAGAGTTTCAATCAAGAGCAAGATTTTCTTCAAGTTGAAGGGGGAGAAGCTGCTCCAAATCCAAAAGAAGAGGAGCACATCTATTGTGAGGTGAAAATGTGCAGGTCCAAAGGCTTTGAGACAAAGGCAAGCTACAAGAGAACTTTCATGTTTCTTCTTTCTACTTCATCTCTCTCCAAACAATTCTAAGTGCTGGGAAGAGTTTGATCTGAAAATCTCAACTCAATGTTGAGGATGATGAAGAAGAAAACCATGCATGATCAAGTTACAGATCAAGAGGACACTATGGAGAGGGATTGAGCATTTGCAGCAGCACATGACATTGAAGGTAATGTATTTGTCATTTTGGAGGACTTTTTGATGAAGAAGAACCGGATGAGTTTCCACCATTCTTCTCTTTCATCATCCACAATCCCAAACACAAGAACTTACTGTCATGAAGGAGAGCTTCATTTGGTTGCAGCAGCATTATAGCAATGCTCTTTGGAAATTTGGTCATTTGTGATTGAACAAAGATTTAATCTTCCATGTTCTTCATTGGAGGAAGAGAAAGGGCATAAAAGTTCCTACCATTGCTTCCACATCATCCACCCAAGAAGGTCTACAAGAAGACTCCATTTTTGGAGTTGAAAATCAGAGCAATGGGCATATCAAAGGATCATACCTTGCCCAATAAGGTATTTGCTTCATTGGAGTCAAAGGAGAAGTCACAAATAGTCATGCTTGCTTCTAAGCATGAGCATGAGCAGGGTGAGCTACAAAGTACCAAGGATCAGCTGTCATACCTCTTCAATCCAAATGCAGAGACAACTAAAAAGGTATTGAATTTTTTTTTTCAGTTGACACCTTGCTGATGATTTACTTTGCGAGAGATGATTCTAACTAGGTTCGAGGGGGGGTTGGTTATTGGAGGGATATTATCAATGTGGATTGTGGATTATTGGTAAGTATTAATTTTTGCAGGTAGAGAGGTCATATATAGTATAGATTTACTTTGGCATTTTTTAGATATATATGGATTTTTTTAGAAATTAAGGCATTTCTTCCAAGACGGAGATGTTGGGGTATTTTTTTCCTTAGATGGTATTGTACAATTGAAAAATCAACAAGTGACTTCAGGCGATTAGACCTCCTAAGGTCATTTCATGACAACTGATGTAGAATGAAACATATGGCTATGTAGAAGATATATAAGGAAACATAGGCAAAAATGGGCATAAGAAAGATCAATGCAATCTAATGTCTTAACTGGGCAATAATGGAATATGATTCAAGGTAGGAAAAAGCTGTCTACCTATGTAGGTGAGATGAAATGATCTAAGATGATGGTAGTGCATAAATGGCAGTCAATATCTGGCTCATGGAAGATGTTCGCAATAGGTTATCGAAGGTGAGGAAATTATCATGTGTTTGCCTCATAGAAGTTTCTAGACAAGGTCATGGAAGCACTAGAGGGAAAGCATATGAATAGGACAAGTGAGTGGATTATGAGAACTATTTTCACCCAGGATGGTTCTGCCAGAAGTCATAGACCTTGTTGGATTTTTTGTTAGGGAATTTTAATTGTTGAGATGATGACCAAGTGGAGTGGTGAGGCGGAAAACCAAGATCTAAGGCCATGTCAAGGGTTTGTGTTTAAATTCAGAAGTGCCGGTTATGGGAATCGAGGATCGTAACTTCGTCCTTGCGTTCGCCCTTAGGAACCTGAATGGTTCATTATGGGATGTATATGACCTATCAAAATAGAGAAGTATAATAAAACCGCAAAGCATTATGAAAGGGAAAGGTTGATGTTTTTAAACCTAATCCAAGCTTAAAGACCACATGGGGAAGTGTATTAATCTACATTAAGTCATCTATGTCCTAATAAAAAATAGAAACAATATATTTAACTTAAGATGATTCAATTAATTCCTCGAATTAAATTAAACCTAAGTGTAGCTTTTAGCTAATTAACAAACGAAACAACTAATTTATAAATAAAACCAAATTCATTAGAATGTTTTTGTTCTTCTCAATTATATAAAGAGGAATGGCCACTAAAACAACAATCTAATTAAAATTAAAAAAAAAAATTTTAGCTAATGTTTTGGGTTTATGCTTTTTTGGAAAAACAACAGAAGGAAATGACCAAAATAAATACGAGAGAGATGCAATCATTCTAAAATATGTGAACATAACTACACAAATAAATCATCTGATTTGTGGCTATGTATCTTGTGTAGAATGGGGTCTAAACTAATCTAAAAAAATAAAAATTTTCCAAGTATGTGGTGGATCTAAAAATTCCTTTGTCCCACCTTAGAGACATGGGAAGAAATAAAGTCTTCTCACAAGTTTTTATTTCCCTGTAACTTCCCCGGTAGAAATAAACGAAGATTACATATTGAAATGAAATTACAATTTCTTTAAAAAAATACAGGATCTTTCCTCCGGACAAACTTCCCTTACAAACCCACAGGGATAGTTAGGGAATCAATCTATCACCAGAAGTTGGATGAAATGAAAATCTCAATAATGACTAACTATGAATTGATTGAATGGAATTGATTAACTACTCTAGCAAATTGTGCATACAAATGAAATCAAGAATCAAAAGCTTAAGGAACAAAGTAATCACTAACCTGGAAATTTGTAGAATGTTAGAAACTGTGGAAAAAAATCCAGTGATGGTTTACTCTGATATCCCCTCAACTTCTTTTCCAACTTTAATGCTCATATTAATCTAGGGAACTGTGTTGCGTAATGCAAAAAAAATAGTGAAGAAATGTTGGGGCAGTGGTGGCTTACAGGTAGTCTGGTAGCAATGTGGGTAGGATAATAACAATGCAAGAGAATTGTATTGATTGTTTATTTCCTAGCAAGATCACGGCAACATAACGGTGCAATTCACAACAAAAATCTCCAACCAATGCTTCGGATAGAATCTTGGCTCTTATAGAATAATGGAAGGGAAATGGTCTAAGCCATTTAGCAGCCAAGAAATGTCACTTGTGCTCATGTTTTATTAACTAAGCTATAAACAAATTGAAACTAAGCATATATATAGGTTCAAAATCAAGTTAATATAACAATGAACCATCAAGATAAGAGCTTAAAGGAAATTATTCTTCAATGCATAAATGAAACTAACATGCTAAGTTATTTCCTACTCTCTATGATTGCTAAATATAACTATGAACCTATGAAGATCACAAGAAATCAAAATGGAGTGGTGGAGACCTCAAGAATTGAGAATGGGATCTCACCAAGCATGGCTACAAGGCCATTTTGGATCTTCCCATATTACTCAACTTTGAGTGGATGGATGCAAGATGAAAGGGATAATCCAACAATGGAGAATGCTCAAAGAAAAATTCCTATAGTTTACCTTAGGGAAAATGCATTGTGCTTGTAAATATGTAAGGATCTTGGTCCTTTATATAGATTGAATGTTGGAGAGAGATGTGAAACTTGGTGTATGTGGGATAAGGGTAAAGCAAGATTAGGTATGGATAAGGTTGCTTTAGATAAGTTTAATTTGAAATTAGCAACCATGGGAATTGGGAGATGTTTTATTTAATCAAGGGTGATTAATTAATAGACAGAAGAAAGCTTATAGAAGCTGATTAGAGGAAAGTTAGTGTGATTTGAGGGATATAAGGGGACTTTGATCCAATAGATGAAGATTTATGGATTTAGAGTTGTGAGCATAATTAATTAATAATAATTAATTAACCCAAGTAGAAGCGAACACTACTTAATGAAAGGTCATTAATCGGCATCCTGAATGATAGGACGGATAATTAGTTAATGAAAGATCGTTAATTAATGAATATGAAGAGGAATGTTAGCTAATTAGCGCAAAAGCGCTAATTATTAAAAAAATGGTGGGAAATAGGATAGTTAGTGCAATTTTATTATTAAAACTGTGTAAGCAAATTTTAGGTGTCTAAACCACCTCTCTCAAAGAAGGGGCAATTGACTCCAATTATTCAACAAGAAGGGAAGGAAAATTTGATATGTATCAAATGAGCCCAAGAACACCCAATTTGACCAAGAAACGTACACTAAAAACATGTTTGAAATTTTGACACGCGTTTGGAATGTGCCAAAGAAGGTTCTGGGAAAACTGCACGCAATCGTCAGTCTACATAGAGGGGTGGTTGCACAACCACCACTTAGGGCAGACCAAAAGTTACATAACCATTGGGGAAATTGTGTAACCTCTACGGAAGTTCCATAACTTAAAGTTAAACGCTAAGGAAAAATCTTGTAGAATGCTAAAGGAAAGCAGGAAAAGCATGAAAATGGTTAAGGGAAGCATTCCAGGCTACATATACACACTGTAAATAGAAAATTGCATTCAAACACCATTGGAAAAGATATTAATCATCATTGGGGATTTCAAACCATTCTAACAATGTAACACGTGTAAAATTGGGTGCATACATATTTCCCCCTTAGAGAAGCATTTTAGCCATGAAGATCCATAAAATGTAGATTCCGAGAATGGAAGTCCCAAATGGGAGAGTTAGGAATTATACCTGACACATATGTGCAGTGAAGTGACACAAATCCAATATTTCCACGACTTGCAAGAAAATGGGAATCAGGTGTAGATATAATGTAGAATTTACAAAATACACCTAAATAAAATGACAAGAGGACTTAGCATGTCCATGGGGATAGAAATATACCTGTGTCAGCATTCCAACCCTGTAACACACACACACACACACACACACACACACACACACTTTTGAAAATAGAGTTAAAACATGTTATATATAACAAAAATCACTATTTATAGAAATCCTTCTCACTCACCCACTTAGAGATTTTTGAGCTCTAGATCACCTATGATGGTTTCATGTGTGAGTATATCAAAATTGAGTAGTACAATGACGTGATGGTGGTACAACCAGCGGTAGGATCAGCAACTCAGAGATGAGTGATTTATTTGCATTTATTCGTTTTAACCTAAAATGTGAAAAATCTAACCTAGGGGGTTATTTTTGATAATTTTTTAGTCAAAATGTTTATTAGGGGGGTGCCTAGGTGTATTTGACTTTCATTTTGATAGAAATGGTCATTTTTTGTCTTTTTTTTAGCTTTTAGGCCATAGACTATTTTTAGACAGAACTGCCACTCTGCACAAGTGGTGGTTACACAACCGTCGCGGTGATTACGCAACCGCCACTCCGCACAGAGGAGCGGTTACGTAATTATCAGGGAAGAGGCTAAAATTGACCGAGTGTGAAGAATTTTTTGGTTTTTTGTGTTGTTTTATGATGTTTTTATGAGCTTAGTATGTTTGAGATGTTTCTAACTTACTCTTTTTTGTGTTTTGGTGAATGCATACCCCGTATATCAGATAGAGCAGGGCTAAAGAGTGTTAATGGCTTCCTTCCATCTTGGATTCACTCACTCATGCTAAGAGAGATATCTTACACAGATCCAGGATATGGAGGATATCCCAGACACCACTGGTTGCACCACCTGGTTACTTGTTTGCTAATCTACAGAGTTATTGGGATGCAGACTAGAAAACTTTTTGGTTCCCTGGAGTTAGAGGAGAGTGGATCATCACTCTCGAGGATTTCTACAGGATTCTAGGGGTTCCTGTCATAGGTAGGAAGTTGAATTTTGAGAGTGCTACATCAGTGGTGCAGTCTCATAGTTGGGTGTCTTACATGGGAGAAGCATTAGCACCCAATACTAGTCCCAAGCACAGCATGAGACTATTGTCAGTTACCGTTGCTTCTATCCTTGCCTTATGCAAGGCCATCATTGGCATTTTAGCTTCGTGTTTGGTGAGATATAAGGGTGGGGATAAGTTACTTTATTATTGGGCTAAAATTATTCAGAGCATAATGGAGCATGGCCACATCTACACATGGGACACTGACATACTTGGTACTACCTGTCATGATCTTTACAGGGTTGTTTAACTAAATGGAAAGGCCCTTAGTCATCCTACATTAGTGACTAGCTAGGTTTATGAGTGCATGGTCCTCTACCAGAGGGGTGTTGGGATAGCAAACCCAAGGGTTATTAGAGCATTTAGATGGATAGACATGGTCCCACTAAAGGGTCATCATTAGCCTCCCACCACACTCACTATAGATGACATGGTTACATGGCCATACTAGGACATGACCGACCTATGGGGTGAGGATGTAATTATTGTGATGGCATACAGTTTTATCACATAGTTAGTGGATAGGACCAACTGGGTTGAAGTCCATCTAGTTCATAGGGTGCCCCAAAACTTTGGGTTACCTTATATTGACGCCCTCCCAATAGTTCTGGTTGTATATAGGGGGATTATGGAAGCTAGAGATTCCCAACAAGGTAAGATTCTATGGACTGTCATTATACCTAGGGTCTCATTTGGTAAACCATGGGCCATTCCAGATCTAGCTAAGCTAGGGGTGATCTTACAGATTGAGGTTACCCCAATGCATAGTAGGGAGGAAGAGGAGGACGAGGCTGAGGAGGAGGGTGGTGACGAGGAGGTATATGAGGAGGAGGGGAACAAGGAGACTGATACATAGTGGAGAGCTAGTAGAGAGGCTTCCATAGCGGGTAGGGTCAAGGATGAGGCTAAGGATGAGACTCTTCATTTAGAGGATCATCTTTCACATAAGAGTGGAGGTGATGAGCAGTCTGTTATAGGACAGCGGGTGGCTTCTGAGGAGATTGTGGTTGAGCAGGTACCCGCAGCGGCTCCACCACTACTAGTATATCCATCCTGGCATTAAGGACATCCAAGTAAGTGAACACTCTTCTCTCGATTCTACTATCTAGACTAGAAATTTTAGTTGATTATGCACTGTGTTCTTTTTGGGTTTTTAATTTTTTTCTACGTCGCCATTACTTTCTTTTGTTTTACATTCACTGCTAACGAATGGTGAGATATTATTCATCAAATCCTAGTTGATACATTATTTATTCCTATAGGGAATACATGCATGGATCTACTTGCAGATGTGGGGCAGCCACAGATGGTCAGATGTCACATGGATGTATTTTCATCGGTCTAGATATAGCTTGAGAGGAGACAGCGACAAGGTCATTCCCGCAGCAAAACTACTACTGGCAGGTCACCAGCCCCATCTCATGGTCACTCTCATCATTCTTCTCATGGAGGATCCCACTCACATTATAGGAGCAGCAGCAATAATCCCAACTACACTCCTTCATTTGGATCTCGTAGGGAGGGATAGGCCATAGGCCTTTATTGCTTTGTTATGTTTTTGGACACATATATCATTTTTTTAGATTTTGTGCTCATCGCAAGCATTTTGGCCACACCTAGAGTGTGATGACATTGTATACAAACTTGATTATTTATAAATATATACATATGTGATTATTTTTGGATTGAATATCTCATGTAAGATTTTAATTTTTTATGACTAGTTTCGTCTATGTACTCTTAAATGTTTAGAATCTTTGATGATTTTTATACACTTTTATGAATGCATGTATAGATGATGATGATGATGATGATGATGATGATGATACAAATGCGTAAAAGAATTATCTATTTCTTTTTTTTATTTTGATGCATATGATATACATGAGGACAAATTACAAATTTTAAAACTTTGGTTTTTCAAACAATATTTGGTATCTCTACTTTATTGGCAAATTTGATGACAATGATATGATAACAAAATGAACCCACTCCATTCTTAACTCCAAGCAACCAATAAGATGTGAGGGCTCAATACCAAGATTCAATAAGGATGCGAGTTATATAACTTTGATGAATGAAAGTAGTGATATGAAGATAAGGTTTTGACAAAGACCCAATTAGGACAATACAACTCAACTCTAGGAAAGGCAAACTACCCAATTTAGAATATAGTTTACTTGCAATTTTAACTAAAATTAGACCCGTAGATGGCCTCTTGATTGAAAAAATCTTGTTTTATGGATCAGCTCTCTTATAACTTATGCATCTAACTCATTTTTTGATGATTTTAAAGGAATTCAAGAACTTTTTACTTGTTGACTTGTTTACAACTTATTAATTTATTTGAAAGGACCCCCTACGCCTTGTCCCATGCTACCAGTAAGAAGCATGGGCTCATCACCAAGGATAAAGAATGGGCGATTAAGGGCACTTCCCTCCTTTCACATCCTCATGCCACCTGTAAGAAGCATGGGTTCATCACCAAAGACTGGTAGGGTAAGGAAGTGTAGTATTATTTGTAAGATGAAATTGTTTATGTATTTATTTTTTCTTTATCCTTTTTTGTGAATTGGTTTGAATGATTTTTAAACTTTGACTTATGCTTTTGGGAGGGAAAACTTTCCCCTAGCCTCAACCCCACGCAACCAGTAAGATACGAGGGCTCACCACTAAGGGTTGAATTAGGCGAACAAACAATCTGGGTGAAATGCTTTAGATTGATTTGTCAAAGAAGAGATTTTTGAGGAGAGATGTGACACTAAGAAGCTTCTATACAGACTATGGGAAAAAAAACTAAGCTAGAAGTAGCCGTGAATAGAACTAAGTATGTAGGTCTTGGTAGGATCAATGTCAAAACTTCATCTAGTAATATGATAAAAGATTAAATAGTCCATAGATGATATAATGAATAGCTGAAGAAGTATGCTTAAATTTTTTACCAATTCTCTAAAAATTTTGGAAGTTTCTTGAAAAATAAGTTTATGTTTTTACAATGTTGTAATATGATTATGAAAATGATATGCAGTGTGAATGCAATAATGTACATCTGGAAATGCAAATGAACTATACGTAGAAGTGTTTAAGGTGAAGTGAATTGACTGATTCACCAAATTCCTTACCTTCTAAAGTACACAGATGATATGGTCCATTCTTATAGTCTTCCATGACTTGATAAGGACCTAACCACTTTGGTCTAAATTTCCTTCCTTTGTCGGTCTTTTTATCAATCCGGCTATCTAGTCTTGGCACTACATCACCTACACATGTTTCATGCTCGTAAACCATTTTGTTATACTGACGTGCCATCCTGTCAACATAAACATTGTGTTGTTGCTCAACATTAAGTCAAATTTCATTGAGGGTTTCCAATTGAACAAGTCATGCCTCTCGATATGCATCTTCATCTAAAAATCATTGCAAAGATATGAGGAGGATTGGTATATCGATTTTTAGCGATAAGACTACTTCACCTCCGAAGACTAAAGAAAAAGGAGCTGCTCCTATAGGCATTCGTATCAATGTCCTATAAGCCCAAAAGGCTATAAATAGCTTTAAATTCAAGTCATGCTTATTCTCCTTGATAGTTTTGAGGATAATGGACTTCAATGTTTTGTTTGTCACCTCAGTCTGTTCAATAGCCTGAGGATAATATAAAGAGGTTGTGTGATGTGAGATTTTGAATTACGAACACAATTCATGGACTTCTTTATTCTTAAAGGACGTGCCATTATCAGAGATAATGACCTATAGGACTCCACACCTACAAATGATCTGATTCAAAATGAATTTGGCGATCACAGACCTAGGTGCAGTAGTAAGATGCATGGCCTCAACCCACTTTGTGAAATATTTCATAGCCGTAATGATAAATTTGTTTCCATCAATCGATGAGGGAGAAAATTTCCCTATCAAATCTAGACCCCAAGTAGAAAAGGGCCAAGGTGTTAAAATCAACTGCAGAGGCTGAGCAGGGATGTGAATTTCATGCCTGAATTCTTGAAATTTATGGCACTTGCATACATATTCTACAACATCATGCTCTAAGGTGGGCCAGAAATAACCCATCCGATGAATTTTCTAAGCAGTAGCATGCCCTCTGAAATGGCCCCCACAGACTCTATTATGGGCTTCAAATAGGATCTTCTCCAATTCTTCTTCGTCTACACATCTCAACAGCATGCCATCAAAGGCTCTATGATAGAGCACCTCTTCTATAAATACATACTTGGTAATTATGACACGTAGCCACTATCTTTGCTATGAGGTTTCTCCCTTAGGATATGTGTGGTCCACAATGTGATTAATGATATCAGAATATCATGGACACAATGCAATGGGAGGCTTTGTTTCTACATAAAACACGCACTAGTCAGGGAAATCTAGGTCTACTAGGACTCCACAATCTATCAAGTTTTATGCCAACCAATCAATGATAATTTATCCTTTGAAAGACTTTTGGTTGATGAATGTGAGTTAAAATTCACCCATCAATGTGAGAAAATGTCCAGACTTTTTAGATAAGGCACCCTGAGTCAAGAAGGTTCACAGTTGGTTATACTTGACGATCACTCGCGTTTCTTTATTAAGCATGTAATGCCTTAATATTTTCATTATGAAGATAATTATCAGGCATTCTTTATGTGTCTGTGTATAACGTGTCTCATAATAAAATAGAGTGTGACTAATGAAATAAACATCACGTACACTATTATCATTATCTTCTTGTGCCAACATGCAAGTTAGCGAGACCTCAGTGGCTCGAGAGTATAAGATCAAGGGATGGTTGGCTTTGGGTGGCATGAGTGTAGGTGGTGACATGAGAAAAAATTTGACTAACTCAAACAATTCACCACATTAAGAATGTCACTCCTTACTACACTCTTTATTTAGCAAGTTATTGATGGGATGGATGACATAAGTTAGATCGGGAATAAACCTATGGATTGCCCCAAGTTTACCCAAAAAATACCCAATGCCTGACTTTTCTGAAGGTGGAGTCATCTCCAAAACCACTTGAATCTTTGTTTTATCTACATCAATTCCTCGAGACAAAATAGTATACCCCAATAAATTTCCTTGCGTTACTCTAAATACGCACTTTTCTAGATCCAAAGTTACATCGTATTCGATAAGATGAGAGAGGATAATACAAAGCACCTAAGGGTGATCGTAGCACTTTCTGGCCTTAACCAGTAGGTCATCAACATAATATTCCACAATCTTATGGATAATATAGTGGAAGATATATTTCATTGATCGTTGGTAGGTGTCTATGGCATTTTTCTATCAAAATGACATGACTACATAACAAAAGGTTCCCCAAGGAGTAGTAAAAGTAGTCTTAATTTGATATTCCTCAGAGATCCTTATCTGATTGTAATCAGAGAATCCATCCACAAGTGACAATAACTCATATCTAGTCATTACATCTACAATGACATCCATGGAAGGAAATGGAAAGTCATCCTTAGGACATGCTTTGTTGATGTCTCGAAAGTTGATACAAATACGTATCTTCCCATTCTTTTTAAGAACTAGGATGATGTTAGACACCCACATGGAGTAATCCACCGATTTAATGAAACCTACTTAAAGAAACTTCATTACTTCTTCCTTAACCATCAAAGCCACCTTTGGCTTCATGGGTTGTGACTTCTGCTTCACGGGCTTGGCATCGGGCTTTGTGACGAGGTTGTGACCTACCACATTAGGATTGATTCTTGTCATTTCCTTGTAACTGAAAGTGAAGGATTTTGAATGTTCTTTGAGATCCTTTGTATATGTTTCTATCTCATTTAGAGTAAGAGAGGAACCGAGTTTTAAGATCTTGGGATCCTCCTTCATCCCTATATTGATATCTATGGTCCCTTCAATCAAAAGTGCATTACCCTCTTTGAACTCAGGAGGGGTTGGAAGTAGTTCTAACTCTTCTTCCTCTACCTCGTAGATCTCAATACCTTATAATGAGGAAGAACACAATGTTCGGTCTCCAAAGTAGGAGGAAGGATGAGGTATAAGAGAAAATCCTCTCTTATGGTGCAGGGGATGAAGATCAGTATATGCATTGAGGAATCCTAGGATTACCTCATCATTCTCCATAAATTCTATAGTGGTAGGCTCATTCTCAGCTTCAACATATTCCAGAATTACGTTGGTTTACACTTTTTAAACTAAGGGTTCTGTACGTACCCAAATTTGCAAGTGCTATATTATGAAAAAATGGTTCAAAACCCCCAATGATGATTCATGTCTTTTCTAAAGGTGTTCAAGCTTCTTAACCTCTTAGCAGCTTATATTTGTAGCCTATTTTACCTTACTTATCCATTTCCTACTTTTTTGTAGCTTCCCACATTAATTTTCCCTTGGTTTTTACCTTTAGTTACAAAATTTCCGCCCTACCTGGGCGGCGGTTCTATAACCGCCACTTTTCCTAGGCAGCGGTTTTGTAACCTCCGCCCTGCGCAAGGCGGCAGTCGTGTGCAAATTTCCCAAAAATATTTTTCCATGAAATAGACACGTGTTGCTTCAATTCATTTCACCTTTAGAACATGTTTCTCAATCATTTTAATTGATTTTAAGCTTGACTAACTTGTGGCAATCTCCTCTTTCATTTGTGATTTCTAATTGACTGTTTAATGGCCCCTTCATGTGTTGATGTGGCAACCCATTGCTACCAAGTGTGATAGTGCACTTTCTGGCCAACCTTTTATAATACCATCACTTCTTAAGAAAATGGCTAGAGATTATTTGTGTATCTTGCTTAGTTGAGCTGCCACAATATTGTTAGAAATTACACAACCAAGCTCTATTCTCTTGCGTTGTCTCTCTTCTGCCTATATTACAACCAAACTACCATCAAGCTACCATTGCTCCAATACCTTCTTCTTGTTGCTTCCATTGCATTCCCAATTCTTTGGACTCAGGTGGACACAAAATATTGGTAAATACATTTGAGGGGACAAAGTGATACCACAATTGACATTGCATCTGCACTATAATTCTAGGTTGGCAGTTATTATTGAATTTCTTCATTTATTTATTTATTTCTGAATGTATGCACACATATCAAATAGAGTAGAAAAAAATAAATTTCCCTTATTGCAAATAATTAGATTATTTTCCAAGAATATTTTCACATCTTCTATAGAGGTTTCTGGTGATAGATATTTCCCTTCCTATCCCTGTGGATTTGTGAGGGAAGAATATCTGGAGGAAGCTTGCTATATCACCATAGATAATAAACCTGTTGTAAATTGTGATTTCCCTTAAATCCTCACATATTCTATCTAGGAAGTTACAGGGGAAGAAAAGATTCTAAAGCTTTAAATATTCTCGTGTCTCTGATATAGAAGAAGATTTAATAATCCACAATTATAAATTGGAAAAATATTTGTTTTGATTAGAATAGATTTAATACACTATTGCACAAATAAATAACTACATCCGGTTATTTATTTGTATAGGATTTTTTAATTAGGATTAGAGGATTTAATTTCTTCATTTCTTCATTTAATTCTAGAAATTTCTAGAAAGGCACAAAAATATCTCTTTTAATTAGATTAATTGCTTTGTATTGCTTTATCTTTTTTACATTGGAAAAATACAAAAAGATAGTGTAGTTTTATTTACTTAGATTAATTTGTTATTTATTTTCATAGATTAAATGCATACATGACCATTAATGGACTATAACAAGAATGAATATACGGTAGTGATCCACGGGTCCCCCAACTGAATGGGCCCAAATTACTTACGGACATAGATATTAGACTTTGTATGTTTGTCCTTAGAACACCATCACAATACTCGGACAAGATTGCAAAATTAAACGTTTTAAACATCACGGCCAACAAGGCTTAAAAATATCATACTGCCCCTAGCAATAGAGTTTAGATTTCATGTATGGCCATACAAGGACCCATGACCAGAGATAGTTTACAATTGTGATCCAGCAGTCCCCCAGCCAAACGGGCCTGAAAACTAATTAGACTTAGACACCGGACTACGTACACTAGTTTTAGGATGTCCCTACTCCTGCCAGACATTATTAGACAGCTAAACATTATAAAAAAATAATATCATCAAGCCCTCACGTTGTGGGCTGAACCAGCTAACCGCCTATAGAGTTAGTGTAACCATGCCTCTCTCTCATTTATTCCATGACCTTATCTAGAAATCATTACGAGGCACCCATTGGTTTTCCACATATCCCACAACTGTTAGAAAGGATTCCAATTGAGCTTGGCATAGATTAGATTCTTCATATGGCTATTCTTTCTGACCCATCCATTAGACCCATTCATGTTAGAAAGGCATTCCTTACGATTGACAAGTAGATCTCGATATTGTGCGTCGAGGACATTGTTTTGCCTTGATAGCTTATTCATCCCATTCCCACATATTTTCATCCACATATCTCATATTCACTATATTTTAAAACCCATAGCTATCCACTCATTCCACATTAGTTATCCCAACACAACCTCAGGAGGTCAAGTGTGTCTTGAAGATTGCATGTCAATTTTCATTCGTACAAATTGGTGAATCCAACGTGAAGAGATAGTATCTTTTCATTTCCATTTATTTCATCCATATTATCCCTCCCCCATTATTCTATGGGTATTCATATACCCCCTCAATATGTCAGGATAGGAATACAATCGACCCTGTTTGGGTCTCGAGGTGTATTACAACCAAATGGGTAGGCAGCAGTCACCCTCACTATCTAGGTAGGTGGATAACTACACAACTAATCTTTCCTCATCTCAAATTCCTACTTAAGGGACTGTTGTTGCAAAATTATAGCACCCCTGGATGCACATCAGGCTTCTAGGTTGATGTTTCAGGCATCCAATGTGATTGCACAACATGGAAACCTCTCTCCAAGTGTGGGACTTGTGAAACTGAGAGAGGAATCTCCAGATTAGAGGCTGGTTCCTCAAACTCCTCTGATTTAGATCTATATTTGCACAACTACAGAGGTTCAAATCCTAATCCTACTCTAAATTGCAAGGAGACAGGGATAGAAATGCAAAAATTGAAACTAACTAAAGATGGTGATGCACCAAGAGGAGTGGTGAATATTTTTGTCATGTAAATAGACACAAATCAAAGATTGCAACATAAAACATACACAGGCTGATAAGATATAATTTAGGATCTGAAATGAAGCAAATAATACAAACAAAGGACTGAAACCCATTCACAAAGATTGCATTATCATTTCCAAAGTCAAAACCACTGCATTACAACCTCAGAGAGGTAGAAAACCTATTACAGTCTTTGAAGAGGTTTGATTCTTGCAACAATCACTTGCTGGAGGTAAAAGAAGAAGATTGCTATGCCAAAAAAGTGTTCCACCCTTTAGAAATGAGCCAAATTTGGCTTTTACATTACATGGGTCGAGCCCAGGAGAGAGAAAATGTACAAAACGTGGGAGCCCATTCCTCATTGACTACAAATGCATTAAATCAGCATGGAGGACCTTACAAACCCATACCCTGCCATTTTTGACCAAATTGGAGGAGAATGCGACCCATTCTGTATTAAATTTGGTCGCTGAAATGTCACTTCTGGCCATGAACACGTGTCAGAGCCATTTCTTAACTTTCTCTCTCCAAATTGAACCAAAATTCAAGATTGACCCCAGAATCATGTAGATAATTTTATAAGCTTTCCAATGATATAAAGAACGTGCAAATCCGAGCTCTGGATCGAAAGATATGGCAATCTGAAGATTTAGGGCACGAAACAGGCAAAAATGGTTTTTGAAATTTTTTCCCACGCTCCGCTACCTGGACGACACATGTCGGGTGCTGATTGGATGAGAAATTCTCTCTCCTTCCTTTACCCGCGGGTTTTCCTTGAAATTTTTGAATTTTTGTAACTTTGGAAAAAAAAATCATTTTTTCCCCGCATCCCCGCCACTTGGGACACGTGGCCTGATCTGGTTGGAGGACAGGGGCGCGGGGTCATCCTTTACCTTTTAGTTTTTGGCCAAAACTTTTGCCAAATTCTCTAATTCCTCCCTGAGCTCTACACTCCCCTTCTATTTAGGACACGTGTCCTCTTTTTATTGGCTCGGGCCAACGCTTCAAACCTTGCCCTTTGAAATTTTGGACATTTTCCCTTGTGACAAGTGGAATTTTCTGATTCGTCCGTGGGCCTGCCAGATTTTCGCGTCCCTCGTGTCCCTTTGGCACAGTTGTCCCGAACTGTCTGGGACAAATTCCTTCGATCCACCCGATTCGGGCTTCCCTGTCCCTCTTGAGGTGAAGACATGTGGCGTGCTTTCATTGGCTCTCGGCTTCTTCGGCTCTCCATGTCCCATGCGTCCCAATGTCCCAACTATCCCAGTGTGAAAGTTCCCTGTGCCGGCCGATCTGGGCAGTTCACGTCCTTCGCGTCCTCATGGCCTAGATGTCCCAGCCTATTCTGCACAGCAGTTAGTCAAATTTTTCACCTTCGGCCAGTTTGCCCTTTCGCGTCCCCACGGCCCGGATGTCCCTGTGCTGCGCGGACCGCCTAGTGGCCTTTCGGCCGATTCGTGCCCCGACGTCCCAACTGTCCCAAGGGCCGCCTGGACTAGGACTTAGCCAATTTTCATGATTTTTTCTGCCCCAAGCTTGGTTTTTGCAACTTTTTCACCCTTTTTTAGAACTTGCTCTTTTCTTCTTAGACAGGAGAGTTAGAAAAAAGCTGAGGGGACCCCAGAAACATGATTTTTTGCCTTGAATCAATTTATCTTGCTCAGGACAGAAGAACTTAATGCATGTTATCAAAATTACCCTGGGGGGTGAATTTTGGATAATAGGGACCAATAATTGATCCTCAATCAAGATCGAGGAGATTGATCAACTTGCACATGGGCCACATCTTGAGCTCTCAAATTAAAATAATATGGCATTCATCTGAGAGTTAGCCTCCTCTCCTCGGGTTTTGTTCAGACCACAAATCAGTATGTAGTCTGATTTTCTCCCATTACTAAATGAGGAGTACCTAGCATGTTATTCCCGAAGCAAACAACACTTCAAAAACATGGACCAATCTCTAGATAGGATGTAAGGATATGTTGATGTTTTACTTCAAAATAACACCTCTACCCCTCCCATAGCATAAAACATTCCTAATGAGGGGTGGCCAAACAACGAATAGTTCATAGTAGGATGTCACACTCCTTTGCAACCTAACAAGGTTCAACAACATGTGTTAAAAAAACACCATACCATCATCAAGTGAGGTCATCTCAACATTGGTGGACAGGGTGAGACAGTTGGAACTTGATCAGGCTACTCATGCCTCATATTCTGCTAGGAAAGGAAAGAATCTCCATCATCCCTAGAACTTTGGTGAAATACCTAGTACACCAAATCCTCCTCTGGTTTACATGGGCATTCCTAGCCCCAAAGATATCCTCATAAGATCGTGCACCTTGGGTATTCCCACTCAAACCTCATATGGGTACCCTCAATAGATTCCATCCAAAAGTGTGTTCTCAAATTTCATCCCAACTGGTAATGCAACGTTCCTTGGTTTTGTGCCCCCCACTCTATACCACACTGATATTCCCTCGTATCTACACATGTATTCCAAATCACTGCAAGGGGACATGTTCTATTTTCCTAGTTCATATGCTCAGTCGTAGGGGATGCCTTATGCCTCTACAAATGTTTACACTATGCCATATCAACCACCTATGACTACTCCTCCTCCCCATCAGGGATCATCTATGATAGAGTCCTACACTTTGGGCATGTACGTTGAATATCTTAAGGAGCCTTTGGACTTTAGCATACAAATCATAATGCTTCTATGACCTCTCCCTGACTTTCCAAATTTTAAAGGGGAGGGATATCTAAACACATATATCAAGGCATATGCAACTTTCGTTCGAGAGCTACTCCCATGGGATGCATTTGTAGCAAAGAGCTTCCCTAATAATCTTGAAGGAATCACTCTCGATTGGTATTATAGGATACATAAAACCTCAATACATTCCTTTAAACAACTCATGTCTAAATTCATCAAAGATTTTGACATGAACAAGTTACTGAGAACAAGAATCGGGGAGTTCCTACATATAAAGCAAGAGCATAATGAATTCATTGCCCATTTCATCTAGAGATGGTGGCAGGTCCTCTACTCTTCGGCATGTGCTCCCAACATGGATCAGATGGAGCTTTGTTATCTATTCCTTCACTCTCTTAATTGGGAAATGAAGGAAGAAGTCTATAAGTTCCCCCTAAGGAGTTATGAAGAGGTGTTGGAGGGTTCTCTCCACATTGATCAAGCATAAATAGATAGTGGTCGAAAGACCTACAGTTCAAACAAGAGATTGATCACTCCCAATCAAGGTAATTCAAGTTACCCTAATAAAACAAACAACAATCAAGGACCTAAGGTCTTCAACAAAAACCATTGTGTTACAACCGATGGTGTTACAGACCAAGCAAAGAAACCATATTTTGTTAACATCTCAAGCATAAATAATTTCAATAACAACACAGACGGTAAAAATCAAAAGAGTAACAAATTCTCTCCTATGATCAATGCAATGGATTTTAATCATCCTCCACCACAATAACAACAACGTTCAATCTCAAGGCCCTAACGGGTACCCAAATGGGTACCAAAATCAATGGCAATGGCCTCTGAACTTTAATTACAATAACCAACAATTGAATAACATTCGGAACTTTGGACCACAACAAAATATGAACCAAAGACCTTAGGCTTATGTTCATGACCTATATTGTGGCTTCTATAATTTCCAAGGGCATGATGTTATAACATGCCATGACAGTAATAAATTCATTTAGCGTCTACCAGAAGACCAAAGATAACTCTTTATTGAGATTTTTTTAGTGAATCCTACAGCACTAACTCAGAATGCTCGCATTTTTCATGTATGCCCTCAAAAGACACCTCTCATGATCTTTAACAATCCCCTTCCTATGCATTCCAAAAATAGAAAGTTAAACCCCAACGGCACAAACAAGTGTAACCTAGTAGGAAACAATGATCATGAAGCTTAAACTTCATCAAACCCATTGGTAACACCTCCTTTGGATGGTCATCAAGAAATATGATTATGGATCTAGTAGAACTAGAAACTAAACCCCAAATAAATGTCTCTACGAGAAATCAAGACTATTCTTCACAGGCCATAATTATTTACCCATCTATGTCGGATGATGTTCCAATACTCCCAAATTCAGTGGGGGATTATGACTTGATCATTGATTTAACAAATACCTTTTCTCACATCTCCTTCTTAGATTTGTTGAAGAACTCCCCTGCTCATAGAGTTACTTTATTGGAAGTATTAGGTCTTAGGTATTTGATCAATATCACCCCTCCTCTGCAGGTGCAAATAAATCACATATACTTCTACATACATCCTCTTCGGTAGCCCAAGAGAAGTCAGGTTTATATTCAACATCAGCAAATTCCCACAAATGTTGAGTTGGCACGTAGAGGTGATCCAGCTCTATATCTGCAAGTTTGGATTTACAACAATTACGTAAAGCACGTAATGATCGATGATGAGGAAACAGTCAACATTTTCCCCTTTTCATTTCTCCAGAAGTTAGGCTATGGAGAAACTAATTGCTCTTCAAAAAGAAATACGTTGAGAGGGTATGATAGCCTCAAGGTGACATTGATTGGAACCATAGTGATACCAGTTACCCTAGGGCCCAAGATGGTTCTTACAGAGTTTTATATTATAGACTGAGAAACTAACTATAATATGATTCTCGATTGTCCTTGGATACATCGCATAAAGGTGATTCCTTCCACGTTGTTTCAGGAATTTAGATTCCTTCATTTAGGTAAATTCTTCGTTGCACAGGGTGAGTCAAATCCATTTGACATTCATTTGGCTAACCTAAAGAAGAAACCCGGGGTGCATACATTCAGTTGGCTAACCTAAAAAAGAAACTAATTGAACAAACCTATGAGTTCAAATCCAGAGAAAAAACTAATTCCCACAATGGAATTAGAAACTATTGGTTTAATCGAAGGGATTCTTGCAATCAAAGATGAAACTGTGATTGTTGAGATGGTATCAATAGAAACCATGGTGAATATTGTTGAGCTGTTAGAGAATGATTTACTCATTCTCCTTCCATTCGATTCCATGGGCATATGACATGCTATGAGACTCGGCTCTCTTCCCACTAAAGTAATTTGCATGGTAGAAGTCTCAGAAGCAAGGGAAGAATAAGAAATGAATGATCACACATCAATCTTCCCAAAAAATTGTTGACTCTTAACTATGACAAAGAAAAATGCTTCTTTGGTGCTGGAGCAGGTGTGATCCTCACTTCTCTTAAGGGGAAGGTCATACCTTTTTCCTTCAAGGTAAATTTTGAATGCACAAATAATGGTGTAGAATACAAGGCTCTCCTTCTTGGTCTCATAGTAGCCAAGAGGATGGGCACTTGTAATATTAGAGTGTTGGGTGATTCATAGCTAGTCATTAATCAAGTTTCAGAGGTATACGAGACTAGGGAAAAACACACATAGCTCTATAATACTGTTGTACTCAACTTAAGAAAAGGTTTTGACTTCATTTCACTTGAATCCATCCCACGTGACCAAAACCTTCTTGTCAATTCGATAGCTACTTCTGTTTCCTGCTTCTTTCTGAGCAGAGAATTAGAAGATACTAACTTCACAGTTTGAGTTTGTGTTGAACCTTTAATTAACAGAATGTCAATGAATCTGATCTTAATATACATTGAAGTTGAAAATGAGCCTACTATCATAAATTTTGTGAAAAATGATGAGGCTATCTTAGGGTACCTTATCTCATATACGGATTTACATCCCACGCATCATAAGAAAGGTTTTGCTCTCAATCCTCACTCTTCCTCCTATTTTGGAGATCACACGATGGGTCATTCCTCCTCAAAAGGCCTTGAGATTTTTGAAATAGAAGATAAAGGAGATTTAGAACTACCTCTACCCCTACCTAAGTTTGAAGAGGGTAATGCCTCTTTGATCGAAGGGACAATTGACATCAACATCGGGACGAAGGAGGACCTAAAAAATTTGAAGTTAGATTCTTAGCTGACTCTTGAAGAAGTAGAAATACACATGAAGATTCTTAAAGAACATTCAAAAGCCTTCACATTTAGTTATAAAGAGATGATAGGAATTTCTCCTCATGTTGCAGTCCACAACCTTGTAACCAAATCTGATGCCAAGCCCATCAAACAAAAATCCAGACCTATGAAACCAAAGGTGGCACTAATGGTTAAAGAGGAAGTTATGAAAATCCTATAGGTTGGGTTCATCAAACCTATCGATTACTCAATGTGGGTATCTAGCATGATCCCCGTTCTTTAAAAGAATGGAAAATTTTGAATCTACATTAACTTTCACAATATAAACAAAGCATGTCCCAAATATGATTTCCCACTACCATCCATCAATGTTATCGTTGATGCATCAACTGGCTATGATATCTTATCGCTTATGGATTGTTTTTCCGGTTACAATCAAATTAGGATCTCCAAGGAAGATCAAACAAAGACGGCCTTTATTACTCCTTGGGGAAATTATTACTACGCAGTCATGTCGTTCGGTCTCAAGAACGTTGGTGTCACTTACCTATGGGTAATGACTTACATATTCCATGATCTTATTCACAAGATTGTGGAATTGTACATTTACAACCTTTTGGCTAAGGCCAGGAAGTGCTATGATCACCCTGAGCTTCTTCACATCATCCTCTCTCATCTCATTAAATATGATGTTACATTGAATCCAGAAAAATGTGTGTTTGGTGTGACGGGAAGGAAGTTACTGGGATACATCATTTCCTCACGAGGGATCTATGTGGATCCAGTAAAAATGTTAGCAGTACTATAAATGACCCCACCATCAAACAAGTAGGGAATTTGGTTCTTTCTCATAAATCTTGATGCAATCTGAAGGTTTATTCCTGATTTAACCTTTTTTATTCATCCGAAAAATAATTTGTTAAAGAAGGATTGCTGCAACATCTGGATGGATGAGTGTCATGAGGCATTTGAATTGGTCAAATGATTCCTTCTTTTACCTCCCATGCTCATGCCTCCCAATTCATATCACCCCCTCATTTTATATTCTCAAGCAATAGACGTCTCATTAGCCTGCATGTTAGTGCAAGAAGATGATGACAAGTGTGAACATGCAATTTACTTCATCAATTGTATGTTGTTAGACTACAAGACACACTATAAACATGTGGAAAAGAAATGCCTCACTATATTATTTGCAACACAATGGTTAAGACATTACATGTGTAACCAAGAAACACAAGTTATTGTTAAAACATATTGTCTTCAGACATTCCTAACATGGGGTTCTTTGTCTAAGAAGGTTAGATGCTTCATAACCTTAATGGGAGAATTTGAGTTAACTTATATCAACCAAAAGTCCATCAAGGGACAAATCATTGCCGATTAGTTGGCAGAAACCTGTTAGAGAGTGGAGAATTACTAGACTTGAGTTTTCCTGACGAATGTGTATACTACGTAGAAATTAAACTTCCCATTACAGCGTGTCCATGGTATTCAAATATTGTCAATTTTATTATGGACCACACATACCCTAAGGGAGCAACTTCGTAGTAGAGAAGACATCTACACGTCATAGCTGCCAAGTATGTAATTATAGAACAAGTACTCTATCACAGAGCTTTTGAAGGAATGTTGTTAATGTGTGTCGATGAGGAAGAATCTAAAAATATCCTCTATGGAGCCCATAGCGGGGTCTGTGGAGGTCATTTTGGAGGACATGCAACTACTAGAAAGATACACCAGATGGGTTATTTCTGGCCCACCCTAGAACACAACGTAGTAGAGTACATATGCAAGTGCCACAAGTGTCAGGAATTCTCTCACGAGATTCATATACCTACCCAAGTTCTACAACTGATTACAACACCTTGGCCCTTTTCCACGTGGGGCTTAGATTTGATAGGAAAATTCTCTCCCTCATCTACAGATGGCCACAATTTTATAATTATGGCCACAAGATATTTCATAAAGTGGGTTGAGGCCATGCCTCTTACCACCATTTCAGGGTCTGTAATTTCAAAGTTCATCTTGAACCAAATCATCTGTAGATACAGGGTCCCACAAGTCATTATCTCCGATAATGGCACATCATTTAAAAATGAAGAGGTGTGTGAGTTGTGTGAAAAATTCAAGATAAATCATCACACAGCCTCTCTATACTACCCTCAGGCCAATGGACAAGCTGAGGCAACTAATAAACTGTTAAAGTCCATCCTTATGAAAATTGTTAAGGATAATAAGCGTGATTGACATCTAAAGATATTTTTGGCCTTATGGGCCTATAGAAAGTTAGTAAGAATGATGATAGGGGCAACCCCATATTCCTTAGTTTTTGGTTCGGAAGCAGTTTTACAGCTTGAAGTTGAGATACCCAGTTTTCAGATATCATTACAAGTAATCTTAGGAGAAGAAGGATATCGTGAGGCATGGCTCGTTGAGCTAGAAACCCTTGATGAAGCTTGACTTAGAGCTAAGGCACACCATAGAGCTTACGTCTGACTGGATGTGCCAAGTAAAATAAGAAGGTTTATGAATTTGATATATTCATTGGAGATTTGGTATTGAGACTTGATAGCTGAATAGACAAGAAAACTAGCGTATGAAGGAAATTCAGGCCCAAGTGGTTGGGCCTATATCAAATCTTGGAGGACTACAAGAATGGATCATATCATATGTGTACTCTAGAGGGTGAATAATTCAGTGAATCCATCAATTCAATTCATTTAAAACGCTACTACCCATGATCCATCTGCATTTCCACATGTAATTTATTGCATCCACATTGTATTTCATTTGCTAGATCACTTTGTAAATTTGTAATCAAGGAACTTATCTTTCAAGAAACTTTCAAAAACTTCAGAAAATATTGGCAAAACATTCAATCACATTTCTACAAATATCTGCAATATTATCATCAACATTTCTAATCATTTCATCAGTTCAACAAGATAAGACAGAATTTTGACACTAATCCTACCAAGGTCTACATACTTGGTTCTACTCGTAGTTTTCTTCCAGCATAGGTGTCTTTTCCCATAGTCTGTTCTAAAATATTTGTGGTGTCATATCTCTCCCAACAAAAAAATAAAACCTCTTTGGCAGTAAAAGCATTCTAAACATTTTTACTCGGATCACTCGTTCGCCTATCTCAGCCTTTGATGGTAAGCCCTCGCATCTTACTGGTTGCATGGGGTTGAGGCTAGGGAAAATTTTTCCCTCCTAAAAGCACAACTCAAAGTTTAAAAATAAAAATAAAAAATGGTATATATGTCAAGTCAAAATCAATACAAAATTTTCATTTACACACTTTCTTGCCCCACCAACCTTCGGTGTTGAGCCCTTATTTCTTATTGGTGATGTGAGATTAGGAAATGAGGGAAGTGCCCTTACTCACATATACCTTATCCTCGGTGATGAGCCCATGCTTCATACTGGTAGCATGGGGTAAGGTATAGGGGGGTCTCTTTAAATAAGTTAGTAATTTGTAAGTAATTCATTCAATAAAAAGTTCTTTTGAAATCATAAATCCCAAGAAAGATGAATTATATGCATATGTTCCAAAATATTTAAAACCTTAAAACCATATTTTTTCAATCATGAGGCCATCCACATGTCTAAGTCTAGATGAACTTGTAAGAAAACCACAATCTAGACTGTGTAGTAAATTATGTGTAGAGTTAGTTTATAGGTTTCCAATTGGATTTTTGTCAAAATCTTGTCTTTCTCTCATCACTTCCATTCATCAAAATCATACAACTCATGTCCCTTTTGGCTCTCAGTGTTGATCCCTCGCATCTTACTAGTTAGGTGGGGTTAGAAGTGGAGTGGGTTCATTTACTTATCATATTACATTCATCACATTTTTCCAACAAAACTAGAAGTACTAAATATTGCTTGAAAAACCAAAGTTTTGACATTACATTGTGTTTGCATTAGCATCATATAAAATAAAACAACAAAAATAAAATCATTTTGTTAGCATATCATCATCCACTGCATGCATTCTGAAAATCATATAAAATCAGAGATTCTAAACATCTAAGAGTACACATGCAAAGTAAACCATAAATGAAGTCAACTCTGGTTCAAAGGATAGCTGAATCAAAAAGAGATATCTATATATATCATAGTGAATCAAGTTTGTATACAATGCCATCACACACTAGGTGTGGTCAAAATGCTCGCAATGAGCATGAAAATCCAAAAACATCATATATATGCCTCACAAAATGGCATCAAAGCAATAAGGGCTCAATGGCCTATCCCTCTCTGCAGGAACCCTTAGATGGTGCACGACTATGGATGGGAATCCTGCTGTAGCTATGATGTCATGAATGCATTGAATGGTGATAGTGACCATGATATCGACCAATAGTCACAGCCTCACTGCATGAATGGCTCCACCTTGCCATCGTCTCCACCATCTTGTATGCAGACAATCTTCTGCTCTAAGAATTCAAGAGCTTTGTTGCCTTCCAAAGAGGTGCAAATACATCGGTATGTCATCCAGCTTACAATGGTTGTCCCACATCCTCTAGTCAGCTCCGCATGATTCTTCCCCATAGGGATCAACAAGGTATAACCACATATCCTACAAATAATATCTCACTAGCCATCAGCAGTGGTTGTGAAACAAAGAAAATAATGGCAAGTTAGAAAACCATCAAAAATAAAAAAGAAGTAGAATGCTTAAAAATATTAACATTTCTAGCTAACAAGGTCGAGAGAAGATTATCTACATACTCAGATCTCCGGGCATCCAGGTAGGATTGGCTAGTGCATCTAGTGGTGGTGAATCCATTATAGGCATCTGTTATGTAACCCCCTCTCCTTAGGAAACCCTCTAGCCCATCATTGATGCCTCATCGCTGATGCCCTCTCATCAGATAGGGGGTCCTCTGAAACAAGGGTCTCCTTCTTTCCTTCCTCCTCCACCCTAGAAGCCTCTGATAACTCACCTCTGACTTTCCACTCTGAGTCATTGTCCTCCTCCTCATCTGTCTCCTCACTATCCTCACCCTCAGTCTATGCATCTGTGGCTGTGTGGACCTTCTCCTCCTCCTCTTCCTCATTGTGAGCAGGTGAAACCTCAATTTTTAAGAGAGCTATTGGTGTTCTAGGGACTAGTACCTTCTCCATACTGATTGATAACCCTGGTGTGACAACATTCCATACATTCTCACCCTTAGAGACTGCTTGTACCTCTCTAATGCTTTGGTAGACAACAGGAAGTGTAGGAAGAGCATCATCATAGGGTAACCCAAACTACTGGGGCACTTTGAAAGCAAGGTGGGCCTTCACCCTCATAGTCCTGTCAATAAATTGTGCAGTGCTAGAAAAATAAATAAGAATAGTCCCCTCCTAACTCCATAATCTGATCATATCCTGATATGGTCTAACAATGAAATCATCCATAGTCAAAAAAGCAACAGGATGATGTTCCCCTCCAAGAGGAGCCATATTAGTCCACCTGGAGGCCCTGATGGCCCCTAGATTCTATACACCAACTCCCCTCTGATAGGGGAGGATCCACTCATACACCCAGCACATCACTAAAGTAGGGTGGCTCAGGGATTTCCCCTGTAGCCTCACAACTCGGTACAAATCATGGTATGTGGTCCCCAAAATGTCCACACCCCAAGTATAGATCCTCCCATACTACTCAATCTGCATAATGATGGGAGCCCAACAATACAAGAGTTTTTCCCCACCCTTGTCTCCTACTAAACGTGAAGCAAGAATACCAATAATGGCCTTGTGTAGGGTAGGGATAGGTGCAGAGGTAATAGGGAAAAGTCACATAACCTACTTGGAAGACACATTAGAGGCCCCATCATCCCCCATGTACAATGCCCACTTTCTATACAAAACTGAAGAACCCTTCTCCAATTTCAACCGTCTACCAATCACAGGTACACCAAGAATCATGTACACATCCTCGAGAGTGATGGTCCACTCTCCCCTAACACTAGGAAACTAGAAAGTGTTATGGTCAACATCCTAATAAGATAACATGTCACATAAAATATGGTTGGCTGCTATTATGTGTGGCACTTGTGAAATCCTTCATAACCCATCTCGATGTAATAAATCCCTCTCATCCTAAGTCAGTTGAATAATAAGGCCTGGAAGCCAATCACACTCTCTCACCCGACTCCAGTGAATGTATAACTCCTACATTCACAAAACAAGAAAAAGAGCAAGTTAGCAACGTATTTCACAATACAAGCTCATCAAAAATAGTATAAAACCACCCAAAATCCAAAAATAATCACCAATTTGGTCAAAATTTCTCTCTTCCTTGACAATTACAAAACCACCGCCTTATGTAGAGCGGTTGTTTTTTAGTTGTCGTTGCAGTTCTGTGACCACCGCCCTGCGTAGGGTGGCGGTTTTTTAACCGCTACCCTGTGCAGGGTGGCGATCATGTCCAGAATGGACAACCCACCCCCTTTGACCCAAAAATGTAAAAAAAATATAAAAATAGACCTCTTTGGACAAAAAAAGGTAGACCCACCTAGACCACCTCCTAGGGAACATTTAAGCAAAAGAAATTTCAATAATAACCCCCCTAGGTGTAGATTTTTCAGATTTTACATTTTTTAGGTTTCAAAAAAACAAACACAAAATACTAACCTTTTTCTTCACCGCTAGGTCTCTCACTCATGAGAATATGATCGTGTCATCGTACTCGTAATTTTTACTATACTCTCACTCAAAACGGTGATCAGTGATCCAGAGCTCAAAAATCACAATGAGGATATGTGAAAATGAATGGTTTGGTTATATATATGCTTTGTTTTAGCTTTGTTTTAATTGTAAGTTTTTTACAAGGTTGGGGTGCTAGTGTAGGTATACTTCTATCCTTGCGTAGATAGTAAGTCATCTTTTCATTTTGTTTTAGTATTTGTTTTTTGATATGATATCTATCTTCACTTGAGTCTTGATTTCATCATGCAGGTAGTTGGAGCTTGATGGTGACATTTTAGTGCATGGGCATGTCAGGTATAGCTTCTAACTCCCCATTTCAGGAATGAAAAAATTAGACTCGACATTTCATGCCTCTTCATGGCTAAAACACTTCTCCAAGGGGGAAAATGTACGTACCCAAATTTACATGTGTTACATTGTCAAAAAATGGTTCAAAACCCCCAATGATGATTCATGTCTTTTCCAAAGGTGTTCGAGCTCCTTAACCTCTTTGCAGCTTATATTTGTAACCTAGTTTACGTTAGCCATTTCCTTCTTTTCTGCAACTTCATGCATCAATTTTCCCTTATTTTTGGCCTATAGTTTCAAAATTTTCGCCCTTCCTGGGTGGTGGTTTTGTAACTGCCGCCCTATTTTGGTGGCGGTTTTGTAACTGCCGACCTGCCTGGGCGACGGTTTTATAACCGTTTCCTTGCACATGGCAGGCGGTCCTAAGCAAATTTTCTAGAACTCTTTGTCTGTGAATTATACATGTTTTTCTTCACTTCAGTTCACTTTTAGAACATTTTTCTCAATTAATTTAGCTGATTTCAATCTTGACTGACTTATAGCAATCTCCTCTTTTACATGTGATTTCTAATTAACTATTTAACTTCCCCTTCATGTGCTGATGTGAAAACCCATTGGTGCCAAGTTTGATAGTGCACTACCATCCAACCTTCTATAAAACCATCGCTTCTTCTAAAGAAAATGGCTGGAGATTATTTGTGTATCTTGCTTAGTTGAGCTGCCACAATCTTGCTAGAAATTACATAGCCAAGTTTTGTTCTCTTACGTTGTTTCTCTTCTACCTACATTGTAACCAGACTACCATCAAGTTGTCATTGCTTCAGTACCTTCTTCTTGTTGCTTCTTTTGTATTACCAGCTCTATGGACTCAAGTGGACACAAAGTATTGGTAAAGACAACTGAGGGAACAAAGTGATACCACAACTAGCATCGCATCTGCACTGTAATTCTAGGTTGGGGGTTGTTATTGAGTTTCTTCATTTCTTTATATATTTCTAAACGTAAGCACACATATTAAATAGAGTAGAAGAAATAAACTTCCTTTATTGAAAATAGTTAGATTCATTTCTAAGAATCTTTTCACATCTTCTATAGAAGTTGTTGGTGATAGATCCTTCCCTTCTTATCCCTGTAGATGTGATGGAGAAGAATATCTGGAGGAAGTTTTCTATATCACCGTAGATAATAAATCTGTTACAAATTGTGGTTTCCCTTAAATCCTCACATGTTATATCCACAAATTTATAGGGGAAGAAAAGCTTCTAAAGTTTTAAATCTTCTTGTGTCTCTGAGATAGAAGAATATTTAATAATCAACAACTATAAATTGGAAGAAGCTTTGTTTTGATTAGAATAGATTTAATACACTATTACATAGATAAATAACTACATCTAGTTATTTATTTGTATAGGGTTTTTTAATTAGGATTAGAAGCTTTAATTTCTTCATTTCTTCATTAAATTCCCGAAAGTTCAAGTAAAGCACAGAAAGATTTCTTTTAATTAGATTAATTTCTTTGTATTGCTTTATCTCTTTTATATTGGAAAAATACAAATACATAGAGTAGATTTATTTTCTTATATTAGCTTGTCATTTATTTCAGTAGATTAAATGCATACATGGCCATTAATAGACAAAAATAAGAACGAACATACAGTAGTGATCCACGGGTCCCCAAACCGAATAGGCCGAGATTTCTTACGGACATAGATACTCGACTTTGTATGATTGTCCTCGGAACACCATCATGGTACTTATGAAAAAATTACACAGTTGAACATATTAAACATTGAATGGCCAATAAGGCTTATGACTAATGGCTCCCCTGGCAACATAGACTAGATTCCACATATGACCATACAAGGACCACGACCAGAGAGAGTTTACAGTTGTGATCCAGTGGTCCCCTAACCGAACAGGCCTGAAAACCAATCAAATTTAGATGTCGGATTATTTACACTAGTCTTTAGAACGTCCCCACTTCTAGCAGACATCATTAGATAGCTGAAAATTTTTAACGAAGAAGCTCATCAAGCCCTCGCATTCTGGACTGAACCAACTAACTACCCCTAGAGCCAGTAGAACAACACCTCTCTCATTTATTCCATGACCTTATCTGGAAATCATTACGAGGCACCCATTGATCAGTTTTCCACATATCCCACAACCGTTAGAAATGGATTTTAGTGGAGCTAGATATTGATTGGAGTCTTCATGTGTTTATTCTTTGTGATCCTTTCATTAGACCCATTCAGGTTAGAAGGGACTTTCTTTCCCTTGACGAGAAGATCCCGATATTGCGCATCAAGGACATTGTTTTTCCTTGATAGCTTGTTCATTCCATTCCCACATATTTTCATCCACATATCACATATTCATGATATTTTGATACCCATAGCCATAAGGTCATTCCACATCGGTTGTCCCAGCATGACTTCGAGAGGTCAAGTGTATCTTGAAGATCGCGCATCGATTTTCATTCTTATAGGTTCAAATCAAACTGAGATCGTAAAATCAATTTCCTTTAAGCCCTCGCTTGGAAAAAAATGAGACGAAGCTGTAGCCATTGAATCATCTAAGATGTTTTGATCTCTAAGTATGGATTCGATAGAAATAAAGTCAAAACCTTTGCTAAGTTCAAGCATGACGGTTTTGTAGAGCTGTAAGTTCTTCGCTCTGCTCTCATAAACTTCTGAAACTTGGTTAGCGATAAGTTGGGAGTCACCTAAAACTCTAATGTTGTTAATTCACATCCTTTTGGCTACAATGAGACTAAGAAGAAGAGTCTCATATTCTACGGCATTATAAATACATTCAAAGTTTAAGCTAAAGGAAAAATCCATGATCCTTCCCTCTGGAGAAGTAAGGATCACCCCTGCTCCAGTGCCGAAATGACACTTCGCAACATCATAGTTGAGGATCCAATAGCCATTGGGGAAGATATAAGTTTTATTATTTGTAGAATCGTGCTTCTTGACTTCTAAGACCTCAACCATATAGATCTCATCGAAGACATTTGATGGGAGAGAACCAATCCCAAGAGCATGTGTTATGCCAAGGGAATCAAACAGGAGATCAATAGGCAAGTCATTCATCAAAATCTTAATGATCTCTGGTGTATTTTTTGTCATGATAGTTTCTACTACAACAGCTTTGATTTCACCATAATCAACCCCATTGATTTCCTTAGGGGTTTCTTACTTAGTCGTTGGAACTAGCTAGGACTCAAGATTTGAGTCTTGCGGCTTGTTCAACTGATATGCCTAGAGCTCAAAATTAGTATGAATCATGGGTATCTTCTTTAGGTTGGCCAAATGAATTTCAAATGGCTTGGGGTCACCCTAAGCTATAAAAACCTTACCTAGGTGCAAGAATCTAACCTCTTGGAACAACGTAGAAGGGTTTTCCTTCATTCTATGTCTATAGGGTTGACTAAGTATCATATTATAGTTGGTTTCCCGATCTATAATCTAAAACTCATTCAACACAGTCTTTGGTCCAAGGGTAACCAAAAGCACTACAGTCTAAATGGAATTTTCCTTTAAGCTATCGTAGCCTCTCAACATGTTTCACGTTGAAGAGCAATTGGTTTCTCCATGGCCTAGATTTTGAAGAAACGAGAAAGTAACTATGTTAACGGCAGCTCCATCATCTATAATTGCATGATTAACATAGTTTTGTAGATCCAAACTTGGAGGTACAATGCAAGATCACCTCTTCATGTCAACTCAGCATTGGTTGGCATCTTCCTAATGTCGAACATGAAACTAGCATCTCTTTCGAGCTGCCCTGAAGGATAGACATCAAAGTCTATGTGATTAACTTGGGCCTCTGGAGGAGGAGTGATGTGAATTAAATGGCCAAGGCCCAGTGCTTCTAATAAATCCATTCAATGCGTAGGTGAGTTCTTCAACATATCCAAGAAGGAAATGTGAGCAAAGGTTTTTGTCAAGATCGTAATTAAATCATAGGCCCCCACTAGTTTGGGAGCCACTGGCGTATCGTCCGAAATTGAGGGGTAAACTAGAAGATGTTGTGAGGAATAATCTTGGGCACAAGTTCCTACATTAACCTCAAGTTCAATCTCCAACTCAACCAAACCTATCATTTTGGTAAGATTCTGACTATCTAAAGGAGAAGCTACCAATGGGCTTGACGAAGTGCATGCTTCATGATCGTTGTTTCCAGTGGGATCTCCTTTGTTAGTTTTGTGAGGATATATATTTTTTGTTCTTGAGACATGTGGGAAGAGGGTCTCTATAAACCCTAAGGCTAGAATTCTAGGGGAAACAGGCCCCATGTGATCATTTTGCGCCATCATTATAGGGTTTTCCAAAAACATCTCAACAAAGAGGTTTCTTTGGTCTTCTGGAAGTCATTGTATAAACTTGTTGCAATCACGACACGTACGAGTGTCATGTCCTCTAACCCTATGGAAACCACAATATAAATCAGGATTGTAATCACGAGGCCTTTGATTTTAGTTTTGTTACAGCCCATAGTTTCTATTGTTGTTCTGTTGTTGGTTGTTAAAGTTGAAGTTAGGGGGCCTCTGGCCTTGGTTTTGTTATTAGTTCTGATAACCACTCGGGTATTGAATCAACACGTGGGCCTGGACTTGCTGAGGTGGGGGAGTAGAATGATTAAATCCCACCACATTAATGAAAGGAGTAAATTTTTTACTCCTTTGATTATTGGTATTCGCATTATTTTTACCATTGTTCACATTGTTTGCGTTAACAATGTTTGGCTTCTTGGATTGGTCGGTTATGTCGTCCATCATAGCACAATGGTTCTTATTGAGGACTTTGGGTCCTTGGTTATTGTTGTTTGAACTGTTCAGGTAGTTTGAATTACCCTGAGAGGGGTTAACCAGTCTCTCATTTGAGCCGTACATTTTTCAGCCACCATCAATCACTATTTGGTCAATGCAGAGAGCACCCTCCAAGACCTCCTGATAGCTTCTAATAGGAAAATTTTAGACCTCCTCCCTGGTCTCTCAATTGAGAGAGTAAAGGAATAAGTCACGAAGCTTCGTTTGGTCCATGTTTGGAGTACTAGCCGAGAATTATAGGACTTTCTGTTATCTTTGAATAAAATGGGTGACAAACTCATTATGTTCTTGCTTGATGTGGAGGAATTATCTAATTCCATTTTGCAAGAGTTTGTTCATATCAAAATCCTTGATAAACTCATAAATGAGTTACCTGAATGAATGGATCGAGGCTTTCAGTATCTTGTAGTACCATTCGAGAGTGATCCCCTCAAGGGTCTTGGGGAAAATCTTAGCTACAACCACATCCCATGGGAGTAGCTCTCTGACAACAGTTGTGTATGCTTTAATATGTGCATTTGGGTCCCCCTCCCCTTTGAACTTTGGAAAATTACGAAGCAGTCGTGGAAGCATTACACTTCGAATATTAAATTCAAGGGGATCTTTAAGATATTTGGTATATGTGCCCAATGCATAAGACTCTACCATGGATGACCCTTGATGGGGAGGTCGAGGAAGAATAAGAGGTTGATATGGCACAACATAAACATTCTTAGAGGTGTAAGGCATCCCCTGAGGTTGAGCATACGATCCAGGAAATGAAAACATGTCCCCCTATGATGATTTAGAATACATGTGGAGGTACGAGGGAACATTATTTTGGTACAAGATAGAAGGTACGAAAACAAGAAATTTCACATTTCCAATTGGAATGGAATTCAAGAATGCACTTTTGGTTGGCACTTGTGGATGGTACATGTACAAAGCGTGAGAGGTCATGCCTAACTTTCCCAATCCAGTAAGAAGATCCCTAGGGTTAGGGACACCCATGTAAATCATGGGAGGTGAAGGTTTCAAGGGCACATAACCAAATTTATGTGTATGGTGGGGGGTCTTTCCTTACCCCGCAAAAGATGTAGCATGAGGGGGACTGGGAAACCTCTAACTCCCTAACTCTATCCACCAATGTTGAAATTACATCACCCATAGATGGTAGTGCATTTGGCTTAGGTGTGTTCTAATTCTGGTTGGGAAGCAAAGGCACATGATGTCCCACTATGGTCTGATCTTTGGGAGGCCACCCCTCTTTGGATATGTTTCATGTTGGAGGATGGGTAGCAGAGTTGTTCTAAAGAAGAACATCAATGTATTGTTGCATCCGGTCCAAGGACTAGTAGATGGCATTAAGACACTCATTACTTCAAGTGATGCATGCCAAGAGCTCCTTTTTTGGTAATAGATAAGATGAGATTGATTCAGATTTCATGTTGATATGCGGTCTAAACAAGACCTGAGGGTTGGACCCTTGCCCTCCTTTGAATGTCATATTGTTTGAGCTAGAGAGCTCAGGTTGAGGGATATACATAGGTTGATCAATCTTCTTGAACCTGACTGATGAACCATTGTTGGTCCCTTGAGGAGGAATGTGAGGGGAAGGTAGATTAGATGAGTAGTTATCAACCCACCCAGATAGTGAGGGTGACTGTTACATACCCATTTGGTAATAATACTCCTCGAGACCCAAAATGGGTAAGCCGTATTCCTGACCCGACATATTCGGGGGGTATATAAATACCCATAAAATAATGGGAGAGGAGAAGGATGGATGAAAAAAAGGTAGAAACAATGGAAATGAAAAGGAACTATTCCTTCACATTAGGTTCACCAATGTTTTATGACTAAAAATCAACACATGATTTTCAGGCACACTCGACCTCCTCAGGTTGTGCTGGGACATTCAATGTGGAATGGATAGATGGCTATGTGGAATATATAAGTTGAAACAGGAAAATTTTGGATAAGGAAAGATCAATGCAATCTAATGTCTTATACGGTCAATAATGAAATATGCACGTATAAGGCATCCAAAGCTTATCTTACCTACATATGTGAGATGGAACGGTCTAAGATGATGGTAGTGCATAAATGGTGATCAATATCTAGATCACAAAAGATGCTTGCAATAGGATGTGTAAGGCGGGGAAATTGTCATGTGTTTGCCTCGTAGAAGTTTCCAGATAAGGTCTTGGAAGCACTAGAGGGTGATTGTGTGAATATGACAAGTGAGTGGATTATGAGAACTAGTTTCGCCCAGGATGGTTCCACTAGAAGTCATATATCTTGTTGGCTTCTTCATTCAGGATTTTCAATTGTGAGATGATGACATGTGGAATTGGTGAGGACTGGAAAACCAAAATTTTGAGGCCCATGTCAATGTTTTTGTGTAAATAAGATGCATTTGGTTGTGGGACACGAGGATTATATACTTCATCTCTTAGTTGCTGAGGATCTTGAATGGTCATTTGGGATGTATCTGAACTATCAAACTAGAGAATCAATAAAATCGTAAATTATTCATCGAAGGGTAAGGGTGATGTTTAAACCTAAGCTAGCTAAAGACACGTGGGGAATTGTATTACTCTCCATCTAATTAATCTATGTTCCTAATTTAAAAAATAGAAACAAGCATATTTAAACTAAGACGATTCAATTACTTTCCTCAAATTAATTAAACCTACGTATTACTTTTAGCTAATTAAAAAAAGAAACAACTAATTTAATAAATAAAACAAAGTTATTCTAATGTTTTTATTCTTTTCAATTATATAAAGGAAAATAAACAACAATCTAATTAAATTAAGCTAATGTTTTTGGGTTTTATGCTTTTTGGAAAACAACAGAAGAAATTGATAGAAGAAATACGAAGAGATGCAATTGATTCTACAATATTATTAACAGAACTAAACAAATAAATAATCTAATATGACTATTTATATGTGCATAATGGATCTAAACTACTCTAACACAAAAAAAGCTTTTTCCAATTTGTGTTTGTGGATCTAAAAATTCCTTTGTCCAACCTCAGATACATGGGAAGAAATAAAAGCTTCTCAGAATATTTTCTTCCCGTACAACTTCCCCGATAGAAATAAATGAAGACTACAGATTGAAATGAAATTAGAATTGCTCTAAACAAATGCATGAGCTTTCCTCCAGACAAAATTCCCTTGCAAACCCACAAGGATATGCAAGGAAGCAATCTATCACTAGAAGCTTTGTGTAGGCAATGCAAAGCTACAATAATGAATTAACTATTGAATTGATTTGAATTGAAGTGATTTAACTACTCTAGTCAAACTGTGCATACAAATGAAATCGAGAAATCAAGAAATCTTAAGGAAAATTAAGTACATCCCTAACCTGGAATTTGTAGAACTATGATAAAACCAATGATGTTTTACCCTGATGTCCCCTCGGCTTATTTTCCTACTTTACTGCTAGATGAATCCAGGGAACTGTGTTGGGTAATGCAGAAGAAATAGTGAAGAAGTACTAGAGCAGTGATGGCTTACAGGCAATCTGGTAGCAAAGTGGTTAGGAGAATAACAATGCAAGAGAACTTGCTTGATTGTTTATTTCCTAGAAAGATCATGGTAGCATAACATTGCAATTCACAACAAATATCTCCAACCAATGCTTCAGATAGAATATTGGCTCTTAGAGAAGAATGACAGGGAAATGGTCTAAGCAATTTGACAGCCAAGAAATACCACCTCTCTCATAGAAGGGGTTGTTAACTCCAATTAGTCAACAAGAAGGGAAGGGAAAGTTAGTACATATCAAATGATCCCAATAATATCCTATTTGACCAAGAAACATGCACTAAAAACATGTTTAAAAAGTTGACATGTGTTTGGAATGTGCTAGAGAAGGTTCTGAAAAAACCGCACACAACCTCCAGTCTGCACAGAGGGGCAGTTACGCAACCACCACTTAGGGTAGATTGATGGTTCCGTAACTTTCTTCACATTTCTATAACTTAAAGTTAAATGCTGAGGAAAAAGCTTGCATAATGCTAAAGAAAAGTAGGAAAATCATGGAAATGGTTAACAGAAACATTCTAGGCTACAAATAGACACTGCAAATGGAAAATTGGATTCGAACACCATTGGAAAATATATTAATCATCATTGGGGATTTTAAACCATTCTAAAAATGTAGCACGTGTAAAATTGGGTATGTACAGGTACCATTCAGTTTTTGGCGTTACCATCTAAGTATTGACCACTAGAGTCCAGACTTCTAGGTGGTTCTATCTTGAAACCTAAAATTTATTTATATTACCTTTTAATGAATTTGCTCTTGGCTGAGACACTAATTTGTGAGTTTTTTACTTGCTTTTTTTGTACAGAGGGATGTGCATTCACATGAGTTTCACAATGGTGGATACTTGATGACATTGTTGACCTTAGGTTTAGATGAGGATGGGTGAGATGTGTTGGATCATGTCAGTCTACAACATGTTATTAGATTAGGGGAGGTTCCCAACAATATACATTTGATTACTGCACTTTGTGAGAGATGGTGTGCAGATACTTGTACTTTATAGCTACCTATGGTGTGAGATGTGTTGGATCATGTCAGTTTACAACATGTTATTAGATTAGGGGAGGTTCCCAACAATATACATTTGATTACTGCACTTTGCGAGAGATGGTGTGCAAATACTTGTACTTTATAGCTACCTACTAGAGAGATGACAATAGTACTGGAGGACATGTATTAGATATTATGATAACCAGTAGTAGGGGAGTGAGTTCAGGTGATGCCTCTATATGATACAAAGTGGAAGATGATAGCATATATGCGGTATTTTATAGGGTCTAGTGTACATGCATAGTCATCAGTTACCATGAATGACATAGTGAGATCAGGTGTTTTGCATTTGTGGAAATTTATTGCACCATTTTTGGCCTCTTTTATGACATTAGATGGAGGTGGAGTATCCATATCTTATATGATGCATGCATTTTTTTATAATATAGAGAAATATGGTACTTTATATTCCTAGAGCCATTATGTGTTGGCTCATTTGTATAGGGATTTGTATAGGTTCACACAGGAGGACCATAGTGGTGGGATTAATTTTATTATATTATTACACATATGGGCGTATGAGCACATTACATTTTTTAGGCCCCTCAGTGGGCCAGAAGTGAAATGAGTATGACTAGAGATCTTGTCTACTAGATGGGTTGGGTCGAAGATTCGATGGTTTGATACCACGACATATAGATCTATTTAAGATCGTATGTGGCTAGGTGCATTTATATGGAGGTCGTATAGGGACTATGATGGATGGACTGAGGATCATGTGGATTTCTGATGTATTCATCAAATGATGTGGTTTAAGGATAGGTTCCCAAGAGTGGCCAATCTCTTCCATTGTGAGTGGGTTTCACGAAAAATTGGCATGGCACGAGATGTGCCTCCTAAACCATATAGATATCATTGATTGATTTGGGAAGCAAGGATAATGAGGGATCTTGTAAATATCCATGATTTAATCAAATAAAAAACAAAACATTACACAATAAAATAATAAAACCAGAGATATTGTAATTCATTTGGGACAAATTCCCAATGGAGAGATTACATATAAATAGCTCAATGAACTCCTATAAGTAAGGAGTCAATGCTAATCTCTAAGTCCTCTCAATATCTCAAATATCTCTCAGCTATGAGCTGTGCAATACAACTATTTTGCACACTCATATATTATTTTATAAATATTAAAAACTATTACTACCAAATAACCCAAACCACTCCTAAGTGTTCACACTATGAACAATATTTATGTAACAAGGGCAAGGCTAGGTATGACAGGAGCTTAGTTAAACCTGCTACATTCAGATTAGGCATATCTAGTGATGGTTCCTATTCAGGCAGACAACACAGGGTGTACACCAGCTTACACTCAGTGGTGGGTTGAGCATTGATGGGTGCTATTATTCCTAGTGGTGGTAGATATTGAAAAAGATCCAAAAGATAGGACCATAACAGGTGGAGAGTGAGCATGTGAGAAGGTACTTGCTGCAAAGGGTGATACAATAGTGGCGGTAGTTGCACAAAATAAGTATGACCTAATATGATTTGTATGTTATACTTTGTATAGGAACATGATGATAATGTGCTAATGTGATTCATGTCTTGCAGGTGATGAGTATTGGAGCATGATAGTGGACACGTCAATATGCACATTGACCCACAATATTCCCATAGATGTCCGTATTAGAGGGGGATTATTAGAGAGGTTGGATCACATAGCTAGTGAGCACACTCATTTGTTCAATCTTGTAGTTGTGGTAGAGGCCACATGTATAATATTGTGGTCAGAGTGAAACAAGGCGACGATTGAGCTAGCTTATCTTAGGGAATCTGTGGGAGGAGGATCCCTAGCACATGATATGTTGTGATATGTAGAGCTCCAGGTCTGATATGCAAAGGTTATGGCTGAAGTGGCATCATTACAGACTCAGCTAGAGGCATAGTGCTCCCGAGTATAGAGACGGAGGTCGAGTAGTGAAACCTCAAGTTTGAGAGCTCCCATAGTTACCTCTAGTAGTAGTGATGAGAATGTATGATGTATTTTGTAGTGTGCATTGTCCCTTAGTGTGTGTATATGAAAACATTACATATATAAATAATGAGATCATTTTTTCTATGATATGATGATGTGTTTTTTGTATTTGTGTGGTTTATTAGTGATTTGATTTGATATTTATTGAATTCATGATTGAGGATATATTTATTTTGCTTTGTGGTGCTATCGTATATTAGATTATAAGTGTTGATGTCATAGTGATGATAAGATTATAGTGATGATAATAGGCATGAATGTGGTATGATTATCGAGTTGTTCTTGTAGTGTACATGATATCAATGGTGAAGATAACTTAGGGAAGAATTGATCGTGTGTTAGAAATTTAACAACATAAAATAAATAGTGACATACATGTATATACTAGGCATGTAATCATGTAGCACCGAAGAATATAAAACATCTAGCTAGAGAGAAGGAAAAGACTACGCACAAGTAGCTAAATTGATGGTCAAGTAGTATTAGGAGCACAAGTGCCAAATGATAAGCCCAAGGTGATCATAGAAACACTAGGAAGATGTGAATCATGCAGTGCTAAGTGGTTCTCCTTCGGGACCCACTTAGACCCACTTAGGTTTGGGGTGAGTAACAAGTGGGTTACTCATCTCATGCACATTTGAAAATGAGGGGGGAATAGACAAAATAACCTTAGAAGGATGAGATTAGTCAAAGTAATAGATGTCAATGTTCAACATTGCGACATTAGAGAATGTGATCGATTAGCATGACGTGTGTGAAATTATACCCTTGTCCTCAATCAACTGAAGCCTATCATGGAGTGCATAACAATCATCATCTTTATGACCATTTATCTTATGGAAATTAAAAAATAGTTGGTTACGATCCTGTCGTAAGCGATAAGGAGGATGATGGTCAATAGAAGGTAGTCGAATCATCTTCTCATCAATCAAAGTGTGTAATATATCATAAGGCTTAGAAAAATGTGAAAATACAATAGATCATGTTTGGGAGGAGGAGTGAAGTGCGGTCGAAGTCTACAAAATGGGATGAATGATCACGAGAATGTCTAGTGTGATACAGAGAACATAAGGGTGGTGTAATAGGAGGAATAGGAGATGTATTAGGTGGAGGAGTAGTAGAAGAACTAGAAGCATGTGCAACAGAATGTATATTAAACATCTCTTGTCCCAAATGAATAACTTTAAGACAAAGAACTGGAAAATATTCACATGTGTCATATAATAACTTTTCTTTCAAAGGGAAAATCAAGCCACGACAAAAGATATATTGCATTTCTAAATCAATACGTTGATAAAGTAAATGCTACATGCAAGATTTGAAATGTAAGATATAATTAGTAACATGTTCATTCTTGTCTTGATGTAAAGATAGAAAACACTCAAATGTAACTTTAAGACCATTATTAGAAATAAAACATCGAAGAAATACTTCTTCCATATCAAGATAAGTATTAATAGATCCACAAGGCAAATGATGAAACCAATGTGAAACAATATATATAAGACTATTAGGAAATGATTTTAATAGTAATCTATCATTATAATGTGAAGCCATAACTAACCTAAAATCATTAAGATGTATGTAAGGATTACCCATTCCATCAAAGAGTGAAAAAGTAGGCATGGAAATGGTGAGTTGTAGGTCTTATTAGGAATATGATTTTCCATGAAGAGAATTATTATCATTCCTATCATAATAGGCCCTAATCTCAAGGGTAAGAGTATGAATCTTATTTTATAAATCACCTACAATGTGCATAAGAGAAAGAACTTCTTGTGGGGGAAAGATATAAAAATCAAGAGTTTCTTTAAGAGGTTGTACCTTGCCATTATGAGTAACCATATGTACACTATTTGGTTTGAAGGTAATCTTAGGATCAACAAGTGGATAACTAGGGGTATGCACATTAGAAGAAGAATCAATAGGGATAGAATTTTTCACACTTTTATTAACAAGCTCGATAAAATAAGGAATATAATCAATATGCACACTATCTTTATGATAATCATTATGGACATTATCCTTTGAAATATCAAGGGTAGGAACTGTTGGTGTGTGTCATTGTTCACATCACATAGTGAGTCATCTCACCTTGGTGAGGTCGTAGGTCTTAGGTGTCATAGGGGTTATGACACATTGCGTCATAGATTTCGTCATATGCATTAGTGTGTGTCAGTGTGTCATATGGAAGTTACCTTCCATTTCTAGACTATAACTCCTCTTCTCCACTTGAGGAGGTATGATTACATGCATTAGGGTTTACACAACACCCTTATTTGCAACCCTTTTTCTTCAGGTCTATGGTGGAATGAGATGAGTGAGACATTTTCTTTACATGCACATTTCATGGTTGATTGTTTGCTCCCCCATGGAACTTCATCACTCTGTCAGAGTGCAACTCAGTTAATTTTAGCGTTATCCCATATGATCATCATTCTTGCGTTTTTACTTTCTCCATCATCGTATTAGAGCACGTTGTTGGGATTTGCGCTACTCTCCATTTTTCATTGCTTACTACTCACGATTTGTGCTTTTTCTGGTTTCGTGTGCAAACTTCGTAATGGATATTCCATTTGTGTGTTATATGCATTGATTCGATCTTCTTCGGGTTTACATCTTGTTCAGAGGTTGCTTGGTCTATGTTTTTTTGGGGTTTACATGTTTTCCAGATTTATATGCACGTTTTGGAGTGTTTTATAGGTTTTGTGCAGATTCAGTAAAAAAATCAGAGTTCAAGTGTTCAATTTTGATTTTTTAAGGAGGTGAAAAAAAAGATTTTTAGGCCTAATTCAGCCCCAACTCACCGCCCTTCCTCGTGGCTCAATCTATATTCATCCGCCTTGCTTCATTTTTTTTTCCCTACTATGTTTTGATCTAACTCATCATGTCCCCTGGTTTGCTACCCCTTGGCTCTCAATCTCTATATTTCCTCTCTTTTCTGGTGTTCTTCCTATTGGGGTTTGATGTTGTTTCCTTTTTCCATGCTCAACCTTCAGCTCCCTCGACCCTGCGTGCACCAGGCTCACCCCGCTTACAATGACCCTACTCACTACATCGCCAATACTCTAGAATCATGTTTGGTCATCCCGCATTGGTCCCTATTACATCTTCTCTATCTCCCTGCTCTGTTGGTATAGAACGTAAACACTTATGACAACTCACTATTGTTAGTTTGATCCAAATTCTCAATAACAATGCTTATAAACAAGAATACTTACTTCTCACAAGCTTGATACACCTCCTTTTGAGAAAATTTTGACCTAAACCACCCACTTTAATTTGGAATCTTCTTGATTCTTGTTTCTATACCTAATACAATGTTCATCCAATCATCAAAGTGACACAACTCAATTCCTAACCTCCTTTCACTTCCTACTTCCTAGATCTGCCTTTTTAGAGATTCTTAAGGCTTGCTCTTGGTGAACTCATGGTTGGAGAAATATGTACTTTCTCAAAACATATTAAATACATTTTCACCTACCCTTTATGCCCCTTTAGGTGTGTAGTAAATTTTATGTCCCAATTCTAAAGACAAACCACTCTTCTTCACCTTTACCTTCCATTCAAGTTTCTTCTTCCACTAGCCCTGCCTAAGGGGTTTTTCTGATGTAAGTTTTGTTATACACACTCATTCATAAAATGAAGAACATTTCCTAGCACCCATTTATGGTTTTAATTTTTGCATAGTTTTCTAAGGTGACTTTCTTCAAAAAAACCACTCCAGCTCCACTATAGCAAGTTTCCAGTTAGGTCTTAATGTCTTCCCATTGCACTGCAGGTACTTTATTATAGAATGCTTGTAATTTGAGCATTGATCAAGGGTAAAGACTATGAAAAAATCTTTCTTTTTCACCTCAAGATACTATCTTATCCATTTGAGATTTTACCTTATTATAACCATTCACCAATGAAATATTTAAACCTTGAGACTCCTAAAACACCTTCTACAAGTCTGTTACACTTGGACATAAAACTGTCAATGATAACTTGTGATAGAATGATGAATTTGATATAATTCCTTTAATAACACTTATATGACCTCAGGATAGAGGTCTCCACAAAGATTCAGGGATTTCTATTGGTTCCTTTTCAAGAAAAGTGGATTTTTGTCTTGTAAACCCTAGTTGATGGTTTTATCCTCTAAGACGGCCCAAGAAGGCATATTTTGATGTTTCTTAATTATTTTCCCACCTTATTCACTCCTACAATATTTTTGAGGAATGTGTTAACATTCATCAACTATCAAAATGTATAATAACCCGTAAAGAATTCTTCAATTCTCTTTGTAGCCTCGTTTCATAGTGTAGTGTCACATATGAGTGCTCAGAACATGGGTATAACACTTTTCAAGGTTGTTAATAAAATATTTATCTTTTTCCTCTACTGTGAAGATCCCATTAAGGATTAAATATCCCATCAAACCTCTCTTAACTCACACACCTCACGTCTATGCCCAAAACTCATTCCAATCTTCTTACATGACTAGTCTGTACTCAAGTACCCCATGTTACAAGTTCTAAAACGGAGTCTTAAGCATCTGCACCCGCAACCAACTTTAAGAGCACCATAAATATTAATACCAAAAATAAATATTATCCTTGTCAATATTGAAACTACTTCTTTTACTGAGATTCAAGCCTTGAACATGTGTATTCATACTCACATTGACTGTCATAAGTATGTATAGATTATTTAACCCTGAAAGCACACATAAAATTAATGTATTCTTTTAAGAATCAACATAATAAAACTAAAATAATCTTTCCCAAACCTAAGACACCTTCCAATACAAACTCTGAGACTAAGAATCACTGCATGCATAACAACAGACTCAAGAAACATGAATAAATTGTCACACATTGGATTTTCTTCTTAGAACTCCTCATTTTGATTCTCATTCAAATGTAACGAGTCTAGATAGTTACATTCAATGTTTAAATACCCTCCAAACTCTCCTTAACTAATGTTTTGAGTATTTAAGTCAATTATACCCATGGTTTACATGCATGAGTGCTCCATTAGGAGTATAAGGACAAACTAACTTGTTATGACCTCTGCCCCAAGAGAGAACCTAATACACATCTATTATGTCTTATTTCATCCTTTACAAAGTTTTTTAGCTCCAAGAATACATCATAACTCTTCATCCAAGCCCAAATAGCCTCAAAAATTCAAATTTCCACTTTTTGAGGGAAAGTACATAGTTCAAATCTATGAAGGATTTAAACTAAAATAACAACATTAATTGACTCTATTGACCTCCAAAACCTATAGACACACTAACAAACCAAAATTGAATGATTCAAACCATAATTACATTTTTGGAGTGATGCTCTTGCATCATACTCCTATGGAAATAAAAAGTTGAGCTCCAGTGTTTTACTTTTATTCTTCTTCTTCCAATTTATGTATATTCATCTTTGCTCTAATCTGCTCTCCATCTTCGACTTGCTCACTCTTGATTTCTTTAATCATATTCTTTATATGGTTCTCATTCTTCACTTTATCTTCATAGTTTATGTATTCTTCTGATGGAGCTTCTTCCACTTCATCCTTCTCTTCTACAGTTATCAAGTCTGCTTCTTGGATCTATTGCTCACCTCTAAGTTTATCTTCTTCAACATAGATATCCTTTTCTATTGGTACACACCTAGTATTTGCCTCTCTTTTCTCTATTTACTTGACCTTTTCTTCCATATTATTGTAATATACTTATAGGAGTTCCTCTCACTTTGTTCTAGAACTGGTTTTTGTCTCTTTATCACATGATTCTACTTGATTTATGGTATGCTCTAAGGTTGTTATCTCTACCTGTAACTGCTCTAGAATTTCATAAACAAACACATTATCTTATAGCAACTCTTCTTCATTTATCATTTTTTGTCCTTGATTCCTTGTCCTCTTGTTTTCATTACTCATCTCAAGTTCCAATGTCTCAAATTGGGAACATTCTTGTTCATTCTTCATACCTGTAAACACACACCTACACAAAATGTTAGAATCACAAACGCAAGGCTTAGTTGCACCTCCTTTTGAGAAAATTATGTCCTTAACCGCCCACTTGAACTTGGAATATTCTTGATTCTTATTTCTAGACCTCATACAATTCTTCTCCAATCATCAAAGTGACACAATTCAATTCCTAGCCTCCTTTCACTTCTTATTTCCCAAAACTACCTTTTTAGAGCTTCTTAAGGCTTGCTCCTAGTGAACTCATGGTTGGAGAAATTCATGCTTTCTCAAAACATAATAAATACATTTTCACCTACCCTTTATGCCCCTTTAGTGTGTAGTAAATACATTTTTCTTGTTTCCATCAAGTATTCCTTTTTTGACATCATCATAACTAATCATGTCTGAGGCTATTGTTCACCAGTAATGGGAAAAAGAGTGTGTCTCTCTCCATTTGACACAATATTATATGTATTATTTTTACCATCATGCACAGCTTTCTTGTCATATTGTCATGGTCTACCTAACAATACATGACATACATCCATAGGTACTAAATCACACAACACCTTGTCCTTGTATCTCCATATTTGAAATTCCACTTGACATTGTTCCCTAACCAAGACATGATGACCTTTTTACATCCAAGATGTTTGATATGGGTTAGGATGCATTGTATTTCTTAAACCCAACTTCTCTATAATCTCAAAAGAAACTAGATTCTAAATACTCCCACTATCTATAATCATTTTATTATAACACTTGCCCATAGTTTTACACTTAGTTCCAAACGAAATTCTTCTCTGAGTCGTATCATGCATTACCTTGTGTGGTTTTAACAAAACCCTTCTAACTAAAAGAGACTTACGGAATATGATTAACATCTCTGTCAGCCTTCTTCCTCCTTGCATTCATAAACTTTGTGTCTTGTATATCTCTGACACTTATAACACCTTCCTCTAAATTTTGCTTTGTTACCTATTCCATTTCTCTGCATAAGGCTCATCTCAACTCTCATTCCTCTACAATTTTTCTCTATATTAGTCAACCTCCTTATCAAAATCTCCATCATTTTATCCATCTTCTCTTACAAAGATGGTCTTCACTCTTCTCTCACATTTACCATTATGTCCTCTCTTTCCTCTTTTTACTATATCACTCTTTTCTCAGCTTCTCTAATATTTTTTCCTACTCTGATACCAAATGATGCAGAGCCTAAACACTTATGATAACTCATTATGGTTAGTTTGATCCAAATTCCCAAAAACAATGCTTACAAGTAAGAATACTTGCTTTTCACAAGCTTAATACACCTCCTTTTGAGAAAATTATGTCCTTAACCACCCACTTGAACTTGGAATATTTGTGATTCTTATTTCTAGACCTCATACAATTCTTCTCCAATCATCAAAGTGACACAATTCAATTCCTAGCCTCCTTTCACTTCTGTTGGTGCAAATATTCACTTTACACACTTTGCTCTAATTTCCATGCCCAATTTTTCTCCAAAGCATTCATTTGTTCTATCTGGTGGCCTGCAATTCATGTTTCCCATTTGAATGCATTGAAAGTGCCCTCATTTTGCCCTAAATTCAAACAAAATCCAAGTTTCCCCCTTGTTGTGCCCAAATTTTTTCACTTATACGGGCTATGCCATTTTTTCCATTGCCAAATCGTGAAAAACCCGTGTTTGATCGAATCCGAGTCTCTAGAAGTTGAAATCCTAATCCCCAGGCCAAAATTGATGATAAAACATGATTCAATCGATTCAAAACCAAGAATTTTGCCTTCCCTGTCAAAAAATTTGGTTTCTAAGGTCATTCCCTATATTTTTCATTTTTGACGGGCTCTCGGGCCATAAAAATTATCATTGCAACCTTTATGCTAACGTGGTAGGCTCCTATTATCTGGGAATTGTTGAAAAAATGTTATAACTTATCACTTTTTTTTATTTTGGTGAAGGGAAAAAAATTCTCTGCGGCCCCACATTTGCCTAGTATGCCTACGTGGCATGTTTCGATTGGTCAAATGGACCGGTGGGTAGCAAGGGTCACTTAAAATTTTTCTTCAATTTTCGAAAAATTCTCAATGTCAATTTTTGATCCAAGGGCCCACACCCAATGGGAAGGTGGCACGTGGCACAGGAAGATCAAGCGGACGGCGGTGGAGTTGAAAAAAATTTCAAATTTTTGGCTCAAAATGTGATGGGAAAATTTCAACCTGGAGGCCCACATCCAATAAGAAGTGGACACGTGTCCAGGAGGGTCAGGCAGGTGGCGGAGGTCACTTAAAAAATTTGCCTTCATTTTTGCAAATTTCTCAAGGTCAATTTTCTGCCCGAAGGCCCGCAACGAATAGGAAAGTGACACGTATGCAGGGGATAAAATGGAGAGGTGGAGGTTTAGAGGAATTTGAAGTTTTTTTTAACTTCAAAAGGTAAAAAAGAAAAATTTGGCTCAAGAGTCCTGCCTCCAATGAACAATGGACACGTGTCCCAGATTTGGTAGAAGAAATGTTGAAAAATTTACAAATTTTGGTGAAAAATCTCAAAACCAAAAACTTGTCTGTGGCCCCGACGGGAAAAGGTGAATGTGGCCCCCCACATCCAATCAGGGGGTGATATGTGGCACATTTCAAAGAATGAAGATGGAGAGCACGGGCCTGCAAAGGTTTTTGTGCTTCCGGAGGATTAAAGGCAATTTTGGAGGGTCGGCTCCACTTCCAATGGGACGGAGACACGTGGCAGAAGAGGCAACGGGTGTTCAGGCCCGCGGAGGTTTTTGAGAAAAAATTCCTTTTCTCAAAAATGGAGAAAAATTCATCATTTTAGCCCGCAGTTTTCAGTAGGACCCACAGGAGGACACGTGGCATGTCCAAGGGGCTTGCGGGGAAAATTTTCAAATTTTTCCCAAAGTTCAAAAGGGTTTAAAATATGTTTTAAGGTTTGGGGGCCCGCCCCAATCATGTTTCGACACATGTCTCACCCTATCCTTATGGTAAAAAGGTAATTTTGGCATTTTTGAAGGGGATTTGAATGTGACACGTGGACAGTTGGTGTTTCTTTTATCCAAAATCGATGGCAACTGTGCAATTTAATTTTTTGGGCGCCATTGAAGCTCCATGGAGTTTGGATTCGTCATTTCTGCACCAAATCACATGAAATTTTATATGAAATCGCATCCCCTCGACCTTCTGGATGCAATGGCATCATTCATTTGAGCCATTTTGGTGCCCTATAGTGATTTTCATGAAATATTTTTCTCGGCCCGTGTAAAAACGTGAAAAGTAAAAAATAAAAGTTACAGAATTAAAAATGATGAGGGTAAAAGGTGAAAAATGATTACAAAAGAATGTTGGTATGTCTAAATGCAAAAAATGTGACCCTAGGATGGATAAGGATCCTAATCCATGCAATATTTTAAAATATTTGTGCATCTCTGGAATTTTGTGAGTTGTTTTATAGTTTGATGTCATTTTCATGAAATGGATAAGAGTTTTGTAACAAATTTGATCCCTTAAGCATATTCTTTGCTTGGGATACAAGGATCCAAGTGGGTATAGGGTATATTATGTAGTTTGGAGGCATTTTGTAAAGTATTTTGGGATTTTTGGGAAAAAGAGAAGAATTTTCAGGAGAAAAACTGGAAGTGTTCCATTTTCTTTTGGAGAAACTACCTGAGAGCCCATTTTTATCCCTATTTGCATCAAATGTTCATCATGTTGAGTTGGTTTCAGCTATAAAGCCATCAAAAAGCTTTGATATTGTCTAAATAACATTCCCTTGCTGATATATTTGATCAAATTCTTGGATTAACTTGTTTTATCTCTTAGAAAAGCTTGCATACACTTGTATTTCAGTAAGTTTTCAATTTGTGTTTCATGCTCATGTTGCAATCTTGTGTTTGGGATCTTTTTTGGTCAGACATGGTCTCATTTCTTGTAGAGGGTTTGAAGGCATCTGTAATCTTCCATTCAGAAGAGCATTCATTTGAGTGAAGATAAAAGTGTTTGTAAACTTTTGGGTGTACCTTAAGTCATGATCTAACAAGGGTTTCTAAATGCTTCATTGATATCTTGCTTCAAGAGTTTTTGGAAGGTTATCAAATTTTGTGTGGAATAGTGTAGATTTGGGCCTCCATTTGTGCACACATCCTGGTTGAAAGAGTACTTCAAACTCATTGAAACATCTTTGTTGTTTAGGTGTTGCAATTCTTTTGCAAAGCTTCCCAAAGAAGTGGGTAATTCCTTATCTTGTCTTGTCCAAACTTCTCCCATCAGAATATCATCTAAAATAACACATCCTACCTATACTACCCCTGCATTTGCATTGTGTGTCCATAAAAGAACTCAATCCTTTCACAAAAATGCACAAAGCATATCAGGGTTTTATCATGTCTTTAGTAGCCCTAGCCTTGTTTTGAGAACATTTCCATCATTTAGTAGTGACAACTCCTTTGAGTTTGGATAATGGATACTTGATCATGTTTTCACAAGGCCTCTTTCATGTCATAATGCAAAACACAAGGATATCTCTACCTCTTTACCATACAAGGGTTGTAATATAGGTTCTCTTGCCTTGGTTGATAGGCACAACCTAAAATAGTGAGGGTTAGATCAAAACCCTTATGAAGGTGCTATCCACTCCCTCAAATCTTGAATGCAAACAAGCAGATAGGTGTGCTCCCCAGCTACAAATGACATACAAACCATCTATCTATCCTTGAGTGTCTTGTGCAAGTTCATGATGTTGTTCAAGTTGTGAAGGAGATTAAATCTGGATACCAACACCCGAGTGGCACTGTTGCCGGGGAGTTTCTTTGATTTCTTGGTGGTTTTGAAGTATTTGAAAGGTTTGAGAATTTGTGTGATCAAGTATGTGAGTTGTTACATTCTTGAGATATCATTTCATACTTCAGATCTGCATGTTTTGGGTAAAAAGGGATTTCAAGCTTAGCCTGCTCTTCTCATTTACTAGTAGTTTATATGATTTGGATGCATTGTTTTTGGTTGATTCTAGAAGAAGAAGATCTAATTTGTAAATCCTTGCAACGTTTTCATTCATAGCATACATTTGATAGAATATTTTAGTGCTTTCTTGCACAACTAAGGTGGAAATCCTTAGTGGTGACTCCATGTTGTTTGGATCTTGAAATACCAGTAGTCTTACACATTTCTGTCATTTGAAACTTGTTGTTTAAATCTATCAAGCTGGAGGGAAGGATATCCCTCTTCACCAAGGACTCTTCTAAGAAGTTTCTCACCGAATCAAGAAGCTCAGAACTAGAAGGAAGAAGAGTGTGGAAAGTGGTTGGTGATTTGGTTGCAAGAAAAGAAATCCCCATAGTTGAATTTGAAGGAGAGCATCCTGTTATTGAAGATTATAATTCTTCTTCAAGTAGATCGGATTCAGGCAATCTTCTTACTAATTTTCATTCTCCATCAGGTGAGGGACCTTCTTGTGTATTTGAAAAACTTACTCCTAGATCTGCTCCTATGGTTTCTAAGTTTGCTAAAGTTTATCAAGAGAGAGAGCCTTTGGGGGGTTATCATTTTAGAAATCATTCATCTACTCCAATCAAACCCATTGCTACTCCTCATCAGCTTGTTTCACCTCCAAGATCACCCCCACCAAATAATATGGCTCATCCTAGACCTCTGTTTGTTGTAAACACCTTTGGTCCTATAAATTTTGGAGGAATGGATGGTTATCCAAATGTTGTCCCACAAGATGTGAGAAATAGGTTACCAAAATTCCAAGGTAATAATGCCATTACTGGAGATCAGCATCTCAAACTCTTTGTTAACATGATGGAAGACTTTGAGATAGAATTTGAGGATGTGTATATTAATTTGTTTATCCATACACTTGAGGAAGATGCAAGAGATTGGTACAAAGCTCTACCTGATAACTCTATTGATTCATGGATGGAGATGAGTAATTCATTCAGATTACAATATGGAGATAGAACAGATCCAAGGTTCCTTCTATCCAAGTTTGAGAACATCAAGAATAACCCTAATGAGACCGTTCATGATTTTAATACAAGATTTAATAAAACATTGAGAAGGCTTCCTGTCATTTTGAGGCCTTGTGATGAATCTTGCTTGATCAAATATGCAGATGCATTTGATAAAAAGCCAGCCAATTACTTGAGAGACAAAAATCCTACAAACTTGAGACAAGCTTTCACCATGGCACTTCAAATTGAAAATAATATTAAGGTTGTTGGTAAACCACTTAAGAGGGATGGTGTGAAGCTGATAAACCCTGAGAAGCCTCAAGCTAGCAAGGGTGCTGATTTAGAAGATGTTTTCGAGACTTTGGCAGGGGTTGTTAAAGAAATTTCTTACAAGTTAGCCCGGGCTGAGAAAGGAATTGGGATAAGTTCACAAGGACAGCAAAAACTCAAAACCATGATAAATTTGGCAATCATCCTAGGAGTGATCAAAGACAAGATGATAGAGGTAAAGGGCCTGTTGGATTTGTAAATAGGCAACCCCAAGCTCATGAGAATAGAGTGGTGCCTGACCCTTTGACTGCAAGAGTAGCTATTGTTCAAGAAATTGCTGATATGGATTGGTGTGATAGATGTTTTCTTCCTCATCCTCCATGTGAAATGGACCAGCAAGTTATTGAAGATGATAATGAAGAATGAAATGGATGATGACATTTGTATGATGGGAAGCTCTTCAGGCTCACAACAAGTAGCAACATCAACAGATGTGATAAGTGCAAGGACTGTTGTAACCTTTTGGGATTGCATAAAGAGGGTACCATTTCTTTCTCTTCCTCAAACTCATGATGTAGATGTAGTTCAAGCCTTTGAAATTCCTAATAATGACTTTGAATATCTAAGGGCTTTAATGATCAAGAAGTATGATGGTGGTATTCCTTCAGAGGAAGATAGACAGTTGTTAATGAATGTTGTGGTTGGTCAAGAGAAAGAGTACAATACTAGAAGTAAAGTTGTTAGGGGAGCTGGTCCTCAAGCCAAGCCAAAGACACCCTTGCTCACAAGCATTCCCAAAGATAATCCTAGAAAAGAAACAATTGCCAAGAACCCTGTTGTCCCATGCAAGAATATTAGTCCTCTTCATGCCCAGGCTGCCAAGAACACTTCTCCATCTGATGAACCTTCTTGTTTCCCTTCTAATGTTGTTTTACCAAAGAATGTTCCATATGATATAGCCTAGGTTTTGAGCCAAATTAAAGTGAGTGTTCCAATTATTGAATTGCTTAGAATACCTGAGCATAAGAAGAGAGCATTTGAATACTTGGGATTGAAGGAAGAAAAGAGTATACCAAGTAGAAATATAAATGTTGTTGAGAATCCTCTTCAAAGCATTGATGGCCTTAAAACACCACCACTAATGGAAGATCTTGGAGAGGCACCTGAAGTATATTTGGGGACATCCTTGGTTGATTCCCAATTGAATGTCGATCCATTCTTCACAACTTTTCTCATAAAATATAGGTTGCTTCACAACTGCATGTTTGATTCCGGTGCATCATGTAATGTCATGCCTCTAGAGGTCATGAATGAGCTGGATATCAAAGTGACAGCAACATATGGGAAGTGTACAGCCATGGATTCAAGGGAAGTTTCAGTTGTTGGTTGTGTGAAGGGTTTAGTAGTGCAACTTGCAGCTTATCCAGGTAAGAATTTAAAACTTGATGTTGTAATTGTTGACTGCCCTGCCAAATGGGGTATGCTTTTGTCAAGAAAGTGGGCTGCGAGTGTTGGTGGTAGTGTTCAAATGGACATGTCCTATGCCACCATTCCTATTGAGGGCAATCTTGTCAAGCTCTATGGTGAGAAGAAGATGTTACACTTGATTGAAGATCCCAACAATGCTTCTTATGAAGTGTTGTTTGCTGATGTAGATGTTGATAATTTCATTGGTTTTGCTGATGGAAAAGATAATAAGATGGAAAAATCAGAGTGCCTTGGTATGGTAGGTTCTCCATGGACATTACTATTTGATGGAGCTTGCTCCAAAGTGGAAATGGTGTTGTTATAGTGTTAGTTTCTCCTAATTTGGAAGAGTTTCCTTTCTCCTTCAAGCTCAATTTTGAATGTACTAAAAACATTGCTAAGTATGAGGCATTATTATTGGGATTAAGGATTGCATGGAAATATGGAGTGAAGGATATTGTTGCTAAAGGAGATTCAGAGCTAGTTGTCAAGCAAGTAAGAAAGTTGTATGCTACAAAATATCAGCATATGAAACAATATAAGCATGTTGTTTGGGACTTGATTGAAATGTTTAATTCCTTTAACATTGTTTATCATGATAGATGTCTTAATGCTGCTGTTGATAAGATGGTTGTCCTTGGTTCTAGATTTGACAATTGCACCATTTCACCTTTTTGTGAATATAGCATTGAAGTGCTAACGAGGCCAACTGTCCTGGATAATGTGAAACATTGGCAGATTGTTTATGATGATGCACAAGTATTGAGATTCTTACAATTCCAAGGTGATTTTGTTCGTCAGAATATTGATTGGGAACCAATGGTATGCATGAATGAAGGTAGAGAAACTTTTTTTGACAAAGATATTATACAATTAAAAACAAATACCATTCCTAAAAGTCTTGTTGCACTTGAATCCAATTTTAGCAATGTTGATTGCATCATAAATAGAAAGATGTCTGCTTCAAGGGATGTGGAAGAGCACAACTTGGGAACCAAGGAAGATTTGGTTGGGAAGCCATCTCAGCAAAGAGGAAAAATAGTCATATGCCCAACTTTTAAAGAAGTATCAAGACTGCCTTGCCTGGTCTTATTCAGAGTTGAAGGCATGTAGAGAAGATTTTTTTCAACATGAGATTCCTCTTGAGGCCAAGACTAAGCCATTTAGACAAAAAAAAAAGGCCTATTAACCCACTGCTTTCCATGAAAATTCAAGAAGAGTTGAAGAAATTGAGAGATGGTGGCATCATTCAGCCTACTAGATACTCATCTTGGGTAGCAAACCTTGTCCCAGTTAGAAAGAAGAACGGAGATATTAGACTTTGTGTGGATTTTAGGAATCTAAACAAAGCATCTATGAAGGAAAATTACCCCTTGCCAAACATGGAGAATATGCTACAGCTTGTAATAGGGTCAGAGATGCTTTCTACTTTGGATTGTTTCTCTGGATACAATCAAGTAGTTGTCAAAGAATCAAAAAGATTAAAGAGAACCTTCACTACTCCTTGGGGGACTTATGTTTTTGTAAGGATTCCTTTTGGATTGATGAATGTTGGTGCTACTTTTCAAAGGGAAATGAATGTTGCCTTTGCTGGTTATATCAATGAATTTATTGTAGTTTACTAAGATGATGTGACTATTTTTTCAAGGCAGTGAGCAGACCATTTGCACCACCTAGAAAAGATGCTAATCAGATGTAGAGAGTATGGCATTTCACTTAATCCAAAGAAGTGTCATTTTGGCATGTAAAAGGCCAAGTTGTTGGGACATATTGTGTCTAAAGAAGGTGTTATGATAGACCCTGAGAGAGTGGAAGCAATCAGCAAGGTGCCTATTCCAAGAACCAAGAAAGGTATTCAATCTTTCTTTGGCCAAATCAATTTTATTAGAAGGTTTGTTTCTAATTTTGCTGAGCTGACTCTTCCAATCACAAGCATGCTAAAAAAGGATCAAGTTATCAAATGGGAGGAGGCTTCCATTCAATATTTTGAAGGAATAAAGGATGCACTTAAGCATGCACCTGTTTTGGCAGCTCCAAACTATAAGAGACCTTTCCAAATCTTTTCTTTTGCCTCTGAATTTACTATTGCTTTAGTTTTGTTACAAAAGGATGAGAATGGAGCTGAGAGGCCTATTGCCTTCTTTAGCAAGGCTTTACAAGTAGCTGAACTGAAGTATACAATCATGGAAAAACAGGCATTTGCATTAGTAAAAGCAACAAAAAATTTCAGACCTTACATTTTTGAGTTCAAAATTTGTTGCCTATGTTCCTCATACAATGGTTAAAGACATCTTATCAGACATGGAGATATCAAGCAAGAGATGTAGATGGGTCAAAAAATTACAAGAATATGATATGGATATCCAAACAACAAAGTTGGTAAGAGGTTTGGGTCTTGCCAAGCTCATGGCTGAGAGTAATTTGCAAAATGTAGAAGTGAATCAGCTAGAGGAAGAAAGGGCGGGTCTACTTGACAAATTGATGAATTCTGAATGGTACAAGGATGTAGTATTCTACCTTAAGCACCTATGTTGTCCTAATTACTTGAATAAAAATAAGAAAATAGCCCTCAAGCTGGCTTCTCAGAAATATATCATAACAGACCTTGGGCTGGCTTGGAAGAACCCTGAAGGTGTCCTCTTGAAATGCATAACTGAAGATGAAGCTCCCAAGTTGATTTTTGATTTCCATGGGGGAGTTTGTGGAGGACATTTTTCTGGTAGAGTGACAGCACACAAGATTTTAAGAGTTGGTTATTGGTGGCCTACTCTTTTTAAATATGCAACCCAACTAGTTAGAAGATGTGATAGTTGCCAATGTTTCTCTGGAAGAATGAAAGCTTTAGGTTCCCTTCCTTTGCATCCTATATCAATTGAAGCTCCTTTCAAACAATGGGGAATGGACTTCATAGGTCAGATCTCAGATCCTTCTAGTGCTGGTTACAAATGGATCCTTGTAGCAACTGATTATTTCACAAAATGGGTTGAAGCCATTCCATCTAGAAAGGCAACACACCAAGTGGTGATGGATTTCTTGTTGAATCATATCATATGTAGGTTTGGAGTTCCAGTTAAGATTGTATCTGATAATGTTATGTGGTTTAGAGCCAAGCCTTTGATGGCAATGTGCAATGAATATGGGATAAATCTGACTTATTCTTCAAATTACAATCCACAAGGGAATGGGCAAGCTGAGTCAAGTAACAAGAACTTGCTCAAGATTATTAGAAGGACTTTGGAGATCAATAAGAAGAAGTGGGGAGAGAAATTGAAATTTGTAGTTTGGGCAGATAGAATAACTCCTAAAAGAGCAACTGGTAAGAGCCCATTTGAATTGGTCTATGGAACACAAGCATTGTTGCCCTTACATTTGCAATTGTCCACATTTCAGTTTTCCCAATAGTTAGAAGATCAAGAACATGGCCCATATGAATCAAGGATAAATCAAATCATTGAGCTGGATGAAGAAAGAAGAGCCTCTCATCAAAGGCATGTCAGATTTAGGGAGAAATTGAAGAAGTTGTTTGATAAGAAGGTCACCCCTAGAGCTTTCAGTGTTGGAGATCTGGTTTTGTTGTGGGATAGTAGGCATGAAGACAAGGGAAAGCATGGCAAGTTTGATGCTCTATGGATGGGACCTTATGCCATTGATATCAGGATTGGAGAAAATACATTTTTTCTCAAGGATTTGGATGGGGATTTACTAGAATTACCTGTTAATGGCAGACATTTAACACATTTCTTGGATTAAATCCCCATGTGAGGTATGCACAAGTTGTACATTTTGTATAGCCCTTGTTTTTGTTTTTTCTTTGCCTTGTTCTTTCTATTATTGGCTTGTGGTTTTCCCTTTTGTCCTTGGCAACCATTGTTGGTCTGGTTTTCTCGGTCCTTTTTTCATGAAAATTTTGGTTTTTTGGGCTGTAAATGTGTTATTGACTCCTTGCCCAATGGATTTTTGGCACTTGGTCTACATTGTGATCTTGTGGCACTCGCTAGGAGTGCCCATCCCCAAGCAGGAGCCAATGTTGGTGCAAATATTCACTTTACATACTTTGCTCTGATTTCCATGCCCATTTTTTCTCCAAAGTGTTCATTTGTTCTATCTGGTGGCCTGCAATTTGTGTTTCCCATTTGAATGCATTAAAAGTACCCTCATTTTTCCCTAAATTCAAACAAAATCCAAGTTTCCCCCTTGTTGTGCCCCAATTTTTTCACTTATACGGGTTGTGCCATTTTTTCCATTGCCAAATCGTGAAAAACCCGTGTTTGATCAAATCTGAGTCTCTAGAAGTTGAAATCCTAATCCCCAGGCCGAAATTGATGATAAAACATGATTCAATCGATTCAAAACCAAGAATTCTGCCTTCCCTGTCAAAAAAATTGGTTTCTAAGGGCATTCCCTATATTTTCACATTTTGACGGGCTCGGGCCGTCAAATTTTTCATTGCAACCTTTATGCTAACGTGGCAGGCTCCTATTGGCCGGGAATGGTCGAAAAAATGTTATAACTTGTCACTTTTTGAAATTTTGGCGAAGGGAAAATTTTGCTCTGTGGCCCCGCATTTGCCTAGTATGCCTACATGGCATGTTTCGATTGGTTAGATGGACCGGCAGGTGGCAAGGGTCACTTAAAATTTTTCTACAATTTTTGAAAAAATCTCAATGTCAATTTTTGATCTGAGGGCCCGCGCCCAATGGGAAGGTGACAAGTGGCATAGGAAGATCAAGCGGATGACGGTGGAGTTGAAAAAAATTTCAAATTTTTGGCTCAAAATGTGATGGGAAAATTTCAACCTGGAGGCCCGCATCCAATAAGAAGTGGACACGTGTCCAGGAGGGTCAGGCGGGTGGCGGAGGTCACTTAAAAAAATTTCCTTCATTTTTGCAAATTTCTCAAGGTCAATTTTCTGCCCGAAGGACAGCAACAAATAGGAAGTGACACGTATGCAGGGGATAAAATGGAGAGGTGGAGGTTTAGAGGAATTTGAAGTTTTTTTTAACTTCAAAAGGTAAAAAAGAAAAATTTGGCTCAAGATTCCTGCCTCCAATGAACAATGGACACGTGTCCCAAATTTGGCAGAAGAAATGTTGAAAAAATTACAAATTTTGGTGAAAAATCTCAAAACCAAAAACTTGTCCATGGCCCCGATGGGAAAAGGTCAATGTTTCCCCCCACATCCAATCAGTGGGTGACACGTGGCACATTTCAAAGAGTGGAGATGGAGAGCGCAGGCTCGTAAAGGTTTTTGTGGTTCCGGAGGATTAAAGGCAATTTTTGAGGGTCGGCTCCGCATCTAATGGGACAGAGACACGTGGCAGAAGAGGCAGCAGGTGTTTGGGCCCACTAAGGTTTTTGAGAAAATTTTCTTTTTCTCAAAAAAGGAGCAAAATTCATCATTTTGGCCCGCAGTTTTCAATAGGGCCCACAGGAGGACACGTGGCGTGTCCAGGGGGCTCGCGGGGAAAATTTTCAAATTTTTCCCAAAGTTCAAAAGGGTTTAAAATGTGTTTTTAAGGTTTGGGGGCCCACCACAATCATGTTTTGACACGTGTCTCACCCTATCCTTATGGTAAAAAGGTAATTTTGGCATTTTTGAAGGGGATTTGAATCTGACACATGGACGATTGGTGTTTCTTTTATCAAAAATCGACGACAACTGTGTAATTTCATTTTTTGGGCACCATGGAAGCTCCAGGGAGTTTGGATTCGTCATTTCTGCACCAAATCACATGAAATTTTATATGAAATCACATCCCCTCGAACTTCTGGATGCAATGGCATCATTCATTTGAGCCATTTTGGTGCCCTATAGTGTTTTAATGAAATATTTTTCTCGGCCTGTGTAAAAACGTGAAAAGTAAAAAATAAAAGTTGCAGAATTAAAAATGATGAGGGTAAAAGGTGAAAAATGATTGCAAAAGAATGTTGGCATGTCTAAATGCCAAAAACGTGACCCTAAGATGGATAAGGATCCTAATCCATGCAATATTTTAAAATGTTTGTGCATCTCTGGCATTTTGCGAGCTGTTTTACAGTTTGATGTCATTTTCATGAAATGGATAAGAGTTTTGTAACAAATTTGATCCCTTAAGCATATTCTTTGCTTGGGATGCAAGGATCCAAGTGGGTATAAGGTATATTATGTAGTTTGGAGGCATTTTGTAAAGTCTTTTGGGATTTTTGGGAAAAAGAGAAGAATTTTCAGGAGGAAAACTGGAAGTGTTCCATTTTCTTTTGAAGAAACTGCCTGAGAGCCATTTTTTATCCCTGTTTGCATCAAATGTTCATCATGTTGAGTTGGTTTCAGCTGTAAAGCCATCAAAAAGCTTTGATATTGTCTAAATAACATTCCCTTGCTGATATATTTGATCAAATTCTTGGATTAACTTGTTTTATCTCTTGGCAAAGCTTGCATACACTTGTATTTCAGTATGTTTTCAATTTGTGTTTCATGCTCATGTTGCAATCTTGTGTTTGGGATCTTTGTTGGTCAGACATGGTCTCATTTCTTGTAGAGGGTTTGAAGGCATCTGTAATCTTCCATTCAGAAGAGCATTCATTTGAGTGAAGATAAACATATTTAAATTCATCTTACCTTCCTTGTAAATTGAGGGTGTTTGTAAAGTTTTGGGTGTACCTTAAGTCATGATCTAACAAGGGTTTCTAAATGCTTCATTGATATTTTTCTTCAAGCCTTTGTGGCAGGTTATCAAAGTTTGTGTGGAATAGTGTAGATTTGGGCCTCCATTTGTGCACACATCCTGGTTGAAAGAGTACTTCAAACTCATTGAAACATCTCTGTTGTTTAGGTGTTGCAATTCTTTTGCAAAGCTTCCCAAAGAAGTGGGTAATTCCTTATCTTGTCTTTTCCAAACTTATCTCATCATAATATCATCTAAACTAACTCATCCTACCTATACTACTCCTACATTTGCATTGTGTGTCCATAAAAGAACTCAATCCTTTCACAAAAATGCACAAAGCATATCAGGGTTTTATCATGTCTTTAATAGCCCTAGCCTTGTTTTGAGAACATTTCCATCATTTAGTAGTGACAACTCCTTTGAGTTTGGATAATGGATACTTGATCATGTTTTCACAAGGCCTCTTTCATGTCATAATGCAAAACACAAGGATATCTCTACCTCCTTTACCACACAAGGGCTGCAATACAGGTTCTCTTGCCTTGGTTGATAGGCACAACCTAAAATAGTGAGGGTTAGATCAAAAATATTATGAAGGTGTTATCCACTCCCTCAAATATTGAATGCAAACAAGCAGATAGGTGTGCTCCCCGGCTACAAACAACATACAAACCATCTATCTATCCTTGAGTGTCTTATGCAAGTTCATGATGTTGTTCAAGTTGTGAAGGAGATTAAATCTGGATACCAACAACTTCTTATTTCCCAAAACTACCTTTTTAGAGCTTATTAAGGCTTGTTCCTAGTGAACTCGTGGTTGGAGAAATTTGTGCTTTCTCAAAACATAATAAATACATTTTCACCTACCCTTTATGCCCCTTTAGTGTGTAGTAAATACATTTTTATTATTTCCATCAAGAATTCCTTTTCTGGCATCATCATAACTAATCATGTCTGAGGCTCTTGTTCACCAGTAATGGGAAAAAGAGTGTGTCTCTCACCATGTGACACAATATTATATGTATTATTTTTACCATCATGCACAACTTGCTTGTCATATTTCCATGGTCTACCCAACAATACATGACATACATCCATAGGTACTAAATCACACAACACCTTGTCCTTGTATCTCCAAATCTGAAATTCCACTTGACATTGTTCCCTAACCAAGACATGATGACCTTTTTACATCCAAGATGCTTGATATGGGTTAGGATGCATTGTATTTTTTAAACCCAACTTCTCTATAATCTTAAAAGAAACTATATTCTCAATACTCCCACTATCTATAATCATGTTACAACACTTACCCATAGTTTTACACTTAGTTCTAAACAAACTTCTTCTCTGAGTCATATCATGCATTACCTTGTGTGAATTTAACAAAACCCTTCTAACTAAAAGAGACTTATTGAATATGATTAACATCTCTATCAGCCTTCTTCCTCCTTGCATTCATAAGCTTTGTGTCATGCATATCTTTGACACTTATAACACCTTCCTCTAAATTTTACTTTTTTACCTATCCCATTTCTCTGCATAAGGCTCATCTCAACTCTCATTCCTCTACAATTTTCCTCTATATCAGTCAACCTCCTTATCAAAATCTCCATCATTTTATCCATCTTCTCTTCCAAAGATGATCTTCACTCTTCTCTCACATGTACCATTATGTCCTCTCTTTCCTCTTTGTACTATATCACTCTTTTCTCAGCTTCTCTAATATTTTTTCCTACTTTGATACCAAATGATGCAGAGCCTAAACACTTATGATAACTCACTATGGTTATTTTGATCCAAATTCCCAAAAACAATGCTTACAAATAAGAATACTTGCTTTTCACAAGCTTGATACACCTCCGTTTGACAAAATTATGTCCTTAACCACCCACTTGAACTTGGAATATTCATGATTCTTATCTCTAGACCTAATACAATTCTTCTCCAATCATCAAAGTGACACAATTCAATTCCTAGCCTCCTTTCACTTCTTATTTCCCAAAACTACCTTTTTAGAGCTTATTAAGGCTTGCTCCTAGTGAACTCGTGGTTGGAGAAATTTGCGATTTCTCAAAACATAATAAATACATTTTCACCTACCCTTTATGCCCCTTTAGTGTGTACTAAATACATTTTTCTTGTTTCCATCAAGTATTCCTTTTTTGACATCATCATAACTAATCATGTCTGAGGCTCTTGCTCACCAGTAATGGTAAAAAGAGTGTGTCTCTCTCCATTTGACACAATATTATATGTATTATTTTTACCATCATGCATAGCTTTCTTGTCATATTGCCATGGTCTACCTAATAATACATGACATACATCCATAGGTACTAAATCACACAACACCTTGTCCTTGTATCTCCATATATGAAATTCCAGTTGACATTATTCCCTAACCAAGACATGATGACCTTTTTACATCCAAGATGCTTGATATTGGTTAGGATGTATTGTATTTTTTAAACCCAACTTCTCTTTCATCTTAAAAGAAACTAGATTCTCAATACTCCCACTATCTATAATCATGTTACAACACTTGCCCATAGTTTTACACTTAGTTCTAAACAAACTTCTTCTTTGAGTCGTATCATGCATTACCTTGTGTGGTTTTAACAAAACCCTTCTAACTAAAAGAGACTTACGGAATATGATTAACATCTCTGTCAGCCTTCTTTCTCCTTGCATTCATAAGCTTTGTGTCATGCATATCTCTGACACTTATAACACCTTCCTCTAAATTTTACTTTGTTACCTATCCCATTTCTCTACATAAGGCTCATCTCAACTCTCATTCTTCTACAATTTTACTCTATATCAATCAACCTCCTTATCAAAATCTCCATCATTTTATCCATCTTCTCTTCCAAAGATGGTCTTCACTCTTCTCTCACATGTACCATTATGTCCTCTCTTTCCTCTTTGTACTATATCACTCTTTTCTCAGCTTCTCTAATATTTTTTCCTACTCTGATACCAAATGATGCAGAGCCTAAACACTTATGATAACTCATTATGGTTAGTTTGATCCAAATTCCCAAAAACAATGCTTACAAGTCAGAATACTTGCTTTTCACAAGCTTAATACACCTCCTTTTGAGAAAATTATGTCCTTAACCACCCACTTGAACTTGGAATATTCTTGATTCTTATTTCTAGACCTCATACAATTCTTCTCCAATCATCAAAGTGACACAATTCAATTCCTAGCCTCCTTTCACTTCTTATTTCCCAAAACTACCTTTTTAGAGCTTCTTAAGGCTTGCTCCTAGTGAACTCGTGGTTGGAGAAATTCGCACTTTCTCAAAACATAATAAATACATTTTCACCTACCCTTTATGCCCCTTTGGTGTGTAGTAAATTTTAGGTCCCAATTCTAAATACAAAACACTCTTCTTCACCTTTACCTTCTTTTTAAGCTTCTTCTTCCACTAGCCCTGCCTAAGATGTAACTTTTGTTATACAAACTCATTCATGAAATGAAGAAAATTTCCTAGCACCCATTTGTGGTTTTGATATGTGCATAGTTTTCCAAGGTGAATTTCTTCACAAAAACCACTCCAACTCCACTATAGCATGTTTTCAATTAGGTCTTAATGTCTTCTCACTGCACTTTAGGTACTCTATTATAGAATGCTTGTAATTTGAGCATATATCAAGGATCAATACTATGAAAAAATATTTCTTTGTCACCTCAAGATACTATCTTATCCATTTGAGAGTTTATTTCCCTTGTTGTAACCATTCACCAATGAAATATTTCAACCCTGAGACTCCCAAAACACCTTCTACAGGTTTGTTACCCTTGTATAGAAAATTGTCAATGATCACTCATGATAGAATGATGAATTTGATCTAATTACCTTAAAAACACTTAGATGACCTTATGAAAGAGGTCTTCAAAAATATTTATGCTTTTCTATTGGTTTCTTTTTAAGAAAAGTGGATTTTTGTCCCAAAAACCCTAGTTGAGGATTTTATCCTCTAAGACAACCTGAGAAGGAAGATTTTAGTGTTTCTTCATTATTTTCCCACCTTATTCACTCCTATAAGCTTTATGAGGACTGTGTCAACCTTCATCAACTATCAAAATGCACAATAACACATAAACAATTCTTCAACTCTCTTTGTAGCCTCGTTTCATAGTGCATCATCATATATGAGTGCTCGAGACATTGGTATAACACTTTTCAAGGTTGTTAATCAAATATTTATATTTTTCCTTTACTATGAAGACCCCATTAAGTACTAAATATCCCATCAACCCTCTCTTAACTCACAAACCTCATGTTTATGCCCAAAACTCATTCCAATCTACTTGCATGACTTGTATGTACTTAAATACCGCCTACTATAAGTTCTAAAATAGAGTCTTAAGTGTCTACACCCACAAACAATTTTAAGAGAACCTAAGGATTAATGCCACAAATAACTATTATCCTTATCGATATTGAAACTACCTCTTTTACTAAGATTCAAGCCTTGATAATGTGTATTCATACTCACGTTGATTGTTATAAGTATGTAAAGATTATTCAGCCCTAAAAGCACACATAAAACTAATGTATTCTTATAAGAATCAACATATTAAAACCCAAATACTCTTGCCCAAACCTGAGATCACCTTCCAATACAAACTTTGAGACTAAAAATCATTGCATAGACAATAACAGACTCAAGAAACATGCATAAACTATCACACATTGGATTTTCTTCTCAAATATTCTTCTCGAACTTTTCATTTTGATTCTCATTCAAATGGAATGAGTCTATAAAGTTACATTCAAGGTTTAAATACCCTCCTAACTCTCCTTAACTAAGGTTTTGAGTCTTCAATTCAATTATACCCATGGTTTATATGCATGAGTGCTCCATTAAGAGGTTCGTTTACACAAGATGTCTTAAGTTTATAAGGACAAACTAAATGGTTATGACCTCTGCCCCAAGAGAGGACCTAAAACACATGTGTTATGCCTTAGTTCATCCTTTACAAATTTTTTAAGCTCCGAGAATAAATCATAACTCTTCATCCAAGCCAAAATAGCCTCCAAAATTCAAATTGGCACTTTTTGGAGGGAAATTGCACATTTCAAATCTACGAAGGACTTAAACTAAACCAACAACACTAATTGACTCTAAATGACCTCTAGAACCTACATACACACTGAAAAACCAAATTTGAATGATTCAAACCATATTTTCATGTTTGGAGTGATGTTCCTGCATCATTTTTGCTCATGTTTGGAGCCTACCTGACACACCTGGCTCGACCTTGTCTACACGCATCCACCCATCTAACTCATGCTTTGCTACTACTCATCATCCCTAGTCTACATCCTTCGTCATGATTTCTAACTTTGCATGCCTTTCAATGCTTCTAAGCTCCCTTGCCATGTGTTACTCCAAGCCCCTTATGTCCATTATGGGCTCCCCTATGTCATCTTTGTTGTCTTTGAATGCTTCAGTGAGTTTTCTCCACGTGGTACACTCCCACTAACTCACCCATGCATTTTAGGCTTCTCTTGGAACTTGTATCGATGCTCAATGTAGACCTCGGTGTCCTCGCCTACTCAACTCACTGACACATGGATCTCTACATCTCATTGCCCAACTCCGTGACATGTGGTGACTCATTAGCATGTCAACTTAGCTCGTCGCTTCGACTCAACTCAGTCACCCTGCTCGCCCACGAGCTCACCCTTTAACTTGGAGCATGCCCCTAACTCGCTAGCTAGCTCACTGAAATGATTTGGCTCATCCTTGAGCTAGAACACTTCTTTCACCCTCTTTGAATTTTTCATAATTTTTTCCCTTTTTCAAATTAGTAGGGAAAATCAATTAAAATTGATCACTAAGGGGTGGAGTATTCTTTTTTTCAAGCTTCATTATAGGTTTATTCAGCTTTTTCAAGCCTTGTTTTCTAGCTCACATGCATTTTATTGCTCCTCTTCATTTGCGGCTAGTGAGCGTGTCCTCCACATCCTTGTGGCAAAAGAGCCCCTCTTTTACGATGTGAGGTGCCTTCTCTCACACTGAATAATGCTATACTTGTGTTCTTGCTTACGCCCTTTTGTACTTATTTACGTGTTGTTCCTCTACTTCTGACTGAGACTTGTTGTGGCCTCCATTCTTGCGTGATTCGTCTCCTACTACAAAGTGAGTGTTCAACTATCCCACGTCGCACAAACACAACTTATTTTAATTAATGTATTGCTTATAAAGTGCTAAAAATAGGGTGGTTATCATTGTTCTTGGGTGTTGTATTACATGCAAGTGCATTCTCAGTTGATTCTAACATCTTGTAACCTTGTGTTTTTTCTCACACCCTTCTTTTAAGGCATTCTACACTTTTTTCAGATGCACCATGGAGGATACTCTTTCCAAACTTGAGTGTTGCAAGATCACTTCTCAGCCTCCACCACTTATTCTTGGTAGAGATAAATATACATCATGACATGCTTCTATGGAATGTTACTTTGCTCAAGAGGGCCTTTCTCCATTTCTTTATGGGCCATTTCCTGCATCCACTAATCCTTATTATCTTGAAGACTACCTTGACACGTGCGACCATGTTGTTGGTCACTTGATGTTGCATGTCTCCAGACCTCTCCACCTTCATGTGATAGACTCAGATCCTCCTCACACTATCTGTAGAATTTTTCAGTCCTTATTTGCAGACCCTTCAGATAATGTCACTGTTGCTTTTGCTACATTTGTCTACTCTTCCTCTTCATATGATGACAGTTTTACTGACACGTACTTGTTTGTTTCTATCCATAATGGCAAGGATTGTTTTTCTAATTTTGGTGACAAGAGTACTATTGAGGACTTCTCTCCTCCTAATGACAAAATTTTAGAGTATGTTGAAACTTCTCCCTTCCCATCAGACATTAGGTAGTCCTCTTCCCAGATTCATATTGTCATTGCATCTGCCTCCTTTCCACTTCCAATGTGTGAGGCCCTTTCCACTCCTCTTTTAGTTGATGATTTATATATGTCAGACATCGTTCTTTTGTTTTTCGAGCCACCCTTTTGGGACGAGTATCTGTCATACCTTCATCATCTCTTCACAGTGACTATTTGTGATGTAGTAAGGGATTTTCTCATCCTTATACAAGTGTTTTGGAGGATTTCATCTCCTTTGTCGAGAGTGCCCCTTCTGGGACTCTTATCACTTCCCTTTTTTCAGAGACTATCATTGATCCACCCTTGCTTGTGGATCCTATTTCTTTTTTGTGGGGGTTGTTGATTTTCCTTCAATTCGCTTGGGCATCCTTTTAGTGGATGTTCCTCTTTAAAAATTTGACAATTCTACATTCATGGTATTACCTTTGGTTCCAATGCACTCATTTGTTAGACCTATATCACTTGTCCATGGACTAGATTCAGAGTTTTTTGTACTGCTGCCTTTGGTTTCCTTCACGGAGTGGGTGTACTTCCAGTACACCATTTTTTTCCTTCATAATGGTAAGCACATTGTTTTATGTGGTAGATCTTCTTCAGTCTACAAACTGAGGACCACATCATTGACACTCTTTTTGGAGACTTCTTAGAGTTGTAGAGTTCAGATCCGATCATGGCTTCACATCTTCTATAGTTTTTCTTGTCTCTTTCCTCTTCTCTCTTCTTCTTATTCTAGAGAGATTGTCATTATACATGGGTACCTTGTCAAGCCTCAGTTTTCAAGGCCCATTTGGCACATCTTTCTTAGATTGCTAAGGGAGTTTTCCATCGCTTGTTGTGGATGTTTTTCACATTGGGTTTTCTTCCCCTATTTGAGATCCTTGTTGTTCATGGGTGCCTCATTAAACTTAGTTGTCGGGACCCATTCATCATTTTTGACTTTCTGCCTCATCCTAAGTTACGATGAAGGGGGGTGGTTGTGTGTGTCATTGTCCACATCATGTGGTGAGTCGCCTCACTTAGATGAGGTCATAGGTCTTAGGTGCCGTAGGGATTATGAAAATTTTTTCCATAGATTTTGTCATACGTGTCAATGTGTTATACGGGAGTTACCTTTCATTTCAGGAATGTAACTCATCTTCTCCACTTAATGAGGTATGATTACATACATTATGGGTTACACAACACCCCTAATTTTTTCCCTTTTTCTTCAAATTTATGGTGGAATGAGATGAGTGAGACTTTTTCTTCACATGCACATTTCATGGTTGATTACTTGCTCCCCCATGGAACTTTGTCACCCTATCGAAGTGTAACTCAGTTGATATTTGTGTTATCCCACATGATCCTTGTTCTTGCGTTTTCACTTTCTTTGTCAGGAACACACACATCTTTAACTTTTGTAGATTTTAACACATCATGAGAAGAAATATGAGTACTAGCATTATTATGTTGCACACAACTAGTAGGGGAAAAAAGATATGTCTTTTAGGCACAATATTAAATGGACAAATATGTGGTTGGAATGAATGAGATGGAACAATAATATCATTATCAATAGTAATATAATCAGCCATGATGATTTATGTATATGCAATTAGAGGAGAAGAAGAAGCAAAAGACAAGGACCATTTAAAATAACATATGTAATATCATTAGAAGTATGGGCATCACAAGCATCATTATCAAGAAATTCTTAATTTGAAAAATTAACCAAATCTTCAACACATGTATCATTTATAACAAGAGAAGTAATATCATTATCACTATCAAAAGAACTAGTAGCCCCAATGGGGGGTAGGAGCAAAAAAATAGGATGGGGGTTTATAAGTTTTGTGATTAGAATAGGAAAGTCACATGTAGGGATAGTATGTGCCTTACGGTAAAAGTAAACTTCTTCTTGGGCATTTGTAAAACAAGGTTAACGACCAGTCGTAGGTAATGAATAATACTTGGATAACAGGGGTTTGGAAAGATGATTACATAACACCTTTTGGTAAGCCATTAGGAACACATAAAGAAAACAAAATTCAAGATCCTATGACCAACTAAGGTTTGATCAACTAAAGTTTGATCAAGAGTGGGGTTAACCAAATGATTTAACAAAATTAAATCTTAATCAAAGGATTGAGATCAATCAAATAATATCATAAATACATAAGATTCAACATGCAATGGCAAACAAGTGTAAGTAATGAGAGGAGGAGAATGACTTAGCTAATAACTTGAGGTTTGTGCTGAATTTAGGCTAGAATGACACTAGAACATGCTAGTTTTGGGTTTTATCTGCTTCATTTGGAAAACAAAGATCTGTAATTCTTCTTTAAACTAGTGTCCGAAAGAGGATAGGACCACCTAGGTGCTAGTGTCGGTATTGGGTGCTAGTGTCCTAGCAATGAGTTTGGATCTGATATTTTCAAGGTTTGATAATCTCACCTTCACTTCGTTCTTTATCACTCTGACTTTGTTGTAGGGTTTCATTGTTGCACATGCAAAAAAACCCTAGCTACCTACACAAGTCTCAAGCACACATTAGATGGAATAAAATATGTATATGCTTGAGGCGGACTGACCTCGTCGGTCACCCCAATGTGATTTTCACTAAGCACTATAATATATTTTAGACTCAGAGTGGTTTTGGTGTGTGTGCGATAGAATTGTCCCTTGAAACTAGGTTATCCTTGTGCCAGTCACGCCAAGATAGCAAGCTAAAACTACTTTTCCCATAAGATGAATGTGTGTGATGGAACTTAGAATTTTACCTTCCTATGGAATGAATAATATAGCCCAAATGCATTCTTTGAGCATTTCTCTTTATCCAAATAGTGGATAGGAAGTAATATCCCAAAAAGTACGCTATCCCTTAGAATAGTTAATAGGTTGTGTATATAAATGACTCATTTGTTTGAATTTTGATACTAAGTGACACAAAAGGTTGACTCAAATCACAAAATTAGAACTAGAAAAGAACCAAAGTTAACCACCAAGTGGCAAACTAGAAAATAAGACAAGATGGACAAAAGTGCCCAGAAGGGGCATTAACGCTCGTATTGGGCGGTATTTTCCCAGGGATATGAAACATAAACATGACAAAGGACAGGAACAAAGATCCTTGTGACTTGACCAAAGAGCATACAAATCAAGAAAATATAAGACAAAGCCACAATCAAAGGTTCAAGAGCAATAAAAGGACTATGAGAGGTGTCACCAGTGTCTAATCTTCTCACTTAGGAACCATGCATATAACAACTGATGAGACCATAAATTGGCCATAAATTACCATTATTTTTTCCTTCTAAGTTACCTTTGAAAGAGGATTTAAATGTAATCTAAAAACTTATAATTTTCTTAACATAGAATATAGGATATATATATATATATATATATATATATATATATATCTTGTTCATTATTTAGAAATATTTTGTTATCTATTTTGTTGACTAATCCTATTGATTATTTGGGAAAAGATGCAAATTCTTGTGTATGAAAGCCATAAAGGAAAGATAATGTTAGTATTGGGAAAAGTGGAATTGATCATGGATGGTATATCTAAACTCAAAACTGATTTCATATTCATATTCCTCTCGAAAAATTATGCAAGTTCAAATAAAAGAATCATCTCAATCCGAGATCGTATGCAAAAGTTATAGATTTTTTAAGTTAGCTCCAGAACTCACAGAGTTAGTTTCGGAACTTATAGAGTTAGTTTCAGAACTTGCAGGTTTAGTTCCGCAACTCGTAGAGTTAGTTCTGGAACTCGCAGGTTTAGTTCCGGAAATCACATATTTAGTTCCAGAACTTGCATCAAATGAGGACTGTGAATAATCAAAGATTCAAATAGAAAATATGAGAGAATTTTTTTTCATAGAAATGTGTTTAACATAAACCTCATTCAGATTTGCTACAGGTTTTACCAATGAAGAGAAAAGTAACTTATAGTGAGCTGCAGTTCGAGAAAAAAGTGTATCAAATGAGCACTAAAAGTTCTATAAACAAAAACAAAAAATTCAAATCAAAAATCTCAGAGAAGTTTTTTTTCATAGCAATGTGTTTAACAAAAACCTCATTCAGATTTTCTACAGGTTTTACCAATGAAGAGAGATCTAACTTTTAGTGAGTTGCAGTCCGAGGAAAAGTGTATCAGACAAGTGTCAAAAATTCCACAATCAAAACAACAAAGTCAAATGGAAAATCCAAGAAAGGTATTTGGTCAAAATCATCTTTTGAGGAAAAAACTCCTTCCAATAATGTAAGAGAATAAAATCATTATGATTCTTGTTACTGAAAAGTAAGGAGAAGATTTGGGAGCAAATCTTCCAAAAATAAGTGAGATAAGACTTTGACTCCAATAATATATCTTTCTTCATATTTTGTGGAGATGGAGATCTTAGTTGTTAGGATTAGAATAAAGATAAGATCAAATTGTATCTCCCAAAATAAGGAGTTGGTTGGACGCATAAATTATAAATGCAACCTTCCACACTCAGCTATGTAATGTTTTACTACCAAGAAATGAATTTGTTTTTTTCTCTATAATATTTTGCAGTTTTGAGTTAAGATCTCAAAACATGGTTTAAATCCTCTTCCAAGGAATGAGCTGGCCACTCATTCTAAGCAAGATGGATCTGTATATTTGTGTTTTTATTTTGTAATAATTTGTGTTTATTTCTTTTTTGTAATTATCATTTTGTTATGTTGTTCTTCTCTTTGTATTGTAACATTCAGTCTGTTGTAAACCTGCAGGTGATTCATTTATTTTTTCTTATTTCCAATTCAACAATTTCAATTTATGCAAGTGTGTTTTATTCCTGCAAGTGTGATTTCCTTTATGCAAGTGTGTTTACATTTCTGCAAGTGTGCATTTAAATTTCCACATGTGTGCTTTCAATTTATGCAAGTTTGGATTATGTTTAAGGGAGATGCTTTCCAAGATCTTCTTCTCTTAATGCATACAGCCTTTGGACACCAACCCGGATTGACATTATTAATGGCGAGGATTGACAACACTCATCAACAACATACTAGAGGCGTAGTGTAATAGTAATAAGTGCATATTTTTGTGTCTATACCCTCTTGTCAAATATTTATAATCCAAAAATGTTATTTTATGTAATTAGGTATGAATTTATTGATCAATTTATCATTTTAAGTATTTGTAACTGTATGGATTGATAAAATCAATGCAATTTTTCCAAAAAAAATATTAGTGAAATCCTGAATTCGTTTCTTGATGAAGGATAAACATCCCAATCCTTCAAAGACATTTTTGCACGCATAATCATCATGTGCACGAATAATCAACCTTCTTTAGCTTAGTGTTAAGATTTGAGGGGTATCCATTCTATCAAATTTATTTGGGCTTGAACTTAACCTTGTCCCTTTTTAACTTAACCTTGTCCCTTTTTATATCTCTTAGAAGTTACACCTCAATGAATTATTTGACAACAATACTTAGCCATTATCTTCGTCATTAAAAAATTAGTATTTTCGTGGGTGAAATAATATTCACGATTATAATGAGTTCTAATAACAACTATTATTATTTGTTTAATCTAATGAGATTTGGTTGTTAAGCCAAACTCACATAGAGTGTAGCTAAAACCCACTCCTTGATTACATTCCCATTGGAAATTACATACACTTAAATTATTATTATTGTGTTCATTTTCTCTCCCTCTCTCTTACCTCTTCATTTGGTATCAGAGCCACATGAAACTATGAAGATTGAGTGGGGCAACTTTATTGTTGATTTCAGTTGCCTGAGTATGAATTTCTTTAATGTGAAGAATGAGTTTAGCTTCTTTTTTTTTTCGACTGTATTAGTTATTGTTTTGGCCGATTCAACTTGTTGAGAGCTCATAAATTCAGACCTACGTATCTATTTTGACAAAACAAAAAGAGAGGTTTTTGGCTTAGAAATTGCTCTTCTCATGCATTTAAGACTTGTTCGCTACCACTTTTACCTTCATATTCATTCTGCATACATTGATTTTGAGCACAACAGCCATATATTCATGCTTTTGTCGGCGCATGCACATGTAAATTGGTAGACTTGTTCTCCTCCATTTTCCATATCTGTGTTTTCAAAACATCGGTATATAGGGGAGAGGACCCTATAACCGAGCAGGAACCAAAACATGTACATCTCTTTTCACCATAGGTTGTTGACAAAAGCACCAATAGTTGTTCACTTTTTGGTTAGTTACACTTTTTAAGAGTCAATGAGAATGTGACACATGGGGCACTCAGTCTTTGGTCCCTCTTTCAAATGCTTTATATATTTTCTTCATATTAAATCAATTCAAAAACTACTTTTCCCTCCAAATAAACACACGAAACAAAAATGTTGATATGGCACAATCATATGCTATACAATGATATAATTTTTTTATGCTACCGACATACCTACATATATTTGTGTGCCCCTAAAGTTAGGTGCATGGTTATAGGGTCCTCTCCCTTAGAAGTCATCTACATAAACAGTTACTCAGGTCAAGTGATGTGTGTATCGATAGTCTGCTTATGGTCGATAGACCAATCGGTTGAAAAAAAAATTGAGAAGTTGAAGGGCTCTATAACTTTCTATTTGTTATTTCATCCACCAAAACCTTGTCATTTTCAAGTCGTCCATGCATTAAACCATTCCTTTTGGCCATATTTCTCCACTTGACATCTACGGCTGCATCAAATTGATCCAAAAGCATGCGGTCTATATTTTCCAAGCCATCCCTCATCCCCTACCACATGGGTTCAAATTTTTTGTTTCCTTTCTATATGCATGAACAAGGCAAATATTGTGTTAGTTTTTATTATGCCAAAGGCATTCCCCCTATGGGAAAGGCCCTTCCGATTATTTTGGCAACTATGTCAAATTTGACGGCCATTTGGATGTTTTTTTTCACTAGCTTAAAGTTGATGGATGTTTACTTGTTTTTCTGTTTTCAGGGGTTCCATAGAAATAAGGGCATATGCATGTTGAATGTTGCACGGTAAATTCATGAATTTGAAGGTTTTCCATAATTTTCCCCTAAAAACACTGATGAACTACTAATTTCCGCAAGCAAAGAAGGAAGCCCTCTCCTCCCCAAGCAGGAAGAATCTGCTAAGTCATTAGATGTTCTCAAGCAAGCATATCTTCCCAAGTAAGAAGAATGATAGATCATGGATGGCCTTCCTCTCGGCCATGGAAATGTGGTTGGAGAGCTCGTGTCTCGATCTCAGTGGGATTCCTCTCTCTTCTCATGCCTAGGAAGAAACGATGAATTCTGCAGCAGCGATCTCGAAGTTTGTAAGTTCATTTCACCCATCTTCCTTTATATTCATCCAAGGAAAGGGAAATGATATTTTGATTCTTGCATGACAAATTTCCTTAGGATTTGCAATCATGATTTAATTTCTTTGGTATGCACATATTTGGAAATTTAGATGCGAGGAAGAATATTAAATCTCGTTAGTGCTTTATAATTTTCAGGGTTTTTCTTTCTTTTTGAGAATATGTGTAATCTTAGTTTGGGAAGTGGTAGTATTGTGATGGGAGCGAGATGGAGATTCAACTATTGATAGGTAACGTAAATAGTAATCTGTTAATTGGTGTGGTAAGATCCTTGAGATTAATACATTTCTCTTTACCCTCTAGATTCTTATCGAGTCCAACAAAGGTAAGGGGACAAGCAATGTTTCCCCCTACAATAAATGTGCAGAACATCAAGAACAACATGGTAGGGTCTACAGTCATCATTTATGAATGTACAAAAAGTTGCAGCAGAGGTGGTGGTGGATTTCTCTGAACCCTAGAGTACATTTTGAAACCTTTTATTGTTCTTAATGCTTTCATTTTTAAGGTTATGTATAGATTTCATTAGTTCAAATTTCTCAAAAGGAGAAATGTTTTTTTCCAAATGAAGATGACTCTAGAAACAATCAAATTTCGTTCTTCTTGGATTTGTTGTTGCAATGCAGCTCAAATACTCTTTTGATAAGGGTAAATACAAATTCATTATTTTGATACGTTCAGGGTTATTTTCTAAGCAAGAAGAAAATATTTCTAGAGAAATCAAAGAATGCCTCAAATACTTGAAAATTTTGTATATGTCATTAAATGCAAAAACTCCTTGAGTTGGTTCCTTCCCCATTTCATGGTGTTCTTCACAAATAAATCTAAATTTTCCATGTGTAATTAAAATCCCCTTTTTTTAAATCTAGCTACCTCAGTTTACTAATGACCTTGAATTTGGCCAGAACAACACTTGGAAATATAAATGGTACCATGGAAAATTCAATAAATTTTAAAGGCTAAGGTACATTACAATGCATAATATTTAGATAAAAAATGAGGGTCATTGCCTTCAAGGGTTGCGGTTGTAAGTTACAGATTGGATGCAATTTCAAGGGTCTTGGAACTGATGAGTAATGACTTGTGGATTAAGTTGAGAAGTTGTAAAAGATTAGACAAAATAATTAAAAGTGGGAATATTTATTTTTTGTGAACTGAGAATAAATAGAATAAGGGTCATTTTGCAAATGCTAATAAATTTAGATATATGTTACTGAAAATCTATATGAAAAGCATGTTAAACCATTAAAGCTAATGTCAACTACCTATGAATTACTGCTACACGTATTAGTGAACTACTAATGTAGCTTGTAATGTACTCTAAAAAACCTTATTGGTAATTTACCTCTACAGGATTTTAATTGGTCTAATATTAGAATCAAAAAGAATTATTTTATTTACTTGGGGGTAAGTAACAACAGAATGTGTACGGTGTTCTTGCAGATCGTTTGTTATTCACATCATTGTTGTACGCACATTAACTTCCATTTACATCAAATCAACATATGCATGGTATCAATACTCATGATTTGTTTCTCTGAAACTGTTCAACATATCTAGCCACTCATTTTATGAGAACATTCGACAAATTCTATAAACTATTTTTTGGGTAGAAAAGATCTTATATATAAATTGAAAGTAAATTTGCACACATTTGGTGTTTCCATTGTCATCCAAATCCCCATGTAGCCAGGAAATTTATCCATAAAACCCTTGGATCAGGGGACTAATACAATTAATTTCAGGAAAAACACTCTCTAGCCCAATAAATGGATGAATCCCAATAGTCAAAATAAAAAAACTTATACCGTTCAGCGTTCACATTGCATTGTACACATGTGATTGCTAGTTCTAGGATTATTATCTTAAGAGTCATGGTCAAATTGAGATAGAGTCTTAAGACTATCTTTAAGCTTAAGAGTGTGTTTTTAGTAGTAAGTCTTTTTGGTGAGTGTTAATATAGTTTTAACTTTTCATGGCATTAGTTGTCAAAAATTAGGTGATTTTATTATGAAAGTTTCATCAAATGTGTCTTGGTATTGTCACTTGTTTGTAAAAGTATTTTTGAGAGTCAAGTGTCAAAAGTGAGTCAAATATTTTTTTTGTTATTGTTATTTGTCTGTAATAGTCAATAAGTGTTAAGTTCTTTGTAGTTGTCATTAAAGATTCAAAGTCAAGAATTATTTGTGTGTAATATAATCATAGTCTTCCATTAAAGTTTACAATAGTCAAGTCAAGAGTCAAAATATTGTAATTTTTTTTGCCTTACAGACGCATTTTTGACGGAATCTAATTTTTGATTAAGGTAAATAAAATTGTGCTCCATGATCAAATCCGACTTAGCTAGCAGCATGCCATTGGATAATGAAGGCATCGGAGGTTGGAGGTTGATCAACGACCTCTTGTCAATCGCCAATGACAAGACCACATATCAATTGTGGTGGCATTTTTATGGTGTGAGTATGTCCTTTTTAGTTGTGCAGCGTGTTTCTTTTCAGTTTTCTACTTTGAATGGTGTGTATTGTGGATACTATAAAAACAAATGTATTGGAGAGCAAATGACTACATAGATCTTTTGAATATAATGATCCTCTAACTGTCATACTTCATTCAAAGATGATCGGTCAGTGAATACATTCATTGGTACTAGTGATCATGTTGTAGACACTAAATCACGCACTTGGGTACATTTATAGGTCCTAATCACATACCACTACTCATATGATTCGTAAGCGAGAAAACTAGTAATTAACATCCATCTTTGACCTCTTTTCTGACTTTCTAGACCAAAATTGGGTCACACTCCCCTTGGTCCCTTGTCTAAATATCCAGCTCAAGCATACTCATCTAACCATGGCCCCTTCTACCCCAAATTAATATTAATTTAATTAACTTAATTAAATTAATACCCATCCTCACAATATTCATTACTTAATTATTTTAATTAAGCTAATTTCCACCTCACCCAACCACCTCACCCTAGACCTATTCTTGGCATGTTTCCATAACCAACAATAACTAAGTCTTACTTTCCTTAATGAGCTAAGATTTGGTCTAACCCTAAAATAAATCCCTAAAATCTCTCTAACCACATTCCCACTCATTAGAAGGGAAGTTTCCGTTCTAATCTGTGAGAATAAACTAACTGGGCCCAAGAAATTAGAAAGATCTACCCATTTTAGTAAACCTAGGGAATCCCACCTTAACTGATGCCGGTCACCCCTAAACCAATGCGGTCAACCTGGAACCATTGTCGGTTACCATTTATTCACCCAAACAACCTTGTTTTTGGGTTGACACATTCTGAGAGCAAGGAAGGAGATCAGAGTTGCATGCAAGCAAAACAAGCATCCTTTTACACATCCAGACATCCAGAGCCATCACCAGGATCAATCATAGAGCCATTGCATTCACAGGAGCACTCCGGGAAATCACCGTTACAAGACCATACACATACTCTGATCAACCACCTCCACCACTCAGCCATCAAATCCTTAACATAGTAAGTATGACCCTAAGGTTAGTAATCTTTATTACTCCTGTTATTAATCTATTCTTTGCATGCTTATTGCTTCATCACCCACTTACCTTGTGAACTCAAATATCCCTTCACCCATATCACCAAATCACCATATCCTCACCTGTTGTATACTTCTGAGCATACCTAAGACCTCTACAGACCTCCCCATTCACTCTCCCAAACTTTATTTGACCTCAGATCACCCCTTCCATTTAATCTATTTGAGTTTCTTTTACCTCGACCATACCGACGCTCGGTTATCCACAACCGTTGTCGGTTCTACCTAAACCAACATCGGTCACATTTAGCTGACGTCGGTCTCTGTGTTTTACACCTTGACCAAGAACAGACCCAACAATCACCCTACTAGTTGACCTAAATAACCCAGAATCAGACCCTGACCAGTCCCAGTACCTTGACAGACACCTCACCTCTCAGATCCAACTATAGCCTAGCCTGTTGTGATTGGATTTTCTTATTGTACTTGAATGAGATACCTAAATCATATCAACTATAGTAGGAATTTGTTTATTTCTCACATTAACTTGTTTTAAACAGTGGATTGACAGCCATCTAGGAAGTATCACACTTCTCGGAACTAGCATACGCTAGGCAGTCCACTGTCATATATCATTTAACTATCTTTTGTGGTCTTGTTTTCTATTATAGGTAGTTCCTCCTAGCCAAAAGGAATCTCTCACATTCAGCTATGGATCAAGAAGTCAGAATGCGTGCAACAACCATCAACTGACCAACATTTAACAGGTATTCCTCCTTGGCCCTTACCCTTATCTATTTCGTCATTTCGAAAAGGTAAAGAAAATGGTGAAACATTTTGGCACGCCCGGTGGGACCCATCAGGGGTTCTTTTGCATTTATTCATTCCTAGGTGAAAGTTGTGTGTTTGTTTCCCTTCGAAAAGCTTCCACATTAATTTTCTTCTTTTGGAATCATTCTCCTTCTTTCTATTGTCTAAAAATAATCATGTTTTTGGTGCTTTAAAAAGAACACATCTTCCTTTCTTTTGCATTGCATTAGTGAAAGAGCATCCCTCTTCCTATTCATCTCTTGCTACATCGAATATCACACTTTGATTTGGGTTTAAAACACTTGCATTGCATTCTAATTTGTTGCATTATTAGCTCACATTAAAACTGAGGGCAACCTATATGCTGGAAGTCATGCCCAGCTGATGGTTGACACAAAGAATCGTAGAAAGCACATTTTTCTCTCTCTCTGTGTCTTACCAAACTTGCAAAAAATCAAAATATACACATCTTTCTTAAACAACATCTTACCCAGGAACATCTATCAGTGATCACACGATCTGGTTGGCAGGTACTCCCCAGCTCATTGCCTCTGTCGAGTCATCATCTCAGAGGACGGCCCACCCCCGCCATAACATACCTGAAACCTCTCCTTTTAGATATCCTTCTTCGTAGGACGCCTTCCCAACCAAAAATTTCCATGTTCTAAATACACACAGTCAGTCCTAAATAGCATAAGCTAAACAAACATAAGAAAATCACTATTAGGATCGTGCTTTTTCTTAGCATTCTTCTTGGCTTGTGTTTTGAGGTGTGAGACTACGAATCTCCATTTTTCTTCTTCCTTGCACACTCCACCATCATAGTTGGAGTATTCTAACTTTTTCTGAGTGTGTCAGGGCCCCATCTCCTCATTCTCAGGCTTCTGAGTTTGATTCTTCACTTAATTTAATTCACAAAACCAATTTTCTTCATTCCTTTCTAATTTCACAGTCACCGACATCGGTCCAGTGACCATCACCGGTTCACATCTGACCATCATCAGTTAAACCCTAACCGGTGTCAGCTTCTGGATTTCTAGTTACTTTACCTAGAATAGCTTTCATCACTGCTTCTGTTCTATTTCTGGCCCTCAGGGCATCATCATATTTCTCCCCTGTTGATACTTACTGTCATACACAGTTTTCACAAGTACACATCCAACATTCCTGTTTCATTCTTTGAGACTGGTTTCTTCCATAGTGACCGGTATTGGTTTCAGAAACCATCATCGGTGTTCCCCAACCATCACCGGTCATCCTGACTGTCATCGATTTTCCCTCAACCATCACCGTCAACCTGACCGTCATTTTGCCTGTGTTTGATTTTCAAAATCTAGACATTGACCAGATTCACCTCTCAGACCCCATTATTCTTTGTTTCTACTATTTTCTGTGTCATCTACAGAATACAGTCTTACCAGGTCAGCACTTGTTCACATGGTGCTAACTCGCAGCCAGACTAATGCCCTCATATTCCATGCTAGTCGTCAACCACTCCCACCTAGTCCCTCACCACCTTCCATCCTATCACCCATGGATCCAACCTTACCTACCACCATTGTTGCAGGTGACGAAGAGTTTACATGACTCCTTGATCAGAATCTCATGGCCTTACAGTTCTACCTTTCCCACTCTTCCACCTGAGACTCCTCAGGTCAGTTGATATATGACATGCCTGTATCCATCTCTCCTACCCTTATTCCTACTGCTACATCAGCCCCTAATAATGCGGCGTTACCCTCACCTGCTTCACCCCCAGTAGTTTTGTAGCTAGGACCCATACCCACCATGACCGTTGCATCTACAGTTTCACTCACACCTGTCATATCTGTTGTCCCCTCATGTCGACCACCCAGACCATAGCACAATCCACACCCATTGTCTCACAAATACCCATTGCAACACAACCACCCATGGTGTCAGTGACCCCTACTCCATTCCAAAATCTCATCCTCTCCATCCCATAAACACTGCCCCCAATCACTACCAGAGTCACGATGACCATCCCACCTACATACACCTACTATCAACAACCCCCTATCTCATCTGTCACCCATTCTGGATATGTACCTTCTATGTCAGTTCCTTATTCTCAACCTCCCTATCAGGTTCAGTATCCACCTCCTTATGCCACAGGAGGTGTCCCTCCATCACAACCTACCAATGACCTCATCAAGTTGATGATGGAAAATATGCAGACACTAGAAGCATCAGTTTCTGGCTCACGTAATTCCCTCACCTATGATGAAATTTGTAATGAGCCTATTCACCCATCCATTCCTATTCGACCATACCCCGTACATTGGGAAATGCCAAAATTCAACCACTTCAATAGCAAAGAAGATCCACAACAACATTTGTGGTCCTTTAAACATGGGTGTTACCTGATTTCCCATGATGATGCTTTACTTTTGAGGACTTTCCCAATGTCCCTGACAGGACCTGCATTGGACTGGTACAGTGGACTACCAAGACACTCCATTTACTCATTAATCAAGTAGCCCAAGCCTTCCTAGATCACTTCTCCATCAACATTGTTAAGAAGGTTACCATGACTTGATCTTTATTCCACATGACAGTATGATGATGAGTATATGACTTCGTTACTGATGCTTTACTTCTAGGACTTTCCCAATGTCCCTGACAGGACCTGCATTATGACGATGAGCCCAAGCCTTAGATATTATCGCTGACTTCACACAACAATATGACACTATCACTGGGTCACAACCTCATTAACTAGCTCACATTTCAATTACCTCAAACTGAGCTTATAGAACTATTTACTCAGGCATGTGCTAGACACATCTCACTAACCCTACAGGTGTAAAAATTTTCACACTTTCGATGAGGCATTCACCATGGCACGGAAATTGGAAATTCATGCTATCAAAGAAAAGAAGATTCAACTTCATAACAAGAACATCACGTTCAAATCAAATGATACTTCTTCATCTTCGAAACCCCAAAACAACTATTCAAATCCCAAAGGGTCTGCTAATGTCGTAGTTCTCAAAGCTGGTCCCCCTCATCAATCAAACCCAGCCAAACCCCCTTCTAATCTCTCTCCTATCCAAGCTTTCCAGTTCAGATGAGAACAACAAAAGTACACTTCCCTAGGAGAATCTTATTCTTCCATTTTGGAAAAGCTTGTTAAGGCTGGTGCCATTACCCTTCCACCTATAAAACCACATACTAGTTTCGACCCTGAGTGACCCATGCCTACATGGTATAAGGAACATGACTTTTGTAACTATCATCGTGTCAAAGGTCACAATGACAATAATTGCATCACCTTCAAGAATATCATCCAAGAAATGATAGACAATGAAGATCTAGTCTTGGATAGCCCGAATGCACCCGCTAACCAAAACCTACATATCTTCAAGAAGCCATTCCCTAATCATGCCCCATCTTCCAACCAAGTGGTGATACCTCAAACAATGATAGCAATGTCCGTGAGGTCCATGCTATTTTCAATGACACACCAGTTGCTTCCCAATTGCCTCATGTTCCTTCCATAGATGAAATCTTAGCCCGCGCTCCCCTACCTGCACCAGAATCTATTTCATCTACTCCTCTACCCATAGAGGAACCCCCTTCATGTTCCCCTTCACCCAGTGGATGATCCTATAATCAGCACACCACCTTTGACCCCTCAAAATTCTGAGCAGTTGTCAGTGGCACCTCTCCTACTCATAGAAGATGTAGGTCCACCACCTACACCAACACAAGGAGAGCCTACTTCAGCTAGCCCATCCTCTCCTCTACCCATGGAGGATACTATAGAAGTACCACCACCTGTAGACAACCATTCACCATTAGACCTTCAAGATCCCGTTGATCTACTTTCGGCTCTCTTACCCACAGAGTTTGAGGCTAGCCATTTCCCTGTATCTCAAACACATTTTACGGGGATTTCCACTCGATCCACGTCAGCTCCGCTTACAACAGTACCATTCTCATGCTTGGCCGATCACCTAGACTATGTCGATAGAGCCTTACTTTGGGGGCATCTTCTACTTCCTGTTTCAACACAAATGCAGCTGTCACTCACTGACACCTCCACTATCTATCCAAAAGTGTTTCGAATGACCAAACCAAACACAACCACAACTATTGCAATACCTTCCATGACACCACTCATGGCCCAACTCACACCTCTGCCCATAGCCCAACATGCATCTACACCTAAACCCATGCCTATATCATCTCCCTTACCTAAACCTATCACTACCTTAGGGGTCATACCAACAGCTAGCCTTACTCACCCACCCATCAAATTAGATTTAGCTACATCTTCCAAAACTAACACCAAACTTAACCTGGCCCCTAAAAAGAAGATCCAATCTCCTAGATCTCATACCCCAACCTCACCAACCACACCCTTATCACCTTCACCCCTTCCATCCATCCTAGGACCTCACCCCTCGACCCTGGCCAAGAAACCCCCATCCACCGGTAAACCAAGAATGCAGCAACCCATTTCCCCATCACAGACCTCTAATATACCCAAGTGACCCACACAACCTCCACCCTCACCCGTAACCTTCTTACCACCCATACCTCCAATACCATCAATAACTTCTTCACTACCCATGACACTTCCTTCTCTTTCACTCACCTCCTACCCAACCCACACCACCTACCTCCACAGCACCTCAGTTACCCCCGTGGGTAACCCACCCTCTTCCACCATCTGATTTTCCCTCCACATCTCGTGCACCCATATCACCTTTACCCAAAAAGATGCAACCTAAAGCTAAAAATCCACTACCCTCCAATAAGGTAGTTAAACCAACCAAACCTTCTATTGCCAGTTCATCTACCATGCCCCTACCCAAGCAGATACAACCAACACCTAAGACCACACCACACACCAAACTAGTAGCCCAACCTACTCCCCCTCTTGTAAAGACTCTTCCTACACAGTCAGCCACACCTGTACCCAAACCCACATTCACCTCCCATTGTGATCCATTAGCAGGATCCTACGCCAAAATCCTAACCAACCTCCTCGAAAAAATCTGTCATCACATTACCACCTCTTAGACCTTATGACCCACTCAAACCCAAACCAAAAGGGTTTGATGAAACCAAAATTTGTGCCTACCATCATGTGCCAAGGACATGATGTAGAGAACTGTAAGGCTTTGAAAACCACTCTTGTCCAATTGTGTCCTCCTGAAGAAAACTTTGACAATGATGATCTTCTTGATGAGGACCCCATTTCACCTTCACCAATTTCCACAGATCTTCTCCTCATTACCTACTTAGCGACCAAGATCTCCACCCCCACAACTCTTAGATCCATCCCCAAGATTCAAAATTAACATGGTTCACATAAGAGAGTTGGCCAAACCACCACCCAAATGCCAATGCACCCTACTCATCTCACAAGGCTCATATCCACCACTAGGGTTTTGTCCCTCTTACCACTATACCTTCCATGACACACCCTCTTCATCCACCTCCCCTCAGATTAACATGATCAACATTGCCACCCATGCTCAGAAAGACAAGGGAAAAGAGAAAGCAAGTGGCCCATCAACCAACCCTGTACCCAATATACCATCCACACCCACACCCAAAGTCATCATTCGAGGTCCTGCATATCCCATTTCTGATGGGGTCACACATCACACAATGCTAAAACAACTACACCAATCCCCCCTCAAAATGTCTTTATATGACCTCGTCCAGACCTCGGAGTCACATCGTCAAGCCCTCATGGAGGTCCTTCAATCTATCAAAGTCTTACCAAATGACCCCACACCTGTAGCCTCCATCATTACCCCTCACCACATAGCCTCTCTCACTAGGTCTTCACCTTCCTCTACACCTTCACCCACTCACCAAGTGGTCACCCTCAGCTTTGCAGATGAAGAGATCACTCCCTTCCAGTCTGATGACCCTGACCCCACTCTTTTCATCTTCATCTTTATCGATAATATATGCATACGACACGTTATGATCGATGGTGGTGCTAGCATTAACATCATCTCCTCCCATGTGTATGACCAAATGTAAATACCTTCCAATTGCATGCATAGTAACCCCATTATGTTGCATTCCTTCAATGATGCCATGACCTCTACACTGGGTACCATTGTTCTCCATGTCCACGTAGGTCCCCGCACCATCCTAAAACTTTTCTATGTCCTAGAAGGGGAGTTCCAGTATAACTTGCTACTTGGCCAACCTTGGATTCATGCTATGGGTTGTGTCCCTTCGACGTTACATCGATGCCTCAAATTTGAACATGAGGGACATAATTACACCATCCCTGCCGACCCCTCACCTTTCAAGACCTGTAACATGCTATATCGACCCAATGATGTGCTTGTACCAGTCAAGGCATCCACCACCACAACCACTTCACCTCCACCCATGAGCCCATCCACCAAAATTGCCACTACTTCTGTTGCATCTAACCTCACTATCCCTACTGCAGTTGTAGCCTCTACTACTAGTGCCCCTGTCTCCCCTTCATCTAGCAAGCCATCTATACCCACTACCCACATACCAACTACTGATCCCTTAGAAGGTGTTTTTCAATGCCTCACTCTGGGGGAATACCACCTATACAATATTGATACCTTCCTCACCCCACAAGAGTATGGGAATCTACGTCAACACCCTAGTTATGACATTCACATTGGTGACATTTTCCCTTATGGCCCTCCCCACCTTCGCACCAATCTAATGTATGGGGGACTTGATATGGCCACCTATAAACCCGAACCTCCATCCCAAACCCAACCATTTTCATCTGACCTACACTCCCTCACTAACCGCCATTTCACTCACACTTTCCTCCACCGGTGTGCATGGAAAGGATTTGGCTTCAATTTTTATGAACAAGGCCACCACACTGTCATCTCCTGTACCTCTCGTAAACACAATGACCATAGTGGCATTGGTTTTGATGCTCCATCTTCTAAGAAGGTTCACATCGACCTTATCCAGGATGAGAAATCTTCCCCCTCTCATTCACCCACATTACCATCCTCACCCACGGAGTCCATAGATCCTGAATCTATACCTCCTAACTTTTTTTTTCGTAAACACCATTTCCCTTAGGACCGCTGACCTATCAACGTGATGGTGAGGCTCCCTCTTCTCTCCCATTCCTGTATCCTGACATGATCGATGATGATACACCTTCAATTAACATCATTCAATGTCAGGACGATGAGTCCATCCTCACCTACCTTGGTGCAGAAGACTCTTATATTCACCAATTGTTACCCTCTGAGACGCAAACCATGTTGAACGAATCAACCATCGAAATCAACATTAATACTCAGGACGACCCACACATTCTAAAGATCGGCCAATCCTTAGATGCTACTAAATAGGAAGCCTTCACCTCTTTCCTTCGGGACCATAGCAATGCATTTTCTTGGTCCTATGCTGATATGTCCGGTATCGACCCAAAAATCATGGTTCACAATATCGTAACCATTCCTGATGCCAAACCTATCAAACAAAAGCTGTGGAAAATGCATCCTCACATTGCTCTTCTGGTCAAAGAAGAGCTTCAGTGCCTTCTCTTGGTTTCCTTCATTCTACCCATTGATTATCCCCAATGGATTTCTAACATCATTCCTATCATGAAAGTGATAGGGGGACTCCACATTTGCATGGATTTTTGTGACCTCAACCTCACCTGTCCCAAAGATGATTTCCCACTACCAGGCATTGACCAACTAGTTGATCTCACCACTGGCCATGAAATGTTATCACTCATGGATGGTTTCTTGGGCTACAATCAAATATTACTAGCTCCCAAGGATCAACACAAGACTACCTTCATCACCCCTTGGGGGACTTTCTGCTATCGAGTCATGCCCTTTGGTCTCAAAAATGCTGGTGCTACATATCAGTGGGCCATGACTTACATCTTCCATGACATCATGCATCACATATTGGAGGATTACGTAGATGATCTGCTTGCCAAATCCAAGCATCGAACCAAACACCTACCCATTCTTAAAGTCATCTTTGACCACCTCATCAAATATTGTGTTCGTCTTCAACCAAAAAAGTGCATCTTTGTGGTACTTTCTGGGAAACTCCTAGGTTTCATCATTTCTTTATGTGGCATAGAAGTCAATCCTGCTAAAGTCAAGGCTATCCTTGAAATTCCACCACCCACTAATCTCCATCAACTTCGCAGCCTACAAGGGAAATTGCAATCAATTCGTCATTTTATCTCCCAGCTTTCTGACCACTGTCAACCATTCCATCATCTTCTCAAGAAAGATGTTTCATTCAAATGGGATGATGAATGCCATAAAGCCTTCAAAGCCTTGAAACAATACCTACTTCAACCACCAGTGCTCATTCCTCCTAAGGATGACCAGCCCTTCTACCTATATATTTCTGCCACTGACCATTCTCTAGGTGCCATGCTCGCTCATCGCGATGACCAACACCGAGAGCAAGCAGTTTATTACATAAGTCGTACCCTTCTTGACTACGAAACTAGATATACCCATGCCGAAAAACTTTGCTTAGCATTAGTTTTCATCGCCACCAAACTCCGCCATTACCTACTCAACCACAAAACCTTCGTCATTACTAATACCGACCCATTACACTACATGTATGCCAAACCTTATCAAAATCAACGTGTCGCACACTGGCTTATGCTTCTCATCGACCTCGACCTAGAATTCATCCATCAAAAATCCATCAAATGCCAAACTATCACTGACCAATTATCCGATGCACCCATTTCCGGGATCAACCCTCTAACTTCGACTTTCCAGATGAGTCTATTGTTACCCTTTCCTTGGACAAACCCGCTTACCAAATGACACTCTTCTTCGATGGCTCCAAGTGTCAGCGTGGGGGTGGGGCTGGTGTTATCCTCATTCTGCTTGATGGTGAACCTATGCCTTTGTCTTTCAAACTCGATTTTGATTGTACAAACAATATTGTTGAATACGAAGCACTCGTATTGGGTCTCCAGGCTGCTTATGCCTTAGATGTTAAGTCAATCAACATCTTTGGTGATTCTCAGTTGGTCATAAACCAAGTCAATGGTATATACCAGTGTCGTAATGAGATACTTCAAAACTATAAGCATCATGTGGACATACTTTTGACCACCTTTGACCATTATGCACTTCAAACCACCCCACATTCTACCAATAAATTTGTAGATACCATGGCCTGCTTGGCTTCTCAGATACCTACTTCACCTGCTGACTCTAAAATATTTGTCACCATACAAAGACTATAATCACCCTCTTATTTGCCTCATGAAGTCTACTCTATCAGAACCGCCACTGCTCCTGACCCAAGTGACCTTTGGTATAAGCAATATACAGACTATCTTTCCCTTTCCATTTTACCCACCGATCTCACTCACAATGGACAACGTGCCTTTCTTAAAAGTGTCTCCCACTATGTCATCATGGGTGGTCTTATTTACAAACATATGTTTCAAATCATTCTCTTGCAATGCCTTACCAGTTCTAAAATTCCTTACACCATTAAGGAAGTCCACGATGGGATTTGTGGAGGCCACTTTAGTGGTCTCACTATCGCAAAATGCATTCTTTGGTTTTTGGTCCTAGGATATTACTGGCCAACCCTAAACCATGACTATTGTGATTATGTCAAATGCTGTATTTTATTTTTAGCATAAAATGGAACCAGCAACATGCTAATCTCCATCACACCCCTAGTCATGCCTTACAGGTCATGCGAGACCTTTGGCCTTTCTCTCAATGGGGTTTGGATCTTGTCGGTGAGATCAACCCCCCATTCTTCACAATGCCACCAATGGATCATAACCACTACTGAATATTACACTAAATGGGTAGAATCCATTCCCCTCATTTCCACCAAAGCTGAGAAAATATGTGAATTCATCAACCATCACATCATCTATCACTTTGGTGTCCCTCACCATATTATCACGAATAATGGAAAATAATTAAAAAACAAAACCCTACACAAACTATGTGATGCTTTTGGCATCCAACTCAGTTTCTCATCACCTTATTACCCACAAACCAATGGTCAAGCTGAATCAACCAATAAAACCTTGAACAAAATCCTTATGAAGGTGGTCAATGATACTGGGAAGGATTGGCATACACACATTCCTTTCACCTTGTGGGCTTATCACACTTCGACTGCTGCCACCCCCTTTTCTCTAGTCTATGGTACTAAGGTTGTCTTACCTCTCGAAGTCCAGATTCCATCCCTCCGCATCTCACTACAAGACATGCTCAACGACGATGAATTTTTCTAGGATCATTTGGCGCAACTTGAATTATTAGATGAACGTCATCTCAATGCTCTTGACCATCTCCAAATCTACCAAAAATGTATCAAACGTGCCTATGAAAAAACATGTTCATGAATGAACCTTTCAAGTTGGTGACCTCATCCTGAAGGAAAATCAACATGTAACCAAAGAGGAGAAAATTAAATGGGGAAAATTTTCTCCTAATTGGCTTGGACCCTATATCATCACCCATGCCTATGGATCAGGTGCTTATCATTTGTCTTCACTCGAAGGTAAACCCAAACCTGAGCCCCTTAATGCCTTGCATCTTTGACCATTTTATTATTGATATCAAGTCCTATATCACTTTCTATCAATTGATCACTCATCCCTTGAGCATTGTTCACCTTCCATTATTACCCATTTTGAGGATCCACGACTAAACAAGAATCATGTGATTACCCATCACCTTTTAGCCTTGTCTTCAATATGAGTACCACGACTCTGCTCATAGCATGATTCTCATGGATACTTTTCATCTTCTTCAAGATGGAATCCCATGGTCATTCATCACTCGAAACCACCTCTTTCACAGTTAATCTTTGTGTACTATGATCTTGTCTTCTAAAATAGGAACCTAATCATCCTCTATAATCTTGTCCATGACTTAAACATCTAAAAACAAAAAGGGATACAACTCCTTGAGTCAAACTTCCAGCAAAAGATGACTCCCTCAAAAGGGACATCTCTTCTTTATATTCTACCACTATCAATAGACTTCTCCCTCGAAGGATAGCTATATACGGTCATTATCAAAAATATAATAAATATTCAGAAGCTTCCCGCATCGATCAGCTTCACGAAGACCTCAAGGAGATAATATATTCATCCCATATAGACTTCCTGCATCGATCAATCTATTAAAAACAAACAAATCAAGAAAAAGATGAAATTTTCATCATGGACTTGCCTATTTTGGATTCTGGGTTTCTTGTTCCGAAATACACGTCGTCGTACACTAAGTTACGCTAAACCTCTCATTCTCACCTCCTTGTCTTTTTCACCTAAATTCCTCGTTACTCAAGGGACTTGCCACAAACATGACATTTTGTGATCATGTGAATTTTCTTCACCCTTAAAATAATCCATTATGCAAGGCCTGTAGGGTCTTACATTCATAAGCCCATCTAGGGTATGGTAGACTCATTAGGGTTCTTATCAATTAAGAAGCTCTTTTACCACCTCTTACCATTCACCTTCCTCATTACCTATTGATTATCCTATACAGGACCAAATCCTCAGCACATGTATTTAAAAATAAATCAACCATACCTACAACCTAAACTCAATCATGCCTATGACCTACATCACCCATGCCTAACACCTATCAGACCATTCCACTATTTCACCCTAATCTTCCCTAGCTTATGGGAGAACTACATCAGCCTGAGGTCCCTTTTCACCAGGACTATGTAGGTAGCACTCCAAGGGCATGGGGCCCTTGGAGGTTAGCTTGGCCACTCTCTACCCTAACCAATTCCCTCTTCCCCTTTCCTATTCACATTCTACCCTAGTTAGTTTCCTTTTTATATCAATAATTGGAAATTAAACCAAACAAACAACAATTGCTTAACATCTTTACCATCATCACTCATACATTCATTTCATCTTGTCTACCATTTCTTTACCATTATCATACATTTTACTACAAAACATCTTAACATGATCCACATCATCATTAATTACACAAATTAATGAATTAAAAACTCAACCAACCTCAACTCAACCATACCTAAACCAACCTAAACTCAACCATACCTAAGTCAACCTGACTCAATCCATGCCTATGACCTGACTCCATCCATGCCTATGACCTGACTCCATCCATGCCTATGACCTGACTCAATCCATGCCTATCCTGACTCCATCCATGCCTACACGACCTGACTCCATCATACTTAATTCACCTAGTTTCCATCACATACACCAACAATAATGGAAATTAAAACAAGTACACCATCCATAGTATAAATATCATCATCTATAAACATGATGTCCGTGTATACATACATATACAGATACAAATGAATACACCATCCAATCATCATCAAAAACATCTCATGTACAAAAAAACCTCATGTACCATCTTCGGCACGTAGGCCAGTATATGATCAAAATCAATCAACTCTCATATACATCCTCACTCTCTTCAACACACAGGCCAGTATGTATCAAAAATAAAACAACTACATCAAAATGGAGGTCCACATGGATATCAAGCATCATCCCTGGATATCCTCCATCTCTATCTCCTTGATCTCCTCCTCCTCCTCGACTCCTGTACGGTGGCCTGCTAATATCTCACCACCCATCATAGGTCATGGCTAGGTCGTGGCTGGTACATCACCTGGGACTAGCCTCCGTGAACTGGTGGCCTCACCCTAACCCTGTCTCAAGGCTCGTTGGCCCCCTGTGCTCTCCACACTATGGGTGCATGACCTGGTCCTCTCACTCAAGGCCTGTTGTGCCCTGTACTCTCCATAGGATAGAAAATCTATCTCTGTCCATCAAAATATCCTGATAATACCTAGCCTCACCTAGGGCATCCCAATCTAGCTATGGGTACTATCTGTGGTGGCCCCATTGGCCTCTGACCCCTGTCCCTGTCTTGTGCCTGTCCTGAGGGACCCTGCCTGTCCTGGGACCTATATTTGGGTGCTGAAGGTGGTGCCACCTACCTTGTGTCTGTATCTAGGCCTGTGTACCTACACAGTGGCCAACTGGCCCTGCAAACCTATAACATGCACCTATAGGGGCCACCTATATCCCATCACCATCACCACCCTGTATGGGTGCTTGTCCCTATGCTATCTAGGCCTATAAACTGGCCACATGTGCCTGTAAAGTGGCCACTTGTGCCTCTGCACCTGTCAACTACCCCTGCACCATCCCCAACTATGTAATCAAGGTAGCCACCTACCCCTATAGGGCGTCCCTCTGAACAGTGATGGTGGCTAAATCCAGCTATCCTGACCTCAGCGGTACTGCTCGTAGATGTGCAGCCCACCACTGTCTATATTTGTCAGTCACCCCAACATCATCGATCCACTGGTCTCTCACCTTCTCCTCCTTCCCTGTAGGCACTGTCAGCTGGGGTAGAGGTAATGGCCTCTCCATGTCATCCCTCCTGTACTGTGGGAAGGGTGGAGGTATATCCTGCGACAGCCTGAACTGTCATCTAACCCTGTCTATGGGTATCATCTCGTGCTCTCTAGCATGTCACCCCTCTATCCATCTAAGTAGCTATAATCCATCTATCTCCTCGTCCATCTGCCTATATGATGGAAAAAAAACATATAGTCTCTAAATGATGTCTACACTAGATAACCCCTCCAGTAAATTTTTATAGTAGGTGATATCATGCATCGCCCTGCCCTTCTCAACACTCTCCCATAACAGGCACCCATCACCTATAACCCACCCAAACCAAACCTAGCTCGAATGCATCAGTCGGGGCATACCAACTGGATGCACACACACAATGTGCTCATATGCCCAACAATGAAGTAGAAAGGTGCAACATAAGTTGAACCTCCAAAGCCACCCATATGCCCATAACTCCCTGTATAGCTACACCAGGAATGTTGGCGCCCATGCAAAATGGTCTGGTCTATCACCATATCATGTAGGACCCCCATCAATGATCATGGGAATCTCCCACCCTCTGCATCTGGCAGTGCAAAGCAGCAGACTACCTCCATCAACAACACAACTAGCCTAGTCTCCTCTGGATGAGCCAAGTACATCTCCCCATAGCTCATGTTGGCACTGTGAAACCTCATCTCTACCAACCCCTCACCAAATACTTGTCAGCATCAACTCCTCAGATGCCTCTAAGGAGATCAAATATACCTACATCCCCACTATCAAAAACTGTAGGATCCCATACACATCCTCTAGGGTGACCGTGATCTTACCTATTGATAGATGGAATGTGTTGGTCACCAAATCCCATCTGTTGATGAGGGTGACCATCAAACTCAGCTACCAGACTACATGCCGGTAGCGTCTGACCCCAATCAGGCCAACCTCTGCAACATGTCACCAATCCTTGGCTGTCGCACCTCCTCGAACCATCATGAGTAGGGGCGACACCCTATCTCACATCTACAGCTGGTCTCTCACCTGCATCCAACAAAACATCACATTAATACACCTTGATCATACCCATAATCACTCTTGACACTTCACCTACACCTATTACCCTCCCTCTTTTTCCCCTCGCAACTTACCTTCTTATCACATATTCTATCTACCCACCCCAACCCTCACCCACTATCGATCATACCATACCTCTTTCAACCTCTTACCCATGCTCTATTTTTCATCACCACAATCTTTTTTTTGCCCACTATCTATCTCACCCAACCACCCTAGGGCTCTTTTGGCCCCTTTTTCTCCACATGATGACCAGTACCGGTTACTCCTAACAAACCACAGTCTCTCCCAAACTGGCATCAGTCACCTTATCTATGACCAGTACCGGCTCGACACCACCGACGTCAGCCACCCCTTGACCGACGCCGGTCACTGTCATGCACAAAATCCGCGACACCCAAAACCCCCTTTTTCCTAAAACACTCCCTTCTTCTCACCCATTCCTACCTAACTCTACCCTCAACTCCTCCCCACCCCTCATTCACCTAACCACACCTCTCCCCATTCCTATTTTACCCAATTTTCCTTCCCAAATTCAAATCCCCTTTTCCCCCCAAAATCTCGTATTCCTTCCCTAACCTATATACCTAATCTACCTCCCAAACCAATGCAAGAGATTGAATCTTACCTCATCACATTGTCGTCTCCATGGTGGCATGTCGGGCTGCTACACCGGTGGTCCACTTGATCCCTCTCCCACCTCTGCCATGTCCAATCACCAAATCCAATCCTCCTGACCTCCACCCAATCACAATCGATCCCCCTGTGCTCATGAACCCGTCTACCTGGCTCCTCTAACCAACCGGATCCCTCCACCTCAGTAGGATATCATCCCTCATCTTTTCCTCCTGATAAAGCACAACTCATTCAGTGCTCTGTCATTTTCACAAAATCCAAACCATACAAATGAATCCATCTTATATGGATTTTTTCTTTTTATATACCCACGTCGACCTGACCGACGTCGGTTATACCTAAACCGACATCGGTCTTGTGCCCTAGCACACCATGGTCAGTTATACCCAGACCAACATCGGTCATCTACCCTAATAAACCATGATCAGCTTACCTCGACCGTCACCAGTTACGTATGACTGGCATCAGTTACCTGTCATACTCTTGCCCCTACCCTTTCCCCATTTTTGACCCAACTTAACCAACCCAGCCATCGTTTGACCTTACCCACCCTTATTACAACCAACCTCCATGCCTACCTTACCTATACTTGTCCTTAATTGTGTTTTGGGACTTGTTATTTTACCCATACCTCGGCCCTACCCGTGTTGTGACCTAGCTACTTGGACCCGAAACATTGTTAGTGACCTGTGAACTCATGTGCTCGCTATACCTTATGACACTGTTACCTGTGTTGTTTGACCTAATGACCTTACTTTGCCTATTGTCGTGACCGTTTATCCTGACCCAACCTTTGGTGTACCGGAACATACCTAAACATTCCTACACCTGACCTGCGAAGTGCTTCCACACCATATCCTATACCTTGGATACCAGAATCACCTCAACCTTGTTTGGATAAACCTATCAACATTTAGACAATGTAGAGTTTGCATGCTCTTCAACTTGGTACCGTGTTGCAGTTTATACGTGTGCATGCATTTGACTGTTACTACCTTTGACCCTGGCCCATTACCTAGATTACCCGATTGGACCTTTACCCCATTACCCCCATTTTCCACCTTCCTCTTCATCACATTCACCTTTTATCAAACCACTCACTGATTCTGTCTTCTGCCACATCAGTTCCTAGTTTGAGGGGGATCACCTTCACCCACACATGGGGCAACCACATCTTATTTTTGTCAGCGTCGCTTACCAATACAAGCTATGTAACAAAAAGGGGCAAAATGTAGACACCAAAATTGGGTCACACTCCCCTTGGTCCCTTGTCAAATAACCAGCTCAAGCATACTCATCTAACCATGGCCCCTTCCACCCCACATTAATATTAATTTAATTAACTTAATTAAATTAATACCCATCCTCACAATATTCATTACTTAATTATTTTAATTAAGCTAATTTCCACCTCACCTAGACACCTCACCCAACCACCTCACCCTAGACCTATTCTTGGCATGTTTCCATAACTAACAATAACTAAGTCTTACTTGCCTTAATGAGCTAAGATTTGGTCTAACCCTAAAATCAATCCCTAAAATCTCTCTAACCACATTCCCGCTCATTAGAAGGGAAGTTTTTGTTCTAATCCATGAGAATAAACTAACTGGGCCCAAGAAATTAGAAAGATCTTCCCATTTTAGTAAACCTAGGGAATCCCACCTTAACCGACGTCAGTCACCCCTAAACTGACGCCGGTCAACCTGGAACCATCATCGGTTACCATTTATTCACCCAAATAGCCTTGTTTTTGGGTTGGCACATTTTAAGAGCAAGGAAAGGAGATCAGAGCTGCATGCAAGTGAAACAAGCATCCTTTTACGCATCCAGACATCTAGAGCCATCACCAGGATCAATCATAGAGCCATTGCATTCACGGGAGCACTCTGGGAAATCACCGCTACAAGACCATACACGTATTCTCTGATCAACCACCTCCACCACTCAGCCATCAGATCCTTAACACAGTAAGTATGGCCCTAACCAGTAGGGTTTATTTCAGTTAGTAATCTTTATTACTCCTGTTATTAATCTATTCTTTGCATGCTTATTGCTTCATCACCCACTTGCATTTGAACTCAAATATCCCTTCACCCATATCACCAAATCACCTATCCTCACCTGTTGTATACTTCTGAGCATACCTAAGACCTCTACAGACCTCCCCATTCACTCTCCCAAACTTTATTTGACCTCAGATCACCCCTGCCATTTAATCTATTTGAGTTTCTTTTACCTCAACCATACCGATGCTGGTTATCCACAACCACCATCGTTCTACCTAAACCGGCATCGGTCACATTTAGCCGACGTCAGTCTCTGTGTTTTACACCTTGACCAAGAACAGACCCAACAATCACCCTACCAGTTGACCTAAATAACCTAGAATAAGACCCTGACCAGTCCAAGTACCTTGACAGACACCTCACCTCTCAGATCCAACTATAGCCTAGCTTGTTGTGATTGGATTTGCTTATTGTACTTGAATGAGATACCTAAATCATATCAACTACAGTAGGAATTTGTTTATTTCTCACATTAACTTGTTTTAAACAGTGGATTGACAGCCATCTAGGAAGTATCACACTTCCCAGAACTAGCATACGCTAGGCAGTCCACTGTCATATATCATTTAACTATCTTTTTGTGGTCTTGTTTTCTATTATAGGTAGTTCCTCCTAGCCAAAAGGAAGCTCTCACATTCAGCTGTGGATCAAGAAGTCAGAACGTGCACAACAACCATCAACTAACCAACATTTAATAGGTATTCCTCCTTGGCCCTTACCCTTATCTGTTCTGCATTTTATGCATACATGCATAGGAGGGGAAGTTCATTTTGACATCCACACATCTATCTACATTGTTACATCTAGCTATTACTTGCTATCAAGTTCATCTTGCACAAGAGCTTTCTAAGGCAAGATTCTACACACATACACACATAACTACATGGAGTATGAGATGTAGTGCAACTCTCGGTCGTAAGTTCACTATATCAGGTGACCATCGGGGTCAATATGACTCCCCATTTGCATCTTTTTCTTTTTAGGATTTGATGTATTTTGGGGTTTTACAGAATATCATTTGTTTTATAGGTTATAGGCGAAGTCTGCAATCATCCAACAACATACTTGCAACATACAACAAAGGTTAGCGAGATAAGAAGAATCAATTTCTGACCATTTTCACAGACACATGTGCTCAGAAGCAGACTTTGGCACCTAGGCACCCCTAACCCAAGGGCCCTAGCCCAGACATATCCGACAACTACAAAATTTATTAGGCATGGGGTAAAAGCACAATAAAATTTTCCACTTTTTGGTATGTTTTGCACCTTTATAAAGATGAATTTTCAGTTTTATTGATTTTGTAAAGGTAATAGCCACAAAACCGTACACATTCATGAAATTCCACAAACTAACAAAATGTTGTGTTTAGAGTGTAGAATACATGTATATTTAAACAAAAAAAATTGGCAAAAAATATGGTCGTTTTCTTAATTTTATTCATACGTTGTTTCTTGTGTTATAAAAGAGGAATGGTTGTCCCCTGGTGTTTTTAAAATGAAAAGTTATTTTTTCACCATGAAATTTTAGATATATGTTCAAGATTTGAATTTTGAGGTCTTGTCAAATTTTTGTATTTTTTTGACTTATATTTTTTTAATTAATTATTTAGTAACAATATTTTCAAATAAATGGCGTACATATGTCTATGTCAATAACTTTTAAAATTTATATTAAAATTGATATTTTTTTCACAGGTAAGAAGAATACATCAACAAATAGTAATTTTATTTTTTTTCAAATTTTTTGATATATTTTGCTATTTTTTAAATTAGGTTGATTGTGTATGACTGATTGTCCTAAAATACCATATGTTAGCAAAAAAGAAAAAAATAATAGTAAAACAAAAAAATTTTAAAATGAAAATTATATTTTTAGAAAACTAATAAAATTATGTATTTTATGTTAAATTTTTGTAATTTTACTAATTTGTTAACCCTAATTACGTGGCACCTAAGTGGAAAATTTTGGCATATAATCATCCTCCAAATGGATTTGGCGCCAAAATGTGCCACATAAGTGCCACTTAGGTGCCACATAGAGGGGTTCGAGCAAAGGGGGGTTCGCGCGAACGAGGTTCGCCCAAAGGGGGTTCGAGTGAACCCCCCTTCACCGAACCCCCCTAACCCCTAAATCTGTCACCCACAACTATATAAATATCTATATATAACTTTGTCCCGCCAAAATTATTTAAATCCAAAGGGGTTTGCATGAAGGGGTGTTCGCACGAACCACTTTTTTTGGCCTACGCGGAAGTCCAAGTGAAGTGGGTTCACGCAAAAGGGGTGTCCGCGCGAACACCCCAAATTTCTCACCCCACCCGAATTTTTGCTCACATTTTTGGGACACAATATTGTGCTTTGACCCCACGGTTGTGAAAATTTCCTCCTCTTGTTCATCAGTCTTCTAGCCCAACATACTTCAGGATCAATTGTGAAATTAGTTAAGTCTTTTATTCCCTCTCTTGCACCTAGAGTTTCAATTTTCATTAGTTTGTTGCTTGCGTCAAATATGCGCTTTATTGATTATTTATTATATGTGACTCTGCAATATCCTAAGGTTTGACATAAATTCTATATTTTTGTTAAATCATTTGGTGAACCCATCACTTGAACCCAACCTTACTTCTAGGTATATTGTCATCTTTTTATCATGGCTCAATCTTATGGACCGTTTACTGTAGCCCACCTTAAAGAGCTTAATGATCATCTTGTTAAACATCCCCAATATCTAGATCCACTTTTATTCGCTACTCGTGAGGAGGCCACCAATCTTACGGAGCTTGATGTTCCCACATCCATCCCCGCTTATTACTACACAACCCACTTCTTTCACCTTTCCACCTAATTCTACTATTCCTGTATCTATTCCTACCACCCACCAACCACTTCACTCCACCTCTTATTTCTCACACACGACAAGTCTCTTTTGTTGGTCCTCAAGACCTAGTCTCTCTCTCTCTCTCTTTGAGGATCTCCTAGTTTAAATCCATCAACTGCAGTAGGCTACTTCTCGTGCATCTCTATCTCTTGATTCCACATCGTTACTTCATTTCGGACCCACCATTTCCACTTATGAACTTCCTCCAAACTTTTTCACTCCCAGTTTGCCCACCTTTAATGGCCATGGTGATCCTTAAGTGCATCTCCAAGCATTTCATGTAGCATGTCTAGACTATGCGGATGATCATACTCTACTAGTAAAGCTCTTTCCGAGAAGCCTCCAAGATTATGCAATACGTTGGTTCTATGATCTACCTATCCATTAGGTAATATCATTTACACATTAGTCGATGCTTTTCTCGCTCATTTTTCAATCAATATTGGTTCTAAGATCTCCTATGCTCGACTTGCACAAGTTGTACAAGGATCCAATGAGAATCTAGCGGAATATGTCTTACGATATAAGAACAACTTAGCTAAGATGTCTAATATACTCACGGACTCCGAATTGCAAGATCTATTTGTCCAAAGTCTCTTACCACCTTTACAAGAGAGTGGCATCTTTGAGACATCTCCATCATTTCACCAACTATGTCATACTCTTAAGTTACATGAAAGCAAAATATTATCTATAAGCAAGCTTAAATATCATGATCAGGCTTCATCTTCTACTCGATTTCAAAATAAATCAACTTTCAAACCATCTACCAAACCTACTGAAGTAAAGGCTATTTTCAACGTTGTCTATAATCCTGAAAAGCTTCAATGACAACCTCTAAAGTGCACATTCACAAAGTTACCTTGTGCTCAGCATATTCTATTGCCACAACTTGTTGAAAGATATATTATTACGCTTCCTCCTCCACTTAATTTGGATCCATCTCGACCTAAAGGACACAATTATAACAAAATTTTTAGATGTGGCTATCATCATTGCAATAAAATCTAGATAGCAAGATCTAGTCAATAGAATGTAATTCGATTTGATTTGATTTTCAGTGTTCTTGTTTGATGAATAAAGTGGAAATTCCACATTGTGGGGGGAACATGACACCAATGTTCCATTTCCATTCTACGCAAAACCGGATAAAGTCAAGGGAAAATTCCAGTGGCAGTGGCAGTTTCCTTTGTTGTTTGAGTTTGAGTGGCAATGATCAACAACAGTGGTTGCAATTAAGAACATTGCGATTCTTATAGGATGAAATGTGAAATATCTTTCTAGTATGTGTTCTAATGTTGATTTATGTAATAAGGGAGTTGTGATTCCTATATTCTTCCTTGATGTACAAGTATAATAGCAAACAAAAGCACCAGAGTTAGTTTATGGATCTTGAAAGGGTTTGTGGGAGGATCTAGAAAACCACATGATGTGGACAGTTGACAGGGCTTGTTCATGTCAAGGTTTGTGGTAAGTCTGTTTAAAGCCATGGAAGGAGAGAGCCTTTCTTTTGGATGAAGATCATTAGTCACATCGTAGGACATACTTCATTGGGGTGAGGATACTGAAGATGAGAGTGTATGTTTTTCTACCATGTAAACACTAAGGGAGGAATGTTAGGAAATTAGTGTTTTAGTTTGGGTGAAATAATATTTACGGTTGTAATGAGTTGTAATAGCAACTTGTATTATTAGTTGTTTAATGTAGTGAAATTTGGTTGCCAAACCAAACTCGCGTAGATTAGAGTGTAGTTAAAACCCACTCCTTGACTATAGGAGCAACCTCTCCTGTTTATTTATACATTCCCATATGGAATTACATACACCAAAATTATTATTCCTGTGTTCATTTTCTGTGCGACTCTGCTCTTACCTCTTCATTCATCAATTAGACCACAACCCTTTGATAAAAGCCTTAATTCTTCAATATATCACTTTATGAATTGTAATGATAACGATAAGGATGATAATATTAATGTTCACAAAAGGCCAATAATGGCCTACGAGACTGAGGAAAATATAAAGTGAAATAAGGAAAAGGGACTATAAAGTCATTCTAATAAAACAAAATCAAAAAGAACAAGTAAAAAAGGAAATATGTCATGTCTTTAAGTGCCTCACTAATCTCACCATACCTAAGACTTTGTTAGGAGGTCACTTTTTACTCAATCTTGAAGAAGAAACATGTTGAATAAGAGAAACAATTATTTGGGTATTAATCATTGAAGAAGTAGAATATCTAGTGAGATGCTAGTGAAGATCAAACATTTCTCGAAAGAAAAGAGCCAAATATCTTTGGTCCTCATAAGTCATGAAGTGCTTAAGAGAGTTATACGAGTCTTTGAAGAGGTAAAAGAAGAGTCGTTGATCACGTAATAAGAATAACATCTAACAAAAAACTGGTCCTTAATTTTAGGCTCCAAATAGTCAATATGAAAAACAAAATGTTCTTGAGGGATATGGCGGTTTGTATATTTGTGAAGGTGATGTGAACAAACTCTCATGTATGCAAAAAGAACCCTCAAACTACAAGATAATTGGATCTAGCTGTAGCATGAAGGTTGGATGACACCTTCCTGAAAATGAACATAGGTGATATAATAATGTTGAAGGTTTGAGGAAAGTGGCCGACAAGTTTCTAGCTATTTGGGCTAAAGATAAGCTCTATACATCTCATCTCTAATACCCATATTTATCTCCCTTTTGGAAACATATGATGTATCAATTATAAAATTGTGCGGAGGGAGACTATTGATGTCAACACCTATAAGGATTAGAAGAAAGGAAGCCTTGACATACCAATAAGTTTTGATCCCATGTTGTGTTAGTTATATAAAGGATTTGAATGCTTGAGATGGGTATCTAAATAAATCAACTAGACAATTGGTTATTGTCTAAACTTGTGTATCATAGTCACCACTTGAAAGATCACAACAATAATAAGTGTTCATGCACCAAATTCAATAAGAATGATGTCATGAGAAACCATATTTCAGTATGGAGACACTTGCATAACATGAAGGTGAGTACTCTTTCAATTTAGTTTTGATTGACTTTTGAAAGGCAAGGTCCCCACGTTTCATCCCCACAAAGAAGAATAAGTGTAATACATGAGTGAAAGATGCAAATCTTTGTTTGGATATCCTAGAACTAAAGCTTAAAATATTGTTTCTTAAAAGTGGTGATGATGGCTATGAAAAAAAGACTCCACAACACACACACACATACAACATCTCAACCCTAAGTATATATAAAACAACTACATCTTTTAGTATATTTTATGGTGTTTAATGTTACAAAATGAATTGCCAAACAAATTTTCTATACTTATAAAGGTTAAAGGGCTGAGATGTTGTATATATATATGTGTGTGTATTACTTATAAAGACACACACACACACACACACACACACACACACACACACACACCTCAACCTTTTAACCTTTAGTATATATAAAACAACTACATCTTCTAGTATATTTTATGGTGTTTAATGTTACAAAATGAATTGCCTTATGGTGTTTAATGTTACAAAATGAATTGCCAAACATTTTTTTAATATTTATAAAGGTTAAAGGGTTGAGATGTTGTATATACAATGTGTGTATTAAGTATAGAACACACACACACAGACACACACACACACACACATCTCAACCCTTTAACCTTTATAAGTATATAAAACTTGTTTCTCAATTCATTTTGTAACATTAAACACCATAAAATATAGTAAAAGATGTAGTTGTTTATAAAGACCACCTTCTCAATGAAACACCAAAACAATATCACTTATAAATAAGAGTATAACAATATACAACGATATGGGTTGAGACAATCTGACATCAGTTCATCAACCTCATAGGCTATTTTTAGCCTCGTGGACGTTAAAAGTTTTCTTTCTTTCTATATTATGAGTAATGTATGTGGGTTGGTTAGACTCCGATGTAATGTAAAACCACTTGTCACATGTATAGCATTTGAAAATGTATTACCGTAGGGTGGAATAACAATATCTATTTGCGATTGAGAGGGGAAGGGGGAACTCGGAAGTAAACTGTTCTTAACTGGGCTTTTTGAACGCTTTAACGATTGCGAAATGATGCAACACTCGAGTTTTTCGATTGCAATAAAAAATCTACAGCAAACCACAGAAGCACCCACGCTGTGCAGGGATTAAATTCGTGCTTTTATCAACATGGACAGATTTCGAAAGCAAGAGCATCAGGTTAAGTAAAATTCTCCTCCCACTGAATCATTTTATTTAAACTTATTTCCTTAGGGCTTGTGTTAAATTCGCATGCCTCTGCTCTTCAAATCGGTAAACAAAGATTGAGGGTATTTGGAAGGCTGCAAGTTTTTTTAATGTTAGACTTAAGTTTGTTCTTTCAGCTGAGCTCTGTCGATGACGTAGTTAATCATACATTTCGTGGATCATCTGATCAATGGATGCCCAAAATACATACGAGTAACTTTAAACAAGGCACACAACATGATAAAATCAAGCGTCCGATTATTTGTGTTTGAGGTCAGTGGGCAACTTGCTTCTGATAACGACTAGATCTCATTTGCAACAGCGAGCCTTTCATCTAGCTTTTGATGACACGAATCTCTGTTTTGAGAATTGCGCCCTCCAACAACAGTAGTTCGTCTTGTATATTGCAATGCTTCAACTTTTTCTTTTGTTGGCACCGCAGCAGGTGACCTATTCAAACCTTAAAACCTGCAATAAAACACTATTCTGTATGCTTCAAATTTTACTATATCAGAGAAGTCAGGTTATGTGAGCCACAAATTCATTAGAAAACAACACGGTTAAGCTGCTCAAAATATTACATGAAATCTGGACAACAGATAGATGAATATTTCACTCCAAAAACTTGTTCTTATCATAAAACATAGACCAGTACATTAATCACAATCCTACTAGCAGCTTCAGACCCTGCTGCATATTCAGCTGTTCTGTTCTCTTTCTTCAAGTTTTTCTATCCATTTTTCAACCTCTTCTTGTGCTCCATCTCCAAGTCTCTCAATCTGCCCTTTTCTTAAACACCGCTGCCACTTTTTCCTAATATCTTACCTACATCTAATATTAAATAAACATACACATTAAATTTCTACAGTATTTTTCCTTACAAGTCATTTTTTTGGAACATCAATCATAAATACCTGAATTTCATTTAAATTTTCTTAACTCCCTAATCCTGTAGACGATTGATTCCTTTTTACTGTAGATTGTCTTTAGGATGCCCCTGTGTCATCCTCCCTGGGTTGTAAAAGTTCAGTGCCCTCGCTCAAGCCTACTTATCTTTGGTACTCGTATTCAGAAATGCATGTATTGTCCTCTTCAGATTTTCGTTTCCATTTGATCAAATATTGTCTTAAGTGATGTTTTCCAAGGCTAAACACTTTCACATTTAAGGCCTCTTCAATCTCCAGTGGTTTGCTCTTTGGCAATTGCTGCTGGCACTCAACTACTCCATCATCTTGCTCATTTGCATCATCGCCTTCATAATAGGAATACAAATCAGAAATATGAAAGATTGGAGAAATGTCCAGTCCATCTGGTAAGTCAATTTTGTAGGCATTGTCATTGATTTTCTTCAAAATCCTGGAAAGTCCAACTTTTTGTATTTTAACTTATTATATTCTCCCTTTGGAAATCGGCCAAATGCAACATAACCAAATCCCCTTCTTTGAAAATCTTGAACCTCCTAGTAGCATCTGCATCCCTCTTATGTTTCTGGCTATTTATTTCCAGCTGCTCTTTAATCTCCTGATGAAGTTGTTGCACTTGTTCAGCAAAGGCCTCTCCATCACCACTGCGTTTTTCCTCATTGGCAAAGAAATAAGATCTATAATCCCCCTAGGACTTTTCCCATGCACAACACCAAATAGATAACCTGCACTTCTGTTCACATAATTATTGTAGGCAAATTCAGCATGCGGTAACATGAGATCCCATTGCTTTGGCTTATTACCTGCCAAACACCTCAGTAATTTTCCCAATGACCCGTTCACAACTTCAGTCTGCCCATTAGTTTGGGGGCGATAAGATGAGCTAAATTGCAATTTTGTGCCTAACATCTTCCACAAAGTCTTCCAAAAATGACTTAACATTTTTGTATCTCTATCTGAAGTAATTGTCTTGGGTAATCCATGCAACCTCACTATATCTTTGAAGAATAGTTCAGCCACCTTACTTATATTACTTGTTTTTGTGCAAGGCATAAATGGGCCATGTTAGAAAAGCGGTAAACAACCACGAAAATAGAGTCAAAACGTCTTTGAGTACGGGGCAATCCCAATACAAAGTCCATTGTTATGTCTACCCATGGTCTATTTGAAGTAGGCAAAGTAGTATACCAACCTATATTTAAACTAGCACCCTTAGCCACTTTGACAAATTTCGCATCTTAGGAAAAAGTTGAAATTTTGAAAAAGTTGAAATTTGAAAAACTTACAATTTTGAACAAGTTGTAAGTTTGAAAAAGTTGCACTTTTGAAAAAGTTGAAATTTTGTAAAAGTCACAAATTTGAAAAAGTTACAATTTTGTAAAAGTTGCAATTTTTAAAAGTTACAATTTTGAAAAGTTGCGATTTTGAAGCTGAAATTTTGTACAAGTCACAAATTTGAAAAATCAATTTTGTAAAAGTTGCAATTTTTAAAAGTTACAATTTTGAAAAAGTTGCAATTTTGTTACTTTGTAAAGTTGCAATTTTTAAAAAGTTGTAATTTTGAAAAAGTTACAGTTTTGAAAAAGCTAGAATTATGAAAACGTTGAAATTTTGAAAATGGTTGAAATTTTGAAAAGTTGCAATTTGAAAAAGATGAAATTTCAAGAAAAGCTAGTTTTTTAAAAAGTAGTACTTATAGACGGACATCCTTCTTCAATGAAGGCCAATAATATCTTTCTTCCACTATAGCTTGGGTTTTATCTTGGTCAAATTGACCTCCTAAACCTCCACCATGTAACTCTTTTATCAAGTTTTCCGTTAATGAACTTTCAGGAATAGAAAGCTGCCTTCCTTTCAATAAATAACCCTCGTGCAAAAAGTAATCAAGATATTTATTTTGTCATAAATGATAGGATTCTTGGAAACCTGGAATGCTGCTGCAAAATCTTTATCTTCTTCATATGACTCCTTGATTCCTTCAAACCCAATTAGCTCATGGGCCATAATGATGAGCAAAACACTCCTGCTCAAGGCATCAACTACTTGATTTGCTTTTCCAGATTTGTGTTTGATCACAAATGTAAACCCTTGAAGATACTCCACCCACTTAACATGCCTCTGATGCAGCTTTGGTTGCGTGTTTATGAGCTTAAATGCTTGGTGATCCGTATACAAGACGAATTCCTTGGGAAGTAGGTAATGTCTCCAATGCTTCAGAGCTTGAATAATAACATATAATTCCTAGTCATAAACTGAATATTTCTTTCTTACCTCATTGAGCTTCTCGCTGAAATATGCATCTGGTCTTCCCCCTTGGCTCAAAACGGCTCCAATAGCAACCCCACTAGCATCACACTCCACTTGAAAAGTTGAAACACTTTGTTAAAATCAGGCTTTGTAACCCATTTCTTCAGCAGCTCAAAATTTCTTTGGCCTGCCTGTGTCCATTTGAACTCTTTTCCCTTCAAACAATCTGTCATGCCTGCACTTATCCCACTGAAATTTCTAATAATTTTATTGTAGAAATTCACCAAACCATAAGAACTCCTCACCTCAGTAACATTCTTTGGCACGGGCCGATGAAGGATGGCTTTAGCTTTCTCTGCATCCATTTCTACTCCATTTTTGCAAATGAGAAACCCCAAAACTACAATCTCGTCCTTTAAGAAACAACATTTTCATTTTTATAAACAATTTTTTTTCTCTCAACACCTCCATCACCATTTGTAGATGCCTCAAATGTTCTTTAAACCAGCTGGGAATCAGAATATTGTCAAAAGAAACAGTGAAAAACTTATTAAGATATGACCTCACAGCCTCAGTCATTAACCTCTTAAAAATGCTACATATCGGCATAACTAGCAAATCATATAACCACTCTTTAGTCTTGAATTTGGTTTTCCATTCATCTCCTAGTATTCTAATCTGGTGATATTCGCTTTTCAAATGAACTTTAGAAAATTAACTTGCTACACTTAAACTATCAAGCATATCATCCATCCGGGGTAAGGGAAATTGGTTCTCTATTGTGATTTTGTTCAAGGCTCTTGAATCCCCACACATTCTCTAAGATCCATCCTTCTTTGGTGTGATAAGAGTTGGCACAAAACATGGACTTACCCTTTCCCTGATCCATCCCTTCTGTAGCAAATATGAAACCTGTTTATTTAATTCCTTATTTTCTTTTGGGCTCTGAAATATCCCCAACAATTTTTCTTGCCCTAAATCAGATTTTTAATGTCTTGCAAATGGTGAAATACAACTGTTGAAACCCTTGGAGATTGAACTAGGGCAAAATTGATTTTATTACAGCCAAAGCGACTAGGGTTTTGTATAAAACTCAATGCAAATAACACCAAAAAATTATACTTTCTACCCCAATCGATTGCTAATATTTTTAAAGGCCAAGATATGCTAGAAATCAGTTTTATTTGCAGATAAATAACTCAGAAAAACAGATTTGAAATCTGATTGTAAACTGGCTGGAAACTCCTCAAAAATTGCTCCGAAAATTATAAATTTGCAGCTCCTTGATTTATAAAAATATAGAGATGTTTGACGATAAATTTCAGAAGTAAATACCTCTGGTAATATGCCCAAACAGCCCCAAACTGGGTCGATCCAACTGCTGTAATTAATCACCAAATACTGCTGGAAACTTGACGAAAATCTGAATTACATCACTGGAAATTTCTGAGTGAAATCCCCTCTCAATCCCTTGGGGTTTTTGTCTGCAAGAGATCAATTCACAAGGGTTTTCATCCTTGGAATTTTTACAAAAGCTGGAAGCTCTTTGCAAGGCAAATATGATAGTAAAAATCTGGATATCTCCATAGGTAGGTCGACCATCCTTTTAAAACAAAAAGGACCCCAAATCAACCTCCAAGGCAACCAATGACATTACATGTTTCTCCCAAGGCTGGTCGCATTTTTCAAATGGGCCTTTTGTCACATTTCCCTATTTTTTTGACCTCACATGCAAGTCGCACTTTTCCTAGAAATACAATTAAAATTAATTGTATTTTTACATTGACATTTTTATTTTATTAATAAGCTTTATTATTTATTATATGTGCAACTTATAATATTTTATTTTAATATTTGTACAATATAATAAAATAATAAAACTTAGTCACCCTTGACACATCCTTTGGCTGTTGGGTAGACAAAAAGGGGCCAAAGGTTTTCGTCATATATCATTTGGAAAGAGGGGACATTACAGGCTCAGCCTATGAGCTGGCGAATTTGGCAAACTTGCCCTAGTAACTAGATCAATTTGGTGTTCAATACCCCTTTTTGGAGGCAAGCATCTCTTTTGGAGTTATATCTTCATATTCCATCAATAATTTCTTAATCTCATTTGGCATTTCTTCAAGTTTTTCTTCGTTTCCAGTATCGTTCACCATAAAGACATAATATACTTGTGTCTTGGACACCTCCTTCACAAACTCCCTAGATTTTGTGCTTCCTCACTTTTCAAAGGCAACAACTTGATTTTTTTACCATTTTTAATTATGGTGTAAGTATTTTTTCTACCATCATGTACAACTCTTAAATCATATTGCCATGACCTCCCAATCAATATATGCCATGCTTCCATTGTAATAACATCACGCCACACTACTTCATTATAAGGACCAATCTGAAAAGAGACCAAACACTTTTTGTCTACCATAATTTCATGACCATTTTGGAACCAAGATAATTTATATGGACTCGGATTCTTGTTACAAACTAAATTCAACTTTTGAACCATTTCTTCAGAAACCATATTATCAGTACTCCCGCTGTCTATAATTAAATTACAGCACATACCTTTAGTCTTGCACTTTATTCAGAAGATATTCCTTCGCAACCAACGATCATCTTCACCTACTGGCTGTAGAGATAAAGTTATTTGCTGTTGTCTCTGAAATTTTTGTTCTCCTTCATTGATGGGAGTCTTCAAAATCCTCTTCATCATCAAATTTTCTGCGATCTGTGGAGCGGCTGAGGATGTCCCAGCTTCTGAAACAACATCCCTTTCAGCCATAATAGCTCTTGGCTCAACTCCTTGTCTTTGGTCGCGGTGATGGCATTCAATTGCCCTATGCCCCTCTTCTCCACATCTAAACAAATAATTGGCCTCCTAGGGATATCATAAACCCTCTTGCACCGAAAATTCCTTCCTCTGTGTTGATGATATCCAGCTCTTGGTTGCTGAAAGTTTGGCCTTGCTTGTTGGTAGTTTCCTAGTTGAAAATTTGATTTTGCCTGCTGATAGTTTCCCCTGCCTCTTCCTCTTGGGGATTCATTGGACGAAATCCCTCTCCTCTTTGAACTTCACCACTTGGATAGGAGAATGCTCTTCTACCCCTATTTGGTGTTTGTGTTCCTTTTCTTTCAAAGGGTCTTTTGGTCTGATTTCTAGCTAACTTCTTCTCACCCTTAAGTGCTAATTGAAAAGCTTCTTCTACTGAACCAAATTTATGCATACTGATTTCATCTTGAATGGAGATCCTCAAACCTCCAAGATACCTTGCAACTTGTTGCTCTTCATCTTCATTAATCCCAACTCTAATAGAAAGCTTATAAAATTCTTCTGAATACTCTTGGACTGATTTTATTTTTTGTTTCAATCCATGAAATTGCTTGAAATGCTCTTGTTGTAATATATAGGTAAAAACTTTCCTCTTAGCTTGGATACCATTTTATTCCAAGTTCTTATGGCTTCCTTCCCTTTCCTAACCCTATCCTTTTGCAAGTGATCCCACCACATAGCAGCATGCCTTTTCAACTTGGTGGCTGCAAATTTTACTCTTTTTGGATCAACCATTTACTTCCATTCAAAGTATCTCTCTACTTCATAGATCCAATCTTTCAACTCTTCAGCCTTCAAACTACCACTGTAGTAAGGAACCTCCATTTTTACTGAATTATCTGCTTATTTAAAAGATTTTAAACAATTTATTAGTGCCCACTGAGGATCTTCCCCTTCCTCCTCCTGCTCTTCCTCTGCTTCTTCAGGCTCTTTATCAGACCCGATCCTTTTGCCAACTCTCTTTGCTGCAACTTCCTCCAAACTTTGTTTTAAGGTTTGCATCTCTCTCATAAGATTTGCCATGACTTCCCTTCTTGGAGGCATGTTGTCACTTTCTCTATTACAACACATTTTCTACAAGGTTTAACATTCTCTGATACCAAAATGATGGAGCAGGTGACCTATTCAAACCTTAAAATCCGCAATAAGACACTATTCTGTATGTTACAGATTTTTACTATTAAGGGAAGCCAGGGTATGTGAGCCACAAATTCATAAGAAAATATCACAGTTAAGCTGCTCAAAATGTTGCATGAAATCTGGGACAGCAAAGAGATGAACATTTTACTCCAAAAACTTGTTATCATAAATCATAAAACATAGACCAGTACATTAATCACAATCCTACTAGCAGCTTCCAACTCTGCTGCATATTCAGCTATCATGTTCTCTTTTTTCAAGTTTTTCTATCTATTTTTCAACCTCTTCTTGTGCTCCATCCCTAAGTCTCTCATTCTGCCCTTTTCTTAAACACTGCCACTACTTTTTCCTAATATCTTACCTACATCTAAAAGCAAACAAACATACGCATTAAATTTCTACAGTATTTTTCCTTACACAAGTCAGATTTTTTGAACATCAATCATAAAGACCTGGATTTCATTTAAATTTTCCCAACTCCGTAATCTTGTAGATAATTGAGTCTTTGAGTCCTTTTTATTGTATATTGTCCTTAGGATGCTGCTACATCAACCATGAACATTTCTTGCACTATGTTAGTATAGTTTGCAAGCCCCAAAATGTCCCCAAGAATCACCATATTAATATTGAAGCCGCAACCAGTCTGCACTCTCCTCCTAAGAGCCTTGTGTGGCTTGCACATGTTTGTGGTACCTCGCAGCATCCGTGGATACTCTACACACCCTTGCGTGTTTGTGCAATACTGAGATGCATAGTATGGAGCCTTGAGTTTTTGCGTTTCACTTTTAGATCTCAATGGTTATGTGGGAACTGTACTCCGCTTTGTGCCATGGCAGGTGGCACTTCAGAGCTTGTGCCACATCTAGGCATTTGTTGGCATACCTTGCGCCCGAGAGTCCAACATCACCTACAAGAAGGTGAACTGTCAACCGTACAATTAGAGCAGTTTTGTAACTGTCCTCATTTGTAACAACTTTCTTGTAATGATATATTGTAACCATTTGACCCTAAGGGGACATGCATGTTTTGAGCATCTAATATCAAAAAGTCATTTGTTCACATTCCAATGTAGGTAAATCAGTTAGGAAGTGTTTGTTCCTTTCGGATCACAAGAATTTTCATTCCCAATCTTGTTGCATATTGTACACACGTGTACCATACCTTATTCTTTCTCATGGAATAGAAGTAGTACTATTTTTCTAATCTGATGCATTTGATTGTGTAATAATTTACTGTTATTGTTTTCTATTGCATATTCTATAACTCAGTAATTTTCAAGCCAAGTTATTGGGTTCTCTCTTCTGCATTGCCATCTTGGGCCCCGTGGTGCATATCATTGGTATTAGAGCTTGAACTTTCAAATGCTTGTAAACACATGAGTACAATAACATAAAGGATCTCCACATGGTTTTGTTTCAAAGTATTCAAAAGAACTTCATAGCAAGAGTAAGATGGCTGATGCACAAAAGCAATTCTTTGATGCACCCCTTGACATCCAACAATTCATTTGGGATGCCCTTGAGGAACAACGTACCAAACTCTTTGGTTCATTCCACAAAATCATGATGCAACTTGGTCTAAATACGTCCCATTCTGCACAACTTGGCCAACCGCTATTCAGGATTTACAGCCCTTTCAAAGTTCGTGTCAATCTGGTTCTTCCAATATTTGAAGGTAGAATTGACACCACAGTATTGGATAACTAGATTGGACAATTGGAGGTCTAATTCTTGATCAATTGCTTCTAATTCAAAGAAGATCATCTTCATAGCACTGAAGTTGTCTATTTTAGTCTCACATTGGTGGGAAACTTTCATTGCACAATGCGTGAGCGACCACAAGCCAATTGAGACTTGGAGCTAGTTTGTCAGTGCTATGCAGAAAAAATATTACCCCCTCAAACACTATGAGGATGAGTACATGAAGCTCTAACAATTGTGCCAACACAAAAAACTAATCAGTTCAAATCTACACCACCGAGTTCCATGATTGTTGCACATCTGTGTGAGAACACAAAAAACAATATAAGGTGTTGGAGTACATCAATGGACTCTCATGTTATATACTTGCAAAGATGTAGTTCTTGACCTTTGACACGTTGGGGCAAGCATTCCGAAACCCTGCCAAGGCCAAGGCGAAGCAAACGTTTTCCTCTTCATCCAGTGCTTTGTGCAAGAGTGAGCCCTTGCCCAAAATACCATATTATCCTTGTGCATAAAAATAAAACATAGCGGAAATCAACAGTACAATTGCAGAAGGCTCCAACATCTTTAGCATCACACAAAGGCAAGAAGAAACAAGGTGATAAGTGTTGCCATTGATACGACACTAGCTTACACAACGATTCCGAATGTTACACATTAACAATCCTTGGTTAGGTCCTGCGCAAGCAGAAGACATGGATCCAAAACATCTTGTTTGAGCACTGACACTGCTGCCATAGACACCTGAGTGGAATGAGAACGCCTATTCCACATGATATGCTTTGTTAACTGCCACCAACTACATGTCATTATTGACAATGGCAGCCAAAAATATAATTGCACAACATGCAGTCTACAATCCTTGACCATACCATTCAATATGGCTACAACAAGGGAAAGATATTGAAGTTCGGAGACAATGCACTTTCAAGTATACAGTCAAGCCCATGGAGGACATGGTCACCTATGACATTGCAACATGACAAGTTGATGATAGTCTACATGGGAGACAATTTGTATGACTATGATGGCACATATCAAGCTAAGCTACAATAATGAACCATCCATGTCAAAGATCACATCTTCAACATTTTGGAGTCATTTACACAGATCAAAATTACTTTGGTCTCTACTAAATAATGTCGCAAGATCGTGACGCACATGCAAAAGTTTGTGCTACTCATGGTTTGTCCAAAGACACCTGTATAGTAGAGTAAGCGTACATTGGAAGTGTGCCATGCTGCACAATTGTTGCAGCAACAAAAGCTTGACAAGTTATTACAGCAATACAAAGACGTTTTAAAAGAAGCGAAGTGCCTTCACACACATTGCATGGTAAAGCTTCAGATTGATTTGATTCTTGGATCTCCTCTTCTGAATAATTCACTGCATAGTTCACTGTATTGTGTATACATCTTATTTTTTATTCTTACTAATGATTTCTCTTTGCACATTGTTGTTGGATTAATCTCTCTGACTGCATGCCCTAAGAAGTGTCACCGCGAGCGACATTGGGCTGGTTAAAAGTATTTGGTGAGAGAGTCGTTGTGCATGGCATTGCTCTAGCTTCCACTAGCTTGGCTTCCTACCCATTTACTACCTCCGTACTACCTCTTTATGACCTTGTACTACCTCTTTACGACCACTTGCTACCTTCTTATGACCACCTTACTACCTCCTTGATGTTACCACCTTCACTCCTAGTTATAACACCTTCAAATTCCCTTCATACCTACCTCTTAATATTAGTTTTACTTCCATGCTCTATCCTCTCCTTACCATTATGCCAAAATCTATATGGCCCGTTTGGTAAGCCCTTTCATGGTCAATCCCATTGACTAAGAGAGAGCACAACTTTAGGTCATGTACCCGTATTTAAGGGCACCATTGTTTTCATTTCTCTAAGATCATCATCACATAGTTTGCTTTGCTTTCGCTCGTAAATCTGCCCTTAAAGGTTTAGGGTTTAGAGGAGCTTATGCTTGGAGGTTTACTTTGGAGTATTGGGTTACTAGGAGACACAAGAATAAGAGCTGCAATAACAAGGTCTACCAAGTCTTTGGAGTCCCTAACTTCGGTTTATTTAGGTCTTCTACCTATCCTTCTTGTGGTCCACCCACATCAACTCTCTCACAAGGTACTGCTAACCTTGGGGGTGTTAATGCGCCAACTATGTCTTTACAAAGGTAAGTATCCCCAAGGCTTCCTTTCTTTTATGTTGGTGTGATTGATTATGTTTGATGTATTAGATTAGGATAAAGCAGCATATTCTTGTCTATTGCAATATTCTCCTATCGGCCCTTGCCTATTATCTACCACATGGCTTTACAACCCTTAGTTTAGACATTTTATAGCTCTTACGTACTACCTTTATTCTTGTAACCTTAGGATTTTAGTAAGATCCCATCACCTATCCTAGGCAAAGGCTTTGGAATCCTACACCTTGCTTAGAGTGTGGATTATCGTCTTTTAGATCCTCAACTCGTAGGCCTCTTGGCATTCTATCTTGGCTTGTGTGTTGGCTCTATAACGGTCTTCTACTTATATCCTAATCTATATTATTGAGAATAGAAAGAGGATAATCATATCGATCATCTTAGCCCACATACATACCACATCTCCATTCGTGAGAATGATGAAGTCTAGCCCTAGACATAAGAGCTTCTTGATCAAAGAAAGATCATGCTGAACTCTTCTTATGACAACCCAATAGTACTTGCGCCGAAAAAAGATGGCTCATAGTGTTTGTGCCTCTACTACTGCGTGCTCAACAAGATAATGGTGAAGAATTAGTATCCACTGCCATGCATTGAGGCCTCTTAGACCAGGTTTGAGGTGCACAGTACTTCACCAAGATTGACTTGAAGTCAATTTACCATCAGGTACCAGTCCATCCTAAAAATGTTTGGAAGACAATATTCAAAACAAAGGAGGGATTATACAAATGGTTGGTTTTTCCTTTCCGCTTGACCAATGCCCTAGCAACATTCACGTGCTTGAAGAATGACATGCTCAGGGTCTTCACCAACTCTTTCGTTATTGTCTACTTGGATGACATCCTCATCTTCAACAAGACTTAGGAGGAACATGTGCACCATGTCTCACGTGTCCTAGATACATTGCTCAAACAAAAGTTGTATGCCAACTTAAGAAATTGTACATGCAGTGTCACATAGATTCAATATTTGGGCTACATCATCGACTAAGTAGGAATTCATATAGATCTAGAGAAGAGCAAAGTGATCCAAGATTAGCTAATTTTGTGCAATCTCACAAAGCTTAAGAGTTTCATTGGACTTTCTAACTTTTACCATATGTACGTTCTTGGATTTTGCATATACCTTGGCTTCTCAACTAGATCATGAGTGCAAAAGGGGTATTTCATTGGATGTTTGCGCAACAATACACATTTGAGGAGCTCAAGAAGCACCTTTGTGCCATGCCCCTCCTGGCAATATCTATCTTTGTCAACCGCTTTACAACTGAGATCAATGAACTTGGGATAACACTCACACAACATGGATATCCAATTGCCTATCATTTAGAAACATTCAACTAATATTGCTACTCCTATGAAAAAGAGTTGTACGCCATCATTCAAGCTGTCAAGCAATTGTGTCGCTACATCTTGGGTAAGGAGTTCACTAAAATCACAAGACACTTTAGTTTTTGCATACACAAAAGAAGGTGGAGAACATGCTTTACACAAAGTGGATGACATACTTGCAACAACTTTATTTGGTGAGCAAACACAAGAAAGGAAATGATAATAAGACAACAAATTGGCTCAACTGCCCTTTGATTCAAGAGCTCATCATGGTGCTTGACATGCACAACGACAATTTTCTTTAGCTGTGTATTTCTCTACCCTTGTGTAGGGTGAATAGGTTCATGATTTCCATTTGTTCAACAAGCTTCTCTATATGTTTGGACATCTTGGTGCTCTTGGTGGCGCACATTGCCAAAGACTCATTTGGGAGGTACACTACAACAAGACAGTAGGACACTTCATTATATCTAAAACACCAATATCGCTATAACAACTGTTTTATTGGTCTCATATGCACACAACCATTGAGTGCCGCATAAGTCTTGCATTGCTTATTGCATCACCAATCCAACAAACATGTAGCTAGGCTTGTGTACACCTTTGTTGGTTCCATCTAGGGATTGGGAATTCATCACCATGGGTTTCATGATTGAACTACCTATGATGAAGCACCAAAATGCTTGTGTTTGCGATAGTAGAAAGGTTTTCAAAGATGGTTATCATTGCTTGCAAGAAGAGCATTAACGTGTAGGACATTGTGCACTCATTCTTTAATGGTGTTTGTGTTCACTTTGGGCTACTTTCAAGTTTCATCCATTGAACTCATATTCATTTACTTTGTCAATGTACATTTGAACCAAAACACCAAATCGGGGTGCTTAGTAAGGTACTTCCGCTTTGTTAATTGCCTGTAGTTTCACAGGCTTGTATACACCTTTGCTGGTTCCATCTAGGGCTTTGGAATTTATCACCATGGGTTTCATGAGTGAACTACTATGATGAAGCACCAAAATGCCCGTGATAGTGGAAAGGTTTTCAATGATGGCTATCATTGCTTGCAAGAAGAGCATTAATGTACAAGACATTGTGCACTCATTCTTCAACGATGTTTGTGTTCAGTTTCGGCTACTTTCAATTTTCCTCTATTGAAATCAGATTCATTTACTTTGTCCATGTACATTCTAACCAAAACACCAAATCGGGGTGCTTGGTAAGGTACTTACACTTTGTTAATTACTTGTAGCTTCACTCAAGCGGAGGTTTAAGACTTGCTTGGCATAGAACATGCCATTAGTGGGTTTTGAACTGAGATCCATTTACTTTGTAAATGTAAATCCTCACCAAAACACCAAACTGTGGTGCTTGGTAAGGCACTTACAATTTGTTTATTACTTGTAGCCTCCCTTAAGCGGAGGTTTAAGACTTTCTTTGTTTAGTTAGTGTCATTTGTAATGTCTCCTTCTCTAGGGTAATTCTTTTGAAGACATTAGGCCCATTCCACTTCTTGTGGGCTAAAAGGGGAAGAACAAGGGAAGTTAATGTCATGATTTTCAGTTGTTTTTGTAGCTTTGCATTATTTATAAATAATTTTCTAATTATAGTTTAGAGAAGTCAGGTTGGTTGGAAAAAAGGTGAAAAGCCATTTGAAAAATAAAAGAAAAAGGAACTCTTATGTCTCCAAGGAGGTCGGTCATCTTTAGGAGGATTCTATTTGGGTTTTGGCGCCACCTCTAGCTATTTAAAGGGGTTGTTTGGATGGAAAAAGGGTATGCTTGCTTTGGAATTTATTCTCTTGGAGTTGGAGCACAAAATTGTTTTTTCTCTTGCAATTGAGGATGGAAACCCTCTTTGCACTTGGTTTGAGGATGAAACCCCTTATTCCTTCATTGGTGGTCTCACATGGAGGTCACACTTAGTGGAATGCCTGGTTAAACAACCCACTTGAGAACCATGAACCACCTAGGTTTAGTTAGAAAATTATGGAATAATATTTTTTTTTTTTAAGGTGTTAGGAGTTGACAACCAAAGTCTCAAAGACAAATAAATTCAACTGATAACCTTTCCCATTATAATGATTACTGATTTCACATTATAAAGCAATAAAGGTAATAGGTCCACACCTAGCTCAAATCTCTCTAAGGATTAATTTAATTACTAATTTCATTGACATTTTAGCTAAAGATTTCCTTATTAAATTTTAGGGTTAAGGGACCCAAAACAATTAAATACCCAAGGTATTTAATTTCCACTAGATCAAAGACATGAGCAGGATTAAATTACAGTGAGGAAAATAACACATAAGTAAAGTCAACAGCGCAAGGTCTCACTTACCCACTCCCAGAACTTGATTAGGAGTGTCTACAACCAGGTTGCTAGGCAACATCTACCACTAACAGGTTCCGGAACAACTCAAATCCACAAGAACAAACTTCTCTTTTATTAACAATTCTCAGAGGTCACAAGGTCCAAAACTTAGGGCTAGAAGTTTCAGTTAGGTTCAGGGAGCAATTTTACTCCCATACCCACTCTTTAACAGGCTTTCAACTGGATTTTTCTCGTACTTAACACTTCCAAAATTTCCCTAAACCATTCCCAATGGATAGGAAATTTTCTCACCTTTCCGGTGATATAAAGAAGTCCTCCTAACTCCTCCAGAAACTCAAGATATGAGCAAGCGGAGTCTAGGGGTCAAATTTTCCCCTAGGGGGACACATGTCAAGAGGAGGGGAAATCCCCTTTGGCGGGTTGGCGGGTCGTGGGGCGGCTCTAGAAACTTTTCCATTGCACGGGAGAAATTTCCCAATTGCGCCTGCGCCTCCGCAAGTCCTCCAGGGACACATGGCGGCCTTTGAGTCGTCGCCGACAACAAGGGAAGGAAGGGTGGGGCGATGGGAGAGTTTGGGGCATTTCGCCTGATGGTAGAAAAGCCAATTTGGCTTCTGCGCACCCGCGGGTCCGCCAGGGACACATGGCGTGCCACAAATCGCCACGGGGAGAAGAGAGAAGAAGGGCGCAGAGCGGCGGGTGATTTATCGCTTTGTGCCCGATGGAGGAACAGAGAAGAAAAAGGATGCGGGTGTCCGTGCACCCGCGAAAGGACAAGGTCCTAGGGGAAGGCGGAGAAGCGGGCCGCGGGAGAAATTTAGCAAATTTTCCCAAGGCCAAAACAAACAACCCAAGGAAGAAGAAGGGTCCGCCCTCCCGCCTCCACCCCAAAGTGCCACGGGGCACGCTCTCATTGGTCGCGGGCCGACGGGGCCAAAATGAGAATTTTTCCCAAAAATTTCAAAAAACTCTAAGGGCAAAGAAAGTGCCTCGCCTCCGCTGCTACCTCGTGAGGACACGTGGCAGCCTCTGATTGGCTGCGGGCCGCCGGAGGAAAAGGTAATTTTTTTTCCCGAGCCCAAAATTTTCGAAATTTTTCTTAAGGATTTTTAAATGGGAAATTTTCGGGCCGCGGGTCCGCCAGGGAAAATTTTCCCAAATTTTCCTGCCAAGGCCCAAAAACTTCAAAGTGTCCTAACTTTTGCGAGGAAGCTCCATTTTGGGCAAACGAGGACTTTTTGGAAAGCTCGTGATGCCCTCTTTGCACAGGAAACATCAATTTTATATTTTGATAAGTTTTAAGGGGTCAATTTTACAAAAAGGATCTGCAGGCTTTTAATTAGCCAACTGGCAAGTTTCCAACTTTCAATTTTGATTAAATTAGATCTCCTCCTTCACTCAACATGTCAAACAGACATGGGGGATTGGTCTAGGGAGAGTTTAGAGTGTTTTAGGAAAGTCAATTTTGTTCAATTGATTCCAATTTGGAATTTTGTCCAACAATTGACAGAAAACGGTTGAGGAAGAGATTGAGCTCGAATTTGCAATGGTTCGAGTTACTCTCTTAAATCTTCTTGTCAATTTGAGTTCATTACTAGTATATCATGTTGGATTTTAAGGTTTCCAAGTTGATTGTTAAATGCTGGTCCAAACTGTGCATTTTATTTAGATTTACCAGTTTTAAAAGTCACAATGCCAGTGATCAATTTTTTTAAAGGATGTATTTGTCAATTTTATTATTTAAGTGTGGCATATAGTTTCTAAACTATTCCAATGCATATAGTTGTTTCTAAACAAATCTTTTCCAAGTTAAATTGTAACATCTGATTTCCAAATTTAATATCTTTCAAAGGAGACAATGCAATATAATTCTTACACACGCATTTCTTCTTTTTCCATTTTTTTCTTTTAAACAAGATTCCAATCCCAATTTGATATTTCCAATTTTACCACAACAATGCAAATGAGAACTGAACTTGCAATTCTTATTGACTTTAATTAAACAACTTTACATATTTCAATGTTGGGAACCAATAACAATCATTTAATTTATTTCTTTCCAATGTACATAGTAGAATGTAAGTGTCTTTCACATTTCAAAAATATAACTTCATAATCAATTTACATACATCTTTCTTCACAAAATGCATATTACAATTTCATCCACATCACGTGGGAAAGGATAACAAATGAATGTGTTTCCACAAGAGATGGTCAAATTGTATTTTTCCATTGCTCCAGGACAACAACATGCACATTTTCTCTTTCTCCAAGTTGATCACAACAAAAGAGGGGGAAAGACAACGCTCTCCACCCAACCAAGACATCCAATGAAAGGAGAAGCCTTCCTTCATCATTGGCCCCCGAGCCCCAACCAAGATACAATAAAAGGTGCAATTCAACCATGGCAACAACTGGCTTCCACACACAACAGTCTTTCACATACACATTTAAAAAAAAAAAAACACAATGCAACACCAAAAACAAACAGTAGTTCACAACTGCATTTAACACATCAAAACAGAACTTAGGCTTGATCTTGCAAGCCAAAGGAGCAAGGACTATTGGGGAAGCTACTTATGCCTCCCAATTGGGAATTGGGCATCCACCAAAATCATACCGCCAATATAACATATCGATCCCATAAACCTTATATCTCCCAAACCCTCCTTATGCCCCCCCAAAGTTTCTCCTTTATGCCCCCTCAAGAGTAAGAAATGCAAGCACTTTTTTTCCATGGTGGATCCCAAACCCAAAAATCCCTCCACAAAATTCTGATGCCCATGGCATTTCCCTTATGCCCCCCCACAAAAATTCCCCATAGCCTTCTCCTACACCATTCCTAAGGCAGTCTACCCAACCAACCAACAAATAAAACAATGCATGCACCATACACACAACACAATAAGAAAATAACAATAAGGAAGAGATAAACTCCTACCTCTCCATGGAAGGATTTTCTCCACACAACAAGCTTTGAATGTCAAAAACACAGTCCCAAAACAACAGTGCCAAAGTATCAAATGCTCTCCAATTTCCTCCAAATCAACAAGAGCTCTAATCACAGAAAAAAAATGCGCCCAAGGATGCATGCAAAACACAATCCAAAGTAGAAAGCTCCCAAGCATGCAAAGCTATCTCCAAAACTTCCTTCAAAAAACCAGAGCTCCCACAAGAAAATGCGCCCCAAGGAAGAATGCAAAAAGGTTCAACAACCCAAAACAAGAAGAGAGTTTGAATTAAATAGAAGAGGGAGAGAAGAGGATGATGTGGATCCATGTAGGATGCCACATCACACATCCTCAAATTCAAACACAAAAGACAAAATTCCATTCTCCCAAGCACAATAAATGAAATGACAAATTAACTTACACACTCCAAAAGAGCCCACACCTCAAGGGACAACTATTTAATAAAATGTAAGAGAGTGCAATCCAAAACAAGCAACATGATGAATAAAATGCATTTAAAAGTCACAAATCACATCTCCATCCATAAGTATGGTTGGTAACATAAATTTAGAGGCATGGGACAAGTTTTACTTGTCCCACAAGTCTCTAAAAACAACCCCCAAGGTCAAATTCGAATTTCCATGGAGGTGGAGTATTTCATACTCCAAATCTGATTTACACAAGCTCTTAAAAAATTAAATACAACATCCATCAACTCTTATAATTACTTCCCATATCCCAATTTGATTTATTTAAAGTTTAACTATATGATTCCCACATTAATCCATCACAATTTTAATTAATTTAAAGGAAAGGAACACATTACTTAATAAAATACATACAACAATAATAAAAGGAAACACATTAATAAATTACACAAACCCATGGTCACATGTAAAGATAATCCCCCCCCATGGGAATCTCTAACAAAATACAACACACACAAAACAAGTTGCCATGGTGACCGTGTTGAATTCACCCAGAATTCCATTTTGGTTGGTCTCCGATCCCCCGATGTTTTGTTGTGATATTTTTAAACCTGCAAAACACAAATACCTCCTTCGGCCTCATGGCCATATCAGAACGTCCAAAATGAATATATAATATAATCATGAAATCATCTATACATATGAATCACAACAGTCATCAAGGAAATCAATGAAATCATTTACAATTTATATCGACAACTATGTCATCATCAAATAATTTTCCTTTTCTAGGTTTATTCATAATCTCCAAAATCACATGTCCAAATAACTTCCATTAAACATCCATGCCAATAGTATATCATCATCCACATATGAGTGTCTCTAATAATCACCATGCATTATATATAATCATATTCAACAATAATCCAGGATCTGACATCTAACACCATACTAAATCAAACTATTAAAATATCTGTCATAGTCTACAGTATCAAGATCAGTAATAAAAGGTGCCAAAGGAAAGTGGGCACTACACTTGGTGATTACATTCAAATTTTCCTTGGAACACACCGGTTCCAACCCATTGTAAACCCTCTTCTAAGGTGGTAACTTGCATGGTGGAGGGTTTTGGCGTCATCTAGGGCACAATGCTCCTTTATTTGCTAATATTTCGGTTGTTCCTAATTTATAAGGCTGATTTCATTTCTTGGATTGAACTTTGGGCCTTGGAATCATTATTTCCGGCCATTTTTGTAAGTGGGTTTGCTGCTGTCATAAAATTAATTATTATAATTCAGCCAGGGTTCAAAAAATTCATTTTTGGTTTGTACTTGCTCTAAATAATTATTATTGTTCCCCATATACTTTAGATGGTGTAAAAGTGGTGTTGGAAGTGAATAACTACAATTTCCTTCTTGCTGTCGTAAGAATTTAGATTGCTGTAGTTTGCTGCTATAAATTTCAGTTTATTGTGATTTGGGTTGGTGCCATTTCCCTCCTTTTCAACCCAGCCCGAAAAGGGGCATTACATCATTAGTGGGTTTTGAACTCAGATCCTTTTGCTATGTATATGTAAATCCTTCTCAAAACACAAAACTGGGGTTCTTGGTAAGGCACTTACTATTTGCTAATTATTTGTAATCTCCCTCAAGCGAAGCTTTAACACTTGCACGGCATACGGCATAGAACTGAACTCAAATCCATTTACTTTATAAATGTAAATCCTTAACAAAATACTAAACTGGGGTGCTTGGTAAGGTACTTACAATTTGTTAATTACTTGTAGCCTCCCTCAAGAAGAGGCTTAAGAATTGCTTGGCATAGAACATGCCATCAGTGGGTTTGGAACTGAAATCCAATTACCTTGTAAATGTAAATCCTCATCAAAACACAAAACAGGGGTGCTTGGTAAGGTACTTACAATGTGTTAATTACTTATAGCCTCCCTCAAATGGAGGTTTAAGACTTGCTTGGCATATAACATGCCATGAACTTGCATCCACAACCGGAACCTGCAATTTGTCAGTCATGTTTGACATGCCTTATGGGAGATGATGGATACACAACGAGACTGGTCTACAACTCTTTTCATTCTTAGACAAACGGGCAAAATGAAGTTGTCAACTGCACACTTGTCGATTTTTTGTGCATGTACAACAACGCACATCCGTGCTCCTGGGATGATAACTTGCTTTACATTCAGAACCTACAGTAGAGCTCTTCACAGTTCTGCAGGGCGTAGTCCATTTCAGACATGTCTTGGGTTCCAACAAGTGGCACCTTTAGACATCCTACAAGTGCCATCCGACACAGAGTTGTGTACACGGGAAAAAGAAGTTGAAAAAAACGCAGAAGTTGTTGCAACACATTCAACATATTCAATAAGAACTTTTCTGCCAACAAAAGAAGTAAAAGGAGTTCCATGACACACATTGCACACCTCGTGAGTTCAATGTGGGTGATAAGGTTTGATTGGATTTTCAAGAGGAATGCTTCAAGGGTCTTCATAGGAAGATTGAGCCTTTGCATTATATTGCACGCCGCTGGAAAGAATGCATTTGTCCTTGATCTACCACAATACTTGGGTCTAGATTCAGCATTCAACGTGGAATGCCATAAGCCATACTTTCTACCTTTTCTTGAGCCAAGAACAACTTAACATCCTTTAGATTTGGATCATGAACACTTTTAGACGGTACCAAAGGATCAGATTGTTGAAATCACAACATGCACCCGCCAAGGTGCAAATCAGGTGTTCATAGTGGTCAAGGCAAGACAATACATTGATTAGGCTAAGTGATACAACCTTCAACAACTTTAGGTTTTGTTTGCAGTTGATCGAAGATGCAATGGGGGCTATTGCTCCTCAAGAAAGGGTCGACTAATCTGAGCATATCTGCATCGGTTCGTGCTCTCCTAAGAGCCTCGTACCTTGCACAATTTGCACACCTTCGTGGTATTCATTGAGATTCTACACACCTTTGCTTGCTTGTGGGAGTGCCAATATGCATACCACGGAGCGCCTAGAACTTAGTGGTCATGTGAATACTCTGTGCCATGTCACACTATGCTGGGTGGCTCTTTTGGAGCTTGTGCCATATTAGAGCACCTGTCATCACACCGCACACATGGGAGGTGAACTGTTGCACATACAAGAAAGTGAATTGTCAACCTTCGCAGAAGTTGAACAGTTTCATAACTGTTCTTACTAGTAACTGCTTTCTTACAATTATATATTCTGACCAATTTGATCCTAAGGAGGCCATGCATGCTTCAAGCATCTAATATTGAATGGTCATTTGTTCACATTCCAGCCTAGGCAAATAAGTTAGGAACTGTTTTCCCGTTTCTAATCATGGGAATCTTCATTTTCAATCTTCCTGCACATTGTACAAATATGTACTGTATCCAATTCTTTTTCAATGGATAGAAGTAATATTATTGTGCTAATCTCATGGATTCAAATGTGTAATATTTCATTGCTATTATTGTTTTCTATTCCATATCCTAGAACTCCATAATTTGCAAGTCAAGTTGTTGGTTATGCTCTGTGCCACCATCTTGGGCCCTCTGGGGCGGATCTTACGAGACTGCCACTAAGTGAGTGCCTAATCATTTATATGAATCTCAACAACCATAAAGCATATTGGCTGTTAGGGTCCCTTGTGTTTTGAAATATGCCTCCAAACTGCGAATCCAAGCATCCAGTTTGTTCCTATCAATTCTACCATGAATATGCAAAGTGGAGAGCTTGGTGCCCAACTTGAAAGTAGTTTGGGCCAGGATGGCCAATGGAATAGTGTCGGTGATCTGTTATTGTCCCATGAGCTGTTTAAAATGCTTGTCATCTGCTGCGTGAGCTTGAGTTCAAACTGGTTCTGCTGTTGTTGTTAATCATATACCTTGGGCTTACTGGCAAAAAGAGCTATCACTAAGAAATAATAGACTAATAAAACAAAATATCACAGAATATTAAAAAGAATTAATAATCTAGTAGACTTTTCTTTCCTTTGTGATATGCTTTTGTTTGAATAATTCAATAAAACAGTTCTCCTTAGATTTGAAAAAGTGACCCACTAGACAAGAAAATAGGATTGAGTCATACCCCAACCAAGCAAGAAAGACAGGAAAACAAAACGTGAAAAAACAAAAAAAATGAGGGGACAAGGAGGATAAACAGAGATTTACATCCAGCAGAAGGAAAAAGTGATCAGAATAATAAAATTTTCGCCCTTGTGAAATTTGAGCTCGACTCGGAATTTTTTGTTATTTGGAACAATAATATTTCTTGTTAACGCCCACTTGTTTGGAGTAATGATATTTCTTATTAACACCCCTACAAATTTTCAGCTCGACCCAGAAAATTTTATATTTTAGAATAAATTTCAAGGCCACCAAAAAGTTCTGTTCAGAAAGCAGAATTTGGGTTTTCTTTAGAAGAAAAATATGACACTTTCAGTGAGATCATTCAGCTGGTGAAATTTCAGGCCAAACAAATAAATTTAATTCTGGCACCTTTTCCAATCTCATACAATAATGATGTACGGATGTTGAAACTGGTTCTGCTGCTGAAGGACATAACGATCCATGCACTCAGATCTACCTTGTTAAATTTTACGCTGAAAAGAGGAAGTTGATCCTAACATGCTTCATCAGGCTGGGAGTCTGAAGTGAATTCTGATGGGGAATAAATCCTTAAAGAAAAAAAATCAGAAGTGCAGATTACAGTAGCTTGATTGCAGGCTCTGAGTTTGTATAAGCCTCTCAGAATGCACAACAGAAATCAAGAAAGGAATGCCCAGGAACTGTAGAGAAATCAAAAGTGAATTCCACCAAAAATATATGTTTACACTCTTCTCGAGCGTGGAATTTATATATCTAGAATGATGAGGGTGTATTGGGTGGATAGGCCAAGCAAAAGCTGAAAACTAATTTACATAGGTGCTAAATAGGCATGGAGGAATATCATCAAGTAAACTTTTGCAGAAGTTAACTGTGCTGAGAATCTCCTCAGAAATACTTAAAAGGAGTTTATGAGGAGCACGATTTCTGGTATAGGAAACCTAAGGAGTCTGGGGTAAGTTATAGATTACACAGGCAATAAGTAATTCCAATTGCATAGTACTTCCCTGTGTTTGATAGATTTCCTCTGCCTTCTCGTTTTCCTAGTTTGTACCATCAAGTAATAGTAAAATGTCTAAATTACTTGTAAATTTAAACTAAAGGTGTTGATCCAACTTGAGCTCTGCAATGTTTGTCTTCAATATCTTATCCACTTTGTTAATTATTTATTCCTCCTGTTTGGCGACGTAATGAAACCTTCCTCTGTAGAAAACTAAAAGCTGAAAATAATTAAAAATATCTGGTAGAATTGGCTAGCCTGAAATGATTGTAAAACACATTGAAAACATGGATGACAAGAACGTCTTCAAAAGTAAACAAAGCATTTGAAAGAAGATACGACCAAAATGTTTGACGGATCAGACTGTCTATATATAGAAAGAGATTTCAGACTGTCTTTTTATTAATAAATGAAAAGAGATTCTTGGAAAAAACTGTGGAAGGAAATCCTGACCATTGATGTTGCAAATCACACTCCATGATCCATTGCTAAGATGAACATGATAGGATTGTAGTTTAGGAGCTCGTTACAGTGACTATTTTTTACCCACCAATAAATATTTTAATTACAACGATTCCATAGGTTCTGACGCCCTCTTCAAACTGTTGATGATGGGTCTCCATGAGTGGCTTAGGCTCAATTCCTCATTTCTGTTCAGATTGCGTGGATGCTTGCCAATCTCAAGTGTCTCTCTGAGCTTGCACTTGAAGTTGTGATTTTCTTTTGCAATGACCTTAGCCTTTTGAATATAAGGTGTCTTGTAGAGTTTGAATGTTCTGTCAATGCCGACTTGTCCACTGTGATAAGACAATTGTCAGAGCTATGCTCTTTAATCCTAGCTTGCCTAGCTTGAATCGACCTCCCTGTCTCTCCTATGTAAGGTCTTCCACAAGAACAAGGAATGCTATAGACCCCACTGTTTGACTTCAGCTCTAAGTAATATTTAGAGGACTTGAGCTCCTTTCTGAGGTTATTTTATGGAAGGAAAGAGGCCTTGATGTGCTGTTTTAAAATCTCAGCCAACTTGTTGGAAATGCTTTCAATGCAAGGAAGAAATGCTAGGGGTTGATCTGAAGATTCCTCAGATATTTTTGTTTCAGTAACCATTGATTTTAAAGAACCTTGTCAAGTGCCTCTTTTCCTGTTCCAAGAGGTCATCATCTGAAATTTTAAAATATATGATAGCCAAGGTCTTCAGGACATCTTCTTTTTATACTGGGTGGTGATGGGGAGAGGAGTGTAAATACATATCTGTATGTGTGCCTTTCCTGTAAACCTGTCAAGCAAAGGACCCATCCTCCTTCCTTCTAAGGAGAACATACAAGAAAGGAATTCTGCCATCACACTCCACTTCTTTTGTGAATTTAGTGCTGTCACAAATGCCAGTGAGGTGTGTATGCAACTCTTCAAGCTTCTCCCTCACATGTGGCCTGTTTAAGTTGGCATCATCGACCATTTAGGTTTGAGATGGAATGGTTTGAGAGAACTTTCATCAAAATGCTCCATAAACAGGTTGGCCACTAGTGGAGAGAGAGGTGAACACATGAACAAATACACACCCATTGTTTTTTTTTGGTTTGCAATAGATATTCTTTTGGAGAATTTGTAGTTGCTTTTTTTATATTTTAGCTTTACAAACTTAATCGAAGTACTTGATACCCTTGTATAGGTCTCGCTAAGGGGAGCAAGTATAAAGGAGATAAGTCGAGATGCTTTATTGGAGAAAGTTATGCATGAAAGAGAAATACGAAACCATGCAAAAAGGGCTACAACTGCAGCATTATTTATTCAGGTAGTTACTGCAACGATTGGGATTACAAGTACTGTAAGTTATAATTGTTAAAAATGTTTGCTAATAGGATACATTTGGTTTTTGATGCTGAATCTCAATATTAAAATCTCAATTTCTATATTTATGGTGGCATGTGGTGTCTGATCTTTGCTGAGTCCTTTTATCCATTTTTTCTGATATTTTTTCTGTATAATTTACAAAATATAGCTTTTTTGAACCAGCAACAAATATGGACTAAATATCTGAATTTTGATGACAAGCTTGTTGTTAGACGTGCTTGTCTATCTTCCAAAATCCTGGTTTTCTCTTTGGCAGCAATAGGTAATAGACAAGGTTGTGATTCTTGAAGAGGGCTGTTGGCTTGCCTTATATATTCCTTGTGTAATGGGGGATGTTGGATCACCATACACTTTTCTCAGATTTACTACCGATGGATTTTATTTTCCAGTTTTGCCACCTTTGATAAGCTAGTTATATCTATTTCAGGAATCAAGTACCTTCTAATGTTAGTATTGCATGAATTTTATAAATTTTTAGACTCATAAGTTACTTTTGAGTCTTTGACATCTGCAAATGCTGATATTGTTATAAATGCCTTGTACCTTTTAAACATTTTTTTGGCATTCAAAACATCATGTAGAGTTGAAAGGTCACCTATAGGCGAAGTTGTCACATTCAAATTTGTGTAGGATAAAATTTGTTGCTAAAAACATCATCTATAAAATTTGCGATTAATTTTGACTAACAGAAATGTACTTGTTTTTTAGATTAAATGTCCAAAATAAAATAATGAATCCATATTTCTGAATTCAGTAGTTACCAGATCTGACCAGATCTGGAATGAACCGAATTTGAACTTGATTTTTCAGACCAACTGGATTGATCTGATCGGTCTGGACTTGCTTTTTTCCCATACCTTTTCATGAAAAATCATTATTTAAAAAAAAAACTAAAACATAAGACAACAAAATGATAATGAAAGTAAATTAAAGAAATAAAGAGAAAACACTTGTTTTGCATTTTTATGCTCAGCTGCCTTCCGAGTTCATTTGTTTTGTAGCCTGTGTGCATGTGATTGGTGTCTGAATCTTTGAGTGTGCCCTTAAGTGATAGCTGTGTGCAAAAATAAAATTAAAAATTGTGTGCCCATGTGTCTACGTTTTGGGTCTAATTCCATGAGTGTGTCTGTGTTTGGGATCTGAATCTGTGAGTGTGCTTGTGTTATTACCGTATGCCCTTGTGTACCTGTGTTTGAGGTTCTGGCTCGTGGTGTGAAGTGTGGCTGTGTGAGGTAGGTTTTGGCTCATGGAGGAAAATGTGGCTGCATGAGGCTACAGCCTACAGGCATGTTGATCGTGAGTTTCTAATTTTTTTAAAGCTTTATATTATAAAGCAACGCTTAATGAAAGTTTCAAACCGAGTAACGTTATTTATCATATATTATTATTTTTTTTGATTGATAAACGCTTTTGACTGGAGCTATGAACCGGTGGGGAGGGGACCCCAACCCAACAGCAAGAAGAAGAGAAGGGAGACAACGGAGTGAAGAAAGGAAATGTGAAGAGGAGGAGGGAGAGGAAAATGTAACGACAGATGAAAAATGAACATCAATCCAGAGAAGGGCATCAGCCAAACCCAAAGAACAACTGAAGCACAAACTAATTAACCCAGAGAGGAACCAACTCATGAATTGGCCACCTGGAGCAAAAGATGGAAGGCAAAACTAGCTCGATCTTTTAAAGAATTCAAATGATCAATTGCTGAGTGAAAAGGGAAGAGAGCTACGTCAACATTGACCACTAGGAGGAAGCACTGATCCATAGTGGGGTGGAAATTTTGAGTGAAAGTCACAAGATCTCAGTATTGTCCGCAAAGCCACTGAATGTTGTGTCCAGAGCCGAGAGCAAGTTCATCGACTTCCTCCACCCACAAGAGGGGAGCCAGAGGAGAGAATTCAACCAGTTGGTCGTGTAAACCAACCCATTGGACAACATAGATTTGGTCGATGGCAACCCGCTCAACATCAACAGTATCCGAGTGAAGAAGAAGGTAGGAGGAGACAAATACAGAGGCAATGTCAGAGTCAGTGCGAGGGTAGCGGGCATGAAAATGATAGGAATCTCCTAGAATCACTTCAATAGCTTCTGCTTCCTCCTGCGAGGAGAATTTGAAAACCATAGCTAGGCGATGCCGGTCGATAGCAGAGGAATCAGCCAGCTCTCTAAATTGACCGCGAAGCACCACGAAAGGAAAGCCAACGAAAGACATGACAGTAGAGAAGCTTGCACAGAGCTAGGAACCCGCCAAGAGATAGTGCTCAATTTTGAAAGAAACATAATAAATAGAACAATCGTGAAAACATTGAGGGAAGATAAGCCCAAAAAGACATGAAAAAGGCAGGAAGCGGGTGAACCAGTTGGAATAGACAAGAGCCGCGTGAGAAAAAAATGCCAGCGGAAGTGGTGCGGAGATTCATCGCCGAGAAGGTGGGGAAAGGACAAATCGCACACAGATGACATCAACATGCGAGGGAGACCCCGCCAGAGAACTATGCCGAGCCATCCCGATCGTGAGAGAGAAGGAATGGCAATCCGTGCCAATCGTGTGTAGAGCCAAAAGAAATGCTGACGAAAGGATGATCAATGGCGAAGTTAGCAAGGAAATCTGCCACATGATTGGCTTCTCGAAAATTGTGAGAGATATTCCAATAGGGGATTTTATCTAGCCAAAAAATAATCTGTGGTATGAAGAGATTAATTTTCCATGAATGGGAGACACCTCTAGAAATAGAGAAAATAATTATTTAGGAGTCCCCTTCGATTGAGAGAAACGAGCAACCAAGCTGAGCAACCATCTTGACCCCTTCCAGTAAAGCATGGGCTTTGAAAAAGTTACAGGTACCCTCTTTGAGTGGGAATGAGCCAGCTCTGATGAGATTACCGTGATCATCTCTAAGAATGCAACCAATGCCAGATTTACCTAGGTTACCTCTAGAGGCACCGTCAAAATTTAGTTTCCAATGACCCTGCGGGGGAGGACGCCATCTGGATCTTTTTCTTTGGATGAATTTTTCAAGTTGTGAGACCCCTTTTCTTACAATTGATCCTGGTCTGGGGAGCTTGATGAGGGGTCAAGAGTGTGAAATTGAGAAATCCTTGGAGGAGAAGAAGGGAATGAAGTGACAGTTAGCGCTAACACGTTCTAAGATGGTCACTTCAAGCTTATTGAGAAAGGTGGGAAGATCAATAGCTTGCTCCCTAAAAAGGTGGAGATTACGTTCCCACCAGATATGCCAGAGAAAAAAATATGGGCTGATGCTCCAAATAGAGCAGAACAAACTATTGGCATTAAAATATGGCCATGAGGAGAGATTTGCAACAATGCTCTAACAAGGAACCCAGGAAAGACTTAATTTGTTTAGAAGCCATTCCCAACACTGGGAAATAAAGGGGCATAACAGAAAGAGGTGATCCAAATCTTCCTCTACATCTCCACACAAAAGATACTTAGAGGGACCATAAAAGCCCCAGGATCACCTTTTGACTTGTGTAAGAACTTTCTTATTCAAAATTAACCATCCGAAATAAGCTACTTTTGGGGTGATGCTTGAATGCCAGTAGCCGAGGGAGCAAGGAGTCCCCTTACCGGAATGTGAAATGAGTGTATTATAGCCAGCTTTAACCATGTAGGAGCCAGAGGCATCCCCAAGCCAAAGTAAACTATCATCTTTGCTGAGATGAAGGACATTTCTGTCCCTCAAGGTATCCTTTAGGAGGGTGGATTCAGTTCCAGAAGCTCCTATAGAAGAGATATCTTTCCAGAGCTAAGAGGGCGATCCATCAAGGTTTTGACAACCATAGTTAGAAACCAAAGTACCCCAGGCCTACTTAGTAGCATTCATAACAACATTAAGAGCAAATGAAAGATTAAGAGGGGGAAAGCCATTCCAACTTTCATCCCAAATAGAAGCAAGCTGACCATTGTTAATGTTCCATGTAACCACCTCAGCAATAAGGGATTTAGTGTTGCAAAGAAAATTCCAGATATGTGAACCTCTCGGGAGCTCGAAGCTAGTTAAAAAAAGATCATGGCAATGTCCACCGAGATACTTGTGAGAGAGAACTTGAAAAGCAAGTATTTTAGCATTAGAGATGAAATTCCAAACCAGTTTAGCTCCAAGGGCAGTGTTTTGAAAAACAAGATCCAGAATACCCATACCTCCCAAACGCTTGGGAATCTTGACCAAATCCCAATTAGCAAGATGAAATTTGCACTCAATACTATGACCTTGCCATAAGAAAGTGTGCAAAACTTTTTCAATTTTGTTTAGAACAGATTTGGGGATCTGTAAGACTGATAACATGTATATAGGAATTGAAAGGAGCACCGAATTGATTAAAAGAGCATGACCGGCCAGAGAAAGCCATTTTCCTTTCCAAGAAAGAAGTTTGGGGGAGAGAGAATTCAAGAGCCCATTCCAGAGATGTGCCCTGCCATTTCCGTGAAAGAGTGGACTGCCCAAATAATTATGCGGAAGAGTTCCCATAGAGAAGCTGAGAATTGCTTTGATCCTGCACTGAAGTCTGGGAGCAACATTAAAGAAGAAAATAACAGATTTATGAAAGTTTAAAACTTGACCTGCAACAAAAGAATAAGAGTCGAGAATGGAAGAAATTTTTTTAGCTTCTAGGATGGTCCCTTGACCAAAAATAAAGGTGTCATCCATGAATTGTTGGTGAGAGAGAGGAGGAAGGTTGGAGGTGATATGAAGACATTTGAGAGAGCCATCCTGGATAGTGGTTTTAATACTGCAACTAAGAGCTTCCGCGACCAAAATGAAAAGGAAAGAGGAGAGGGGATCACCCTGCCTTAATCCTCTACTGCTCTGAAAGAAACCTTGCTTGGAGCCATTAATCAAAACAAAGAAATGGGGGGAAGCAATGCAGTTGAAGATCCATTTATAAAAATGCTCACAAAAACCCATGGCTTGCAAAGATTTGAGGAGGAACCTCCAATTGACACAATCATAGGCCTTTTTGTAGTCCAATTTCAACATCATACCCACTCTAGAGGAGTTATGAAGAGTGTGAATCAATTCATGAGAGATAATGATCCCATTGGTAATAGACCTACTAGGAATGAAACCACTTTGTTCATGGGCCACCAATTTGGACAACAGTGGGCTTAATCTAATAGCGATAGCTTTGGAAATGATTTTGTAAGTAGTGTTGCAGAGAGAAATGGGTCTGAAATCATCCATTGTCTCAGCCAGAGTCTTTTTGGGAAACATGCAAATGAGGGTGTGATTGAGAGTACCTAAGATCTTTTCGGAAATCTTGGATTCTCGACTGCCTTCCAAACTGAAAAACCGACGACATCCTAGAATTCTTGAAAGAAGGATGCAGGGAAACCATCGAGACCAGGCGCTTTATCTCTCTTCATTGAAAAAAAAAAAATTCATACATCCTCCAAGGAGAAGGGTGAAAGAAGCAGGTCGTTGTTAGTAGCCGTAATGGCTACAAGGGTCTAGAGAATGAAGGGGGACTGCGCTCCGAGGGCGGAAGCCAAGTCATTCAAAAGCTTCTTAAAATAAGTCACCGCTTCTGATTTGATTTGGGCTTGGGATGAAGCAAGAGAAGAATCAACAAGCTTAAGAGAGGAAATGTAGTTGAAATTTCTTCTGGCTTTAACAGAGGCATGAAAAAAATTGGTATTTTTGTCTCCATCATTCAGCCAAATTTCTCTGGATTTTTGACGCCAAAAAGTTTCCTCTTTCAGAAGGAGAGCACCCAAATCCTTTAGAAGATATTTTTCTTTGTGGAAATCTGTTTGGGACATCCCTTGGGTGAGGATAGACTCATTTAGAATACGAAGATCCTTCTCAACTCTTAGTTTTTCTTGGAAAATATTTTTAAAACTTGAACAATTCCAACTTTAAAGTTTGACTTTCAGCAACGATATCTTTTTAGAGAGTTGGAACATCCAAGTCCCATTGACATTGAAGGAGGCCCACCAAAGGCTGACTAATGGCTTAAGAGAGGAATCATGTAACCACATGTTTTCAAATTTGAAGGGGGAACGACGTGGAGGTGAATCAAAGGAGAGGTCCAGAGAAATTGGAAAGTGATCAGAACTAAAGAAGGGAAGAACCGAAATTGTAATAAGGAAGTTGTTATGCAACCAGGATTCTGAGACAAGGAATCTGTCAAGACGCACTACTAAGGAACTGAACCCAGGCCTCCTGTTATTCCATGTGAACCAGCCCTTACATGGCTCCACATCGACTAAATGAGAGGTAGAAACAAAGGAAGTGAAGTCTACCTGAGAGCTTGGTTGCCATTGGATACCTCCCCGCTTATCGTGGTCAGAGAGAGTAGCATTAAAATCACCAGCTACAATATTCTTGGAGAGGGTAGCTGAATTCAAGAGCAAACGAAGATTATTCCAGAGAGATTTTTTTTGAATCGGAGTAGAGGGGCCATAAACATTACAAATGAAAAAGGAATCATCTGAATGTTTAATCTGAACTTTGCACCAAATAAAATTTGAAACCACCAGGATGGGCTCAATAGCACAATAGCTAATTTTCCACAAGATACCAAGAACACCTGAGGCACCATTAGAGTTAGAGAAGTAACCTTCCCAGCCCTTCCATTTTTGGAACCACCCGTTTATGCATCCCTCTTCCGACATTTTGGTTTCCTGGATCAGAAAAATATCAACCGTTGCATCAAAGGCATAACGTCTTAGCAGAAGCTGCTTGTTAGGGGCATTAAGTCCCCTAACATTCCAAAAAAAAAGAATCATTTGGGGTTCAAAGAGGACTCACCTCTCCTACTTGTAGATGGGAAGAAGGAACGCAATTGAAGTTGCTTCCCAGCTGCAACCTCGTTAAGAGAGATTTTACTCTTGTTGGGATGACCCAGGATGCCTTTTGGACCAAGATCCACATTGAGAAGGGGTGGTGTGGGAAGAAGCGGACCGAGAAACAAATTATCGGAAGAGTGCTTTTTGGGAGTATCCTTCAGAGTGTCTGTAGGCTCACCATCATTAGACTGGAGAAGGGCATCTTTATCAATAATCCATTTTTCTAGAGAGGAGGCATTTCCTCCCATGCCGATGGATATGCCTTCGTGGAAAAGGGACAAAATCCTGGTGGAGTCCTTTAGACAGGGTCGATGCGGATGACGCGCCCTAGGCTAGAGCAGATTTTCGAAAGGATAGGAGCTGACTAAAACACACTGGGCAGAGAGTAGAGCCTAACCCAAACTTGAATCCCTTCTGTATCAGCTCTGCTACAGTCAAAATGAGGTTCCCACTCGCGAATCGCCAAACTGGAGTCGGAAAGAAGGAAATCTTTCCTCGCCATTGTGTCGTCCTTCTGGGTGTTGCTCCGAAATAAAACTAATAAAAAACCCTTTTCAAGGAATCGAATACTCAGGCCGCTACCCCACTGCGTTTCACACCAATTTTGAATGCCTGAAATCGATAGCCTTCTACCAATGAATTTTGCAAAAATAGCTCTTGAATAGAAACGCTTAATTTGGACTGTAAAGGCGACGTCGTCCTCCAAAGACATGGAAGGAGTGTTAACACGACCATCTTGAATGACAAGCTTATCACGTCCTGCCTGCACATAAACCGTCGTTGGGTGACGGGGACCCAGCCTCTTTTGCAGGGCTTCCGAAAGGCCTTGGCCCGCAGGGGGTGCCATCGCTACATCACGGGGGGGCGAGTCCAGAAGACCGTTGGAGGGGCATGAATTCAAAATTTGTGACCGTTCTGGATCACGGGGATGCCGCTGCCCTTTCGCCCTCATTTCATCTCCTTGCCCTGTCCATTTCCACATGTTTCATTTATCATATATTATTATTTTATAAATTATATGATATATAATACGATATTTTTATTTTTTAAATCTAATGTTTTACAATATATATAAGATATTAGGAATGGGGTTTCGCCTCTACAACAAGTCGTTTGGGCCCCAACTTTCCGAGTGATCTTCTCAAGATCATTTAGAAGAGATGCCTCAAGAAGAGTTTTAGACATGACTGGTTTGGTGTAATGTCTCTTTTTGGGGGACCTTAGCAAATGGCCAAAAGCTCTCAAATCAGATTCAAGAATGCTGCTGTTATAAACCCTGCAAAACTGATTTCCAAACCCTTACTAGGGCAATGACCTGATTTAGGATTTCCAACCCACTTTAATGCCTTCAAAACCCTTAAAATTAACTCTATTTTATTCTCAAAATTATTAGATATCATCAACAATCATCTCATGTAAGAAAACTGATTTTTCATGCTTAAAATTTGGAGATACGAATTTCATATAAACCCTTGTCTGCAGCGTTATTTTAAAAATTCACAACTTAAGCTCCAAAATTCACGAAACTTGAGATATTGGCATTATAAAATATAAAGAACAAGAGGATAATTTCAGATTTTCCAAAGAATCACTTCACATACCAATTTACGACACCAATGTAGGTCACTCCACTTGGAATAAAATATATTTTGCACCAAAGAGAAAACACGTACAAGAGAAAGATACTTTATTCCTTTTCTAGCCAGGTTGCATATCAAAAACCTTATGAATGGTTTTCATCCTTCACATTTTTTCCCCACCAAATCTTTTCATTCATTGAAGAGATCCTCAACCAAAGGAGTTTTGTCCTTGAGTGAGAGTAAAAGGGCTACACTGGCCAACTTTCACCAAATTAAGAATAAGCTCCCAAAACATGAATCATTAATGCCCAAATAACCTCCTTAAATAGCCATAAGGATTTCTTAAAGCAATCATTACATCATGGACGATCTCTTAAGTAATTGTAGTTTAAATATTAAAAAGGTTATGGAGCCTACATGCTCACAATACCATTAATACTAAACTGTACTAAAATTCCTCTATTAGAGGAAAAAAGATTCCGATACGATAACTAATAATAAATGATAACTATCTAAGCAATAATAACAAGAGAATCTATATTTCCTCTTGATTTTCTCCTTAGACCAATGGGGAAATAATGGGTTAAGGTCTTTCGAATTTATCTTCTAATAATAACATGATGGTCCCCCCTTCCCAAGATTGCTTTTTCTCAAGAAATGATGGACTCTGTTGCTCCAAATCCTTGACTCCTTCCTTCTTGATTCCCATGAAGATATGGTTTTTATGAAATGGCATTGAAGGCTGCAATGTTTTTCCTCTTGACATATTTGATGTCAAAATAAAAAGATTGTGTTTTTCTGACCCATAACCAAGATATGGCCTAAATTTGACCAAGGCATGCAAAATGGTCATCATCTTCTTACCATAAATGTGAAGATTTTGCACATGTTCCTTGAGTTCTTTTTTTTTCTAATGCAATAAGACACCAATTTTGCATTAGAATAGCCTCTATTCCTTCACCATCTGTGTAAAATCTCACAATAAAAGGAAAGGAATAAATTGATACAAGTATTTCCTATGAGTACATCACCTTCTTGAATTTATCAAGTGTTTCTTGAGATAGAAGCAACTAGTAAAGTACCCCCTTCTTAGTTAAATCAATTACAGGGACAAAAAGATGTGAAAACCCTTCTTAGACCCAATGAACATTTTGAGTTGTGAAATGGATATGGGAGGATGCTAACCAAGTATGGCATGCATCCTTTGATTGTACACATGTACCCCTTCAAGATATATGATATATCTTTGGTAATAACTTTTTGTCAAACCAAATCAACATTTGAATTTATTTACAAGTAAGGATTGTTTTCCTAAAACACTCATCATTATGTTAAGGTGTTGAATATTCTTCATCCATATTTATCTATATCTCAAGATGTCATAAAAGGAAAAAATCACAAATTATTGTAAGTAGTTACCCAATATGAGGTCCACACATGAATGAAAGGTGGTAGAAACTGAAAAATTTCTCTAGAAGAACTAAGAATATGAAATTAGTTGGTATATCCATTCTAAAATATGTGCGAAGTATATAATGATTGTTCGTACATGTATGGATGTGGTTTTTCCAATGAATATGTTCCATTTCCTCTTTATTATTTATCCTCCTCATAATGTTGTTTGCAACATTCCTCCTTGTATTCATTGCTAGAATCAATCCCATCTATGATGTTGGTAATGAAATAAAATCAAAGTTTCCTTGCATAACATGCCTACCATTTCTATTTCCAATTTCATAAATTATGACTTCTTCATTTTTCTAGTGGAACTTCAATCTCTTGTTGTGACTTTTGGGGGTAAATTCACCTAAAGTTTAGCTCTTGAAGCCCCCCAAAAATGAGTTCCTCAGCTGAAATTAAATCAAGGAAGTCAATACAACATTCATACATTTTCATGGGGATAGAGATCCGTAGTATCCTTTTTGTGCAAAGTGGATATGTTCCTTAAGTTATGGCTGTGAAGCCTTTGAAACCAACCTTGTTTTCCCCCATCCTTCTTTCCAATTATTCTTCAATAAACTGATGCACATTATCATTCTCTATAAGTATGTTGACTCTTTGGTCATGAAGAATATCTCTCACCTAGATTGGGTGATGTGTGCCACATTTTATAGTAAGAAATCTGCCCATCCATTCCATTCTTTTTATCTCTTCCACTATTATGGGACCATGGGTTAAACACATATTAAAATGAAAATTAGAATCACCATCATTGCCCTCCATACTGATTTTTAAATCATGTATCCTTCCCCAAGTAAATTTCTACATATCACCTATATTCCAAGTGTGGAAACACCTTTGGAATCAATCCCAAGTATCTATATGCTTTTTATCATAAAAATTACTTGTTACCTCATCACCCCATGAAGTATGATGTGCATGAAGATAACTAAATAGCGGTGACACAGAGGGATACGACACACATGAGACATGCGTATGTTTCTAACCAATACTCCATGATAAAAAAATATGAAATGATATATTAGTAAAAACTACTTGATAACCTCATACCGTGGGCTGCTTATTATACTCCTATGACTCAGAATTTATAAATTAAAATCAGCACTCTTCCTTGGCTTGGTTTCCCTGCCAAATGAGACCTTTCCTCTCCACATTTGTCGGTGTTTGTCTTGGATAGATTCCGGCTTCTTTTTAGGGATGTGTTTCCCATAGAATGACCTCCATTTCAATATTGTTAGGGACATTCCATCCACCTTATATTGTTCTTTAAGGAGATTTTCTCCCAATCTTCTTGATCAATTAAGACTTGTTGAGGCACCATCAAATGCAAGCATCATTACGACCCCAATTTATTCCCCTAAACACAAGTTTATAAGATGGGTTACAAATGAAATAGAAAGAGGAAGTGATTACCTTTGCATGCATACTATTGGCCATGGAAAGAAGGTTACATCTTATCAATCCCATTTTAGTCCTTGCACTTAAAGAGACCCTTGTCTTGATGCATGTATGACTTGGAGGTTTCTTACAAGGGTACACTACCTCCATACCTTGTTCATGTGTGTTTGGAATGTCTTTGTATCTCTTCTTAAGGTCTAATCCATCATCATTATGCTCTTTAGTGGTTTCTGTTATAAAAAGACCAACAAGCTTATTGTCATCATGTCTATTTGGAAAATGGTTTCCAACCATCCCTTTCTCTTCCCCTTCTTGCTCCTCATTCTTCTTTTCAACCCTGGATTCATCACATGTTGAAACATTATCAATATTAACCAAACAATGATCAACAATTACCTCATGATGTTGACCCTCCAGAATAATAGGAGTAAGGGCCAATTCTCTCTCTTTCATGGTTCCATTTCCTTCAAGACGCAGATCCATTGCATGTTGCAACTCTTCTTTTGGCGCTAGGGTTCTTTGCCGGTAATGTTTTTCTTTCATCCTTAATTTGACAAAATCCCTGAGAGACATTGCCTTGTAATGTCCCATTTTCTGGACATTTTTTAAAATGAAGAACTGAAGACCCTCAACCCATTTTCTCTTCCTGTGCGTTCGAGGATAAAACCCGGGGATTGTTTTGAGGTGTCTGTTGTCTACATTGTAGCCCCTTGGCATGCCTTGCGCTACAAGGGGGAGTCTCTAGTTAGTTTAAAAATGCGCACATAGGTTAGTAACTTTTTATTATTTAATTAGTAAATAATAAAGTGCATAAAGTTAGTCTTTTAATATTTTAATTAAGTTTTATTAGTTTTCCCTCCAAAAAGGAAAAGGTCGGCGGCCATTTGAATGTTGCACCCCTTATCTTATAAAAGGAGGTTGCATGGCCATCTTTTGGTATGTTGGATTAAATCATTTATGTGTCTCCATGCTTGGAGAAATGGGATGTATGCCCTAATTGTTGCTCTCTCCCTTTGACAATCAAGTTGGAGCTATTGAAGATCTGATTGAAGACTTATTTATATTTACATTATTGTGGTGGATTATCATTATTGTTTATGCCCAAAGCGTGGTGAATTTCCTTGGTGGAATAATTTAGTGCAAATCCTATTTTTTCTGACCTTAGCAACTAGGGTTTGAGGCTATTTTTCTACATTTCGTGCCCAAAAAAATCTGCAAAAATACTCATTGGATTTCTCATAATTTTGTGAACATTTTAATATGTCATTTGCGTGATTTGGTTGGGTATCTTGTAAGATATTGAATTTACAAATTTTGACTGACTTTAGGGCATTGACCTATTCTGGGTTTTGTGACAGCTTTTTGGGGGTCTTCCCACCCTTGGAATTTGGCGATTTTGGGCTTGTTGGAAAGATAAAAATTCAAGGATTCTTTTAGTTTTTGTTTTAAGCGAAAATACTAAGTTTTGAGGAAGTTATGCCCTTTTCAAGCTCTGCTGTGTTTTCTTTTCGAATAAAAATCAGATCTAAGGTTTTTGGAGAATTTATGAGGTTATTTGGGCTTCATAAATTAGTGGCAGCTTTGAGGATTAATTTCATCATTGTTGGGAAAGTTTGGATGGCCTAATCAACCCTAAATGTGTGGGGCGAAATAGTAGGAGGGCCAGATCTGCATGTTTGGTAGTTTCTGTTAAAAATTGGCTTACATCATCTTGTTCCTTGTATTTTTCCGAGTTCGGGCATATGTCATTTGCCTAGATCAAAGTTGTGTAGAGAAAGTTATGCTATTTTGAAGATTACAATAGTTAGGGTTTCAAATTTAAATTATTTTCTACCTATTGTAAAATCTGATTTGAATGTGTTTAAATTCCGATTGTTTTCTTCCAATCTATCTCACCACCTTGGCTAGTTTCAACCCCATTTGGGTTCGAAATAACTGACATTGGGATATTTTAGGTTGATGCAAAAGGGTTTATCCATTCTTTGCTTGATTTTGACAAGTATTTCTTCATTTCCTAACTTGTCTAAAAAGGGGACATTACATGCCTCCCGAAACTCCTCCGACATTTCTTGGTATTCTTCAAGCAATGTGATGTAGCCATGAGCTTGTCTAGGGCTCCCTTGTGGAACGACTTCTTCCTTAGCCACGAATTGGGGTTTGTAGGGCCTTGCAGAAGGAATTTTCTTTTTCTTTGATTCCCGGGGGCTGTAGGAAGACTCTTCGTTTTTGGCCGAACTTTTGGATGGCTAGAGTAAGTTGATTCAATACCTCCATCATTCCTGCTTGGTTCTTCATGATCCTCTCCAATTTTTCTCTGCTTCACAGGCTGGGAGGAAAGATCTCTGATACCACTGTAATGTCCCTTTTTGGGGGACCTTAGGAAATGGCCAAAAGCTCTCAAATCAGATTCAAGAGTGCTGCTGTTATAAACCCTGCAAAACTGATTATCAAACTCTTCCTAGGGAAGCAACCTGATTTGGGGTTTCCAACCCACTTTAATGCCTTTAAAACCCTTCGAATTAGCTCTATTTTATCCTCAAAATTATTAGATATTATCAGCAATCATCTCATGTAAGAAAACTAATTTTTTATGCTTAAAATTTGGAGATATGAATTTCAAATAAACCCTTGTCTGCAGTGTTATTTTAAAAATGTCTGTAGTGTTATTTTAAAAATTCACAACTCAACATAGGAAGCTCCAAAATTCACGAAACTTGAGACATTGGCGTTATAAAATATAAAGAACAAGAGGATAATTTTAGATTTGCCAAAGAATCACCACACATACCAATTTACCACACCCATGTAGGTCGCTCCACTTGAAATAAAATATATTTTGCACCAAATAAATAACACTTGGAAGAGAAAGATACTTGATTCTTTTGCCAACCAGCTTGCATATCAAAAACCTTATGAAGGGTTTTTGTCCTTCACAAGTTTATCCAACCAAGGGTTTTCGTCCTTGGAAGATATCCTCAACCCAAGGGGTTTCTTCCTTGAGAGGGAGTAAAAGGGCTACACTAGCCAACTTTCACCAAAATAAGAATAATCACCAAAACATGATTTATTAATGTCCAAGCGACCTCTTAAAATAGGCATAAGAAGTGCTTAAAACAATCATTACATCATGGCTGATCCCTTAAGTAATTGCATTTTAAATATTAAACAGGTTATAGGAGTCTACATGCTCACAATACCATTAATACTAAACTACTTAAATTCCTCTATTGGAGCAAAAAGGCTTCCAATAGGATAAAAATTATGATAATTGAAAGCGACTATTTAATCAATAATAAAAATATAATCTAGATTTCCCCTTGCTTTTCTCCTTAAACCCACGGGGAAAGAATGGGTCAAGGTCGTCAACATTTAGTCTCCAAAAAGGGACATGACAGTTGGACATTTGTGGGCATCCTAGCCTCTCATATGTAGATCAATCAATTCCTGGGAGTCTAAGGATATGAACAAGAATAACTAGTTTCTTGGGTATAGTGAATTTGTTCAACGATATGCTCCTTAAGGCTGTCTCCACACATTCCTGTCTAGGGAGCGACCCAAGAATTGGTTACACACTTCTTGATGCAGGTTTTTCGGTCTCTCTTGAACGGCTCAAATCTCGTAGTAGTGCAGTCCTTGTCTTGTGTAGCCATTATCGAGAATATGGAACCCACAAGGACAACAAATCCCATTTCATTTGTGTTCCAACCAAAATATGGTTTCTCTCAGCAAAACATCTTTGGTCCTCCTAGGATTGTTTGGCTACTAATAAAACTAGGTTAGGTTCTAGATTTGGGCATATCCAACCAAATCTTAGGGAAAAGCACTCGTTTTCTTCGAAGGTTCTTGAAATTATTTGGGTTTAGGGAAGTAGCCGATTCACTCATCCCGCTCACAAAAAGATCCTTATTCTAGACCTAGATAACTCTCTTCTCCACATGGAGGCTTGCAATCTTGAGAAAACAACTTTAACTGGTCATTTTAGAAGTGTATTGTTTGCTGTCTCTGCTCTCATAGATTGGATTAAAATTGTTTGGGCTGATTTCGGCTATGTTTTAGGGAAACGCCTCTAACCCCCTCCCTTTCTGCATAAGGGCATTTATGAAACGTAAACAAATCCCAGTATGACCTTGAAACGACCCTAAAAGTAGTGTGTACACCTATTTTTTTACTCTGAATAACTTTTGCTTTTTGTAGGCACTATTGGTGCATTGGCTTCCCTAAAGCAATGTCCTCAAGGATATTACGAAGAGTTGGGGTAAACAAAAATGATTACATTGGGTTCGTTGGCAATGATACTTATTAGAAGGCTTTGATGTGCAATCCGTGTTTAGACACCCTGGATACATTTTATACCTTTACAGTCATCCTTCTACATTCTCCCTACGACATCACCTTATTATCCTCTTATGATCCCTCTATATCTACTTATAAGCACACATACCTTCTGTCATATCACCTTTTAGATGCTCCAAAGTCTTCCTCCATCTTCAAGTGACTTCCTTTTAGAACCCCACAATGGCACATTACCTCAAGTCGACTAACATCAACCATGATCAATGTTGATTGGCTTTCATTTTTGACAATTGATTAAATTGACCACGATCAATGTTGTCGACTAAAAGAAATTGCAATGTTTAATTATGATCCCTATACATACATGGCATTTGAGTGCCCTTTCCATCACATAATCATCAATCATTCATTTGCTTGCACTTGCAAATCTACTCTCAAAGGTCTTGAAGTTAGATCTTACTTGATCTTTTGGAGTCCACACTTGGAGCATTGCATATTTAGGATTCCCAAACATAGGAGCATGCATTTTCCATGATTTGCCTAAGTGCTTAGGAGTCTTCAACAAATGGCTTTTCTAGGTCTTCTATTGGTTTGTGATCCCCCACATCAACTCTCTCATAAAGTGTCGCTAACCCTTGATGGGAAGTTAATGCACCAATGGTATCAATAAAAAATGTGTCTATCTAACCTCTCATTTCCTTTATGTTATTTCAAAATTGATTGATTGTCATTACCTTCATGCATTTATCTAAAGTATAATAACATTTTGGGTTAATTACAATTATCTATTGATCCTTATTAGTCCATTTAGGATTTACATTTACCACGATTGATCCTTATAATCCAATCTCTATCATACAGTATACAATCTAGTTACAACCTCGTTACAATCAATCTATTATCAGGAATTAATTAGGTGTCACTCCCTTATCCTAGATCTAGGCTTTGGAGCCATATATCTTTCATAGTGTGAACTATTTCATCTTTAGATATCCACATCATTAACAACATATAACCCTCTTGTGTGCATCTTTAGAATAGTCCCTTTATTATCCTAGTGTATATTACCCCAGAGAGAGGATATTCCATTAGACCATTTTTTATTTGCATACACTCTCGTCAACCTGATGTCAATCTTACTCTCTCTTCCAATTGAGCAACCTTCACAATTTTATCTTTCTCTTATCTTTCAAAATATAATCTTTATCTCAATATAATCATAATTTATGATCATGTCATCACCACTTAGGTTTTTCCAACAAGCTTCAACCTATTTAGATTCGATTTGGGGGGGCTCCTTTCTCCCTCATGTGTCCACCATTGATATTAATCATTCATGGTACACTTTTTCACAATCACATTCAATACCAACCATGGAATGCATTATGGTCCAAATTGGAGGAATGGATCCTAAACTTCTCTTTAAGAACTTGCATATCTGAGGATGTAGCCACTCCTAACAAGGATAGCTCCTTTATTCAAGTACCTCAATCGTTCACCGAGATGCCCTTTTTCACAGTTCACATTCAATACCAACCATGGAATGCATTATGGTTCAAATTGGAGGAATAGATCCTAAATCTTCTCTTTAAGAACTTGGATATTAAGGATATAGCCACTCCTAACAAGAACTCAATTATTCAAGTACCTCAAACGGAGATGCCCATGGAATTAACCTCTCATAAAACCATTTCAAATCCTCTAATCAAATCTCCTCATAATCTCTTTAACAATTTCATTAGATATCCTTCTTCCTGTCTTAGAAGTCGCCCAAATCCTGATTCTAATCCTTCCAATCCAATCAATAATACTACAAATCCTCTTCATTCCTCTAGCCAAACCCCACCAATTGAGACCAACCTCGTGATGGTTCAATTGTTACCTAGCAAATGGCTCAGATGCAATCAACAACATTAATCAAGTCATGGCCCAAATGCAAAACCAAACCTTGCAAATGGCATCCCAACCTCCTCCAAATCATTTTAGGATCTAACTAATCCCATTTCTACACCTTCGTTGACGTTGGATGCCTTGGGGATCCCAATGCCCCCAACCTCCAATCTGCAATAAAGTTTTACAAATCACATAAAATGAACCCCTAACTCCTTACATTGCATTGATGAGATTTAATGGGGGATTTCACCATCTACCTCTTATATGAGTTAACCAACCCCACTCTTCATTTTAAGGCTTTTGGAAAACTCTACAAAAAGTTGATCGAAACCAATACCTGTGTTTACCAAAATTACTTGTTAAAACCCTCACAGGTGGGGCTATAGAATGGTAGAATCTACTTCCCCAACATTCAATCACCCAAATTGGAAGCATTAGTCAATCCTTTAATGGAGAATTTCAACAACTTAAACTTCTCAAAAATCTCTTTCAAGGGTTTGTCAACATGAAACAATCCCCTAGTGAGTCACACATAACTTTATAAAGAGATGGAAAATCATGGGAAACAAATCTAATCACTCTTGATAATCTCTCGCACTATTCTTTAAGTCTATAAATCACACTCTCTAGATAAGATTTTGTATCTCTCCAACACATTAGAGGATTCCTTAAAGAATAGGCAAGACTACCTTATGAGAGCATTTGAGCCACCTCAAAAATCACTTTAAGATCCTCTTAAATCAACCACTAATGTTATCAATCCTTTACAAAATCAAGCCCCTCCTAAAGGCAAATCTGTCACATTCACTTGTTCTAATTCTAATCTAACTATTCCAACCACTCTATTAAACACTCATCATTTTCCTTGGAGTTATCAAGAATTATAACAAATCAATCCTATTCCTAAAATCACTCACATTCATTCTTCTAAACCTCAATCCACTTCGTATGGCCCTATAAACACCTAAGTTTGGTAATTTATCACAACTTCGGATTTGAACTTAAAACATGACTTGTGCGCACATTCCAAGCCTAGGTGACTTATCCTTATTCCTGTTCCATGACTTGTGTATCTATTCACACTGCTCAGTCGCTCACAAAACCAATCACATGAGTCCACAATAATATAATTTGTAGGCACTAGTCCCATAAAGTTTCGAAGTCCCACCAGCTGCTGGTATGAGATCGTTTGGATGGGACCAAACTGTCCCACAATTTGGTACCAAGAAAAATGGTCATATCTCACACCACCTAACAATCACTTTTCCAATTTGATATCTTTTTATGGGTTAGTTCATATTCCATAGTTTGTCCTTAATACGAAATTAAACCTATGAACGCCTATAAAAATGTTAAACGGACGAATGCTTATAAAAGCAAGTTTAACTCACTTATTTACCTTGCCACTCATCTAGCACTCTCAAGAGCATTCATTGCTAAATATTTTCCTAAAGCATTCTAAGCTCTCCGAAATTCCTACTAAGTAAAAACACAATCTAGGACTAGCCCATACACAGGTTTGAAGCCAACCAAACCAGGTTCAAGAGCCATGCTTCTCATTCTATAGACCTTTTAAGTCAAGCCAAACCAAGCTTAAGTGTGCCAAGCCACTATTTCTCATTGTTAAGTGTTCAAGTTGCCAAAGTAGTTGCATCCATAATAGATACCACATGCTCGGTGGATAACTACTTGTGGTTTGAGGCCTCTTTGAAGTACTGCCGATCCATGCTATGCAGGGGCACTTCAGCCTAAACACTAACTTTTTGTAGGGTCTCCAACCCATGGTTAGGGTTTGAGGATGTTTCACATCATATAAGGGTTTTACAAATGTGTGACACTTAGGGTTTCAATGTGAAGGTCATCGCAGAGTATTGGAGCTGCCCATAAAGTTACAGAGTGCGAGTGCATCACAGTCCAAAACTATACAGCTTAGGACGAGACTGCACTACACTCCACGACAGACGCATGATTCCATACTAGCTCAGTTTGAAACCATAGTTCCAGAAATGAAGCACCTCTAGGTCGTTTCCAGTGTGCCTAGTTACTCTGCACCCCCATATCACATATCTGCTTCTGTAATCAGTTAAGTGCACTTCTTCTCTTGTGTTTCAAGCAATCACATCTATCATTATATCTTGCAAATTGCTTTGGGAGCTATATTCTGGTTTATGCTTTAATGTTTATTAATTAATTAGAATATACAACCTATTATACCCTTATGCCTCTAAATAAATAAGAACCACATCTAATACCAAACACCTATTTATTTATTTAGGGTGTAATCCTTTGTCTTGCAGTGGCCTAGTATGTCATCATTGGTGGTTCTTTATTTAACTGGTCAATTGACGGGTGCCTATTACGGTGTTAGGGTGCCGATGACATACTATTGATCCTTTTTGAGATGTATGATAGCAAGTGTGGTGGTCACTTCAGTGGCAAAGCTACATCTTATAAATTACTACGCAAAGGTTATTAGTGGTCCACGATGGAGCGAGAATGCCATGAATATGCAAAAAAATGCGACCAATGTCAAAAGCATATCAATTTAAATCACCCACCATCTCATACAGTACAACCGTGTCACGATGGCCATTTTCTCTTTGTTGGCAAACTTAATCCTAAGTTTGCCCATGGTCATAAATTTATCATTTTGACTACTGATTATTTTACTAAATGGGTTGAAGTTGTACCTTTGGAGTCCCATTATGGGTTAAAACATCTGTAATTTCCCCATCACAAACATCATCATGCGTTTTGGAATCCCATATGCAATCGTTACTGATAATGATTTTTCTTTTTAAAAATCGAACAATTAAATTTTTTGTGCCAAATTCAAAATCAAACACACATTCTCCACCCCTTACTGCCCACAAGGTAATGGCCAAGCTGAAGCTACTAATAAGACCATTGTCAAGATTTTGTGCAAAACTGTTGCTAAACATGGCATTGATTGGCATAAATAGATTATCTACCCCTTTGGGCTTCCTATACCAGTGTTCATACACTTAAAGCTACTCCCTTTTCCTTGGTCTATCGAACAAAGGTTGTCCTCCCTTAGGAATTGGAACTCCCCTCGCTTTGAGTGTCCTTGAAGGATATATCAAAGATAATGACTATTGAGAAAAGCAGTTGCATGAGCTCAAAATGCTAGTTCTAGGCAAGTACAAGGTCTTGAACAGCTCTGAATGTATCAAGAATGGGTCAAGAGAGCATGTAATAAGAAAGTCCGCAGTTTTGAATTCCACGTTTGTGACCTTGTGCTCAAAGAAAATAAGAAGAATACATAAAAAGAAGCAACACTAAAAGGCAAGTTTAAACCTAATTGGTTAGGTCCCCTTATGTAGTTATTTAGTGGCTTGGTCATGGTGTATACTGTTTATCAACATTTGAAGGCAAACCTGTCAAGAACCCTGTGAATACCATGCACTTGTGTCATTATTATACTTGGCCCATATTAAAAAATACAAAAACATCCAAATAATCAAATAAATATAAATAGCATTCCAATATTTTAAGAAATACAAAATTAGGACCTATATATGACTTGATTTGTTAGCTTTTCACTTTACACTTGTTGTTTGTTGTAGAATTCGATAGATAACATATTCTCTATATATTCTTTACACATGTGTGTTTGCTTCTATGTATGTGGCCTATGGCCTTAGGTATGCGCGTCTTTGCGACACTTTGGTGTCCCTTGTTTGCGGCCCCTTATCTTTGTTATGACTAACATATGTGACATTAATAGTGTACTTATATGCTTGATTGCCTTTGCACTTGTTTATCTTTATACATGATTGCTTTTCCGATTGTTATTTGTTTCTTGTTGGCAAAATAATTTGTCGCAAGGGCAAATTAGAGGCTTTCACCAATGCTCTGGGACTAGGTCCCTCTGCTTAGGAATGGGGCAGCTCCATTTATTGAAAACAAGGAAATATGTACACTACTCTAGCCATTGGGGGTGGCCTTTCAACCAGATATCACATGGGAATACTTCACTAAACCCATAACAAAGTGCTTATACGAAGTACAAGGGAGGAATTATGATTATATGGAGAGCAGGGAGGAAGTGATAAGGGGTTTTACTCAACAAATAACACGTTGATTTCATTGATATAAAACCAAAATATTTCCAAGTTAACAAAGAGAAGACACCAATTCGTAAAGTAAGAAAAATAACACAAAGAAAAAAATGATATCCTTTACTATAGAGTGAGAGCCTAGAAGAAACCTTAAAAGGAGAAACAACTGATATCCTTTACCATAGTCCCTCATTTGATACTCTTCACATTCCTACATGATTGTTCCCCTTCTTTTCCAGAATAAGAAACTTTACCTCATTTTAAATAAAGTACTTTTATAAAAATGGAAAGAATGTGAGTTAAGTGAATTTTGAAAAAATTCCTTTCCCAACAAAGAATTAGAAAGCTTTAGATTGATTTTGGGAAAATCAACTTATTACATATAGGAATGAAAGATAAGGAGAAAGAGAAAGAGAGAAGAAGAATGTTAAATAAAAGACAAATTTCATGAAGATGATCATTTGATGTAGTGAACTGGATAACTATATCGACTTCCTATAGTTGCATTGTACTTTCATAGTGCTTTTGCTACTTCTCTCTCATGGGGAATGAAACTATTAGATAAGATGTCCAACAAGTGATCAGTTGCGATTTGAATTATCTTGCAATGCTTGATCCACCCAGGAATATTTTTGAAAATGTCTGAAATAACCAATCTAATATAAGCAAGTGACTCCATGAGCTCATCTCCATAAGATCATAGATTAGACAACTCACCCTTTACAATATCTTTAAAATGTTTGCAAAGTTCCTCAAATGACATTGACTCTGACTGAAACTAAGGACATCTCATCTTATTCAAAAACCTGTTGAGATTCTCTTTGATTTCACGACCCCGATTATAATGATATGGGTAATATTCTATAGCCTCATATAAAGCTCTCATTTTTCATTAAATTGTCATCACCCAAGTACGAGAAATATTTCTTCTTGGATTAGAAACACACACGTCTCACACATGATATCAGGATTAACCATGCTCATTTTATGGAGGGCTGAGAGAAGAGATTCCTAGTGATCTACTTCTTTCTTTGAAGTGGAGAGAACATATTATATATTTTTGACTGATAAGGTGGCTATCTTGAATATCTTGTCCATTTATAGAAGTATTTCACACCCTTTTTGGATAATATAATCAATACATGAGTTTTTCATTTTTCCCATCTTGACCATCCTTTTGAAACTTTGTAATGCATGAGAGTCAATCTTGCTCAAAGGAATAATTGACTTAAAAAGGGTGAGGGGAGGAGTGGTTGATTCTTGGAAAATATAAACATATGATGCCAAGGTCTGAATCTGATTCTACAACTACTCCTTAGTCACCTTGCTTTCCCTCATATGAGTAAAGAGTCTTACATTTGTTTTCTCAAAGTTGTGGATGTGCGTCTATGGTCAAAGCTCACTGAGAGAGTATCATGTCATATCATAATCCATGATGCTTATTTCCACTTCATCCTTCTCCACCATCAATCAAGTGAACTCAAAAAATTGAGATACCTAAGCATCTATCATTAGCCAAGAAGTCATATTAGATTTTCTTGAGTGAGGAGAATATTTTTAGAGCTCAAAAGAGAGCTCGATTTCTAATGTTTTCACCTTGTCCATTGTGTGGTAGTGGTTATTGATGAGATCTTGAACCCATGGGAAAAAAAATCGCCATGAATAAGATGAATCATGTGTCGGTGGACTTCTTATAGGAGACACTACCACAATGTATTGACTACATTAAGGAGAGGTCATCTAAGTGATTTCATCACGTGGCTGAATTAGAGGTGTGTCAGATCTATATAAATAATGTGCCGATAGTTTAGGAGACTTGGGTTCACTTCTTATAGAATAATCCCAAGCTTGAGATAACTTGCATGGGATATTTTGATCAACTTCTTTCTCATAGGCTTAGATGAAGGTTCTAGAACAAAATGTTTTCTTTGAGAATTTTCTTCTTTCCTTGGATCTCATGCCACTCTCATATATACTTTACCCCTTGTCTTATTAGAATGATTAAAAGATGGAGGTGGGGTAAAATTATCTCATGAACCTTTTTGAAGTACCATTGTCTTGATCTCTATAGAACTATGGTAGTACGGGTCAATATATCTACATGATCCACCTCTAACTAATCCACATGAGGGATTGGTTTGAATAGTATGATTTCTAGGTACTCAAGTTAAAATATATCACTTCCATCATCTTTAAAATAAATTGATACCAAATCCATCTAAAATTATTTCATTTGTTGCATAGTTAGCCTTGAACCTTTTTTTCATTAACACAATCTTCCCAATAATCCTTCAATACATGTTGATGGAAAATGTTGAAAGACTTGTGTTCTCCTTTCATAAATTGCTTTTTTTCAAAGGATCATTGGTAGAGTAGGAGAATAGGTTGAATGAGTTAATGGAAGATTAAATATTACTTACATTTATCATGTAATTTTAAGAATATATTTCCATATAAATTGGGAATACTATTCATTTCCTCTTTCTTTTGCGGTATTGAGTGTGAACCTGTGACAACTGCCTACATAGCTCAATGAGCACTAGCTTGTTACTTGGGTACCTTGGGAGTTTCAATGGTGTTTCCTTGAATCCTCCAAGATGGATATATGAAAAGGTCCTGAATTATGCAAAATATCTCCCGTACTTACATATCAACGAACAAGCTTGCATCAATCTTGCCTCTCCCGAGTTGTTTGTTGAAATCGCAAGGATGGTAGTGAGGTATGTTACTTTAGAAGGGCGTTTTTTCACTATTCCCCAAAAGCATTTGATCTTTCTTAACCATTTTCGTAGAAACATCATCATCAACTTCCCTCATTACTTGTTGAACTCTTTGGAGAAATCGGTTATGGAAGTTCAAAATCACACTGGGGTGGTTCCCCTGCATCAAGGGTTAATACTACTTATTCACCACCAATGCTCAACCTATCTCCATTTGGATTCTGCTCCTCCCTCAGCCTTCATTCCTCCCCCTGCCCCCCCTGCCTCTATTCCGGCCCTTCCTGAAAGGAAGTTTGACACTACTTCAACTAGCAAGAAAAGGAAGAAGATGAAAACAAAGGTCCCTACTTCTGAGAGGGTTCTTAGAAGTCATAAAGACCTGGAGCTTACTGAGAATTTTTTGCAAATGGGTAATCCAGTGGAGGTGCCTAAGGATGAGGATTCTTTGGTCAGAGTGGGTAAGATGGAAAAGGAAATTCAAGAACTTAAGAGTGTTATTAGAGAAATGGATAAAGCTAAGGGCAAAAGGAAAATGCAAAATGATGAAGAGGAGGATATCACTGCTGAAATTTTCAAGAAGCTCCAATCTCTGGATGGCAGACTTGGAAATTCAAAAGGTCGTAATGACTATATCATCTCTACCCTTAAAATTATCTATAATTTCATTGAGCAACATGTTCGTAGTATTTGCAGTCTCAACGGTATTACCGAGGACATTTGGGGCTCCAAGAAGAAAATATATATTGTAATTGCCCAAGTGGATTTGAAAGACCCTTTCCAGGCCACCACCATTACATTCTTTGTCTCGCTTCAAACAATCAAAGCTAAGATTGACCGGGCTATCAAGTGATGCGGAGTTCTGTTGCTATTTATTGGCTGCGAAGTTGTTGTTGACTGGCAGTTTTGGTGTTGTCTTTTGGCTAAGATGTCCAATGATGGTTATCTCTTGTTCATTTTTTGTCTCTACTACTTTTGTTTGGATCACTGTACATTTTGATCCTATTTTATTATTGTTTTGTCTTATCTGGCTGTTGAGCCCTTTGATGTTGGACATTTTGCTCCTTTTTGGACTTTTTTTACCTCTTTTGTTATCTGGCTTTTGAGCCTTCTATATACAGGGTATAGTCCCTTCAAAAATATTTACCCATAATAAAAAAAAAACATATCAACAAACAAGCCTTGGCTGAAATACTTCGATTGATGTTACCTTCCATCTTCTTGATCATATATGTGACAAATAAATCATTTATAATAAAAATTCCTCTTGTAGTATCTCTAGGTGAAGTGAGGATAGGTTTGGTAAATTGACCCATTATTTGGAATGTTCCTTTCTCGAGTGAGCTCATGCCACCTTTGTAACACAACAACAATATAAAACATGTATGAGGTCATTATGACCTTTCTCGTGTTTTCTAGATTGACCAGCTGCGAATCTAGATTATCACTAATTATATGGCTATAGTCAATCACTTGGGATGTCTTCGTACCTATGAAAATGAATTTCAACATCTATATAATTATTTAGTTGATGAATCTTCCATGATCCTATTCAGAAGCATGATGCAATCTAATATTTCTTCCTTGAACTCAGACCTTGAAAGAGTTTTTGGAAACCATGAGAGCTTTCACTGTGCTTTCATCTTGAAGAGCTAGAGGGAAACTGTAAGCTCAATATAATCCACTTCAATAGATTATTTTTTCTAAGGCCACGTGGGTTGCTTCTTTCCTCCTCCCCATTAGATCATTGAAGTCCATATGCTCCACATAGTTTTCTTTGATGTCAAGGTATTCGGACACCAAAACATAAACAGGCTCGTTACCTAAGTAGTGAAACTTCATTTGTGATTTTGAATTCTTTTTTTCCTTAGAAAGTGATATCAACGATCTGGAGAAAAGGAAATTGTATTCCAAAAACCCATAAATTTGGGTCAATTTGGTGCTACGGGATGTTGATTCTATAATATACAAAAAAATAGAGATAATAAAATCCAAATTAGATGCAAATAAATTTTTTGGAAATGTAATCTCAAGATGAACAAGTGCTCCAAATTTGGTGAAATTCCCTTATCAGAATCAACGGGAAAATGGAAAATGGGATCTAGTCGTGGGAAATGATTGATAAATTATGGAAAATGGAAATGGGAAATACTTAAAATGATCATTCCTAGAGAAATCCGTATTTAATTCAGCTAATATTTAGATTTTTTGAATATTATGCTAAGTTAATTTTTTTTCCCAAGTTTGACAATATTCTCTCATGGGATTTGCAAGAATGGCCTAGATCAATTTTTCAAGGGCATGGGTTTTGCATGGATTTTGGAGTTAGAAAAATATTTTTCTTATATGTTGATTTAATTCACTTGATATCATAAATTATGGTTCAAAACAAGTTGTTTTATGGGGAAAAATTATGCTCTAAGTTTTGTATGATTCCTGTGGGGTTTGCGAGAAATCTAACTCGTAAATCTTGGTTTTTTGGAGTGTGAAGGCCAAATTTGTACAAAAAAGTCCTTTATAAAATTTTAACGTGGTTTTCATATTTTATGAGTAATATATCATATTAAAGGCACCAAAACAAGGAACTTATGGTTCAAATTTGGTGGCAAACAGAGAAAAGGGTCATGAGATATGAAGAAAAAAAGAATGAGGGAGCTAGGGCAAAAAGTGTGGGTTTCTTGATGTTTGGATGAAAAAAACCAACTTCAAATATATTTAATGGCTTCCATGGTTTTTTTGTGTGTGTGTTTATGAGTTTTGGAACATGCGTGAAGTGGATTTATATGGTGGAGGGTGAGGTGAGAGTGTGCACGTGGGAGATGAAAAGGTGGGGGGAAGTGGAGAAGTGGAGTTTGACTATCCCATTACACATGGGTGCATTTTTTGGGTTAAATTACACCACAAAAGTGAACCTTGGGTACATGTTGGAGGCTGAATTTTTCCATGGGATATGGATGGGGGAAAACAAGCATTCACATAACAAACACAAGCTTATTTTTTTTATGTTTTTGAGTTGTCTTGATATGCATGTACATGGAACTCTTGGGCCAATCAGAGCATACTTTTGGGGTGCAATTGCACCTCAAAAGTGCGCCCAAGGTGCAATTAGAGTTTGACTGTGCGCTTGGGGGGAAATAATGGGACCCACCATCACTCAAAACACACACCAATTCATAAAGTGCACTTTTTTGGCTTCCACCTTATGTTTTTGAGTTGGGAATTTGGAGCAACGAGAGTGAGGTGCAAGGGGACACCAAAAGTGCGCCTGAGCGCTGAAGTGCTGCTCCGGAGCATGACTAGAACCCCTGACTTGTCTTTCGGATTGTTTTCTCCGCGCTGGAATCAAAACTTAATGAATTGTGGCTGTCCAATATATGAATTTTCACGGAAAATGGCCAATGAATCCAATGAGCACATTTTGGAGTCTTGAAAATGAGTTCTTCATCTTTTACCTGTACCCTCACTTTTTCTTAGAGTGGCGCACCGGTGAGCTGAGTTGCGAAAATTGTTTCCAACAAGTGTGGGCTAAACCAACCTATGGGTCTTGAAGAACATCAAAAATACCCCCACTGGAGGTTTTGTTAGGCTCACAACTGCTCATGAGGTTCCCAAAATCTTCTGTGCAAAAATCCCGTGCAAAGAGGCCCTCGTATTAGTAGCTGAAGAGTTCCTCCCTTTTCATGTTCTCAAAACTTTGTCACACTTAGTCCATCGCGAACTAGGCTCCAAAAGATTTCCAATGCCTGGGATATGAGCTCTTGATACTTCATGAGGCTCCTGAAACCCTCCCTTGAAGCTGGATCTTCAACAAAGCATGCACATTCCATTTTCTCAAAAAGCGCCTATGAGCAAAACTTTCCCAAGACCATCCAAAAGTTTCCAGAATGCTTGCTAAGTCATGCCATCGCGGAGGAGACTCTGATACCTTTCTGATGACTGTAACTAGGAATTTTGAAATGCTCTGGGGCTCCCAAAACTTTCCGCTGAAGTTGATCTTTGAAAATGGGCAGTTTTGGCAATTTTGACAATTTTGGCTATTTTGACTAATTTGACTAGAAAGGTGAAATTTTTTCAATGGGGTTATATAAAATGCAATGACATTTCATATGACAACATTTCCTATCTTTGTGAGCCATGGTTTCTACCATGCGCACCCTTGTAAGAACAAGATATCAACAATGGCCACCCAAAACAACCCTCTATGTGATCCAACACTGAGTATTAGATACTTATGACATGGATACACATCATTTCCTCCGAGCTAAGCATTCTATTTGCATATCTCACTCGCTTCAAAAGAGGGGGCGTTCAGTGGGGTTTATCATACAAATATATATGCATATCAGGAACACAAACATAGTGCAAATAATCATGAGTAGAATCAAACACAAAACAAGAACAAATTGTACATAGGGATAAAACCGTCCAATAAGTATGAAACAGCCTGGTGTTATGGTTACGGGTGTGCATTTTTCATCTTGGAGGCTTATTTTCAACAGATTAAAGAAATTTTTAGATTCTCACAAACAATTATAGATTTTTAATATAGTTTAAGGAGAAAATTACATGGTTCAGAGCATGGTCTACTGCATTTTCAGTACAAAATTTGGAGGGTTTAATTACTTCATTCCTTTTTGGCATTACATGACTTGGGGTACAATTTCAATGTAGGGTATGAGGGCACAAACCTTTTCCTTTTTCTACATTCAACATTACGCATATGAGACTCATGATATTACACATAGGGGACAAGAGACGAGTCATTTGCTTTTGACTTAGTGCTATTTTACACTTGGGCTTAGATCCGTTTGCAGTGGTGTGGTACGCGGGATTACAAAATATTGAGGTGACTAGAAAACCTTGTGGCAGCCTTCTCAATTTTGTTGGAAGATATCGGTGTGACTAAAAAACCCTAACAACCTTCCTTCTTTTGAGGTTCTTGGGTCAAAATTCCTTCAGCTCTTTCAGCGTTGAGTCGAGTGACACTCAATTCCTCTACAACTCCGGCATCTCTTTCGGTGAAATCAGGGACCAGTCTCTCCAATCTTTCAGCAGATCAATTCAAAATCTAAGTCTCAACCACAACAAATTCAAGAGGTTCTCCCTCGTCAAAGCAAACAAGTGTATTCCTTTCATGCTTTTCTCTCTTTACTTTACTTACACATGCAATTTTTAAAGATACAAATATATGTTCAAAGTTGAGTTACAATTCAATTTCTTTTATGGACATTGACTACACCTTGTGTTGTAGGTTTCATCATGGATCGTGTGAATACTCAAACAAAATTGTCAACTCCGAGCGAAGACAAAGTGTGTGTACATACTCAGGTATCTTTTCTTCTAAGCATGTAATTTTCATTTCATACTTAAAGGGCGCCAAATGTAGAAACCTAAGTTTGACAGGTTATCATTTGGCTATGAAACTTTGGCTTGGCACCTAAAACATGATTTGTGTGCACATTCCAAGCCTAGATGACTTATCCTTATCCCTCTTTCATGACTTGCTTATTTATTCACACTGCCGAGTCGCTTACATAACCAATCACATCAGTCCACATGAGTACAATCTACGCAGGCACCAATCCCAAAAAGTTGCAAAGTTCCCCCGTTGTATGTATGGGACCATCGTCCCATGGTTTGGTTCCGGGTTAAACCGTCTTATCTCCCACCACCCAATGGTCACTTTTCCAAGTTGATATCTTTTCATGGTTTAAATCACATTCCATAGGTTAATGCGAAATTAAACCGTACGAATGTCTATAAAAGCAAATTTAACCCACTTATTTACCTTACTCGGCACTCTCAAGATCATTTATTGCAAAATCACATTCCTAAAGCACTTTAAGTTATTCTAAACCCCAACAAAGTAGCAACACAACCTAGGAGAAGCACATACACATTTATGAAGCCAACCAAACTAGGTTCAAGAACCATGCTTCTCATTCTATAGACTTTCCAAGTCAAGTTAGGTCAAGCCAAAAGCGCATGTACACCAAGCCATTGTTTCTCATTGTCAAGTATTCAAGTTGCCAAAGTAGCTGCATCCATATAGATATCACATGCTAGGTGGATAACTACACATGGTTTGAGGCCTCATTACAGTAGTGCCGACGTAAGCAGCTCAAAGGCACTTCAACCCAAACACCGACCTTTTTTACAGGGTCTCTTACCCATGGTTTGGGTTTGGGTTTGGGTTTGAGGGTGTTTTGCATCATATAAAAGGTTTTGCAAATGTGCGACATCTAGGGTTTCAGTGTGAAGGTCATCACAAAGTGTCACAACTGCCCAAGAAGTTGCAGAGCGCCAATGCATCACAATCCAAAATTGCACAACTCAAGACCAAATTGTACCACGCTCTAGGATAGGCCTTATGGTTGTATACAAGCTCAGTTTGTAGCCATAGTTCCAGAAACAAAGCACCTCTAGGTCATTTCCAGCGTGCCTAGTCACTCTGCACTCCTAGATTACATCTTTGCTTCTGTAATCAGCTAAGTGCATTTGTCTTGTGTTTTGAGCATATCTATCATTATATCCTGTAGTTGCTTTGGGAGCTATACTTTTGGTTTATGCGTAATGTTTATTAATTAATCAAAATATACAACATGTTCTACTCTTACGCCTTTAAATAAATAAGAACCACATCTAATACCAAATACTTATTTATTTAGGGTGTAATTAGATCCCAACCTCTTATGTTGGTGGCATGCTAATGTGGGGCATTCTCACGAAAATTATCATGATCTTGATAAAGACGTCTTTGACTTCTTAGGTCCTAACTTCAATCTTAAAGCTATCATTCAAAAATATTACGGCAAATACCAATCTCTTCTTTAAGCTCATGACAACAATCAACAATGAAATGCTAGAACGGTTCGTAATCATGAGAAGGCAACCTTCAACAACTTTGTGGCACCATTGAACGAAACTACGACCATAATGTAATCAATTCCCAATATATGAATGCGGCTGAGGTCAGCTATTGAGAAAAGCCCACACATAAGTATCAGGCTTGAAAGCTTAAACACTCGTCTGAAGCCAAGATGCCGCATATGGATATTTTTGATGACCAAGCTACTCATGATGAGCTCCTTCCACCACTAGAGCCTCAACTTGCGGAATCTATTCCTCCATCAAAGGAAAAGGTCACTCCCTCTTTTAATCAAATGCCCACTATTATCAAATAGCCAACCACCTGTAAGTCTTCTTAGCCTAGTACTATTGTGGATCTTATTAAAAAGCACAATGGAAATTTCTCGATGAACTCAATGCCATGCCTTGCAAGATTTCGTAATGGAACTTATGCGCACTTCTCCTCAACATCATAGATTCCTCATTAAACAACTTCAAGCCATAGAGGATTCTTTAGAAACCATCGAAGAAGACCCCTCTCTTTAACCCCTTCCTATTTCCACAATCAACACTATTAACACCGTGACTCCCCCACAACCTAACAAGGTACACTCCATATAGTTTCCCGAGAATAACATGGTCAATGATGAAATTTTAGTCCAAGCTGACGAACCTCACCTCATTAGCGCTTTTTATGAAGACACACTAATAAGGAAGATCCTTGTGGATGAAATCTCAATAATTAATGTCGCATCCTTTTGGTTAGTTGAGATCTTTGGATTTACTGAACATGGTGTTAAAATGCACAACTTGTATGTTGTGGCTTTGATAAAACCCATCAAAAGCCTCTTGGTTGCCTTTGGCACCCCATCATTGTGGGATCGAAAATTAAGCACACGAAGTTTATGGTCCTCAATTGACCTCTATCTTATAATCTTCTCTTAGGCCATCTATGGATGCATCGCATTAGAGCGGTTGCCTTGTCCGCAAGGTGGTGCCTTAAGTTCATCCATGATGATAAAAAATACAAGCATGACGTTGATCCCAACCCAAATCCCAAATCCCAACAAATCTTTTCGGATTCCTATCACACCAAGTGTGTGTTGTGCCCTGCATCCTGAATTCTACGACTTTAGACTTGAACTTAACATCACTCTTGTAGATTCCGATGATGAAGAGCTTAACGAACTCGAAAATACATTTAACAAAAACATGTTACCCCAATGTGATACGAATTGGCTCCCACCATCTCTCTTACCCCGCCATCGATTTCTACCTATTCTTGAACCTGATATTGAGCAAGAACCTTCTCGTAATGCTAATAACGTCTCTTAAACTATTAAGGAGGATCTTTATGAACACAAAAAAATTGGAATAGCCAAAATGTTCTAAGAGCATATGCCTGTCTCTCCTAGATCCCTTAGCAACCTTGGTGTACCCGTTAAGGAAACATCCACACATTTTGACTATGGTAACAATCAAGCCTGCACCATCTCACTGATTTATGATGACAATTACATTGTGTCCCATGTTGAGGCAAGACATCACAATGCACTTCATTATCAAAAGAGTTTGGGTTAGATGCATGCTTTTAATTATGGAGCATATATGATCAACTTTCATTATGACTTTATTCCTCCCTGACGTGACATGAGCAACAATGAGGCAGAGGAAACCTTACCTTACTGCCCTCCAACTAATCCACCTTTGGAAAACAATAGTTAGATCATTGAGCAAATCCCAGGTTTCGTCTCTAAGCAAAAACCTAAAAAACTTGATCATTTTGACGACATCAATCCTGCTCCTAGAAAATGCCATTCCCATGAACCCTGTCCTGATAGAATGCATCGACCCTCTACTTGAGAGGCCCAATCCCAGTCTGCTAGAATCTGTGATCACTGACTGCATAGGCTTGTTTGCTCCTAACACAATCGATTCTGTTCAAAACCCCCTTGCTTCCTCTTCCTAGCTAACAAAAATTACTCTTAATGCTCATGTCATAGATGTTAGGGAAATTCGATCCCAATGTTGGTGTAATGGTAAAAGTTATGAGGACCTTGAAATCAATGTCGAATATAATGGTCCCTTACCTATGTTTGACAACGATAAGGCCATTATTGAGCTACTCCATGCTCGATAAGACCAATTACCTCGCCAAATATCATAAACTTGACAACTTTACCAAACTTCAAACTTCGACGAAATCTCCAAACTCCCGAAGCTCCCTATCATTTCCAAGATGACAACTCTATGCTTGTGGAAGATACCATTAACGTCCAAATCTAGGATGATGATGACTCCCACGTTAGTTATGATAGGCGACTACTTCCCTCATCTTCACCCAGTACACTGATGTTGTGAAGCTCTTTGTAAAATACAAGGAAATCCGCGCTTGGGGTTATGCTGACGTGCTTGGCATTGACCTTGACCTTTTGTACACAATATCGTCTCTTATCGTGATGCTGCTCTCATATGAGACAAAAGATTTAGAAATTTCCACGTGAAAATTTCCAATCTCTATCATAACGAGCTAGTTAAACTCTTATATAGCTAAATTCATTCGCTATTGATTGACAATAACAAATGGGTCTCGAACGTTGTTCTTGTTTGTAAAAGATAGTCACCCTCGTTATTTGATATCTGTATCGAAATTCCACAATCTTAATCTTGTTTGTCTCTAAGGATAACTTCCCTCTCCCATCCATTGGTGTTATAGTAGATGTTACGGCTGGATATGAGATCTTCATCCATTGTGGACGTGTTCTCAGGGTACAATCAAATATACATCGTCACACTTGAAGATCAACATAAAACTAGCTTTACTAACTGAACGAGGCACATACTGCTGATGTGAAGATGCTCTTTCGGTCTCAAAAATGCCAGGGACAACCTATTAACATGCAATGAGCCATGTCATTTCATGATCTCCATTCATAAAACTGTTGAATGTCTATGTAGATGATTTTCTAGTCAAATCTTGACATGTAGAAGAGCACACTCATGAGCTTGATAAAGCCTTTGAGTGCCTTCAGAAATACAAGGTATGCCTTAATCCGAGGAAGTGCATTTTCTGTGTCACGCAAGGAAAGCTCATGGGTTTTCTCATATCCAATTGTGAAATAGATGTAGATCTTGCAAAAATCCAAGCTATCCTCAAAATACCTTGTCCTACTTCCATCTCTGACATCTGCACCTTCTTAGGAAAGCTTGGGGCAATCAAACGGTTTGTTCCTAAACTCGTCTTATCAGACTCATGCCATCAACAACCTGCTTAGGCAAAGCGCTAAGTTAGTAATGGAACAAGGGCATGTGAATAAACCTTTGATCTCTATGAAGAAATCTCATTACTCAATGTACCAAACACTCAAAACCTCTAGATTCTAACTGGCCCTTTGATCCACTAGACCTTTTCTACTTTTGTTTCTGTTAGAGATAATGTCTAGCATAATAGGATGACCAAGCGGGAAAGGAACATGCCATCTGCTATATTTAGTTGAGCACTTCTCGATTATGAGATATGCTACACTCCCGTGAGAGCATGCAGGCTTAGTTATATATATTTTCCCGCCACAAAGCTTTGACATTACATGTTATATCAAATGACTTATGTAATTGTACACACCAATCCTCTTTGTCACTTCTTTTCCACAATCGTCCTCCCTATGGACCGCATTGGAAAATGGATGACCCTTCTCATGGAATTTGACTTGCATATCATTATGTAAAAACAATCAAGATGTCAAATATCCATGATCAGGATGGATGATCGTTTCCTTATCCAAGTCGGATTATGATCAGGATCGATGATCATTTCCGTATCCAAGATGTAGTGATGTCGTTGCTTGACTAGCTTGCACTCTTACCCTTAGTTTCTTAGTCACTTGCACCTCTTCGCGCAACTCCTTGCATTGTGTGCTTTACACAAGAAACATACCACACAACTTTTGCCTCGAGCATTTCCACATAGGTCCTAGTATCACACGCATCCCATGTAGCACTAGGTTCCTTCCGCACAACTTCGAGTACTACACCAGACACACTAGGTGCAAAGCACATAAGTTTAAAAGGCTGAGCTGATGCAGGGTTGAGAGACATCGTTAACGCATGCCAAAGTTTTGCAGATTCAACATCAATGTTGTTCAACAAAACTACACGTTCCGCACAACCTATGTTAGAATATGAGCAGAGAGAATAAAAAAGATTAGAATGTACAAAGAATGAATGAAAAGAAACCGGAATGCACATGTTATTCATTGTGTGTCCGTCAATTTATTATGTGCGAGATGGTTAAAAAATGGTTGAAGTGGTTACAACCGTGTATTAGTTAACTAATATCAATATAACACTAATATATAAGCCTCGTAGTCTAATACCCCCTCTTAAGGCTTAAACTATAGAACATATTGTAAGAAGATTAAAGTAACAAAACCAAACAAGACCACACATTCTTTAGAAGCTTTTCCCTTTGAAAAAAATGATTTGAGTAGTTAGAACTCCATCAAGCTGCCTCCCTGACACTCATAAAGGTGAATTTCGCGAGCTGAATTCTTGAGTTCCCGGATTCCACGTCCCCGATCTCTCGAATTACAGAATCTCCCAATTTATTGAACAACCATCCATATTGAGCCACTCCCATAGTGCTCCATCAAGTTGTCTCATGAGTCATGACCCTCGTAAGGATAAATTCCCGAGATCCATAGACTCCCAAACTATTTGGGCAGGCATCCATGCCGAATTTTACTTACACTGGATCCCTTATTGTCTTCAAAGTGTGGGGCTTCTTTTAAAATATGTATTCTCTATTAGTAAGTGTTCCCTTGCTATATTTAGAAGGCAAACTGGGTAAAAAATCTTTGGTACCTTCGTCACTTATTGTAGTATTAACTTCTCCTGGCTATTTGATGAGAGACCTTAGATTGTATATGAGGCTAGAAATGGCAACTTTATTATCCATTTTCCACTCAAAATTTAATTTCCGAACCGCAAATTAATGCAGAAAAATGGAAGTGATAGTCTATACTTAATGTACAAAAAATAAGTCAACAAAAAGAAATTCAATTTTGTATTTTAATTTTGTCTTGGAAATTAATGCAGGAATTTTGAATGTCTAAATTTGTTTAGTTAAGGAATGTCACATTCATCTACAAAAATATTTTTCAAGATAAAACACCACTAAAATTGTGCCCTTCGTTTGGCGTCTGAAATGTGCAAAATATATTACCTTTGATTGGAGCTTTCCCTAAAAACAGACTTAAAAATTGACTTTTCCTTCGGTTTCCTTGGCGTCAATTGGGTTTTATGCCTCTTCGTGACTAGGTTTTTTCCCTTTCATGACTGTATTTAGCGCTGGATTGTTCATGATTCATGGTTCACGATTGTTTTTTGTCCTTTTTTACTATATTTTATGCCCTTCCAAACCATACGCACGATTGTGTTTATGCCTTTTCGAGCGTCTGAAATGTGAATGTACATATGCCCCTCGAAACCATTCAAATCTTGGTTTTGGCTGTGATGGCAAAAATGGGATTCACGACTTTATTTGCTTTAAAATGGCGGATTTTGTGCCTTTCACGACTATTGTTCAGGCCCTTTTTGAGCACTAGATGCTTCATACAGAAATGGTGGATTTTATGTCTTTCACGACCATTGTTCAGGCACTTTTTCAGCCGTAGATGTTTCAAATGAAAATAATCTGAATGTTTGAATGTTCTTCCTTTGCGACTAAAAGTTGTTGAAGCTTAAAGCTTCTGTCACGTGTCATAGATGCATTTAAAAATACATTAAATACTTCTTCCTACTCTTTCTCCCCGATTTGCAGATCCCTTCAAGCACCAAGGGCTCTAATACCAATGTTAGAATATGCGGTGAGAGAGAATAAAGTAAGATTAGGATGTACAAAGAACGAATGAAAAAAAACTAGATTGCACATGTTATTCATTGTGTGTCCGTCAATTTATTATGTGTGAGATAGTTACAAAATGGTTGAAGTGGTTACAATTGTTTATTACTTAACACTTAACTAATATTAACATAATGCTAATTTATAAGCCTTATATTCTAATGACCTACACCGCACCGCACCATGCCACACATGCACACAATCCCTGCACAACCTCAACCATCCACGCAACACCTACAAACATACACTCAACCCTTACACAAAACCTCTAATTTATGCATTGGGCACGTGAACCACCATGTTGTGCCATGCGAAGTGACACCTCTGGAGCCCTCGTTATGCTAGGGAATTTGTCATCATACCACACTCCTGGAAATCAAGCCACATAATAATCGGAAGGTGAAGAGTCATACATTAAAGCCCAAACAATTTAACTTCCATAATGGTTCATTATGCCTTTACAACTTTGTAATAAATGTATACACATATGTGACATCAGAGAGCTAGAAGATCGATTGAAGATAAGCGGCCATACATCTCCCACAAGAGTATGCCGCATACAAAATGCATAGATTAATATAATTTTTTGTCCAGTTATATTATTTTACCTTGTTTCACTCATCATTATAGCTTCCACATTCACATACAACACATCTAGATCCTCATCTAGAGCATTGCTCACTAGACCTCCTAGGATATGGATCATTGGTATTAGAGCAGTTGTATGACCCATTGAACAAGGTTGGGGTATCTGAAGCTCGACATCAAACCACGAGATCCCTCTAATTATCTACTATGATGTTTCAACAACATTCACATGGTGGAAGGCAATGAAGTAGGAGATGAATTCCATGTGATGATCAAGCATGAAATTGCAAAGGCTCTTCAAAAGTAAATGACATTTCTATTCAACTATTTTGCTGAAGTCCTTAAATGGTTGTTCCATTGGCTCATGCATCATGTAAAGCTTTTGGTGGTTGTGTCCCTCCTTTTCAAGTAAATTTAGACGCTCCTATGTTTGAGGGAAAAGTAAATGCAGATATAGTAGACAATTGGTAAGACCAGTTAGAGTCATATTTTTCTTTGAATAACTTTTCTGACAAAGAGAAAATCAAGATTACACTTTTGAAAGTTTTTTCACCTTGCAAAAGTGATGGCAAGCTCATATTCCATGAGAGAAAGACTAAACAATAGGAAATTTGAGCCAACCTAGGAAATATTCCTGGAAGCCTTCAAGGATGAATTTTATCGTAAAGATGTATACGATGATTGCTATATATAGTGGCAACAACTACAGAAGGATATGACGAACCAGTTCAAGTCTACACCGAAGCCTACCTTGACCTGTATGGATAATTGGGATCACTCGAGTTAGAAGAGCATAGAGTGCTCAAGAACTGCATTGGCCTATGAGATTTCATTTAGTACAAATTGAAGTTTGCTAAGGTCAAGATGGCAGGAGAAGCCTATTGCTGTGTAGTGAGCATGAGGAAGAGTGAAAAATGAAGCGGAAGCAGGACACAATACCATCTAAGATAGGTAAATGGTGTGACAAATAGAACTTGCAGCCTCTCTAACACGGATTGCCCTGCACAAAAAATTACTTGCACACTCAAGAGAAGAGGATCCTGAAGACCAATCATTTCTAGAAATGGAGGATTTTTTTTTGAAGCTACTTCTCTCATTGCAACAAGCACAAGATGTTGAAGCAAAACATCAAAAACATTCACAGATGTGGGTGCAACGACAGCCACTGGGTTTTCTACTCGATGGTAGTAGCATGAATAATCTCATATCTAAAACAATTGTCATGCAACTGAATCCACCAACCATGCCTCATCTGTGACCTTTCTGTTTGGGATGGATTAGTTCTAGTGACACCAAAGGAATACATATTGCTCACTAAGGCTGTTTCTCATATGCTATCCATCTTTTCATAGAGGAGCTAGTTTGTGATATAACGCCAATTGATGCTTGTGATATAATCCTTAGGCATGCATACATGCATAGCCTCCATGGTGTGTGCACAACCAATCCTCAGAGTTTCACCATATTTGTGGGCTGTAAGAGATCAAATTCTAAAGAGTTTCTATGCTCTAAACATGCCTCACAAACTCCCAAGAAGGTTGCGACACACTCACCGCCTACAACAATGCAACTTCAGTCAACTGAAATAGATTAAATGGTAGAAACTATGTAGACACAAGACTTTTATATGTAGAAACCATGTCCCTCTCCTCAAGTGGGTTGGGATAGGGGGATCCTGAGACAGGTCATAGAGGGAGGCTCATTGAAGTCTTAAAATCTCAATAATTCCATTCTGAATTTGTCTCTTGGTATTGAAAAATACTACCTGAGATTTATGGTCATTTATTAGCTGTCCTGAAGCTTTTTTGACAGGTATCCAAACAATTTTGATGCCTTTGACCTCTCCCAATCCGACGTCCTCCCTCATTATCATGTCATCCAAAATCTGGAGATGTGTGAGGTAATCCATACCATTGACCACCTTGATCCCTTTAATTCTACCTTATTTGTGATCCCTCTTAATGTACCTTTCCTATCATTTGGCAAGGATTATAAAGAGCTAAGAGGATACTAGGTCACATTGCCTTAGGTCTCTTTGACCGTGGACCAATTCTGTAGGAAATCTATTTTGAAGGACGAAGAAACAAGTGTGTCCTGGACCAAATCCATTTCATAACCCATTCCAACTTTATTAATATCGATTTCTCTTTCCCTTGATGCAACTATTGGCTGGGCTACTCATCGACCTTAACCCCATCTAAAATTTGTCTGCCTTGGATAAAGCCTCTTTGTTCAATCAAGATAATCTAGTCCAAGCAGACGTTTAACCTTTTGGCCATTACCTGAGTAGTAATCTTATAAGCAGACCTTCAACTTTTTAACTATTATAATAGGTCTAAAATTGTCTAGGGAGCCAATGTTTTCTTTCTTGAGAATAAAGGACATTAAAGTGTTATTGACGATCATTAACACTTGTCTAGAGGTCCTAGATTCCTCAAATACCTCCAAGAGATAAAACTTGACAACATAGTAGAATTGCCGGAAGAACTCAATTGGAAATCCATCAGGGCCAGGAGATTTCCCTTTTTGACGTGAAAACCATCGCTTCGAGTTTTTTCATAGAGACCCTTTGAGCAAGAAAATCATTCTGCCCCTGGGCAGTTAGGTCTGGGATGTCATGTATGATCCGAGCTTGGGATTCAATCCTGTCATCTTTAGGCTGCAAGAAGATGGCATAAAAGTGTGTCGCAGCCTCTTGCTGCATTTCAGAAAAGGAGGATAACTCGTCACCCCTTTCATTTTTGAGAATTTTGACGAGGTTCTGACGTCTTTGCTGCCACTACCTTTTTACGGAAGAAGGAAATATTCTTATTTCTTCCTTTCAACCATTCCACTCGAGCTTTCTGCTTCCACATTATATCCTCTCGACAATATAACTCTTCCAGCCTTCTGAGAAGATAAGTTCGCTCAGTGAGGAGCTCTTGATTTAGTCTACCCTCTCTCACCTATTGAACTATTTTCCCTTAGCATCTCTCTCCACTTTATCCTTCTCTAGAGACATTACCAAATTCTTACCTATTCCAGTTTCTTAGTTTGCCTTTCAGATACTTTATGTTTTTGGACAGACAATACATGGCTGTGCTAAAGCAGTGGTCCCTTCATTCCATCATCGCTCTGCCAGGGTCCTTAGATTCTCTTCTGCTAGCCACTTGAGCTCGAATCTGAATGGTTTTTTTTTGGGTTTTTGGTTTGTTGGGATATCAAGAGATATTGGCCAATAGTCTGATCCCACTTCATTAAGGATAGAAGATTGCAGGATCTTCCCTTGAATATATCAATGCCCACTTACCAGGAATCGATCAAGTCTTTCAGCAATGAAGGCTTCACCAATCCTTCCTTGCCTTGGGTATTCCATGTGAAAATGCCACGTGGTTCTATATCAATTAACTTGGATTCGAAGTATCCAGCCTTGTAAGGCCATCACTCTTCTCTTCAAGGAGGCAACAACGGTAAAATCTCCTGCCAAAATCTAGCATAGGTGCTGAAGGCCTTTCTGCATTATTTTAAGGATTTTCCATTGCATTACTCTATCCCTATGACTAAAACAGTTGTAGACATCGGACAAAGACATGAGCTATCCTTTTTGAAGGAGCCTACCACCAATGGTTTTAACTCCGAGAGTACCAATGGAAAGGCTGCAAACAAATTTCCTGGGATTCCAAAGAATTCACAACCTCCAGAGTGTTGATAGCCAACGGTTTGATCATCTTGCAGCCTATCCACACTGTTTTGAATCAGTTTTTTCCTCTATACTCAACTGAGCTTCCTGAATATCACGGATTTTTATTCCTTAATAGGCAATTGACATCAATTGTTTGAGACTGCTTCCAAGGCCTCTCACATTTCATGATAGGATAAACATTTCTGACTTTGGCTGAACTGCACCTCTAGAAGCTTGACCAATCCTGATTCCCTTAGCTAATCTCCCACTAATTCAATGCTTTCTTTGTCCTGTTTGATTACTTCCTTGCTATTTTCATGTTTAAGATTTTTAGTCTGTGTGTTCCTTATACGTAATTGTAAGGCTGTTGTCGTTTTGTTTTCATCCCCTTTATTGGGTTGGGTATTTTCACCCATAATGACATCCTCATTTTCACTAACATTTTCTTCAATTTGAATCAATATTTTATCTTCATTTCAAAAGCCTGGACAATTTTAGTGATCGAAGGTGCATTGGTGCTTACCAAGGGGGTTTGTTGATCTTCCACTCGGTTTAGTGGGCCTTGCTCCAGACTATTGACAAGATTGGTCCCGTCAAATGCTTTTCGATCAATGTCACTTGAACCTGTGGTGCTTGAGATCCTGGATTTACTACCATCTCTTGTACATCCATTTTATGTTTAATTAAATCCTTTTCCAATGCCTTTAGGACAGCAAATGGGTTATTACCTCTGCCCTCCATATTTCCTCTACCAACATTGTTTCCTCCACCCATGTTACTCCCATGGCAAACCCGGTTGCCACCATGTCCTCTATCGATAGTAAAACGCTCTTGCTATCGATCCACGTACAACTTATTCTAGTTAGTCAAGAGGAATAGGCTGACCTCTCGACAAGAGAAGTTGGTGGCCATACATAGTGCCTTGCGGCTTCAAGATTGATGGTCTCCAGATTATCGTCATACTTCATCTGCACGTGGGGTTGTTTATCCCAAAGATGCCACATAGGTTAATGAGGAGGATGCACAAGAGAGATTGGTTGGGGTTCCATTGGATGAGGTATTCCCTCATAGTGGCAGTGACTAAGACTTGGGACTCCAATTTTGATGCAATATTAGCAGATGTTGATTAGGGGCAACAACATATTCTCTATGTTACTGTCATTTTGTAGTTGAAACTTGTAATCTTTGTTCATTTTGTTGTAATTTGTATATAATATATATGCACATGGATAATGGAAGCAATGGAAATTTGTTAATGTGTGTGTGGGCTCTCATGTGAAATCTCAAGTCAACTCTAATGTTAGGTGTTAAGGTTCTATAAGGTGCATGATAAATGCATTGTCAATGGTATCATATGAATATTTGAAATTTCCTATATTTTTGAATTTTCCCTTATTTTTTAATAGCCTTCCCCTTAAAAATGGTGTCTCAAAAAATCCATCCCGGAAATGTGTCCCGCCTTCCCCTGCCATTTCTGTCCCAAAACACGGTGTAATATTGCTTTTTTTTTTCATGCATGCTATCACTTTTTGAACACATGCATACTCTAGTTGCTTTCTTCTAAGTGCAACTAGGGGAATTCGTTCCCACCTTTATCTCCTCATTGTTATAGATAGAGGATGACATTGTACAATATTCATGCTTTTAATTAATGCAGTTTTTGATTTTGAATACAACTACTTTGTTCTTTGTTGGCTATGTCAAAACTCCGTCTAAATTTGTGAGCGTGGATGGATTTGTGGGAAAAGCAAATCTTGGTGAATTTTTTTGAGGCTGTAAGATTTTATCGAAACTGGATGTTGTGCTGGAAAAACATAATGAAAGGCTTGTAGTGAAGGGATATACCCAACACGAGGGGGTAGATTATAAGGTGATATTTGTGCCTAGAACTAAGATGTTGACAATCAAGTGATTGCCATTACTTCTCAAATTTTTTGGAAAATCTTTAAGATTGTTGTTAAAAATGCCTTTTTGAATGGTTATTTAATGGAGGTGTACATAACACAATGAGAAGGTTATGTGGTTTTTGGTGTGGAAGAACTTGAGTCAAGGTTGGTGAAAGCGCCCTATGCATTCAAACAAGAGCCAAGAGCATAATACACTAAAATTGACCATTTTCTGATCAACCCAATGTTTGAGAGGAGTCTTATTCATCGCAACCTTTATGTCAAAAGTTCGGTGGAAAATATAATCATATTTATTGTTTACACGGATGACTTAAGCATCCCAAGAAGCAAGATTGACAGTAATAATAAGGTAAAATTACATCCCTACTCTTCTTTTGTAATGTCCCTTTCTAGGGCTGAACCACACAAAGCAAAGAATTCACACAAAACCCCAAGTGAAACTATTCAGATTTTTATACCAGAAAACTGAAAACTAGAACCAACAATGTATAGCAGATCTGATTTTTATGGACAGCAGCTTGCAAAGAGTCAGTATTTCAACCCAATATACCACCATAGAAATCATCTGAAACATATACAAACACTTTACCAATATTTCTAGCGCAATAATCCCCCATGAAACTCAACCACTAAACCCGGCTGGAATTTAAATAAATGAACAGCAGAAGTACAGCTCACATGGAAGTGGCAGGAAATGAGGATCTCCAAACCCCCAACTATTAACAAACATGCAGATATATAAGCCTTATAAAATATGAGGACCTCCAGAATATCAACTTGTAATGTTGAATTTGTGCCCTAGAAAGACACCCAATTCACACTCCTATACAAGTTGCCACCCTAGGAGTGGGTGCTCCAAATGAATACCAGAAACCCTTGATATGCTCTTACTTCTTGATGCCCTAGCTGCAAACCAGCAAGATCAGTCTTCAAAGAATGTCTTCAACGAACCACCAAATTTGAGAGCTTTCCATCCCCCAATTTCAGCAAGGAAGGGTTTATGTCTCCCTTGTTTGCCACACTAATGGATTGTCCGCCCTTTGGTGGAATTGGATTAGAGCAATTAGCCTCTAGAACCAAAGTAGATTAAAATTATAATAAAGATGCATGCCCAAAATGAGCCCTAAGCGACCCCTTATATATCTTCTTGGTGGTGCCAAACGACCATCGAGGGAGTTTCCCCCCCAATGACCAACCTCATAATGAAAGCTTGTTTTATCTTTTAATTTCACTTTTTTATTACTCCTCCAACCCAGCCGACCTAGCCTAATAAAGAGAAAAACACTAAAAGAAAATGGTAAATGCTCAAAGAAAACTAAATGAACATCAACACAAGGACTTCCCTTGTTCAATCTTCTTCTTGCCCACGGGAAGTGAAATGAGCTAGAAGTCTTCTAAATAGAATTAATTCGAAAAAGGGGACATTACAGTCCTAGCGAAATATGGATACCCCCACACAATTGCAAAATTTAAAGGAACCTAAAATTATGATATGGATTCTTATTGATGCCATGACATAATCCCTCAAGAGACCATGGTGGAGAGCATCCTGATGATAAAGCATCTTGGAGAACATTACTTGATGGTCTTTGACATATTCAATATCAATTTGAAACCCTGACTACCGAGGAAAGGTCTATCTTAGAAAAGTATTCTTCAGAAAGTCCTCTTTTTTAACATTCGCATGATCCTTTTGCTGATCAAAAGGTTGGAGATGGGTAAGCTATATCTGCAGCTAGATTGTTGGATAGATAATAGAATTATCCCTAAATTTAGATGTTTTGAAATTATAATTGACCAGTGTTCAGGAAGAAGGGAGCTATAATAGTATTAAATTAATGGATCGATAATACCTAAAGTATACCATCGATGGTATCTTTGTTCCCTCATGGGGAACAGTAATGGACATAGGTAGATAAGATTGCAGATTATTAAAACATAAAATTATCATTAGTTAAACTGTTCAAGTAATGGAGAGTACATCAAGCTATTTGCAAGGTATTCAGACTTGGATCGCTCAAGTCCTCGAAGGTCAATGAATGAAGGATGGATTAGGAGCCATCGACTCCATTGTATATTCACCCATTTACATTCTCATAGAATGCAAGAATGCTCAACAACTCCCAAGGGAACCCCATTTTCATATTGAATTGTGGTGCGGAAGTTTACAAATTGATACTATGCCAAGCTTGAAAGCTCTGAGGAAAGCCTAGTCAGCTTATACAAAAAAGGATGACATATTAAAATTTGCATTAGCAGCATAAATTGGGAACCAGAATTTGTCCTTCCTCTTCAACGGTTGATTGAAAACTTGTGAGTAGCGGACCATAACAAGTAATAGAGTGAAATGATTTGATTGTGACATTCCTTCAACAGCGAAGTTGATGGATGATTACAACTTGGGATTTGAAAAGTTCACATTGACAATCAATGAGCCCTCTAGGAACATGAGCTAAAAATGTAAGTCCTGAAAAAGCATCGTGGTCAAGCTACTTGAAGAAATTGTGTCAAAGTATCTATCTAGATATTCACCATGCGATTTTTACTCATGCCACTCTGCATCGAATTTATCCAAGAAAACCAAATAAGCTGAACAACTTGGAAGAATTGAGACTATGGATTGGTGATTATCACTTCAAGATAACAGATCAAGTTTGTAAACAGCCTTTTGCATTTGCTAGAAATTTGTTTTGAAATAGTTGATTCTGTTGTGAATATTAGCCAAATTTCTAAGCAAAGGAAGAATCTAATTTATCATAGTATCTACCATTGGATGAGGATACTCGCCTAAGATGGATTACCAACCTTGAAATATCATCCGTTGTGAAAGGTTACCTATACCCAAAAGACTATCAAGATAACCAGAATGATTCTCAGTTGCAGATATTTCGGCATCACCCATTGGGTCAGTGATGAGGCATTGTTGAAGATATGGACTACTTGATTACTTAATTCCATAAATGTGAGAATCAGAGAGTATGATAGTCTGAGGTACCACAAGTTAACACACTATGAAACTTCTGAGGCAAGATTGTCAACCATCACTTAAGAAGCCTGATTTTTGCTCCAAGTATGCTTGAGTGAAGAAATTGGTAAGTCTGCTGGAAGAATTTGAAATGTTATTTCACTCCAATGACAAATGACGATTTATGACAAGCCCATTTGTTGGAGATGACCATAGATGATAACAGCTGCTTAGATATAGATGTTGACCGTTCTAGGTATTCGGCCATTTTGCCAGGTGGCTTCTAGTTCGATTGCAAAGGATCATGATATGGATTCACAAGGCACAATGTTAAACACTTGGGACAATCTGACTTCCAGACTGGAAGGTGTTGAGCATTGATTGTACAAATACAGGGGTATGATAGTAATCCTCATTATCCAAACGTTGTAAGTGGCTTTACTTGGGACCATGAAATGCCCCTATTGTGCAGTAAGGGTTTGTCCTAAACCAGTAATGAACTCCCTCTGAAGGAATAGCCATTAGCTGAAGAAGCTCAATGTTGGCAAGATGACTGCAAATTATGCTTCAATTGTTATTCAAACTCTTCAATGGAAGGTAGTCTTACTCAGAGGATGACTTCACCTCAACTGATTAAACCATTTGTAAGTATCATGGCAAAGTGCTTGTAAATACTGTATATTCACCCTGTTCATCCTATTGGAAAATCCCCCAATGCAAAGGAGTACATTTTCAAAGAAGAAGATGGTACAGAGGAATGCAATGTCTTCATTAAGCTTCCTCAAGATGAAGGTATGCAATGCTAATTGCTTGTGACAGCTTGCATAGACTTCTGCTTAAACTCAAGGGCTCAAAATTGATCCCTAATTCTGATTTCAAAATTGCATAAACTGTAGATTTGAGCCTTAGGAACACGATTGTGTAATCAACAATATATATCATGTACTCTTGTCTCTTACCCAGTGACATGCCTATGCAGTGCTAATTAATGTTCACTTGTTACCTAATGCAAGTCACCTACGGTTAAAGCCTAAGAAATAAATAGAAAATCCTCATTAAAGCTCACATGTTGATCCTTATAGTATGTCAAGGTACCAAAAGCGGACAAGTAGATTTTTGTCCATCCAAATTGAGATCCTATAGAATGGATTTCAATTCAATAGTCGACCAAGTGAATTAGTTCGTACTTATAAGTACGTGGAAGAAGTAGAATTGCTTCATCTAGATCACCAATTATTCTTCCCTCAAGTAAAATAGGAAAGAACAATGAAGATAAGATGCTCCTCCAGTCTAAATTGCAAAGTGGGGGCCTTTTTGGAATTTGGAACAGTGAATTGGCCCAAGCTTACAGGCCGACCTCTTGCATGAAAGTGGAAATGTAACTTGTAATAGACTTTACTTGAAAAAAAGTCATATTTAGAATGTGTGTCTGTTATTTCCTTGTAGGAGATTAGACCAACCTTTAATGAAGTAGTGAAGATAGAAGTTCCAAAATGACTTTGGCTTATGTGAATTTTTTTCCAAAAGAAAATCATCCTAAGAGATGTTATTAGTCAATTCTTTCATCTCTTTGAAGGAGATGCCATTTGGATTCCAATTATGTTTAAGCACTCTATTTGTTCATCCCTTAGCATTGCTCCCATGGAGTCATTAAATTGACGAGCCCGCATTCAATTTAGGTATCAAAGCATTGTAATGTACCCTTTTCTGGGACATTTACAAAGACGAAGAATGAATACCTTCAACCCATTTTCTCTCCTCGGGGGTTTGAGGATGAAGCTAGGGGATTGTTTTGGAGATGTCTGTTGTTTGTTATTTGCATTGTAACCCCTTGGCATGCCTAGTGCTATAAGTGGGAGTCTTATTTAGTCTTAAAAAGTGCACATAGGCATATAATTTCTTAATATCAAATTAAAAAATAAAATTAAGTGCACATTAAGTGAGTCTTTTAAATATTTTAATTAAGTTTTATTAGTTTTCCCTCCAAAAAGGAAAAGTTCGGCCATTTGAATATTACACCCCTTATGTTATAAAAGGAGGTTGCATGGCCATCATTTGGGGATGTTGATTTGATCATTTATGTCTCTCCATGCTCGGAGAAATGGGATGTATGCCCTAGATCTTCATTTTGCTCTCTCCCTCTCTCTCATTCGATTTGGAATTGAAGTAGATCTGATTTTGATAAGGATCCTTTAGTGTTGTGTTGCATCTTTTGTGTTGCGAATTGCTTGGGAAAGTATTCTTAACCCTAGCGAAATGATTGTTGAAGGAAATCTGAATTTGTTTGCATGTTTTGATGGTTAAACAAGTGAATTTCAGATCTGCCTTGGTTGCTTGATTTATTTCAGTCTTTTGCGCCAAGTTTAGAGAGTAATAGTCATTGGTTATGCTCCTTTTCTCTTCGCTGGCCACTGCTGGTTATTCCCAGCCATATCGACTTGGGAAAGAGGGTTTTGTGACACATTTTGATGCTTAAGAATTGTGACTTCAGTTCAGATTTGTTCTTGGTATTTTTGTGCATCAAAACAAACTCTTGGAGGGTGAAAACAGCTAAGGGAAGTGCTGGTTATTAATTTGTTAATTTCTTCTAACCCTAGCGCCCAGATCTGGAATTTTAAGTGTTATTTTGAAGGGGTTTTAGTGCACAGAAAAATATGATCTTTAGTTCATTGGAAAAGGGAAAAATCTCAAGTTTATTATGCATTTTGTTTCATGCAAAAAGACTGAGTATCAAGAGAGTAATGCATTTTTGAAGTTTTCAGTGGTTTGTAACTATTTTAAATTAATTCACTGCTGTTATAAAAATCAGAATTAAGAAGAATAAAAATTTGATTGTCTCCACCAATCTAGCTCACCACCTTGACCACTTCCAACCCCATTTGGGTTGTAATTGGTTGACATTGGGCTATTTTAGGTTGATTCAAAAGGATCTAATCCTTCTTGAGTTGATTTTTAATTATTTGTTGCAAATTCCCAATTGTCCTAAAAGGGGACATCACAAAAGGGCCCAAGGTGTTAATAGTGATTAGCGTGGAAAAGGGGATATTACACTGCTTTTGCATGGTAGTAGACGAAGAAACATTAACGTTGTTCCATAGTCTTTTGTATGCTAACATGTCCACCATATGAGTATGAGGGAACCTTTAGAAATATTTGGCAAGAAGGGTTGACAAGCAAGTGGAGTTGAGTAAACTTATTCAATAACGTATCCCTCAAATGGTATTTAAGAAAGGGTGGCTAATTCATTATAATGGGCTGCTGCAAAGCATTGACAATCAAATCAAAATGGGGATCTATGGAGTAGATACCTTTGTGCGCATCGAAGGTTGTGGATTGAGTATCAAAGAAGCTAACTACCTTAGATGGAGGATGGATAAGAAGATCCACCACTTTGTTGGTGACACCTATCAGATAAAGATAAAGGTTATTTTCTAAGCAGCCAATACGTTTTAGATACGGGTACGGGTTAGGAGTATCCGATACGTGGATACGACAAATTTTTTTGGTCCCGGATACGGTAGTACAAAAAATATATAAAAATTAAAAAATATATAAATTTCAGCCTACTAAATAGGAATTAAGTTATTAACCACATATTATGTATATGAAAAACAAGATAAGTAGATAACTTATAAGTTATAAGCTAAATAAGTAAATAACTACAACAAACAAGTCATAATTTGTTAAAACTTAGAAACTTAAAAGCTTAAAAATTAAATACTTAAATTAAACACAATAAGAATGTCATGATATATAAAATTCAAATTATTACACCAAATTCAAATGATTAAAGTTCAAACTATCTTTCAATATTCTTCATATTCCTCTTCAGCAAGAGCATCAACATCAACATCATCATTATTATGTGGTTCATTAGAACCACATGGACTCGAACCACTCCCACTAGGGCGCATGCCAGTTGCACTCCCTTGTGCATGTAGGTCTCGCAGTGCCAAAGAAGTCTCCAATTCCTCATCATCTAATGGCAGGTGGGAAATGGAAGCATCCAAGTCAACTATCCCTGGATCAATATCCCAATGTTTTGTTGACCCTTCCTTGTACTCCGACTGCTTATGGGATAAAAGGTGCAAGTTGGAATGTATGTATACCATAGTTGGAAACCTCACTGATTACTCGCCGAGTTGGCTAGTACTCGCCAAAAGTTTGAAGAAACAAATAAATCGCCAAAATAAACTTGTTGAGTTGTGGCGAGTACTCGCTGAGTTAACTTAGCGAATTTGTGCCAAAAACTCGCCCACGTGCATAAATGCGTTTACACAACTTTTATGCTAAAAAAACGCTGCAAATACACGGTTTTGGCTCTTTTTAAGGCCCTCCACTCCCTCATTTTCACTCACACAACCATTTGAGCTTGCATTGCTTGTGTTGAGTGGATTTTGGAGCGAATTCGAAGAGAGAATTTGGAGAATTGCATTTAAAGGCAGGTTTTTTTTTTAATTCTTTGAAGTTTTTTCAAATTTTGTGTATAGTATTTAGGTTTTATAGATTGATACTATGATTCTAAATACATGCAATGTAAAATCGAACGCTTGTAATTTTTTTATACTCATTTGTAGCCAGAGGTATGTATTTTTTTTGTTTTTTACGCAAATTCATTGTAAACTAGTTAAATTTTATGTGTGTATTGTGATCGATTCGTTTTGTAATTCTAAATACATGTAATGTAAAATCGAATCCTTGTAATTTTTTTATACTCATTTGTAGCCAGAGGTATGTATTTTTTTTACACAATTTTTTTATTCAGGGACATTTAAAAAAAAAATTAAATTGAGCTTACCTTTTTCTAATTTTTTAAATGTGCATTGTGTTGTAGATTAGAGCTTAACAATGGCATCGGGCTCGGCATCAGGTTCGCCATCTGGGTCAACATCACTAGCAGGGATTGTTCTTCCGAATGCCTGTTCCAAATCATGAAAACATGGTGTATGTGGAGCTACTAAAAACGAAGTTATTTGCAATTTCTGTGGTAGAAAAATCAATGGAGGCATCAATTGTTTGAAATATCACCTTTCATGTATTGTTTTCCGAGATGTTACGGTTTGCCCCAACGTGTCGGAAGAGGCAAAGTGAGAGATGAGAGCAAAGATGGCAAAGCTAGAGGAGAAGAAACTAGAGAAGGCAAGGGTGCAGGTAGCCATAACACAAGCTATTAGACCTGGGGCTGCAATGGCAGAGGATTTAGAAGATAATGCAGCAACAATTGTGCGCTCTACTCGTGGTCCACACATGATGCGGAAGAGCTGGAAGAGGCGCATCTTCATTGAGTTCGAGCAAAGGCATACAAAGATTTTTTGTGGCAAGGAACACACCTGGAGCACAACCTTCATTGGAAGGTACAACCTGGAACAAAAATATGCACGAGGAAGCTGATAAAATTTGTGCAAATTTCTGGTACTACAACCTGCCGTTCAATGTGGCAAAGAGCCCATACTGGGAGTACTTGGTGACAACGTTGACAGTTGCAGGGAAAGGGTACAATGCACCCTCTCCAAAAGATTTGAGTGAGAAATTGCTTGAGGGTACAGTAGCAGATGCCACTACCATTCTAGAAGAGCAAAAGAAACAATGGCAAAAATTTGGATGCATGGTGTCCCCAGATTTCACCTTTGGAATCTGAGACTACCACATATAAAAAATTCCGTACTTTTAAAATAATGGGTCGTTTTGTGTTTTAATTGCCAGAAAGTGTCTTTATTGTGTCAAGATATTTCCAGAGAGTCATATAAGCCAATTTCTACAAATACCCAGATGCCCAAACTCATTGTATCCTGTTGCTGGGGTTTGCCTACGTGAAATTTTTATTTAACTATTTTAAGCCCTGTTTGAGGTAGATTGTGCTCCGGTTTAACCCTGTTGAGGTTTTACATGTCAATATTCCCATATACCAGTAGGGTTTTCACCAGAAATGAATCTTGGGCTTTATCTGTGACTTCTGGCGATATTTTGCGTTTATGGTTTTTCTCGTTTTGTTTTCTGTGAAATTTCCCTAGGTCTATTCTTTCGCTGGTTCAATCTGTTTTCTTGCCTGGAGTATCTGGAGATCATCTGTAGACGTCATGCCAGAAAGAATTTGCTACAGGAGGTCTGGTTCTCTCTAAAAAGACGAAGTCATGCACAAAAAAGGCCTCTTTTGGGCAAGTCGCATTTTTGGGAAAATAATGTTTTAAGCTACCATGCGATTTTTTGGTGGCAGCAGGTAAGGTGGGAATTTTGTACCTGCCTAACAGGGTACTTTTTCCCATGAAAACAAAGTCACTTAAGTCATAATGGGAAAATTAGAGGCAACAGGCAGGTGGGAATTTCTTACCAGCCTTGCAGGGTAAAAAATCCTATTATGAAAGTCAAACAGTTTAAGTGGATCATGAGATTTTTGGAGCTGCAGTGTAGGGTGAATAATCCCATTGGAAATTGACTTTTAAAAATAGAAATTAGCCATGTCAAAAAGTGCGACCCCTTTTGGAATAGAAGGATAGCTTTAATTGCATTTATTAATTGTTTCTATTCCTAATTTTGGCTCCCAAGCATGAGGAAAAGTCAACACAGGATGGGAGGATAAAGGAAATTGGAAATAAAATTCTAAAATTAAATAATTTATTTAATGCAGCCCTCCCTCATGCAAAAAAGTGTGACCCACCTAGAGGAGAAATAATACTTTTTAAAAGTATTTATTGATAGAATTAATTCATATTTTTGGCACATGAGGTCAAAGCATAGTGTGAAGTCAATGTAGACTGGAAGTAGAAAGCTAAAATTAAATAAATCTAATTTATTTAATGGCATCCATGAGCATGCACAAAATAGGCGCCCAAATTGAAGAGAAAAACATGATTTTTAATTAATTAATTGCCGGAAATAAGAAGGGCAATTATTAATTATAGAATGATCAAGGTTATATAAGCATGGGCTACCATATTAATGGAGTTATTAATTCTTTAGCAAAGGAGTGCAGCTCAGGCAATTTTGTCACCCGAAGGAGGAATTTTGCTCAGAAAAAGGTGTTTTCACTGCCAGAAAGCTTCAAAGTTTGGCACCTAGGTTTGAAGGAGCTTGATTTAAGTCTGATTAATTGTTTGCATAGCATTACAGGGGCCTAGGTACTTATATAATTGAAAGAGAGTTTAAATCAATGTCCAATACATTGCATATATCTTCCGAATCTGAAGAAATTTCCAGATCTGCACCAATTGTAAAGAATTCCAGCCGAATAAAAAGAAAAAGAGTTGCTCAGATAAAGATTGCTCTGGCCATGGCAAAGTGGGATGAAAGGGAAGGCTCTGTGGAATTATGCACAGATCCAAATCTAGATCCAGATCTCATAATTGCAAAAGCTTTTGGCAAAAATTCATCCTCTTGTTTCTGATGTAGCCTGTGTACAAGTCAGTGCATGGAGAATTCCTTCCAGGATCTTGAGCATGTGCTTCCAATCTTCCAGTTGAAGCCTTCATTGAATTTGCATTCACCTGGAGTGCTTTCCAGAATTTTTAATTGCTCATATGCAATTAAAAATAAAAAAGATGAGTTATTTACGGCAAACATTACACTGCTGCATGTACTGGAGAAGAACTGCAAAAGCTTCAAGGATAAGAAGGAAGACAAGTCAAAGGCAATACCCGCAAGCAAATCACAGTCACTGGCTTCTAAATCCAGTTTGGTGAGAATTAAAGGCAAAAGAATCAGCTGCATGTAGGATATGAAAAAGGACAAGACTGCTACTTTCCTCTTTCTTCTTCTTTCTCTTATTTCCTCCAACAAAGTAATTGAGCGATCAATTAAATTATAAAACCCAAGTGATGGGTTTAAAAGCCATTACTTGAAGAAGTCAACTACTTGGAAATAGGTGGCAGACATGCAAAATAGAAGGTTCTATCTTCAGTTGCAAATCATGCATGTCATGCAAAGAGGAATTCGAAGAGGGAGATTGCCAGTTGTTTCTTTTCTGAATTTCACATGTGCCAGTTCAACTAAAGGCTTCCTATTTGTAATTTCCCCTCTACATGCTATAAGTAGAGGAAGAACCTTCGGGTTAAAAATGAGAATTTGTAAGTAGCATTCTTGTGTTTCAGACTTTGTGCTGAAATCCCTGATAGCTATTTGAAGCAAAGGAATAGAAAGGAGCAGATTTCCGGAGAACTTTGTGTCACGGTGCATTTTGTTTCTAACTTTTTATCTCAGATCTACTTATAAACTTTGAGTTATTTTAGATCTAGATCTGAAAGTTGCCTTTGCTTACAATTCTGTGTGTTAATATCTATTGGTTATGTCTATATGCATGCAATTAACTCTGTAATCTATTGATTGGGTTGCACATCTTCCCTCTTTCTTTCCTGTTTTTATTATTTTCCTTTTTCATTAGATATTTCCTTTCTTTAACAACTGCTTACTTATTGCAAAGCTATATAGCTATGGTTCATGAGCTGCATGGTTAAAGTAAAACCCCTAAATAAATACTAGCATATTTTATTGACAAATCTTACATGGGAGCCTCACCGGTAAATGAGGGAGATTTATCTCATGACTACCTAAATTTTCAGCTATGTAGAAAATCTAGCCAACAATGCACCATTCTTTCAGATGGGTGGACAAATGGAAGGAACCACACCCTCGTTAATTTTTTAGCGGCTTTAAACGGTGAGATGGTGTTTTTGAAGTCTATTGATGTCTCTAACATAATAAAAAATGTAGAGAATTTGAGTGTTATGTTAGGGATGGTTGTATTAGAGTTTGGTGTACAAAATGTTGTGCAAGTTGTCACAGACAATGCAACAACATATGTGGTGGGTGGGAGATTACTGCAAGAGAGACATCCATCACTCTTTTGGACTCCTTGTGCAGCTCATTGCCTTGACTTTCTTTTGAAGGACATAGGCAAAATTGATTGGGTGAGGCTGGTTGTAGAAGATGCAAGAATTATAATGAAGTACATATACAATCACCCTTGGGTTTTGAGCTTGATGAGAGAACACAGAGGGGAAAGAGTTTGTTCGAGCCGGTGTCACAAGGTTTGCAACTAACTTCTTGACGTTGCAAAGTATTTCTAGTTTGTTGACATCTTTAAAACAAATGTTTGTGAGTCAAGCATGGCTAGACTGACAATATTCAAAGAAAGCTGACAGAGAGAGGGTTGCTAAGAGAGTTTTTGATGATATCTTTGAAAAGAGAGCTATAGAGATCATCAAGTTAATTTCAAACTTTGATTTATATTTCATTCCTTTATTTTAATTTGTTAAATTATAAATATATTGTTTTACTTTTCACTTTTTTACTTTATTTGTAATATGTATTGTAAGTTTGCAGCCTTACATTTTAATTTGTGTGTAGCTGTCAGAGCCGTTGGTGAGGGTTTTGCGTTTGGTTGATAGGGAGCAAAACCCCATGGGGTTTATATATGAGGCCATGGATAAGGCTAAAGAGTCTATCCAAAACTATTACAGGGGGGATATCGCTAGATATGGTCCCTTTTGAGACATTGTTGATTTGAGGTGGAACAATCAACTCCAACCTATTCATGCAGTGGGGTACTACCTCAACCACAAGTATTTCTACTCCGACAGTTTCACACATGTGAATGGAGAGGTTATGAAGGGCCTTTCAACATGTATTGAGAGGATGATACCAGATGTTGAGACGAGGGACCTCGTCATTTTAGAGCTGCAGAGTTACAAACATGCTAGGGCGAGACTCTTTTCTTCGGTGCTAGCTATTCGAGGGAGAGCCACGCAGTCACCAGGTAATAAAAATTATAATGTTTACCAAGTTACTTATTAGTTATAGATTTGATTTTATTAATTACTTATAAATTTTTGATTATCTTGTTTGTAGGTTCATGGTGGGAGGATTGGGGAGTGAATGCCCCGAGTCTTCAAAAGCTAGCCCTCAGAATTCTATCTCAATCTTGTAGCACTTCTGGATGTGAACGCAACTGGAGTTTGTTTGAGGCCATTCACATGAAGCGCAACAAGTTGAGTCAAAAACGACTCAACGACTTGGTTTTTGTGTAATACAATCTCTGGCTTCGCACAAGAAAAGTGGAGGCCACATCAGAGGAGCTAATTGATTTGGATGAGATAGATCCATACAGTGAGTGGACTAGGCAAGAAGAGGAAAACCTTGCATTCACAGTGGACGAGATTGCTTCTTTTAAGAGGGAGGCTATGGAGGGAGAAGCACTAGCAGGACTCCGAGGAGATATTGGATTGGATGAAATCTTTGGAGGTGATCTCCAACATGCAACAGAGGAGCTATCAACACCACCATCTAGTTCCAGGATCGAGCTAGATTCACAGCCTTCTAGGAGGAGCGTGGAGACGTAGTCGAGTGTGGGGACTAGTAGAGCCACTAGACCCTCTCCCCAATATTTCTCTAGATTGGGAAAGAGGAAAATGTAATTTATTGTATATTGTAACTTGCATAGATATGAAATTTATGATGATATTTTTCAATGTCAATCATCATAAATTCATATTACTTATCAACCGGTTGTTGTATTCGCATGATGATGCAATTTTGTATTGTATTTGTATTCAAATCTAATAGAAAACACTTCTCCAACATTTTATGGGCTCATTTGATACATTTTGTAGCTATGTATTGCTTAAAATTTATGTTTTTTAAAGAAATTTGAGTATTTTTTAAGTTGCTGAGTATTCCCGAGTATTGGCCGAATATTGGCGAGTTTTTGCCGAGTTTTTTTTTTTGGGGGTCTGGCGAGTATTTGTATTTGGCGAGTTTTCCTACTATGGTTTATACAATCATTACAGTGCTCAAAATTATTAATGAAAGCTTAGACAGAGAAAGAAGCCAGATTAACATCAAAAGGTGCCCTCCTCATCCAATAATTTGTCGTGCAGCTTGGGATTTGTGCTACAGACTGACTAGCCATGGTCAGCACTATCCAATAGTAATCAAGTGGAAACGGCAGTGGAGAGGGGCCTGGTATGCCTACTTATGTATGGAACCACCCCATGAAAAAACAATTATAGATTCCCACCAAACCTTGTCATATATCATTACTTTGAAATCAATGGAGTTCTCCACATTTTTCAAATTGGGTTTCTGAACCGAGGAAGAGCAACAGCTTATATTTCTTCTACTGCAAACTAATTGGGGCATTTGAAGTGATCTGTTTTCCCCAAGCAGGCATTGCATGCTTTTTTTTAATAACTAATTGACCCCACACAAGTCTCTGTTAGCAAGGGAGATGTGCCCCTCAATTTTCAGGACGAGTCTCCCCGGAAACAGGGTCCTGCAATGCCCCTGCGGAGTTCCTTTTTAGGAGAAAACTCCTGGTGGACAAGACGTTGCCCACTTTGGGAACTTAGTGGTGATGATGGAGAATTTTCCCTAAGATCTTCATGATTTGGATGAATCCCCCCCTGGAAATGAGCAAACAAGGTTTGGGGGCAAGTTTCCTTATTATACAAGTAATGACATAATTAACATATCCTGCAGTTAGGGTCAATGTTTAGTTGGTACTTATATATTACAAAACATGGGTGCATCTCTCAGGTTGGCAGATCTTGCAGGAGCTCCGATCTTGCATATACATTTTACAAAAGCAATCTTCAATTATTTCTGCATCTATCTCCTGGAAGTATGTTTATAGAGATTAAATTACCAGGACACTTTTGATATTTCAGTGGCCGTTAAGCTTTCTTCATGTCCAATGTTAAGTTATTCTTGCCACACTAGGAGCTTTATATCCAAATCAATTATAATTGCAGATCAATATTTTTTGATCAAACTGTTAACAAAAGGAACTATGGAATGAGAATTATAAAGCTAAACTCAAAATTCTTAAAATATGCATATGCAATGGAGAGAAATTAGAATTGATAAAGAAAATAGTGGCAGTAAGCTGCTCATGCACAGAAAAGATGATCTATGGTGTGGGCCTTTGGTCAATGGTTATTGAACCCCATAGTTATCAACCGAGCTTCATGAGTTACATTAGATGGTTCCATTCTCTTGATGCATTTTTTTTTTTTGGTGAACTTTTGAGTTCTCCCTACAAATATATTCAATTTGTTCGATCTATGTAATTTCTGGATACAGACATAGTAGACTATCAAAACGCATTTTGTGTATTCCAAATTTCCTTTCTCAGCTTACATCATTTGCAGAGCTGTATGAGCCAGCGTATAGGTTGTTTTGCATATTAGTAAAACTGTGTGTTTGATTATTGTGTTAGACAACATAATCCTGGAATGAAAATGATCAAGTTGAACATTTATTTTCTTTCCATTCATGATGTTAACCACTTTGATATAGTTTGTGAATTTGGCACTTGTTAGCCATCTCATAATTGATTTGTTTTTATTGGTGCAGACTGGGTTTCTTATATGCCAGAAGTGCAAAGTCTTCAAATGTGTGACCTTCCCTGATGACAAAGACAGTGTCTCTGAATTCTAGAGAAGATAAATGTCTTTCCATTTCTCATGGGCTTGTGTTGATTGAATTCCTTACAAGTGTATATTGTTTCATGAACAAGAATAAATCTGGGCATTGTGCACAAGCCATTAGGTTGGTCTTGGTCCTGCTTTTAGGAGGGACACAATTGCAAGTATTTTGCTGGGGAATGTGGTCAACTATTATGACTTCATTCTAAAGATTGTAATTGATTTCAATTTAACTCATTAGATAGTACCTGTATAGAATAGGTTGATTGGTATGTGTCCTATATATTTCCACCAAAAGCTTTTGCAGGAAAATTCACTGGAAAAGTGAAAAAACTTGCACCTTGTAGATGGAATTATGTCTACTAAGATCAAATAGAAAGTTGTCTGTAAACGTCTGTGTCAAGTGTAGTGAGAGAATTTCAAGCCTTTAACTACAACATTGCAAGTCTGAAAACTATTCAGGAAATCTAACTTGTGAGTACACCGGATCAGAAATAAAACCATTTGCAGAAAAAGCCATGTAGGTTGTCTTCAGTGGTAACTATGATGCAATACCCAATGAAGCCATGCCTGAAGCCTGAAGGAGATATAGGAGAAGGGATTACAAAACTAATGCTAAGGAAACCTAGAAAAGCTCATCCAAAGATGAAGCCTGTCTTGCCAAATACCAGCTATAGGATGCGTCTCATACTATGTTGCTAGGTACAAGTATCGGTATGGGTACGAGTACGATATGCGGATACGTCAATTTTAAAAAACCCTTGGGTACGATACGTCTTGGATACGTCCGTACATATATATATACATCTACTCATTTTACTCATTTCTTAGCCCATAATAAACTGAAATAGTAATACAAAACTTGAATCAATGTTCAAAACATTCAATATACTTAAAGACTTTGCATTTTTGATTTATCATGTGGCTGCCATACATATGATATACGAATATCATGTCAACATGAATACGAACAAAACTTGAAATTTGAAAAATATACTAGGATCCATGTTCAAATTTTCAAAACATACAATCTACTTAAGATTTTACATTTCATTGTTCATGTGGTGCTTTTTATAGCTTTTTGTGGTGATTAGGGTGTTTTATTTTATTCATTTTATTTTTAGGGTTCGGTTTTAGTGATTAGAAAAGTCAAAAAAAATAAAAATGAATTAAAACCTTTAAAAGATGTATGTAGGAAGGGATACGCCACGGATACGTGTGGGTACCTCCCGGGTACGTCACGGATACGTGATGACGTATCCGTGGCATACCCACACGTATCCATGGTGTATCTGTATCTGTATCTGTACGTGTCCGTACCGGATATGTTTCGTACCAGTACTCAGGCCCTCCACCCTGCCGTACTGGTATCCTAGGTTATTTAAGGTCACATCTAAGCTAGAAGGCAGTATGACAAATGAGAACGAAATTTCTTTCCATTTATTTTGTATATTGTTCAAATTTTGTACTCTTGGGTTCAAACCTCTTGATATTGGCACACTTCAAATGCCAATATTGTTGAATGCTGGACAAAGAGTTCAAGAAATAAAGGTGCTGCTGATCAATATGCAAAAATGAACTCCTTAAAGAGAAGAAAAGGGTGCCATTTCGTGAGTACTTGAACCATGGCATAGAATTCTTGAATGTTGGACAGGGATTTCAAGAAATAAAGGTGCTGCTGATCAATATGCAAAATGAAATCCTTACGGAGAAGATAATGGTGCCATTTCTTGAGTGCTTGGACCATGGTATAGTTTTTTCTGTTGCAGGTGCTATAATTTATCTTAGCTTGCGACAAGGTTTCTAAATGATAAGCCATTGTATGTTTTCATTGCTCAAGTACTATGCTTATGATGTGTTGGGAAAAGTTAGTTTCCAGCTCAAATGCATGTTGCAAGCTGAGGAGAAAAAGCACCAGAGAAAAACAAAGAGCTTCTTTCAAATGGTTAAATTTTTCATCTGCTTGTGCACTTCAGTTAAGAGTCTTTTGATTAGTGAGACGATGAAAAGGGCATACAATGTGTGAGTAGTTACAAATAAACCTCCTATAGAAGTTTATACTGCTTAAGAGAAATTTTCAAATTTAAAATGCTGGTCAGAGCATGCACTTGAGGACATTGATTTTATTTGGACCCATGTGTACTCCATGCTTGGCAACGAGGAATTCGAAGTGCTTGACGAAGGTTGTTTCTAAGAAAGAATTCCTAATCTTGGCTTGAAAGCATAGGAATGAGACTCAGACTCAACAAATACTTGCCAAGCCAATGTCTTACTCAGACTCGAACTTTGAAACAAAACTCGGCCAAGACTCGGAAAAATTAGAAAACCATTAAAAAGTAAAGAATTTTAGGGGAAAAAATATTAAAATGCATTCTATATCAAAGCAACTTAAAATACACTAGAAAGTAATCAATTACAGAACATACACATGTATACACAAAGAAGTAAGTAAATAATGTGATATTGAATGTTTGAAGTCGAACAATTGAACTTGAAACTGGAGAGCTGATATTAAATAAGAGTTGCTTTTAGATTCTTGGGACTCTGACGAGGTTGACTCAATGGCTAATAGGAATATTTACAACTTACTGGAATTGGTTCAACTGATGTTTCATTTTAGAATTCTACAATATTAAGTTTTTAAGCTTTGTTTCCAAGGTAATTACTTTTTTATCATAGATGTCCAAAACACCCTTAAGCAATTTTCTTCCTTGGTGCAAAAATTCCTTAGATACAATTCTTGCATGAAGATCTGATAACCAGTTACTTTCCTATCCTTTTTAAGCTTTCTATATTTTGCAGTGGCCGATGTTACCCTCAGGGCCTTTTGCTTATTATCCTATGTAATTTCAAAATGTGTTTGATCATATTTTCCTGGCTCTAATAAAGGAAGAACCAACCAGGTTGCATAGTGGGCTTTCTCTTGGCTCTTATTAATTATATCTTCAAGAAGCTCGAGTGATTCATCTTTGTCAAATTGAACTGTAATGGCCTGTCCTATTTCAGTTAATTTTCCTCCAATTCCTTGGTTCTTCTCTTTCATGCAGCAGACTTCTTCTCTTTCTTAAGTCTCTTTGGGGGTGGTGTATCTTTCTTCTTCTCATCTCCAATGTCATCCTTCTAATCTCACCATCTTTGACACCATCACCTGTACCTTGAGATCCCTTTTAGGTCACTTCTTTCTGTTGAGAGACCCTGTTATCCCTTGAACTTTTTGAACTACCTTATTCCTTTGTAGTCTTCTTGCCACAATAGTGATTGGGACTGGAGATTGAGCAGGAATTTTTGGCTGCAGACTAGTGGTATGACTGCAGGAAGGCTTTGAGACTGCTTCACACTGTAGATCACGTGTCATTTCAGTTGTCTTCATCATTGGATTATAAGCAATTACCTCCTCTTCTTAATGGTGCCCTCTACATTGTACAAACTCTGAGATTGCGGTACATATCTCTTTTTCAGACTCTGAGATTGTACATATCCTCTCTCTCCAGTAATTTATGATAAAAACTGAAAAGACGATTTGTATTGAGCCAAATCATTGTGAATGACATTATCAAGATCATAATAGGCCTTGGCTTCCAATCCTTCAAACTTGTACTATGCAAGTTCTGTTTATGGAGACATACTATGCTTGCCATCTGTAGTCATCTATTTTTTATTTTGTGTTTTAAAAAAATGGAAAAACAGCATTGCCATGTTTTTTTGTGTTTTAAAAAAATGGAAAATGGCAGGCCTCAATGAGTCTAGACTCAGGACTTGCGAGTCCTGCCAGACTCACTGAGTTTATTGAGTTTTTGCCAGAAACTTGCCATGGTGGACTCGGACACAGTTCTGCGAGTCCTCATAGAGACTCGTCGAGTCTCATAACATTGCTTGAAATTAATGTTGGCGAAGAATATACAAAACTCTTTGCACATGGACAAGGTGGTTGTCCTAGGTCTTGTTGTAAACCAAGATGTCATCTAGATCGATGACATGTTTTCTCATATGGGGTCTAAAAGCATCACTTATGATGGGAATGCATGTGGAATCTGCATTGGTGGCACGGTAAAGGCACAACCTACCGCTTCTAGAGCCCAAACCTGGTCTTTAAAATTGTCTTTTAGTCATTTGGATCCATGCGGACTTGGGTGATATCTTAAACTCAAGTCGAGCTGCCTAAAGTACTAGGCACATTGAAGCTGGTCCAACTTAGTGATATCCTAGTAAGTGGATAATGGTTGTTCACTGTAGTTTTGTTGGGACCATGTCAATCTGTGATAAGATGCCACTAATTATGTGCTTTCCTTGACACTGATGTTAGTCGGTGTGCAAGTAGAAGTGATGGGTTTTATCTTGCCCTCTTCTAACAGTTTCTTGATTTGGTTGTCATGTTCCCTTTTCAAGCTAACTCCAATTGAAGACCTTAACCCATTTTCTCCCCGTGGGTTTAAGGAGAAAGTAAGGGGAAGATCTGAGCTTCGTAGTTGCATCATTATTCTGATAGTTATTTCATTTATATATTTTTGTATTCCTATTGGGCGATTAACGCTCCAAAAGATGGCTATGTAATTAGGAAATAAAATAAGTATTTGTGGCATATAGGCCTAATACTTAATGAACTTTTAAAAGATCCTTCCTTAAGGGGTTGGCCTTTCTGGATTGCATTTTAATAAGCACCTCTTATGTCTATATAAGGAGGTCGCTTAGTCATTTGTAGGCATGCGTTTGGTGAATCTATCTTATTGGTGAAGGTTGCTTGTTGAAGCCCTTTCTCCACCTCATTCAAGGATGAAAACCCTTGAATTGATTACCTCCCAAGGACGAAAACCCTTGAGGAGAGGGTAGTGTGGACGAAAACCCACATTATTTCATTTGTGTTGATCTTAATGCTGGTTATAACAGATTTCTGCCCTAAGCGACTTGCTTAGAGGTATGTTTTCAAGGATATTGCTGGTTTCTATGTGATTTCTTTGCATGGTTGAGCTCCCTATGATCTATAAAGGTGAAATCTTCCATTTTATCAATTGTTGGTGCAAATTATATTTAATTTCAAGAGGGGCGACCTATATTGAAGTGATGTTTGGGTATGTGCGGTGACATTTTGGCAAATTTGGAATTATCATTTTATTCTCTATATTTTATAAGGCCAATATCTCAAGTTTCATGATTTTTGGTGCTTTCTATGTTGAGTTATGAATTTTTAAAGTTACACTGCAGACAAGGGTTTTATGAAATTCATATCTTCATATCTAGGGCATTCAAAATCAGAGTTCTTGCATTACATGATTGTTGAGGTTATAACATAATTTTAGAAATTCAAGTGGAGTTAATTGAAGGGTTTTGAAGGCTCAAAAGTGAAGTTGAAATCCTCAAACAGTTCACTGTCCTAAAATATTGCAGAAATCAAATTATTTTAGTTGGTTGGTTTCTAAAATCAGATATGGAGATCTTTGGTTTTGAGCTAATTACCTTAATTTTTAGTTTTATCCCCAAAGGGGATATTACAGTGGTATCAGAGCTCATATCTTCATAGGACCTAGGGTTTCGATGGAAGATTGCAAGTTTGAAGAGTGGATGGCATGGTTGAACCATATAACACCAAAAGGAAGCAACAACGGTGCATGGAAGGGTAAGATCTCTATTTTTGATGGTACTAACAAACTTTCAATGAGATCATGGTTGTCAGAATTGGAGGTATACTTGCAAACAAACCCTAAGTGTGTGGAGGATGCCCTCAATTTCATCCCTTATCATTTGGAAGGGTTATCAAGAGCTTGGTGGTACCATGTGATAGAAACCCAAGGAGAAGAATCGATTTTCTTCTTTGATGATTTCGGTCAAAAGATCATAGGAAGGTTCGAGTGCAAACTCGCAAGGATGAATTCCAAGGTAAAAGTTCATTGGTGTTTGATGATATTCCTTTATTTTCTAATGATTGCATGTGGCAAAGCGTTGAAGAAACCCAAAATTATTGGGTATGGTTAGGGAGCAGCCCTTGGAAGCAATAGAGGCTTCCGTCACTCTTGCCAAAGACGAGTCATTGACTAATATTCAAAACAACAATACAAAAGAGCATATTTTTGAAGAAAAAACCATGGAACATGAGCCAAAAGAAGAGGGAAAATAAGATTTGCATATGGGTGAAGTGAAGTTGGCGACAGAGGACCAATTTCCTGGTGAGATTGAAGATATTGAGCTTGGTGGCAAAGTGATGATATACATGACTGTGGTAAGAATTGTTATCACCAAAAAGTAGCACCATGAGATTTTTGGTTATGGATCCCTACTTCTGGGTAACATTGGGTTATCTCTCAAGCTGTGGGACTTGCAGGCTTGAGATAACCCTCCAGAGAAAGCTAACTCTTGCTCCTAAACTACCTGCCACAAGACTACTATTAATGCAGGAAAAAATATCTAATCCTATTCTAAGTTTCCAAGAGGTCTAGAGAGAGAGAAGTGCATGAAAAATAAAGCCTACACTAGCATACAGGTGATACATTTTAAAATGAGGTTGTTAGCCACAGAATTCAAATGCCTGAAATAGAGAGAGGTGAACAGAGGAAAGGGTAGACAAGATGCACCACAAACCAGATATAGATTAACAAAAAACACCATTTGTTACCGATTAAATACAGTTCTCCTAAAACCTTTAATAGACTCCTAAAACCTTTAATATACATCAATAATATGCACAATATACCTTGTAAATGGAGAGAGGTAAGTAGAGATAATAACACATGCGAGAGGATGAAAAAAATGCATCACAAAAAACATTATATTTCTCCATTAAGTATGCACAGTAAAACATACCAGTGGGGAAAGATGGGAAGAAAAAATTCCATTACAAAGCTTATAAAGGAGGCTTAAGCTCCACACTCAACCCTAGCAGAGAAGAAAGAGAGAGGGGGTAGGAGAAAAAATGACCAACTCCTTTACAAATGAGCCCAAGATTATAATTTATAGAATGAAGAGAGAGAGAAGAGGAGTATAATCTTGAAATTACCGTTTCCAACCACTTACAAGTTACAATAAATGAGAGTGAAATGATGGAAATTGATTTGAAAAATATCCCTCATGTTGTCCCATAACTTGCAGTTGGATAAAATGATGGCCATACTCATTTAATTGCATTCCCAACCACTTTATAATTGTTCTCTTTGAATTGGTATCGTTTATCCACAAAATTCTCCATCAAATATTCATGAATATTTTAATTTCCTTGATTGCCGTGTGTACATAGATCACGGAATCATGATTCCAATGACACCAATTTTGTGTAATTTTGTTGAGAGATGATTCTAAAGTTATGAGCCTTCTGAGTGCACATGCAGCTAACATAAGTTTGCCAGGCATTTCTTTGCAACACACGGGGGGTGTGCAATTAATTATTTGGTTGGGGAAAGGCAATTTTAATAATTTTCTCTCCTTTCTCCAATGCTTTCTGCATATATTTAAAAGATTTGGGTATTTAAAATGGTGGGGCCCGTCTTAAATTCTTCATGTTTTCTATAGTGAAAGAGTTTAATATTTTAAGACATTGTATATTGGCCAACTTGGATTAGCTCAACCGAGTTGGACCTCTCCTCTCTTTGCCACTTGATTTAGGCGGCGAGTAATGACCTCCACATTGGATAGCATCGCTTCACCTCATACATGTCTAATTCCTTGGCTCCACATTTCATTAGGGTGACCCATCCACGCGGATCTCAACCTTTGCACTTGTCGCTTGGGTTGGCACCGAGCTCATCACTCACCCCATTCCCCATGCGCCAAGTCACTCGGGCTCCTTGGGATCCACATTCAATCAACACCTCCATGTTACCTCTATACTCACCAACTTGGTGCTTCGCATTAGACTGTGTTTATATCTGACTTGATCTCGTCTTCATCTTCATCCCACCCGTGGTCAACTTCGTCCACCGAGCCGCAATGCTTTCAATTGTCATGCTCACTTCTCGAATGATGAGTTCCTCATACATTGGACCGCGGAGCTCTTCGCTTTGAGCATGGCAAACCCTATGCTAAATCACATCGATGCACGTTCGCACCTATCATTCATCATTCCATGGAAGCATTGGGCTCCCTTGTATTACTCACCTACCATATCCACCTCGCTTTCTGCATCATGTTAACTCATTTCTGCCGTAGGGCGCCCTCTGCGGCTCTACTTCCTTTGCCCACGAACTCGGCCTCCACATGGAGTGCCCCATGCAAAACTCTAGGGTTCGCCATCACATGGTCTCTTGACATTTTTGAAACTATTCCCAAGGGGGTCACGTGATGACCGCTCGCACACTCTACTTCAACTTGTTCCTACATGAACTCAAGCTCGACTGACTCAGCATCTTAGGCTATGTTGAGTCCTCCTATACTCACTGTATGTGCTACTTGGGCCAGTTGATGCGTTCATTATCAATTCTTCCTCTGTACATGAGTGTCTCCTCGCACTTTTCATGTTAACGGAAGTTCTCAGCTCGCTCGACAGCTTTTATAGCCTGCTAGGAACAAATGAACAACTCAATCTCATGTTACCAGGATATTTGGTCATGTTCAAGTGGCTAAGTTTGCTTTGGTTCACCTTTAATTTCTACGTGATTAATTTAACTTTTATTGCAGAAATTTGACTTTGTAATACGATGAATTTACCCTCTCCACTTGCGAAGCTTAACTCACTATCGAGCTTCAATTCTGTAGAATTCGCTCTAGTCTCCATGGAAATGGCTCGCCCTGATTGCCTAAGCTCGATCTCAATCGTTTGCAGAGCTCAGTTACAATATCGACATTAGCTTGCCTCTGTCGTAGCCACTTGGTTTTTTAATCCACAATAGCTCGGTCCATAATCATCCTAGCTTGACTCACAGAATCCCTAAGGGGCATCGAGTACCAACACAATGCTCATCCACCTATCCAAGACCAACTTGCTTTCACAATATAAAACAACTTGGCTCGCCCGAAGGTCAGAATAGCTCACCCGGTGTGCTCTTCTAATCTCAATGAATCTCGAATTCCCTGACAACTCACCCCTTGATGCAGCCTGCAACTTGACAACTCGGTATAGGTCAACTAGCTCAACTTTCTACTGAGCTGCAATATTTGGTGCAATGTGGGAGTCAATTCGGCCTTGTAGCTACAAAAGAGAAGCTCAACTCGGCCATATGATGCAATTCAGCCCACATAGAAATGGTGTTTAGCTTGCCCCATTATACACGGACTCGATACATCAATATAGAGCTATCTCGGGTCCCTTATGATTTGAGCTCAATCTTCCTGTAAAACACTTGACCCCAGTGCATAATACAAACAACTCAGTCAAGAGAAAAATTTTCAACAATTGATGACCACCGTTTGAATTATTTGAAGTAGCTCAGTGGTTTTCTTGATACCAACTCACTCAAATTCAAGAAGCTTGATTCATGAGCTTGGTTAGCTCAAGAGATGTAGGACTTCCTTTTCAAAACTACATCCCCTCTAGACATGTTATGCAAATTTTGGGATTCCTCAGGTGCACTGTAGGCACTAGGAGATGCCGGGGGGAATGTTTAGATGAATCATCAGATTTGTTATTCCTCCCGCGACCGGATTCCCATTAATGTAGTAATGCAAGCTTGCTTGTTGTGTTATTTCACAAGGGGGTGAAATGTGATAACAAGAACCATGAAGAGGTTCCATGCATGAACAAGACCAGGCATGGAAGAAATAGTCACATTTAATACTCTTTGTCTCCTCCTATGTCGCTACCATACTTGTTTCATCATGGGCAGCTTGTTGAAAGGGAGAAACACATGGCAAGTTTGATGCTTCATGGCGGCCATTATGGAGAACACTCTAAAAAAGAAGGATTCAATAGGGTTGTGGCTAATGAGTGTTTGTTTCCATGCCTATGGTTAGAAGGAAGATTTATGGAGGATGTTATGAATTCACATCACTTGGTGAAGAATAAGATGATGCAAAGTAACTTCATCACCAAGGGGCACCAATCATTCAAGCTAGCTTTGGGAAGGCACATGGTAAGCTACGCATTTCCATTTGTTATGCAGCAGTCATTTGATTTGGATTTTCAGTTCCTAGTCAATGCACATATTCATAAAAAGATTCCTCCAATTGTAATAAAAGTTGTGTGCATAAAGTAGCTGTTTGAATTGAAGTGGAATGAGTGTTATTCCTTTGATCCGGGCGTTGTAACCCAGCTGAGTTTGAAAGGTATGATTGAGAGCAATAAAAGGGTCGATTTATGGTATCTTAAACTTGCCATTGCGAGTTTTTATGATGCTGTTTTGGAACAACAGTCGCATTGCACAGTAATTCAGTTGCTTTCATGGATAATTGATGATAAGAAGGATTCTTTGTGCCATATATTGCTACAACAATTGCTTCAGGAGGTAAATCCATCATTTATAGTGTTTGGATATGATGTGAGTCATCCTTTACACTCAAATTTATTGAAGAAGTCCTATCTTGAAGTAATTCCATTCTTTTCATGGATGATATGTGATGAAAACAAGCCCCTTCATTCCATTTTCGAACAACAATCATATCGAGGAAGAATTCCTCTCTTACGTCGGTCAAAGTGTGCAAGGAAGGTCCCTATACTCACTCGTTTTGATCAGTTTTATCATCCAAAGAAAGTTTCACTTGTTTTAGGGTTGACAGATGCTAACAACTCTTCTTTTCCAATTTAGTGTAGCAGTCATTGAGGAGTAGATTTCCACTATGTCACCATAGCAAAGAAGCTAAGAAAGACCCAAGAAGGGAGGATAAGAAAGGGCCTATAAATGAGGGCATGAAAGTTGAGATTGGTGGACTCCTCTACGCCATCACATACATTCCATACCAGCTGGATACCCATGAAGAAAAGGTATGTTGGATGATTGATTTATATGTTGTTGAGTATGGTAGAAGCACTACTACTTCCCATACTTGCTTGCCCCCCTTTGTGTTCAAATCTATGCAAGTTGGGGATGTTATGGGAAGGGTTCCAATTCACAATTTCCAGATGTCTTGCGATCCTATGCATACTTTCCACGATTCTTATGACAACAGTGACTGGTATTCAATGAAATATTTTTGAGATGAAGGAACTTGTGTGTTCATGTTGCAAATTAGAGCTTGTAATGTTCCCTTTTCTGGGGCATTACTAATATATCGGTTCATCTTTTTCGTTTGCATTATAACCCCTTGACATGCCTAGCGCTACAAGTGGGAGTCTTATTTAGTCTTTAAATGTGCACATATGTTAGTTACTCTTTATTATTTAATTAAAAAATAATAAAGTGCACATTGAGTCTTTTAATATTTTAATTAAGTTTTATTTTTTTTCCCTTCAAAAGGGAAAAAAGTCGGCCATTTAAATGTTGCACCCGTTATGTTATAAAAGGAGGTTGCATGGCCATTCGTGGGATGTTGATTTGATCATTTATGTCTCTCCATGCTTAGAGAAATTGGATGTATGCCCTAGCTCTCATTGTGCTCTCGCTCTCTATCATTCGATTTGGAATTGAAGCAAATCTGATTTTGGTAAGGATCCATTTGTGTGTGTTGCATCTAGTGTGTGGTGAATTGCTTGGAAAACAATTCCTTGTTCTAACAAATTTATTTATGGTGCAAATCTGATTATTTTTGCATGATTTGGAGCATATGTGTTGGTTTTCAGATCGACTATGTTTTGCAATTAATTTCATAATTTTTAGAGATGATTTGATGCCCTAAATGTGCTTGATTGGTTAAGCGGGAAATAATTTTAGAAGTTGCAGTAGTTTGGGGTTGGATTATTAATTGTTTGTGACACATTTTGATGCTTAAAAATTGTGGTTTTAGTTCAGATATGTTCTTGGCATTTTTGTGCATCAAAACAAGCTTTTGGAGGGTGAAAATAATTGAGTGAAGTGCTGGTTATTAATTTATTAATTTCTGCCAACTCTAGCGCCCAGATCTAGAAATTTAGATGCTAATTTGAAGGGGTTTAAGTGCTCAGAAAAATCCAATCTTTAGTTCATTGGAAAGCTCTAATATTCTAGTTTATTATGCACTTTGTTTTATGTCAAAATATGGAGAGTGATTGAGTTATGAATTTTTGAAGTTTTCAGCTGTTGGCAATTGTTTCAAATTAATTCACTGTTGTAATAAAAATCAGAATTGAGAAGAATAAAAATCTGATTGTCTCCACCAATCTAGCGCACCACCTTGACCACTTCCAACCCCATTTAGGTTGTAATTGGTTGACATTGGACTATTTTAAGTTGATTCAAAAGGATCTAATCCTTCTTGGTTCGATTTGGGTTGAAGTTGTAATATTCTATTTGTCCAAAACGGGACATTATAGTGGTATCAAAGCACGTTTCCTCTACTCTTGTGGGGTTTTTGTTTGCAGATCTGGATACATAGTGTATGAATCATGGGGTTAACAAGTGTAGGAGAAAAGAAAATACAATTTTATAGATTGGGGAGATGGTTTGATCCTCCACACCTTTCGAGAGATGTGTTGCTTAGCATTTTGGAGGAAGTTGCAAATTGTTTGTCTATGATAGAATAATCGGATTATGACTCCATGTTTTCAATGATAGGCTCTTTGGTGACTCATTTGGCTAGACCCCAACTGTCGAGGCATGATGAGGTAGATGTGAGGTTCATGGTCATCACTTGCATTAGTGAAGTTACAAGGATTGCAGCCCCGAGTTTGCCATACAGTGACACCACCATGGAAGAAGTCTTCGAGCTCATGATAGGGAGTTTTCAAAGGCTTTGAGACATCACAAAACCTTACTTTGGTAAGAGGGTTAAGATCTTGGAGTATATGGCAAAGGTGAGATCTTGTATACCAATGTTAGATCTTGATTGCGACGATCTTATTTTTCATATGTTCGAATTATTTCTTGTTGTTCTACATGGTAATCATTCAGAAAATATAAGGGTTGTAATGCAAACTATGATTTTTTGGTGTTGAATGAATATGAGGGTCCCCCACAATCATTGCTATCCATGCTTGAGGAAGGTTTGAGACAAGAGGAGTCATGTATTGCTCATACTTTAGCCAAAGGTGTTTTGGATCAATGTTCAAGCAAGGTGAAGGCATATATGTTGGCAAGGTCTCCTATGAAGCAAGAAGAATAAACTCTCCAAGGTATGAGTCCTTTGCTGTTTGATGATAAATTTTTGATATCTAATGCTTGCATGGGCCTTGGTGATTGCACAGAAAAATCAGATTTGATTCAAAAGCAAGTGAAGGAAGAAGAGCCACCGGATGAAAATAAGAAAGGGAAAGATTCATTGTTGATTGAAGAGGTTTCTTTGCCCTTTAATGATTGCATGCATGATGATAAAGTGATCATGGGAGATGAGTCAAAGAGGAAAGAGAAGCTTGATTTACAAGTTTGCATGGACAAACAAAATGAGGGCAGCCAAGAGGTAATCAATGATCGTTTTTTGGTTGTTACCAATGCTACTTGGGCTGATAATGAATGCAAGGAGGTGGGGGTGTGTGCCATGCAAGAAGAGGCTTTTCTGGGTACTTTAGACCATTCTCAATTCACTGGTCTGTGCATAATAACAACCATTAGAGGGAAAATAAATGATTTCATTCACTCAAAAATGAAGTTTAAGGAAGCCCCACACCCGTCACAAATAAGGTTGCATGATTCCAAGGTAGAAGGTGATGTTTGGGTTGAAAAATCTGACTGTGAAGGTGTTCCATGGCACAAAGGTATGATGGGCAGCCCCAATCATGTTGTTTTAGATGTATTGCTTCATTTCATAAGGGAAATCCATTGACACTATGAATGGAATGAGATTCGTTACATGAGTTATATTTTTGATTTTCCTGTTTCTTATGTGAATGATGGAGTAAAAACAATGGGGTATCATCATTAACATGCTACCTCATGGTATGAAGAAGTGAGCAACCACTTCGAATTATTTGTATTGACACTTCCATGTACTTGTGAGATGATCAATTTGAATAATTTGTTGTTCTAATATCATGGTGAATTTCAGTTTTGGGTTATAAAGAAGGTTGTTGGGATTATAAAAGGAAAGTATAAACCTTGTCTATTCATGTGCGAATTTGCAACCAAGAAGAGTGTGTTTGCCTAATATTTCCATTGATATTCACATTGCTGTCATGCACATTTTCAGTTTGTTTGGAGACATGTTAGCATGCCCGCAAAAGGATTCAGTCATACGGTATGCTAATTTTCAGTTTGGTGCATCATTGGTACATGTTACAGGGCCATTTCCAGGCCACTTAACATTGCTGTTGCGTTGGGAGCAACAAAGAGGAAGGTATAGTGTAAAATTTTCATGTTATGTTTTGGAAAATAATGACAAATGTGATGAATATTCAGCTATGAAAGGAAGAGGTGCAAAGCTTGTCATAAAATTCACTTTGGATCAGCTCTACATCATGTGTGTGAATGTGTTTTAGAACTTGTTTTCATGGAAACAATGCCTTGTGGGTTATGAGAGTGTAGTGTTGACCTTACCTAAGGTGAGTTAGGATATCTTGAGGTCAAATATTTTTACTTACACTGCTGTAATTTATTTCAGCTATCTTCTTGTGGCTTTTAGAGCCATAAGGCATGAGGATAAGGGATATTTTTCCATTGGTACACTCACAAATGGATTGAAGGATGAAGTAGGGCTCACGTGGGGACAAATTTGGAGTTGTCAAGATGCTGATTATTTATCATATTTTTATTTTATGACAGCAGTTGGTGTTTGGGAGTTCAAGGAAGTATGGAGCAACATTGTGACATTTGGGGGCAACCCATACATGAAAGAGACTTGTAACCCATTCACACCATGAAGATACATTGGAAAAGTATTTTTCAACACTTATTTTTCTAATAAGTTTGCTTCATGTGTAGGATTGAAGACATGTGAAGAAAGACCGCTGTCCTACTCACTTTATGAGGGCATTATTGAGTGGGCAGCCTTGGAGCTTAGCAAAGCTCAACCCTTTGATGACTCCCCATGCCATGTTGAGGACACCTTTACTTGGAGCACCAAATACCGAGCTAAGGACCCAATTTTTTAGGTTGACATGGGGGAAAGAAACATGTTCTTCCAAGTGCTTCATCACTTGACTGGCACCGGAGCAAGACTTCGGATGCATCACTTCATCTTTTCTCTTGGGTGCATGATATGTGGATCTATGAGCTTGCTATTGCTTGAGGGCAAACAATCTCCGAGAGCGGAGGACTATAATGTCCCCTTTTCCTAGGCATTACTAATATATTGGTTCATTTCTTTCATTTGCATTATAACTCCTTAGTACGCCTAGCGTTACAAGTGGGACTTTTATTTAGTCTTTAAATGCGCACATAGGTTAGTTACTCTTATTATTTAATTAGAAAATAATAAAGTGCACATTAAGTTAGTATTTTAATATTTTAATTAAGTTTTATTTGTTTTCCTTCTAAAAGGGAAAAAGACGGCCATTTGAATGTTGCACCCCTTATGTTATAAAAGGAGGTCACATGGCCATTTGTGGGATGTTGATTTGATCATTTATGTCTCTTTATGCTTGGCGAAATGGGATGTATGACCAAGGGATGTATGCCCTAGCTCTCATTGTGCTCTCTTTCTCTCATTCGACTTGGAATTGAAGCAAATTTGATTTTGATAAGGATCCATTTGAAAAAGATTTCTTTGCCCTAGCAAATTTATTTATGGTGCAAATTTGATTATTATTGCATGATTTGGAGCATATTTGTTGGTTTTCAGATTTGCCATGTTTTGCAATTAACTTCATAATTTTTAGAGATTATTTGATGCCCTAAATGTGCTGAGCGACCTACTTTTTAGGGAAAAAGTAGGATTTTGTGTCTGTTGTGTGAAAACTAATTTTGGAATATTATTCTTCATATTTTTGTGACCAAAAATCCAAAGTTTGAAGGTTTTTGCTTGATTGGTTAAGCGTGAAATAATTTTAGAAGTTCCAGCAGTCTGGGGTTGGATTATTAATTGTTTGTGACACATTTTGATGCTTAAAAATTGTGGTTTCAGTTCAGATCTGTTATTGGCATTTTTGTGGATCAAAACAAGCTTTTGGAGGGTGAAAATAGTTGAGGGAAGTGCTAGTTATTAATTTATTAATTTCTGCTAACCCTAGCGCCCAAATCTGGAAGTTTAGATGTTATTTTGAAGGGGTTTAAGTGCTCAGAAAAATCTGATCTTTAGTTCATTGGAAAACTCTAAAATTCTAGTTTATTATGCACTTGGTTTTATGCAAAAATATGGAGTAGTGATTGAGTTATGAATTTTTGAAGTTTTCAGCTGTTGACAACTGTTTCAAATTAATTCACTTCTGTAATAAAAATCAGAATTGAGAAGAATAAACATTTGATTGTCTCCACTAATCTAGCTCAGCACCTTGACCACTTCCAACCCCGTTTGGGTTGTAATTGGTTGACATTGGGCTATTTTAAGTTGATTCAAAAGGATCTATAATCCTTCTTGGTTCGATTTGGGTTGAAGTTGTAATTTTTTATTTTTCCAAAAAGGGAACATTACAGTGGTATCAGAGCAACTTTCCTTTACTCTTGTGGGGTTTGTGTTTGTAGATCTAGATACATAGTGTATGAATCATGGGGTTAACAAGTGAAGGAGAAAATAAAATACAGTTTTACAGATTGGGGAGATGGCTTGATCCTCCCAACCTTTCGAGAGATGTGTTGCCTAGCATTTGGGAGGAAGTTGCAAATTATTTGTCTATAATAGGACAATCAGATTATGGCTCCATGTTTTCAGCGATGGGCTCTTTGGTGACTCATTTGGCTAGACCCGAATTGTCGAGGCATGATGAGGTAGATGTGAGGCTCATGGTCATCACTTGCATTAGTGAAGTTACAAGGATCGCAACCCCGAGTTTTCCATACAATGACACCACCATGGAAGAAGTCTTCGAGCTCATGATAGGGAGTTTTCAAGGGCTTTGGGACATCACAAACCCATACTTTCGTAAGAGGGTTAAGATCTTGGAGAATATGGCAAATGTGAGATCTTGTATACCAATGTTAGATCTTGATTGTGATGATCTTATTTTTCATATGTTTGAAGTATTCCTTGTTGTCCTACATGATAATCATTCAGAAAATATAAGGGTTGCAATGCAAACTAACATGTCTTTGGTGTTGAATGAATATTAGGGTCCCCCACTACCATTGCTATCCGTGTTTGAGGAAGGTTTGAGACAAGAGGAGTCATGTATTGCTCATACTTTAGCCTAAGGTGTTTTGGATCAATGGTCAAGCAAAGTGAAGGCATATATGTTGGCATGGTCTCCTATGAAGCAAGAAGGATTAGCTCTCCAAGGTATGAGTCCTTTGGTGTTTGATGATAAATTCAAGGCTATCAAATTTTTTTTGCTTCTTCCTTTCAATTGTAGCCTTTTTCCCACATCAACCCATGATAGAATTTATTTTGAAAATATAAGTTTATAGTTGTTCATGACTGCTAATGGCAGTCCTAAATTTGATTCTTGCATGTTCAACCTTAAGACAATGGTATAACAACTATCAAACTGCAATCTTATGGAAAAAGGCAAATTGATGAGTAGTTGAGGGACTGGAATATTTCTTACATAGGCTGGAAAATGAAGATCAACAAGTCTAAGGTTGAAATCAACAAACATATTAGCCCTTAACTCAAGATTTTTGCAACCCATTCTTGTCCCGACTTGGTGTAGAAGATGGCTTTCAACAAGAAAGCTCCATTTTGCACTTAATTCTTTAAGTGTTCCCCACAAGGAGGTAATATTGTGCATGCTTCGAATCAACAGAAAATTATCACCATGAAGCACCTTACGCAAGAGTAGACCCTTGCTAGTCTCTATGCATTGATTGTCCTGAAGATATGCCTCTTCTTTCTAGCCATGCTGGGAAGCATTGCCTTCTTTTTGTTATCATTGCATTTTAACATGAGATGTAAACAACACATAACAATACTTATGCTCACCTCTTTTGGATGGTTGTTACCTTGCTGATTTGGATTTCCAATTGTTGGCTGGAAGCTTCCCCTCTGAATTTTCTTCACAATTGGGTTTGGATCAGACCATAGAAGTGCGGATGAATGGGTGTAGTGTCCATGTATAGCTCTAAATTTTTTCCTAAACAACGCCAAAGATGTTGGAAGTTCGCTTTGCTCAATCACCATGTGTTAACCCTCTTACCTATCATATTAAGTGGACAGAGTGTCTCCAAAGCTACCCCTTTCTCACTGTCCATGGAAGATACGCACAACCCCATACATAATTTTGAAGAGGACAACCCATCATGGCCGTAGTATAACTTTACTATCTAAAAATTCTTGAATGTTATTGACATAGGAAGGGTGCAATAGTTGTAATACTTGAAATCCCTTCCACACATCATATTAAAGCCAAAAATCTTCATCATAAATGTCAACCTACAGCTGTCCAAGGAGAGTTTTATCCATCCAAAATGCGTATTTAGGAAGAGAATGTTACCATGGCTGTAGCATTGTGTTGTCTCATGCAAAATTTGCATGATGGTGGTGGAAGACCATCTTGCATCCGATGCAAACACTATATCTTTCACCGTGGGTGAGAAATGCATCTTTTTTGTGGTCACCAATTTTCTTGTGGCTGTCATAAGAATGTAGATAACAACAGTCCTCAAGTTTGTATCAACAACCTTCAAAGGATTCCCCGGATCCCAAACTTTTGTGTGCAAACAATTCAGAATTTGCAAGGAAGAATCTATGTCCCCCTTGTCCCTCAACATGTTATTCCTCTTATCAAATTGACCATGATGCCCTCCATGATGCAAATATGGCAGGGACGTAAGAGGAACCCATAAGTCCCAAATATGCGGGCCATTTTTAGAATCGTCAACAAAGTCCATTTCCTAAGGCTGAAGTGGAATCCTCTTCCCTTTTGGTACCCTTCATGTTCACAAACATATTTCTTAGGATAACCCAAACATTGCAAAGACATAGTATGAAGGTGATGTAACAATTCCTTGCTTAGAAGATGATGAAATTTCTTACCATATGTTGCTGTCCTGAAATTTCCAGCGAGCTGAGGATTAACATGAGCATCAAAAGAGACCCTTATTCCACGGGCATACCTGCCAACAAGGTCACCCGGAATTCTAGCCCCATTAATCCCTTACAATTCTAATTTTTCTTCATTCTTGGCACCATGATGATGACCCATTGCCGTGATTTACTATGGAACATCAAACTTGCCCCATGGTCATCCTTTTCAATCATTTTCCCATGACTACAAATCTGAGATGGCATGGTAGAAAACAACTAATATGAATTTACTTCATACCTTTGGTTGTCTTCATATGTGTTTGGCATGTCTTCATGGCTCTTACCATCATCAATTTTCTCCACATTGACTGCTGTTAGGATAATTCCAACAGGCTGAGAGTGATTATGGGCTCTCGGAATTGCCCTTTCTTCATGGTTATGGCCTCCAACAATGCCATCCTCTTTTTCCTTTCCCAAATCTGAATTTTTTCTAGTAATATTCAACCTTATGCAACCATTAGACGCCAACAATTTATCATCAAACACTAAAAGATTTTTACCTTGATTTCTATGCTCATTGATTTCTTTCTCCTTTCTTGGCTTGTGCTCCACTATTTCACCAAACCCTTGTGTCTCTATGGTGTTGTTTGGAAAATTAACCAAGAGCTCCACTTTGTTAAAGAATGTTGGGGGTTTCTAAGACTCCCACGGCTGCTCCCTCTTAGTAACCAGCTGATGCAATAGAATTTTTCCCTTCTTAGCCCTATGGCTATCTTCGTCACTGTTTGCACCTTCGAATTTCACTATGGCTTCCTCTTCATCAAGCTCCATAGCCTTTTTTTGCTTTGCCAACAAGATGGGGCTCATCCCCTCTAGGGTTGGGATATCTTCCCATGACCCTTGTGCTTGGCTTAGGGCTTGGACCATGCTCCAATGCCCACTCTGTCTTTCCTCCATCTTACAAACTTGTAAAATGGTAGGGCATCACGAATAACTTCCGGAAGAAGCCTATAATCCTCATACCATGTAGCAATGTTGTCTACTTTGGATGGATGATTTTTGCTAACTTCCTTTGAAGAGTTCCTTCCACCTTTTGGATCTTGAATGATATAGATCAACTGAGCCATTTTATTAGCCAATCTTTCTTGCGCCAGGGCAAGTCTTTTGAATCTACCATTACCAAACATCCTATCCGCCATTTCATCTTCTTGTAAGGAAGCCCGCAGGCTAGGAAGACCAAAGCTTTGATACCACTATAATGTCCCTTTCTAGAGCTGAAACACACAAACAAGGAAATCATACAAACCCCAAACTGAATGCTATGTTGCCAAGATACGGATACGAGTATCCGTTTGGATACGATACGATACGCGGATACGTCAATTTTAAAAAACCCTTGGATACGATACGTCTTGGATACGTCCGTACATATATATATATATATATATATATATATATATATATATATATATATTTATGTACATCTACTCATTTTACTCATTTTTTAGTCCATAAAAAACTGAAATAGTAATACAAAACTTGAATCAATGTTCAAAACATTCAATATACTTAAGACTTTGCATTTTTATTGATCATGTGGCTGCCATACATATGATATACGAATATCATGTTAAAACTTAACATGAATACGAACAAAACTTGAAATTTGAAAAATATACTAGTAACTAGATCCATGTTCAAATTTTCAAAACAAACAATATACTTCAGATTTTACATTTATGATTTCATTGTTCATGTGGCTGCCATACATATGATATAGGAATACAAACAAATCTAGAATATATCATCTAGATTTTCCTCAAAATCAAGTTCACGTGTGCCACTTGCGCTAGCTCCACTCTCATTAACTCCACTCTCCGCTCCTTGTGAACTCTCTAGAGCGTCATCTTCGCCATCAAATAATGAAAGTTGGGCAAGCGTGGCTACGGAGGCATCCAAGTCTGTGGTCTCTGGAATAAGATCCCAAAGTTTGTGAGGCCCTTTAGCATACTCCTCAGACTTGTGTGACAAGAGGCGCAAATTGGAGTGCACATATACCAAATCCTCAGCTTTTTTAGATGCCAACTTGTTTCTTTTAGCTGAGTGAATAAAGCTATAAGTACTCCAATTCCGCTCTGCGGAAGAATTATTAGCCACCTATTACAACAAAGAAAATTGAAATTCAAAGACAAGTCAGTATCCTAAGTTCTAACCTAATAAAATTTAAAATATTTGAAATGATTCTAAATTTTAAAATTTATAAATGTTATACCTGTGAAAGAACTTTTATAGCAACAGGACGTAAGTACTTGGCATCATGGCCATGTACACGCCACCATGTGGTTGGAGTCAAGCTACTCTTGTCAAAAAGAGCCTCAATCGATCCCATGACGCCTTCTGAACCAGTAAACATGCCCATTTCACTTCTGACCACACTGGCTATAGATGGATCAGGAAAAATTCTTCTGAATGCTGCCCTGGTTCCATTTCCAACTTCGGAGTCAGAAAATGGTGCTTGCCTGTTTGGTAGCCCAAGTACATCAGCACTATAGTACTTTGGGGTCAGTGCATAAGCAAGGAGATGTAATGGGGTGGTCATTTTATTCCACCTCTTCATGACCACAGTCTTGACCTCACTGTAGAAGGTCTCTTCTGGATCTAGACCTTTCTTTTGTATTATATCTTTGATACGCTCAAGCATGGAATCTATGCCATCATATATCTCTCCCAAGCATGCTTCATCAGTATCTACATATCGGATCATGGAGAGAATGGGTTCTGTAAAACTCAACAAGTACTCAACCTTGGCCCACCAATCCTCATCAAGGACCCATGATTTTACCCTTGTAGCTTTCTCTGTATTTGACTGCCTCCACACTGACCAAACACTGCTGATCACCATACTAGTTAAAGCCTCTCTCACCTTCACAAGCCGTCTCAAAACAAGCGTGTGAGACGCAAATCTAGTTTCTGCAACCTTCAGCAACTCTAACCTTGAGAATTTCCTAAACATGGCTTGTGACATATGATGGTTTGTGATAAACATTTGAATGTCATTTGCCTCAGAATAAATTTGCTCAATCCATGGGATTTTCCCAATCTTTTGGAGCATCAAGTTAAGGGAGTGGACAGCACAAGGGGTCCAAAAAATGTGCTCATATCTACCCTCTATGATCATTCCTGCTGCTTTACAATTTTTAGCATTGTCCGTGATGACTTGGACAACATTCTAGGGGGCCCACCGACTCAATTGCCTCTATTAAAATGTTAGCAATAAATTGTGCATCCTTGACTTGCCCTTCACAGTCAATGGCTTTAAGGAACATTGCCCCTTTAGGGCATACTGCAACAACATTTATGAGGGGTCTATTTTTAGCATCTTTCCATCCATCTGAAATGATGGAAACCCCTGTTTCCTTCCATGAGTCTCTGATTGGCTGCAAAGTCTTGTGAATGTGTTCCACTTCCTTTCCCAAGAGTGTGGTTCGAACTTTTTCGTAACCTGGGGATTTGTACCCTTGTGGAGCTTCATTGATACCCTTCACCATTTGATGCCAATATGGAGATCTCAATACATTAAAGGGCAGCCCACATGCATAAATGCATCGAGCAACAACCTCATCAGCAACCTCCCTCTTTTCAATATTAAATGCTTTCTCCAATGCTCCTTTTGGCCTTTTTCGTGAGCTCTCTAGACTCTCTTCATCAAATGGTTCACTTTGAGTTTGAATGAAAGGATGAGAAGTAGGTCTAGGTGTGGGTGGTAGTGATGAAGGCCTTCTTTGCGAAGGAATTGTTCTAGTTCTATTTCTTTCAACTTGTTTATCAGCCTCCTCTTGCTCTCTTAGGTACTCTGCCATTTTTTCATTTGATATTTTTGGGCACCTCTTTATCCCCACACCTCCAACACCAGTCAAATGGATTTTCACTCGACTATATGAGGATCTGTACTGAGTTTGACAACCATGACATATCCATACCCGACACCCACCACCAGCAATGTTGTCTACCACTGTCACATGTCTCCAAAGAGGGGAATTAGGATCATGTCTCACAGGAACTGATGTGTTTTCAGCTCGGCCTTGCACTCCACCCGAAGCAGAACTTGATGCCATCCTAATCTGTTTTTGATCACCAAGATCACCATAATGGCGCGAGGTGAGAGCATACACAGAGTTAGGATGTTTAAAAAATTAAAAACATTTTGCCTTAACATAAATAAATTAGTTATGCCATCCTAATCTGTTTTTGATCACCAAGATCACCATAACGGTGCGAGGTGAGAGCATACACAGAGTTAGGATGTTTAAAAAATTAAAAACATTTTGCCTTAACATAAATAAATTAGTTATGCGGATGCCATCCTAATCTGTTTTTGATCACCAAGATTACCATAAAGGCGCGAGGTGAGAGCATACACAGGTTTAGGATGTTTAAAAATTTAAAATACAATTTGCCTTAACATAAATAAATTACTAATTAGTTATGTCATCCTAATCTGTTTTTGATCACCAAGATCGCCATAAAGGCGCGAGGTGAGAGCATACACAGATTTAGGAAGCTATAAAAAATAAAAAATACATTAACATTGAACAATGCATTTAAAATAAAAAAAATGATTTTTTACCAATTAATAAATTAAATACCCCTAAACTATGCCATCCTAATCTGTTTTTGATCACCAAGATCGCCATAAAGGCGCGAGGTGAGAGCATACACAGATTTAGGATGTGTTTAAATTATAAAATTTAAAAAAAATGCAACATAATAAATAAATAAATAACCGTAAAAAAATAAAACGAAAGGATGAATTAAAATTAAAATTAAAATTAAAATACGGTATATCTGTAGAGTGTAGTGTAGAATCGTAGATCCTAGTTGCCTCTAAAATTTTAAAACAAGCTCTTCCTCTCAAGTCTCAACAATGGCTTCTTCTCCTTCAAAGTTCTCCTCCTTGCAATGATGGACTCCAAACAATAGAAGCAATCGCTGCCCCTCCTTCAAATCTTTGCCTCCTCTAAGCTCTTTGCAAAACCTCCTTCCAATCTTTGCCTCCACTAAGCTCTTCACAACTCTTCTTTGGCTCTTTGCTCATTCACTTGCAAAAAGACAATGAAATTGTTTGTGTGATTTCAAATGAGAGGGATGGGTGCTTTTTATAACTTTTTGTGGGGTAGAGGGTGTATTATTTTATTCATTTAGTGTTTAGGGTTCGGTTTTAGGGAGTAGAAAAGTCAAATATTTAAAAAAAAATGAAATAGAACTTTTAAAAAACGTTTTTGAGGGCGGATACGGCCCGGATCCGCGCCGGGTACTCCAGGATACGCGGCGGATACGCGCAGAAGTATCCGCCGCGTATCCTGGAGTACCCGGCGCGGATCCGGGCCGTATCCGGATCGTATCCAAGGCGGATCCGTATCTGAGACGTATCAGACAGGATCCGCGAGGGGTTTTCGAGTATCCATGCATCATAGACTGAATGTAATCTAATTTTTATAACAGATCCAAAATCAACTAAAACCCTAGCAGCGAACTGAAATTTGCATTTTAGGGCATCAAACGCCCATCAAACAAGCTGAAATTAGATGTACCAATGCTTCTCCAAATTATATATAATTAATGGAACCATTACCAAGCCAAAACACGTGCCAAATCTGAAATAATATCCACCTGCAATTTATTGTATGACAATAGAAGTGCAGTCCACAAAAATAGCTAAAAATGAGGTCCCCAAACCCCAACAAATACAAAATATGGAAGATACCAGCCTATAAATTATGGGAAATCTTCCGTGCCATGGAAGGCACCCAAAAACACTCTAACCCTAGTCGCTTCCTAGGAGAAGGGCTCCAAACAATGCAAAAACTCTTGAAATGACTTCTCCTTGATGCCCTAGTTGCAACCCCGAAAAATGGTCTTCAATATTTGCCTTCACACTACCAATTTGGAGAGTTTTAGTTCTCCAATATGCCACAAACAAGGGTTTCGTCCTCCTTGGATGCCACAGTATTGGATTTTCACCCTTTAGTGCAGTTGGATTAGAGAAATCAGCCCTAGAACCAAGTAAGAAAATATATATGCCAAAATTAATATGAAAATGAGCCTATGCGACTCCCCTTATACCCCTTTGGTGGTGTCAAAGGTCTAAGGGATGAATTAGCCCAAGACTGACCTCATTGGAAGCTTTCTTTATTTTCTATTTTTACTTTGGGAGCCATCGAACCCAACCAAACTACCTTCGAGAGGAAAATAGAAAAGAAAAATATTAATAGTAATGAAAGAAAACAGAAATGAAGCCTAAGGACTTCTCTTGTTCAATTTCTTCTTGGCCATGGGAAGAAAAATGGGCAAGAAGTCTTCAAATGGGACTGATTCGAAAGAGGGGACATTACAGGCTTCCACCTTCAACACAAGATTGAAAGCATTGCCTAATGAAGTGATGCAAATGCTCTAACTCCTTTAGGAGACAAGAAAGCAGGCCTAATTGAAACATGATTTGAAGGGCCTCATCAACATCCCGCACTTACTTGATGGAGAGAAAATTGTAGTGATCAATGTAACTACTTGATGGAGAGGCAATTGTAGTGGTCAATGTTTTGTTGGATTGATTGTCCAAATGCCTTGCAAAGGAGTGAACATTCCAATAACTAATATTCACAGGGATAAAATCACTTACAAATAGTCTCTTTAAGTACATAAGACGTTGAACACGAGTCTACTGCCATGTGAAGGCCCAATCATTCATATGAAGCTTAGAAATTATAATGTGTTGTGGTTTTGTGAGGGTTGTTTACATCTTCAAATAATCCTCCAAATTGCAAATCCAAGCATCCAATTTGTCCCTGTTTATTGTGCCATCAAAGATAGTGGATATTTTCGTGTCGTTAAATGTAGGTTGGGTAATTTGGATAGTCAATGGAATAACATTGGTGGCATGTTTTTATCCCATAGGATGATGGAGCATGCTCATCATTTTCTGCATATCTTTGAATTGATTTTTTTGGGTTGTTGCAGGTCGTGTAGCTCTCATGCATGTAGCTGGACCAAGTCTGGGTTATTGGTCACTTCTGAGGGGCTCTCAGAAATACTAAAGATCCATGATAATAAAATAAAATTGCAACAAAGCGAGATATCACACAAGAGAAACCCCTTTTTTTTTCAATTACATAAGAATGTTGCAATGATAATGAAGGGAAACCTAAAAGAAAGGTTGACCTTATGTAACAAATTTATCAAGACCCCTAAAATACTTTATAGCATGACCTCTAAGAATATTTTAAGGAAGATTATGAATATTATAAACCTTTCAAACTTTGGGATTCTGTTTCCTCTAGTTATTTCATTTCATCACGTGAAATCTGAAGGATGAAAAGGACACTGTATACTCTGGAAATATCCTAAGTTTCATAAGCTTAAAATTTTATAAATCATCTACTTAGCTTTTTAGATTGCAATCCTGTCAGCTGGTACTGGAACAATCTGTGATAGAGGTATTGATTGATAGGATAATCCACAATCTGAGAACTAGTGAATCTGTTGGGAGAAGACTTGTTCTTTGATTTAACCACAGGAGGAGTCTAGGCAGCTTCAGCTGGGGGGGGGGGAAGGGTCCGCAAGCAGCAATCTGAAAAATGAAAATAAAATCCAGTACAGAAAATACACCATTGACAGAAAAGGGCCAGCAGAGAAGCAGTTTAACAGAATGGGGTAGGTGGGATGCAGCGAAGTACAGGTCCAAACAGAACAGCTTGGTTGGGCATTTTAGAGCCAAAGAGGAACCAAAATACCATTGTGTGGAAGAGGCCTGGATCATCAGGTTTTGATAACAACTGAAATGCCTTTTTCACAATCCCATAGCAGAAAGCTAAGAAAGTGACACGATTTGCAGCTAAAACCAAGAGACATTTCTGTCAAAACTGTATGCCTTACGTTCAACATTAGTACGGGTTAACTTGATGTACAAGAATGAGTGTGTGCGCTGGCTAAAAGCTGAAACCTAATTTCAGAGCTTGATGGTGTGGTACTATATCATAATGTTAAGGAAAAGAATGAGAACATTTAGATATATTGTTCTAAGGACACGTGAAGGAACTTCTGATTAATTCAGGATTCAATTAAATGTGAATAAGACAGGCAGGTAGTGTCGGTTCATTTTGGAAAGGATACAAATCAGATTTTGAATGCGAGTCTCATGACGAGAAGCTTCTGTGATGGACAAGCTTTTGAGGGTTCATATGTCATGGCTCCTTTATCACTATTTTCCATAGTTGGAAGCCTGAAGGTAAATGGATTGATACGTGCTACTTGTGCCAAATGCTGTAGAAGTAGTTTATCGTCAAGCTTAAAGTTTGAATCTTCACTTCAGATGAAATTTATTCTCCAATAGAAACTAAGCAAAAATATGGTTTCAAACTTACATATTTTACTGTTACTATGATGTAGGATGATGTTAATAACTGTGAAGCAACAATATAGTACTGGATTTGTATATTCTTCAGAGTGTGCATGTGTGTGTGCGTGTGCTCGCGTGCACATATGTTCCATATATGTGTAAAATATGTTAGATATGCACATATCTAGGATATTTGTTTTAGTGTTTTCAAGACCTGAGATTTTAGCCTTGCAAGGTAAGCCAGTTACAAGCTTTTCAAAGTTCAGTATTGCTTTATCACTGTAGTTTAGAGTTGGAAGCCCAAAGGGAAATGAATTTTTACTTGATATTTGTTCTGAATGTTGCAAAAGCAACTTCCAGGCAAGATTAATGTTTGAATCTTCACCTCAGATGAAATGTTTTCTGGCTACAAAGCAATAGTATGGTTCCAAACTTGCACATGGTCTAGAAATCTAAGTATTACTACAATAATAATGAAGGATAATGTTGATTTTTTTTGCTAAAGATATCTATTGTTAATGGACAGCTCTGGAAAAATTGTTAACTCCTAGTTGGTGTTAATGAACCAAATGGGAAAATAAAAATGACATGTATTTCAAAAATCAAACTTAAGCTTATGGTCTTTTGCCTATAGGCCCTTCTTCAACTCCAAACATTCCAACTGCGAGAAAGTTAACAATTTTTTTTGTTGCTGAAGGTACCTAGGGTTAAGGGACCTTTGATCTGTAAATATTTGGCTGAGATGTCAATTCCCATTTGGTGCTAACTAACTGAACTGAGAAAATAAAAATATGACGCAAATTTCAAAAATCAAATTTAAGCATTCATCTTTCTGTCAATAGGGGAATCTTCCTCCTTCAACTCCAAATATATTCCAACTGCTAGAAGGTTAGCAAAAATAGAAGCTAGAGTCTTTTATCATTTATCCATAACATTTCCTTTATCATTCTCCTCTATTTGATTCAAACATGAAAAGGAGCTATTGAGCGCACATAAAGATAATTCTTTATCCACAAGTCTTTGCGCATTTTCAACTTTAGTTTTACAAATTTTAATGAAGAGCACTCTTCTCCGCTTTGGTGTGCTCTTCTGATATTAGCTTTAATGCCATGGAGAGAAAATATGAGCACTATAAACAATCTTGCTCAACTTTTTAACCCCCAATTGGCTGCTAGATCTGCCATCATATATGCCGTACTCCTGATATGTTGGTATGAGATCCCAAAATTATTATTTTTCATCTTAATTACCTGAAGGATATTGTTTATTTTCTAATCATTGCTCTGCCCCTTTTGATTGCTTCAATAATTAGCATTTAGTCCCCTTCTTCTGACACCCCTTTTCCTTGGTTCTCTTGTTCCTTCCAAGAGAGTCATTACTTCTGCCTTGTTATTTATATTTAGTTCCAAGTGGACTGAAAACATTTAACCGAGGGTTTCTATCATCATCCCTTAAGATCCCTCAAGCTCCATTTAATCTTGAATTTCCTTTGGCAGGTCCATCAGAATTGAGCTTAACCTGTTTTCTTGGAGGTTTCTTCCACATCTTCAGGCCTCTTCAGCCTATCCCCACCAAACCCATCATTAGGTAGAAAGTTAGCAAAACTAAAAGGTAGTGGCTTTCGTCATTTATCCATCACACTCTTTCTTGTTTTATCATTCTCTTCTGTTTGGTTCAAATATGAGGAGGCACTAAATTGCACATAAAAACATTTTCTTATCCACATAATTCTTTCTTCTCTTTGATCATGAGTTTTACAATTTTTGATGTAGAGCAAGCTCTTTTTCTTTGGTGTAGTATTTTTATGTTAGCTTTAATACCATGGGGGGAAAGGATGAGTATAAACTGTCTTTCCCACTTTTACACCCTCCAATTGGCTGCTAGATCTGCCACCATATATACTGTCCTCATATGTAGATACGAAATCTTGAAATTCTTGATTTCCATCGTAAATTTCTCATGTTATTGTTTATATTCCACTCATTGCACTGTCGCTTTTTGATTGCTTCAATTATTATCAACAAGTCCCCTTCCACCTGGAGTTTTCGCCATCCTTTTTCCTTAGCAAATCCTATTCCTTCTAAGAGAGCCAAGCTTCTGGCTTATAATTTGTATTCAGTCCCTAGTGGATTGGAAACATCCCTCCCCCTCTTACTAATCTTGGATTTCCTTTCACAGCTCCATCTATATTAATCTTAACCCAATCTCTAGGACGTTCCCCCCCTACATCTTTAGGATTATTCAGCCTATTCACAAAAAATCCATGATCTGATAGTAGAGTAATGTTCATAATTCCAATTTTCAAGCAAGAATATGATACCGGACTTGTATATTTTTCAGAAAAGATTCTCTTGAGGATGATGTGCCTTGATGTAAAAGAGTTTCAACAAATTAAACCCCTAATTTTCTTCTAACAAGTTATTTATATTTTAATAGATTTTTATTTCTAGATTTTTATATTTTAATGGTTGAACCCAAAAGGACTTACTTTTTTAACATTCTCAGAGAGTTTGGAGAGGACATTATGCCGCTGCATGCGTAACAGAAAGGATTCAAACAGAATGGGATGCATATCTATATCAGTCCCAGGGCATTTCATTGAGAGCAGAATCGATATCAAAATATATTGTAAGGCCCTTCCTTTTCTTCATGTTTCGGCCTGTGAAACTGTGTCACCAGGTACAAGGAACAGATGCTGATCAGCGCACGGTCACATGCTTCAGAATACTTTTGCAAAGCATCATCTGTCCGAGTAAGCTGATATCATAGATCTTTTAAGTTTATGAATATTGAAGAAAATTACTATCTTAGATGTAAGCTTTTAGTAGAGTCACATGGCTCAACAGGGAACATAAAGTTGCTATAAATACAAATTTCCTGTCATCTGTTTACTGACATGTTTGCAGAAAACTCTCCAGCTTTGTCACGGTGAACATAACATTCAAGTAATGTTGTGCATTATAGGGACAGTTTACTGCCCCTTATCTTACTCAGCGCCGTGGTAATTCATCCTAGGATTCTACTATCTTCTTTCAAGAGTGTAGTTTGAAATCCTCGGAAGATTATGTTTCATGTCTTGGATGTAAATACTTTGTTTACACAAAAATAAATTGCCTCGTTCTGGAAATAATGGTCATTTCTAAATAATAAATAAGTGCATGTATCCTATCATGCATTCTTTAAAACACCAAGTTAATTGAGTGTGTGTGATTCAAGCTCTCAATTTTCTTTATGCTTCTCTTATTTCCCATAGCATTCAAAGCTGCTTAGAATTTTTTTAGTGTTAAATCTCTTTATATTAATATGCAGGTTTCACTATTGAAGTGCTAGTTCATTTCTGTTTTGACTTACTAAAATTCTACTGGTGTATCATAATGGAATCAACTAGAAATTCAATATATGTAAAATAGATAGAAAGAAATCATATCAAAATCCACAAATGATCAGAAGTCAGTCAATGGAGCTTTGAAGAGTTTCTGGCGATGCATGAACTTCTTTGAGAATTTCATCCACAACTGTTTGTGTTCTTCCTTCCCCCTAAATAGATTTCTCACATGGGGTCTAGAAGCTGATGAAGGACTTCACAAATTCAAGGACACTTTTCCTTGCTCCAGTGCTTGCCCTCCAAAATCTTCAACAACCCTTCAAAATTGAGATTGATGCTTCAGTATGCCATAGGACATCTAGTGATATACCATTTAGAAACTTTGTCACAAGCTAAGTAGCACCTATGCTAAGGAATTCTACACCCTTCTCAAAAAACAGAGATAATGGCAACATTATCTTCTCAGTAAGGAGGCAGTCTTGTACCCTGGTCAAGTTTGCAGATTGGGATTCTTTTGATAACACCAAGAAGCTATGGATGCATGTCACTTGACATTCAAATGGATGGAGGATCGTTGAAAATTGTACCTCATTCATGTTGATTGACTTTGCTGCTTTTGGCATCATTCTTTTTTCAAAATCTTGTGATGTAGAATATTTTATTGCTTTTGTATGGACAATCACCATCATGTTGGATGTTTTGGGAGTTCGAAATCAAGGAAATAAACCTCGCATTGGATTCCAATTTTTTTTGGTGGTTGCTTCAAGTTTAAGAGAACTTACAAGCACTTTTTTGTAAGGATCAAACAAACAAGTTCACACCTAATAGATAAGAGGTGCGGAATACAGGCAGGGTACCAAGTACCCAAATAATTGCACTTCATAAAACACGAATGATTCTACTATCTGGGATGATTTGATGCCTTCACTTATACATATGATGGTAAACCCTAGTGACTATTTACAAAGCAATCTTGGGGAAAAATTTGATTTTATCCAATTCTTAAAGATGCCACATCTCAAAATTCAAGTGCTGTAAGTCAATGTTTCACAAACACTAATTCTCGTGGACCTTAAAGTTGGTGGCGACTTGAGATCTAAATGTGCCTTTACATAATGTCCCATCTTAGCAACTTTCCCAATAACATGTAATCTCTAAAAGGGTGATGACAATGAACAAACATTGAAGCCAACATGATCAGACCATGTTGTGCAAAAGATAAGAGCCAATGATTAATAAAAAATGGTCCAAGCAAGGTGCATGATGTTAGGCTCGACCAAGATACTCTCAAATACTAGCAAATTGATCTATACCTAAGGAACAATCCAAATATGGCCTTGACACCAATTTTGGCATCTTCCCCATTGATTGTGTGCCACAAGAAGCGAAGCGTAAATTGACAAAAAATTCCACCAAGCAATGTGCGATGACCAAAGAGTAACAGTCTCCAAAAATGACTATTTCCCAACAAGTTACATGCGAACAAATGGTATCTCATCAAATGAATGGGTCTTTTAGAATTACTCACATGTGATATGAATGAAGCTGCACCCAAATATGCTATCAGTGCTGCCTAGAGGAGGCTGGTCTAACGTTCATACAACCCAATGCATGATTAATTTTCCATGGGAACTTGACAATTGGTAATTCGTGCAGAGGAGGAGTTACTTAAGAGTCCAGACTATCTTCCCATTGTGGTACTCTTGTTGTTATTTGGACACTACGCGCATCTTGCACAACACCAATCTTCACAGTGCAAACTCCAGAAAACAACAATGCTTCCTTCAATCGTAATGGGTCGAGATCCATTATGAGTCAAGGGGTTTCCTTTGCAGGGTTGAGAGGCAGCACCCCGCAGCCCAAATTTTGATTATCAATCCTGCAATCATTCAATGCAAATATTCAAGTCTGGGAAGATTAGTTAGGAATCGTTTCCCCCTTTATAGTCATGAGAATCTTCACATTCAGCCTTGCTGTATGTTGTACACATAAGTACAATAACATACTCTTTGTCATTGAATAGAATTAACATTATTCTGATGACTCATGAATTAAAATGTATAATAGATTACTTCTGTTAATGTTTTCTAATGCATTTTCTATAACCAAGTAGTTTACAAACTAAGGTATTTGGTTGTCCTTTGTGCTACCATCCTGGAGTCTGCAGCATGGATCAGTTGTATTGCTGAAGAAACTAAGCAATTTGACATCCTCAAGCAATAGCTTAAATGTTTCCATGACCAGTAATCATTCCATCTATAATCAATCTTCACAATGGATACAGCTGCAAGTTTTTTCCATTTATGCTCTTAGCCAAATAATGAGCATAGCTGCTGCCTTATTAAAATTTCTGGCAATAGGAATGCTGATACCTAGATTGTGATAGAGAGGGTATAGACAGATATGGCAACACAACCAAAAGTTAGTTATAATAACTTCCAAATCATGAGTATCTTGAAAACCTTCAATATGCATAAAATGCCAAATTCCTGTAAATATTATTTCAAGGGCTACTTGGAGTGTTTTTCGCTTGTGCCCCACTCTTTTCTCTGCTATAACTTCAATTTGAATACTCTTTAACGAATCAAGATTTTATTTCATTCATGCACCTTTAAAAACCTCATCATGAGCTACTAGCCTGAAATGCTACAAACCTTATTGTTCTGAACTAGACTGTTTCGGTACGGGTACGGGTACGGATACGGATACGGGTACGGGTACGGTATGCTGAAATGGCAAAATTTTAAAAACCTTGGGTACGGTACGTTGTGGGTACGTTCGTGCAATATATTTTAAAAAGTAAAAAATATAAATATATATAAAAATTTAAAGAAAACAAGTTTATAGTCTCGACTCTCAACAACCTATAAATTATTAGAAGCCAACAACAAGCTTATTATGAATCGGGAGCCATCTAAAGCAAGATTTCTTTGACTGAATACAAGAGGACCACAAAACATTTAATCTATGAGTCCATCTACTAATGGGCTCACAAACATTCCACTTATTATTAAGGCCCAGGGAAAGGTTTGGGGAGGAGGCAATCTTTTCATAGAGTTGTTTGGAGGTCGCCTCTTGGAGAAGGGGCCCTTTGAGCCACCTCATAGTATCCCAAAAGTCATTCTCATCCTCCATAATCAGTTCACGAGGGAGCTGTGAAAGCATTTCTGAGCAGTCACGAGATATTCTAATTCCTTTCTCAAACCAAAGGAGGGAAGAGCAGCCCCTTGTCAAGGCAAGGATCTTGTCATTATATTTCAGATTCGACAAAATTGATTTGTAGGCTTGGCACCTAGTTTTCCTTACTCTACTATGCCCCTAGGCTGCCCAACTTACCATTTGTTTCAGGCGTTTGTTCCCATGTTTCTTCCTAGACAGTGACTGAAGAATACGGGTATGGGTACGAGGTACGCAACAAGATATGGACCCAAATAGTAAGTCAACCAAATGAAGTCATTGGGTCATCGGTCTTGACGCTTTTGGAGTACTGTTTATATATATTTTATGTATACATGTACTATCCAAGGTATAAATTTCCAGTCAAAGCATTTGCATACTTATTGAAATTTAATTCTCATACATTTGCATACTTCTTGAAATTTATTATTTCATCTTGGTCACAATGTATTTATCTTAGTGACTGGCCGAGTAAGATTCAAGGAGTTTTGATTGTTCATGGTGACCTTCCTTGAATCCACTCAGCACGATAGTATTGTTTGACATATTTCCCACAGAGTACATCACAACGTACCAGTACCAGTACCAATATTTGGTACATATCAGGCCTGGTACGAGGGGTTACTTGGCGTTTCTGTGCAGTCTAGGTTCTGAAAAGGTCACAAGGACTCGAGGGAATATGATCACCACTTTGGACACCCTTTATGGGCTTACAACTCCACTTGAAGTTTTGAGTTCTGATTCACAAGGGAAGACCTTCAACGGAACTGTTACCTTCCTTAACTAGGCCTATTTCTTGTAGCCCTGTTTACATGTAAGTCTTATTGTTCAGAAGAATTGACACAACCTCATGAGAAAAGAAATACATATTCAAACACCCTTTATGGAGTTCTAACTCACCTCCAAATTTCAGATTCTATGTCCAAGTACAAAGTCTCCCTCTTACCTGCCACCATTTGCATTTAGGGCTCTTCTAGGTCTTGGACTGTGTTTCAAGGTTATATTACCTTTACCTAGGTCAAAAACTTCTTCGACCTCGTTAAACTTCCTAAATCAACTTCTTACAGGCCCTTGTCAATGCTCAAACACTGTACTCGCTTCCAATCTCAATATTTCACTTTCTTGTCTTCTTGTGCCATTGTCCTAGCAAGGGTTTTGACTGAGTTTTCTTCATAGAAAGGCCTTGCCTGTTTTGCATTCCTCATTCTACGCACGATAAGCTCTCATTTCCAAATGAAACTCACCTTATCATGCACCATGAGTGATGATTGCATCATCTAACTTCAACTCTGTTATGTCCCTGTTCCTAGACTGTATAACTAGGACTATCAAGAAGAACTCCTTGTTTATAAGGTTCTAGAATTATTTCTTACTCCAGAAGGTCTTAAACATCTCCCAATGTATTATACTAGGCCTAGCTCCCGTGCTTTCTTCCTGTGATCATGTCACCAACCAGATATACTTCAATGAAACTCAGATTTCCCCAAGACTGTAACTTCCACTGTTACATAGAAACATTACTCCGAAACCTATGAAACCCATTCATGCTTTCTAAAAGATTTTGACATGTGTAATTCATCATAACACTCCATCAATTAAGATTTCACATACTGTTTGACTTTTAGAAACAAATACACTTCAAACTGACACACAGGCTAATAAGGACACTTAACTCTAATTGTGTTTTCCATATTTTTCTGTCTAAAACCCTTACATCTCCTCTTGAAACTTTATGCAGACTTGTATCATCTTTAGCTCTCACTGTTCACCAAATTGTAGCTTTGCCCACCAGGTAGGTTTAGAGTTATGATCTATTTTCATTTTGACTACCAAACCCTAGAAACAGGGTACATAGACCCGAGAGGGCTTATTTATGATCTATTTTCATTTTCTCATTCCATCAAGTTTTGTCATAGGCCACAGGCCACCTCTAGAGACCATAGGCCACCTCCTTAGGCAGGAGGTGACATCACAGGATATCATTCTTCTCACTTTTTACTAAAACTTGTCCAGAAGACCATTTCTCAGTCCTGTTCTAGAATGTAACTTCTGAGTTTTTTAGGTTTTTTACTTTCCACCAATAGACCCTTTCTACAAACCTTCTAGACATGCATTTAGACATACTTTCTAATCACTCATTCACCCAAAGGTTTAAAGATTCAGGTTCAACCTATCTAGTCATCCATCCCATAAGAAATGGCTTTATTATGCTCATACTTAAAAGTTTTCACAGTACTGCGTTCTTCACCTATTCAAGGACCTTAGCATTATCCATCCTTATTGGCAATACCTTTTGACACCTGCAATAACAAGAATCATAAGAAGAACCCCGAGTAAACGAGATTTCATCACTTTATTCTCAAAAGATATACATAGTCTTCATAATTACAAAACTTGTATTTAAGAACCCTTCAAACATAAGTCATCAATGGCTACATCAGGATCTTCAGAGCCTTCAAGGCTCTAGATACATATGTTTCTCAACCCTCTCTCCATCCTTTGTCCTCCCTATGTCTTCCCCATTCGAATACCTTCCTATTCATAACCACAAGGAGGTAGTTACATCTTAGTCCAAGTAGCCTAATTATGGTAAGGACTGAGTTTAACATGTTAGACCCTAGCTAGATAGGTATAGCACCTCATTTACATTACTTAGAGTTTTTAGTGTCCTCCCATTTCATTACATGTCTCACATGTCTGCACTCTCACATTAAACCCTGTAATTCTAACTTATAAATTCAAATATTCAAAAGAGTGTGTTTTGGAGGGAAAACTCATATTTACTCCTTATCACCTATGGAGGAACCTAAGAAGGTGGGGAACTTTGCAAAAACACCCAAAATGTCTATCAAGACCCTAGTCATCCCAAAATTGCTTGAAACCAAAAACTTTGCTATTTGCATGATGATTCTCCTGCATCAGATTGGGAGTGAGAATGCCCGTCTCCAAAATGAGCATGCTAATATGGCTTAGTTGTAGGTGGTGCATGTTTTGATTTTGTTGCCAACAATAATGAGAAATAAAACTAATGATTGTACACGATCTGTTTCCTTTTTATGAGAGTAGTCAATTGGTGCTTCAAGATATGCTTCGTGCTGATTACTGGTACAACAATCAATGGTGACATGCATTTACCAATGTAGTCTTATGATACTTAAGGTCTGGTCTCTTTGGCCTCAACTTGGGCTCAATAGAAATGGCAATGTCCTGTTCATGTTTACCAAGTGAACTGCTTGTGTAGCCCACTTGCTGAAGCAATCTGGATGCAATGCCTTTATATGCTACTAGAAATTACCGATGAAAAAAGAAGACAACTCATTAGTGGCAACCAAAACACGATCATTGAGAGATGCATTAGAAGAAGAGGACAAAACAATGAGTAATGATGAAGAAGTGGATTAAGGAAACATTACTTGGTGAAATCCTAGGTCTTCCTACAAATTCTAAAGCAATTATAAATGATTGTATTTTCTTTATTTATTTGATTACTAATTATGGCTTGGAGTGATTTGATCATGCAATAGGTGACTGGCAAAGCAAAAAGGAATTTCTATTCTCTCCTTCATTAAGGCCGGTCTTCTTGAGAGCTACAATGGAGATAAAGAAATACTTTCCCTTTTTATGAAGTTGATCTTCTTAAGTGAAGATTAAATGTGCACTTCCCCCTTCATTAAGAGGTCGGTCATGAAGATTGATCTTTTAATTCATCCTTGGTGCCAAAGAAGAGTACTTAAGGAGGTTCAAATGGAGGAGGGGGATCATTATCATTCATCATTTCGACATTTACTTGGATTTGGAGCCAATGTAGCTTCTCTTCTTGCCATTGAAGGACGAAACCCCTACGTTGGCTACCTATTGAGGATGAAAAACCTTCAATAGGATCACACTTGGGGACGAAAACCCTCTTGTGTGTATTGGTGGCTTCATTCGGGAGTCATAAGTGGACTTCATTCGCAGATTTCTGGAACAACAATGCGTTTATCCGTGCATAGGGCACTTCTACTCTAGCTAGGGCGCTTTCAAGGGTGTTGGCACCCTTCCTCCACTTGATCTACCCACCCAGGAAGTTCAGGATCACTTTTGGAGGGGTTTTCGTGGTTGAAAAATTGTGATTTCATTTTTATTTGATAGCTGGTCTCTCCAAAATCATTTTGAGCATTTGTTTGTGTTGAAACTCAGAGTATTGATGGGGTTATGAATTTTCGATGTTTCACCTATGTTTGCACTTGAATTAAAATTAAAAAATATATATTTGCTCCAGATTTTATTTTGCTGGACTTATGAAGTGTTTGGGATATTTCTATATTGATTTTCAGTCTATATTGCATGAGAATATTGTTTTGAAAAGCCCATACAATTCGCTACCTTAGGAAATAGAAAATCAGGTTCATCACTAGGGCTTAGTGGTGATATTGTTGTCAGCCATATGAATTCCTTTGCTGTCATAAATATTCAGATTTCTCTTTGTTGCTAATGTCATTTTCAGTTTGTTCCTCTAAGGTTAAAGTGATTGACCAATGGTTGTAATAAAAATCAGAAGTCGTCATTTGGGTTGGAGCCAAAACTCTTATTTTCAGTTTCAGCCCTAGAAAGGGACATTATAGTGGTATCAGAGCATCAATCTTCCCAGTCTGAGGGCATTTGTGCAAGGTGGTTATAAAGAATACAGACATGGATTGGTGACCTAAGTTCTTACCAAAGAAAGAATTCATTTCGGAGGTGGAAACATGACATCCAGTGGGTCACAACATTGTGGCTATCTATGAAGAATATAGGGCTCTTCCGAATGAGATTGGTGATGTTATTTTGCTTGCTAAATTTATAAGGGTAAATAAGTGTAGGTCAAGGCCTAAGCCTAGTACTCAAGCGCCATAGGAGGATCTTCAACATGCCTTTGGCAAGGTGACGCTCGCCACATTTGATGGTTCGAACAAGGGGACAGCTGGAGTATGGATGAAGATGCTAGGGTTAAACCATGGAATACAAGAATGAGCCAAAAAGCCAAACCCAAAGGGGTTTCTCTTGAAAGAAGAAAAAGAATAGTCAGATCTGCAACAAGATTTTAAGGAGTTGTTCCAAGAAGATCACGTTGAAGGACATGGAGATGTGTTGCTAGACGAAGAACCAAAAAGGGTTTTTGATGTAGCAAAATCTCCAAAGAAAGAGGTAGAAGTACTTATCATTTTCCCTAAGGATGAACCCTTGACTGATTTTCCGAACAACAATATGGAGGGCGAAGGGTTTGATGAAATCTTGAAGCACGAGCCCAAGGAAGAGATGGAAATCATGAAGCATGAGTTAGAACGTAAAAATCCTTTAATATTTAATGATGATTCATTGATTTCTAATGATGGCATGTTGTAGAAAAATGGAGAAGAAAAATATGATTTTCATGAAGTATATGAAGATGACATTATGGAAGGGTATGTCCATGAAGGAAGGGCACTTTCGGTTCTTCATGTTTACTTTCAATTCACTGGAATTTCCCAAACAACAGTCAATGATTGGCAGATTGAGGGAGTTCATAACCTTGAAGAGAGTTCTGAAGATGTTCCAAACAAGTACCAAAAAAATAAGGGTGAGCTTTTTGTTGGAACGCCAAGATATGATAGAAATGATCACATTTTGTCTCCTCCTATGTCGCTTCCATACTTATGTCATCATGGGGAATTTATTGAAAAGAATGATCATATTGCATGTTTGATGCCGCATAATATAATTGGTGATAATGTGAAGAACTTGTTGAGTAACACATGGCACATAGATCTTTCCGTGCAGGTTCAAGATTATGTGAACATAAAGGTTTGGGTTTCGGTTGATCCCTTGAGTTATAAGAAAGAGAAAGTCCTTGTTGAATTCAATATTGCTACTCCATGCATATGGTGAAAAAGAAATTTTATGAAGGATCGTTTTGAACTTGTTATATATCCTAACAAAGTTGCGAAGGATTTACTCCTGGAGTGTTCTTAGAAGCCGAGTTCTACACTCCAAGGCAAGGTTATCAAGATAATCAGAGTTGCCGCAGATAGAAGCTCGGTGTGGGAAAATGGTAAGATGTTCTTTCTAAAATTCATATTTTGGATGGATAGTACTCTCCTTTGACAACTATAGATTGCCATATATGATGAAGTTCTGTGGATTTAACATGATGTGTGAAAGAAATTTCAAGTATTGCAGCTGTCACATCTTTCCTATGTTACTAATATCCAAGATTTTTGAGTTGGAAATGGCATGCTACAGCCATGATGGGTTGTTCTTTCCAAGTTTAGGTATGGGGTGGTGCTTATCTTCCAGGGGCAGCAAGAGATGGGCAGGTTTGGAGACATTCTTTCCGCTTAAAATGATTTGTAAGAGGGTTTAATCATTGAGATTAAGCAAAGTCAACATCCCAACATCTTTGGCTTTGCTTAGAAAGAAACTTAGAGTTGTATATGACTATTACAACCCCTCATCCACACCCCTATTATTATAGAAAAGTACAACAGTTTGATTTTTATAACAGTAGCAAGACAAATGCAATATCTCTTCAAAAATGCATCATTCACACCATCCAAAGCATGTAGGGCAACTTAGAAATATTTAGAACAATTAATAACCAAGAAATCAACTTTCAAACCCTAGCTGGAATTGATCTAAGTAAATAAAATAGCAGCAGTGAACACCCTTACAAAGTGGTTGGAAATGAAGGATTCCAAGCCCAAAAATAAAGTCCAAATATAGATTCTGGATGCTAAAAGTATGAGGAATGCAATGATGGTTGAGTTGGATGTCGCCGTGCCTTAGATTCGCTCCCCTAGGAGAGGGACGGAAAATCAATGTAGAATCAAACCCTAGTTAAAAATCTGCAAAATGAATCTCCTTGAAGCTCTTTGGAAACCTTGGGATGGAGAATCCTCAATGAATTGAAGAGTTTTATTAAACAAGGAAGGGTTTCGTCCTCCTTGTTGGCCACACCAATGGATTTTCACCCTTAAGTGGAATTAGTTGAGCAATTAGGCCAAAAACCATGCAAAGTTAATTTTTAAACAAGATGATGATGCACAAATGAGCCAAACGACCACTTTTATACCTTGTTGTGGTGCCAAAACCAATTAGAATGCTTTCGAATAGGACCAACCTCATCATGGAAACTTTTCTTCTATTTTTCCTTTGACTTTTCAACTTCTTAACCCTACTGACCTGATTTTATCTAGAAAACTATTAAAGAAGAATGCAATGCTCACAAAAATAACTGAAAAATATGACAATTACTCCCCTTGCTCATTTCTTTCTTTCCCATGGGAAGTGGTATGGGCTTAAAGTCTTCAAATTGAACTAGCTTGGAAAAGGGGACATTATAATTCATCGTCAAGACCATAGAATCAATTAGTTGATCACATGAAAATGAAGGCTCAATTATGGGTTCATTTTTTTCTTTTTATTCTCCACATCACCCGCTGCTACATTGACAGACATTAGATGATTTATTACAAAAGTACTATAGCAATAGTAAGGATCATTGTAGCAGTGGTACGGATCACTGTAGGAGTGCCACAAAAAATTGAAAAATGGAATAAATTTCAATCTTCGGCACAAATATGATCCCTGGATGGAATCACCACAATTGGAATTAGAGTGTTTTCTTCCACCAATTGTGCACACCGTTTTCGTCCTTGGGTGAAAATATGAACACAAAGGCTCAAGCTCTGAAATAGGGTTGTGTTTCAAGGAGTAATGTGTAATCCTTTCTTTTGAGCCTAAGTCCTTTTATGATAATCCTTTCAATCCCAACCCTAGAAGTATTTAAGACACTTTAATAAAATAGTACTTTTTGGCCCTCTTTATAATAATAATACATAAGTGTCCTTTTATCATGTTATTAAAATTGAAGTGGCGTAGGACCACTTAAGATATTATTATTAAATGATTTCCCTAACTTTATCCCTTAGCCTATGGGAAATAATTAATAGGCTATAACTCCTACGATTAGATTAATTCAGAAAAGGGGACATTACAGTCCGCCCTTCCCGGAATTGCTTGCCCTCAAGAAATTGCAGTTTAAGATGCTCAAGAATCTCTGCACCCTCACATGTAGCGTCTTTTGGTGGGAGATCCTTCCAATGCACTAAGTATTCCGTTAAGCTCTTGTTTCTTAGTTTCTTCACCCTAATATCCACGATGGCTTTCGGAACCAAAATCAATTTGCCTTCATCATCCAATGGGGTAACTCAGGTGAAGGTGTGATGTGTTGTCCCAGTGCTGTTTCGAGGCATGAAATATGAAATACGTTTTGAATCTTGCCGTGTTCTGACAAGTCAAGCTCATAAGCAACCTTCTCAATCTTTTTTTTGATCCTATAAAGCCCATAAGAACCAGGGCTTAAGCTTCTCAGATCCACTTTTCTTGAGAGGAATTTCTATAGGGCTGCAATCTCAAGAAGACCATGTCTCCAACCTCAAAAGATTTCTCGATACAGTGCTGGTCGCATATAACTTCTGCTGATTTTGTGCCCATTGGAGGTTTTCTTTGAGTGACTCCAATATTTCTTGACTCTGCATGACCAAGTCCCTTACCCCCGGCACTCTATTGTTTGTGATGACCAAGTCTACAAAAGAAAGAGCATCATAACCATACAAGGATTTGAAAGGAGTCATACCAATTGACATATGGTGTGAGGTGTTGTAGCAATGCGCCCCCCTATAGAGCCATTGGATCTAAGCTGTTTGCTTCCCTTCTACTTAGTTCCTCAAATAACCCTCAATCCACTTATTCACTATCTCTATTTGCCCATTTTTTGAGGGTGGTAGCTGGTACTAGGAGTTAATTCAGTTCCTGTCAAACGAAAGAGCTCTTGCGAAAATAATCTAAGAAACTTTTTGCCCTTGTCACTTACTATGTTCTTAGGAAACCCTTGAAGCCTAAATATCTCTCATAAAAACAAATCAGCTGCTAGTGTTGCCTTGAAATCGGATGTAACAACAAAGAAATGAGCATATTTACTAAGACTGTCCACTACAACATATATACAAACTCTTACCCTGAATTTTTGGAAGACCGGTGATGAAATCCATAGAGATGCTCTCCCATTTTTTATTTGGAATCAGTAAGGGCTGCAACAAACTTGCTGGAAATACCTGTGTTTGTTTTGTTGTGCTGGCTGACAATGCATTCTTTGATTTATTGGGGGACCTCTCCTTTGAGGCCTTTCCAGAAAAATATCTCTTTAATTTGATTAGTCTTGAAATACCTTGGGTGACCAGCCAATGGTGTATCATTTACTGCTCTCAAGATTTTATTCTTCACTTTTGATTCTAGGACGAGATAAATTCTATCCTTGTAAAGGATGAGGGCATCTATCACCTTATACCTGTCATCCTATATTTTGTCCTCGAGGATATCAATAGTAAAGACATTCTTTGCATACTCTGCTATGATAGTAACCTTTTAGTAGGGATTTCAGATATGTAGGATAGAGTAGGTTTTCTAAATAAGGCATTGACAAGAACATTATTTTTACCTTTAACATAATCTATATAAAAATCATAAGCCTGAAGATTACTCACCCATTTCAACTGCCTATCACTCAAATCTCTTTGGCTGAGGAAGAGTCTCAGGTTGTTGTGGTCAATGTTACCCACGAATCTACCACACACTAGGTACTGCTTGAATTTTTCCAAATCATGCATTATGGCCAACATCTCCTTGTCATAGATCGAGAATCCTTTTTCCATTTCTTTGATTTTTTGGATCTCAAAAGCTATGGGATATCCTTGCTGCATTAAAACTGCCCCAATTCCTTCCAATTAATAGTAAAAAAACATTCTTTGCATAATCTGCCTACAACATTATTTTTACCCTTAACATACTCTATATCTGTGATGACCCTTTCAGGAGTTTCCACTAAACACACAAAATGCAGACTGAATTTTGGATTGCAGCAGACTGTAAATATAAAATCAGTGTCTTTATCTATCACCAAATATGCCAAAAATCACCACAAAATTCCGTGAATCAACTCGCCACAATTACGTATATATTTTATGGAATATTAAGAGCCAAAAACACAAAGAAATGTTGAAGATCTCACTGCTTGAAATTAATTATGAACTGGAAATTGCAGCCACAACAAAATTATGAAACTAAGGCATAGAAACCCTCAAATTTCACCAAACTTCAGATTCCAGTCTTATAAATTATTACAAATCAGATTATCAAACTAGATTTCTCAAATACTTCCCCAAAAGCTTCAAACCCTACCCAAGGTAGGTCGCTCCACCCTTAATTAATCAAATACCACCAGAAAATTAGAAATATCTCTTCAAATCAACCCCTAGAATCTATCCCAAGCCAAGGAGAAGGGTTTTCGTCCTTCTAGGCAAGTCGCATAAAGAGGTGTTCGTCCCCAAATGCAAGAACAAACAACTCCAAGCTTACTTTGCTCCAATAAGATAAAATGCGTCAAGTCTAGAGCTCAAATGGTGCCTTTAATCTTTTTTTATATCCTCCTTTTGGCGCCAAAATACAAAAAGGAAAGGCCGACTTGTATAAACAAAAAAAACACTAAAGAAATTATAAAATATTAGATAAGAATATATTATAAAGGTGCTCAAGGTTCTTCTCCTTCATTTTTTCTTCTTTGCCATAGAGAAGGAATGACAAGAAGACCAAATATCAGCTCTTAGGTGGGAAAAAGGGACATTACAGTCCTCCCTCCCCAAGATTGCTTGTCGTCAAGCAATTGCAAACGCATTACATTCGCTGCCCCAACTTCTTCTTCTTCTTTCTTTTGAGGGTGTTCATCTTCCAATGGTGAAGGTGGCATCCTAAACAAAGCATCCGCAACCACATTTTGCTTCCCTTTCACATATTCAATGTCAAAACCAAATGCTTGGAGTCTACTCACCCATTTTTGTTGCCGGTCATTCAATTCCTTTTGATGAAGCAAAAATCTCAAGCTATTGTGGTCAGTTTTGACTACAAACCTTCCACAAATCAAGTATTGCCTAAACTTGGTTAAGGCATGCATGATGGCAAACATTTCTTTATCATAAATGGAAAGCTTCTTCTCTTGATCTTTCAATTTCCTACTTTCAAAAGCAATGGGGTGCTGATTTTGCATCAAAACTGCACCTATACCCTCACCGGAAGCCTCACATGCAAGCTCAAATGGTTTAGAAAAATCTGGAACAACGGGAACCGGGCAAGAACACATCACCTTTTTCAGCTCCTCAAAGGCTACATATAATTTGAGAAAAGTTGCTTGGTATTCTCGTCAAGAATCGCCTATGTAAGATTGAAAGGCCTATCTATCCTTTGCCTCTATTGTACTGTCACTTTTTCAGTATAAATTATCTTCCCCCAAATCATTTTTTTAGATCTTCAGAATAAATAATCATTGGATTTGATGTCACTTTTTTCTTATATTGGTCTTTGGTGTCATGTTTTATTTTTTGAATATTCTCTGCATCTAATATCATATCTTATCTATCAGAGCCTTAGAAATACATTATTTTCTCTCTTTCTTGCTTTGTATTACAAAGAGTAAAAAAATATGTTATCTTAGTCTGACACTGACAATGTTTGTGTGGATTGTTGATATATTTCAGATACAGAGCAGAACTTTTTCTCTTTGGCATTTGGCTCCATTGAAGAGCGTGCCAGATGGTTCTATCAAGTCTGTAAATTACTCTCAATTTGTTTCTGTACTTTGACTAAAGATGCTGGAGGTGCAACATCTGTGGTCATTGCACTAGCAATGCGTTTAATGGTTTCCCTGACTGATGTGAACACATGGGAACACTTTTTGAAAGAATACAAGGTAGATGGAAGCCTTGTGGCATGGAATCTTATAAACTGGATATCAAAAGAAAAATCTGGCCTTTATTCTTCGTTTCGTCTGTACATGATGAAATATAATAGTCCAGTCACTAGGAAATACAATTCCGTGGGACAGATAAATGATAGCTTTATTGTAACTGCAAGTGCTATAACTATGGTCCTGCGACCTTTTCATACATTGCAACCGGAAAACTTTAGAAATATCTGCTCTGAATCAAATCAATCAGATTTTGTCGAGAATTATAATGCTGGAATAAAAGCTGCAGCAGAGCAATTCTGTATATACATACTTACAATCCCTCATCTCACACAGCGACTTCCTGCTGCACTGCTACCCGCCTTTCAACACTCTGCTACTTTCTCACATTTTTTGAAGACATTTGTGGTATGTAACATTAAATATGGGAGGAATTACTATCCCTACCTCATCTGTTTGCAAAACAATAAATTTCATATCTGCAAGTGCATGTAGATTATATCATATTTATAGAAATTACTGAACTCTGCATTTAAGGGAGCAGCAGGTGATGCAGTTTTTTTTAATTTGGTTCTAGGAGGGAAGGATGAATACACAAGCAGTTACCAATGGTTAAAATTATTGTTTGTTTTGACCACTGATATTAGCCACTTTTCTTCCAGGGAAACTTGTGATTGAATCCCTCAATTTACTGCCCGAGTTATGTATAATTTCATCAAAAAATATCTCTCATAATGTTTCTACCAGCCTCATTTTGCCTACCATGATGGTCGATTAATTGCTTGATGGTTGTGATATCTATTCTGTAGACTATTTTGCAAGTGCCCATTCATGTTTATCATTTTCCTACCTCATCCAAAGGGACTAACTAAGCTTTGGCAGGTCACAGCAGATTTCAAAGGAAGTTATATTCCCAGCAATATCAAATTTGGATCAACTGATGCCCACAGGGATTCCATGTGCTGGGTGGGCTCTGACCAATGTTGTTAGGTTGGCATCAGGTTCTGTTGAAAACTCTGAGTACTCTGGACAGCTCATGAAGGGCTTAGATATTGGAGAATATGTGTTTGCTCTCTGTAGCATTTTAGAGGATTTGATGCCATGGATTGAGAGTAATAGGCAAGCAAAAAGAAGAGTGGACGAGGATGAAGAAACATTTGATGGGAACAATGTTTTGGGTGCTGTTGAGCAGTATTACCCAACTAATGCAGAATGTGAAGATGCATTTATGGACTCAAATTTGTCATTCCTAGAGTATTTGAGGCCACTCTATCAGCATTGGCACCTGCAACTGTTTCTCGATGCAATGAAAAAGGATAGTTTTCTTGTGCATGAAGCACAGTATAGTGCTATCTTGAGTCAAGAAGCCGCAAAGAGGAAACTGGAACTGCAAGATGTTGCACAATTGTATTCATATCTTCTTGCTATGTTTTCTTCTTTCAATTCCTTTGGTGGAGCTTTGCCTATCCTTAATTTACTAGCCTTTACTCAGGGATTTTTGTTGCAACTGTGGGAGTGGCTAGACAGATTTCTAATTCTCAAAAAAGCAAGCCTTTCAATGCTTCACAAGCATTCACAAGCCAGTGCAAATGCTGGTGGCGGTCAAATTCAAGATACACAACGAAGAAAAGAAGAAAGTTCAGATAAGAATGTACACACTAAATGGGCCTCTGCATTTTTAAGATTGAAAGGCAAGTCTTCAAATGAAGATAACACCAGTGACACGAGTAAGGATGCCTTTGTTCAGCAATGTACTGATAAGGATAATGCAGGCAAAGTATGGGACTTGGAACCAATGAAGAAAGGTCCTCATGGAATTCCAAAGAGTGCTTCAACAATGTTGCTTTTATTTTGTGCAACGTATGCTCATTTGCTAATGGTGCTTGATGATGAAGAGTTTTATGAAAAACAGGTTTGGTTTTTTGTGTTTGTTTGGCAATTACTACCATGTGTGTTTGTGGTATCTCTTTTGTTGCTTATCCAGCTGCTTCCATTTGTGTTGAGCTTTTACACTGATTGAAACAGGTACCTTTCAAACTGGAACAACAAAAAACAATTGCAGCTATGCTTAATACAATGGTTTATAATGGATTTTTGAGTAATTTTGGGCACCATAGCAATCCTTTGATGGATGCTGCTGTCAGGTGCTTGCATTTTTTGTATGAAAGAGATTGTAGATGTAGGTTCTGCCCCCCTTCTTTGTGGCTCGCCCCTGCTGTCAAATATCGCCCTCCAATTGCAGCTGCAGCCAGGGCACATGAAGCTGTTGCAACATCCTTGAAGCTGCAAGATTCATCAGTAGCTCCATTGATGGGTTCTTTGGTCATGACTGTTCCCCATGTGTTTCCATTTGAAGAGAGGTATTTGAATATTTGCCTTTCTTGTGCATGTTTTATGAATATTCTTTGTGATGAGAATTTCTCCTTTCGTGATTAAGAAAAATGTAAATCATAAAAGCATATTTGCTGGTTACTGTTAAAATTATTAGCCTGGTGTTTAGATAGTTTTCTTTTTTTGTCTTTATTATCAAAATAGAAAGAAAGGAGGGAAAATGTTCTACATTCGAGACCTTTTGGATACTAAGCCATTATGGTAGTCTCTATAAATGGGAGTAACCAAGAGCATACTCGCTGGAAATGAAACATCCTGTTTGCTGGAAGTGAAAGGGAAATCCCATTGCAAGAATTGGGCTTGGTTAGCAGGCGTTTATCATCTCGGGTGCAGAGGCAAAGGCTGTATTTTTGGAAGTTCTGGAATATAACATAATCTTCTCACATGCATAGATTAATACAAATAGGTTGTGTTTATTTGTCTGTGTATGATAATGTTAGGACCCCGATGTTGTAGCCATCTAATATTATGTTTGCATTGTAATAGCCTTAGTTGTCTTTTAGCTCGGGTTCCTATTTGTGTGTGGGGTGGACCCTTGAGCATTGGATTGAGGGTTTGTAATGAAGATCAGGTGCCTATGTGTTGTAAGGACGACCCTTAAGCATTAGGGTTAGGGTTGTAATGCCAGTATATTGATATTGTAAGGCAAATATAGGGGAGATTAATTTTTGTAGACAAGCCGCTCAAAAGAAGGTTGCCCTTTGGAAGAGTCCTGAAATATCTGAATATAAACAAGTTTGAAGCAATTTTATCAGGTCATTAGGTACTCAAGTTCTTTGCATTATGTTATTTCTGTTTTCATTTAATATTCTTGCAAGTAGGTTCCTAACAAGTGGCATTAGACATCTTTCCAGGTTGTGTTCCGCAACAACATAAAGGGTTTCAAATTTCAATGGTATTGCGTCTATCCATTGTATGCTCTCACCTCGTCAATTATTGATCTTGGTAATCAGAAAGTGGTAGCAGCAGGAAAGCTCTAAGTTCATTTGCCCCAAATCTACCAATTTTTTTCCTTGCAATAGTTCATTTTTTTAGCTTAGCAACCATGTGTCAAGTGTTTCAAAATATCCACAAAAGCTGTTGTTTTTGGCTATGCACAGGAGTGAGGTTGGATTTGACCCATTATCACAGGCTCCTAGACGACACTATACACAAACTTGGGCTTTCATGCATCCTCACTTATATGGGAAGACTAAATAGATTTTTTCAAAGACTAGTCATAAGAAGCCTTTGGTCGTTTGTCATTTGTGGTGTATTGGTAGCGGTTAGTCTCAGGAAGTTACTTGCATCGTACCTCGAAGCCGGGATAGTCGACTACGACAACAATAGAATCATTTGTAGTTAGCGCGCTGAAACATTGAACCAACACTATTTACAACTGGGATCAATATATCTACGAGTCCATAGACCAGACACATGCAATAGCAAACCCTCCATGTTATAACCCTCAATGTGATGAATCCTTCAATAAAAGAACTTTTTGAAAGCTAGTTATAGAAGACCGATTAGAGGCAGTTACGAAGGATAGAAAGGTCAAAATTTTCCAGCCACTGTTGATCCCATAGGGTGATTAGTCTAATTCCAAAAAAAAGTCAAATTTTTATCACTTATTTGATACTTCCCACCTAACCCAAACCAATTTTCTCTTCATTTGATCATTTATGTGAAAAATAAATAAATCTGGCCTCCTTATATGATGGTAGTGACCCTATCCAAGGAAATGAACCAAACTCTTGACAACATCAAAACAATCCGCTCAGACCGCTCCCCTCAAATGGATAAATTATCTAAATTGGACAAATTGGATCTCAAAGATGAATTGGAAAGCTAATTGTTGGGGCTGAATGCTAGATATAATACCATACATAGTCAACATAGCTCTAGCACAAGACCCCATTGTCAGAAAAACCACCAATGAATTTGGGGGCAGCCCCAAACTCTCTGACTAGATTTCTTGAAATTTTCCCAGAATGCCAAGACAAGCTGGATATATAAAGTAGAACATTTTTTTTGTTCTTTATACTTGGAACATGAAGCCATCTTGTGGTATCAATGCTTGGCAAAGGAATATTCTACCTCCACATGGGACTAGTTCAATACCCACCTACTCACTTGATTTGGCCGTAGTGCCTATGAGTAGTTCACAGGTACATTGACCAAACTAAGAAAAACTCAATTCTATTTGTGATTACCAAATTGAGTTTGGAAATTTTGGCCAATTGGACAATAGGGTTGGGTGAGGCATTTTTTCAAAAGTTGCTTCATTAGCAGATTGAAGACGTCAGGGTCGAAGTAAAAATGTTCAAACTCACTACTTTGATGGAGTGAGTGGGATAGCTAAATTAGTAGAAAGCAATATTGTTTAACATTGTCCATATAAACAATCACAAGTCAGGAATCCTCAACTGTCTTAGGCACACCAAATCAAGGCACTAGACCACCAACAATTTAGTGCATGACTCGTGAGGAAATAGCTGCTCGCAAAGCCAAAGTCTTGTGCTATAATTGTGATGAAAGATATGCTCCAGGTCATAAATTTATTGAATAGAAAATATATCTCTTGGATGTTGAGGAACCTTGCACATCTAACATATTGTTTGACTAAGATGACAATCCAAAAGGTGAGCAACTTGATTAGGGTAGTCCGAATGAAGACTTTACCCCTGAAATTTCAATATATACCCCGTCTAGGATCAAACCCCCAAAGTATGAAAGTATAGGGATTCTTCAAAGGGCATTGGATAATGTAATATCCCCTTCTCGGTCGAAGACCCTTAGCCCATTTTGTCTCCCCGACGGCTAAGGAATGAACGCAAGGGGAACTTAAGTCATAATAAGTTATTATAAAGTGCATATAAAAGAAAAAAAGAAAAAAATATTATAAAGGCACTTATAGTAAGTTATTGCAGACTTAATGATAAAGCAAAATTATAAAAGGAAAAAAGGCAATTTTTAATGTTTATTTATCCTAGAGAAAGTGCGACCCCCTTTTTGTGTGGAATAAAGTGAAGAAACATTAAATGATGGGATGAAAACTTATAGGATGTTGAGGGTGGCTATTTGGCCCATTACCTCTATAAAAGCAAGTCGACTTGCTTGTGGAGATCGTCTTTTGGCTATTTTATAAAATCTGATTTTGTATGTTGAGCTTTGAGCTTGCATTAGTAATCTTCTAAGGACGAAGACCCTTAGAGATTCACTCTTGAGGACGAAAATCCTCAAGGTGAGGAAATGTTGGGGACGAAAACCTCCAAAGTTTCATAGATTGAGGAACGAAAACTCCCTAGTTTTGAGCGCTGGATCCATCCGGGGTTCATCATTGGGCTGCATTTTTGTTGACAGTGATTGGTAGAAGTATTTTCAGATTTGGGCATATTTGGGCTGATTGCACTCCAAGGATCAGTTGGACATAAATCAAATTTGAGTATTGGTGTTTGATGTGTGTTTGGACCAGCCAAACAAGAGAATTTGAGAAGGAATCAAATCTGCAATTTTCTGGGCATTTCTACACCCCAAGGGACCCAGTTTGGGAATTACGAGCCTTCATTTTGGGGGTTTTTGGTTGCTGTTGGATCTGCAACTTTTTGGAGCTGTTTGGGCATCCTCAAAGAAGATATTTTCAACATTTCCAGCCTCATTTGTGGTACACATAAATTAATATTCATTGTTGTAATTGTTGGGTATTTTCAGCCCTAGTTTATTTTTATAAAATCAGTCAAGGGTTAGAAAAATCTGATTTCACTTGTAATTGATTTTAACCACCCAAATCACCATTTTTGGCCATGTGGGTATGTGGAAAAGTGAATGTTTGAGGAAGAAAAATTAATTTTCAGTTGGCTGTTCATTCTGGCAAATTTTGGGCATTTTATTGTAAGTGGAAGTTCAGATTTGTTGTGTTATTTCAGTGTATTTTCAGTTTGAGATTTGGGTTTTTCTTAAAATCCATTTGGGTGTAAAATTTGTGCATTTGGGGACATTGCACATAACCATCCACATTGACTCTAGAAGCACTCATGACTTCATTGACTTGTGAATGGTCAAACAAACAACTTGTTATGTGCACCTTTGCAACAAATTTTAAGTGATGGAAACTTACAGAGAAAAATTAGCTTGTAAGAGAAAATGTTTAAATATCCAGGTTTCAATGGGTGATTCCAATCTGAAATTAGACTTGCTTGCACTTTCATTAGGCGGATGTGATATCCTCTCAGGCACCCAGTGGCTTCGATCCACGAGACCCATTCTATGGGATTTTTCTGAATTATGGATGGAATTCATGGTTGCAGGGAAACAATACACTTTAATAGGAATGGTAGTGGGGCCCCCTCAGGCTATTAGTTCTCATTGCATGGCTAAGTTGGTCAAAAAAGGTTTCCCAGGTGTAGTGGCACAAATGTGTTAATATGGTGAACATGACAAAAACAGGGACATTCACAACATTTGTCGACTTGCAATTATCTCTCCATAAGCATGCACAGGTGTTTGAAGAACCTTAGGGATTACTACTAGAATGCTTCCATGACCATGGCATACAAACGGTTCCTGGGAGTCAACCACCCACCACCCGGATATATGGCTACCCTTACATGCAGAAAACATAAATTGAAAAGATGGTCAAGGAATTTCTAGACGCAGGGGTCATTTGACGAAGTGTGAGTCCATATTCCTCTCCAATGTTGCTTCACAAGAAAGTTGGGTCATGGCGGCTGTGTGTGGATTTTTGGGAGTTAAATAGGTTGACAATCAAGGAAAAATTCCTTATCCATGTGATTGATGAATTATTGGATGAATTGCATGGGGCCTGTTTCTTCTCCAAGTTAGATTTGAGGTTCTACTACCATCAAATTTGCTTATGGGAAGAGGATATCTCTAAGACAACTTTTTGGACCCTTAGTGGCCACTAGGAGCTTTTGGTGATGCCCAACACTCTAGAGGCCAATGAATCATATTTTTGGCCTTTGCTTCATAAGTTCATCCTAGTTTTCTTCGATAACATCCTTGGCCATAGCAAGACATGGGAAGAACACCTAGTTCACTTGGACCACACCTTGCAGCTCCTTGCTGAAAATCAGTGTTTTAAAAACCGGTCAAACCGGAACCAGAACCGTCCGGTTTGACCGGTTTAACATTTTAAAGCACGAACCGTTTAGTAAACCGGATCGGTTGACTGGTTTTAGCCCAAACCGGTCAAACCGGTCCGGTTTCATCCTGAACCGGCCGAGTCATGTAAAGATAGAATTTCTTTCCTTTTTTGGATTTTTGGTGAAAAAAAACACAAGCATAGAATAAAATTTGCCATTATTGGAAAGGGTCCGGAAAGATGTAGCAACAAAAACTTGCATGTGCCATAACTCTTTCATTCTGTGGCTCCGTTTCTGGAGTCGTTTTCTCTAAAAGTGCATATTTTCTCGAGCTCTACACATTGATGGCAAATATTTTTTCTTATTTTCAATAAAATCCATTTTTGCACCTTTTTGGACCAAGCAACTTCTTGCAATCTTCTGAAAGAATCATGAGCTTTGATTGCCATGTAGACAGATTAGTAATTAAAAATACTAGATAGCTTTCCAAAACTCAGTGAGTATTCTCCCGTGCTCGGACTAATCGTCCCACCTACCAGTTTTTTTTTTTAGGGTCTGCCGAGTATTTGCCGAGTGCGAGTATTCCAACTATCACTATATACATGAGCAAACTTTGCATATTTTGTGTGTAATTGTTGGAATCATGGTTTCTAATTTTTCAAATATATTGTTTTCTTTAAAAATGTAATTTTTATGTGTTTTTTTAGTAAACCGGTTCATAGAGTTTGAACCGGTCCGGTACCGGTTCCGGTCTGGTCCAACCCTCGACTGGTTCCGAGTCCGGTTCCGATTTTTAAAACATTGCTGAAAATCAGTTGTACGCTAACATTTTCAAGTGTTCTTTTGACATTATAGGGGTGCAATATCTTGATCATGTCATATCAGTCCAAGGGGTTGCAGTGGATCCCAAGAAAATGAAGATTTACAAATTTAGACTAAACATAAAACTCTCAAACGTCTTTGAGGGTTTCTAGGTCTTACTAGCTATTACCACAAATTTGTCAAGGACTATGGTAAGTTTGTAGCTCCCTCGATTGCCATGCTATGGAAAAATGCTTTTTCTTGGTTTGAACCAGTGGAGTGTGCTTTTGACCTATTTAAACAAGCCATGTGTACCACCTCGGTGTTTGGCGTGGCAAATTTCTCGAAACCTCTATTATTGCTTTTGAGATAGAAATGGGGCCATATTGATGCAAGAAGGTAGAGCTTTGACATTTACTACCAAGGCTTTGGCAGGGAGGAATCTGGCCAAATCTGCTTATGAAAAGGAAATGCTAGCCATTTTCCATGTAGTAACTTACTGGGGAGCATATCTATTGGGCACATGTTTCTACATCAAAATTGATCATCCCACCGTGAAGTATTTCCTAAAACAATGAGCATTGTAACTAAAGCAACAAAAGTGAGTAATTGAACTCTTCGGATATGACCAATATTCTATTTAAGAAGTGCAAAGAAAATGTGGAGGCAAATGCTTTATTGTGCAAATTTTAAGAGTAGGGGATCTTTTGTGCCATATGTTTTGTGATATATAAGAAAATAGTATCATAAAAGTAAGCATACATCCACATCAATCCACACAATATCGCCAAAACAATTGTATCTCAGATATATATATATAAAGAGTCGTTTTATACACCATCATGTATCCTAAAGTCATACAATCAACCATCCCTCAAGCATCACCTCGCTTAGATGGTTAGCCAATTTTTTGAGTTGATGGTGCCTGGCTAGTCACACGTAAGGATCATGCCAAAGATGTGGCTTTAGACAAAACCCCCAAAGCCTCTCACTCTACTCTAGCCACCCAAACCTCTAACACCACAATGAGGGTCACATCTGTCGCATGGCACATTGCCGCCCTCAATGCATCTGACAACATCACCGCCTGTTCTTGTGTCGGTACTACATATGCCTAGAGAAGGCCCTGCACCAAGGATGACATATATCTTGCACTCGTCTCTATTAACGTGTCCCTATACCTCTGTAGCTAGCAAGATGCCTTTCGCACAAGTCTAAAGGAACTTGCCGACTCTCTGACTACCACTGATACTAGATCAGCCATCACATCCGCATATGTCAGAGCTAAGATGCCATATAGGATCTCATGATATGTTATCCTTGATCGTCCCGTGCCAATCATCATCGGTCTGCTCTACAAAAATAAACAACCCACACATCCTATTAACAATATGGTCAACATTTATTCAAAACTCACAATCTATGTGTAATGCCGCCGTTTTCTGAAGACCCTTAGCCTATGCGTCCCCGTGGGCTTCGGGATGTGCAAGGGGAACATTTTTTAAATAATTAAATATTATTGCCTGGAGCAATAATTATTTAATTATTTAATTATGAAGATTATTTAATTTAATTCCCAAAATATAAAAATTAAATGGGGAATTAATTAAATAAATATTTAGGTGGGAGTAACAAGACCTCGGGGATATCACCGTGAGTGGCGACTATAGATGCCTGAAGGAGGATATTTATCAAATAGAGGGTCCTAGATAGTGACTAACATTATGGGTCGACAGAGGGCAAAGGCTCTGAGGAGGTCACCCATGATATTGGTGCCCTGAGATAGGTGATATTGAGGTGTTGGCCATCTCATTTGCCGTCTCATACTCTCGCTATCATCTCTAAAGTTGCTCGATTTGGATTACCTTAGAGCTCAGCTCCTAATCTCCAATTAGTAAAGTGAGTAATGACTTCCTCCCTTAGTATTTATCAATTTTACGAGGGGACGCATCCCCCCAAATCCTAGGGGTCTTAGACATTTTGGGGATGATGCCGAAATGTGGAGGAAACATTTCCTCCACGTTTCCGAACTTCAATGTTGCAAGGGAAATGTCCCGGGGACGTTTGAAAAATGTAGGAAACGTCTTGGGGACGTTTGGGATGGGAGGGGGACGTCGGGGACGTTTTTATGTCCCCGGGATAGTTGAGAGACGTCCAAATGTCCCCAAGGTCAAAAACATTTTTAAAACACTTTTTTCTTTTAAAAAAATAACTTTTTTCACTTTAAAATAAAATAAAATAATTTCTTTGTTGTTTTCTTTTTAAAAACATTTACTGCTTAACCATAACCTCGTTGTATTGTATTACAAATACATATTAAGAATCAAGCGTTATTTAGAAATACAGAAATTTTCAAGCACAAATGCACATGGTGGACCGTCACAACATACTTTGAAAACAAGCAGCATACATATTAATATTAAAAAGTATATGAACACAAAACATTAGTACAGTTGTACGTATGTTGCTGAGTTTTTACTTTTTAATATGGATGTTTGGACATGGACTCTATGCACATGGTGGACTGATATATAAAAATGAACTGTTATTCATAAAATTTCTAAAATTTATCTATATATTTTTAATATTTGTAATTCATTTATTATTTTAATAGCCGTCCCCCGTTGTCCCGAAAATTTGGAAAGTTTTTGCCGTCCCAGAAACTCCGTACCCACCACCCGCCATCTCGGAGTCTTAGGTAACACTGATATTTAAGTAATTTTCATAACTGGTTTTCATCGTGATTTCCTCGAATCTTCAAATCTTCATAGCTTTCAGATTACAAACCCTAAATTCATTCCATAAATTGCATCACGTTGGTGGTGGTGAGAAGCTCTTTTTGATATATTACACTTCTTTATGTCACCTTTTCGCCAGAAACCTCATTTTTCTATCATTTCAACATTAGACGACCCTCCTAGTTAGGTGATTTATGTCTTATTTTACTGATTATCTTCTAGTGTTTCTTTTCAATTATGCTTATACAGGGGTTCCAAGCAGCGACTACGCTCACCATAGGCAAGCCAAGCGACACCGGCAGGTAAGTATGAGATAGGTATTTTTCATTTCACATTCATTACTTCATTTCAGCACTTTAGTTTTAGCATTTCCTTTTGATTTTGTGTTGCATAGATCTTTTTCGAAGACTGTCTCATTTTCACTATTGGGACACACGATGATGTTTGGTTGGGGCATATTTATACACCATATTTTCACACTTGCTAACCATTTCTTTTGTGCATGGCCTGTTAATGCATTCTCCCTCTGAGCGGTTGCCTTATGGGGCATGTCAGGATTGAGGTATGATCGGACTAGATCATGTGGGCTAGACCACAACATTCGCAAGATGTCGCTATTAGCCTTAGTGTAATGACCCTTTTGGGGACAAAACTGAAAATTAAAGTAATTAGCGCAAAACCACAAATCTCCAAATCTGATTTTAAAAATCAGCCAACTGAAAATAATATGATTTTTGCAATATCTTGGGGCAGCGAACTATTTATGGAATTTAACTTCACTTTTGAGCCTTCAAAAACCTTCAATTAACCCCACTTGAATTTCTAAAATTATGATATAACCTCAACAATCATGTAGTGCAAGAAATTTCTTTTTAATGCCCTAGATTTGAAGATATGAATTTCATAAAACCCTTGTCTGCAGTGTTATCTTTGAAAATTCATAACTCAACTTAGAAAGCACCAAAAATAATGAAACTTGAGATATTGGCCTTATAAAATATAGAGAATAAGATGATAATTTCAGATTTACCAAAATGTCACTGCACATACCCCTTTTGTAGTAGGGGGCTTCTTATTCCACTGCTTTGCGCTTCGAACTTTCTCTAGAGTGAATTGAGCCTGAAGTCTTCTCCATGACCTTCGAAGAGGAGTGATGAGATGCCTGCCCTTGAAGAGTGGGGAAATTTCGTGATGCAATGAAGGCATCCTACTTCTTTTTGAACCATTCTTTTGATCTTTTGATGATGGCCTCAGTCCGCTCACTTATATCTCCCGATTCACAAACGCTCCATGTCACCTGTGGAAGGGACGGGGCCTTTACTACTTTATATTCTGGGTCGTACAAATGTGTGCCATCATCTTGAATGCCTTCCTTGTACTAATCAAATTTGAATATTTCATTTGCCCGATGGTCATCCTCATGTGGTCTCATTCCTTGACTTCAAAATCATCTATGCAATTCACCCAATAGTCTTTGATCTGCAAAACATGATATGACTCAGGGAGGTGAAAAGTTTTTGAATCATTTCGAATATCGAAGTCCTCCCTTGGGGTATATGAATACAAACTCAGACGGGCGAAGGCAACTTCCAGGTGTGCAGCATCACTGAAACTTTTTCAAGAGAAGATTCCGAGGGAGATGGGGAAGGAGACGTTCTTCCTCTTCTGTTTCTTGAGCCTACTGTGAACATGGGCAAGTTGCTTACATAGCTCGAACAATACGATCTTGTTGCTGAGATACTGTGGTAGCCTTCGCGGAGCAAGATTGAAACCGGATACTCAGATGTAGGAGAAAGTGGCAAACTGTATGAAGTAAGACCCTAACTTCTTGATTAGAGAAGCCGCTTGTGGAGACAACCTCGAGTGAAGATTTCCTTCTAGTGATCTGATGCTAAACATTGTGAACGCATCATTTACCCTCGTGAAATGCTGGTTGCTCTCTTTCAAGGTCAGTTGTGGGTACCTTTCGAATGCTGAAGCCTTCAGAGAGATACTCTGTGCAAGTGCCAACCCTCTGAATGGCCTCGAGCTCGCAAGAGCGTATACCAAGTATGAAGTCATTGAAAACTTCTTGGAGACCGGTACCTAGAGCAACTGATGATGCAAATTGTCGCCGATGATTTGCCTCCGATCTATTCTCTTCTTGTCTTCGATGATAGTGAACATGAATAGGGCCATCTAGTGATGAAAATCTTTCGTTGTCTCTCCTCCCATCACCCGACTTAGAAGGATGATTGCATCTGAGAAATGTTCATGAAACTCAGTTCGAGAGAGAGACTTTGGCACACGGGAAGGCTTTCTTCCTTTCTTTAACCATGAACCCAGTGCGAGGCTTTGAAGGTAGGAGTCTGTTTTGGACCATTCACCTGTTTTAAAATCCTTTTGAGATGATGGCCATATTGTTCCAGGTTGGAATCTGCATAGAGTGAGAGATTTCCTTGGGAGCGAGCATTGCTAGGACTGAGTTATCATCTGCTATGGTTCAGGTGTCTGGTTCATAATGATGGGAGCAAGCCAACACCAACTCTGTACTTTGCACTGACACTGGATGATCACTTGCTGCATATAACCTGCTTGTGTAGACGTTATCCTCCACCGGTTCCCTGGGTCCACCAAGCATCCGATGCTTGAGGTCTTCTAGATCCATGTGAGTAACATCACTGTCACACACCCGAGTATTCAAATGAGAGAGTCGAGACGGACTCGAGACCTGCAAACTTGAATTTCATGTTTGACGACGACACCTCTTTTTCACCTGGAATGAAGGCTTACCATTTTTAGAGAATTGACCATTTTGCCCTTCCTCGCTTCAGATCACCTTGTTCGTTGCCTCGATTGTTTTCTGAGAACATTGCCACGAGGAAATCTGCCTTTGTTGAGAGTTTGCTATTTATAGTATGTTCTTGTATAGGGACTTACTATTTTTGGAAAATGCCCTTCCACACCTCGGATTGCGACGAAAGCAACTTCATCGAGATAGCTTTCTTCTCTTAATATCATGTACAAATTTTCAGCCCAATCTGATCATTGGAATGGTGGAAAATGAAAAAATATGAAACTAGGGCACAAAGTCGGGGTTTTTTCGCCGTTAAAAATCCGGGGCATGCATGTATTTGCAATCACATGTAACTTGAAGGCACCTGGAAATGAAGAAGATTGGAAAAACCCCACCTCGATCTGTGCACCAATTTGTGAGATGAAATTTTCACTTTCCCATGTACGAAGCCATTCAGGCAAAAATATGAACATGGAGCTTTGAAAAAATGCAAGTTTTGAAGAAAATTCTCTGCTGCGATCATGAAAACATGGAGAGAGGAATGGAGGAAGAACAATGGAAGAGAAAAATATGGAAAAAATTCGGCAGAGTTTTGGGGAGAATTTGAGCAAATGGAGGAAGATCATAAACAATGCCACCTTTCTGGTTTTTGTGTTTATGGTGGGGGGTGCATTTTTTTTCCGCCTTATCCCCTTGGCAAAGGGATGAAAGGGACACAAAAATGCGCTCTAGCCCTATGAGGACCAATGGAAAACATGCATTTGCGGAAGGGTGAGGGAGAGGAAGCTTAATCTTAGCATCTGAGGTTGAGTTTCGGTCATGTGAGGAATCATGTGGGAGCAAGGTGGGGGGGGGGCGCATTTTTTGTTGTCCCCCTTGTCCTTTTGGCAAAAGGACAAAAGGGATACAAAAATGTGCCTCAACCTCATGGTGATAAGTGGCGGACATGCGATGCACGAGACGGGGGCTAGAAAACTGCCTAAAGGTGCTTATGGAGGCTTTACAAGGTCATGTGGTGGTCCAAGAGCTCAAAAGGGGGAGGGGTGACTTTTTTTGTTCCCCTTGTCCCCTTGGAAAGGGACAAGAGGGACACAAAAGTGCGCCTCAGCCTCATGCTGACACGTAGCACTAGAAAAATTGACTAAGGAGGGAAGATCGAGATCATTCTCTTATAGATGGCATTTGAGATCCACCAGACGTACTCGGAGATTTCTTCCCCCCTTTGGGCATCGACACCCCAGATCTTTTAGGGCTTCTGATTCCGGACTTCAGCTCATCACTGGCTTCTTTGATTTGGCATTGGATGCTAGTTGAGGGGATCTCCTTCCTGCCCCCTCTTCCTTCCTTTTTCTCTTTCGCATGTCAGGGTTTTGCTGGTCTCCAGGCCTCTCTCTTGCCCGTTCTTCTCTTCTTCTCCTCCTCTTTTCTGGTTGTATTCAGGGACCTTTTGGTTCTCTGGCTAGGTTCCTTTTCGCTTCCCTGTATTGGTGCAGTCCCATTGACTTACTTTTGTGGTCATTCGTTGGACATTTAATATATTTATCTTATCTTATCTTGGGAAGGGCCTTGTAAATGACTTTGCCGGAGCTCCCGAAGGAATTTTTAGGCACTTTTTATATGAATTTGACTGCAAAAGACATTTTGAGAAGAATGGGATGGGTCGCTAGGTCTGATTCAGCCTGCACCCTCCTCAAAAATGGCCTTCATTTTCGGGATCGCTAAAATTTCTGCCAAGAATGAGTTGTGGAAAGAAATGCATGGGTCCTGTGAAAAATCTGAAAATACCACCATGTAGGGCATTGAATTAGCTTTCCATTGATATCTTGTTTGCCCTCCAACTCATTCCGGAGCTCCCGGAATCATCTTCCAAAGCTTAGGTGTTTTTTTGTAGTGCAAGCTCCTTCGCCCTCAAAAACCCGCTTTTGCTGAACTTGCTCCTAAACCTCCAAATCATTCCTAAATCTTCTTAAATCATTTGCACAATGTTCTTGGCTCATTAATACCACTCCTTGACGAATTTGGGTCTTCAACTTTGCCCCGAACGATGTGCAGCTGCCTTAGAAAGGCTAAAAATAGTCACAGTCCAAAGTCCACTGGAAAATCCGCCTCGAGAGACACTGTCTCGAAAGAAACTTGTGAATTTGTTTTCATCTTTTCAACACATGGGCAAGGTTAAAAGCACAGACATGAGCACTAAGCAGATGGGAATATGTGTGACACAGGGGATGAACTTATTTGGAAGGGTGCCGGAGAAGGTTTACAATAAATGTTTTTGACACTAGGGTATAGTTGTCATGTTTTCAAGTTGAATTTTTCCTTTGCAAAAACACATGACAACAATTATATAGCATAACTGTCCTCAACCCCATATATATGGAGGGGGTTGAGTGCCTATCTATCAAGAGCATAGACTAGAGATGCCCTTGACCTCGTACCATTGGCCTATATATAGGGGTGGCAACTATATATAGTTTAGTGGGTGGGCCTTGATCCCATATAGATATAGAAGGACGAGCATTGTTGGTGTAAATATCTAGGGGTGCCATATAGATATAGGGTGCCAACTACTGATTGTATATAGATTTTGTAGTAGCCCCATGTATGCACCTTACATCTCTTTAGGGTTGCACATGCGTAATTTAGTATCCCTTTATAGGCTATCTGGACCTGACTTTGTACCTTTTTATCATCTTTTTGGGCCTTCGGACCTAATTTGGCCTCCCTAATAGGCTATTCAGACCTGTCTAAGCACCCTCCCCTTAGGAGCTCTTTGCATTAATTATACTTACTTTTTAGATTCACTTTTGTTTGCTTGTATTGTTGTTTTCTTTGTAGTCTTGGGTTTTTAGGGTTAACATGAAATCTTTTTGTGCTCGCCATGATCGAGACGTGAGATTCAACACATACTCACTTTCGCAGAAAGTATAGGTATTTATATTTGATTATGTTCAACTTCTTAGTTACATCATTATAGTCATTTTCTTTTGATTTTGGTATACAATGTTCATTTCCAAAAGCAACATCAGACATTACACTATTGTGACACATGATGAACTTCAAGTGGGTCATATTTTCACTTACTAACAATTTCTTTTGTGCAATCCATTGGTGCATTAATATCTTTGAGTGTACATCTTATGGAGTACATTGGGATTGTGGTGGGTCGGCTTGTAGCACCTTGTGAGAGATCGTCGCAGCACCTACCTTTCCTACTACCACCTTATACCACCGTACCACTATGTTATGTCACCTTTATATCACCTTTTCATCTGCTAGAAGTGTGTTCTAGTAGCCTCCTTCCCTTTCCTCTTCCTCCACCTTCCTACAAAATTCTCATAGTTGATGAAATTAGCCTTATCAATGACATCTTGCAAAATTCATGTTTATGCTGATGTCATTGGCCGGGTTGTTGATGTTAAATGAGATAGTCATGAGTGTAGGGTGTAAATCTGTATATATAGGGTTCCCACTTGTCATTTCGCAATATCATATCCAAACAATCTGCTTTGCATTTGTTCGCAAATCTGCCCTAGAAGGTTAAGAGGTCTTAGGGATTAGTGGAGGTTACATTTGGAGTTCATCATTGGAGCATTGAGTCTTTGGAGAATGAGGAATATGAGCTGACTAGCAAGTTCTTTCTTTATCTTTAGAGTCCCAAATTCAGTCAACTTAGGTCATCTTTGTATCCTTCTCGAGCCTTCACACAACAATCTCTCACAATGTGCTACAAGCCAAGCGAAGAGATTAGTGTGTTGAAGGTGGCCACTAAAGGTAAGTATCTCTATCCCAATTCTAGTTACTTTTTTTGTTGATGATTGCTCGTGTATCATGTACTAGATAGGATAGTTTAACATGTCCTTATCTTTTACATTATAGTTTATATTACAGCTCTTGTTTATTGCCAAATGGTATCTTACAAGTATTAGTTAGATAGCCATTGCTTTGGCCTAGAGGCCACCGCTAGGATCTACTTGGGCTCTACACCTCATATCCTTAGTGATTGAGTGGCAAATTCCTATGCATACGACTCTTGTTCTATTGCTCTGACTAATATTGTGGACTAGAACTTTGTATGTGTGTTGGTTCTAGGATGCTCTTCTACTTTATCCAATTTTAGAGAGGATCCTCCATAGATCATTTTTAGCTTACATACACAACCCAATTGTGTTTTATGATGTCCTGCAACATCTGTCTATGCAATGGTGTGTGCAAAGGGACCACAATATGCTAGAGTTGTTTCCATAGTGAGTCCTACTGCAGCTATGTAATTTGTAATGTTGCCTTCAATTATTCGGTCACCATTTCTTACGCTGACCTCGAGCAATACTTCCTCCAAAAATCACATAATTCTGCACTTATTTTGCTTGAAGCATCAATAGCTTTTGAAAACACAATGATGCCTATGTAAGAGAAAAGAAAATTTGTATCTGTTAATTTTCTTTTGTTAGACATTATTGTGCAACCCATTGGTCGCCTAATTGCAAGTTTCTCTTCAATTAGGTTTCCCACCTCAACTACATATTCATCCAAGCTTCTAATATAGCCAAATGTAGGGCTTGTGAACCTCACACCAAAGAATCAACGGTTCCAAGTTGCCAGTATGAAAGCCACATCATATTGATTAGCAAGTATGAATAGAACAAAATTTTCCTATTTTTAGGATTGGTTGCTCATGCTAGGTTCAATTTAAATCAATGCTTTCAAACCCAAGTAAAAACACTTAACCTTGGCTTGAAAGCAGCAAGTAATACAAAGCAAGAATATATGGTTGCGAATTGGGAGATGAACTAGAGTTACACTAGGCTATGATTCAAGAGAATAAGCATCCTCAATCCCAACAGTAGTCCTTTCTTATGCTCCTTTCTTTCTTGAAATTTGTACAAATATGCATACATTTCCAGCATTACCTCTAGTTGAACATTAGGATATAACCTATGTCACAAGGTTCGACGAATTTTTAGCCCAAAGTTCAAAATTTGCCGAACTTCTGATACCCATAAAAAAATCACCAATATTCGTGGAGTTCGCCAAAGAAAAACGCAAGTAAAAGGGCTTCTCTGTATTTGTCGCTATGCTTGTTTGCTCACCTACGGTTCCTAAGCAGGCTACATATCTACATATTGAGAGATTAAAAACGCAAGACTAGGGCATGCAACAAAATAGATATCAGCATGGTTCGATTTTAGGGCCTAATCATCTCTCAGGTGGTGTTGCTCAAGGGGATGTTGCATGCGACCATGACACCTTCCATATCGTGAGTCGCCATCATTGCCCTACATTGTCCTTCGTGTCCTCCCTTTCCTGCCTTCCCGTAGGTTAGATGGCTGCAGAGTTTTTTATTTATGTTTTATCGTGAGGTTTTATTTATCTTTTATGTTTAAATTTTTACTCTAAAAATCTATAATTTTTAATTTTAATTAACTCAATCTTATTACTATTTTTTATGTTTTAACTTTCGATTTTTATTTTAATGTTTTTTTATTCGTATTTTAATTTATTTGTTTATTTTATTTTTAATGTATAAAACGTTTTTCTTTTTATTTATTTTAATAATTATCTTTATAAAAGGATATATTTATTTTTCTTGTTAATATTTTTTATTTTGAAGCATATATTTTGTTTCAAACTTAATGTCGAATTTTTTTTCAAACTTTATCCATGGGATGAACTTGAAACGAATTTTATCCTCGTCGAACACAAACTCAAACTCGAACCTTGTGACTAAGGATATAACCTTACATTGTGGCCCAAAAGTCTTGCAAGGTGGTATCTTATCCAGTTTATGCCTTCATGTACAAGCTTGTCACAATAGTTGGATTGTTTTCTGCGAGTTTGTGCTAGATGTCTTCTCATTGACATCTTTTAGACCCTAGTTATCTAGGGCAAGTGAAAAAGGGAAAGAACTAATGGTAAGTAAAAGAGTTTAGTTTAGGGCCTAACTCAAAGCTAGACTAAGTAAAAATCGGGAAAAGAAAAGGAAGTTAATTTTTTTCTAGATACCTAGGAAATCCCATATTGCAAAAACAATTGTTTTTGATGGGTGACAACTACTCATATGATTCCTATATAGTGAATATTGGTGGAAACTTGATTTTCAATGTTTCATGCTTAGCCACCTATGACAATGTGAGAAAAATTGTCCAAACACCAACCTTCAGCTGAAAATCTTTTTCTGCAATGGAGAGTCAGTAAAAATTCATCAATAACCCATCAAATGCAGAAAACCCTTGCCCTACAGTGTTGTTTGGTTCTGCACTTCACCTTAATATTCAAGTTTAAATTTTCTTTTTCAAACGTTTTAAAGAGGCAGTGTCTTTTGTTTGTGTTGGCTGAGTCATGGCCATCAACTCACCAAGTCTCTACACGTCTTGGAGCATTTTGCGAAGACAGGTTAAAAGAATCATCTCGTTGACTCACCCAATTGGTTCATATGATTTCGCATAGACTTGCCAAGCTTCTTAACTGGGCTAACATAAAGCTAGGCTAAGTAGAAATTGAGAGAAGAAAGACAGTTAAAAATATCTACAAATACTAGGGAGTCCCAAATTGCAAAAGCAATTGTTATTGATGGGTGACAACTAGTTCTCATGCAATTCCAAAATTGAATATTGGTGAAAAATTTATTTTCATGCTTGGCCACTTGGAGAGTGTGAGAATAATGGTCCATACACCAAATGTCAGCTGTAAGTGATTGCCCACAGTGGAGAGTTGATCAAAATTCATCATTGAGGTATCAAATGATGAAAATTCTTGCCCTACAATGTTGTTTTCTTTTTCTCTTCATCCCAATTGTCAAGATTAAAATTGCTCTTTTCCTAATGTTTAGGAGGTAGTGTCTTTTTCGTTTTCCATTGAATCTTTACGAATTTGCCATATCTATGTGTGTCTTGGTGCGTTTTGCAGAGACGGGCCTAAACAAATCATTTTCATGGCTCACCCAATTGATTCAAATGATTTTGAAGAGACTTTCATAGCTTCTTAACTATGGTTACAATGTTTATATTTTTGTGTATTTATCATTTATGTTCTATTGAATTGTATTTGTTCTTTTTTCTGTGTTTTGATTCGTACAATATTGTTTGTATGCATGTCATGACTTTTGATACCATAACATGTTTAGGTATTTCAAGGATCAAAGACTTTGATTTTTTAAATCTTTGATTGGTTGATTGTTCCAAAGAATTTTCATTGTTTTATTTAGTTGTTATAAAGCTAATATTGAATTCGATTTTGAGCTTTTGAGGCTTATGACTCAAATGTTAACCACACTGATTGGGACATCCGAACTCAAAGACTAGCTCCAGTGATATTTCTAAAAGACGGTATACCGTTTGCTGGCAGCCATGTCATGTTGGTAACAAGAATGCTTATTCAAAATGTTAGGTGTAGCTGTAGGATGAGCATCTATATTGTTGACCTTAGTAGGATGTTCTTGTTTCCATTTTATTAATGTCATTGTAAATAACTTATTATTATTAGCATATAAGGCTTATAATTAGCGTTAAGTTAATATTAGTTAAGTGTTAACTAATAAACGATTGTAGCCACTTTAACCATTTTTTAATCACTTCTCACATAATAAAATGATGGACATGTTAAAATATAACACATTATATAGCATGTAAAACAGTTATGTAGTTGTTTGGTTGGTAACTGTACAACCACCTCTCTCTTCAATAAATAAACCTCTTCCTGTATCATTTGTACAATGCAATTTTTGCCTTCTGTCTTCTTTCTTCTTTTTGCATATTCTAACATTGGTATCAAAGCCCCAAAGGTTGTAGTTCGAGGAAGCTGTCAAGAGGCATGAACAACAAACTCGAGGAAGCCCTAACAAGGCAAGAGTTTGGCAAAACGGTTCGAGGGCATCGTGGTTCGCTGGAGGAAATCGTGGTCGTAGTCTGACACCGTGGAAATCGTGGTAAAACCGTGGTAGCAAGCAAGGAAATCGCGGTCGCACGGGCAGGACGCGGCGCGGGATAGACGAGGGTAGCGCGGGACGCGGGCAACTTAAAAAAAAAAAAAAAACGTGAACAATGAAACACGAACAGTAAAACGTGACGTGAACAGTGATACGCGAACAGTAAAATGTGACGTGAATAGTGAAACATGAACAGTAAAACATGGAGAAGGGTAGAGGTAAACCGAGCAAGGCAAAAGATTTTATAAAACTATTTAGTGTTTTTAATATTTCCTTGCCTATTCATAAAAATATTTGCATAAAATATTTTCCCACAGCCACGTATATTGCTGGAGCAATTCATTTAATATTATTTGCTGGAAAAAGTAATATTGTTTTATTAAGTGTGAGGAAAAATTATTATTTTATTATCTTCCGTTATTTTGGAATAATAAAATGGCAAATATTTCACACTTGACTTTGTTGCCATTTTCACAGACTTTGCAAAAATTAACAGGCACTAATTTTAATGTATGGAGTCGTAAGATTTTAACAGCTTGCGGAGTTTCGTGATTGCGATAAAATAATCATGGGTAGTGAAACTCCACTAGAAACTGACTCTGTGGATTATGATAAATGTCATAAGGAAGTGTTATTGCTTCTCAAGTTGTTGGTGTCAAATGATATGATACCAAAAGTGTGGAATGCCATTGTGGCAAGCACGTTGTGGGCCAGTTTGAGGGATAAATATCAAATGTTAGAAAAGATTCGTGTTTTATACCTAAAGAATATGCTCTTTTCCGTAAAGTTACAAGAAGGTGGATTGCTGTCTGAGCACCTACTTCAGATGAAAGACCTCTGAGACCAATTATCTTCCATCAACAAAAAGGTGGACGATGATGATATGGTGGCTTTGGTTTTGAACAACTTACCTTCTTCGTATGAGTCATTTGTGGAGGCACTCCATTTAATGGCTGAAAGTCAAACACTCACGTTTGACAAGGTGAGTTCCTACCTGTTGCAAAAGGAGCGGAGACAACTTCAAGCATAATCTAATTGTGACCATTCAGAGAGTGCTCTTGTCACTCAGTCAAAGGGAAAGTGGAAACGTCAATCTGGTGAGTCTTCCACTCGGTATCAGGTCACATGCTATTACTGTCACAAGGTTGGGCACCTCAAGAAGGATTGCCGGAAGCAGAAGTATGATCTTTCGCAGCAGAACAAAAAGCCATGTGATGAGGAACATGTGGCAGCAGTTGCTAAAGAACGGGATTCAGATGACGGGCATGCTCTTTATTGTCTTACGACATCATGCTCGAATGACAGTGGTACCAGTTGTTGGATCATTGACTCTAGTGCGTCTGCACACTTTTCATGTTGTAAGGATTGGTATGTTTCATTTACTGCAAATATGTGTTTTGAATCAGTAGTACTAGCTGATGGAGAATCACTTCCAGTAGAAGGGATAGGAAATATATGCATTGTATTGAATAATGCTCATAAATTGTTGGTACGAAATGTTAGATATGTACCTTCTTTACAAAAGAATCTTCTATCTATTCGTCAATTGACTGAAAATCCCAATATTTCTGTGGAAAGAAGTGTGTTGTCTCTGATGTGAAACAAAGACGGATAATTGCCCTTGGTATCAGGGAAGGTGGTCAATATAAAATTGTTGATCCTGCTGTGATCAACATGAATGCACATGTGGAGGACAACTCCACCATTTAGGATGTGCAGGAGTTTGCAATGCCTTGGGAGGAAGCCATTCCTCACAAATCTGTTGTCTTGGATACAGTTAACCTACATGCACCTATTGTGGAGGGAGTATCCACTATACTAGGTGTATAGGAGGCAGACATGCCTTAGGAAGATGGATTTCCTTATTCTAGAGAACAATTTGTTGTGGACGGAGACTTCACTATTCCAGATGCACTGACGATGCATGGTGAGATGACATGCCCGACCACTCACTCAGAGGTCCTTGCTCAAAGGACAGTAGAGCATGAACAATTTTCTCATTGTGTTGTGAAGGATTTTTCCCAACAAAGGGGGATAGATGAGAAAATAGATGAGTTGATTCTCACTCCTACCATTGCTGAGACGAGAGATGGTTATTTCTCCTACTATTGCGGAGTTGGTTCTAACCCCTACTGCACAGATGGTCACATTTCTCTTATTGAGAAAGTTGGATGAGCACTACACAGTGTTGCAAGGACATGATCAAGGTGACTTCGATTGCAGCATAACTGAGTCTCTGTACAGACTCTAGCAAGCTACACAAGCCTGGAACAGATTTTTCAATCCACCTCTCTAAGGTTTTGATTCCACACTTTAGAGATGGGGCTGACACTCTCAGCCATTGATGATTCATCACTGGTCAATGAATCACGTAACAAAGAACTAATGGACCACTTGCCATATCCTTTGTTCATGGGACCAGATTTTTCTTTTGCAGTTCTTCATTCGACAACCTCAACACAATCATGGACTGCTGATTTTGAAGTCAAACCTATGACACAGTCTGTAGATGTAATGACTAAACATATGGGCTTTAGGAAATTTGTAAAATTTCGGGATAAACTTGGTATTGTTTCCAGTTTAGTCATTAAGAGGGGGTGTTAAAATATAGAGCTATAGAGCATTATATAGAATGTAATGCAGTTCTAGGCAGTTGAAGAGGTTGTAACCAAACAACCAAATGTAACTAAATGTAACTACCTCTTCCTATAATAAATTCACCCTACCTGTATCATTTGAGCAGTGCAGTTTTTGCCTTCTCTAATTCTTTCTTCTCTTTGCATATGCTAACATGATTTTCCATTAGGCATCTATGTATATATGCGTAGATGTATCATAGAGTTTTACAGGAAAGTGGTTTTACCTCAACAATGCAATACATCTATCCATAAAAATTGTAATCAAATATAACGAGGCCTAATTGCATAAAAGAATATTCTTAAAGTAGTACTAATGAGAAGAGGTGTGGATAAAGGAATATTTTATATGTCACAAATTCTGAAACATTTGTCAAAAATAGACACCATGTAGCAGTTCTAGACAGCGGGGCAAAGAAGACCCAAAAAAATCAGTGGGTTTTGAAGGAATATCTAATTTGTTGCAAATTCGGAGACAATTGTCAAGAAATTGTCAAATAGACATCAGAGCAGGTCTAAATAGTGAGGTGAAGAAGACCCAAAAAAAGTAGCATGAACAAAGAAACTTGGACAGAATCATTATATTACTCTAATGGGACTGTTAGTGCACGAGTGTGCCAACTGTCATCTAGGAAAACTTTGATTTGTCAATCTTGTTCATTAGCTTCAGGGTTTTGAAAACATCACTCACATTTTCAAAATTTTGTATGGATATATGGGAAATTGACCTGTACCACAACACAATTTTATGACTAACAACTAATCTTGTACCTTAATTAGGTGTATACAATATGGTACATCTATACATCTATACTGATGGCTACATAGATGTACATACACACACACACACACATGTATACATGCATATGTATACATATAGATGCATATACCATTTTTTCATATTTGCAATATGATACATCTGTACATTTATATGCATACATAGCTGCATATGCTTCTATATGCCTTACTACAAATATCTTAAGTACATATATCTGAAAAACACCAATAGATATCTATTTCAAGGCTCTTACCTTAGATTCTATGTAATCATCAACAAAAGGCTTTTATAGGGGCTAATATCCCATGGAAAGCAAATATCTTCATAGCTCAATTGAGAACTAATTCACATCGTCTTCAGTGTGAAACGAGAAGATAGAAAAGACCTAAAGAGGCACTGGGAAGAGAGAATCTATATCTTTTGCACAATTCTGGTGCGGTGGAATCAGAGAAACATTTCATGCTGGATTGTAATGCTTATAATGACATTAGGGCCCAGTTTGCTAGCACGGTGGCTACTACCTCCTTTCAAGATATTTTCAATGAGAATATGGTTGAAAAAACAGGGGAGTTGATCATTAAACTCACTAACAGGAGCTCTGAATGACTAGAAAGATCTTTAGCAAGATATGTTGTCCCATAGGCTGTCTTCGTGTAGCCTCGCAAGACGGGGTAAAATATCTTCTTCTAATTCTTCTGCACTTACAGTGATTAGTAATTCATTGCCTTCTCCAATAATTTCCTACTCATTGTAGCCTTCGGTAGCCTGCGGAAAAATTCATCCATCAATCTAGTTGAATGAATGTGTCGAGCTTGAAAAAATCTTTTTGGGAAAAAAAAGAAAAAGGCAAGAAAAAAAAAGGCTCTAAACTCCATCGTGGTCAAGATATTACGATTTCTTGATTAACTTCTTAAAGCAAAAAGAAAAAAGTTCAAAGTGACAACAAATGGATGTTAATGCTTTAAGGTAGAAATTGCCACGTGATAATTAAATGGATTTTAAATTTAATGCCCTAATTAATTGTTTACGCATGAAAATTACAGCCACCATCACCACCCTCGGTTGCCATTCCTGATCATGCCTATCAGCATGATTAATATCTATAATATGATACATCTATGCATACACACACACACACGTGTGCATGTACGTGCGTATGCATATACATCCATATTCCTATAAATATATCTTATTGATCTTTGTATATGATGGAAAGTATTATAATATATACATTTATTAGTGATTCAACCCGATTTGCAATTTGTATGGTTTTTTAAGTTATGGAATAGAAATTCAATATGGATCAATGTGCAAAATGGGGACTGGAAGCAAAAGAACATAAATGCATGGAAATATAGAAGGGCTGGCGTGATTAATTTTATCATTCAAGAATTGTAATTACTATGGTTTTTTCTAAAATGGATATGAGAAATCATATGTAGATCAATAGCTCCAACATTCAAACTGCTTGCAACTTGTCACATAGATGATATGGTGAAGTTAACATATTTCACATTAGGAAAGAGTTGTGATATAGTAAAACACAAGAAGATGAGTGCACTTAGCTATTTGATTGGTTTAACAACTGATATGAGTGTGATAGAGGGATGAACTGGCTGGAAATCTCTTGTAGGTGCTTCTTCTCTGATTCTGGAATTGTATTATGTATAAGGACCAAACCGTTATCGTCAGACCAAATTTTTTAGTGGTTTGGTGTGGGTAGTAGATGGTGCTTTGTAACTTCTAAAACCTTTGTGAGTGATTGGAATATGCTTTGTTTGAAATATTAGGTCTCACAAATGTACGAAACCTTCTGAAATGAACCATCTTGACTCAAAACCCTAACCTATGGAAGACCCTTATAAAAAGGTTATTGTTTGGGTTGAAGTGCAATTCTTTAGTGTTTGGGTTGAAGTGCAATACATACATTGCCTATTTGAAGAGGCCTCAAACCGCACGGTAGTTCACCACCTAGAGATGCACCATAATGCTGCATGTAAGCAACTATATTTGATAACCCCTGATCACTTGATAATGCTTTGTAATGACTTGGCTTGCTTGTGCTTGACTTGGCTTTGAGGGCTCTTGGCTTAGGAAGCTCGACTCTTGAAGCTGGTTTTGAGTTGTTTAGACTTGTGTGGGAGGCTACTTGTAATGTCTATTTCTGTTTCAAGGAAATTTATGAGAGCTTTGCATAAGATTTCATAGATATTTGCTAGAGGAACTTTTGAGAATGCCAGGGAAGTAAATGAGTGTGTTATACTTTCTTGTATAGGGTTTCATGGGTATAATTTCACATTAAGGCTGACCTATAGTGGAAATATTGACCCATAAAGAATATCAAATTGAAAAAATGACTGTTGGATGGCCCTAGACAGGGCCTAGGACCAAACCGTTTTGCTGTTTGGTCTAGGAGGAAGATGCAATTCTGCAAAGTTCTGTGCTTGACAATCATGAGAAATGGATTGCTTGTGACTAATGCGAGCATTTTTGCAAGTGGCTGAGTAGTGCAATGAGGAGAGCGTGTCTTGCAATAGGATTAATGATATAACAATTAGGCTTGGAATAGGTGCACAAGTTATGGTAAAAGGGAATAAGTCAATACTGATATTATCAAGTGATAAACTGCCAAATTTAGGTGTCTACATATAGGATGTATATACACATGGATTGTAGATATGGAAAGTGCTTTTGCACTAATAATAAACTAGACTAACCATAATCCATTGCAATCCAGTTATAATTAGGATAGAAAACATTAAATCAGACCTAATTGCATAATATTGGAATGCATAGAATGTAAGAAAACTAGAAATATTAAAGTTCTAGAAACATAGGGTTTTTGGGATAACACTAGACTTGTTGCTGATCTGGAGACAGTCGTCAACAACCAGCAGTGTTAAACAGGTCCAAGAGACGAGACGAATAAAACCTAAAAATCCCAACACAAACAGAGAACTTATCCCAGATTCATACAAGTTTTTTCTGCAATTCTGAATCTGACTGCACGAACCTGATCTTCTACTCCTCGGCTCTGTAAACCTTGCTTGCTTTTCCAGAATTTGTTGAGGATCACTAGCAAACTGTTCTCCTTGCTCCAAGATCTAATGCGACATCCACACCTTGCAAAATGGTACAAACAGGGTTTGGATTCAGGAGCCCATCTCAATCAAACCCTGTAATGTCCCTTCTAGGGCAGCGAATGGGGGAAACAGGTTTCTCCACTAGCCTAGTAGATCAGATCTGAAATTGCACCTTCAAACACACAAACATCAATCTGAAACAGTTGAGAATGCTCTTCAAACAATCAACACACAATATCAATCAGCCCTCTAGGGCAGCGAAATGCATTTGAGATTCACATCAACATTTAACCATGCAAATAGAGCTGAAATGACACCAAATAATTTATCTAACCACGACAATATTTATCAATCTCCAATACATCAAAATTATGAAGAAACAAATGATAAATGACAACTTTGATTAATTTTTATGACAAAAGCAGTACAACCCAAACTGAGGGCTGGAAAAAATAGAAATACTTCTCCAAAAATGACCAAAATGTAGATTCCAGCCTTATAAAATATGAAGAGCAAGAATATCAGCTCAAAATACTAACTTATGCCCTAGATGGCACCAAACTCAACCCTCAAGCAAATCGCCTAGGGATGGAAATGAAGAACAACTGCATAAAATTATTTTGAAGTTCCAATGTGACCTCCATGCGAGATCACTTTTGCACACAAGAGGGTTTCCATCCCCTAAAGTGATCCTATTGAAGGGTTTCGTCCTCAATAGGTGACCAAGGAAGGGTTTCCGTCCTTCAATGACAAGAAGAGAAGCTACTTGCTCCACCTCCAAGAGAAATCAATATCCAAAATAGCATAATCCTCTTTTAACAAGTCGAACCACCTTATATAGGCCTTGAAGATGTCAATGGGCAAAATAGAATCCCCTAGAGAGGCCGACCCCCCACTTAATGAAAGAACAGAAGATTCAAGTCACCATGTAGGCCTCCCACAAGACCGACCTCCATAATGAAGAAATAGAAATTCTCCTTGCATTGTTTGACAAGTCTTCTGCCACTTAGTCGAACCACTCCAATGCCATGATTAGTAAACAAAGTAATTAATTACGAAAGTACAACACTTACAACCATGGCAAGTTCCCCTCCCTTGCTCCTTCCTTGATGCCTACGAGAAGAGGAATGGGCATAAGGTCTTCCGTTGTGAACTAGCTTGAAAAAGGGTACATTACAAACCCCCTTCGAGGAATAAGTCTTGAAATCAACACTCCTTGCAAGAAAACATGCAAACTGGTGCATTTAAGCTTCCCAACCCTTATCTTTTCAATTGGTGCAAAACAAGTAGTAAGTGTTATATTTTTTCTAAATGCTTGAACTTTTCTTTTGGCACGATGGTTTAGAAGTAGAATAGATTCTCTTATATTTTCAATACAATTTATTTGTGATCATTCTGTGCATTTTTAAATGCATTAATGCACCTAATATTTATAGGTTTCTTGAATTTAAATTAGGATGCTATTGTTGAATATATACTGTACTATTCGGTTTTAGAGTAGTTATACAGTTATACTTGCCATAACTGGTAACTAAAATGTACTCTGCCTTTGTTCACTCCAGCAGTACAAATTTTTCCTTCTCATTTCTTTCTTAGTTTCTCCTACTAACATTTGTATCAGAGCCTTAGTCAAGTCGCGATTGAAGAAAGCACTTGCAGAGAAGTGTGTGTGAGGTCGATAGTAAGGTCAACGCAATTCCTGCAAAGGTTCATTCACCATCATGAGGGAAAAATTGTGGGTGGGCTGGTCATGGGCTGTTCTACTGTCAAAAGAGCTGTTGAATTTGCAAGTTATAGTTGCGAATACTGTTTTTTCGAGGGCAAAAGATCTGTCACGAATAGCGAGGGAAAAAGGGAAAAATACTGTTGCGGTATCCTGTTTCATACTATTTCAACAGTTGCGAATACATTCTGTTTTAACACTCATGAATATTCTCGAGGATGGCAAAGTCGTGAGAGCAGAATATCTGGAGGCTTTCATAGATTTGGAGGCAGAAGATTTCAAAGATTTGTGGAAGACTAGTCATGAGGGTAGAGTTGTGAGACCAAGTTTGCATTGTGCACGTATAAATCTTTTTTTTTTCTCCTTCATTGATTTCCACTTTTTTCTTTTTCTGCATTAAAGCCCATTTATTTTTGAATAATAAATGGCAAATATTTCAAATCTGATTATGCCAGAATCGCAAAAACTAATAGGCAAAAATTTCAATGTATGGAGCCATAAGATTCTGACACTTGCAAAATTTCAAGATTGATTTAAAATAATGACAAGAAGCAACCGCATATCTGCTGCGAACTTCGCTGATTATGACAAACGTCATAAGGAGGCTCTATTACTTTTGAAGTTGACGGTTTCAGATGATATGATACTTGAAGTACGGAATGCAACTGTGGCAAGCACGTTGTGGATTTGAGGGATAAATATTAGACGTCAAAAAAGAGTCAGGTTTTATACCTAAAGAATATGCTCTCTTCCGTGAAGTAACAAGGTGGATCGTTGTCTGAGAACCTACTTTGGATGAAAGACCTCTGAGACTAGTTATCTTCCATCAACAAAAAGGTGGACGACGATGATATGGTGGCTTTGGTTTTGAATAACTTACCTTCTTCATATGAATCATTTGTGGAGGCACTCCATTTAATGGATGAAAGTCAAACTCTCACGTTTGACAAGGTGAGTTCCTACTCGTTGCCAAATGAGCTGAGACAAATTCTGGCAGAATCCAGTTGTGACCAATCAGAGAGTGCTCTTGTCACACAATCAAAAGAAAAGTGTAGACATCATTCTAGTGAGTCCTCAACTCTGTATTAGGTCACATGCTATTACTATCACAAGGTTGGGCACCTTAAGAAGGATTGTTGGAAGTAGAAGTATGATCTTTTGCAATAGTACAAAAAGCCATGTGATGAGGAACATATGATAGTAGTTGCAGAAGAACAGGATTCAAATGACGGGCATCCTCTTTATTGTCTTACGACATCATGCTCACATGATAGTGGTGGTAGTTACTGGATCATTGACTCTGGCGCATCCACATAATTTTCATGTCGTAGGGACTGGTATGCTGGGAACCTTAAGAAGGATTGTTAGAAGCGGAAGTATGATCTTTTGCAATAGTACAAAAAGCCATGTGATGAGGAACATATGGCAGTAGTTGCTGAAGAACAGGATTCAAATGACGGGCATCCTCTTTATTGTCTTACGACATCATGCTCACATGATAGTGGTGGTAGTTGCTGGTTCATTGACTCTGGTGCATCCACATACTTTTCATGTCGTAGGGACTGCTATGTTTCATTTCGTAGGGACTGCTATGTTTCATTTACTACAAATATATGTTTTGAATCAGTAGTACTAGTCGATGGAGAATCACTTGTAGTAGAAGGGATAGGAGATGTATGCATTGTATTGAATAATGCTCATATACTGTTGGTACAGAATGTTAGAAATGTACCTTCTTTACAAAAGAATCTTATATCTATTCGTCAATTAACTAAAAATCCCAATATTTATGTGGATTTTGTTGGACCACGATTGCCGTTAGACCAAAACCCATAGGTGTTAGTCTCCGCTGCAATCGCCAGAGTTAGGATCTACGAGAGGTGGTTAGTCCATGTCACGAAACTCATAGGGAGCGTTGGACACACATGCAGCGGAAGCGTAGTGGGCCCATAACCCTAATATCATAATACTGATTCACCCCCCTCTCAGTATTAATTTGTGCTCAACAATTGGTATCAGAGCAAGTTCCTTCAGGAACAATCTAACAGTTGAAAGGTAGATCTCGGGAGCACATAAGGCTAGTCAAGTACAAGAAGGTTTTTCCTCGAACAAGGCTCCGTTGTTTGACGGACCAAACTAGGCATTTTGGAGCATAAGAATGAGAACCTATCTGATGGCACTAGGGTTTGATATTTGGCAATTAGTAGCGGTCGGATATATCATTCCATCAACTCCGCTAACAGACCAAGCCGGTAAGAAGGCTTTTGAAAACAATGCCAAGGCGATGAATGCAATCTTGTGTGGTCTGCCAAAGTCCGAATTTGTCAAGGTAATGCAATGTGACACGGAAAAGGAAATATGGGATAAACTTCGAACAATATATGAAGGTGATGATAAGGTCAGAAAAGCTAAGCTTCAAACCCATAGCAGAAAATTTGAGAGCCTAAAAATGAAGAATGAGGAAGATGTTGCAGCTTATCTTCTGCGGGTGGATGAAGTTGTCAATGCCATAAGAGGGCTTGGAGAAAAGATTGAGGAACCTGTGATCGTCCAGAAGGTCTTAAGATCTTTACCATTAAGATTTGATGCTAAGGTGTCTGCCATCGAAGAAATGAAGGATCTTGACAAGCTAAGCATGGACAAACTACATAGAATACTGACGGCTTATGAAATGAGGACCGAGTCTAATAAACCAGCAAAGAAGGAAGCCGCATTCAAAGTCTCGAAGAAAAAGGCAATCAAGGAATCTGAAGCGAATGATGAATCAAACAGTGAAGAAGATGAAAAGGAAGCTTTATTCATTCGAAAGCTAAAGAAAGGATCCGGGAGATACAAAGGTAAGTTACCATTTAAATGTTTTAATTGTGGTAAAATTGGTCATTTTGCAGCTAAATGCCCAGAGAAGGAAGAGAACGAAGATGAAGAAAGCAAGCCCATGTTCAAAAGAGAATTCAAGCAAAGCAGAGGCAAGAAAAGATTTGAAAAGCAAAAGAAGAGTCTATATTCAAAAAGAGGTAGCAGCTCATCCGAAGAAAGTGGAATAAGTGATTCAGACAGTGATGATGAAGAAACATTGTTTATGGCTATAGAAGAAGGTTCATCAACTAGCAAAGTTGATTTGGAAGGAATCGAGGACATAGAAGAAGGTGAGGTAAACCTCGAAGAACTCATTTGTGCGTTGGGTGAAATAAAAGCACTCAAAAAGAGGAATTAGAAGGAAAGACTTCAGCTCTAGAAATATGAAGAACAAAATCAATCTTTCGAAGCTAAGTTAGCACAGAGTCTTGAAGCATCAAAGAATCTAATGATTGACCTGAAGACCCAGATTGAAGAAGCAAAGAGAATTGAGGAAGGGTTGAGAAGTCAGCTCAAGGTGAAACAAGAAGAATGTGAAAAGCGTGAGTCAGAGATTGTTGCGATGAGAAAAGACTTAGAAAAGGTAAATACCAAACTAATGAACAACTTGAAATTTGAAAAAAGTACTAAGGTTCTAGATGAGATTCTAGAAAATCAAAGATCACCATCCAACAAATCAGGACTCGGATATGAAGAAAAACTAGAGAAAGCTTCAAATTCCATTGAGATTTCGGAGAAGAAAGGTTTATAAAAGGCAAAAAGTTATGCAGAAATTCTAAATGCACCTACGAAGAATAAAAGCAAAAAGGAAGAGGAAACTACGAAGACCAGTTCCATCCACAAGGAAGGTGTTAAAGAGAACGACATCAAAAGACCATTTACTCCACGACATAGGAATATGAACAGGTTCAAAAGTTCCTTTCATGGTTATTGTTTTTATTGCAATATATATGGGCATAAAAAGATAGTGTAGAAAGCGAATGAGAGATAATGAAGCCTGGAACAAACCAAAATCTGCTCATAGAGTGTTGAATATGAACTATAATTCATTTGCTCCACTATCCTATTATAACGAGGAAGCCATTATCTGCTACAAGTGCAATAATTATGGACATATAACACGCTTTTGTAGAGTGTGTTTGACTCGAGACAAGATCAAAAGACAGCCTTTAGATACAAAGAAAAGGGAGGCTACGAAATCTTGGACAAGGAAGCAGGAGAAAGATGGGCTAGACAAAGAAAAATCCATGCTCGTTCAAACAACTTTTCATGCTCGAGATGAAGGACAGCAGTGGTACATTGATAGCGGATGTTCAAGACATATGATTGGTGATAAAAGTAAGTTTCTCTCCTTCAAGAAAGTAAATGAAGGTACACTAAAATTTGGTGATAATGCTACAGCGAAGATCGTTGGCAAAGGTATGCTGAGTCTGGATAATGGAAAAACAAAAACAGAGAATGTTTTGTATGTTGAAGGATTAAAACATAACCTCTTGAGTGCGAGTCAAATGTGTGATCAGGGACACACTCTTAAGTTCTATGCCGAAGGATGTGAAATAAGGAAAGTAGATACAGGAGAACTAATTGCAAATTGCCACCGAACTGCAAATAATCTATATATGCTCGAAGAAATAAAAGAAGAAAAATGTTGCCTAAGTCGAGGAGAGTTGGCTATGGCATAGAAGGATGGGACATATAAATTTTGATAATCTTGTGAAGATAAGAAATAAGCAGGCCGTACGGGACATGCCTAAAATAACAAAGCCTTCAAGTACTCTATGCAAGCAGTGCCAGCTTGGGAAGCAGACCAGAACAAGATTCAAAACAAAGGAGTATTCATCCACCAAACCATTGGAGCTAATTCACACGGATTTGTGTGGACCTACCAGAATGAAAAGTATTCAAGCTGAGAGTTATTTTATGTTACTCATTGATGACTACACTAGAATGACATGGGTAGCATTTTTGAAAGAAAAATTTGAAGAATTTGAAAAGTTCAAAGCTTTCAAGGCATTAGTAGAAAATGAAACAGGGCTGAAGATAAAATGTCTAAGGTCAGATCGTGGAGGTGAATTCATGTCAACTGAATTTATTGAATATTGTGAAGACCATGGAATTAAAAGACAATACTCAGCTGCAAGAACTCCACAACAAAATGGAATAGTAGAAAGGAAGAACAGAACCGTTCAAGAGATGGCCTGACCAATGCTGAATGAATCTAAGCTATCAGATAGATTCTGGAAAGAAGCGGTAAGTACTGCCGTTTATATTTTGGATAGAGTGCAAATCAGAGTTAACCATGACAAAACTCCATATGAATTATGGAAAGGAAGACCAACCTCAGTCAAATATTTTAAGGTATTTGGGAGCAAATGTTTCATTAAAAGAACCGAAGAGGACTTAGGCAAATTTGATTCAAGATCCGATGAAGGGATTTTTCTTGGGTACTCCACTAAAAGTAAAGCTTTCAGATGTTATAACAAGAGGTTGCGGACTATCATAGAAAGTGCAAGTGTCAGAGTGGATGAGGGTCTGGATCTAAAGACAAAAGAAAATTCAGAAGAGTCTTTAGAAATACCAAGTCTTGTGAAAGAAGAACAAGAGGAAGAAGAAGATATTGAAGAGTGTAGTAAATCAGAAAGGTAGGATACCAAGACGCCATCTCGCTTCGTTAAGAAAAATCATGATGAAAGTGAAATTATTGGAGAACTTGATACCGGGGTTCAAACCAGAAGAAGAATTACAAATGCTTCTGAGCAAGGGTATTTTTCTCTGCTATCTAAGGTAGAACCTAAGAACTTTTTAGAAGCAAGACATGATAAACATTGGTTGAAGGCGATAGAAGAAGAATTAGATCAAATTGAGAAAAATGAAACTTGGGAATTGGTTCCCAGACCAAAGAGTCAGAATGTGATTGGCAATAAGTGGGTATTTCGGAACAAATTGAATGAAGATGGTCAAGTCACTCGAAATAAGGCAAGATTGGTATGCAAAGGGTTGCTCAAGTGGAAGGTATTGATTTTGAAGAGACCTTTGCTCTGGTTGCCAGACTAGAAGCAATTAGAATGTTCCTTGCTTTCGCAGTGTTTAAAAATTTCAAAGTCTACCAAATGGATGTCAAATCAGCCTTTTTAAATGGGAATTTAGAAGAGGAGGTTTACATAGAACAACTTGAAGGGTTCGTATTATCAGAAAATGAAGATTATGTGTGTAGGTTGAAAAAGGCATTGTATGGATTAAAACAAGCCCCCAGAGCATGGTACTCAAGGCTTGATCAACATCTACAGGACCAAGGATTCAAGAGAGGACATGCTGACAGTAATCTTTACATAAAAACTGAAGATGAACACCAATTAATTGTGGTTGTATATGTGGATGACATAATCTTTGGAGGAGACAATGAAGAAATGTCTAGAAAATTTGCAGAAGACATGCAAAAGGAATTTGAAATGTCTATGTTGGGTGAGGTATCCTTTTTCCTTGGATTGCAAATTTCTCAATCTAATAAAGGAATATTTATATCCCAAACCAAGTATGTGAAGGAAATGTTGAAAAAGTTTGGTATGGAGGAGTGTGCATCTGTCAGCACACCGATGATCACCGGAACCAAGTTAAGCAAAGATTACGAATCTCCAAATGTTGATCAATCTCTCTATAGATCAATGATTGGGAGTTTATTATATGTGACAACATCCAGACCAGATATCATGCAAGCAGTGGGTATGGTGGCACGTTTTCAAGCAGGGCCGAAAGAAACACATGTGCAAGTTGTTAAACGCATATTCAGATATCTAAAGGGAACTATAGAATACGGGTTGTGGTATCCAAAAGGAAAAGATTTCACATTGACAGCTTATACAGATTCAGATCGGGCAGGATGTGTAGATGACAGAAAAAGTACAAGCGGAGGAGCATTTTTTCTTGGAAACAACTTGGTATCTTGGCTAAGTAAGGGCAGAATTTACCTAGTTCCTGAATTTGAACTTAAGGAGAAGATTATGCATGCTTTCCATGATGCACCACTTGCAGGACATCCAGGGTATTTTAAAACATGCAGGCAGATTAGAGAGAGATTCTCCTAGAAGGGTCTCAAGGATGATGTCTTGCGCTATGTCCGCGAGTGTATGACTTGTCAGCAGAACAAGTCAGAGCATACTTTCCCAGCAGGTTTGCTACAGCCATTGCCTATTCCGGAGCAGAAGTGGGAAAGTATTTCGATGGATTTCATTACAGGTCTTTGCGTGGTGCAAGGGAATGATCGCATTTATGCGGTAGTGGATCGGTTGACAAAATATGCACACTTTTTCGCTGTTCATACCAGCTTCAAGGCACCTCACGTGGCTTATTTGTTCTTTCATCAGATATGCAGGTTGCATGGGCTTCCGAAGAACATAGTTAGTGACTGGGATAGTAGGTTTATGAGCATATTTTGGCAGGAGCTTTTCCGTCTGGTTTACACTGACCTTGCTCCTAGCACTAGTTATCACCCTCAGACGGATGGACAGACAGAGATTGTGAACAAATGGATAGAGGGTTATCTTCGCAACTACGTTGCAGGACAACAGAAGGCATGGGTTAAGTTGTATTTATGTGAGTATTGCTATAACACCACTTACCATATGTCTATTGGTATGACTCTATTCCGAGCACTTTATGGGTATGATGCGAGAACCTTTGTTGATATGGCATTTGGGGATAGTAGAGCTCCCAAGGCTCAGGAGAGTTTATAGGATATTCAGGAAATCCTTAAGGTGCTTAAGGAAAACATTCAGCGGGCCCAAAATCAGTAGAAAATGTATGCAGATAGGCACCGAGTGGAGAGATCATTTGAGATAGGAGACATGGTTTTTCTACGACTTCAGCCTTACAGGCAAAGTACTCTCAAGAAGAGTGGGGCCGAAAAGCTCAAACCGCAATTTTATGGGCCATACAAGGTGTTGAGGAGAGTTGGTGAAGTGACGTATGAGCTGGAGTTGCCTTTTGAGAGTAAGATACATAATGTTTTTCACATGTCTTGCCTGAAAATGGCTTTGGGGCAGAACATTATTTCCTCTACAGATTTGCCACCCTTGGATGAGGAAGGGAGATTAGACCTAGTGCCAGAGGAGATCTTGGACTGCCGACAGAGGAGACTGAGGAACAGGGTCATTAGGGTGTTCCTGGTGAGGTGGAAAGAATTACCAGAGGAGGATGCTACATGGGAAGGCGAGATTATATTACAGCATCCAGCTCTATAGTTGCTTGGAGACAAGCAATCTCGGGAAGGGAGGACTGTAATGTCCCTCTTTCTCGATTAGTTCAGTCGAAGACCTTTTGGCCTATTTTGTCTACCCGACGGCCAAAAGGGTGTTTTCAAGGGTGACTTCGGTTTATTATTTTATTATATGGTGCTCAAATTAAAGTAAAATATCATTAAGCACATATAATGAACTAATAGACTGTTTGAGTGATTTTTGACTTAGGAAAGTGCATTTAAATAAATTAATAAATTATTTAAATTGCCTTCTTAGCCAAAAATGCGACTTATTTGTGTAATGGCCAAATATACCCAAAAGTGCAACTTGATTAGTGAAGCCAAAATAATTAATTAAATATTAATTATATGGTGTTAGCCAAAAAGTGCGATTTGGCCTTTGGAGGGTTTTTGGCTATATGAGGAAAAATGCGGCCTGGGTAAAGCATTTAGATTATTATTATTATTTTCACAGAGCAGTTAGCGTAGAGCTTTTGTAGACAGAATCCAAGGACGGAAACCCTCTGGATTATTACTCTTGCGGACAGAAACCCCAGGAGCAGTGAGAGAAGCTTCCACCCAGGAATCTTCATTGTTTACACAGGTTATTATCCTTTCAGCAGTTTCAAACAGAAATAAATTGCAGTAGTGGGCATTCAGGCAACTTCTAGAGTGGGGCGACTTGTTCTACAGTTGTTGTATGCATTATTAGAGGTATTTTCCATGACAATTTATTGTTATACATTTCAGCTTCATATATATACCAAATTGATTTGATTTGGATCCTTTATGGCTGAGTATTTGGGTAATATCTGTTTTATTCCATCTGCAGATTTCTATTTGTGTTTGCCCTAATTATTTATCATTAGAAATTGATGTTGAATGTATGGCTGCGTTATTAATGAAGAAATCTATCATTTAAACCCTAGGCGCCATTTCTATATATACCCGGTTTGCGGGAATTTGCAGTATTTTAATTGTTATGCAGTGTGAGAATGTTGTTTCGTGGATTTATTTGATATTACCAGTTCAGCTCCATACCTGGGCATTATATATAATAATTAAAAAAAGCAATTCAGAAAAAAGGGTTTAGGATCTTTCAGTGATATCAGAGTAGTGTATCCTCGCAGCCTGTGTGGGAAGAAGCAGACAGTGTATTAAAACAGAAATCAGCTTTTGATGCATCACAGAGAGGACAGTTCAAACAGATACTACACCCACAGACGAGCACGACTCGAAGTTGGTATTGCAGGTGGTGACAGAATGGAATATTTGGGCGAGAGACCTGAGAGTCCTCGAGATGAACATGCAGATCCAGATAGGCATTTTATTCAGGATATGGCAGCCACGCAGAGGCAATTATTACAGACCATGGAGTGTATGGGCACTACTTTGGACAGGTTGGCACTAGACAGGTTGCGGGACAGGCATGGCAGGATGGATATATCCGCATCAGTTGCTAGTAGCCATAGGGATTATAGCAGATCACCTTTAGAGATTGGGAGTGTTAGGGGATCACCACGCCGTGAGCAGAGGCATACTCATACAGAGGTGAGGAGACCTACACGGACTGCAGATAGGCCTATGCAGCCTAACTTCTTGCCTAGAGGTGACACACCAGAGATTGAGGGACGACCGGAAGAAGTAGCTTTTCCGGATACTATCATGGCAGTTCTCGATGAGTGGAGGAGTTTGCCGCAGCATGTGAGGGATGCATTTCCCCTCCTGCAGTATTGTGCTCAGAGGAGAGACAACATGAGGGTTGGACAGGACAGGAGACCTAGAGTACAGCAAAACAAAGATTTACAGCATGTTACCAATAAGGTAACCCTCTCCACTTTTGATGGTAGTTTAAAGATCAGTGCCAGGGCTTGGATTCACAAGCTCGACACCTATCTTACCCTCAAGCCCATGAGGGAGCAGGAGGCCATACAGTTCGCTACATTGCACCTTGAGGGGGTGGCTTATGATTGGTGGCACCATGGGTTAGTTACGCAGGGTCATGAGCTTCTACATTCATACAGGGCTTTCAGTGATAGATTGATTGCAAGATTTGATCGAAGGATGTGGAGATATATTATAGGGATTTGGCATAGCTCAGACAGAGTGGACATGTTGATTCTTACATCAACGAATTTCAGTGGATAGCCATTATGGTTCCAGAGATGCCTGAGAAGAGGGTGGTGATGTTATTTATAGAGGGCCTCCATGACAGGATGAGAGGATTGGTCAAGGCTCTTAAGCCTAGGACATTGCATGATGCCATTCAGACGGCATTGGACTTGGACACATCCCCCACTTCCTATCAACCCACTTCTTATCAGCCCAATAAGAAGTTTCCCACGAGCTCTAGGCCATTTCAGCGCTCTACCGCCCCGCAGAAGAGTGCACCACCTCCTAAGGTGGATCAGGAGACTCGCAACGAGTTAAGGAGGAAGCTTTGCTTTCATTGCAAAGAACATTGGGAGCCTGGACATCGTTGCCTTGGTAAAGGCAAGGTGCATCTCATTGAGGTGATTTCAGATGGAGAGGATGATCACTCGTTAGATACAGATGCAGAGGATGAGGGCAGTGACCATGATGCATAGGGGGAGCAACCCCAAATAGAGCTTGGCGAGGGTGAGGCATTGGATTCTTTCGATGTTACTATTGCTACACTTTCAGGCATTCCTAGGTACCATCCCTTTTGGCTGAAGGGAGTGCTTAAGGGACAGCGGATTGTTTGTTTGGTTGACAGTGGAGCTACGCACAACTTCATTGATGAGGGGCTGGCTGTGAAGCGGGGATTACAGGTTGAGGAATTTGAGGGGTTTAGTGTACGGGTGGCAGATGGATTTGCTATTAGTTGCACTAAGAGGATTCCACGACTTAGTATTCAGATGGGGGACTATACATTGACCGATGACTTCTATGTTATTGGACTTGGTGAGATTGATACAATATTGGGTATTCAGTGGTTACAGTCCCTTGGCAGATATGTGTAGGATTTCCGTAGGATGGAGTTGGATTTTATGGTGGATAAGAAGAAGATTGTACTTCGGGCTCTTTCTGACGGTGGGCCTAGAGTTGTTTCAGCACGTAGGATGGAGTCTATAGTGAGACATGGATAAGTTGCATGGGCAGCCCAGTGTTTCATTTTGTCCAAATCTTCTTCGGACAATGAGCAACCTTATCATATTGACATCCAGTCCATATTGGATAAGCACGGTCCAGTGTTTGGTGACATTCCTCCAGGTAGACCACCAGATAGAGGGTTTGAGCATGTTATAGAGCTTGAGGAGGGTGCTAAACCTGTGATGACTACGCCTTATCGCCATCCTAAGACATACAAGGATGAGATAGAGAAGGCCATTAGAGAGCTCTTGGAGATGGGACACATCCGTCCTAGCTCTAGTCCCTTTGCTTCTTCAGTTGTGTTGGTAAAGAAGAAGGATGGGACCATGAGGATGTGCATTGACTATCTTGCACTGAACAAGAAAACCATCAAAAACAGGTATCCCATTCCCTGCATTGATGAGTTGTTAGATGAGCTGCATGGATCTAGCTACTTCTCGAAGATTGATCTTCGATCAGGCTACCACCAGATTAGAGTTCGGGATGAGGATATCCACAAGACAACCTTTAGGTGTCACTATGGGCGCTATGAGTTCTTGGTGATGCCATTTGGACTCACTAATGCACTTGCTACATTTCAGTCATGTATGAACCATCTCTTCAACAGGTAGTTGAGGCAGTTTGTGTTGGTGTTTTTTGATGATATTCTGATTTATAGCAGGACATGGGATGATCATTTCAGGCATCTTGATGAGGTACTTAGCATAATGCAGACTTAGTCTTTGTTTGCTAAGATGTCCAAGTGTGAATTTGGACTTATGGAGATATTGTATCTTGGGCATGTCATTGGGGTCAATGGGGTCAAGGTCCATCAGGAGAAGATACAGGCAATGCAGGATTGGCCACCACCCAGGAATATCTTTGACTTGCGAGGATTCTTAGGATTATGTGGTTATTACAGGAGGTTCGTGAAGGGTTATTCTCAGTTGGTAGCTCCATTGACAGATCTTACACGGAGAGGTGCATTCAGTTGGTCAGATGAGGCACAGGTGGTATTTGAGAGGCTCAAGGTAATTATGAGTACCTGTCCAGTTTTGGCTCTTCTAGATTTCTCACGGCCCGTCATTCTAGAGTGTGATGCTTCAGGATTGGGGATTGGTGCAATTCTTATGCAGGATCGCCATCCTATTGCTTTTGAGAGACGGAAGCTGAGGGATAATGAGAGACTGTATTCCACCTATGATAAGGAGATGCTTGCCGTTATGCATGCCTTGGCAAAGGTTAGACAGTATTTGGTGGGTGGAAAATTTGTGGTGAGAACCAACCACAATAGTTTGAAATATTTCCTGGAACAAAAAGAACTCAATGAGAGGCAACAAAAATGGGCTAGCAGGATCCAGGCATATGATTTTGACATTGAGTATGTCAAGGGGACGAAGAATGTAGTGGCTGATGCACTTTCCAGGAAACCCCATCTCGCTGCCCTATGTTCTTTGAGCGAGATTTCAGCAGATTGGAAATCTCAACTGTTAGCTTGAGTATTCCAAAAACACTTGGGCATGTGACATTATGGATGGAAAAATTCAGGATGGCCGGTATAAGGTAATAGCTGATCTGATTTTGTATAAGGGCAGAATTTACCTAGTTCCTGAATCTGAACTTAAGAAGAAGATTATGCATGCTTTCCATGATGCACCACTTGCAGGACATCCAGGGTATTTTAAAACATACATGCAAATTAGATAGAGATTCTCCTGGAAGGGTCTCAAGGATGATGTCTTGCGCCATTTCCGCGAGTGTATGATTTGTCAGCAAAACAAGTTAGAGCATACTTTCCAAGTAGGTTTGCTACAGCCATTGCTTATTCCGGAGTAGAAGTGGGAAAGTATTTCGATGGATTTCATTACAGGTCTTTGCGTGGTGCAAGGGAATGATCGCATTTATGCGGTAGTGGATCGGTTGACAAAATATGCACACTTTTTCGCTGTTCCTACCAGCTTCAAGGCACCTCACGTGGCTGATTTGTTCTTTCGTCAGATATTCAGGTTGCATGGGCTTCCGAAGAACATAGTTAGTGACCGGGATAGTAGGTTTATGAGCATATTTTGGCAGGAGCTTTTCCGTCTGGTTTACACTGAGCTGACTCTTAGCACTAGTTATCACCCTTAGACGGATTGACAGATAGAGATTGTGAACAAATGGATATAGGGTTATCTTTGCAACTACGTTGCAGGACAACAAAAGGCATGGGTTAAGTTGTTGTATTTATGTGAGTATTGCTATAACACCACTTACTATATGTCTATTGGTATGACTCCATTCCGAGCACTTTATGGGTATGATGCGAGATCCTTCGTTGATATGGCATTTGGGGATAGTAGAGCTCCCAAGGCTCAGGAGAGTTTGCAGGATATTCAAGAAATCGTTAAGGTGCTTAAGGAAAACATTAAGCATGGTTTTTCTACGACTTCAGCCTTATAGGCAAAATACTCTCAAGAAGAGTGGGGCTGAAAAGCTCAAACCGCAATTTTATGGGCCATACAGGGTGTTGAGGAGAGTTGGTGAAGTGACGTATGAGCTGAAGTTGCCTTCTGAGAGTAAGATACATAATGTTTTTCACATGTCTTGCCTGAAAATGGCTTTGGGGCACAACATTATTTCCTCTACAGATTTGCCACCCCTGGATGAGGAAGGGAGATTAGACCTAGTGCCAGAGGAGACCTTGGACAGCCGAGAGAGGAGACTGAGGAACAAGGTCATTAGGGTGTTCCTGGTGAGGTGGAAAGAATTACCAGAGGAGAATGCTACATGGGAAGGCGAGATTATATTACAGCATCCAACTCTATAGTTGCTTGGAGACAAGCAATCTCGGGAAGGGAGGACTGTAATGTCCCTCTTTCTCGATTAGTTCGGTCGAAGACCTTTTGGCTTGTTTTGTCTACCCGACGGCCAAAAGGGTGTTTTCAAGGGTGACTTCGGTTTATTATTTTATTATATGGTGCTCGAATTAAAGTAAAATATCATTAAGCACATATAATGAAGTAATAGACCGTTGGAGTGATTTTTGACTTAGGAAAGTGCATTTAAATAAATTAATAAATTATTTAAATTGCCTTCCTAGCCAAAAATGCGACTTGTTTGGGTAATGGACAAAAATATACCCAAAAGTGCCACTTGATTAGTGAAGAAAAAATATTTAATTAAATATTAATTATATGGTGTTAGCCAAAAAGTGCGATTTGGCCTTTGGAGGGTTTTTGGCTATATGAGGAAAAATGCGGCCTGTGTAAAGCATTCAGATTATTATTATTATTTTCATAGAGCAGTTAGCACAGAGGTTTTGCAGACAGAATCCAAGGACGGAAACCCTCTGGATTATTACTCTTGCGGACAGAAACCCTCTGGATTATTACTCTTGCGGACAGAAACCCCAGGAGCAGTGAGAGAAGCTTCCACCCAGGAATCTTCATTGTTTACATAGGTTATTATCCTTTCAGCAGTTTCAGACAGAGAAATAAATTGCAGCAGCGGGCATTCAGGCAACTTCTAGAGTGGGGCGACTTGTTCTACAGTTGTATGCATTATCAGAGGTATTTTCCATGACAATTTATTGTTATACATTTCAGCTTCATATATATACCAAATCAATTTGATTTGGATCCTTTATGGCTGAGTTTTTGGGCAGTATCTGTATTATTCCATCTGCAGATTTCTATTTGTGTTTGCCCTAATTATTTATCATTAGAAATTGATGTTGAATGTATGGCTACGTTATTAATGAAAAAATCTATCATTTAAACCTTAGGCGCCATTTCTATATATACCCGGTTTGCGGGAATTTGCAGTATTTTAATTGTTATGCAGTGTGAGAATGTTGTTTCGTGGATTTATTTGATATTACCAGTTCAGCTCCATACCTGAGCATTATATATAATAATAAAAAAAAAATTCAGAAAAAAGGGTTTAGGATCTTTCATAATGCATGCCTCATAATATCCATTTCAAAATGTTGCACGTGTATGGAGGGAATAGAAGAAATTGGGATAGAAGGTGTCATAGCAGGACGTTCAACATTAGAAAGAACTGCAGGAATGCTAGATGGATGAGCTTGAAGTATTTGGGAAGTTTTTTGAGTAGGTACAACTTGAGAAGGCACATGGTTATTTTGAGCGCTTGGAGGAATCACATTGTGGGAAGGGTGACAAGTAATAGAAGCATTTTTATCATTTTCCAACACACCCTTTTGAGAAGAACAAAGAGTAGGGAGACCTTGGTAAGCAACTTCTATGGCATTGATAATTCTAGAGATATCAGTAGGATTTCGCATGGCATATTTCTTAAAAAGTTAAAAGGTATAAATGGATTCATCTTTAGGTCGCACTTCTAATTCAACCTCATAATCATAATCTCTCATTTGCATTCTGATTATCATCTTTTTAGCACGAGAAAAAACATTTAACTCCACATTATCTTTTGTGGTAGTGTATTGTCACGTTTTACCAAAGAAGCAATACTTTGTTGTGCACATCTAGAACTAAAACCATCTTGTTATGGCACATTTTGTGTGAAACTAACACCTTTTTCCTTACTAATTGGTGTTCTCATATGAATAGTTGGTATTCTATTATCATGAGGATTTACAACAAGGGGACCATAATGTCTAATAAATGCATCTAAGGGGTAAGTCACTACGAGCAAATAATGGTTTGTAATGTAACCTACACGATTTAGGGCTAAGAAATTGGAAGAAATTAATAACACAAGCCCTACAACAATCAAATATATCAGCAAAGAAACAAGATCTAACCCTAGAAGGAAAATAGCATGCAAAACAACGTAGGATCACCAAAATCTAGATATGGAAAGCGGTTTTGCACGAATATTACACTACACTAACCATAACACATCACAATCAAGTTTAATTCAGATTTAAAAGATAATCTAGACCTAATTACAAGTTACTAGAATATCTAGAATGTAAGAATACTATAAATAAATAAAATTCTAGGTATAATTAATATATTTAGGATAATACTAATTTTTTTGCAAGTTTGAGAGACGTGTTAGCAACCAACAATGTGAAATAGGTCTAGGAGATGTTATGAACCAAAACCAGAAATGACATGTAAATAGAGAATTTTTTGTAATGTCCAGATCCGTATAAGTATAGAAATGTTGTAGCCAAATCCGTACAAGTACTGAAATGGCCACTTTCCACAAATATGAATATGATTCCACAAACTTGATCTTCTCTTGGGCTCCGTAAACCTCACTGGCTTTTTCAATTTTTTTTGTGGATTACTAGGAAATTGTTCTCCTTGCTCCAAGCCCTAATACGAGATCAATAATTTGCAAATTGGTAAAAAAAGGGGGGTTTGGATTTGGGAGTATGTTTCAATTAGACCCATTTTTAGGAAAAATTCTTGAAATCAGCATTAACTGCAAGTCAACAGACAATCCAGTGTATGCTGTTGAATGGATGTTCTCTAAATGCTTGAACTCTTCTTTTGCCACTGGGATGCACATCCAAGTAGAATAGATTCAGCGCTCTTACGGATCCAATATAATTCACTTATGAACATTTTGTGTGTTCTTAAATGCACTAGTGCACCTTTATAGTTATAGACTTCTTGAATTTAAGTTACAACCGTATTGTTGCGCATGTAGACACACAACATGTGAATAAGTCTGACAAATAAGGGCCTAAACCTCGAGGCACCCAAGTCTTGGGACAAAAGAGCCCACAAAACAAAGAGCCAAACCGTACACGTACAGATCTAGAAGACTAGAACTCCACAAGTACGGAACTAACAAAATGAATAAGAAACAAGGAAATAATATTTTTGAAATTCCAAGAGCATCATGAGTCATACATGGGAAAACAAGTAGTTGTTTTGTAGGTTTTTGGATGTTTTGAATCAATCGGTAATATTTTCAAGGGTTCATGGTCCATGATAATGCTCTAGGCAAAGTGAGGTTGTACCCACATGGAAGTGCAAACATGGTCAAACACACTAAGACACTAAACTAGGCTGACAAGCAAAGCTAATCTAAGGTCATGAAGGAGCAATGAACAAAATGGAGTGAAAGTTGTGTTGATAGAGTGAACAACAATGGAAGGGATATAAGTTGAAAGTCAAATGACACATACAACACACTGCCATAGAGGGTTCATACATTTGGTTCACTAATCACTCAACACCATCGATACACTGACACCATAGCAATTGACTAGTTCCGTACCAAAATTAGGTGTCTATGTTAAGCTAGGAAAGTCCGCAATGCAATATCCTTTGTTTGCACGTAAATGTTCAAAAAATGTCTACAAATGGACTGGCATCATTTTGTTTCAAGAAGATGAATGAGGTTGCACGAGGTTTGCTCTACTTACCCGTTGCCATTGCCTAACTTAATAAAACAAAAATGAGTGGGGTGAAGGTCAAGAGGCCTCTTTCAAAACATGCTTAGATATCAATCGTGGGTTTTACCCCATATCTTGAGAGAGCCAAAACCAATAAGATTGAATCAACATTAATTATTCAATGTTTGAGGTAATACAATATATGAAGAATTGATATCCTGAAATTGGGGAGTCAACTCTTACTAGAATCACCCACAATCTCTCGACCTACTCCCTAAATCTCTCATAATCTCTACCAACTCCTATAATAATGTAATTGTTAAGTGAGTAACAGTATATGTATTATTCTCAACATATTATTTACACACCCACACACTAATTAACAAATAATAATGTGGAGCCCTAACCTAAACACACTAACACCCACATGTAAGGACTAATTCCTAACATTCCATGTCCACCACCAATCCCTATGTTTAGGATCAAACACTTACTACCTTGATAGTTATTGTAACCAAGGCAACTAGTAACAAAGTTGAAGGCTTCTCACTTTTCAAAAGTTATTTTACATTTTAAAACATCAAAACCAGAATAACGAAATCTCAATGAATTTTTTTTTTAAATTATTTTTAGAAAATGTAGCTTCCGGGCATTATTATTTTGTGTTGTCATGTCTACATTTTATATATAAAACCTTATTTATATACTCAAATCTCCCTCAAACTTTATTTTACAGGAAAAATACTTGCCCTCAAAATATAGAAGTCAGTAGAAAGTCATCACTCTTCAAAATATGACAATAGTTTCCTACAAAGCTCAAACTGAATTCAGACAATGTAGAATTGATCTAGACTAAAATTTATAAAAAAAGATTGATGAGAAAATGAAAAGGCATGCCCCTAGTCACAAGGAATTGGCTAGCAACTTTGGGAAGATCGGAAGTTAATTTTCATGGTTAACATAGCCAAGACATCTCCAATTCAACCTAGATTTGAGTATCTAACATGTTACTGCAAAATCCTTCTAGTAGAATCAAAATTACAAATGAAATTATATTAATTTCCACGAATGACCGAATGTTGGTGCAATATCTACTTCGAGAATACAACAAATGTTAAGCACATAGAAAATAGTTAAGATAAAAGGGGGGGGGTGACGATCAGTATAGACTATACTACATAAAAATTTTCAAAAGCACTGAAAATAAACAAGCGGTAAAATCCAAAACAACAAAGCTCCAACCCATGTGGTTAAGGTACCAATATAAATAGCCATGTCGCCCAAAGAGCATGGGGCAATGAAAGTCGAAAAGGCTAGATGGCAATTCCATCAAACATCGCTACTAGTGCTAAGGATTAATGAATCATTTGTGTCATCGTCCACCATTGTGAAAGGGCCAATGTAGAATTTACAATGCTCGTCAAGGAGTGTCTAAGGCTGAGGGGGCCAAGTTCGGTAATCCTAAGAAAAAGTAAAGCACTCCACCTAAAATCCAAGGCTAAAGAAACTCTCATGGAAAGAAACTTGTAATGTGCACATGTCTCTACAACCCAGGAAGCAGTCGAGAAGGAGCAGATCCCCATTGTCGAGATATAGTGTGTTGGTGAACTTTGGTAGTAGTGTTGTGCAGAGACAACCTCTGCCTCACTGACCTACCCCCCTCATTGTGTAAAGCAGCAGTATCTCAAAGGATCTTCTTAATGTCGCCAATCATACCCTTGTCGATAAACTGAAAGAAATGGGTCCAACCGACACACCCTTGGCGGCTAATTTAATTATCCATATGTCTTAGGGTGACAACCTCCTAAATAGACATACATTGGTCCAGGTACCTATATTAAATGCTTCCAAGTGGATTAGGGAACTATACCAACCATAAATACGATGGCATCCTCCAATGCTAATGCCACCCTCCATGCAACAATCATGGGGCATCTTAGGGCAAATGAAGTGTTCCAAAGGCAAATCTTCGCCTCCTTGGAACGGAGCAAAGACAACATTTCCGATCGTCCACATGTAATATGATGATTAGTCTCAACCTGCTGACTAGTGTGAGCATGCCCTCAACTAGTCAAGGGGAAATCCTCGTGTCAATAGAGACGCTATGACTATTGGAGATAGTTAGGACAACTGAGTTGTTCATCATCCACTACCTGTAAGAAATGCTGCAACATAAAAAGCAAGCTTGCATATCCCTCCAGCGGATGAGAATACGGATATCTACCTATGTATTGCATTGTGGATCATCTTTGAGATCATAACAGCTGACTAATGTTGATGCAGAAACCAAGGAGTGTGATATGGAGGTAACCTTCTCAATAGAGACGTCACTAGAGGAGCACTGCTAGTCTTAGAATGCCCGTTACATGTTGACAAACTATCGAGGCCATAATTCCTGCAATCCTCTCTTAAGAACATCAAGGTTAAGTATTTCATATTATAGACACCTTTATCATTGGTATAGGCAACATGGTTAAAAATGTTACTCCCTGCTTTGCTGTATTTATGTGTTTACCTAATCACAGGTTCAAGTCTTCTTGTTTTGCACATACTCCCTTGTTTCATTCCCACGATCTTATCAATTGTCGAGCCCATTTAACATCAATGGTTTATGTTGTTCCTCTAGGAGATCTCGTCTAATGCAATGGTTTTTCCTCCTTAACTCAATAGTTTTCTCCTTAGTTTTCTCACTCCCCAGGAAGTTTTTAGTTATCTCTAGAAGTCTTTGGCCACTTCTGATAGAGAATGGTGTGTGTATTCTCTCTCTTGTTGACAAAATTGGGACACCTCAAGGCTCTGGGTAACCTATGTCTGAGGCCTAACCTCCAGTCAGAGGGTTGTTTCCCTTGTGAATCACCTTAAAAAAATGAAAACTTGTCGACAAGGAAAAGGGAAATTTGAATGCGGGAAGCCCAGAAATAAGGGTGATACACCAATAATTTAACACATGCATGTAACTCTGCACACATGAGAAATCAAAGATTCACACATCTGCACAACTCTAAGCTATTTTGCACAAATGAATTCAAGGGTTTAGGAGAAAAGGACATCGGTAGAGGGAGTAAATTCCACACTAGAGGCAAAGCACAATATTCCTATCAAATACAATGAAAAATCATGAAAACAAAAGATATGAGAGGGAAAAATGAGAGCGTTTTTGATTTGCAGAGGTGCAAGTACAAGGACTAGGATTGCTGATAGTTGGAGCAAAAGACAGCCCACTTTCACTGTCTATCCGTTTTTATTACAATAAAATGCAACCTAGTCATGAGATTGAATTAGACTCTTTTGGCAAAATAGACTTGTCCCACTCATTTTTGATTCTAGTTTTGATTTAATTTTTCATCAATCCTTCTCCTTTCATGGCGCCAAGTCCTAATTAGAATGCATGCATGGTATTTTACTTTAATGCCATTCTTTTGACACCTGCCTGCTAGAAAGGCGACTGTCTGTTGCACCATTTATTAAATTATTTCTTTCTCTTCCATCGTTGGCGCATGGGTAGACTGCAGCACTGAATTTCAGCAATTCGTAATTTTATGGGATATTTATTTCTCCATCCTTTCACCCACCTCTATTTTCTACGTTTGCTTTTACAGACATTAATTGACATTGACTTTTCCATTCTGCAAACCTGTATTTTGGAACATTTTTGCTTTATCCTTAGTTATCTGTCCTGTTCTCCCTTATTGGCGTATGGGTTGCAACACTATTAGAAGCAAGAGTTGCTTTTTTAAACCATTAATGCACTCCTAAAAATAGAACTCTTCTCACTTTTATACCAATCCTCTATTTGGACCTTTTCCCTTGGTCTCAGATTTAAACAATCGAGCAAGCTATATTTATCCACATTGCTATTTTTGCATTGGTGTGGAAAATATGGTAACAGGATCCTCCTAAAGGATATATATATGTAGCTCAAATGTTAACATTCCAAGCTCCTCTATGAAAAGAAGATAACAAGCCACATCAAGTGCTTGTAGACATGTTTAGACACTTCTATCTGCTTTCCAGTCAGATCCCTATGGATATCAACTCTTCAATTAAAAATGTTGAAATCTACCATATTCATGTATTTCAAGTGCTGTTATTAGCAATCCTTGTAGAGACTGAGATTATGGTATTACACATCACGTTCTATGTTGTCAGGATACGGATACGAGTATTGGTTTGGATACGATACGATACGTGGATACGTTAATTTTAAAAAACCCTTGGATACGATACGTCTTGGATACGTCCGTACATATATATTAATATATATATTATATATATATGTACATCTACTCATTTTACTCATTTTTTAGTCCATAAAAAACTGAAATAGTAATACAAAACTTGAATCAATGTTCAAAACATTCAATATACTTAAGACTTTGCATTTTTATTGATCATGTGGCTGCCATACATATGATATACGAATATCATGTCAACATGAATACGAACAAAACTTGAAATTTGAAAAATATACTAGGATCCATGTTCAAATTTTCAAAACATACAATATACTTAAGATTTTACATTTCATTGATCATGTGGCATTGTTCATGTAGGAATATCAAGTCAACATATGATATTATGAATACAAACAAATCTAGAATATATCATCTAGATTTTCCTCAAAATCAAGTTCTTGTGTGCCACTTGCGCTAGCTCCACTCTCATTAACTCCACTCTCCGCTCCTTGCGAACTCCCTTGAGCATGTCATCTTCGCCATCAAATAATGAAAGTTGGGCAAGGGTGGCTGCGGAGGCATTCAAGGTTGTGGTCTCTGGAAGAAGATCCCAAAGTTTGTGAGGACCTTTAGCATAGTCCTTAGACTTGTGTGACAAGAGGCGCAAATTGGAATGCACATATACCAAATCCTCAGCTTTTTTAAATGCCAACTTGTTTCTTTTAGCTGAGTGGATAAAGGTATAAGTACTCAAATTCCGCTCTATGGAAGAATTACTAGCCACCTATTACAACAAAGTTAGAAAACTAAAATTCAAATTAGTAACATACTAAAATGTGTGATAAATAAATTACATAATCCTAACTTAATAAAATTTAAAATATTCAAAATGATTCAAAATGATTATAAATTTATAAATGTTATACCTGTGAAAGAACTTTTATAGCAATAGGACGTAAGTACTTGGCATCATGGCCATGAACACGCCACCATGTGGTTGTGGTCAAGCTGCTCTTGTCAAAAAGAGCCTCAATCGCTCCCATGTTGCCTTTTGAACCAACAAACATGCCCATTTCACCTATGACCACACTAGCTATAGATGGATCAAGAAAAAGTCTTTTGAATGTTGTCCTAGTTCCATTTCCAACTTCAAAGTCAGAGAATGGTGCTTGCCTATTTGGTAGCCCAAGTACATCAGAGCTATAGTACTTTTGGGTTCAGTGCATAAGCAAGAAGATGTAATGAGGTGGTCATTTTATTCCACCTCTTCATGACCACACTCTTCACCTTATTGTAGAAGGTCTCTTCTGGATCTTGCTCTTTTGTTTGTATTACATCTCTAATATGTTCAAGCATTAGAATCTATCCCATCATATATCTCTCCCAAGCATGCTTCATCAATATCTACGAATCCGATCATGGAGAGAATGGGCTCTGTAAAACTCAGCAAGTACTCAACCTTGGCCCACCAATCATCGTCAATGACCCATGATTTTACCCTTATAGCTTTCTTTGTATTTGATTGCCTCCACATTGTCCAAACATTGTTGATCACCATATTGCTTAAAGCCTCTCTCACCTTCATGAGTCGTCTCAAAACGAGCGTGTGAGAGGCAAATCCGGTTTCTACAACCTTCAGCAACTCCAACCTTGAGAATTATCCTGAACAGTGAATTGTGACATATGACGGTTTGTGATAGACATTTGAATGTCATTTGCCTCGGTATAAATTTGCTCAATCCATGGGATTTTCCCAATCCATGGGATTTTCCCAATCTTTTGGAGGATCAAATTAAGGGAGTGGACAACACAAGGGGTCCAAAAAATGTGCTCATATCTACAATCTATGATCATTCATGTTGCTTTACAGTTTTTAGCGTTGTCCATGATGACTTGGACAACATTCTGGGGGCCCATTGACTCAATTGCCTCTATCAAAATGTCAGCATAAAATTGTGCATCTTTGATTTCCCCTTCACAGTCAATGGCTTTAAGGGACATTGCCCCTTTAGGGCATACTGCAACAACATTTATGAGGGGTCCTATTTCTAGCATCTTTCCATCCATCTGAAATGATGGAAACCCATGTTTCCTTCCATGAACCTCTGATTGGCTACAAAGTGTTGTGAATGTGTTCCACTTCCTTTCCGAAGAGTGTGGTTCGAACTTTTTCGTAACTTGGGGATTTGTACCCTTATGGAGCTTCATTGATACCCTTCACCATCTGATGCCAATATGGAGACCTCAATACATTAAAGGGCAGCCCACATGCATAAATGCATCGAGCAACAACCTCATCAACATTCTCCCTCTTTTCAATATTAAATGCTTTTTCCAATGCTCCTTTTGGCCTTTTTCATGAGCTCTCTGGACTCTCTTCATCAAAAGGGAAATCAAGTGGTTGACTTTTTTTTTTGGATGAAAGGATGAGAGGTAGGTCTAGGTCTCCCCCGCTTGCTCCGTGATGAAGGCCGCCTGTTGCGAAGGTATTGTTCTACTTCGGGTTCTTTCATCTTGTCTATCAGCCACCTCTTGCTCTCTTAAGTACTCTGCCATTTTTTCATTTGATGTTTTTGGGAACCTCGTTTATCCCCAGTTGTCCAACACGCAATCAAATGCACTTTCACTCGACTATATGAGGATCTGTACTGAGTTTGACAACCATGACATATCCCATACCCGACACCCACCACCAGCAATGTTGTCTACCACTGTCACATGTCTCCAAAGAGGGGAATTAGGATCATGTCTCTCAGGAACTGATGTGTTTTCAGCTCGGCCTTGCACTCCACCCGAAGCAGAACTTGATGCCATCCTAATCTGTTTTTGATCACCAAGATCACCATAATGGCGCTAGGTGAGAGCATACACAGAGTTAGGATGTTTAAAAAATTAAAAACATTTTGCCTTAACATAAATAAATTAGTTATGCCATCCTAATCTGTTTTTGATCACCAAGATCACCATAACGGCGCGAGGTGAGAGCATACACAGAGTTAGGATGTTTAAAAAATTAAAAACATTTTGCCTTAACATAAATAAATTAGTTATGCGGATGCCATCCTAATTTGTTTTTGATCACCAAGATCACCATAAAGGCGCGAGGTGAGAGCATACACAGGTTTAGGATGTTTAAAAAATTAAAATACAATTTGCCTTAACATAAATAAATTACTAATTAGTTATGTCATCCTAATTTGTTTTTGATCACCAAGATCACCATAAAGGCGCGAGGTGAGAGCATACAAAGATTTAGGAAGCTAAAAAAAATAAAAAATACATTAACATTGAACAATGCATGTAAATTTTAAAATAAAAAAATGATTTTTTTACCAATTAATAAATTAAATACCCCTAAACTATGCCATCCTAATCTGTTTTTGATCACCAAGATCGCCATAAAGGCGCGAGGTGAGAGCATACACAGATTTAGGATGTGTTTTAAATTATAAAATTTAAAAAAAAATGCAACTATAATAAATAAATAAATAACCGTAAAAAAATAAAACGAAAGGATGAATTAAAAATAAAAATAAAATTAAAATACGGTATACCTGTAGAGTGTAGTGTAGAATCGTAGATCCTAGTTGCCTCTAAAATTTTAAAACAAGCTCTTCCTCTCAAGTCTCAACAATGGCTTCTTCTCCTTCAAAGTTCTCCTCCTTGCAATGATGGACTCCAAACAATAGAAGCAATCGCTGCCCCTCCTTCAAATCTTTGCCTCCTCTAAGCTCTTTGCAAAACCTCCTTCCAATCTTTGCCTCCACTAAGCTCTTCACAACTCTTCTTTGGCTCTTTGCTCATTCACTTGCAAAAAGACAATGAAATTGTTTGTGTGATTTCAAATGCGAGGGATGGGTGCTTTTTATAACTTTTTGTGGGGTAGAGGGTGTATTATTTTATTCATTTAGTGTTTAGGGTTCGGTTTTAGGGAGTAGAAAAGTCAAATATTTAAAAAAAAATGAAATAGAACTTTTAAAAAACGTTTTTGAGGGCGGATACGGCCCAGATCCGCGCCGGGTACTCCAGGATACGCGGCGGATACGCACAGAAGTATCCGCCGCGTATCCTAGAGTACCCGGCGCGGATCCGGGCCGTATCCGGATCGTATCCAAGGCGGATCCGTATCTGAGACGTATCAGACAGGATTCGCGAGGGGTTTTCGAGTATCCATGCATCATAGGGAAGCAAAGGATATTACTTATAATTTTTGTCGTAGATACTCAAACGTTTCCTTTGGAAGAAGCTTAGTGAAAATGTTTGCTATCTATTCAGTTGTGGTGATGTATTCCATTTTGACTTGCTGTTCTACAGCTTGCTCTCTAAGAAGTGATATCTGATTGGAATATGTTTTGTTCTTGAATGCATAACATGATTCTTCGAGATGCTTACTGCACTAGTATTGTCACAGAATATATCAATTGGATGATCATATTTTACTTTGATATTCTTCAGGGTTTGCTTCATCCAAAGAATTTGTGTGCAACATAGCACTGCTGCTATATTTTCTGCTTCTGATGTAGATATCGAAACAAAGTTCTGCTTTTTGCTCAACCAAGATACTAAGTGATTTCCAAGGAAGAATGCTCCTCCACTTGTACTTTTTCTATCATCAATGCATCCTTCCCATTTTGAGTCTGTGTATGCTACCAACGTGAAATCTTTACTTCTTGGATACCATAAACCATAATCCAAAGTCCCTTTTAAACATGTGAAGATTCTTTTTACTGCTTGCACGTGAGTTTCCTTTGGTGTTACTTGAAAACATGCTACCATACCAGACTGCTTGCATAATGTCTGGTCTAGATGTTGTTACATATAGTAAACTGCCAATCATTGATCCGTAGAGTGTTTCATCTGCTTTAGGAGATTCATCATCTTTACTCAAGTTATTCCCTATAACCATGGGTGTGCTAATGGGTGCACAATCCTCCTTTCCAAATTTCTTCAACATCTCTTTTACATACTTGGTTTGGGAAATAATTATTCCTTTGCTAGATTGAGATTTTTGCAAACCAAGGAAAAATGACAACTCACCCAACATAGATATTCCAAGCTCCTTTTGCATATCTTTGGCAAACCTTTTGGATATTTGCTTATTATCTCCTCCAAAAATGATGTCATCCACATATACTACAACAATCATTTGATTTTCACCTTCAGTCTTAATGTAGATGTTGTTATCAACAAATCCTCTTTTAAATCCTTGTTCTTGTAGATATTTGTCAAGCCTTGAATACCATGTTGTAGGGGCTTGCTTTAAACCATATAACACTTTCTTCAATTTGCACACATGGTCGTTGTTTTCTGATAGGAGGAACCCTTCTGGTTGTTCAATATATACTTCTTCTAACTTTCCTTCTAGAAAAGCAGATTTTTCATCCATTTGATAAACTTTGAAATATTGAAAACAACATATGCAAGAAACATTCTGATGGCTTCTAGTCTTGTAACAGGAGAAAAAGTTTCTTCAAAGTCAATACCTTCCACTTGAGCATATCCTTTGCAAACTAACCTTGCTTTATTCCGTGTCACTTGGCCATCTTCATTCAATTTATTCCTGAATACCCTCTTGGTGTCGATTACATTCTGATTCTTGGGTTTAGGTATAAGTTCCCATGTTTCATTCTTCTCAATCTGATCCAACTCTTCTTCCATTATCTTTATCCAATGCTTGTCATGACTTGCTTCTGAAAATTTCTTAGGCTCTGTCGTAGATAACAAAGAGAAATTTACTTGCTCAGGTGTACTCATAATTCTTCTCTTAGTTTGTACTCCAGTATCAATGTTGCCAATAATTTGACGCTCAGAATGATTCTTTTGAAAAAATCGTGATGGTGCCTTTGTATCCTCCCGCCCTGTTTCATCTAGGTTTTCTACTTCCTCTTCCTTTTCTTCTATGAGATCAGGTATTTCTGAAGCTTCTTTTGCCTTTTGGTTCATAATTTCATCCACTCTAACACTGACACTTTTTAGAATCGTTTGCAACCTTTTGTTATAGCATTTATAGGCTTTGCTTTTGGTGGAATAACCAAGAAAAATTCCTTCATCAACTCTTGGATCAAATTTGCCCAAAGCTTCTTCATTTCTCTTAATGAAACATCTACTCCCAAACACCTTGAAATACTTGATAGAGGTTGGTCTTCCCTTCCATAACTCGTATGGAGTTTTATCATGATTTACTCTGATTTATCCTCTATTCAAGATATAGACTGTTGTACTAACTGCTTCTCTCCAGAACTTGTCTGATAACTTGGATTCATTTAGCATTGTTCTAACCATTTCTTGGACAGTTCAATTTTTCCTTTCTACCACTCCATTTTGTTGTGGAGTTCTTGCAGCTGAGTAGTGTCTTGTTATTCCATGTTCTTGACAAAATTCAATGAATTCATTTGAGGTGAACTCACTTCCTCGATCTGATCTTAAGCATTTGATCTTCAACCCAGTTTCATTTTCAACTAAGTCTTTAAACACTTCAAACTTCCCAAATGCCTCAGATTTTTCTTTTAAAAAGGCAACCCACATCATTCTGGTATAATCATCAATGAGTAACACGAAATAAATCTTACCTTGTATGCTCTGTGTTCTGGTGGGTCCGCAAAGATCCGTATGAACCAAATATAGTGGCTTGGTGGTTGAATGTTCTTTCGTTCTGAATCTTGCTCTTGTTTTCTTTCCATGCTGCCATTGCTTGGAAAGAGTGCTTGAAGGTTTTGTTATCTTCAACATGCATGTCTCTCACAACTTGCTTGTTGATTTTTACAAGGTTATCAAATTTTATATGACCCATCCTTGTATGCCATAGCGAACTTTCTTCAATTTGACTGAAGTAACATTTCTCTCCTTTCACATCACTGAGCATGTATAGATTGTTTGTGGTTTTGTGGGTGTCTGCAACTAGTTCTTTTGTGTGTGATTTTTTGATTTCACATCCTTCGGCATAAAACTTAAGTGTGTGTCCTTGATTACACATTTGGCTTACACTTAAAAGATTATGATTTAATCATTCAACATATAAAACATTTTCTAGAGCATTTATAGATTGTTTGTTGTTCTGTGGGTGTTTGTAACTAGTTCTTCTCTGTGTGCTTTTATGATTTCACATCCTTCGGCATAAAACTTAAGTGTGTCCTTGATTACACATTTGGCTTACACTCAAAAGATTATGCTTTAATCATTCAACATATAAAACATTTTCTATTTTTGTTTTTCCATTGTCTAGGCTAAGTGTACCTTTTTCTACTATCTTTACCGTGGCATTATCACCAAACTTCACAGTACCTTCACTTACTTTCTTCAATGAGATAAACTTTCTTTTATCGCCAGTCACATGTCTTGAGCATCTACTATCAATGTACCGTTGTTGCCCTTCATCTCGTGCATGAAATATCGTTTGTACAAGCATGGAATTTTCTTTATTTTGCCCAACTTCCTCTTGCTTCTTTTTCCGGATCTTTGTAGGTTCCTTTTTCTTTATATCTGAAGATCTTGTCTTTTGATCATGTCTAGAGGATTCAGACACACTTCTACAAAAACATGCTATATGTCCATAATTGTTGCAATTATAGCAGACAATAACATCCTCATTATAGTATGATAAGAGAGCAAATGAATTGTAGTTTCTATTTGAAACTCTATGGGCACCTTTGATTTTGCTCCTACCTTCATTAACTTTCATTTGCTTTTTACAATCTATCTTCTTATGACCAAAGAGATTGCAATATAAACAATAACCATGGAAGGAACTTCCAAATCTGGTCATATTCATATGTCTTGGAACAAATGATCTCTTGGAATTATTCTCTCCATTGCCTTCTTTGTGGATGGTGCTGGTCTTTGTGATGTCCTCTTCCTTCCTGCTTTCATTCTTTTTGGGTTCCTTCAGAATTTCTCCATAGCTCTTGGCCTTTTCTGTATTTGTCTTCTTCGCGAGCTTGGTAGACTTTGAAGCCTTCTCTAGTTCTTCTCCATAGCCAAGACTTGACTTGTTGAATAGTGACCTTTGATGCTCACCGTATAGGTGCTAGGTGAGACCATACACAGGGTTCGGATTTTTTAATTACAAAAAGTGAAATAAACTTTTAAAAAATAGCAAAAAGAATTAAATTATTAAACCCTATCCATACACAAAGTTCGGATTTTTTAATTACAAAAAGTGAAATAAACTTTTAAAAAATAGCAAAAAGAATTAAATTATTAAACCCTATCCATCCCATTCTGCTTTTGATCACCAAGTTCACCGTATGGGCGCGAGGTGAGAGCATACACAGAGTTCAGTTTTTAAATTTAAAAAGTACAAAAAAAACTCTTAAAATAATGAAAAATTGAAATCATACGCATCCTATTCTGGTTTTGATCACCAAGTTCACTGTATGGGCGTGAGGTGCGAGCAAACACAAATTTTGGATTATATTTTTAATTTAAAAAAACAACATATACTTTTTATTTTAAAAATGCAAAGGAAATGTTACACTTTTTTGTTTAACGTAGAGTTTAAAAATCATTAAATTAAAACTACATATTGATATCATGATCAATGATCATGAATGATGTATGCATTATGCACAGATCATTCATGATCATTGATCACATTAACATTGTCTTAAAAAAAATTGATTTTCCTCCTTGAAGTTGATCCCTCCTTCCAAATCTGCTTTTAAACTCCTTCTTGATGCTCTTAGCTCTTAGTAGCACCTCCTAAACTCTTCCTTCAAGCTGCTCCTTTATGTCTCTTTGCTCTTCACAATGCTAAATGTTAGTTTAATGAAAACTGAATTTAGCAAGAGAAAAAAGAGTGTGATTTAGAATGGACCAAAGATTTCATTATATAGCTTTTAGGAAGTGTCTTTAGCAAGTTTGGGTGGATAGATTAGGTTTAGGTATAATAAATGCTAGGAATTTTTTTAAAAATGTTTTGCAAAACTTTTAAAAAGAAAAAACTGATGAAAATGTCAGGGAAACGTCTGGGACGTTTTTGGCACGTTTCGTGCCCGTTTCCGTTTCGGAAATGTTTCTAGCAGGGTACAGGGGGCCCAGGGACGTTTCCTGGTAACATAGTATATAATAGAAGAAAATTTCCTTTGATATATGTCTAGTGCAGGAGGCAGCGCATGGGTGGCTCTTCCTTGTCCAATGCTAAAAAAAACTTATGCAAACTGCTTCCAAGAAGCAATCTTGAAAACTCAGCTTGCTAGGGTCACACCATGTGTCGCTTCTGAGAACAGGGATGGGTTTGTGGGGAGGTAGGTGGCTGCTATGACTCACTCAAGTGCTCAAACCTTCACTAACTTTCCAATTCCTCCGCAACTTCCTCTTCCTCTCTCCTGAGTAAACTCTCCTTGCTCTGATACCAAATGTGAATACACAAACAGGGCAGAGCGTGATCAATTTTATTAATCTCAAAAATAAATCATTATAATCAAAGGGAAGAACTACAAAGTTTATAGGATTTGAACAACTTATATCCATTCCATGGGAAGTGGATCAAAACATCCTAAAAAAGACACTTTTGTAGAAAAAGAAGATTGCCCTTATTACCCCCGGTGGAATACATCCATGAACAAACACCAAGATAGGATAGCCCCACTAATCTAGGGATAGACAATTAACACCTAGACAACTAAGAGTTCTAGAAAATGTAATAAAAAATTACTATATATATATATATATATATAACTTGCCTATATGGTGAATTAAGCCTAGGTTTATCCTAACAGCAACCTGATGTTATTCAAGTCGAATTAGCACGCCTATTATCACACTAATAAAAAAAAAAAAACATAGTTGTCACTAACATATATAATTTGGCACCTCAGTCTGAAATAAATAAAGGGCTAAATCACCACCTTAGTAATCAAGAATCATCATTTGTTTAATGTGATCAACATCAATTTTAGGTGCAAACCAAATACAATTGGAGGTTCTACGTTGGCTCAATATGAAATTGGAATCTTTCTTGATTGCAACGGATGATTTGATGGAAATTATCTAACAGCACATAAAGAGGTTAAGGCAAGTTGTAACAGACATTTTAAGTTTTAACTATGTCAATGTCAATCGGGGAATTTGATAAAGGCATGAAGCAGGCAATTTGCAGGATTACATACCGAGCTGCATAGCTGCATAGTTCCTAACCAACACAAACATTCTTTTGACGAAGTTTGAATGGAAGGATATTGTGTGACTATTGAGATTTCCTTGAATAGGTGAAAATGTAATACACTCACAAACTCCTTCCAATAAGAAGTATGATTTAATGAATATGTATTGTATGAAGAAATAGGGCAAATCGAGATCAAAATATTTTAAGGGCATTAAATGTTGCGATTTTATAGATGAAGGGATACAAAGATTGTCCAAACCTGATGTTATTCAAAGTCAATCAGCATGCTCATTATCAAATTTATTGAAAAAACATTTTTGCCATTGACAAATAACAATGACACCCTTGTTTGAAATAAATATAGGCTTAAATTACCACCTTAGTAATCAAGAATCATAATTTGACTAAAGTAATCAATAACTAGTTGAAAACAAAGTACAATTGAAGGTTTTATTTTCTGACATATGGAAGAGGGTAATTTCAAACACAGATTGGAGGTTCCAAGATTGGTATCAGTGGAGGGAATCGTTTGATGGAAGTTGAAGACACAATGAGGTTAAGGCAAGTTGGATTACTGGAATTTTAATGATGTCAATCCTGAATTTCATGAAGACATGCAGGGTTACGTACTAAGCCAAATGCCTGTACCGATACTTACCAACATGAATGATCTCGTGGTGAAGTTTGAATGGGAGGATTTCGAACAACCTTTCAGCCTGCCCCACATGGAAGAAAAGGTTGTGAACTCCTTCCAATAAGAAGCTTGATTTAATTAATGTGTTATGAGAAGAAAACTGGTGACTCGAAGTCAAAATATTTCAAGGGTATGTACTGTTTAAAATTTATGGATGAAATGACAAAAATGATTGCAGAATTTGTGGCTGCTGGATTATTCTGCACAGACTGCAATTCTGAATTTCTAGTATGCCACCTTTATTAATTGGATGGAATTGAATGGGATGTTATGTTATGTACAGTTGGGTAGAATTCTCGTCTGAGAAATTCAAATCTATTCTGATTAAAATAAAAAAAACATTACCAAAGACATTATCTCTGTATCTTTGTATTTGGTAGCACAATGGGGAAATAAAATTAAACAGTTCCTCATCTGGTGCTCAAATTCTAGTTTTTTTTCACGAGGAATATAGGGAAAACAGATTTATTCTATGGTAAAATTGAAGAAGAGATACGCCAAAGCTAATGAATTTAGGAGCTGAAAATCAGGGCAGTGATAGCCATAGAATTTATTGATCTTCCGAGGAAGATTACTCTGGTTAGGAAATTAAAGCTGTTTAATGCCCCACAGTTGCACCTGAGAAGATATTGTCATCACTCTCTTCATTTTTGCTATCTTTTCTTGAGGTTCTACCTCTTGATCTGTCAGATTCCCTTATGAACTGTTAATTACCTGTTTTGCTGCAATCTCCACAATCTGTATACTGATCACACAATCGAAAGTTTTGAGCTCGTAGACATGGCTACAGTTTTGTGTATATACTGAGTTCGTTTTGCATCATTGTTTACATCCACATTTATTTTGTTCTCTGTGGCCATACAACTGGCTTTTCTCTAAATATTTTTAATGTTTGTGTTGCTCTTTCTGTTGTTTCCTTTCAATTGATGATTAACAGATATATCTTGAATTTTATATTGAACCTCAGCACTATGAAGGGGATGTCAAAGACCTTGCTTTAGATTTTTCAGTAACGGAAGAGGTATTTGGAAAACGAGTTGTGATTGAGCTTAGACCTGGTGGTTCAAATATGCCTGTTACAAGTGAGAACAGATTGCAGTATATACATGCAATGGCTGACTATAAACTTAATCGACAGGTAACCCCAGCTTCCAATGCAATCTGTACTTGTGTCCATAATCATACTTACTGTATCATCTAGTCTTCTGTGGTTTTCATGTCGGAAGGCAATGAGTGTTTTGTTAACATAGTTATAAAGTGATTTACTTGCAGATCCAGCCATTGATAAATGCATTTCATAGAGGATTATCAGATCTGATTTCACCCTCTTGGCTGAGCTTATTCAATGCATGGGAGTTCAACCAGGTGGAATCTGACTCCACTAAATATAGTTTGTAATGATGCATTAGATTTTTTCCTTCTCCTATAAAAGTTTGATGAGTGAAGAAGCATTTCGTTAGCAAATTACTTGATCAGATGGACATTCATCCTTCTGAAAGTTGACTTAAGAAGCTGGCCTGGTCGCAAATTGTATTGGCTGCATTCTACTTTTGCTAATGCTCATAATGAGTGATTTATTAATGTGAAAAACTCAAAATCTATTGGATTCTAAGATGCAGTTTGAATGCACAGAACATCTTTGTGCTTCTGGAGTGCATATGCGACTTCTGGCATTCTTTTTGGGATCTGGAATGTTTAAGATGCTTCCCAAGATTGAAACATTCAAATTATCTTTATGATTTATTTTTGTGTTCTAAGCTTGGCTTGTGTATGCATGAAATGATGCATAATTAGGTTGTGCAATGCTCTTATCCCTTCATATGATGCTTGATTCTTGTGTGATATCTAACTGTAGATTCACACACACATGCACACATGCGTACAGACACACACACACACACAAGCAAACGTGCACACACATGCGCACACAGACATGTACACACACATGCGCACACACAAACACATGCCCAACCCATGTGCATGCATGTATATGGGCACACACACCCACATGACAAAAACTTGTCCATTGAATATGTGTGGTATTATTTCCTTTGTATTTATTCTGAACACAAGGATCGTAATTTCTTTCTTGATGTTTGTCTGTTTCTGTTTTTGCATTATCTCAATTTATTTTTTGATTAATCTCTGAATTTTCTTGTATAGCTACTTTCTGGGGGAGAGCATGATTTTGATGTTGATGACTTGAAAAGCAATACCAGATATTCAGGTGGCTATTCTGAAAGCAGTCGAACTGTTAAATTATTCTGGGAGGTGAGCCATGACAACTTGGAGCTTACGTGAAATGCATGATCACAGCAAATTGCCATGCCCTCTTTCATGAAATATAATATATAATGTTTAGGTTAAGCTTTGCATTTAAAAGATGTAGGAAAACAATGCTAAAGCTTCTGGTCTTATTCAGAATCCTTCTTTAGTTTTCTAGACAGCAAAGTAAGCATTCAATAATTTCAATCTTTCATATTTGATCCTATCTTTGTGAACATCTTGTTAGTCAATTTGAGGGTCTAGATCATTGATTCATTAACGTGAAATTCTTTGTTGGGGCTTAGTTTGGCATATCTTTTTGGTAAAGTCCACTTTGAAGCGAGTAATATGGGTTACTGCTGACTTGGTATCTAGTTTTGCCCTTTATTTTGCACGTTCTTGTTCCTCAGCCTGTTTGATTAATGTTCGTACATGAATCCCAATTAAATGATGTCAAATGGAATATCTATGTCATTTGTTTTTTCTTTGGTGATCTAATTTGGAAACTCCCTCAACGTAGTGTCACCATTCGGCATCCGAGGTCAACTGTCAACCTGGGTCACCAACTAAATCCAGGAAGGAACCATTCCGAAGAATATGCATGAACTGAGGAGGAAACATTATCAAGCTTAGAGGACACTTTGGCTCAGAAACCGCATTAGAGGACTTTCTATTGCCAAAATTCACCCGAGACTTACACCTGTCCTCATCTTCTGATCCTCCTTAAGGCGGCCACATGTACAGGGTGTATGGAGATAGCCCAACAAGGCTTGAACTTGGTCATCATAATGGCAACTACTCCATCTTACCACTATACTTTGTCCTTCTGGGTTCTGTCATTTTGTTTGTTGGGGCTTAGTTTGGCATATCCTTTTGGTAAAGTCCACTTTGAAGCTAGTAATATGGGTCACTGCTGACTTGGTATATAGTTTTGCCCTTTATTTTGCACGTGCTTGTTCCCCAGCCTTTTTGATTAATGTTCGTACATGAATCCCAATTAAATGATGTCAAATGGAATATCTATGTCATTTTTTTTTCTTTGGTGATCTAATTTGTAAACTCCCTCAACGTAGTGTCACCATTCGGCGTCTGAGGTCAACTGTCAACCTGGGTCACCAACTAAATCCAGGAAGGAACCATTCTGAAGAATATGCATGAACTGAGTAGGAAACATTATCAAGCTTAGAGAACACTTTGGCTCAGAAACCGCATTAGAGGACTTTCTATTGCCAAAATTCACCCGAGACTTACACCTGTCCTCTTCTTCTGATCCTCCTTAAGGCGGCCACATGTACAGGGTGTATGGAGATAGCCCGACAAGGCTTGAACTTGATCATCATAATGGCAACTACTCCATCTTACCACTATACTTTGTGCTTCTGGGTTCTGTCATTTTGTATGTTGGCAAAATGAATTTCTTCTTACTATGCAAATAGACATGGATGACAAGATTCATGAAAAGGGCAATTGAGGTTCAAATTAGGTTGATGAATTATGAACTAAAAGGAATTTATTTTGTAGGAATTCAAGATTTCTATTGAACGGCTATATACTACAAATAAGATTCAAGAACTATGATACTGTTCTCCTTATGTTATTTTAATTGAATGGTCCACTTTTTCTGTTAAATCTTGAATCCTAGAAGAGGGAAATATTCCAGACGATAGTTTATTTTTCATTTTCAGGTGTTTTACCACCTGTTGGTTTTTTGTTCATGATATCAGCCATGTTTAGAATTGGTGTGGAGCCATCTTTGTGTTTTATGCGTCGATGTAAATCCTATATTTATGGGATATTTATTACTGATTCACCATGTTATTTTGTAATGTAATGCTTTTTTTTGTGTTTATTGATGTCCACTGCGTAAGGTTTCTACCATGTCTTCTTGTCTCTTGACATTGGTTTGTCGAATTTTTAAGGTTGAATCACATTTAAAAAAGATTAGCACATGAAGAATCACATGACCAAAGTGAAAACATCACAGTAAAATGCTATCAAAAGAATCCTATTTATTGTTAGGAAATCAAATAGTGCTCACATTTGTTACCGTAGTAATTAGTAATTTACTATTGGTAATTATACTGTTATATAGGTATAACTATATAATTTGTTATTATATTCTATATGTTGCCTGTGACTATCCTGGGTTATTTTTTCCTATTTACAAGGAGGTTGTTTTGCTACCTCCATGGCTATATAATAGCCATTGTATTGTGCTGGAGATTATATACAAGAACTATTATTCTGTCCATTGTATTCTGTAATCTGGTCCAGTGCTTTAATTTGGTATCAGAGCGGTTGAGTGGCATTTGCTATGAAGATTGGTGTATGTAGAAATTAAAGGCGTTTGTGGAGAGTTCTATTACGTCAAGCAAATCTTCCATTCGGAAATAACCCATGTAGATCTGCGAACAGTTCTCCTTTGCAACCGCCAAGGTATTCTATGCTTTTTACTCAAACGTGAGCCTTTGGGATACGATGATATTTCCAACTGGTTGTCAATGTCATCATAGAGTGAATACCATGGCTAACTGGATATATATTATTGTTTGACTGTGTCAATGGATGAATCCCAGATTTCATTGTTTTAGAAGTAAACTTTACTCGTTTGGTTGCGAATAGAAATGTACCATACAAAAGTAAAACCACAGTCTTGAGCAGGATTTACAATCTAGCCGTACTCTGTTTTGGCTTGGAGCTTCAACGCATTTCCTTTGGAGTGCACCATTCCACTCCTTGACGTTCCATGGAGCACTAATCTGCATTGGGAATTGAAGGACTTTGCATGCGCTCATCGTGTTAGCTAATGGACAACAGAATGGACTCAAGACTGTTATAAAATACCAACGTTTCACTGGCTTGTTATTACCTAGGCCACTTTGAAGTGGAAAAATGTTTAATCAGATACAAGTGTACATCATTGTCATGCATTGACCCTCCCGCTCAAGCTGAGTAAGGATTCTTATTAAAGCCTCTTTTGCAAAGTTTAGTTTATTAGATGTTTATCATCTAAGTGATTATTAGAATTTTTTTATGAAGTCTATTATGTAATGCTTCAAGTCTTATTTTATTGTCTAATCGTTTATCTATTTGAGGCATTGTGTCAAGTCATCAAAAGTGATAAAAGGGTTAGACTTGTCTTTTTGTCATGTATTAAAATAAAAAATTGTTTTGACGATTATCGGTGAAAATCAATTTGTGATATCGTCTTTATCAGTTTGTGAGTCAACGTGTCCATACATTTTGTCAAAAGTGTTGAGAGTCATTTTTATGTCAAAAGAGTCAAAATTATTTTATTGAGTTGTTACTCGGGTGTCGTCTTATAAAAAATATAAGCTTGTCTAGGTGATTAATAGGTTGTATTATTTTTTTTTAAAATTCAAACTCATGGAAATACCAATAGAAAAATTCAATGGGCTCAATTTCCCCACTTGGAAAATGAAAATAAAGATGCAGTTAATGAACAAGAATTTGTGGAGGAATGTAAATGGGCAAGAAAAAATACCATCAGATCCAGCTAAAGAAGCAGAATGGCAAACAAGGGATGATAAAGCGAAAGCTATTATTGGCTTAGCTCTTTCAGATTCTGAATTGCATTATGCGGATCTTGGAAAACATCAAAAGATATGTGGGAAAACTTAATTAATTATTTGGAGCAAAAGCAATCAATGTCAAGTTTTCATTAAAACTCCAGTTGTTTAGATTCAAAATGAATGAGGGGGTCACCATGTCCAGCCACATTAATGATTTTAGATCTCTAACTAAACAATTTGCAGAAGTTAAAGCTACAGTTGATGAGGATGCAAAAGCCATATTGTTGAATAGTTTGCCTCCCAAATATAGTAATGTTGTTTTTACTCTTGGTCAGATGCCTTCTAAAATTGTAGAAGACATGATTTCTACTCTCCTAGCTGAAGAAAAAGGACTAAAGAAGATGCGGAAGAAGAAACAACATTGTACTTAAAAAAAGTACAAGAATTTCTTGAAAAGGAGGATATTGAATGTTTCTACTGCAATAAAAAGGGACATTCTTTTTCATATTGTAGAATTCGAGCTAAAGATTTTCTCAATGGAAAACTTGAAAAAAATGAGGCCAATATAATCACTGAATAAGAATCAGAGAATGAGGATGAACAAATGAATGAGGACAATGGTTCCGAAGATTGCTTCTACTGAGTGAGATATAATCGGAGGACGGAGGCATCAGAGGTTGGAGGTTGATCAACGACCTCTCGTCAGTTAGCAATGACGGAGCCACACAAATGTTTGGTGAAATGTGTGTTTGTAGTTTGCTTTCAAATTTTGTAGTGTGCTTTCCGTTGTGTTTTTCGAGTTCTAGTTTTAGTGTGCTTCATATTTCAGTGATCTTATAGTTACTGTGTGGTGTGAATAAGTGGAAATTTCAGATTGAGGGGGGAACATTTCCATTTCCATTGTGAAAATAGTTTTTTCTATTTGTATATGAGTAGAGTTTCCTATGTCATCTCCCGAGGTAAGATATTGATGAGAGATGATGAGAGTATTGCACATCGTGATGTGGTTGTTGGTAACCCACTTGTAAAACCATCTCTTTTGGTTTGTGGTAATCCACTTGTAAAACCACCACTTTTGGTTTTTGGTTAACCAAATGTAAAACCATCACTAGGGTCTGTGATTGTCTTGTGAAAATCACCAGATCATGAGCAGGTGCAGATACAAGACATGTTTTCCCCATGTTCGCACTAAGGGGGGAATGTTAGGAAGTCAAATAGTGTTCACATTTGTTACTGTAGTAATTAGTAATTTACTATTGGTGATTATATTGTTATATAGTTATAACAATATAATTTGTTATTATATTCTATATGTTGCTTGTGACTATCCCAGGTTATTTTTCCGTATTTACTAGGAAGTTGTTTTGCTACCTCCATGGCTATATAATAGCCATTGTATTGTGCCAAAGATTATATACAAGAACTATTATTCTGTCCACTGCATTCTGTAAATCTGGTCCAGTGCTTTCATTACTTAGTTAATGAATTTATCATTACTTAGTAAATTTTTAATTTCTTAATATTACTTTTCAATTTTCATATCCCAAAGTGATGTGAACGTCTAATTTATCTATCACTTCGGGTTTTTATCATACCATATTTTTTTATCCTGTTACATATTGTTTAACCACCTCTCTTGATCATCACAATTACAAACTAGTATCTTCTAATGTTGTTCCAACCTCGCAAAATTTGTAATTCCATATGGATCGTGCAACAATCTTATCATTGGTATGAGCATTTCGACAATGCACATAGCTTATGTGCTAGTACAAGGTACAATGGTTCCTAGAAGTTATTACACCAATATCATTGCATGGTACAATGTTTTAAACATTTTATTGTTTTCTACTTAGGCCTTAAAGTCATAATATTTAAAAAAAATTTGTTAACCTATAGGGATTTGCTAGAATGGCTACAAGTTCTTGTTTTATGGGCCAAGGGATAATTGTCGAATAAGATCTATGCTTGCCTCTTTGGAATTATGTCACACCAATACAACAACTGCCTCGTGGAGGGGGCTATGTTTGGGTTTGATCAAAGTGTAAAATACAATTTAAGAGCTTGTACAATTGGACGAAATTTCATTTATATAGGGTTATTAACCAAGAAATCAGTGTTTTTGGAGGGGTGGATAGAAAGGGGTTGACATGTGCAAAGATCCTTGCATACATCAAAGAGAGATGCATATGTGATACCTTCCCTAAAATCAAAACATCATTTGGCCAAGAAAGGATCTAAAGGTAGCAAGTCACGTGTTTCTCAATCTATCAATGTTGTGACCCCATCACACCTGTTTTTGTCCAGCCTTGTGGCCGCAACGGTTGATGACTCACCTCTTAATCACAAGAGAAAAAAAGGTGCAGGTCCATTAGAAAAGGCATTCTAGAATGAAAATGGGGACATAGTTGTCCAACAAATTGGGTGTTTTATTTACGCACGTGTCATTTTTACTGGTAGGATGTGGTGAAAGAAATCGATGATGCCCCTAAAGGGTACACCAATCCAAGTATGAAAACTCCCCTCTACCCGACGAGTTCGATCTACCTAGTTTGGAGTTTCCTATCGGTGATTTAATCTAATTTGAATTAAACTTTATTTCAGAGAAACTACTGTAGTGAATTATATTCAAGTAATTAAGTACAATAATATGCAAGCAATAAGCATTCAACAAAGTAAAACCCTAAGCAAATGAGAGAGGGGTGATGACTTAGCTGATTTCGTGCAACCTGGGAGTGATCGGGGTTGTGTAACTACTGGAACCGACTGGAAACAATGTCGAAAAGGCTCGTCGAGGGTTTGAGAACTTAGAACTGTGTCAAACAGAAGCGCTTGCAGGAGGACAGGAGTGCCCTAGGTGCCAGTGATTGATCTAGGCGCATGTGTTTGGTCAGATGCTAGGACCTTGGTACTTTCTGGTTCGGAAGATCTTCTCTATTGATCACTCTTTGTTGCTCTGGTTTTGTTGTTGGATCGTCGGTCGCACCTGCAACCTGCAAAACAGATGACTACCTGCACATGCCCACAAACCACATCAAATCTAATAAAAAAGATGCAGAATGTGGAGTTAGACTGACCCCGGCGGTCACCCGAAGAGTGAACTTACGACCGAGTGCCGCACTACATCGCAGACTCCATGTAGTTCTTTGTGTATGTGCGTGTGTATTTGTGTTTCGTACCCTAGGTTGCCTTTGTGCAAGTTGCATGATGATAGCGGGCTAGATCTAGGTTGTCCCAAATATGCAAAATGTGTGTGATGGAATATAATGAAATCCTCCCTATGCAGTGTATGCAGATCAATGCAGCCATTGTCCCTTGTATGAATGTGCTAGATGTATGCTTTGTAGTACTCTTGTGCCTTCGTGCAAGCTTAGGTGGTGATAGATAATGCTTATAGTGCATGGCCCCTTATTTGAAAGAAGTAACTAAGTATATATATGATTCCCTTGTTTGAATTTCGTAATTGACAATTGAAAGACTGACCAAAGTGTTAAAAGGTGACCAAGAAGCGAAACCAAAAGAGTAAGAAGAAGAAAGAGAGGGATAGGAGCGCTTGGGCGTTTTTGTCCTAATTGGGCGCTAGTGCCCGAGGCCATCAAAAGGTAAAACAATCAAGTGCCGACATAACTGTAGGATGTGTAAAGCCAGTAAAGTGCAAGAGATAAAACAACAAAAAGACCAAAAAGAGTTGTCAACCACTAGTTTTTTGGCTTAGGAATCATGTATACATTCGTATGCTTTAGGACCTAGAAATGTACCCAAGCGCATAGATTTTGTGTCTAAAATCGACAAACTATTATGATCCGGTGATTTGTATGCTAAGGCGAGCCCCTTGCCTTTGTGCATGTTGCACCCAGTTCTTAATCTACATCTTTGACGAGTTCCAAACTCGGTTGCCTTTAACATTAGTTAATCCACAATTGACTACGATACTTGACTAGGCATCCCCTCTCCTCAGCGGCTTCATTTTGCGTCTAAATATTAGAGGCTTTGTTTAGGTTTAAAACCCTAATATTAAAAAGAAACTGCCACGTCTTTTCTGGCTATCCTGAAAAGTCGAGTTTGGTTTTTTACTTGCCTGGAGGTAAAATGCAAAACCAATCTCTTCTATTTCATTGCACGAAGCACTCGTTTGGCGGTTTGGTTATGAAGTCTTAATAAAGATGTGGCCGATGTCATAGGTTCGTATCATTCTTTCCCTTTTTTTTATTAATTTTCTATTACATAGAATTGATTTGACGATAGGTGTGTTGGTTAACAAAGTCTGGCTAAGGTATTTTTGGATAAAAAAATATCAAGTTCAACTCCAAGGAAAGTGCCTTGGAATTTTTACATTACCATTTGTGAGTTGGTAAGGCTTTAATTTTAAATTTGGCCCCATACATTTTAGTGAAGACATGTACGGCAGCTGGTCATTCCATATTTCAAAGCGACTTGCATTAGAGGACGTCTAAGGTTTAAACCATAGTTTACATACTTGTATTCGGCAAACTAAAAAAAATAATTCGGCAAATACTCGACAAGACTTGGCGAATATTCGAGAATATTCGACAACTTAAAAAATAGACAAATTTCTTTTAAAAACATAAAATTTGTGCAAAATATAGCTACAAAATGTATCAAGTGAGTCTGTAAAATGTCGGAGAAGTGTTTTCTATTAGATTTGCATATAAATACAATACAAAATCGCATCATCGTGCAAATACAACAGCCGGTTTATAAGTGCTAGCTGTTTATCTTTTTGTTATCATAGTTTTTTCTTAAAGCTCTGACCGAATTTCACATTTGGTATTAGAGTGAGGCTAAAAATATAAAATGGAAAAGTGGGTTGTTAATTCTTACAAGGGAAATCAGTTTTTATTTCCCCCAATGGATTAGACTTTGATCATTTAACCTATATTTGTAAACACTTTTCCATAGACTACAATATAGTATTAGCAAGGTTTAAGCTTTTGTTGTGGTTGGTAAGGTATCGTTGGTTGTTATATGGATCAAATATCCCTGCTATGTAATGAGCCATTAAAGTATACTTTAACTTGTCACGTCAATCATAAAGGCCAACATATTGTTCAAAAAATTGATTATTCATACTCATGTGATTTGAAATTAGATATTTGTTCATTAGTTCGATACGTCTATATTATTTCGTTACATCATAAAGTTTGGTATCACCATGGACATCAGATCAAAGTAAATAAGCATTCTATATTAATATATTTCTTGTCCTGTGTCATCTCTTTTTTATTGTTGTCATTCTCTCAGCACTTGTAATGCCAACCATCCAGTGGTACTTATATCTACATTGCTCAAGATCTCTATTGCACTCAGACTCACTATTTCCACAATGGATCTAGAGGCTTTTATTCCATTTTCCTTGAAAAGGACAAATTTTAGTGTTTTTTTAGTGATTTTCCCATGTATTCTGCCTTTTTTTTGTGTTTTTTCCACGTATTCTGCGTCATACAAGTTTAAGGCTCGGACTCACCGAGTATTGGCGAATATTCATTGAATATTCGCCAATACTCAATGAGTCCGAGTTGGCTAGTTTTCCTTGCGAGTATTCGTTTTCTCAAAATTTTGGCGAGTACTCGTAGAGTTTTCCTACTATGTTTTAAACCACTTAGACGTAATTTTTTTAAAACTAAAAAGGCAAATTAATGTGGGAGAAAGTTATATTTAAAAAATGGGGGTGATCAATTTTTTTAAAGAGAGGGCAAATTACATTTGTTGGAGCAATCCTATATTTCCAAAGCAATTTTTATAAATATTATTATTGCTTGGGGAGGGGGAATTTTTTTTAGGGGGCTAGTTTTAAATGGAAAGAAAAGTATTTAAAGTATATTATTAGAGGGCAATATATTTCTTTTGTGAAGGAATATTTTGTATTTTTGAAAGGGGCATTTTTATTGAAAAGGGAAAAATTATGAAGGGGTGGTTTCTGTGTACTCTGGAACTGTTAGCATATGGATTTGCACACATACAAATGACATGCAACAGTGTGGGAACGAAGTCCCTCCTCAATGAAGGTGAGGCTGCCTTTATTGAAAACCAAAACTGTATTTACATCTGTACATTCAAAATTGTATGTGGGGGGTGTTTTGGAACATCAATGGAAAGAAAAGTGAATGAGGGAAATGGAATGGATGAAGGAAAGGAGTGGAATGGAATGTACTTGAAAGAACATGCAAGAGTTAGGTAAAAACAAAGCCTAATATTGCATGAAGAGGAAAGATGAATGACCAACACAAATAAAGCGGAGTTTGAGTTAGCCAAACAAGAACGTGTAAAAGGGAACACACATGAGCAAGTAGATAATCAGAGCTTGATCACTGTGAACTAGAACAACTGATTAATAATGTTGACAATAAGATCAAAGATAATATTTGCATGCAAGATTCAAACACCTAACATCTAATGAACATAAGAACATCAAATGTTACAAGAGACAATGAATGAGACACAAAGTTCGTATTCCATTAACTCCAAAATGTTTTTCACAAAAGAACACAAAGTTTCTTCCTGAAACAAAGCTTGCACAAAAGTATTTTCTTCTCCTCTCTCAAAGTCACCCCTTACAAATGAGCCCCTCACTTCCTTTTATAACCCAAAAGTTGGTTACAAAGTAGTTAGGGTTTTACATGATCATTAAATAAGGCACTTAAGTGACTTTGACTTTTTCAACAACTTTATAAAAAGTGACTAAAAATAGAAACCACTTAAGTTAAACAGTCATTTAAGGAAAAATACATAAATAAAAGAAATGGGTACATGTGGACCCACTTAAATGACTTGTACGCACACGTAGACATCCTAGTCAACAATGCGCCACCCAGATCAAGACACCTAGGATCAGTGCCTTATCCATTGGGCCAAGAGTCCTGCCTATCTCGATCGTACGGGAATGAACTCATTGACTGTGCTCTGCAATCCTCCAAATGACAAGAGTGCTGAGCTTGAAACTTGAGCAATTCATCCACCCCTCTGTCTGAGCAATATCCTGGTGTGAGAAAATTTGTCTTCATTCGTATTCACATTCACAATTCTCCACATGCTCCGAGTACCTTTCCATGGTGAATTATTCATTTGTCGCGAGACCGTAGTCGTTACGCCATCTTGGTTTGTCAGAATCCAGCTTCTGGTCTTTCACCATTGAGAAGATCTCCAAGAGCCAAAATTGCAATTCACCTCCAATGGTATTACAAAACATGGCTTTAACAAACACCCCATGAATAAATATAACCAGTTATTTGCACTATACATCTGATTTGATGAAGTCGAAAGCATTGTCTAGCTTTGCAAAAACTTTCTACAAATTGAATAACCCAACTCTTCCATCTCACTGCACAACCTATCTTTTATTGGTTCACTTAACATCACCAATAATCACCAAAAATAACATTTTCCTTGTTTGAAATGATGGAAGCAGTTCTCATATTTCACAACAATCTCGGAAACAAACTCGGTTGCAGTGTGTCAGCATGCACACAATTGAAGGTTCTTGTCGAGTCAAATAGTTATTCCAAGAGACATTTTTATCAATCAATATGGCAATGCAAACTTCTCATTTATGTGACAGAGGAATGGTTATTTTACTCATGAACATCATTCAGGAATCTGAATCGAAAAATACCCTGTTGCCTTCATCTCGTGGGTAATTGTTAGTGCGATCTATCTCCTCCACAAAAAGTATGAATCATTCTATGGTCTTCATACATAGAATTAAACCAAATTCAAATCATAGCTGGTCTTCATCCATAGGCTTAAACCAACATCTATACCTTGCCACCATGATTACACTTAACTCTCGTCAATAATCGTTAAGTTCATTGTAGTGTAATCAGAATTGTTTTTAGCTTTTCAGCTCAACTACTTTATATTCAAGCTTAACCCAACATTTTTGAAAAGAATGGTTTTACCACAATGCTCACGGTTCTTCCTTATTATATAACACTTGTAGTAAGAATGTTTTGGCTTTGCCATAATAAGCACAATTGTACCTTCCAAACGATGAGAAAATGCCATTATCAATAAAGACCTAATGCTGCCATGATGATGACCCAGGTTCAAGCCCTCAGCATGTCGTAGACACCCTTACCAATAAAAAATTACTAAAGAGCTCGTGTTAGTGCCACATTCATGTGGCAAACATCAGCTACAAAGCCAACCCCATGATTTGAAAGATAAGTGGTTATGGCATGGGTACTGTGAGCTTCTTGCCAGAAATACTCATCATGTAGATAATGGCTTAAAAAGATAAATGGTGATATGATACTTTGAACACAAAAATGAAACCCTTCAAAAAATTTGAACAAGGGGCAACTAAGATGATTGCAAAAGCATGTACATGTAAACTAACTATGAATTCTTCCTTAGTCATTGATCAAATTAATATCATATTCAATCATAGTGTTAAATTAGCTTAAACGCTAGTACAATCAAAGATTTGAAAAAACAAGTTTCTCACTTAACTCCTCGGTGAAGACCTGACAGCTGTAGCTTGATTCAATACAGTGCATAATTCCCAACAGAAAGCTTCTTATCGTGCCATGCCAACTTAATTGTTGAACATGCTCAAAATTGCCCATGAAAGCTTGGACCTTCATAATGATTACTGATAGAAACAGCCACATCTACTGCGGGAGATATACACTTCCATGAGTTACATCAGTTTGACAACATCAAGCGTCTCAGTAGTGAATTTTGTAGATGTATTTCATTGATAATCCAGGTAACCTTTATGCCTGCAACTTAGTCGACTTTTGATAATACTCTTGAATTGCTAAATCCCGATTTTGATGAATGGATTTGATATGAAACAAATCCACCATAAGATTGGAGGCCTGGTTGTTTGTGATGTAAGGCAAAGAATCTTCTAATAAATTTCATGCAGGTTGCCTGCAGCCATTGCACTGGGAGCTTGAAATCTTGAGAAATTATCTCCTTGTATAAGCCTGTGGCGGCCATTCCCTTTGACAAATTTTTTAAAATAAGTTATGTCCTGTCTATTTGCGTGGAAAATTTTTCTTAAGTGCCACGTTTGGGTTTTGCTGGCCTTTTTTCTTGGACTGTCTCTCTTGGCGTCAAAAACTGTGCAAATTCTCCTTGGCATGCAAGGGGCCAATGCGTGGTGATTACTTTTAGCTGTGCATGGAGAAGGATTTGGGCGCGGCCTGCTCTTCTCTAATACTAATTATCAGTAGAAATCTCAATACTCCTCGCCGGGATCTTCATCGCCCTCAGCAGATTCTGCTCCAACCTCTTCACAGTCCTTCTCCAGAGCAGCCAGATCCTCGCGAGCCTCAGAAAATTCTCCCTCTTCCATACCCTCACCCACATACCAGTGGACGAAAGCACGCTTGGCATACATGAGATCAAACTTATGATCAATGCGAGAGAACACCTCGGCAACACTGGTAGAGTTTGAAATCATGCAAACAGCCCTCTTGAACCTTGGCAAGATCCCCGCCAGGAACCACAGTGGGTGGCTGATAATTGATGCCACACTTAAACCCGGTGGGGAACCAATCCACGAATTGAATGGTTCTCTTCATCTTAATGGTAGCCACAGCATAGCATTTACATCCTTGGGGACAACATCTCCCCTGTACATGAGGCAGCAGGCCATGTACTTGCCATGGCGGGGATCACATTTCACCATCATGGAAGAGGGCTCGAAGGCAGCTGTTTGTAATCTCTGCAACAGAAAGCTGATGATAAGCCTTCTCTGTAGAGATCACAGGGGCGTAAGATGAAAGCATGAAATGGATTCGAGGGTAAGGAAACCAGATTGGTCTGGAACTCCGTCACATCCACATTTGTTTTGTGCTCGCTCCTCCTGTTGCATTTTCCTCCACCCTGGACGAACACCACCGCGTAGGCCTTGGTTTTACACATCAAATTTGGTTTCTTCAAGTTTCTTGTAGATTTCACTGCTATTTCCATGCTCCTCATTTCCATTCTTGTGCTTGCAAAATGATCGATTTGTGAGGGGAAGTGCGGTGAATGCTATTGCTGAGGATTTGCAGATGCATTTATAGGGAGAGATGTTTTTTCATGAGTTGGTCACGTGATGCTAATTTTGAGGGCCGTTACACATTGATGACAATAAGATCTAAGAGGCTTTTGGATTTGGATTCGCTTCAGGGAATTGAAACAAGGTGAAAGAAAAAATGATCATTCCCATATCATTCGCTGCAGGAAAGCTATCCACGGTTACTTCTTGTCCCTTGCTTTTTCCTGAACCACACAACATGTCCTCGCAGAAGAAAAACCCAAAAAAAGGGTAACAAGAACCTTGTTATGTATATACACATATATCAGTGGAAGCGCCTAAACACACAGCGACCCTTGGGCTTCGTGAAGACGTATGCAAAGACGTCCACATGAGACCAGGAGGCGAAAAGCAAAACAGATCTGAGAAAAAGAACAAAAACGCAGGAGAGCAGTGGTCTCCTCTTGCTGGGGCAGCTCCTCCAAATGTGTGGAAACTTGTAAAGAAAACAAATTTCTTTGGACTGTTGTTACTTCTTACAGACAAATACGTGGAAGGTTGTTGGATGTAACCAAAATATCATGTCCTTCAGAAGAAATAAGAAGCAAAGCTTCGCATGACTTTTTCCAACGGGTTTGATGGAGGAAGTTACGAGGATTAATTCAACTTCCTCGCTTCCCGGGTAGTGGCTTAAGTGCCAGGGGGAAATGGGGAAAGCAACGGACAATTGCCAACAGGAATGGCAAAATGGGTTGGCAATCCCCGTTCAATTTCCCCATGTGGGAAATTGGGGAATTTCTTGCCCGTTAGCCAATCCATGATTTGGCAATTGGCAGAGAAAATCCCACGTGCGGGAAAATTGAAGGAAATTGCCAGGAAAGGGGAAATCCGGGTTCGGGAAGCCAAATTAGCTTCCCGACAGTTGGAAGCGTAAGCTTACTTCCCCAGCGTTAAAATTTGTTGAATGATTTTTTTAATTTATATTTATTTAATTAAATACTCCTCAAGTGATTTAAAAATCAATTTAATCAAACAAGGAGCAATTAATTAATTAAATAATTAATTAATTTTAATGTATTTTAACGCGTTTTAAAGCCTGGCGGGAAGAGTTCTCGCCCGAAAAGGACGAAACGAAGACCGAAACGATCACAAAAATGAGACGGTCGCAGTGAGGGCAATGAACCACGCAGGGTAACACTTTTCAAAATTTTCATTTTTTATTATTTTTTAACAATTTTGCGAAGTCAAAATTGGTTGATAATAGGAACCCACACTCTTTCACGCTCTTGTGTTGAAGATTGAGGGTGAGGTTCGATATGGCAGGAAGTTAGACCCCCTCACAAGCAAAACTTTATACTTGCTTTTTGTTTGTCCCGCATTTGCTCTTGGTTTCCTCTCTAGCTCTCCTACAATGGCTTCATGTCCTAATTAGCTTGCCAAACAATTTGAGAATGAGATGCTTTTCTTTGAAATCTATGTCATTCAGGAGGACTTGGTCAAATTTGTGGATGAGAATAAAAACTAATTAGGAGAAATTCTCTTCTTTGCTCTCTCCTACATAGTAAAGATGATCTCATTTGCTCCTTACAATAGAAACGTGTGAGCCTGCAACATCCCTATCCTATTGGGGACCTTCAAAACCCTTTTACGTCCACCTACAACTAATGCTCCCACACCTAATTACCATGATTTGTCAACATTGGAGCTTACTCCTACTGCCAATGCTCATATTGTTGTAGCTGCTATTGTTCTTGTTGCTCTTGTTGCTTCAATTTTTCTTTTTGAGTATGTGCGTATCTTAGTTGCACCTTCTGCGTATCCCATCTTTGCTCCACCTGCTTATGTGCTTGGATCCATTAAGAAGCATTTTATTACATTTGGTTCTCAGGTGATCCGTTCTATGAGATTTTTTGGTGGAGGGATTGACAAATATTCATAGGGTATTGCTTCCCTTATTTAGTCTTTTAAGTGGACTTCACCCCACAACATTGGTTACAAAGCAGGTAATACATCTTCTATGGGATTACTTCTTGGAAGAGTTATTTTTTTTCGCTCGATTCTCAGTTAGGATCATGAGCTACACATGAGTTCTACGCATTCACTAAGGCTTGAGAAACCTGTTATTTCAGCTGTCAAACATGATTAACCCGACACATTTTGATGTTCCTTTACATGTTCATGTTGTGCACTTCGCACCGAACCGTATGCAAACATCTTCCTTAGCCATCCATGTTCATTTGAGATAGATTTCTGATCACTTGTGGCAGCAATTTAAGCATTTATTGAGAGGGCACTACAGGTGTGCCTCCTCCACCATTCATCTTCTTGATCCCCTCACCGCTCCTCTTGCATTATAATGCTTCTTTTTGTTTGAGCTATTTTCCTTGGGTTGTTGAGCAACTATACTGTTTCAGATGGCATCCTTAAGAGATTGACAACATTTTGGAGTTTCTATGCGTCACTTGGTGATATTATTTGTATGGGACCATTTTGTAGTCGCACCGAATCTATAGAGCCATAGAGTTTTTTTCATGAAGTTGTGCTCCATTTTGAGCACTTTTCTCTACTTCAATTGCATGTCTTTCCCATTGCCACTTGTATCTTTGGCACATTTCGGGCATGTTAACAATCTCCTTCAACTTGTATTTAAGCTTGTCCTCCTAAAGTCTAGCTAGTCTGGTGAAACCCAGTGTCGTCTTGTCGGTGTTCGAGTAGTTGGTTTTGTCCACTCATGTAGATTTGTAGTGTCATTCCACCCATTTAGTAGTATGGGTGAGAGGTCAGTTTTTCACTCCTTCGATTCTTTTAATATTTGGTGCACTGCATCTTCTGGCAGTAGATCGAATTTAAAGTTTGGTGAACTCTTGGACTATTGAAACTATTGGCAGTCTCCTTGCATGGAGCTATTATGGTGAATTACAGTGTTAGCTATTTTGTTTTGTGTGATCGAGTAGTGGATCCAAACCGCTAGTCCATAATGAGTTTAAGTGAACATATGTCTACAACATGTTTCTTCTGGTTAGCAGAACTTTAGCTCTCAAGAAGAGCAATGGATTCTGACTTGGTAGTGTTTTGTAAGTCTGACATCCCCAACATTCGGCATCATTAGTAGCTTCGGACCACGTGTTCTCATTAGATCTTTTGTAACTTTCGAGTCCATTGATTGCATTTATTTTTAATGGGATTTGTTTTATCCAGTGCAACTACATCAACATTGTGGTTAGTATTTGAGTTGTGCTTCTTGGGATCCCTTGTGGCTTAAGTTCTCGCTCCCCTTTAGTTGTTTTACTGGTTTTTTGGGTACTTTGTGGTGACACTTTTTCATCCATTGTAACTCTTTTTTCTAGTTGTTTGTAAATGGGTACCTAATCAGGCCTAGTTGCCGGGACCTATTAGTCTCTTTGTTTCCTCTTTTTTCACTCCCTATTTTGCGCTTAAGGGAGGGTGTTGGACTGCTTGTGTTCACATTAGCTAATGGTTTGGGTTATTTCCAAACCAATTTTGTGTTAGCCATGTTCACACCCATTATAGGAATTAAACTTGATTTGGGAGTTGTTTATTAGTAGTTGTGTTTGCACATACTATTTGGTGAGTGCAAATATTCCTCACAACTAATATTGGGTTCATGCAACAAAATTGTTGTTGCATGAAACATACTCCTAGGCATATTTATCAGTCACTCATTTAGTATCTCCTATATTGTTGTGAGAGGATGCTACAGATTGTATATTTGTCATTGAATCAATAATGAGACTTTCCTTCCACATGATTGATATTGTTGTGTGTGTGTGCAATGCATTTCTTAGCATTGTGGTAGTGGTGTGCAGGAGATATCTTGTGGCATGAGAAGCATTGGCTTCTCTGATACGCACCACCTTATTGGCCAAAGAAAAAAACATGTCAAAGATTCGTTGCAGCCCATCAAGAATTCATGGGTCCAAAAAGAGGTGTCCATTGTTTGTAATATATGGAAAATAGGCCATTGAACCTTGTAGTTGTAGCGTGCCCTAAAAAGGCAATATTTTTCAGGGTTGTTGATTTTGAGGGGTAGGTAAAGGATACCCAATTCATTGCCAACATCTTCATAGAGTCAATTAAGGCGGTGGGGCCTCAAAATGTTATCCAAATTATAATGGACAACACAGAAATTGCAGAGCTATGGGGATGTTCGTTGAGGAAATGTATGATCACATATTTTAAGACACCTTGTGTTGTTCATTACCTCCACCTAATGCTACAAAGATTGGGCACCATAATTGCTTGAGTCAAACAAGTCTATGAGGAGGCAAGCGAGATCCAAATGTTCATCACTAACCACCACATGTTCCAAGTCATTTTTAAGAGCTTCTTGAAATTGTAGCTACTAAATGTAATTGTTTTCTTATTTTTAAAGTTTTCATCATTAAGTTAATTTTGTAAATTCATAATTTGTTGATTTTGACTTTTGAATGTTTCACTTGTTTTAATTTATTATTAGGTTGTTAAGACTCAATTTGTCTCACACACACTTGTTTTGAAATGACTCATGAAGGTGAGAAATGTTGTCACACCCATGTTATACTTCAACAAACTAAGGGAATTTTTTTTTATAAACTTTTAATTACCTTCTTATTCCTTAGATGATTTTCAACACGCATCAGATAAATCTAACATTCTAATTAAGTATACAAAATCCCTTAATTCCTTTTATGCTGTAATGATTAATATTATTACTTAGATCAAAACTAAGTAATCCAACATTATTAATATTCCACAATCCATCTTGACAACAAACAATAACCATGTGCAACTGCAAAGGGTTCCAAATCCTTCTCAATCTCCCTTCAACACTCTATACTAGCCAGTATACATTGTATACCTTTGGTTAGACCTTTTTATAGGTTCAGAGATCCTGCGCATCTTTTTTGTGTCAGCCAGTAAAGTATGCAAGTACTTCTTCCAGTTCAAAACACTAGTGAAAGAAGAAATGGTGAAAAGACAATGCAATCAGTCAGTTCCACTACTATGTGCATAATTTCTAGCATTGCACTAACAAGTCAGTTTTGAGATTGCACACTAGCCTATGAAACCCTGTCTCACTTTCACTGTACAATCGTCTCAATATAGTTATCAGGATTCTTTTTCGTTGATTAAGTATTTAAGTTATAGTCAACAATTTTAGTTATTCGTTTACAATAAGTAATAGAATTTAGTTCTGAAGCTGCAGGGATCATGACTCGATATTCGGGTCACCTGAATCCTGTCAATATCAACTTAGGATTGCTGCGGGAAAGGACACTCACGTAATGAATTGCGTCATTATGCGTTTGTTATCCTCCTCGTAGCCATCCCGAGATGGCACAGACAAGGCTCATACGACTCGAATTGTGTTCCATGATAACTACCCTTCATTTACAAATCGTTATGTTTTCATCCTAAGGATAGGTTATACTGAGTTTAATTATGTTGTCTTATTCACGTTAGAGGTGCATAGCAACTCATCAAGTCACTGACTGGAGTAAGCACCTCAAACTGTATGTCGTAAGACAAACTATATCATTCTGCAATCACTTATTGGGCTTAGCTAAGCATATGAATAAGCTAATTCATAATGATAAGGAAGACAATGCTTATTATCATTAGCAGTCATTTATTCATTTTAGTACAACTAGATTAATTAAGTTCATCATGGTGATTATGAAGTACATTTTGTACTATGTTTTCTAACGACATATTCATTGTTCAGCAAGGTACAATAGAACATATATGACTTTAATATCAAATAAACATTATCTTAACCATGTATGTTGCTGCTGTTAAAAGACAACATTATATTGTTCGTTTGATTACAACCTTTAATCTATTAGTTATCATGTTCATATGTTTATTTCTGCAAGATCAATAATATATGTTATTATCTCGTCATGTTGTTTTCATCATTAAATATATGTTTACAACATGATCATTAATTCGTAATGACATCATAAAGCAGTTATAATAGCACATGATAACTTCAATTATAATAAATACTCTACTGTAAACAGCAATACAAGTATGTCACTTTTCACTTGTTTATGATCCGAAAAACAGTTATTAAATTCATAATTAATAACAATAATACATATTCATAAAGTGATTATCAAAGATAATCAATTGATACATTAGGCCCAATTGCCTTATACATTCTACGAAGTAAAACTTTCGCATTTAATCGAAAAATAAGAACATATATTACATTGTTCTAAACAAAACAGTAATAATCAATACATGATTAGTCATGATATCCAATTCTTTAATTTCTTCGCAATACTACTCAGTCCTGCAAGCTCTAAGAAGATAATAATGTATGCATGGTCAGTTCATCGTAATGGGAATACTAAATGAGATCATGAAAAAAGAAATCCAGTCATTCAGTAACTGTTAAAATGTATTTCCTCAATGATACCATTGTATTTGTTTTTTGTGCATTCTACTCCCACTCCTGTTTGGAATGCCATTTTGCACTCTCTACTGCTCTTTCATTTTTTAAGTGCTGGATGATTGATTTATTGTGGCTGCTCATCTTATTTTCTAATGGAACCTGTACACCCTCTAGAAGAAAAAGGTGACATTCTGAAAACGATTTCTTGATATTTATAAATGTAAAATGTTCCCCTTTGCAGTGCTTTCTCATGCACTTCTCTGTTGTCTAATGTAATACAATTTGTATGGTTTTAAAAAAATGACATGCTTTCCATAAGATTATATTTTAGCTTGGACTAAGTTGTTGCTTTGGCAACTCAAATATATGAATGACTGCCAGTTAATTGTGTGTGTTTCTATTTGTGTAGATGACAGTAACTTCAATCAACAGGGTGTTATTTTGATCAGACCAAATGACTTCTTATTGACCATGTTTTCTGAGAACTCGGCATATGAAGCTTACCTTGTATATTTTTCATTTATGATTTTTTAAATTTTTTTAAAAAATGGTCCAGGTGGTCAAAGGGTTAGAACCAGGAGAGCGCTGTAGACTTTTAAAATTTGTGACAAGCTGCTCTCGAGCCCCACTTTTAGGTTTCAAGCATCTACAACCAGCATTTACCATCCATAAGGTGAGTTAGTAGTCTTACACGGTATAGTGATTTACATGAGAGCTACTAATAGACCATTTTAAAAGTACTGTATATTTGAACACCAAGTTACCAAAATTTGGAAATGGTATATTGGTGCCAAATAGAATTGGTTTCTCAAATAACCATCTCAAATTGTTAGAAACGGGTGATTTGAAAAATAATATTATTTAGAAAGAAAAATACTTTCTAAATCAGGGACATTCTTGTTAGAGAAGAAGTGGAAAGGACTGCCTCCTTTATTCAATTTTCCTTTGCTGTATTTTATTTTTGTTTTCATTTTTCAGTTATGTTTTAGACCAGTTTTAGGATTTTAGTTATGCTTTAATGTTTGAGAAGAACAGGGGAAGACAAAAGTGGCTTTCATTTGACATGAACAAAAGTTCCGAAGTACATCTGGAGAGAACATTTCTGGTTTGGCAAATATGCTGGATTGTGTTTTCGGTTTCCATGCTATTCTTATTTTTTAACATTTTCCAGACACGAAATAATCGGCTTTATGCCATTTTAGTATTTTAGATTGAAATTAATTGGGGTGGTCTTGATTCTTCTACTATTTGAGCTTCCTTCTAGATCACAATATCTATTTCTCTTTCTTGTGTGTGGTCGGATTAAGTGGATGTTTGAGTTGGTTGATTCATCCGAGTTAAAACGTTTTTGGTTAGGACTATAGCTATTTTTTCAGCCTCTAATTCTGGTGTGTGAAATATCAACTTCACATATGCAAGAGTTCCAAGTATTGGATATTGGTTTGTGCAGGTTGTATGTGATACACCAGTTTGGGCAATGTTTGGAGGACAGGATGTAGAACGACTTCCATCTGCCTCAACCTGTTATAACACATTAAAGGTTTGCACTATAATACTCAAAAGCTTGTAGTTTCTTTCCTAAACATCATGCTGATCGGTAATAAAGTCTGGTTGGTCTTAATTGGTAGTGGGCCACATGTTCCAACCAGCTAAATCTCAATGCTATAACACATTTTTGAAGTCCATGTGCAAATAGATTTTTATTTTCAAAAATTGATTGTGAAAATGATTCAATTTTGATTGTATATCTGTTCTTAAACCTGGCAGCTTCCAACATATAAACGACTAAGCACATTGAGGAATAAGCTTTTGTATGCCATTCAGGCGAATGCAGGATTTGAGCTTTCTTAACCTATAAAATGATGATTTTCATCTGGCATTCTGCCCTGTTATTATACTATTTTCTTCCTATAGCGTCTCATTGTATTGGGAATTGGAATGTAATATTTATACAAGCTTGTTCAGAGCTTCTGACCTAGCAATTGATTTGCACCGGATCACATGAGAAGTTAATGCCTAGAAAGATGCAAATATTAGTTTTTGTATATTTTGTTTGGAATTAATTTATATGCCCCAAGACGACTTTTAAATTACAATGGCTATATCAATTGTTGCAAACAATTATACTGTCAGTGATGTTTAGATGGGTTTGTTTTCAATTGACGTTAGAGTTGGGTGTATAGGATAGAATAAGAAATGGTTATATTTGTCTGTAGTGGGTGAAGCAGTAAATATGATTTGGATTTTTTGGTAGTGTCGTATAACACAACCCAAATATCTGGAGTATTTACAAAAAAAAATGTTACAAGTTTATACAGAAGTGGCTTTACACGAGGGTGTAAGAATCACATTATTACTTTTTGATAATTTTACATGCTTGTATATTTGAAAAGACAATAACGTATGAGGCATTTTGCGGTAATCTCATATGTGATTTATAATTATGAATGTTTTCCAACTTGTACCCATGCACACCAGAAGCCTCAAAATTGTAAATGCATGCTATATGTTGTGTAACATAACTTTTTGAGGGGTATTTATTTCATAATCCCATCAGCTATTAAGATGTAACTTGTATGCACTCGGATGAAATTATGACCATTTCAAACGAGACATTTTTGTAATTGAAAAGCTAACATATATTAACCTCACAAACAGAAAACAAACCAATAGAGGTTTGATGTTTGCAATTCTTTTTTGCAATGTCACAGTTTTGTGTAGTTTTATTGAGTAAGCTGCATATAATTAGAGCTTACCTTACAAAAAAGGTATGTGGAATGGCATCACAGCCCCATAAGTTATTATGGGCACACACCTTGATAAATGCTGAATAGACCAAGAACGAAGTCCCCGAGGGACCTGAAAAATTAGTCGTAGCATACCATTGCTAGAAAAACCAACAAACTAAGCAATACAAGTAAGCAAACTTCAATTCCACCTAAGTTAGAGGTTCTAGTCGTAACTAATGTTTGTTAGGAAATACATAGTGCTCCATGGTAATTAGTTACCGTATAGTCAAAGAATACTTACAATTATATGGTTATACCCGTAACTCATTTAAACGGGTCATAGTTTGTTATTTGTTATTATTTAGGATTGTGTTAGGTGAGTAACAATTACCCTAGAATTAGATATTCTGGGGGATTGGTAGTTAAACAAACTCCTTATTCATAGGAGTAATATTCTCTATATATTTGTAATGACTCCCAGATGAATAGATAATTGTGGAGATTATTGTGTGTTAATTTATTGAGCTCTGCGAAATGTCTTTCATCTGGCATCAGAGCGACCTCGTGAATGTGATGAAAGAATGAGTTGCAGGCATATCATTTCCCCAATCCATCTACATGCGTCCATTCGGAGTGGTGATTAGATTTGTTTTAGAGACATCCAAGCGCTGGTCAAACCTGTCTGAACCTCTATATTAGTATATCACCGTTATCTTTATGCATTACATTCCGTATTTTGTATTCTCCTTTCTGATCCAAAGTAGAGCTAGTAAAGAGTGTGGTCTCAGTGATTTATTTACTCATCGAGATTGGATTTGTGTGCTTTGAAATATCATCCCCAGAACTGGCTGCATTAGCTCCGTGATAAAAGTAATAGTAAAAGAAGCTCCCACGGTTTTATCACTCCACCAATCTCTAACAGTGAACGGCCTAGAGAAGTTCGACTACTCTACTTGGATCTTTGCTGTCACCCACAACTCTGATTTGAATTAATCGTGTTCTATACAGATGTACAGCGGTCCTCGGGAACCTGCTCGTGCTTCTGACGCCGTGCATACACCAATAGAAGTATGGATGATTAGTACTGCTGTCTGATTTTAGATTTCTCAGATTGATCTAATACGCAGCAAACTCATAAAATATTCCATTGGATGATTAGTACTGCTGTCTGATTTTAGATTTCTCAGATTGATCTAATACGCAGCAAACTCATAAAATATTCCATTGGAAGTCAGCAGGTCTATTTTTCTTTTAGTTTTTACCTACAAAATACAATGTTTTAGTTAAATCCCGTCCTTATTCCTTTCACTGAAAAAGCCACCCTACATAAAAAGTTTAGTTTTGCATAGTTGTCTCGTGTCATGTTTTTATATTAGAAAGCAATGGTCAATCCTAGTATATAAGGCAAGTGTTAAAAGACATCAAACTTGTCATTGTAATAAAAAGAATTATATCTTCAAAATTGGTCTATAGTTGTTTTGAGCCCTTAGATCTATTATCGGTCAATGACTAAAGTCTTTTTTGTCCTTTTATAAAGTCTACTATTAAAAATAATGTTTTTGTGTTTAGAGTGTCTTTGCATATCATTGTCTTAAGTTCATTGTGCAAGTCATTACCATTGTCAAAATATAGAGTTATTGTCTCTCAAAAATTGTTATTGTAAAAGTTGTAAAAGTTGTAAAAAAATAAAATAATAATAATTTGCTTTACAGATGGACTTTTTGTTGAAATCGACGCCCATTTTTTTTCAAATCGACATAAATAATTTGAATCGAATTGAAAAATTTGAAGGTAAACATTTCCATACATGACAGGGGAGAATTCAATTGTTGTTGATAAACAAATATCAATGGGAGATTGTGGAAGGAAAAGTCAAGAAACCAAACGACGCAGATGATGCAAAAGTTGTATGACTTAATAACATGCCTCCCAGCTATTCTAACATGGTTTTTACATTGAGTAAAATAAATTCAAGATTGGAAGATTTGATTTCTTCTCTTATAGAAGAAGAAAATAGAACCAAGAAAACTCATCCAGAAGAAAGTGCAATGTACGGTAAAAAATCATATGCTAGAGGAAGATACAAACCTTCTTTTAAGCAAGTATCAAGCTCCAATGATCTACAAATTTTTTTTGTTTTGTCACTATTGTAATACTCCTAGACATGGAATCATGTATTGTAAACAAAGAGCAAAGGATCTACTTGATGGGAAATTGAAGAATAAAGCTTTCATTTCTAAAAATAGAGATAAAGAAGGTGATTGGGATATGAAGTCTACTCATTCCAATGATGAGGAAACAAGTACTCAACAAAGTGACAAAGACCTTTTATATTGAGTAATTTCAACAAACTAGAGGACAAATGCAAAAGAGGTTGGAGGTCGATCAACGACCTCTCGTCAGTCACCAACAATGGGACTGCACGAAGTTGGGGTGTGAGTTTGCTTTCTTTCAGAGTTACAGTTGATTTCAGTTGTGTTCAGTATGATTTCAGAGTTCCTAATTTGTGTTAATAAATGGAAAGTTCACATTGAGGGGGCGAACATGGTCTCAATGTTCCATTTCCTTTTATTTATTTTTCAGATTTGTATTCAGTGAGCAGTAATTTCCTACATAATTCCCTGATGTGAAAATATAGTGGAAAAGATGAAAGCATAAGGAAAAGCAACATCATGATATTTGGGTTGTTGGTTGTCCTGTAAAACCATCCTTGCAGGTTGTTGGCTGTCCTTGGAAAACCATCCTTGTTGAGGTTGTTGGTTGTCTTGAAAAACCATCCAGATCATGAACACGCATGGACGACAAGCTGTGAATGAAGCGTGATTGTTTTTCTGTCATGTTTGCACTAAGGGGGGAAATGTTAGGAAATACATAGTGTTCCATGGTAATTAGTTACTGTATAGTCAAATAATACTTACGATTATATGGTTATACCCGCAACTCATTTAAATAGGTTATAGTTTGTTATTTGTTATTATGTAGGATTGTACTGTTACGTGAGTAACAATCACACTAAAATTAGATATTCAAGGGGATTGGTAGTTAAACAAACTCCTTATTCATAGGAGTAATATTCTCTATATATTTGTAATGACTCCTAGATGAATAGATAATTGTGGAGATTATTGTGCGTTAATTTATTGAACTCTGCCAAATCTCTTTCATTATTTTAAGGGATGACCATGAGAGAACCAGTTCAAGCATGAGATCGAGGGATGAACATGAGAGCCAGTACAAGCATGAGTTTTTTCTCATCCTCAAGAGGAGGAACCTACCCCCGTGAGGGGGAGAGGTCCTTTTGTAAGGGGCAATAAAATCTGTCTTTCTTGGGGATTTCCTTTTGTTACCCTAGCAACTCCCATTTTCATGGTCTTGACTAATGACCTAGAGTGTCTTGTTGACTAGTTGGCAAGGAATTGAGAGGGACCCTACTAACAACAAAGGGAGCATTATTGATCGACCAATGTTGACCAAAGCACACAACAAAATCCAATACATAACACTTGTTATTAATAAAAAACAGATATGATTCCTTAGTCTCATACGATGCATTACATCATTCTCTAACACAAAGACATTACAATCTTCATCTACATCGGACTTCTTTGACTTTAAGCATTACTTTATGACACGCATGCCCTATCTTGCTCAATTAGAGCTACAAACTCTCATTCTTGGTATGGTATCTATATTAGATCTTTCTACAACTACTTGTAGACGCTTTCAGCTAAGACCTCGTTTCCCAATTGAAGGTGGTGTCTTTATATTTTGATTCCACCTTCCATGAGGCGTTGACATAGGCTGAGCTTCTTGTTGAGATTTTAACAGCCAAACCAAGGAAGATGTAATGGCCCGAGTTGCCCTAAAGAGTTTGGTGAGCTGATCAATTACAGACAAAAACTCTTTAAATAGGGAGTTGTTGAGGCTAAATGACCCTCAAGCCAAAGTACAACTTGGTTAGGGAAAGGTTGCCAAAATGGTCACGATAAGGCTTACCGTCTCAAGAGAACATGAAGAAACTGAGCAAGTACATTTAGGTGCCTATAATCAATTTCCATTAAAATAATATAATGAAGGGGCATAAGGGGTCCTAAAATATACTTAAGTTGTACATAAATTCTAATTTTAAATTGGCATTTATTATATTAAATCTTTCAAACTATCTATTTTATTCACCCACATAAGAAAAATGTAGAAAATGAAGTAATGCATATGGTGAACTTAAACAACGTACCCACAATTGCTATTTAAAATACATACATATAAGAAAAATGGGTAATCTTTATCCCTACCCTTGGATCAAACTCATCTTAACCTTTGATCCTAAGAAACCAAACAAATCATGCAACATGGTAATAAATGCCAACAAAAGGCTATGTAAAGCCTTTATGCATTCATTTTGAATTCACAAAGAGAGAAGAGGAAGAAATTTCATCCATGCCTCCCTCCATCACTCCAACAAGAGTTACAATGAGCTTGCACAAGCTCTCCATGGGAAAGGCTCTTGTAGGGGAAGGTTATGGTTTCCAAAGCTTAGCCAGGGTTTTGTTTTGTCCATTAAGTTTTAATAGTAATAGCTTATTTCCATTAGATATTTATTACCATTTTTTTGCTACTTTTGATATAATCTAATCTCTACAACGTGTTATAGGTGTGTTGCAAATTTTCTTTGGCTTATCTTGACATATTTGGGGTTTTTCTTTTCTAAGTATTGTATTTGCAAGTTTGAGATAGAGATGGAGGAAACACAGAGAAGAAAATGCATGGAAGGTGGAGTTTAGAAGGCTACATGACTTCCATTAACTTTCAGATGCCTTCTAAGGCCTTTTTCTTTCTTTATGGCCTTGAGGCCTTTATAATTCATTTCCCCCTATATATAGAGCATATGAGCAAAAATATATAATTCCTTTTTTCAATTTTGGCCTAAGGAAGGCCTAAACAACCCAATATCATAATTAGTACTCATAAAGTATGTCTTGATTAAGGTCATGAACACTCACAAGGTGTTGCTTAGCCCAAAAGGTGTCACAATGAACTTGTAGTCATCGTAGCACATCCATAACACAATATTTTAGATGTTTTCCTCTATGATTTCTTAACTAATGATTGTGAGAGTTAGGGTCAATCTTAACTAACACCTTGCCCCCCTTCTTATGATAAACAAAATTCATCTGAGGAAAGGGTTAGCGCTTCTTGGTTGTTGCCTTGTCTAACTATTGGTAATTTATGCATAGGTGAAGCGACCCATCCTCCATGAAGATCATGTGTGCTCCAACGAGACACACTATGGTAGATGTGCCTATTCTTGAACCTCTTCGGAAATTGTAGGTTGAGCTCACTCATCTCATGGGTAGTCATTATGTATGGAGCCTTCAAAATCGTCTCTATCCTTGGAACTAGGTCAATCATGAAATTGATGTCTTGGCTTGGGGGAAAGCCTAGCAATTCACTTGGAAAACATAAAAAAAAAATCATACAAGATAAGGTGTGTGTCAAGGGTCGTATGAACTATATCAACCTTCGACCTATCATTCACATTGATGGCATATAACAAGCATCCCCTTCACATACTCCACCTAAGTTGCGTGGAGACAATCATGTGAAGTGAAACTCTCGTTTGAATCTTTGTTATAACCATGGCGGTTTCAAGATCATCTCTTTATTGGACGACCTTGTTATAGCAATACACTTGGGCTTGGTGGGCCTCTTGCTAATCCATGCCCAAAAATACATCAAGCAAGCCCAAGGGTAAGACATGAAGATACATGGTGGTAGTGAACACGCCAAAATCAAACACACAACATAAAGGTGAACTCACATGTTGCTTAGCCTCATAAGCCATCTTGACCTCCCAATTTCCTAATTGCATTGATGCCGCCACCCTGTAATGGTCCACAACTAAATTGGAAAGGAAGTAATGAGATACTCATATGGCTAAAAGAATGACCATTGGTTGACCACTGATTATGCATGTGTTCACTATTCAAACATAAGAAGGTAAATGTTTAGGAATTACATCCATCAACATATAAGTTGTCTTCAATGCAAATTTGTTATTTGCACATGACTCAACCACCTACCCATACAATTAATTTATTAAAACAAACACTTTTGAATGACTAACATTAATAATGTCTAACTATGAAATCTTCTAAATAAATTTATTAATCCTAAGGGTTTGTCCCACAAACGAGATGCATGTTTCGTCTAAGTTTTAACAAATAATATCATTTGGATCATAAAACCAACAAAACCCCCCTTGATCTAAAGCGGGACAAAAGATGATCTAGAGCAACATGACACTAAAGTCGTCGAAATAGTCTTTCTTCTTGCTTGCAAATTGAAACTATATACATCTTGATACTAATTAACAATGTTGCTTCAATCTGCAGATCGCAATATAAATAATGAGCATCATTGTAGGCATGTTCATCCCCTTTGATTATCTATAAATGTATTACATTACAAACACCATCATGTGAATGCTCAATTACATTGATCACTATCATTCAATATCCTTTGTATGACATATCTACCTTGATGCCCAACAACATGGACCACTTTGAACAACAACACTGACCACTTTGCACAACACTACTAGTGTTAGCAACATGTTTTATATATATAATAATCGATGATTGATTGAAGATAAATACAATTTGTTCCCTATCAAATGAGAGGTGAGGAATGGTTGGAATGAAAAAATATCGCTAAATAACTCGGTCTTCTCCTCACCAATGATAGCAAATCTCATACACCTATTATTTATCTAAACATGGAACTATAGCAAAATTTGATCTTAGAGTTAACAACTCACTCAAGATGTGCAGGTCACTGACTCTATTACATGTTTCATCTCGAGTGAGTTGTAAATCTCGAACTGGAATTGGATTGTCTCCAATAGCACAAGTGATATAAAATAATATTACATTCATGGTTTTCAAGCACAAAGTTCCCATTTTCAACCTAAAAGCAATGGGAGGGTGTTATATTCAATTGAAAAATGCACTTGTTATGCATTAAATTGACTTATTTCTCAACTTTTTAATGCATTTTTTCCAAAAATCATATGGAGAGTGTAATAACCCATTTTCCAAGTTAGTTCGCTATAGAAGACCTTATGCCCATTCCTCTCCTCGTGGGCATCAAGGAAGGAGCAAGGGAGGGAAACTTTTCATGGTTGTAAGTGTTGTAGTTTTGTAATTTTTTTTTTTACTAATCATGGCATTGGAGTGGTTCGAGTAGGTGGTTGAAGATTTGTCAAACAATTGAAGGAGAATGTTGATTTCTTCATTATGAAGGTTGGTCTTTGGGAGGCCTACATGGTGACTTCAATGTTCTTTTCCTTAAGTAAGGGAGGGGTGGAGGGAGGGCGGTGGGTGGTAGGCGGGGGCGAGGGGGGAGAGAGTGGAGGGGTCGGCCTCTTTAGAGGATTTTATTTGTCCATTGCAATCTTCAAGGCCTATATACGGTGGTTTGACTTGTTAAATGAGGGTTATGTTGATTGATATTGATTTCTCTTGGTGGTGGAGCAAGTAGCTTCTCTTTAATATCCTTTGAGGATGAAACCCTTCAAAGGACACCTATTGAGGACAAAACCCTTCAAAGGAAACCTATTGAGGACGAAACCCTTCAATAGGATCACACTTGGGGACAAAAACCCTCTTATGTGCAAGGGTGATCTCACACAGAGGTCACATTGGAGCTTCAAAGTAATTTTATGTAGTTGTTCGTCATTTCTAGCCCTAGGCGACTTGTGTGAGGGTTGAGTTTGGTGCCTTTTAGGGAACATTTTAATATTTTGAGTTGGTATCCTTGTTCTTCATATTTTATAAGGTTAGAATATGCATTTTGGTGATTTTTAGAGAAGTTTGTCTATTTGTTTCAACCCTCGGTTTGGTGTATTGTTGTCTTGAAAATTAATAATAGTTATGATTTATCATTCATTTCTCCATATTTTCTATATATTTGAGATTGATAATTATTGTCGTGGTTGGATAAATTATTTGGTGGCATTTCAACTCTATTTGTATGGTTGTATGTTGATGTGAATCTCATATGTAGTTCACTACCCTAGAGGGCTGATTGATATTGTGTGTTGATTGTTTGGAGATTCTCAGTTGTTTCATAGTGATGTTAGTGTGTTTGAAGGTAAAATTTCAGATCTGATCCGTTAGGGTTGTGGAGACCCTTTTTCCCCATTCACTACACTAGAATGGACATTACATTGGTATATGTGCTTTGATCCTCCCAACTTGGAGGGTTTCATTATGAAAGAATAATTTAGTTTAGCTAGTTGAAGAGCTTAATATGGACCACCAAGATTCACGAGAATCAAAATCGATAAGCTCATTGAAAGGGAAATTTAGATTGGTGGAAAACATGGACTTGTTGGCCCTAACCTGACAAAAATTCCATGAACCAAGGCCTCATAGTGGTAAGTGCAGCTCATCCGGAGTTAACACTTCACAACAGCCCCAAGTCAACTTATGGATCAGCCACTAGTCCTACCTTCCTTCTAAGGGAAGAAGCCATTCTGAAGGTGGGAACAATACATTTAGTAGGGAAGAGTATTCCTATCATCTATGAGGAGTACATGGCTCTTCCAGAATGAGATTCATGATATCAAGTTACTCATTGAGTTTATAGGGTTAAAGAAAGGTGAAATGAGAATTGGACCAAGGTCTAAACCTCGAGCTATGCCCAAGAAAAATGTGGAAAATGTTCCAGCCCTTGAGGGAAAGAGTCCTTCCATTATGATCATAGAAGAAGAAGAACCAAAGTTGTTGGGAATTGAGAGGGAACAACCCATTGAAGCCCTAGAAGTATCCATCACTCTTTTCCGAGGATGGTCTATTGACTAATTTTAGAACAACAGTATGAAGAGTCAATGGTTTGATGAAATATTGAAGCACGAGTTGGAAGGTAAATATCTTTTGATATTCAATGATGATTCATTGATTTCTAATGATTGCATGTGGCAGAAAAATGGAGAAGAAAAATCAGATTTGCATGAAGTATATGAGGATTTCATCATTGAAGGTTATGTCCATGAAGGAAGGGCACATCCTTCACTTCATGATTACTTTCAATTCACCGGAATTTCCCAAACAGCAGTCAATTATGGGCAGATTGAGGGATTTCATAACCTTGAAGAGAGATTTGAAGATGTTTTGAACAAGTACCAACATAATAAGGGTGAGCTCCTTGTTGGTAGCCCAAGGTATGATAGAAATGATCGTATTTTGTTTCCTCCTATATCGCTGCCATATTTTTGTCACCATGGAAAATTCACTAAGAAGGATGTTAGAGACAACTATGGGCATGTTGTTTCTTCTATTCAAGGCCAAGATTACTTTGGAATGGGTAGTCTTCGGAAGATCACGGTAACTATCATTTCTTGCACTTGGATTGAAAGGAAACTTATGAGCAATCATATAAGGTTTGTTGTGCATTCTAAGCACATGGTGAAGGATCAATGTTCCTAGTTAATAGAACACTCTTGGGGACTAAGTAACACACATGAAGACACGATCGTAGGGAATGTAGAAAAGAAGAGAGTTGCAGTTGAATACCTAAGGTGTAAAGATGATAAAAAAACTAGATGTTATTTTCAAGATTGTATGAAACATCTTGTTATGGTTTTGTGGGAGTCAAATTACTTTCAATAATGCCACTTTTGGATGTATGTGAAGGTGATTGATAATTCATCCGCTGAAAGTATACATTCAAATGCATGGAATATAAATTCAACTTGCTATAAGGTATGCAATAATTCAATTTTCATGAACCAAGGTGGAGTAATACATCATGCTAATTTTTGGGTTTGGATCCCTAAAACACACCTAGCTAGAAGGCCTAATGAGGCATGGATTCCATGGGAGATTTGGGGTGTAAGTCATCTTTCTAACATGAATGAGGTGAGTTTGGAAAATGTGGATCATGAACCTAGAATCATTATGGAAGTTGTTTTAGATCTTGTGGTTGTTATTTCCATCTGGTTCCACATTCTATTTGTAGCCACCAAGTAGATTTCGATCACAAGTGGTGCCCTTCTTCTAGTGACATTGATAAGGGTGACTCTCACAAAATGTTTATTGGTTGTTACAATACTAAATATGAGTAATGAAATGTAATGCTACGACCGTGACAAGATGTTTCCCCCAATTTAATTTGTTGGGTTGTGCGTATGTTCTTGGGAAAGAAATAAAAGGGAAGGCTTGAAGACATTCTTTTCATTTGAAATTGTGTGTAATAGGGTTCACTCATTGAGAGAAATTAAAGCCAATGTTCCAACATATTTGGTATTTTTTGGAATGAAATTATGGGAAATGTATGGCTGTTATACTTACATACCAACACCAATAAGTTCTGATCCAAGCCAAAATTTGAAGACATTAGTTTGGGGCATCTTGGAAGCATCTTTTAGCATCTAAGGAAATCACCATGACAACTTTTGTACTTTAGTTTCATTCGTTGTTCACAAATTTTTTTACTCCATATCCATTTTGTCAACTAGAGATGAGTTTCCAACCATGAGGTTGAATGGTTTGCAATCTACTACCATTTTTGATGTGTTAAGAAGGATCCCAACCACTATCCTTTTGATTTTGGGGAGCAAAACACATGGTTACAACTGTGTTTGAGACAACCTGAGTGAAATTTTGAACATCCATCACTTGAAGGGAGACTACGAGACAATTGTAAGAATTGAAAAATAACTTTCCATCATATCCGTGAGGCATGAAGAAGCAACAATGATGGTAACTCTTGTTTTCTTTAATAAGTTTGTTCCATGTGCAGGTAAATGTATTAAAAGAAAATAGTAGCTGAGTTTGTTTCTCACCCAATCACATGGGTACTTAAAAGAAAATATGGGATTGTAATTGAAGACAGAGAGTTTTTAGTCCTTATATGGGTACTTACCACCTCTACATCAGTCATATCACTGAAGCTTGCATGGGTTTGTCATATCCGTATCATTTCTATACTACTAGTCACAATATTTTCATTCATGGATAATTGTACCCATGTGCAATTTAAGAAGGTTTTCTTGCATAGTAATGATAATGGTAAAGCTCCACTAGTGTAGACACTCCTCCTAGCCATCCTAGTGTTGAATTTGATAGAATACTAATTGATTTATGGCTGTCATGATTTATTTTCAGCTTACATGCAAGTTGTGTTGAAAGATGTTCTCATGCTTTGGTTTGAAGACTTCATTGAGGAAGATCATAATAGGGGTGATGGAAGGAGTAGATAACGTGACCATTGTGGGAAGGAGTTGTTCCACTTGACAACTATGGGGTTATCTGTTTTGGTATAATGATATTTAGGCATATGATCTTGTGTTGACAAGAGATATTTAATTTGACAAGTACATGATCCAGAGTATTGCATAATCAAATTTTGTGATTGCTTGAGGGAAAGCAATTTTGGGAAGGGAGGACTGTAATGTTCCCTTTTCCAAGCTAGTTCTCTATGGAAGACCTTATACCCATTCCTATTCCCGTGGGCATCAAGGAAGGAGAAAGGGAGAGAAACTCACCATGGTTTTAAGTGTTGTACTTTTAAAATTAATTATTTTATTTACTAATCATGGCATTAGAGTGGTTTAACTAGGTGGTGGAAGATTTGTTAAAAAATGCAAGTAGGACTTCTATTTCTTCATTATGGAGGTCAGTCTTGTGGAGGCCTACATGGTGATTTTAATGTTATTTTCATCTATTAAGGGGGGAGGACAGGTAGGGGTAGGGGGTAGTGGGGGGTGGAGTTGGAGGTCAACCTTTCTAGAGGATTATATTTGACCATTGACATCTTCAAGGCCAATATAAGGTGGTTCGACTTGTTAAACAAGGGTTATGATGATTTTTTATACCGATTTTTCTTGGAAGTGGAGCAAGTAGCTTCTATTTAATATCATTTGAGTATGAAACCCTTTAAAAGACATCTATCGAGGAAAAAACCATTCAATAAGATTAGACTTGAGGACAAAAACCCTCTTGTGTGCAAGGATGATCTCACATGAAGGTCGCGTTAGAGCTCCAAAGTAATTTTATGTAGTTGTTCTTCATTTCTATCCCTGGGAGACTCGCTTGAGGGTTGAGTTTAGTGCCTTCTAGGGAAAATTTAAGTATTTTGAGATGATATTCTTATTATTTATATTTTATAAGGCTGTAATCTACATTTTGGTTATTTTTGGAGAAGTTTATCTATTTTCCAGACCTCCATTTGGATGTGTTACTATTGTTAAGTTGTGGAGCTAAATGGATTCACAAATAGCATGTTGTACAAACTTGTAACTTTACACAGTAACCGATGTCGGTCACCGGGGAGCAACCGATATTGGTTGGGTAACTAACATTGGTTACCTCTGTGTTAATGTTTTTATATTAAACGTGGGATTAGATCCGACCCTTGGTTATAATGGTGATTGGATGGTTATAAATGCATAGCTAAGTTGCCTTAATGTTTGTATATGCTTATAAGCTAGAAAACTAGGGTTAGAAGTTGAGAATAGATATTATTGTAAGAAGGAATTCTTGAAGAGAGATTAGAGAAGCTTGTGAAGAAAAAGTACTATACATCCACGAGAGGTGTGGAAGTTTACAAATCTTCATTTTATTTCCTTTGTAAAACAAAGAATAATAGATTTACAATTTCTTGGTGGACGTAACCCACACTGGGTGAACCACGTTATATCTTGTGTATTTTTCTTCTAGTATAATTTTTGTGTTTATTTCTTGTATGCTTCAATTGATTATAGATTTGTACAACACTAGTGTGTGTCTAACCCCAACAATTGGTATTAGAGCTATTTTGTTTGAGGGCTTTGTGCATTGACAAATTTACTCACAGAGGGATTTCTGATTGAGTGGGAGCACAACAATGACATAAGATAATATATACAAAGTAGAAAAATTTGATAGCCATAATTATCAATTATGGAAGATGTAGGTGGACGATTATATGTATCAGAAAGATCTATATTTACCGTTGGATGCGAGTGTGAAGCCTACGAAGATAATTGATGAGGAATGGAATATTCTTTACAGAAAGATGTTGGGATCTATAAGATTGATCATGACAGCATATGTAGCTTCTAATATTACTGAAGTAGCAACCATGGTAGATTTGATGAAATCTTTAACTAATTTATATGAAAAACTAAGTGCTTTAAATAAATTTTATTTGATGAAGAAATTATTTAATTAAAAAAGCAAGAAGGTGGATATGTATCAAACCATTTGAATGATTTCCATTCCATTGTAAATCAATTAAAATCGGTTAATATTCTGCTTGATGATGAAGTGAAAGCACTCTTATTCCTATGCTCTTTGCTAGATAGTTGGGATAACTTGGTAATGAATGTTAGTAATACATCATATGCTACTAATATTTTGAAGTTTGATGATGTGGTTAGTATAATCCTGAATGAAGAAATACACAAGAAAAGTACAAGAGAGTCATCATCTGGAAACACTTTGAATGTAGAAAGAAGAGGAAAGAAGAAGGAGAGATCCAAGAGAAAGAATAATGAGAAATCAAAGTTTAAGAATGGAAGATCTAAATCCACAGGTAGAGGAATAACCTGCTAGAATTGTGGAAGGAAAGGACATGCAAAGAAGGATTGTTGGTTCAAGGAAAGCAAAGAAAATCTACCAGAGAAAGGTAAAGAGGAAAATGTTGCAACTGAGGGAATGCGAGATGCCCTTATTCTCTCATTAGATAATAAAATAGAATCATGAGTTTTAGATTCAAGAGATTCTTTCCATGCTACCCCTAATAAGGGTTATTTCAGAAATTATGTCAAGGGTAATTTTGGGCATGTTTATTTAGGAGATGATGAACCATGCAATATTACTGGTAAATGAAAATTTCATCTAAAATTGAAGAATGAAAATACTTGGATATTGAAATATGTGAGGTATGTGACGAGCCTCAAGAGAAATCTAATTTCTGCAGAATAACTATGTGAAGTTGGTTGTATGGTTACATTCACACTCGACTCTTGGAAAGTTACGAAGGGAGCTCTTGTTGTGGCAAGAGGTAAAAATGTAGGAACATTGTATTTCTCTACCTTTATTATTGATTCCTTTTATTTTCTATCTACTTCAAATTCAGATGCAAACATGTGGCACAATCAGCTAGGCCATATGAGTAAAAAAGGGAATGCAAATATTAAGGGAAAATGGTAAGTTATCAGATTTGAAACAAGTAGATCTTGATTTATATGACCATTGCATATTTGGAAAGTAAAAGAGTGAGATTTCTTAAGTTTGGGGCAACAAAGAAGGAGAAAAAATTGGAGCTTGTGTACTTAGATGTGTGGGGACCAATCCATGTAGCTTCTCATAGATGATCTTAATATTACTTGACTTTCATTAATGATGCCACAAGAAAGGTATGGGTTTATTGTATAAAGCATAAATCTGATGTTTTTGAGACTTTTAAAATATGGAAACCCCTTGTGGAAAATGAATCTAATTTAAAGTTAAAATGCCTTAGATTTGAAAATGGTGTTGACTACTGCAACAAGGTTTTCAATGATTACTATTTAGTGAATGGGATACATAGAGAAAGAACAGTTCCTAGAACACCACAATAGAATGGTGTGGCTGAAATAATGAACAAGACTATCATGAAACGTGCAAGAAGAATGGGGATATATGCTTGATTACCCTTGCAGTTTTGGGTAGAAGCAATAGATATGATAGTATATTTAATCAACCGTGGGCCTTCAAGTGCACTGAATGGTGGAATACCAGAAGAATTTTGGATTGTAAAAGAGGTAGATATTTATTTTCTTAGAGTATTTGGTTATGAAGCTTTTGTGCATTTTGATAAAGAAAATAGAAAGAAGTTAGATGCTAAATCAAAGAGATGCACTTTTATTGGTTATGGATCTGGTGATTTCAGATTCCATTTTTAGGATTTAGACGATTCTAAGATTGTTAAGAGTCATGATATTGAACGGAATGAAAAGAGAATGTACAAGGATCAAATTTTGATACTTAAGGTTTAATTGGTGGAAGAGTTTGTGGAAGAAAATGCATTCTTGGATTTAAAATTAACACCTACAGGTACCGGTGTCGGTTACGATAACTGACGTCGACATCCTGAACCGACGTTGGTAGAGCCTAAACCAATATTGGTAGAGTTAAAATCGATGTTAGCAACAAAGGACCAACGTCTGCAGCAGGTGACCGACATCGCTCATTGTCAGAGGTTGATACAAATGTATATGATGTACAAAATGAGTCTTTAGCACCCCATATTTCTATGAGAAGATCACAACGGGCAAGTAGCCCTCTAGAAAGATTTACACCTTCCTTATTTGATCTATTATTGACTGATAGTGGTGAGGCCAAAAGTTTTAAAGAAGAAATGTAGGATGAAACCCACAAGAAGTGGGAGCATGATATGGATGAGGAGATTGATTTCGTGAAACAAAATCAGATGAAGGATTTGGTTAAGTTGTTAGCATGTAAGAGAACATTGCAAAACAATTAGGTTTATAGGATCATGGAAGAAGAGGGTGGACATAAAAGATACAAGGCAAGACTTGTAGTAAAATTTTTTGCAAAAAAAACAAGTATTGATTTTGGTGAGATATTTTCTCTTGTAGTAAAAATGACTTCAATTTGTATTGAGTTTAGTTACAGTAGAAGATTTACACTTAGAATAACTTGATGTTAAGATGAATTTCCTTCACGGTGATTTGGAGGAAGAGATATATATGCAACAAACGCTTGGTTATGAAGTCAAGAGTAAGGAAAAACTTGCCTGCATGTTGAAAAAGAGCTTGTGTAGGCTCAAGAAATCTCCAAGGCAATGGTATATGAGGTTTGAAAGTTTTATGCATGAGAATGGTTATATGAGATGCGAATCTAATCATTGTGTTTATTTTAATAATCTTGAAAATGGAAGCTATATTATTTTGTTACTGTATGTAGATGATATGCTTATTGTAGGATCTAGTATGCAGGATATTGTTGAACTTAAAGAAAATTTAGCTCATACATTTGCAATGAAAGATTTAGGATATTCAAATAAAATCCTTGGCATGTAAATTCATACAAACATGAAGAACATGAAATTGTATTTGTCTCAGGAAGATTATATCAATAAGGTGTTGGAAAGGTTTAAAATGCAGAATTCAAAACTTGTAAGTACACTTGTGGTTGGACACTTTAAATTAAGAAAATATTAGTTTTCTGCATCACATGAGGAGGTCGAGTACATGGCACAGGTTCCATATGCTTTAACAGTTGGAAGCCTTATGTATGCAATGGTTTTTACCAGACCATAAATTACAGGGGCAATGGGAATTGTGAGTAGATTTATGGCCAATCAACGTAAAGAGAATTGAAAAGTAGTCTAATGAATACTCAGATATTTGAGAGGGACATCCAACATGCATTTATGCTATGGAGGGTTAGATATTTCTTTATGTGGTTATGTTGATTTAGATATGGCTAGAGATTTGGATGGTAGGAGAAACACTACTAGATATGTATTCATAGTAGGTGGCATGACAGTTAAATGGATTTCGAGATTGCAGAAGGTTTTGGCTTTGTCTACTACAGATGACAAATATTTTTCGGCTACATAGGCTAACAAGGAGATGATATAGATGAGTAGGTTCATGGAAGAGTTGGGAAAGGAGCAAGAGGATTTCATATTATACACTAATATTCAAAGTGTGATTTATATGGAAAAAAACTCAAAATTTCATGCAAGAATGAAACACATTTAGTTGAGATATCACTTCATATGACAGATGTTGGAGGATGAGCAACTGAAATCGGAGAAAATTCATACAAATGACAACCTTGCAGATATGCTAACAAACACATTAGAAAAGGATAAGTTGGAGCTTCACTCCACTTCTATTGGTCTTCAAGTTTGAGGCTTGAAGAGGAAGAAACATGCCAAGGAAAGGATCCAAGGATGGAGTTGTACGATACATTTCAACAATTTATATCCAAGTGGGAGATTGTTGAGTTGTGGATCGAAATGGATTCACAAATAACATGTTTTACAAACTTGCAGGTTTTCACAATAACCAACATCGGTTGGTTAAATGATGTCAGTCACCTGGGAGCAATTGGTATCAGATGGGTAACCAACATTGGTTACCTGTGCATTAATTTTTTTTATATTAAACACGAGATTAGATCCAACCCTTAATTATAAAGGTGATCGAATGGTTGTAAATGCATAGCTAAGTTGCGCTAATGTTTTTATATGCTTATAATTTAGAAAACTAGGGTTAGAAGGTGAGAATATATATTATTGTAAGAAGGAATTCCTGGAGAGAGCTTAGAGAAGCTTGTGAAGGAAAAGTATTGTACATCCGTGAGAGGTGTGGAAGATTGCAAATCTTCATTGTATTTCCTTTGTAAAGAAAAGAATAATAGATTGGTTGTTTCTTGGTGGATGTAGCCCACACTGGGTGAACCACGTTATATCTTGTGTATTTTTCTTCTGGTATAATTTTCGTGTTTATTGCTTATATGCTTCAATTGATTATAGATCTGTACAACACTGGTGTGTGTGTAACCCCAACACCTGTTGTCTTTTAAATTAATTACAATAGTGATTTATCATTTATTTCTCAATATTTTTTTACATATTTGACATTAATAAATATTTTCGTGGTTGGATGAATTATTTTGTGGCATTTCAACTCTATTTGTATGGTTATATGTTGATGTGAATCTCATATGTCGTTCACTTCCCTAAAGGGCTAATTGATATTTTGTGTTGATTGTTTGAAGAACATTCTAAGCTTTTTCAAATTGATGTTTTTTTGTTTGAAGGTAAAATTTTAAATCTGATCCATTAGGGTTGTGAAGAAACCATTTTTCTCCATTCGATTCCCTAGAAGGGACATTTTAGAGAGACTTTAAAACAAAGAATTGACCATTCAATTTAATGCGAATCCTTCCAAAAGCTAAAAAGGAATCTAATTTTAAATGGATAATTTGTGTACTTAGTGGAAGAACACTTGACCTTGTATGCTTACAACCTAAATATTTTTATGAGACTTGAACGTATGACCTCCTCCTCATTTCAAATTGGAATTTAACCATTCTCCTAAGTAACTAGACCAAATATGACTCAAAGATATAAAACAATAATTTTCTATTTAAATCACTTTTAGAAGTTTGAAGAAAGAATAATATTTTCTCTTATCTATGACACAAGAGCATCATTTCTGTAGTTTGTATGTTGGTTGATAACATCAATTTTGGCTTACTAGGTATGTTTTCAGGTTTTAGGGGTCTTTTAGAGTTGTCTAGGAATGTTAAGTTTAAATAAGTCCTTCATAAATTCAAATTAGGCCATTTCCCTCCAAAATGAAAATTTGAATCATGAGGGAAGTTTTGGACTTGTTTTAACATTTTGGTGTGTTTCTTGGAGCCTGTAATATGTTATAAGGTTGTAAAATGTCTTATTAAGGACTTGAAAAATCACTATTTTGATCTCGGTAGTCTACATTTGGGTTTAGCCTTTGAAAGGATTTTCAAATCAATGGAATAAATGACAAATCATAGAATGTGATGGGTCATAGGAGCAAGATTCAGTTAGATGGACATTGAAAGATAATGTTTAAACCATTGTAACTGTTTTTGCACTCCATCATTCTAATGATCCATATGAGAAGAAGGAAGATGTAAGGAGTTTGAGTCAAGAAACTTGTGTATACACAATTTGTGATGGTTTTCACTAATTTTGAGCATAGTGATGAGTAGAGAATATTTTGCATGTAACTTAGGAAAATTATATTCATGGTTAGGAACCTAATTCTATGCATATTTATTGATAATTGAGGAGATTCATATTTACATGTGTATATAAGTTGAGGACAATAATTAATCTGTGACTAAGCGCTTGTGTATAGGGATCAAGAGGTAAGTTAGAAAAAATTGTGAATGGAGATTCAAGTGAAGGTGGAAGATTAATTTGATGGTGCGTTGAAGCATTATTAGACCTTGCAAGATCTTAACAGTAGTATAAGAAACCCATAGTCAAACTCAAAAGCCCTAGGAGTTGAGTAATTTTGTTCACAGAGGCAGGGACTATCGACACTAAAATTTTCGTCCGTAATTTCTATTTCATTAATGTATGTATTAGGAATATGATGTTGTTAAGTATAATTAGTAGTAGCATCTGATAGACGATAACGGCGCCGTCAGTACGGTTCCGCCAATAATGTGGAGTACGGTAACAGTCAAAGTACAATAGGAATATTGTAAAAAGTAAATATTTGTCGTAAGTGGTCCGGTAATGTTAAAATGTCAAAGTTTGGGTAATTAGAGAAGTAGGGTCTACATGATTAGGAATTAGAAATATTATATTGGTAATAAAGACAAGGAGTGAGGTCATAAATATTTTGTGTATTTTATTTGTAAAAAGTCTAAAAAGGTGGAACCCATGTAAAATGATAAGGTTTATCTTATCTTAACAGATAAGCTTACATGTACAGATAAGAGTTAAGGTATGGAATATGATTCGTCAGAGTGGATTTCTTATCCTATCTTAGAGATAAGATGGATAAGCCTGGAAGTTCTATAAATAGAGAGGCCACCCCCCTCATTTAGCATAGAAGGAAGTAGTGAGAAATATTGTAGGAAGTGTGTGAATGAAGCCATCAGTTTAAAGGTGTGTTGAAGAAGCCATTAAGAGGTGTAATTTTAAAGTTTCTCCCATAGTCTTGGTGAAAGGCAAGTAAAGTCAATAACACTTGAAGTACCTCATGGGTGAGATTGTAACAGTTTCATGTTAATATTATAATTTAATTTGATATTTCAGATTTGTCATCATTCCGTCTTATCATAGTCGATGGTATTCTTGTGTTATGTTGTTATTTTGTTTCCAAATTACATACACCAAACTAAAGGCTGTGCATTAGTAAATAATCATAACACGAGGAGTTCCTGGTGAAGAATTATCATAGTGCTAGATTGGTGATGACAGGACAGTGGTGATTGAAGCCACATACGATTCTTAATGAGATTCAAACTAAATCAATAAAAGATAACATTGAATAAGGATAAGAAAACTATTTGATACAAGTTCTAGGCTTGAAAAGTAAGTAACATTCCTTTTATAATAATATACCACTTTCACAAGTCTGTGTAAAAACCCTCATTAGGGTTTAGTAGAAATTGGCAGTTCTTGATATCTACAAAGAGACAATAAATTAAACTTGTAATATTGATTTAGGGGTGTATCCTAAAGGTAATTACAAATTATTGAGGCATGAGAGTCTTGCAATGACAAGATATATGTGACAATCATAGTTGTGACTTGTAGGCATGCATGGGAAGTCAAGGTTAGAACTTGGAAGCACTAATGAAGGATTCTCGGTGGTAAAGAATAGCTGGAATCCACATGGAGTTTTCGAAATCACTTACCAAAATTTATTTAAGTGATTGAAAGGAAAAAATAACCACATTTACTAGAGTTATTGACAATAGTGGCAGTTTTTTAAGATGACTGAGACAACACAATATTACCCAGGAATGGTTTACCAGTGAGATAGAAGTGTAAAAGTGTAATCAAGGGAAGAAGTTTGGGAAATAATTATCTTTAAAAATTACTCTATAATATTAAGAAGGATTTAAGGCTTAAATTAAATCACCTTTTGTAGGGTTATTAACAGTTATGCTTCTAATAATGAAACAATTCAAAAAGACCTAATGCGTGGCTAGACAATGGGTTTTGTGGAAAAATTTGCAAAGTAAGTTTCCTTGATATTTTGGACAGTGAAAATACAGTCTAATGGGTAGTTGAAAAGACACTCATTTAGATAAATGACTCCTTGATTCAAAATTTATAGAGGAAAAACTATTTTATCAGGGCTAGTAGAGAGTGTAGAGGCTAAATAGCAAGAAGGGTTGATTGAGAGAAGAGCTTAATGACTTGAGGTTTGAAATTTTTCCTACACAAAAAGGGCTTAAAGGGTATTATGATCAAGTTTTAGCTTGTTGTGAAACATTATAGAACTCTCTAACCTTAAGTCTACCAGAGACAAGTGCTTAAGAATCATATAAGGGTAGATTGGATAAAAGATAAGTCCTTTGATCATTTTGGTTGTTTTGATCCATTTCAAAAGTAGAACTAGCATAGGCAAATGCCTAAGAACATGTTTATATGGTTGGTTTATTGTAATTATTTGAACTATCAAGAAATTTCATATTTAAAGGAGCTTGTGAACTTGAGAAAGAAGATAATTCGAAGGCCTAAGAAGGCATCGTTTTAGTTTTAATCCTTTCTAACGTAGTGAATTGTGTGAGATTGAATTTTCTATGCATCATAGTGGTACCAGAGTAGGAATTTGATTCTTGAAAAGGAAAATATATTTATTTGAGAGTGATTTCATTTAGAGAAGATAAAATGGTGCAAGTAAGAGAAGTGGGAAAGTCATCTTGGGAAGAAAAGATGGAGAGGATGATGGAAGTTGTTTTGAGCATTTTAGAGAGCATGGAAGAGACTCTGATAAAGATGAGGACTGAGATGGGTTATATACAGAGAGATGGGACAAGAAGCAGAGTACACTTAGGAGGAATATGCTAGAAGTGTCAAAGATTTATAGGACACAAGGCATATGAGTGTTATGGGAGGAATAAAGAGATGATAAAATATGACAGTGTTAGGAAATATATCTTAGTGCTCCATTTGTATGTATGGGTGAATAATAATCACATGTGTAATTATTATGGTAAATTAGTGAAAGTATATTTACTATGTAAATGTAAATAGTAAATGTAAAATGTGGTTAGTATGTGGTAAGTTAGTAAGTTAGAATAATAAAATATAATATAGAGTTTTTGATTTCAATTATTGTCTGTGTAGCTATTTCATGGATTCATTGTATTAGATTAGAGTAATTTCTACATTTGGTACTAGAGCAGGTTAAATCTACCTCGAAGAAGATCTTATAAAAATTTTTTCGTGATCTGGGTTTCTCCAAATTTTTTTACATGGAACTATCTATTATACAGGAAGATATAGTAGAAATTTCAAAAAAACCCAGTTCGTATTTTGGGAGAAAAGTGAAATCTACTATACAGCACATTGATCACTGCTGTTTTTTTGAAGAAATCAGAGAATCAAAGGTAATTCAAATCTACATTCAATTTTTTTTGGATATTTAGATTCAGTAAAATGGATACACCATTATATAAATTTAATGGGCTGAACTTCCATACATGGAGAGTAAAAATCCAGATGCAGTTAATGAATAAAAACCTATGGAGGATAGTAGATGGAAAAGAAAAAACACCAACAGATGTAAGCAAAATTGTAGAATGGGAAGCTAGAGATGAACAAATAATCGATGAAATTGACTATAACTATGAATAATTTATATACTAAGTTAATTTCTTGGAAGAAGGAGGCACAAGATATTGGAGGTCATTCAACGACCTCTCGTCAGTCACCAATGACGGGGCCGTATAAGCTATGGTGATTTTTTTTATACAGTGTGTTCCTATTATTTCTTTGTGTTTCTGGAAGAGTGTTTGGTTGCAGTGTTCCTATTGTGGTTTGCATAATAAAGGAAATTTCACATTGAGGGGGGAACATGATCTTAATGTTTCATTTCTAGTTTTCTATTTTCTGGTATTTTTTACATATGAGCAACAGATTTCGGCAGAATTTCTTATGTTATTCCTTGCAGTGAGATGTGATGAGGGCTAAGAATAATACTTGGCATATCATGATGTGGTTGTAGGTAAACCACTTGAAAACCTTAATTTTTGGTTTGTGGTACACCACTTATAAAACCACCATTTTCGGTTGTTGGTAAACCCTATGTAAAACCATCACCCTTTTGGTTTGTGGTACACCACTTGTAAAACCACCATTTTCAGTTGTTGGTAAACCCTATGCAAAACCATCACCCTTTTGGTTTGTGGTAAATCAGTTGCAAAACCCTCATTTTCAGTTTATGGTCAACCATGTGAAAAACCATCTATTAGGTTTATGATCATCTTGTAAAATCATCAGATCATGAGCAGGTGCAAGTATAAGGCAGGTTTTCCCCATGTTCGCACTAAGGGGGGGAATATTAGGAAATATATCTTAGTGCTCCATTTGTATATATGGGTGAATAATAATTACATGTGTAATTATTATGGTAAATTAGTGAAAGTACATTTACTATGTAAATGTAAATAGTAAATGTAAAATGTGGTTAGTATGTGGTAAGTTAGTAAGTTAGAATAATAAAATATAATATAGAGTTGTTGATTTCAATTATTGTTTGTGTAGCTATTTCATGGATTCATTGTATTAGATCAGAGTAATTTCTACAGACACAACTTTCGATTAGATGGTACAAGGTAGAGGTAAGTCATTTTTGTGTAGAAGAGTAATTTTAAAACCAAACAAAATAGTGAATGAGGTAACTCAAAGAAGGTGTTTATTTAGAACTACATGCAAAGAAAAACGAAAATGTTGTTATGTGGATATTGACAATGGAAGTACATAGAATCTTGTTTCATTTGAAATGGTAGAGAAGTTAGGACTGAAAAATACTATGCCCCCAAATCCATATCATGTATAATGGATGCAGAAAGGACATCATGTCTTATTTAGGGAACAATGTCAAGCCGAGTTTCAGATTGGAAGGTATAAGGACAAAGTGTTGTTTGATTTAGTTTCTATGGATGTTTGTCATGTTTTATTAGAAAAAATTTGGCAATATGATAGAAAAGTAATTCATAATGGCAAGAAGAACACTTATACTATTTTAAAAAATGGATTTAGCCACACAATTTTACCACTCAAAGATGAGAAATAACCACAAACATGTTTAGTGATGACGATGACAGGTAAGAAGTTATTAATATAGACTAGAAAGACATGCATAACCTTATAGATCTGATTAGAACATTGGATTTGATGATGATAGAAGTCAAAACAATGAAGAGATTGAGATGGTTCTAAGACAGGAAGAAGACACACCGGATGAAGATGATGAACTGAAACATGACAGAGAGGATGGAAAAAGAAGAGAAACACATGCTAGAGTGTTCAAAATTCCCCTCTTTTGAAGTCAAGTTTTGAGTCAGTACCTTGGAGTATTGGATCGCGTTGAGACTGACATTGTTTACAATTTTCCATTCTGTGGAGAACAATTTCAAAGTCGGGGGTAACGGTGGAGTTTTTTCCCTTCTTTTTATTTTCTTCCCGCAGTCAGGAATGATAGGTGTATCTTCCCCATTAATTTTTTCCCCAGCATCCACGGGTACTACTTGGAAATATCTGATTGAATGCAACATGGTCATGTTTCAAGTGACAGTGGAAGCATCCACGTGTCCAAATGACACAAATCCAAGGGTAGGGCCCAAGGGAAAATCCTCAAATAAGCGTAGGCTTTCCACGTGTCCCAGGTCCAAAATGAAGGTAGAATAAGCCCAAATCGGATAAGTATGGAAGGTTTAGTGGACAATGCCACATGCCTCATCGGTGCAACTTCAAGAGTAAAAGTTGGGGGAAGTTCTCAAACTTGCTCCAGTCCTCCATGTGTCCTAGGTCCAAAAAAGAGAAAGAGTTGATCGATAAAATTGACTAAGTATGGGCAGGTTGGTGGAAGTCTCCACATGCCTCAACGACGCAATTTCGAAAGTGAAACCAAATGGCCAATCTCCAAATGAGTGCCCACTTTCCACGTGGTCAAAGTCAATAGAGAGATAGAGTTGGTCGTTGAAAAGTACAAGACCTGCGGAAGGAGCCATGCATCAGCTCGGCGCAATTTCAGGAGGTGTTTCTAAAGTGGAAACTCAAATGAGCACTAGCTCTCCATGTGTCTAGGGTTCAACATAAGTCAAGCAACAAATAGGCCCAAATCAGATAAGTATAAAAGAGCTAATGGGCTCTCCACGTGTCATCCCGACGTAACTTCAAAGGAAAAAAAATGGAAAAGGCCTCCACAGGCCCACTCTAATCAATTTCTTCCATGTGGGCGACCCAAATTTAAAGTTGTAAAAGTAAATCAAATGGACCATATTATAACTGGAAAAATAATGTAATGGCCATGTATTTAAAAACTATTTTTTCCCCCATTAACGTTTCTTTGCAAATCAAGAATTTGAAAGGGTGGATGATTGGAATAAGTTGTAACCATTTCTTGCTTGCTCGAGGAAGTTGTAACTGTATCTTGCTTGCTCAAGGAAGGTATATCTCTGGAGCTATTTTAAAATCCATTGTACAGGGTTGGGAATTTTGATATTCTGGCACTGTAATTTCGAATCGGGAGAAATCAATACAAGGGTTTTCCACTTTTTTTCTTTGTTTTCTCTTTCCTTCTTTCTCTAATCTTTGAATCATCTAATATTTGCATGCTTAGAAACTTTGTGTTCTATTTTATACAACCTCAATAACTTTGAGTATGGGGATTGTGCTCATTATAAACGTGAATGGTTCTACTTCTATATCTCATTTTCTCAATACATATAAGGGTTTTCTCTTCCATCTCTTTTCCCTAAAAGTATTGTCTTATTCTACCTCCCTCCTCTCTTCAAGTCTTTTATCCTCATGTATTGATAACTTTCCAGGCATAGAACACATTTCAAGATATTGGGAAACCACCATTGAATGAAATATTGTGTAATTGTACATAGGTTTTGCCCTTCTGATTACAATAAAGGAACCTCTCCCATTAAAGAGGAGGGATTTTCTTGTCCCATAACTATGGTTTCATTCCAAGTGCAAATCTTAAACCCAATAGTTTTTGGTGACTCCGACTGGGGATTTTTTTTAACAAATTTCGTTTCTTAAAAGAGCAACTAATTTGATCATTTCTTTAATCTAGAGACTCTAAGATACACTCGTGGTAGAAGGGCTCTTGGAATTGAACATCCCCAATTTCAACTCCTAGATCAACAAGGTTTTAAAATTCCTCCAACAAGAAATAGAAGAGATCATTCCACAAGCACATCTTTTGTTGAGGACAAATATTCTGGTATTAGTATTCCTCAAGCACGACTTAGCCCTAATCTCCATACCCAAATTCTTGCTGGTGTCTCAGTTCCACTTTAATAAATTTTCCCAAGGATGGCCAGCACCTCGGCCGTGGGGATAAAGAGTTGGGCCTCTATCTCTTCCTCAACCATTGGATGAGTTACCTAGGGGTACTAGGAAGAATTTTCTCAAATTAAGAGGTGATGGAAAAGTACACCCTGATTAACACATTGCAGCCTTCATTGTTACTTGTGGGGTCCTTGGAGTTTAACATAAGGATGTCTCTATGAGGCTATTTGTGGAAACCTTGCAAGAAAATGCTATGCAGATTGGTTTTATCATCTTCCTATTGGGACCATCATTAATTGGACTACTATAAGGACTGAGTTTGAGTAGCGTTTCAAACCTGATGAAGATGTGCATGCTTTGCTAGCTTAGATTTCTCAAATAAAGAAGGAGCCACATGAGCCTACGAGATAATTTGTGGCCAAGTTCAACAAGTTGATTAACAAGATTCCACTAAATACTAGGCTTGTTGATCAGATTCAAAAGTGATTCTTCTTGAATGCTCAATTTCTAGAAGTAAGCTATGCGTTGAGGAGAGAAAATCTTGTAACTTTGGATGCTGATCAGAGATTGGTTGTTAGTGTGGAAGATGACCTGAATAAGAAGATGAAGCTGATGAAGAATTGGAGGTGCCTTGTGGTTCTCGAGTTCATTTCCTCACCACTAAAGGTGTGGATGATGAAGATGACTATGATGATGTAGTGGCTGAGATGAACAGTGAGTCATATGCTGTTACGACCCAGGAGCAGAGCAATAAAAAGAAAAAAGTGGTGCAACTTGCAAAAAGATCCAAGGAGTACCCCATCACCATCTTAGTGATTGCAAGAAGAGGAGATCCTATTCCTACTATTTCCACCCAAAATGTGAGCTTTGGTTGTCCTCCTCCCTCTACTTCTACTTCTAGGAATTCTTATCCAACAAATGAAAAAGCTGATAGATCAAAATCTCCTCCTACTCCTAGTAGTGATTCCCCATCCACATATGGATCTTTTGACATTATAGACCATCTTAAAAAGACCAAGATTCAAATTTCTGAGGTAGATTTCTATCAAATCCATCCTAAAGCCTTTGCCAAAATGGTTAACTTTGTAAATTCTAAATCTAAAACCCCAGCCCATTATTTTAAAGGCCTTTTTCCCACTCCTTCTCTGCCTCAACCCATCCTTGTGGCTGCAGTCACTTCACCCAATGAGAAGATAAAACCATTCTATGTGACTCTCCTCATAGCTGGCCACAAGCTTAACAATTGTGTCATTGATTTTGGTGCATCTGATAATGTAATGCCTACAATAGTTGCTCATTCTTTGGGTTTATTTCTAACCCGCACTTATGGATCTTGTCTATTTCGTGGAAAGTAGAGAAGTGCCTTTGGTTGGGAGAATCAAGGATGGACAAGTAGATTTTTTTGCTTTACTAGAGAAGAAGGTCTTGGCTACCATCTTGGTTATTGATATCCCTCCTTCCTATGGCATGCTGCTAAGTAGGCACTTTTATCAAAGATGTTGGAGGTGAGATCCAAATGGATTGGTCACATGCCTTGATCCTTGTTAATGGGAAGATAAAGAAGCTGCTTCCTGAGAAATAAGTAGAGTATATTGTGCAAAACAAATATTATCCTAAAGCACAAATATCTGTATGCAGACATTGTGTATGGGAACTACATGATCATGTCATAAGAAGGAGATGAGTCTTCCAAAGGAAGTGTTACTTGATCCTAATGGTGTGTGGACTTTGGAGTTTGATGGAAGCTTCTCTTTAGCTGGTTCTGGAGATAGTGTAGTGCTCATTTCTCCTTGGAGGTAAGGTTCATCCTTTCTCCTTTAAATTTCAATTTGAAAATACCAACAATACTACCGAGTATGAGGCTCTTATTCTTGGGTTGAGAATTGCGAAGGAAATGGGAGTGAAGAACCTTCTTGCTCGTGGATATGTCGGAGTTAATTGTAGAATAAGTTAGAGACCTTTATCAGGTAAAGAACAAAAGGTCCAAACACTATAGGATTCTAGTTTGGGATTCCATTGAATTCCTTGATGCTTTTTCCATTGAAGTTGTGCCAAGGGAAAGAAACACTAGGGCCGAACTCTTTAGTATTTTTTGGGGTCCTTGTTGATTCCTCACCCTTATTTCCCTTAGGAGAAATTCACCATTGAGCTGATCCATAGACCTAGTGTGCCTGACAATGCAAATAATTGGAAATTTTTTAATGATGACCAGCATTTTCTTTCTTTCTTAGAGCTTAGAGACAACTTTGATTAGCTATACTTTGAAGGAAGTGACAATCTTCCTAGAGAGTGTGTATTATCAAATGAAGAGGGCATCAAAGAAGAGATGGATCAAGATGGATGCATCAAATTGAAAGGAAACAAAAATCCTAAAGGGCTGGTGAGTTTGGAGGATATTTTTGATAAACATGATAGATATATTAATTCTAAAGTTTCCCAGGGAGCTCAACAATCTGCTGAGACTGAGAAAGTGAATATTGGGAGTCTTGATGATCCCAAAATGGTCAACATTAGAAAATGCTGCACTCAGGAAGAGAAAAAGAAGGTGGTGAATCTATTGAAGAGGTATGTCGATGTTCTGGATTACTCTTATGATGATCTTAAGGATTTTCAGCCTAAAGAAATCAACATTTCATTCCTCTTAATCCTGGGATCAAACCCTTCAAATAGAAGCAAAGGAAATATAATCCAAAGATAGCTGATATAATTTTCCAAGAAATACAAAACATTTTGAAGGATAAGATCATCTTCCCCATCCACCATTCAACGTGGATTGCTAATATAGTGCATGTCAAGAAGAAGAATGGTGAGATCTAGATCTATGTGGACTTCAGAAATCTAAATCATGGTTCTTTGAAGGACAACTACCCTCTCCCCATGATGGACCAAGTATTGCAAGTGATCACAGGATCATAAATGCTATCTATGTTAGATGGATTCTAGGGGTACAATCAAGTAGAGGTGAATACTGCAGATCAACATAAGAATGCCTTTACTACTCCTTGGGGAACCTTTGCATACAAGAGGATGCCATTTAGTCTCATCAATGATGGTGTTACTTTCCATAGGACATTGGACTTGGATTTTGGTAGTTTGAAAGGGAAATGCATTGTTGTGTATTTGGATGACTTGATAGTGTTTTCTAAAGCAAGAACATATCACTTCCAACACCTTGAAATAGTATTGTAGAAGTGTAGAGAGCATGTAATTTCTTTAAACCCTAATAATTCTATGTTTTGTGTCACAGAAGGAAAGTTGTTGGGACACATTGTTTCAAAATAAGGGATCAAGATTGATCCAGAGAGAGTACATGCCATCCAGACAATTCCTCTTCCATCAAGTAAGAAAGGTGTCCATTATTTGTTTGGTAAGATCAATTTCCTAAGGAGATTCATCCCCGGTTTTGTAGAACTTACTATGAGCATTGCTCACATGATGTAAGGGAAGCAAAATTTTGGTTGGTCCTATGAAGGGAAGAAATTGTTTGAGGACATTAAACAGGATATTGCAAAGACTCCAATCTTGGCATGCCCTGACTTTAGCAAATATTTCATTATCTATTGTAATGCCACTAAAAATACCCTAGATGTTGTGTTAGCCCAGAAGGATGTTGAAGATCATGAGCTCCAAATTGAATTCATGAGTTATGTCTTGAAAAATCATGAGATGAAGTACACCATGATGGAGAAACATGCTTTTGCAGTTGTCAAAGCTATCAAAAAATTTAGGTTTTACATCCTTAATTCTCATTCTATTGTGTTGTTGCCTAATACAACAATCAAATCCATTCTTACTTAGCAAGAATTTGGAACCACGAGAGGTAATTGGGTAGAAAATGTGCAAGAGTATGATCTTGACATCAGGCCAACAAAGTTGGTTCGGGGTAAGGGATTGTGTGAGCTCGTTGTTGAAGGAGATGCCAAGGAGTTGTCCAAAGATGGAGTTGATGTCCCTGTTGTTATGTTCCTCAACTCGATAGATGTATGGTATGTTGAAATTGCTCACATTATAAGACATATGGAGAGTGTTCATATCACTTGATTGCCAAAGAGAAGAGAGCCATCAAACTGAGGTCTGAAAAATATGTGTTATGGGAGAATGCTTTGTTCAAATGAGGCATAAATGGAGGGTTTTTGAAGTGTGTAGATAAGGAGCAACAAAATAAGTTGTTCTCTACTTTTCATGACCAAGCTTGTGGAGGTCATTTCTCCTTTGTTGTAACAACTCATAAAATACTTCGTGCTGGTTATTATTGGCCCAATCTGTTTAGAGATGCATCAAAATGGGTTTGTAAATGTAAAGCATGCCAAATGTTTTTTGGAAGACCTAAGTTGGCTTCTTTGCCACTAAAACTAGGTGATTGATGAGCCCTTTCAACAATGGGGATTGGATTTCATTGGAACTCTTAACCCACCTTCTAGTGTTGGGCATACCCATGTGTTGACTACCACAGATTACTTCACCAAGTGGGTGGAAGCCATCCCAGTCAAGAGCACTACTTCTGAGGTAGTTTGCAACTTCATTAAGGAGAACATATTGATCAGGTTTGGGACCCCAAACAAAATTGTGACCGAAAATGCTTCCAAATTTTATTCTGCTGAGATGATGGAATTTTTCGATGGGTATGGGATCTCCCTTGCTCATTCTTCACATTACTACCCCCAAGGGAATGAATAGGTAGAATCAACAAACAAGAACTTGGTGAACATAGTTAGAAAGCTTGTGAATAATTCTTAGAGGAATTGGCATAAAAAGCTATATGATGCACTTTGGGTTGATAGAATTACACCCAAGAGAGCAATTGGAATGTCTCCTTTCTAAGTGGTGTATGGTGTGGAAGCTCAACTTTCAGTCACGGTGGAATTGCCAGCCTTGCATTTGATGAAAACCATTGAAGATTCAAGTTTTAGTAGCTCTTTGGACAAGATAATTTGTACCTTCAGAAGCTTGATGAGGAAATATTTCAAGTGGTTGACATGATAGCAGCTCATCAGTTGAAAGTGAAGGGTTTGTTTGATAAGAAAGCCAAACCCACAGTTTTCCAAGTGGGAGACATTATCCTGCTCTAGGAAAAAAGACATGAACCATGAGGAATCCATGGTATTTGATTCTCTTTGGCTTGGTCCTTTTAGAATCAGACATTTTTCTGGAGAGAACTTTTTTTATCTTGATTACATGGATGGATCTCCTCTCCCACTTCCTTATAGTGGGCAGTACCTAAAGTTGTTCAAATCCTAGGTGGCTAGGAAGTCCTTTGATACATTGTGTTTGGTTTTTGATTTTTGGCTTGTGTCCCTTTCTTATTCTTTGCTATGTGGTGTGTTTTGTTTTGGGTCTTCCCTTTTGTTTTGTTTTGTTTCTTTTCCTGTCTTGTGTGTGTGTTTCCTTGTATTGGTTTTGATTTTGAATCCTTTTCCCAAGGGATAAGGCACTGGTCCTCTTTCCCATAGTTATATGTAGTTCTTGATCTTGCCTTGTGTCTTTGTTTCAAGCCAAGTCATCCCCAAAAAGAGCTAACTGTTGTCACCCTTAAAATTCCCCTCTTTTGAAGTCAAGTTCAAAATTTTTGAGTCGGTACCTTAGAGTATTGGATCGTGTCGAGCCTAGAATTGTTTGTAGTTTTCCATTCCATGGAGAACAATTTGAAAGTCAGGGGTAACGGTGGAGTTTTTCCCCTTCTTTTTATTTTCTTCCCCTAGTCGGGAATGACAGGCATATCTTCCCCATTAATTTTTTCCCCAGCATCCACGGGTAGTATGTGGACATCTCTGATTGATTGTGGCATGGGGATGTTTTAAGTGATAGTGGAAGCCTTCACATGTCCAAACAATGTAACTCCAAGGGCAGGGCCCAAAGGACAGTCCTCAAATAAGCGTAGGCTTTCCACGTGTCCCAGGTCCAAAATGAAGGTAGAACAAGCCCAAATCAGCTAAGTATGGAAGGTTTAACAGACAATGCCATGTGCCTCATTGACGCAAATTCAAGAGTTGAAGCCGGGGGCAGTCCTCAAACTTGTGCTAGTCCTCCACATGTCCCAGGTCCAAAAAAGAGAAAGAGCCAATTGTTAAAATTGAATAAGTATGGGCGGGTCGGTGGAAGTCTCCACATGCCTCAATGGCGCAATTTTGGAAGTGAAACCAAAGGGCCAATCTCCAAATGAGTACCCACTTGCCACATGGTCAAAGTCAATAAAGAGACAAAGTTTGCTGCTGAAAATTCCAAGACCGGCGGAAGGAGCCATGCGTCAGCTTGGTGTAATTTCAGGAGGCATTTCCAAAGCGGAAACTCAAATGAGCGCTAGCTCTCCACATGTCTAGGGGTCAACATAAGTCAAGAAGGAAATAGGCCTGAATCAGTTACATATAAAAGAACCGACAGAGCTCTCCACGTGTCAGCCCAACGTAAATTCAAAGGAAAAAAATGCGAAAGGCATCCGCAGGCTTGCTGCAATAAATTTCTTCCATGTGGGTAGCCTGAATTTAAATTTGTAAAATAAAATCGAATGGCCCATATTTTAACTGGAAAAATAATGTAACGACTGTATATTTGAAAACCTAGTTTTTCTGCCATTAAAATTTCTTTGTGAATCAAGAATTCGAAAGGGCGCGAATAGTTGGAATGATTTGTAACCATTTCTTGCTTGCTAGAGGAAGTTGTAACTATTTCTATCTTTCACGAGGAAGTTGTAACCATCTCTTGTGAGCTATTTCAGGGGATTTCAAATCCATTATACAGGGTCAAGAATTTTGATATTCTATAACTATAATTTTGAATCGGAAGAAATCAATACAATTGTTTTTCCCCATTTTCCTCCATTTTCTCTTTCCTTATTGCTCTGATATGTGAATCATTTAATTCTTGCATGCTTATAAAATTTGTGTTCTAGTTTGTAAAATCTCAAGAAATTTGAGTCCGCAGATTGTACCCGTTATGAACGTGAATGGTTCTACTTTATATCTCATTTTCTCAATACATATAAGGGTTTTCTCTGCCATCTCTTTTCCTTGAAAGTATTGTATTATTTTTCCTCCCTCCTCTCTTCAAGTCTTCTATCCTCATGTATTTATAACTTTCCATGCATAAAACACATTTCAAGATATTGGGAAACCACCATTGAATGAAATATTGTGTATTTGTATATAGGTTTTGCCCCTAATTTCAATAAGGGAACCTCTCCCATTAAAGAGGAGGGACTTTCTTATCCTCTGACAGTGGTTTCATTCAAAGTGCAAATATGAAACCCAACAAGTGCTTATAGACCAACAAAGAGGTCTAGTGAAAGAGAAACCATTTGATGAAGATGAGATAGGTGATCAACAAAGCAAAATAAAGGAAAGTGGAGTGAAAATTCTATGTGAGGAAGGCATGATTAAAAGATAAGAAAACCGATCATGAGGAAGGTGAATGAGTGATGCAGGAGAATCACGATCACACCTAATTTTGGATTTCCAATTATGTTGATATTATAGAAGTCTATTAGTGTCTAGGCATGTTGAATTTGTATAATTCCTTCACAAATTCAAATGAGGTAATTTCCCTCCAAAATGACATTTGAATAATTGAAGGAAATTTTATATGTAATTGGTGTATGATTGTCTTCTTGAAGAATTTTGAAGGATGTATAAGCATGTAATAAGCCCTATCAAGGTATAATTGTCTTACTTGGGTCATAGTTGTGACCTAACACCTAGGTCATAAGGTTTTAGTCTTATATTAGGCCATTTAATGGTTACAAAAATATAAAATCATGTATCATTAAGGGGTTTTATTGAACTAAGATTCAATTAGAGATATTATGAAGGCATACTTAAGCCTCATATTGTAATTTAATTGGAATCATTCGAATGATCATCAACAAGGAGAGTTTGAAACTCCATGAAATTGAGTGATTTGGTTTACAAATTAATTGTGTGACTATGAAACTGTTTATTTTTGTGATTGTAGCTCATAATGTATGTGTGTAGTTGTGAAATTATTTGATAAAGGTTTGTAAAAGTGATAAGAAAATTGTGGCAATGTTATAATTCCTTGCATGTAAGTGTTGATGAGATTTTCTTTTATTTGAGAAAGTATTTCTTTAGGGACTATAACTGTATGCATGTATTCATAGCTTAACAGGTCAATGAAAATAAGTTTGTAGATGAAGGAATGTGTGGAAGAAGTTTGAATGGTTTGGGATATTTACTAAAGCTCAAAATAATCTTTAGAGCATAGAACAGAGGTATAAAGAGATTAAATTTAGTCTCTGATAACCTAGATGCTAAGAAACCCTTATCTCAAGGAAAGACAGTGGAGGTTGTCACTAAATTTTGATGCTAGGAGATGTTTTAGGCATTAATGGTAAGAGATACTAGTGAGAAAGGTTAATACAAAAATATGAGAATCATTTCAAGGCCTTAGGAAAGGTATCATTATTTGGTGATCAATTAACAATCTTCTCAGGTATCTTGATAACCCTTGCTAGGGTTTTGTGAAGAAGAAGTGTTTATATAGTATTATAAAGGGTAACACGATTCAAGATCTTCAAATAAATAATATAGAGTCCTAAAAATGAAGGATATGATGATTAGAGGAATTGGAACCATCTAGAGCTAAAGGAAATCATGAAAGTGTCAAGGGAAACCTATAGGTGCTTATTGAATATGCATGAAAAATGTTGTCAAGAGACATATAAGGTTTATATGATCTTGAAGAAGGATTCAATTTTATCAGGTATGTTTGAAGTCAGGAAACAATCATGCATTGAAATATTCATAAGGTAAGAAATTTATGTATTCAATTTGTTCCTAATAGTCAATGCAAGTATAAACTGTGTGAAGCAGAGCTACCCAAAAAATAGAAAGATTACATGGAGGACGGGTGCGTGTTTGAATAGAAGGAAGAAATTTTGAAATAATCATGTTGACACATTTCTCTTTAAGACTAGGGAAGTTAGAAATTTCAAAACCTCACAAATCCATAATCCTTGACTATCCAAATATTAGTCAAGTCATTGTATAAAAGACCTAATTTGAATATAAAATAAGGGATTTGAGGGAAAAATCACAAAGAAGACCCCATTGAAAAGTTGAACATAGTTAAAAGGGATAAATGTGTGTTTAGATCAATGTTTAGTTTGAGATTTGAACCCTTGGTTGAAAATTTATGCATGAGAAACCACTTTCTCAAGGATGATAGAGAGTGAAGAGATAATAAGGAGGAAGAGAAGAGAAAATTTACTTAAACAAAGTTTCAGAACCCTAATTTTTGCATGCACCTTAAGGGACAAAAAGGGTACAAGAAAGTGGAGTTGGTTGGTTATGGGTTGCTTCAATTTTTTCTATTCATGAATCTAGAAAATACAATTTACTTAAGAATCCTAGGACAACAAAGTTACCAAAGGGTAAGTCATTGAATCCTTTAGAATTTTTCAATACATTTCATTGCTTGAATTTAAATATTCAAGAGCCTTAGACCTTGGTGAAGTGATTGGTATAGTGTTATAGGGTGAGTGAGCGAGAAATTGCATAGTTTTGGGGTGTGTAAGAGTCAAGAAGAAGATAATTTTGAAGGCCTTAAAAGGCATTGTTTGAGTTTTACATCCTTTATAAAAAATTTAGTGACTGAGTTTCATTTTTCTATGCATCATAGTGACATCACAGCATGTATTTGATTCTTGAGAAGGAAAATATATTGTTTTGAGAGTGATTTTAGGAAATAGAAGACAAAATGGTGCATGTAAGAGAGATGAGACACTCAGCTTGGGAAGAGAAGATATAAAGAATGATGGAGATTGTGTTGAGTAGGTTAGAGAGCATGGAGGAAACTCAAAGAAATATGAGAGAGGAATGAAGCAAATAGGCAGGTGAAATTTACAGGAAGATGTTAGAAGTGTTAGAGGTATGCATGACATAAGGCATATGAGTTCAAAGAAATGATTACAAAGATGAGAAAAGATGACAAAGTTTTTGATCAGTCATTATTTTGTAGAAGAGTGCTTTTGAAACCAAACAAAATAGTGAATGAGGTAACTCAAAGAAGGTGTTTGTTTAAAACTGTTTGTAAAGCAAAGGGAAAGTGTTGTAATTTGGTTATTGATAGTGGAAGCACTGAAAATATTATTTCATCTAAGATGGTAGAAAAAATAGGAATGAAAACTACTATGCACCCTAACCCATATCAGGTATCATGGATGTAAAAAGGAAATCAAATTTTAGTTAGGGAACAATGTCAAGTTAAGTTTTAGATTGGGAGATACAAGGATAAGGTATTATGTGATTTATTTCCTAAGGATGTTTGTCATGTTTTGTTAGAAAAACCATGACAGGATGACATGAATGTAGTACATAATGGTAAAAAATAACACTTATAATATTTTGAAAAATGAAGTTAGCCACACACTTTTACCACTCAAAGGTGAACAAGAACAACAAACATGGTTAGTGATGATGATGGAAGCCAAGATTTTTTTTGTGGAGACTACATAAACATTTAAAAGACACTAGGTAGAGTAGTTAAACCCCATAATACTAAACTGAGAAAATGTTTTGATGACGGATAATATCATATGTATAGAGAAATAGAGATGGTTGTAAGACAAGAGGAGGTACAAGATTAAGATGAGGGAGAGAAACATGAAAGAGATGATAGAGAGAAGAGAAACACATACTAGAGTGCTTATATACCAATAAAAAATTCTAGGGAGAGAGAAATTGGTTGATGAAGATGAGAAAGGTGATCAATAGAGCACAAGGAGGTGAATGAGGCATGCAAGACTCTTTTTTTTATTATAACACTACTTTGAGCATTGGTTTTGCAGGTACAAGTGGAAAGAATGAAGGGGTAGATCACTTAATGAGAATTATGGTGAGGTTAGAGTGGATTTGACATGAGTAAGTGAACCAAGAATGTAAAAAGAAAGAGAGTATTGTAGGTGTCAAGGAAGATAAGGCCAACCAAATCTCTTAAGAACATTAAATTTAGGAAAATTTGAAAAAGAAACAAGGCATGACAAAGAAAGGTAGAAATCATACTTTACAAAAGAAGAAAACAATCAAGAAAGTTGAACATTAACATATTAAGAAGAAAATAAAGTGCAAGGGAAAGATGTGAGAAAGAAAGAGTTGGGTGAGAAGAACAATAAAGTTAGTATAAATAAGTTTTCTCAGTTTGAATTATCTCTAAGCAATGGACATATGAGATTTATATCTGAAGAGGAGAAAGAGTAACAAGGAACATGTTATTTTTTCAAGAAAAAGTTCATGTTTTCAACATACAAGGAATATGTGACTCACAAGGATCAAAAGGAGGAGAAGAGGGATAGTTTTATAATCATGGTGAATGAAGATGCATCCTATATGAACCTAAAATAGATGTATAAACTCAGGTCCTAGGTGCAAGAAACTATATGCAGACATAAAAGAAACATCTTGATTAAGAATTTGAAATATCCAAAGAAAAATCAATATGTGAGAGATAAGGAGCACCTGATAAGGATGAATCAGAGTTAGGATTCAACCAAGAACTACTATCAGGGGATCATCTTCAATTAGAATCAGAAGAAGAAAGAAGAAGATAATATCACATAATATACGGGCACACTTTTCTTTTCCCCTTAGGAGTATGATACATGAGCATCACTCCCCTAGTCTGTATATAGGGTGATCACACCTAATTTTTTATTTCCAAATATGTTTATAGGTTTAGAATCCTATTATAGTTTTCTAGGAATGTTAAATTTGAATAAGTCCTTCATAAATTCAAATGAGGTCATTTCCCTCCAAAATGACATTTGAATCATTGAAGGAAGTTTTGTGTGTAATTGGTGTATGATTATATTCTTGGAGCATTTTGAAGGATGTATAATCATGTAAGCCCTATTAAGGTCTAATTTTCTTACTTGGGTCTTATTTGTGACCTAGTACCTAGGTCATAGGGTTCTAGTCTTAGATTAGGCCATTTAATGGTTATAAAAATACAAAATCATGTATCATTAAGGGTTTTATTGAACCAAGATTCATTTAGAGAGATTATGAAGGCATACTTAAGCTGCATCTTGTAACTGAATTGGAATCATTCAAATGATCATCAACAAGGAGAGTTTGGAGATCCAAGAAACTTAGTGATTTGGTTTACAAATTCATGGTGTGACTGTGACACTGTGTATTTTTTTGATTGTAGCTCATAATGTATTTGTGTAGTTGTGAAATTATTTGATAAAGGTTTGTAATCATGATAAGAAAACTGTGGCAATGTTATAACTCCTTGCATGTATGTGTTGATGAGCTTTTCTATTGTTTGAGAAAGTATTTCTTTAGGGACTGTAACTGTATGCATGTTTTCAGAGATTAAGAGGTTAATGTGAATACGTTTTTAGATGAAGAAATGAATGGAATAAGTTTGAATGGTTTGGGAGATGTGATCAAGCTTAGAATAATCTTAAGAGACCATAACAAAGGTATAAAGAGATTAAATTCAGACTCTGAGAGCCTAAATGCTAAGAAACCCAGATCTCAAGGCAACACAATGGAGGTTGTCACTAAATTTTGATGTTGGGAGATGTTTTAGGAATTAATGGTAAGAGATACTCATGAGAAAGGTTAATACCAAACTCTGAGAGAGTTTCAAGGCCTGAGGAAAGGGATCATTCATTTGGTGATCAATTAATGATCTTCTCGGGTATCTTGATAATCCTTACTAGGGTTTTATGAAGAAGAAGTGTTTAGGTAGTATTATGAAGGGTAACATGATTCAAGGTATTTAAATAAATAATATAGATTCCTAACATGTATGGATATGATGATTAGAGGAATTGGAACCATCTAGATCTAAATGAAATTGTGATAGTCTCAAGGGAAACCTATATGTGCTTATTGAATATGCATGAACAATATTGTTAAGAGCCATAAAAGGTTTATATGATCTTGAAGAAGGATTCAACTTGCTCGGGTATGTTGGAAGTATCGAAATAATCATGAATTGAAATATCCATAAGGTAATAACTTTATGTATTCAATTTATTCCTAACAGTCAATGCAAGTATAGGTTGTGTCAAGTAGAGGTACCCATAAAAGATACAAATTACAAGGAGATGGGTGAGACTTTGAATTGAGGGAAGAATTTTTTTTGTAAGAATAATGACACATTTCTCTTTAATTTTAAGGAATTTATAAAGTCTAACACCTCATAGATTAGCCATAATCCTTGAAATTTTAAATCTTAGTAAAGTCATTGTACAAGACACCTAATTCGAAGATCAAACAAGGGATTTTGAGGGAAAAATAAAAAATAAGACCACTGTTTTACCAAAATGTTGTGTATAAAACAAATAAGAGTAAAGGCAAGGAGGTTTACCTATGAATTCAAAGATGGGTTGATGTGTCGTAGAAGATCAGAATGAATGTGAAGAACTCCTTTTTTACTCAGAAGGACTACTTGAAATACAAAACAAGACCACAAGATAACATTAAAAACATCAATTGGTTGATTTCCTAGTGAAGGCTAGATCTGGGAAGTAGGTTGCTTCCTAGAAGGCTATCAATCCATGTTTTAAGAAAAATCAATGCTAATAAAGAACATGAAATAGAGAGACCTATTGTAGTTGTATAATTTAGGTATCCTACACAAGCATAATAAATTAAATCTAGTCTAAATAAATACATACATGACTAAATATAAAGAGGGTGGTTGGTTGTTTGAGGTATTTTGGTATGACAGAGGATGTTAGGGAAGTATGGGTGAGATTCTAGGAATTTTTGAGAGGTTTTGGATAGGTAAATTAGCTTTCTTATATGTGGGAAATTACCAATCACAGATATTGGTATTAGTTAGGCAATCGATGCTAATACCTGGTAATGACCAACGCTGGTTGGGTGACTGGTTTTGGTAGGGGCGATTGGGTAAAATGATTAAAATGGGGTTGTTTCAAGTTCTCTATACAATCAAAGAGTGTTGCGGGGGCTTAGGCAACGTAGTATGATTTATGTGAGGACTCAAGGATGATAAAATAGGTGCTTAGAGAAGATAGAGAGGTTCAAATGGGTAAGATATGGAAAGTAGGTGGGTGATGGAGGATATTCAGATGAGAAACAAAATCTAGGATAATAGAATGAGGATCAAAGATCTAGAGGATAAAATACGAACTAACAAAACAAGATCAAGATACTTATATGGAGAACTGGAGGTTGATAGATGATGTTTGGTGGTTGATGTGAACACTCATAGAAGAAATGGATTTGGGTCCAGTGCCAATGTTGCGACAATGAATTATGTACACTTCCCTGTGAGTGATCTGAAGTTGAGGAAGCAAGAGGCCAGTTGGCTATTGGTGAAGAAACTAGAATGCTTTTGGTCCTGTTGTTTGATTGCATTGAATGATATGAGGGTGCAAGAATGCTAGAATTCCCATAAGCCAAGATTAGAGGAACTTGGGTAAAGTATTGAAAATCCTTATTTAAGGGAACCGATGATGGTTAGGTGGCCAATTTAGACCGAGGAATTACCGATGTTAGTTAGGGAGAAAAGGTCATACTTTTCCAAAAATAACATTTTCTTCCCAATTTTGGCATGATTCAGAATTGGTTCCAGGTAAAGAGTGTGGAATGCCATGCTAAATGGAGTGGTAAGTTAGTTAGAGGAATGATAGGCATTTAAGGTTAGGGTTAGAATGAGTCCTAAGTTAGTTAAGGGGAGTGAGGACTTAGTCTAGGTTAATTAATGGGCTTGGAATAGGTCTAGGATGAGGTGGAGAGATCAGGTGGCTTGGTGAGGTGGAGATGTAATGTTAATCAAAGGGAATTAAATTAATATTTATGTGAGGAGGGGTTATGGTTAGATATATGTTAATTGAAGGGGAATTAGAAGGGTGTGACATAGTTTGGGTGTCTCCATTTGCCCCTTTTTTTGTTGTAGCTTGTATTGATAAGCGATGATGAAAAACATAAGAAGTGGTAACCCCAGGTATGGGTGAAGGTTAGGTTTCCCTAGGTATGGGTGGAGGTGATCCTTCTCAAACCAAGAACTGATGAAGTAGAAGACAGAATTGGTGATGGGTTTGATAAAGTGGTAGGTGATGAAAAATTTGGTAAGGTGTGGGTGATAGGTAATGGTGATATTAGTGTGGGTAATAGGATGGGGGCATTCAAATGTACGCACACATGTAGAGTGTGATAAGACAACCAGGTTGAAGAGCTCACAAACTCAACATCGTCAAAGGTCGATAGTTTATCCAAATCATGGTTGATGTGGTCTAGGTATCCAAGGTATAAGATACGGTCCTAGAAACACAATGAGGATAACTACAGGAACGGGCATTAGGTGGGTTCTGAAAGAACCAAAAGGTTTGGTCTTGGTCAAGATAAACATCACGGTATAAGGCAAGGCAAGGTCGGTAGGCTAAGAAAACAAGAGTAGTTTCATCACAAGGTACAATGAGTAAGTGAATTAGAGTGTCAAATGGTTGGGTTTAGCAGTTGGGTGTATAGGTAAGGTCATCGGTAAAGCCGAGGTATAGGTAAAAATTTGTCCCTCAATATAATTAGGGAGATGACTAGGCAAGTGGGAATTTTAGGTAAGGCCATAGGTTGGTGGTAAGGCTATATTGGTAAGAAAATGGCCTCATGTAGCAAATTATTTGGGCAAATTAGGAAAAATGGTTTAGGCAAGGTGACCAGTACCAGTTGAGATGTAACCAATGTTGGTAAGGGAGACTAACACGTCAGTATCACTAGGGCACAACATAAGTGACCGATGTTGATCGACTTGTCGACGGATTAAAATTAAAATTCCATGTTAAAATAGCTCATTTGAGCATTTTAACTTTGTGAAAATGACAGTGAGAGAGAGAAACTCATGAAGAAAATGTCAGAGTTGTCCTTGTGAGTGTGTTGGTGAGAAGTTAGTGGGTTTTGGAGTGGATTTTGTGGGCCCACAAGATCTACCCTAGTGATTTGATTGGGTGAGAGATTGGAGGTGGATTGAGATATGTAAGAGGCAGGAGAGGGTGTAGGTGGAGGGCAGATTCCTATCCCTGAGATCCCACCATGGAGGTGGCGTCGAGTAGAGGTAAGATTCGAGCTCCATTGTTGTTTTTGTGAAGAATAAGGTAGAATAATTAAAAATAAATTAGTTTTCAAAATTTGAGTGGTAATTTGATTAAAATCAGGTGAAATTGGGTATGGGGATGGTGAAATTAGTTTAATTAGGGGTTAAAAGGAATTTGGGGTGAGTTTGGGGTTTTTTTGTGGGTAGATTAGGTGTTTTATCAATTTTTGAGAAAATGGGGACGTGGAGTTTGGATATAGGGTCGAACCAATGCCCAAAATTGGTTAGATATCGGCCAATGTTGATGGTTTTAGGGGGGGCTGGTATCAGTTGTGGTGACTGATACCGGTCATTGTGAAAAGTGACAATTTTTTTAGTGAAGGGTAAATTGGGGAGTTTTTAAGTTAGGGGAAGGTTGGGTAGGTTGCATAGCATAAGAATGGGTGGGTTTAGGCTAGGTAAGGATGGGTTAAATCTAGGTAAGGATGAATAAAGAGAAATGGGAAGGTGTAGGGACAAAGTAAAGGTATAGGTCAACAATGGAGAATGGGCGCAAGGTAGATGAGGTAAGTTAGGTCAAATAGGTGAAGGGGGGAAATAGATGAAAAAAATAAAGTGTAAATGTGTAGGCTAGGTAGAATGGATGTTAGGAAAGCAAGTTGGGTCAAGGTGTGTAGGATAGGAAAGGTTTAGGTAGGTATTGGGCTAGGTATAATCGAATAAATGGTTGAAAGGGCCAATTGATTAATATGTGGGAACATTGATGATGCATGCAAGGCAAAAATTGACTATGAGAGACCAGATGCCACCTTTATTAGTGCAGATGATACCTAGCTTCACGTAGGAAGAGTGGGATCATATGAGGGATGTGGGGCTAGGATCTATTGGATGGTATAGACGGATAGTCCAATATCATAGCATGATGGTCACCCTCATCAATAGATGGGACCCGAAGACCAACACATTCCACTTATCGACCGAGGAGATGATGATCACTTTGGAGGAAGTTTATAGGATTTTGAGGTTACCTATTGTGGGGGAGCCTTTGTATTAGATCTCTTTAGATGTGGCATTCGATCCTATGGTTACAATTTTTGCGGAGGCTATGGGAGAGTTGCCTTATCACAATGCAAGCATTAGCTACTAGGAAATGTATGCCACACATCCATAGGAGACCCAACTTGCAGTGTTGATGATGGTGGGGATTGGTTGTTTTTCACTCCCAGACTTAGAGGGTGGGAGATTTACACAAGAATTGATGGTGTTTTTTGAGGATATGATTGAGGATAGAGTTTTCTTTGTATGGGCACTAGCATACCTGGTACATATTTACAAGGAGTTATGGGCTTATAGGAGGATTCAGTGGTTTGGTGAGTGTTGCACTTATCTTCTTCATTCTTGGGCCTATGAGCACATAGTGTTTCTATTTCCACCAAGCCTTCCATGGTAATATTGGTCACAGAGGGTTCTACAGAGTTGACTACAAGAGGTGGGTACCGATAGGGGCACATCTGAGGGTGGACAAGGCATCAAAAGATGTGACATATTACAGCATGATTGTTAGATGGCATATCAACACTTGATATTTTGTGGTGAACCTATGTAGATTTACCTTCATATGGAGGCATGCTAGAGGATCTAGTAGGCTTAGAGGTGGTTTGATGGATACATGGATGATGACTTGGGGAACACGAGATGATACCGGTTGACCTAGTCAGATACTAGTTTGGGCTGCAATAGGATGTGACTCCACCCTTTCCACAGTACCGTAGGCATGATGTGGAGAGACCATTATCTCTACTACATTCAATAGATCCCACAGGGTAAGAGGAATAGGTTGCTGATAGGAGAATTAATGATGTGGGCACGATTGATGGGTACAGACACTGGTGGATAGCCTAACTATAGGTATTACCGCCAAGGATAGGACATCCAGACTTGGCTACTGTTATAGTATAGAGGGAAAGGTTACAAGGAAAGGTGACAACTTTACAGTGGCAGATAGCTTAGGCATAGGCACATGTGGCCACCTTATAGGGACAACTAGCATAGGCTCAGGAATAAGTACAGGCTTTGACATAGCCACTAGTAGGGGATGAGGGGCAGGTTACAGGATTGAAGGCTCAGGTGACTAATTTACAGGCGTGGGTGGACACATTATAGGCACATATAGTAGCTACATAGGCACCAACAGTGGGAGAGAGTCTTGTTGTACAGGCACATGCACATAGATAGGTCTCATTTTATGGGGTTAGAAGCAAGGGCACCTCCCCAGGTATATCCAGGACATAGTTAAACAAGTTGTGGTTGAGGCCATGTATTATGGAACCTCCCCATTATAGATATCCGATCTCCAAGTTTTTTCATATGCCAAGCACAGAGCTTAGCAGGAAGCTAGTGCGAGGACCAACTCAAGGACTCATAGTACCAACATCTCAGGGAGCCACCGGTCTTATGGACATGGTCAGCAAGAGGTGACTAGTGCTCGGAGACAGATTCTAGATGAGGGTACAAGAGAGACCATCATAGGTTCCGAAACCTCGTAAAGATGATATGGAGATCATAGAGATATTACAATTTTTTATTTTGATTTTTGATGTATATACCAGCCTGTGTGCCTTAGAGGTGAGATGTATATGAGAAATTTTGAGGGACACTCAATATTTATATCTGTGTATACATGTATTGACAAACCGAAATTCCAGTTATATAGTTGATGATGATATTTACATATGATGTGTTTTATTTTATTTCCATCGTATTGTTATTAAGGAAACTAGATATGCAGGCATGATTGGTTATGGTTGTATGATTTGTTTTCATTTCCATTATATTGTTGTCATGGAAAATAGATGCTTAGGCATGGTTTGGTTTAATATCTAAGTTATTGATGTTATGGAAACTAGATGTTTAGGCATGGTTTGGTTTGATTTCCAAGTTATGTATGTTGTGGAAAGTAGATGTTTAGGCATGGTTGGTTTAATTTCCAAGTTATTGATGTTACAGAAAATAGATGTTTAGGCATGGTTTGGTTATAGTTGTATAATTTGATTTCATTTCCATTATATTGATGTCATGGAAACTAGATGATTAGACATGGTTTAGTTGATGTTGTGGTTGATTGAATGATTTAATTTCCAATGTATTGATGTTATGGAAATTAAATATTTAGGCATGGTTTGGTTTAATTTCCAAGTTATTGATGTTATGGAAACTAGGTGTTTAGGCATGGTTTGGCTTAATTTCCAAGTTATTGATGTTATGGAAAATAGATGTTTAGGCATGGTTTAGTTTAATTTCTAAGTTATTTATGTTATGGAAACTAGATGTTTAGGTATGGTTTCATTTAATTTCCAAGTTATTGATGTTATGGAAATTAGATGATTAGGCATGGTTAGTTGATGTTGTGGTTATATGAGATGATGTTATTTGTATGTACACAATATTGGTTTTATGGAAATTAACTAACTAGGTTTTTGGTTATGGGGAAGAATGATGGGGGAAAAGAGTGGTCAAGCTAACCTTTGAGAGCCCCATGCCCTTAGAGTGCTACCTACATAGCCCTTGTGAAAGGGGCCTCAAACTGATGTAGTTCTCCCTTAAACCATGGAAGAATGAGATTGGATTAGATAATTTGAGTAGGTAGGCTGGGTAGATAAGTTAGGTAGATAGGTTGGAAAAGTAGGTTAGAATAAGTTGGTTAGGTAAGGTATGTTTGAAAATAGGCAAGGTGAAATGTTGAATAGGTAATAGGCAAGGTGAATTAAGTGTAGGCATAGATGAAGGTGTTATGGTTGATTCAATTTTTTATAGTCTTGTCCTATGTGAAGAAACAATAAGTAAACAATTAAGAAAATAAAATAAGCAACATGCCCATATTTGGCAAAGGACCGTAATTTTCATACCCCTAGACTTATTGAAAATAAGTCCCTAGATACACTGCATGAGCGATAGGTCTACAGGTGAAATAAGTTGCGTGATCACAATGTGTAGAATACACACCACATCCTTGAGTTGATTTAGAATATAGTAGATAGAAGGTGAGATGGAAGAGTGTGTTAAGTGTAACCTTATTATGAGACAACATGCCCCTTCTGCAAGATACCCAAAACCAGAATAGCCAACTCCATGACCAAAAGTTGTATTTTTCTTGAATTTTTTTTAATAGACCAATCGATGCAGAAGTCTATATTGGGATAAATAAGTTCTCCTTGAGGTCTTCGTGAAGCTGATCGATGTCGGAAGCTCCAGAAATTTTATTTGAGAGATATAGATTAGTTTCTTTTTATGGGATAGACTAAGTGCCATAGGTTGCTAGCTTTTTATAGATTTCCTTCAGGAGAGTAGTATACTTATAGCATCACAAGAGATAAAGATAAATGTCATTTTTGAGGGAATCATCTATTTGCAAGAAGTTTAACTTAAGGAGTAGAGTTTTTGTCATCCCATATATTTTGTATTTTTGGACTTGAAGTCATGGACAAGACTATAAAGGAGTATATGCCTCTTTTATGAAGGCAAAAACCATAACATGAAAAGGTTAGCTATGAAAGAGGGTTTCGAAGTGATGAATAACCATGGGATTCCATCCTGAAAGAGGAAGAAAATTATCCATGAGAATCATGCCATGAGTAGAGCATGGTACTCATATTTAAGACAAGGTTGAAATGGTGACGGATAATCACACAATTATAGTTTAGTCGTTGGTCCTTAAAAAGAGGTAGGTAAAAAGGAAAGGTTCACTCAAAGGATGAGCATATAAGTGACATAAAGTGATGTAGTAATTTATTCAAAAATAGAATGGTTGAAGATGCAAAGCATTAAGGGGATCAAGTTCAGGTTTACCCTCAAGAGAGGATAAATGATAAGTGCCTAATCCATAGGCATGGGTGATGATATAGGTCCAAGCCAATTAGGAGAAAAATTACCTCATTTACTTTTCTCAGCTTTGGTTACATGTTGATTTTCCTTCGAGGAAAAATTCACCGATTTTGAAGGTTTGTTCATGAACACATTTTTCATAGGCTCGCTTGATGTTTTTTTTGGTAGATTTGATATGGTCTAGAGTATTTAAACGATGTTCGTCCAATAGCTCAAGTTGTGCCAAATGTTCTTGGAAAAAATTGTCATCAGAGAGCATATCCTTAAGTGATATATAAAGAGATGGAATTTAGACTTCGAGAGGTAGGACAACCTCTATACCATAGACCAAAGAGAAAGGTGTGGTGTTGGTTGAGGTATGAATGTTTGTGTGATAAGACCATAAGGTGAAAGGAATGTGCGTGTGCTAATCCTTACCAGTGTCATTGACAAATTTCATAATAATTTTGTTGAGGGTTTTTGTTAGATGATTTGGATTGGCCATTTGCTTAAGGGTAATATGGTGAAGAGAAACTGAATTTAATACCAAATTTGTCACATAGTTAATGCAAGGTTTTGTTTTTGAATTTATTTCCATTGTCAGTGATAAGGTGATGAGGAAGACCAAAACAAAAAATGATATGGTGATTGATAAATTCCACGATCTTTTTAGCTTTGGTAGAAATGAAAGGAATGGACCTCCACCCTTTTTGTGTAGTATTCGGTCACTATGATGATCCATTGATGATGTTGAGAAGAATGAGGGTTAATCTCTCTGATGAGATCCAAACCCCATTGAGAGAAAGGCCAAAAGTATCTGGTGACTTGTAAGGCATGACTTGGGGTGTGGTGAAGGTTAGCATGTTATTGACACTTCACACAATTTTTGACATATTCACAACAGTCTTGGTTAAGGGTTGGCCAGTAATATCCGAGGCGAAGGATACACTTAGAAATAGGGAGGCCACTAAAATGTCCACCACAAATCCCATCATGGATTTCTTTAATGGTGTATGGAATTTCAGAACTAGTGAGGCATCGTAGGAGGATACCATCAAAGCCAAGTTTATAGAGAAGACCCCCTATGATGATGTAATGAGAGACACTTTTTAGGAAGGCTCATTTTCCTTGTGAGTGAGATCTAGAGGCAGAATCGAGAGGGAGAGGTAGTCTACGAATTTCTTATACCAAACATTGTGTGGGTTGGTTTTGATTCTTCCTACAAAATTGATGTTGCAGATAAGATAAGAGGGTGACTGCAACCATTGTACTATGAAAAAGATTTTAGAGTCTAAAGGTGAGGCATGTACTTGTGAGGTGAGGAAATCCATGGTATCCACAAATTTTTTAGTTGATCGTGGAGTAGTTTGAATGAGGTAGGTGTCAAACGTGGTCAAAAGTATGTTGACATGATGTTTATACTTTTAAAGGACCTTGTTACAAAATTGGTATAAACCATTGACTTGGTTCACAACGAGTTGAGAATGATTGAAAATATTAATGGTTTTAACATCTAAGGCTATGACAGTTTGAAGGCCCAAGACAAGTGCTTCATACTCAAAATTTTTGTTGGTGCAATCAAAGTCAAGTTTAAATGATAGTGGCATAGGCTCACCATCAAAAGAAATGAGGATGAACCTTGCACCACCCCCACGTTGAAATTTTGAACCATCAAAGAATAAGTTCATCTGATAAATAGTGTCATTTAGGGAAAGAGTGGCAATGGATTCATTAGGAAAATCAAAGTTAGAAGATTGATTTCCAGGAAGAGGAGCATCTGCAAGTTGATCAGAAATGGTTTTTCCCTTAACAAATTTTTGATGAATGGATTCTAGGTCTAGGTTTGTAAGGAGAATGAGCCAACACATGTGGTGCATTGGTGTTGGTAAGGTTTAGTAGACATGTAATGCAGAGGGTCCGTATTGGTGACGATGAAGTTTTTTTATTGTTAAGTAGGTAGTGGAGAAGTTTGGTGGCCATGAAGACCAAGGCTAGGCAAAGCTTTTCAACGTGAGTATACCTAGTCTCATAGTCTAAAAGAGTACAAATTATGTAATAAACCGCTTGTTCCCTATGTTTCTCATCACGATGAGCAAACATGGCCCCCATGGAATGATCAGTGATAGAAATGTAGAGGTAAAAAGGTTTGTCATCTTTAGGTGGGATGACATAGGTGGCTGAAGAATGTATTTCTTCAGCGCTTCAAAGGATTTTTGGCACTCATCATTCCAATTTAAGGAGATATCATTTTTAAGAAGATGATGAAAAGTGGGGACATTGGTCAGAAAGTTGGGAAATAAAGGGTTGAATGGATTAAAATTTTCCTTGAAAACTACAAAGTTGTCAATGGTTAGTTGGTGGAGGCATCTCAAGAATATCCTTGATTTTGGCGGGATCGACTTTGATGCCCCGAAAAGATATGATGAAACCAAGGAGTTTTCTAGATAGAACGGAAAAGATGCACTTCTTTGGTTAAAGGAAACCACAATATTGAATGAGATGATCAAAGATGACTTTTAGGACTGGGAGGTGTTTTGCATGACTTTTAGACTTACCGAGAATTTCATCAACATAATTTCCAATATGTCATGCATGATATCATGGAAGATATAGGTCATAGATGCACTGATAAGTGGCACCAATGTTTTTCAAGCCAAAGGGCATGATGTAATAACAGAAGTGTCCCCCAAGGAGATGATGAAGGTAGTTTTGTTTTGATCTTCTGGAGTGAGTAATATTTAATTATAACCCGAGAATCTATCCATAAGATATATCATCTCATGAATGACTGTAAGATTAACAAGTTGGTCAATGCTAGGTAGAGGAAATTCAATCCTTAGGGAAGGTAAGGTTAAGGTTGCGGAAGTCCATGTAGATGCGGAGTCCCCCTATCACTTTGGTGATAGGAAAAATGTTAGAAATACATTGTGGATAGTAAATGGGTAGAATGAATGAAACTAAGATAAGAAGCTAGAGTTCTTCTTTCATAAGAAGGGAAATGCGTGGATGCATTTTTCTTAGCTTCTGTTTCACAAGTTTGGCATCAAGCATAGTCACAATATTATGGACCATGATACTAGGGTCAATATCAGGAATATTGGCATTAGACCACACAAAAGCGTTGCTATGATCTCGAAGGAAAAAAGTGAAGGCTTTTTGTTCAAACGAATCTAAAGATTGGCCTATCTTTAGAATTTGAGGGTTGTCCTGAGTGTGAATGTTGATCTATATGGTCGACTCATTTAGCATGGTTTGTGTCTCAAAAGGTAACAATTGGTGAATGTAATAATTGTCTTGCACCTAAATAGGTGAGAATAGAATCATCATCCTGACATTGAACGACATTGATAGAATTTGTGTCATCATCTTAGCATGATCAGGATAAAGAAGAGGAAGAAAAGAAAGCACCTCACCATCACGATGATAGGTCAACGGTCCCAAAGAAATGGTGTTTATGAAAAAAAAAAATTAGGAGGGATGGATTCTGGATCTATAGACTCTGTGGGTGAAGGCAGTGTGATTTGGCGAGGACGGTGGGGAATACTTTTATTCTTCGACCAAGGTAACGTGAGCCTTCTTGGGAGGAGGATATGAAGAAAAACCAATTCCACAACAGTCTTTTTGTTTTCAGGTGGTGTAAGGTATGACTATGTGACGACCTTGATCATAAAGACCAAAGCCAAAGCTCTTCTAGGCACATCGATAAAGAAAAGTGTGGGCAAAGTGACAGTTGGTGAGGTATTGGAATTCAGACGAGAAAGGCTAGGTTGGGGTATGTGGTTCATGTGAATAAGAAGAAGTGTCTAGTCCCCCATATGTCAGGTTTATATGAAGGTGGGGAGGACCATATGGAAAAATATCTGCTACACAACAATCATAACATGGGTGTTGGTGAAGGCTTCCGTACTCCTAAGGAGTAAGGAAAGTGTTTATGTTTTATAGGAGGTACTCTCCTAGGGAAAGGTGTTGAAAAACACCTACCAAGGGGTCAGAGGTCAGTACTTGGGTAGCAGGGATGGATGAACTACTTGAAGCCAGAGAAGGTGAGGAATCAGCTACCGGTGAAATAGGTAGGTTGGTAGATGGGTTAGCTATGGAAGCTGTGATAGAAGTGGGGATAGATGGGTTGGTTGTGGAAGGTGTGGCAGAAGTGGTATATGATTGAGATATGGAAGGTATAGCGGAAAAATTGGTAGATGAGGCATCTAAAGAAGATGAAGTGGTAGGGGTGGTAGATACCTTGACTTGAAAAAGGACATCATTTGGTCAGTGAAGGCTTCCGTACTCCTGAGGAGTAAGAAAAGTGTCTATGTTGTATAGGCGGTACTCTCCTTGGGAGAGGCATTGAAAAAAACCTATCAAGGGATTAGAGGTTGGTACTTATGTAGTGGGGATGGATGAACTACTTGAAGCTGAAGAAGACGAGGAATCAACTACCTGTGAAATAGGAAAGTTGGTACATGGGTTATCTATGGAAGCTGTAACAATAGTGGGGATAGATGGGTTGGTTGTGGAATGTGTGGCAGAAGTGGTAGATGATCTAACTATGGAAGGTATATCAACAAAAGTGGTAGATGAGGTAGAAAAATAAGATGAAGCGGTAGGAGTGGTATATACCTTGACTTGAAAAAAGACATCATTTGGTTAGTAAAACATGTTACAGGTTTTAAAAGGGGAAGGATCCACCTTAATGGTGTAGGGATGCCCTTCATATTCAAACTTTAGGAAACAGTGAAGGGTTTAAATGACACACCCCAAAACGTGAATCCAGGGTCGGCTAAACAACATGTTATATTGAGATTTCCCCTCAAGCACATATAATAGTTTGGGATTGGTGCGGGGACCCATGCGGATGTGGAGGATGATGGTGCCAAGTGTAGAAGTCATGACATCATTGAAATAATACAACATAATAGGGTTTTTATGCATGTAATGGATGGGTATGCACAATTTTTTGTACGCATGAGAAGAAATGATATTAATGCTAACACCTCCATCAATCACAATGCGTCAAACACGAGTATCATTGATGTAGGTAGTGATGAAGAGGGCGGGATCAAGATCATCTAGTTTTAGAGGGTAAATATCATAATCATCGAAACTAATGGTGGAAACCTGAGGAGAGGTAATGGGGGTAGAAGTTTGAATCGAAGTGGTGAGGGCGGCCACATGATGAGGGGTAAAGATGACAACCATAGGTGTAGGATCATTTACGGAACCTCGATAGATTTCAAGATCTCAATGAGGGCCTGAGGATGAAACTTGGATGTTTGAATTAGGTCGTACAAGGACATTTTTAGAGGAGATTTATGTAGTTGTTTAATCATCGAACGATGTGTGACTCCATTAGAAATAGGATAATCTGGCCTACAGATGGTTACCTTGGGGGTAGGTGCAATTGGAATGGTGGGTGAATGTGCACTGGATGGGATACCAATTTTCTCTTTTCCTTTATATTTTTGTGATCAAGTGGCTACTTGGACCATATTTATTTTGAATATTGGAGGAGGAAAAGAGGGTTTTGGAGATGTAGGTAAAGGTCGTTAAATAGATATAGGGCTAGGCCGTATGGTAGTGGGTAAAGAGGGAATGAAATCATCCTTTAGCAATTCATCTTCTTCGAAGAGACCATTTGAAGAATAGAGTTAAAGGAGAATGTTTTCTGAGGGCTTTACAAATTTTGACATCATGCCCTAGTGAGCGATGATATGCACAGATTTTGGAGTCATCAAATCCTGCTGGTTTGGGTTTGAGTAGGTCATAAGGATTAACGGGAGACAATGAGATAACAGAGGTTTCAAACACCTGAAAAGGGATGTTATAATAGGATCCTACCAATGGATCACAATGAGAAGTTAGAGTTGGCTTGGATGAAGGTGTGGATGATTTTCATGAAAGAGGTGGAGTTGGGGGGTGAGTCGGTTTAACTACCTTTTTGGTAGGTAGTGTGGTTTTTGGTTTAGGTTGCAGTTTATTGAGTAAAGAGGCTAGAGTAGTTGATGAAGAAGAAGGGGATGCAGAAGGTGTAGGTGTGCGAGTCAACCAAGGTTATACTAGAGGTGTGGGTAAGATCATGGTCGAGGGTAATGTATAAGGTGTAGGTAAAAGAGAAGGTAAAGACATGGGTGATGAAGAAGGCATGTGTAGAATAGAAGATTGAAGAGAGGGTGTGGGTTTCCTTACTTTAAGATTTCCTCAGGGAAGAGGTAGTTTATCTAAGGTTGATGGATGTGGGCCTAATATTTATGGAAGAGATGAAGGTGAATAAGAAGGTGTGGGAGAAACTAGGGTGTGAGGATTAAGAGGTTGGGTCTTCTTCTTAGGTGTGGGAATATAATTGGTGCGGTTTGTGAAGAGGAGGTAAAATATATCTTTATAGGGGGATGGACTAGACATGGCATTGACAAGATCCCTAATGTAGTGGTATGCATGGGTGCAGATGAAGGTTTGGGTGTGGATGAAGGTTTGGGTGCAGCTGAATATTCGGGTGAAGGTGAGGTTGATGAAGAAAAGGCTGATATAACTGTCTCAGGTGTGATATATTTGGTTGGCTTGAATACTTTAGGATATATAGTTGAAGTATCCAGGGAAAACATCTGTATTTGGGTGGATAATGGGAGTTGAAGGCACCCCCAAAGTGTGGAGTAATCAACATACTCTAAGTGATCGGCCAAATGATAGAATGGTGTAGAGGTAGAGGAAGATGATAATGAATTAGTGGTAATACCTATGAATAAGTCTGAGGTCTGTGAGATAGGGAAGTTTTTGGATTATAGCTATGTAGGTAGAAGTGATGTTAGAATGTTGACAAGATCTTGGAATACCTTGGGAGAAGCATCACTTATAGGAAGAGGATATAAAAGTGTCTCCTCTATGGGACAAGGAGGAAGCAAGGTAGGTGGTGTAGAATCTTCCTTAGGTAGAGAAGAGGATAAAATAGGCTCTTCCATGGGTAGAAGCATGGGTAATGTGGTATCTGTTGGTGCAAATCAGCAACACCCTCTGGATGTTCTATCAAATTTCTAGTTTGACATTTTAGCATCCAGTGTGATTGCACAACATTGAATATTTTCCCCCAAGTGTGGGACTTGTAAAAGTGGGAAAAGAATCTCCAGATTAGAGGCTGGTTCCTCAACTCCTCTGTTCAAGTGTGCATGGCATTCTGTAGAGGGTTTACCTATATTTTAATCAAACTTTGCCAAGGGGACAGGGTTGAGAAGATACAAAGAATAAACCTATTCTAATTAGGGTGATGCACCAAAGGAGTAGTAGACACTTAATACTACAAAACATACACAATCCACAAGAAAATACAACATAAAATATGCACAAATTGTCAAAATGTAATGAAAGACCAGGAAACAATGATAAACATATGAAAGGATTGAGAAAATTTAATCACAGAGCATACATTATCATTCCAGGTCCAATACAGTGCATTACAATGACCAAGAGGGAAAAAGAGATGCTGTATTTGCATGAAAAGGTAAAAATTTCCACAAATCTACCTGATGAGGAAGAAAAGAGAAGTTGCAGAGCCAGAAAGATGTCTAACTATTTTAAAATGAGCCCATTCTAGCTTTTACAATGCAAACTCGAGCTCAGGAGAGAGAAATGTAGGAAAACATGAAAGATTCTTCAACCACTGACCAAATGGTATTAAAACAACATGGGAACCCTCAAAAGTCCATTCCCTAATGTTTTTAACCATGATGGGAGAGAATGCATGCCATACTTCATTAAAAATGGTGGTTGAAATGTTAGTTTTGTTGATTTTCACATGCCAAAGGAGTTTTCCAATTTTATCTTTCCAAACTCCACCAAAACACAAAATTGATCCCAGAATCATGTAGATAATTTCACCATATTTCCATTGATATAAAGAACATGAAAAACCAAGCTCTGGATCAAAATTTATGCCCCTCTAAAGATTTTAGGGAAAAACAGGGCGGAAAATTATTGGGGACAAAATTTTAAAATTTTCCCACTTTTTGCATTTGGGAAAATTTCCCCAAACTTCTCCGCACCTTGCCAGTTTGGTGCCATGTGGCACAATTTGATTGGTTGTGGGCCCTTCATGCTTCATTTTCCATGGTTTCAGCCTTTGGAATTTTTTTCAAAAATTCCTCGTCGGCTAGATGACCTGAGAACATGTGTCATGTTGTGATTCGCCGCGGGCATTTGCTCTCAACTTTTCCATCGTTGTTAACCATCTTCCCTGAGTTGGACACGTGGCACAACCCTATTGGATGCAGACCCCTCATGTTCATTTTTCCTTGAGGGCTTGCCTTGTGTTTTTTTCTACCACGTGGACATGTGGCATGATGTAATTGGCTCGGGCATTGGGAGGTGGGACTTCCTTTTAAATATTTCCTTTGATTCTACTTTGGGAAAATTTCCCAATTTTTTCCTGGGCTTTGCTGGCCAAAGGACACGTGGCAGGTTTCTATTGGTTGCGGGCCTTGGGGGAAAAATGTCTCCTTTACGCTAACCTTTTGGGAAAATTCCCAACTTCTTCCTGCCTGTCGAAGCTCCGCGGCCCCTCGAACATGTGGCACAATTCTATTGGATCGGGCTTGGGTCCCGAAAAATTTGCTTGTGCCAACCCTTGGGAATGTTTTTCAACTCTTCCCCGCCTAGACACATGGCAGCATCTTATTCATCGGCAAGCCCTCGGGTAGAAAATTTCCTCTTTGAACCCCGCCAAACACTTGGTGAAAATTTCAAGTTTACCTCTGCCTCCGCCCTTTCGGGGACATGTGGCGCCCTCCCATTGGTTCAGGTTTTCCATGGGAAAATTTCCCACAAAAACTCCACCGATCCATAACTTCAAAAATACATGGAGTTAGGAGGAAAACTTTACCTTTCTAGAAAGCTGAGAAAGAGCTCTATCCAATGGTGCCATTCCCAGAAGGTTTTGAGTGCCTGAAAGATAAAAATTGTGACTGAGGCACAAGAAAGGAAAGAATGAAGGGAGTTATTAAAAAATGAGCAAGGGGCTCATTTTGGATAACAATTTTGGTGACTCAGGGGGGTCATCTACCTGTTGGATGAAGTTATTGTTATCCAATTTCACCCCCCAGGGTTGAATTGATAACATACATCAGGATTCCTAAGTCCCAGGCTGAAAAAGAACGAGCTCTAAGAGAATGCGAGAAGTTGCAGAAAATAAGCCTGAGGCCAAAAAAAATTGTGAAAATTGGCTAAGTCCTTGTCCTAGAAATATTTGGGACATGCGGGACAACAAGGCGCGGTTCGGCCGAAATGCCTCCAGGTAGCCCGCGAAGCAAAGGGACATCTGGGACAAATGGACGCGAAATGCCTGAACCGGCCAGTTCGGCCGAAACAGGAAACTTTCGCACTGGGGGATCTAGGCCGTGAGTGTGCGGAGGACGCGAACTGGCCGGTTTAGCCAAAACGAAAAATTTTAATACAAGGACAAGTGGGACAAAGGGACACGCGGGACGCAGATAGCCGAAGGAGCTGAAAGCCAATTAGATAATGCCACGTGTCACTGGCAGAAAGGGGATGTGGAAGCCCATTTCGGGCGAACCGGAAGAATTTGTCCCAGACAGCACTAGGACATCCGGGACAAAAAGACACGGTGGACGTGAAAATTTGACAGGCCCGTGGACGAATCATAGCATGACACGTGTCGTCAAGAAAAAAGGTCCAAAAAGTCAAAGGGGCGAGTTTTCGAGCACTGATCCAAACCAATGAAATAGTGCCACGTGTCCAAGTTTAAGGGGCCCACAAGAAAAACCCATGAAAAGGTGGAGAGAGGGAATTTCCCATCGAATCAGAACCTGCCACGTGTCGTCCAGATGGCAGAGCGCGGGAAAAGAAATTTAAAAATCCGTTTTCACCTGTTTTGTGCCCTAAATCTTCAGATCATCATATCTTTCGAACCAGAGCTCGGATTTACACGTTCTTGATATCAACGGAAAGCTGTTGAAATTCTGTACATGATTCTGGGATCAATCTTGCATTTTGGTGCCTTTTGGAGGGAGAAAATTAAGAAAATGTCTCTGACACGTGGTGATAGGTAGAAGTAATGCTTCAACAACCAACTTTAATGCAGCAGACAGCTCGCCGCTCCTGTTAGAAAGCTCGCCATTTTACCAAAAGCCGCCGCTTCTACCATAATGAGATGATTTTAGAAGTATCTAGAGGTGGTTGTGGTAGATTCAACTTTCCTCTCTCTTTCTTCTCTCATTCTTAGTATATATTGTAAAGAGGAGCTCCTTTAACAGGTGGGACATTTTCTGTTTTGCACTCTTCCTTCTCTTTTACTCGCAAGAGAATTTGTGGAGCTTTCAAGCCTCCCATATGGTTTGTAATGCCATTTTTTGCCTCTTGGCCACTGCAATGTACTGTATCGATCCTTGAGAAATATATATATGTCTGTGATTGATTCTAAACCCTCTCATGTATTCATTGCTGTCATTTTTGATCTCTTACTGCAGTTTGGTCACCTGTGCATGGTGTTGTATTGCATTTATGTGGTCTGTGTTTAATTTTGCAAAACGGGTGTCCAACATTCCTCGGTGCATCACCTCCGTAGTTTAGGTTTTATTTTTATGCATTCTCTACCCTGTCTCCTTGGAAAATTAGATTAGGTTGTAGTAAAACCTCTGCATTTTATTGGTGCATCTGAACAAAGGAATAGGAACCATCCTTCTCTGGAGAATCCTTTCTCATCTTTACAAGTCCCACACTTGGAGAAAGGATTCCATGCTGTGCAATCACACTGGATGCCTGAACATCAACCTAGAAGCCTGATCTGCATCCAGGGGTGCTGTGAGTCTGCAACAACAGTTTTGGCACGCCGGGTGGGACACAAGAGGTCTCATTTTTATTGCAGCAAAGTTGATATGCATCTGATGCAGTTTTCTTGCTTATAAGAGCTATTATTTGCATATCTGGCGACTCCAAGGGGAAGAATCAACTGGTTTCAGCAGTGCAGGCCTGAAAACTCATGAGAAGAATCACCACAAGGTCAAGAGTTGGAAAAGAAGAAGTGCTATTTGAATACCTGCAGTTATCTCCGAGAAGAAGGCAAAGAGGAAGAAGGATTCAAAGGTCTCCATCTCCACCAAACAGAACTCTCTCAACTCCTCCACCTGACAGGCCTTTCTTTCAATATACAAGGGTTTTAAGACCAATCAGAATGGCTCAGAACAACCCCTACGTCAACTTCACAGGCAGTAGCCCACTTGCCCTCAATGCACAACATCCAGTTCCTATTGCAGCCTTGAAGAACATTCCCTACTTCATTGGAGAAAATCAGACTACTCCAGGTGATCATGTTAAAGATATTTCTAACCTTTGTGCAATCCATGAAATCGATGAAATGCAAGTGGCTGTCAAATTATTGGCATCTTCATTCAATGCTAAAGCATTGCAATGGTTTAGGAGCCTTGGGGCTGGTTCTATTACAAACTGGAATCAGCTGTGCATTGCACTTCACGAGCAATTTGGAGAGAAGGGAGACAACTTGTCTCTTTTGGAGCAGTTGACAACTATCAAGAGAGCCCCCAACGAGCAGCTGAATGACTTCAAATTCAGATTTCAAAGGTCTTGGGATAGGATTCCAGTGGTAGTTAGGCCAACAGTAGGAGGTGCTTTTCTATATTACCTTAAAGCTTTGAATTCTAATATTTCTATGTTAATTCAGTCCATGGGAGGCACAACAATCCCTATGACTTATAACATTGCCATTAGAGCCGAAAACTGTCTTATTCAAGCTGGTAAACTGGCTCCTAGGCCTCCTATGCCCTTGTATCCAAACTTAGAAAATTCAAGCACTAGTCAAGCACCCACTTTGGCTCCTGTTCCCACTCCTAGAAATCAGAGTTCGAATGAAGCTTCCACTTCATCTCTAAGTGCTTCAAATGAACTCCAAGAGGTCATGAAACAGTTGCAAAATTTGGGAAATGAGCTGGTTACTATTAAGAGGTAGCAAGCCCAAGGTTTCAGACCTTCTTATCAACCTCAAGCTCAGCCTAATAGGCAGCCATACCAACCACAAAGACCACCTAATCCAACTACAAATATGAATCAAAATCAAAGCCAAGTAAGGCCTCCTGCCAATAGACCATTCCAGCCCTATAATCCAAATGCCATATCTGCCTCTAAGGCATTAGTGCCAACACAGAACAACATTGCTCAGGAATATGATTGGTGCTTTCCATGCAACGAGCCTCACAACCAATCCATGTGCTTCAATGGTGCTCTCAATCAAGCACTAATGGTGACAACTACCAGTGTGGAGGGCGAGGGAAGTCAAGGAAACAACCAAAAACCAGAAACATTCCAACAGCAATCAGCCCCAAATGACACTACATTGGTGAACTGGCAAGTAGAAGATTTCTGTGGCATGAATCAGGTAGTTTCTCAAGGTGTTGCAACCAACACAAGGTCAAAAAGGAGGAATCTGGGTGAAGAAAAACATTAGCCCCAGCCAATCCACAACCTTCCACGGCTCCAAAAATGATTGGTAAGTAGAATCCAGTTTCAAATACACAAGGGCAGCCAAGAATAGCCCCTAGGTCAACTCAAATGCCAGCTGTTGCTGCCCACGTGCAGGGAGTAAGCGTGCAAACCAAAGGACATCAGAGAGATTCTTCATCACCATTCAGTATCATTGATCAAATGAAGAAGACAAACGTTAACATATCAATGTGGGAATCCCTATCTATCCCAGGCCAAAGAGATCTGCTGCAAGCTGCTATGAAGGATTGGACAACTTCGAATCAGCAGGTTCAGATGCAAGACAAAGTGCTTACAAATGCTACCCAGCCTGAAGGAAGTCATGGAGGAAAATAAGGTAAAATGTTGAAGCCCCCTCCTTTCTATGTTTCATTAATCATTGGGGATAAACTAGTACAAAATTGCATGATTGATTTTGGGGCAAGTAGCTCCGTGATGCCCAAGAAAATAGCTGATCAGCTGGGTCTCGAATATGAAGTAATATCTAAAGGAGTAGTGCAATTGGATGGGACAGCAATAGCAATAGTTGGAGTGATTAAAAACTTGAGTCTTACCTTGCATGCATGTCCAAATGTTGTTGTCTTACAAGATGTATCAATCATAGACCTTGCACCACTCTTTGCCCTTTGCTTGTCAAGGGACTTCACAGCCAAGATTGGATGGTATTTGTCTGCTGATTGGTCTCACATGCTGTTTAGAACAAGGTATGGAACTAAGGCCACAATCAGATCTAAACCCATTGCAAACTTCCATATTGAGCCTTACGCCCCAAGTCATATTAATGCCAATTGCTTAGCATTTGATCAAGAAGATCACCCTAGTACTGATGAGGCTGACACCAAGGTTGGAAGTATCCCGGACCTAACTCTTGATGAATGGGCAAACGAGATACATGCTTTTGATCCCTATCAAGAATTAGAAGAATCTGAGCTGGGAGTCTATTGTATACACGAAGAAAATCAACCTGTTCCTAGCATCACCAAACCAAGCCATAATGATGACAACGAGGTATGGCAGCTTTTTTTTGATGGATCAAGGAGTAGGCAAGGTGCAGGAGGTGGAGCCATGCTTGTTTCACCCCAAGGAATAAAGTACTATTCAGCTTTTAGATTTCAATTTGCATGCTCCAATAACACTACTGAATATGAAGCCTTGGTGCAAGGGATGCATTGGGAAATCAAGAGAAAAATAAATAATCTGCAGGTCTTTGGGGACATTGAATTGATTGTAAATCAGGTCAAGGGACGGCATGCTGCCAAGAATGATCTACTCAGGTGCTACAAGAACAGGGTGTGGGACATCATGGAATATTTTGAAGGTTTTGGCATCGAATCCATTCCCAGGAAAGAGAATCAAGTTGCTGACAGGCTTGCAGCAGTAGGGGCAGCCTTTGACATTACGAAAAGCATTCAACAAGACAAGGTACAACCAAACATCCACGTGATTGTGAGGCCTTCAGTGCCGGATAACAATGTCAGTTGGCAAGTGTTTGAGAATGACCAGCAAATCGTCAATTTCCTACAAGAAGAAGCTGAGTTCTCTGCCAGGAATCAAGACAAGTTGCATCAGCAGTATGGTGACCAAGTGGTGCAGTTGAGAACTAACAAATTACCAAAAGGCCTCATAACCTTGGAGTCAATCTTCAACCCGAATGATCAGTTCCGGAAGGAGAAGGCAAACATTCAAGTAAAGGGTGAGGATTCAGAGCCTATTTTAGTGGAAGAAGGCAAAACATTGCAGATTGGCAAAGTAATTACCTCACAAGAGAAATCTGATTTTGTTCAGCTTTGCCAAGAATTTCCAGATGTCTTCGCTTGGAGCTATGAAGACTTGAAAGGATTCAATCCAAATTTGGCACAACATACCATAGAATTGGATCCAGATGCTAAGCCCATCAGGCAGAAGCAGAGACCAGTCAACCCTCACATTGAGCCTCTGATGAAGAAAGAGCTAAATAAGCTAATAGAGGCAAGCATTATATTCCCGATCAAGCACTCAAGCTGGGTTGCTAACTTGGTTCCGGTCAGGAAGAAGAGCGGAGAAATCAGGTTGTGTGTGGACTTCCGTGACCTCAATAGGGCATCTCTCAAGGATCATTATCCACTCCCTTCCATGGAGCAAATATTGCAAGTAGTATCCGGTTCAGAGAGATTCTCTCTCCTAGATGGCTACTCAGGGTATAATCAGGTGATGGTAAAAGAAGAGGACCAATTCAAGATAGCCTTCACAACTAAATGGGGCACGTATGCTTACAAGAAGATGCCATTTGGGCTATCAAACGCTGGTGCTACCTTTCAAAGGGCAATTGGACATGGCGTTCAAGGGCTTGATCAACAAATAGTGCTGATATACTTTGATGACATCACTGTATTCTCCAAGAATGCAGCAGACCATCTCTTTCACCTCAGGCAAGTGTTTCAGAGGTGTAGAAAGTTCGGAGTGTCTTTGAACCCCAAGAAGTGCATCTTTCTTGCACATGAAGGAAAGCTCCTTGGCCATATTGTCTCGAAAGAGGGACTGGCAATCGACCCAGAGAGAGTTGAAGCCATAAGAGCACTGCCATTGCCAAGTCACAAGAAGGATCTTCAAAGCTTCTTGGGAAGGATCAATTTTGTCCGTAGGTTTATCCCAGATTTTGCAGCCCTTGTCAAGCCTATCACCAAAATGTTAAAGAAGAGCATGGCTTTTAAGTGGACAGCAGAAGGCAAGGAGAGTTTTGAGGCAATCAAAGAAGCTATCTCTCAAGCACCAACTCTCATCAATAGACTTCTCCAAGGATTTCATCCTATATGCCTTTGGTGGTGGAGACACAATTTCAATCCATTGGTCCTGGCACAACAAAAAAAGAAGGATTAGAACAACCGAGTTGCCTTTTTTTTCAGTCAAGGCTTGGAGGAATACGAAACTAGATACTCTTTCATTGAAAAGCATGTACTTGCAGTGATCAGGAGTTTAAAGAAATTCAAGCACCTAGTCTCAAACAACAAGATCCAATTATTGGGTCTCTCATGCGGGAGTCAAGGACTTCCTTCTAAACAAGGATCTGAATGAAAAGGGCAGGGGTGGATAACTCGTGTCATGGAATATGACATCGAGATCAAGGTCACCAAACTAGTACGTGGAAACTGTGGGACTATGTGAACAGCTAGCCTTGAGTCAAAGGTTGAAAGTAGGTGATGAAAAGAGACTGTCTTGGTACTACAGGATGGCCAAGAACATGAAAATGATGATGTGCCTACTCCTTGTTGGACTCAGAATATGATACACTTCCTACAGACAGGACTATGCCCTCCGGAAATGAGCAAAGCAAAGAGGAGATACTTCAGATTACAAGCCATTCCATATATGCCATTGTTGATGGTGTTTTGTTTAAGAAAGACATCAATGGGTTCTATTGAGGTGCATTGGGACTGGTCAAATTGAGAAGGGTGTTAAGAGATTTTCATGGATGGAGACCAGCTGGAGGACATTTTGCCCCAAGAGTGACAGCTCTCAAAATAATAAAGGCGGGGTATTATTGGCCTAAACGGTGTTCAATGACTGCTATACATGGATCAAGAAAGTGTAAGAAATGTGCATTCTTCACAGGAAAAGAAAGACTAGCTGCGCTCCTTCCATGCACCCAATCTTGGTTGACCAACCATTTCATGCAATGGGGATTGGACTTCATGGGGTCATCAACCCAACTCAAGCCAAGGCCACAAGTGGATTTTCACGGCAACGGACTACTTCACCAAGTGGGACTGAAGCAGTAGCACTCAAAGAGGCAAATGAGTCTAATATACTTAGATTTTTTATGAAGGAATAGTGACCAGGTTTGGGTGTACCGGCCACAATCATATCTGATAATGCATTGGCATTCAGGTTCCAAGATTACAGAATGGGCTGTCAAGAATGGAATTTACCTGAGCACCTCTTCATCAATTATTACCCACAGGGTAATGGACAGGCAGAGTCCACAAACAAAAAATTGTTAAGAATCATTAGGAGAACTCTTGATGAGAATCAGAGGTCTTGGCATACCAAGCTGAAATCAGCCTTATGGGCTGATAGGATCACTCCCAAAAGATACACAGGTAACTCTCCATTCAGGCTTATCTATGGAAGAGAGGCAATCTTGCCCATGTCATTAGTTGCCAACATTGGACTCATGAAGCAGTTGGAGTTGGCTTGAATTTGAACCATGGAGGGTGAGGTATGCAGAGTTGATGGAATTGGAAGAAATCAGAGAATCAGGCATTCAAGCAATGGAAAAGGATCAAGCTTTGATCAAGAAAACCTTCGATAGAAAGGCCAAGGATAGATCTTTTCAAGTTGGAAATCTAGTGCTAAAATGGGATGCAGACATAGCAAAACCGGGAAGGCATTCAAAATTTGATGCTATTTGGAGTGGCCCATACATGGTCACAAAGTGAAAGAGCAGCAATGCTTTCCAATTGGCCTCATTGGATGGTGAAGAACTGTAGATTCCAGTAAATGGAATCTATCTCAAACATTGCTACTGAAAATAAAAGGTTCACCCTTGTAAATATTAGTCTAGATTTCAATTCCTATAAGTGCGTATGCACAGTGTCTTGTTGTAGTTAGGTTTCAGTTTCCTTAAGTGCTTTGGCATAGGTTTTGTTGCTCCTGGATCGAGTTTTTACAGTTCAGCGTGCTCTCGTAGAAGGAGTTGCAGTATTAAGCTCATTTCAGGTCATTTCTTATGACTCCATGCCCAACGGATCACTAAAAATCCAAATTTCACCCCCCAGAGTTAATTTGATAACATGCATCAGAGTTTTTTAGTTCCAAGCAAGTAGATTGATTCAGGGGAAAATCGTAAAATTGGCTAAGTCCTGCTCAAGGCCATCTTTGGGACAGTTGGAACAATTATACGCGGAAGGCGCGGATCGGCCGAAAAGCTTCCAGGCGGCCCAAACAGAAAAGGGACATCTGGGACAAATGGACGCGAAATGCCCGAATCGGCCGGAAGAAAGAAAATTTGTCCAAGTCCTTTATCGGGAGCAAGCGGGACAAGAGTACGCGAAGGACCCGAACCGGCCGGTTCGGCCGAAATAGGAAACTTCAGCACAAGGACAAGTGGGACAAAGGGACGCGCGGGACGCGGATAGCCGAAGTGGGACAAAGGGGCCGAAAGCCAAAGGGGCCGAAAGCCAATCAGATCATGCCACGTGTCACCGGCAGAAAAGGAACGAGGAAGCCCATTTCGGGCGGATCGAAGGATTCTGTCCCGCGAAGCACTGGGACATCCGGGACAAAAAGACGTGGTGGACGCGAAAATTCGGCAGGCCCGTGGACAAATCACAGCATGACACGTGTCGCCAAGGAAAAAGGTCCAAAAAGTCAAAGGGGCGAGTTTTCGAGCACTGATCCGAACCAATGAAATAGTGCCACGTGTCCAAGTTTAAGGGGCCCACAAGAAAATCCCGCGAAAAGGTGGAGAGAGAAAATTGCTCAGCGAACCAGAGCCTGCCACGTGTCGTCCAGATGGTAGAGCGCGGGAAAAGAGATTTAAAAATCCGTTTTCGCCTGTTTTGTGCCCTAAATCTTCAGACCTTCGTATTTTTCGATCCAGAGCTCGGATTTGCACGTTCTTTATATCAACGGAAAGATGTTGAAATTCTCTACATGATTCTGGGATCAATCTCGCATTTTGGTGCAGTTTGGAGGGAGAAAATTAAGAAAACGTCTCTGACGCGTGGTGATAGACAGAAGTAATGCTTCAACAACCAACTTTAATGCAGCAGACAGCTCGCCGCTCCTGTTAGACATCCCGCCGTTTTGCTAGGATCCGCCGCTTCTGTCATAATGAGATGATTTTAAATGCTACCAAGAAGTGGTTGGGGTAGATTCTGGATTTCCTCTCTCTTCCCTCTCTCATTTCTTGATATATATTGTAAAGAGGAGCTCCTTTAAGGGGTCGGACATTTTTGTTTTGCATCCTCCCTTATTCCCTCGCTTGCCAGAGAATTTGTGGAGCTTTCAAACCTCCCATATGGGTTGTAATGACAGTCTTTTTGCCTCTTGGCCACTGCAATGTACTGTATCGACTCTTGAGCAATAATATATGTGTTGTGATTGACTCTCGACCCTCTCATGTATTCATTGCTGTCATTTTGATCTCTTATTGCAGTTTGGTTACCTGTGCATGGTGTTTGTATTGCATCTATGTGGTCTGTGTTAAATTTGCAAAACAAGTGTCTAACATTCCTCGGTGCATCACCTTTGTAGTTTAGGTTTTATTCTATGCATTTTCTTACCCTGTCTCCTTGGCAAGTTAGATTAAGTTTTAGCAAACCCTCTGCATTTTTTGTGTGCATCTGAACAGAGGAATAGGAACCAGCCTTCTCTGGAGAATTTTTTCTCATCTTTACAAGTCCTACGCTTGGAGAAAGGATTCCATGTTGTGCAATCACACTGGACGCCTGAACATCAACCTAGAAGCCTGATTTGCATCCAGGGGTGCTGTGAGTCTGCAACAACAGCACCATGGCTAGGGTCCATGATATAGCTATCTGGTGCAGGCATGCATTGCCATGAGTTTGACCACTACCTCCAGGTGCTCCCAAGGCTATATCGGTGCCCCAGAGCCCATGGCGCAACTGGATCCTTGGCTTAAAACCAGTCCAGTGAAATGTTTGTTACAGTGAAATCCATTGTCGCTCCTCATTTGCTCCAAAAACATATGATGATTCTTCTAAGCGGCTCTTATTTTACCATAAATAATGGCCACAAGTTCTCTTGGATGAGCTTCCAGTTAGATAAAAATGGTCGCTAAATTTGAGTTCAATTGAGTGAACTGATTTTTTCCAGCATCCATGGGAGACTGTTAGGGCCTATAGGACAGAGTAGATACAGATTTGTATAAATATATTTCTGGCAGCATCACTGCGATTTAATGAGGACTTCATGTTTGCTTTATAAATTCAATTTCTAAACTCTAATACATGTTTAATATAGCTGCTTACTGCTTTAGCAGGTAAGCTATGTGGGTTGTGTACATTAGTGAAAAATTCAGGATTTATTCAGTGTTGCAGTTTTACAAGCTTTGTAAAGCAGCACATGTTTGTCATCCTGAACCCAACTCTGATTACATAAGAAATGCATGCATAGTACTCACTCTATATTCCTCCATCTTTCTGTCTCAACTGCCAGGTGATATGAGTTTACCCTGAGCTAACATTTTATGTCTCTTATACAAAGAGTTTTTCTCCCAAAGACATTGTTGCTCAATAGGTGAGCATTTGATTATTCTCATGCTGACCAGATCTTATTTTCTTGCCAGGATACTGCCAAAGTTTCTCTAGGACCGTCATCTGCACCTAATTTCAAATAGGCATCAGTTCTTCAAGTAAATTAACCTCATCAATTTCCCATTTCTTTATCCATTCCAGCCTGTCATGGTACCATGCTTTTTATTCAGTTTCTGTCAGTGCGTGACATGTTATTTTATTGAGTCCACGTCTTATTTTGACAAAATATGTAAAAAATTGGCATATTGCTTCTCTCTCCAGCATAACATATCTGGTTCTGCTAAAATAATTTTGCATGCAGTTTCTGCCTTTTTTCCAATTGTTCCAATAAGAACCGTTTATGAGCTTTTTCAACTTTCTTCCAAGATTTGTTTGAAAGGTTTGTTTCCCAAATTGGACAACCATATGAAATGATCATTGCACTAAGGTTTAACAAGAAATAATAGACGGCCCATTTAATTAATGGTCTGGTAGATGGCCATATATCTATATTATTTTTGCTTGTGTTTGCTGATTGTGTTGTTAGGAAATATGCCTGCCCATTTTGATTTGTAAAAAACATTTTTCAAATGAACTTGCGGCTATGAGACCGAGCAATCCTTTATTCTAGCTAGGGACTACAAAATTCTTAGACAATGTGCAGAAGCTGAATGGAAAAATAAATCTAGTAGATTGTTAGCAAGGACATAGAAGTCTATTTGGAGTCTGGACTCTTAGAAGTATTTAGACATTTCTTCTTGTTTATATGTATTGTGCACATGTGTCAGAGTTGAATGCAGATACAAGTCTAAATCGTGAATTACACACATCATCACTACACATGGTACATGATAACTTCTGGTGGTTGCAATAGACTGAACTTGTGACTCAAAAAACATTGCTAGACTAATTGTTGGGTAAGATAGAAACCCAATTAAGCCTTGCATCCGATCATGGTTGCAATCTGTTAGTTCAATGCCCCCTAACACACTATCAATTGTTTAACAAGACACATGTATTGTGCATAGATCAACAAGAATGCTTAGCTTACATGGCTGCATACAAAAAATACAGGGGAAGAGTTTTTATTTCTAAAGAGGAAAAGCTTGTTTTTTCTTAAGGTAGTTTCCATTGCTAGAACATGAAGGGGCCTTTATGTTATCAGAAAGCGCAATTAATTAACTTCCAATCCCTTGTTTGGACTTGCGAGCAATTTACATGCATATCAAATTTTACATGCAAATCTAAGATATCTTATCAAGAATCATACAGGCTCTGCAACAAGCTGCTACTCCTTGATCCTACAATGGAAACAAGGAAATAAAAGGATGTCCTGGTTGAGTTGAGTACACTCTCAAAGAGGAATCTGCATTGAGTGACCACCTTGATAAGCTCTCTGCCCTCCTGTCCCCATTGGACACCCTTTCTTCCCTTTTTTACCTCCACACGATCCATTTCTGATCACCTAAGGATTCATTGACCAGATGTTTCCCCAAAGGATGTTTGGGAGGGTTCATCGAACATTTGAAGAATTCCCAAGGTTTCATGAGGAGGTTTTCTGGACAGGTTAACCAAACAGCCCTTGTAGGGTTCACCCAATGTTCACCATACTTGCAAGTTTATAATGTCTCTTTTTGGGACTTCAACGGAAGAACAAGGAATTAGCACAAACCCCAATAATATTAATTTTCAAGGGTTTCAGACTGGCAGATCTGAAAATTAAAACAGCAGACTGAAAGAATAACGATCAGACTTGAACTAGCAGTCCGGAAATGATGCCAAAAACACTTGAAACACCACAAATAACTCAACCACTATTTTATATAATTTTATGGAATTTTAGGAGTTATCCAAAACTTTCCAAAGAAATCTGAAAAAAACACTGCTGGAAAATTAATTATGCAATCAGCAAATTGCACAGGTCACAAGAAAAATATGAAATATGGGTTTAGAAACCCTCTAAATTCAAAAATTCAGACTCCGGCCTTTAAAAATTTACAAATCAGATTATGAAACTAAATAGTCAAATATTGCCCTAGAAGTTCCAAATGACACCCAAGTGCAAGTCGCTCCACCCTAAATAAATCAATACCAGTGGAAATTACAAATACTTCTCTTCAAATCAAATCTTTACTTCAATTCAATTCAAACAATGATGAAGGGTTTTTGTCCTTCACCCAAGCCACAAGAAGGGTTTTCGTCCTTTCTTGGAAAGAGCCTCACAAGAGGGTTTTTGCCTCAAGTGGATGAACAAGGAGCAACAAGCTCACTTTATGCCCAAGTAGATGGGGGCAAATGCGCCTTAATCTTCTTTTACAGCAAACTTGGCGCCAAAGCCTCTAATCCCCTTTTATAATCTTTTATTGGCCCTTTAATGTAACTCAAAGAAAGCCGACCTGTATAATGCAAGAAAACACTTAAAGAAAATATAAAAAATTAGATAAAATATATTATAAAGGAAGCTCAAGGTTCTTCTCCCAACTCATTTTTGCTTCTTTGGCATGGAGAAGGAATGGCAAGAAGACCAAAATTCCAGGCTCTTAGTCGGAAAAGGGGAGATCACAGTCCTCCCTTCCCAAAATTGCTTGTCCCCAAGCAATTGCAATTGTGGATGCTGGGGGAAAATTTCATGCACTTTTCCATGTGAGTATCCTCAAGTCTGGCAGATCCCTTCCAACGAACTGCAACCACACTAGGGGACTTCGATTCCCTTGGACGTTTCAATACGTTTTCCCCACGATATTTATCTTCAACTTCCTTTCACGAACTTCAAGGATTTCTTTCCGGAATTAGAAAATATGCCTACCTCATCTAATGGTTTTATTCCTCATTGAGGGAGTAAGATTCTGTCCAAGTGCCTTCTTGAGACATGAAACATAAAAAACCGTTGCTATGTGACTAGACTTGCTCATTTTCCGGAAGCTCTAATTCATATGCAAACTTTCCCTACCTTGCATATTACCTTGAGCTGGAATCATAAAAGGCAAATTTTTCTTCAACTTTTCATACACCCTTTTTACACGTGCTGGATTTTGGAAGATTGCAAGCTTGATTGCAAACTTCAAAAATCACGTTATGTCTCCCACTTCAAATGTCCTTTGCATTTCTTATGCTGATTTGCAATAAATTCTACTGATTTTGGGCACGAAGAAGGCTTTATTTCAGCTTATTTAGCTCTTTTAAGACTATATCTTGCATAATCGTTGAATTATCCAATCTTGAGCTGAATTAGGCACTCTACTATCAGTCATAACCAAAATGACAACAAATTTTTTGGTCCCGAGAAACATCATTATAAAGCCTTGATTGGAAGAGCATGTTGATGGAATTTGGAAATTACCAGCTTTTATGGACAAAACTCAGCCATGTACAACCACTTAATCTACGCTGATTACTTTTTCCAAACATCAATGATAGTTGGGTCTTTGGTACCCTTCCACCCATTTATTAACTATTTTGGTTTGCCCTATCCGTTTGTGACACTGCTAACTAGTGCTAATGGGCAAGTCCTAGTGATACCAACGAATGAAACAACTTCCTTGTCAAAACATGCTCAAGAAATAATCAGCTTTCACACATCACTGATTATTTCTTGGGCAGCCCATGATGAATCTAAATTACCTTCTTTGAAAAATTTTGGTTGCAGCCACTATGAGGAGCATTATTGATTTACAGCCGGTAAACTTCTTTATGGCACCTCTAGAATCTATCAAAATATGCATATGCCAATTGAAGTACCATCTGATAACTCTGGGAACCGTGATGCCTTGAAATATTAGAGCTTATCTTTCATTATTATCTTGCTATGAAATGGAAATGCAGATATGAAAATAATGGCTTCAATTTATTTCAACACCATATCCATTTTTACCACCTGATGGAACCTCCATCAGGATTGAAATCTTCAATCGGGAACATCACTGTCTCTTTCTTCCCAGCTTTTATGCTGTTCTAAATATAGACATTTCTGCAAATTTTGGTGCTGAAGTATGAAAAGAAGGTTCGGAATTGTGTAAGTTCTCTCCAATGGATCTTGGCTACCTTTGTTAGATCTAGCAGGCACCTACTATCATTCCATATATGTGAAAAGGGTCAACCTAAAGGAAGAAGCATCATACCTCATGTAAAGCCTTGAATCGCAACATTCAAGAAAGATCAACTCTCTTGACAACCTTCCATGGTATTAGAATAGCAAACTTGTTCACTGAATCCACGTTGATTTATGTTGGAGGCATCAATGTTGTTTCAAGAGGGCCCACGACTTCGCTTAAAATTTATTCACCCATTCGTGTTTGTTCATCCGTTTTGGTGATAATTAAAGTTTCTGGGACCGCAGTCTTTATTGTGTACCCACCAAATGAAACAACTCTTCAAAGGGGGCACATTTGTTTACCTCATTTCCCTAAACTTATCGTATTTCCCTTCTTGGTGCTGATAACTGATGAAGTGGTTTAAGGTGTAATGCCCTTTGAAAAACACATCCCACTATAGGATCAACCTTGTACTTAGCTAGAAGAGGACAAAAATGAACATATTTAGTGAGTCTATCAACTACAACTTAAACAACAATTATTACCTTGGACCATGGGCAGCGCCGGTAATGAAATCCATAAGAGACACTTTTCCATTTTTGAGTGGGAATAGGAAGTGGTTGAAGAAGACCAATTGGAAATGAAGGTTGGTCCGCCTTCATTTTGTTGACATGTAAGTGCACTCTTGGATGTATTGGAGCATTTCTCCTTTAATTGGTGCCTTCCAATAGAACCTTTCTCTTATGTATTTGTAGGTCTTAAACTAACCCGAAATGACCAGCTGAAGGGTCATCATGAGCAGCCCTTAAAATTTGCTTTTAACCTTGGATTCCATTACTAAATAGACCATGGTTTTTGTAGAGAATCAACCCATCTACCACCTTATACCTCCCATCACTTATTACTCCTTCAAAGACATCACTAGCAAACTTATTCTTTGCATACTCAGCTGAAATCAATGCTTTCCAATCTGCTGTAATTTTTGATAAGGAACAAAAATATAATTCACATGAAATGCCTTCCTTCTACTAAATAATTAATTTGGGAAGTGCTAGGGAGTATACCATGTAAGGAGACTCTTTTCCCTTGATCCATGAAATTCATCTCCATGTTTTGATAGTTGAGAGTTAGCTCTCCCAACAAGCACAACCATTGGACTCCAAGTATGATGTCAAACTCAGCCATGTTAATCACAAAAAAATCAGCACATACCTCATATAACCCCATGGTGATGTGGAGTTGAGAACACCTTTTTGTACATTGCATAGAGTACCCATTCACTATCCTAACAATGAAGCCTTTGAAGCTCTCAACCTTCAATTTCAGATTTGAAACCAAGCATGCATTTATGAAATTATGAGTAGCCCCTCCATCAATCAAAATTGTGACCTTGTGCCCTTGTAGATCACCCTCAATAATAAAAGAGTTGTAACTTGGTGCTCCCACTAAGGTAGCAAGAGTGCTAGTTACCTCTTCCGAATCTTTTTCTAACATACAATCATGCCTAGTCTCATCCTCATTGCTATCATCATCATCACAATCTACAATTACTTCAATATAGTGAACCTTACCTTTTATCCCAAGCAACTGTGTCCTGGAGTCCATGGATCCTTGCATGAAAAACACAAATTCTTCCTTCTTAATTCATTTTTTGCTTCCTTCTCATGGCTGGTTTTCTGCAGATCCGTGTGAGCATGAGGCATTTTTTGAATGGATCTCTTTGGCTGGTCCAAAGGGATGCTTTTGGCTGCTTGGGGGGCTTGTTCCCCTCTCCAATTGGCCTTCGGAACACTGCTGAGTGCTGCTGGTTTTGGGGCAACACCTCCAAGATCTAGAGCCTTCTTTATTGCCTCATGTAGAGACAAATTATCAAATGCATGAACTAACCTCCTTAGGGGCTCAATCAAACCCTCTACAAAAAGTCGCAATAAGTCTTCTTTCGGACACATCCGTAATCATTACGGAAAGCCTCTGAAAATCAGCCACATATTCCTCTACGGTACCTTGTTGTTTCAATTGAGCAAGCTCACGGAAATGTACCTCCGGATCCACTCTATCAAATCTATCAATGAGACCTTTGACAAAACTCATCATAGGCATGAATTTCACTATGCCCTTGGGTCACAAGTCCATGAAACCACCACTCATGGGCAATGCCCTCAAGATGTAAGTGACAAATTTAATTGCATCTTCTTCAACCATGGGCTTCAAAGACAAATAAGTATTCAACTTTTGAATCCATGCTCTAGCGGTACCTTTTGTAGATCCATCAAATGTAGAAAAAGACAACTTACCCAAAGCACTTTGTACCTCTCTCTGTGGCATGGCATGCCTAGGCTTGGGCCTAGATCTTTGACAAAACTCATGGGCAATGCCCTCAGGTCATCACTCATGGGCAATGCCCTCAAGATGTAGAGTAGCGAATTTAATGGCATCTTCTTCAACTATAGGCTTCAAGGACAAATAAGTATTCAACTTTTGAATCCATGCCCTAGTGGTAGCCTTTGTAGATCCATCAAATGTAGAAAAAGATAACTTACCCAAAGCAATTTGTACCTCTCTATGTGGCATGGCATGCCTAGGCTTGGGCCTAGATCTTCCTCTATCCAATCCCATGAACTCTGCAAGGGAAATAGCATCACGGATCTCTCTAGAAGGAAAGTCAATGCAAAAGGATGAGCTAAAGAGAAGTCAATAATGCATGCTAAAAATAAATAAAATAAATTATTTGAAAAACAACCAGCAACATTCAGACTTGGGCACCCAAATTGGATGAATAAACATAGCTATTAATTAATATAGGAAGAAGCAATTATTAAAAATAGTAAGCACAAAGCTATATAAGAATGGGATGCCATAAAGAGAAGCACTTATTTCTTTTTGATGAAGATTGCAGCCTAGACAGGTTTTGACGCCAAGGGAAGGAGGATTTTGCATTAAAGTTTATTTTCCACTGCCGGGAAGCTTCCAGTTTTGGCGCCTAGGGTTAGAATAGCCTAATTTTGGTCATTCTGAGCATCTGCATGTTGGTATATGTGCCCAAGTATTCATCATAGGTGCTCAAATCAATGTCAGATACATTGAATATATCTTCTGAATCTGAAGAAGTTGTCAGATCTGCACAAATTGATCCAATTGCAAGGGATTCCGACTAAATGAAAAGAAAAAAAGCTCAGACAAAGATTGTTCCAGCCATAATAAAGCATGATGAAAGGAAACGATCGGCAGAATCATGCAGAGCTTCTAGATTTACTGAAGTCAATGATACATACATAAGCCCTGAAACTATCACTGATTTAATTGACAGATCCAGATCTCATAATTGCAAAGGCTTCCGACAAAAATTCATCCTCTTGTTTCTAACGTAGTGGTGTCCCCAGATTTCATCCTGAAATCTGTGATTACCCTATCCTAAAAAAATTCGTATTTTTAAAATAATGGGTCGTTTTGTGTTTTTATTGCCAGAAAGTTCTTGTATTGCGTCAAGATATTCCCAAAGAGCCATATTAGCCATTTTCGCCAAATACCCAGATGCCCAAAATTGTTATATTCTGTCGTCGGGATTTGTCTGCGGAAAATTTGTATTTAATTATTTTGAGCCCCGTTTGAGGCAATTTGCGCTCCGATTTAACTCTGTTGTGATCATACATATCGTTATTCCCATATACCAGTAGGGTTTTAACCAAAAATGCATTATGAACTTTATTTGTGACTTTTAGCAACATTTTGTGTTTTTGTGTTTTCCCGTTTCGTTTTCTGTGAAATTTCTCTAGATCAATTCCTTTGCCGGTTTGGCCTGAAGTAACTGGGGAACATATACGCACGTTATGCCAGAAGGAAGTCGCCATCGGAGGTCTGGTTTACTGGGAAAAGACGAAGTCGCGCACCAAAAAGCCTCTTCTGGGCTGGCCGCATTTTTGGAAAACAAACAATTAGAGTGGATAATTGGAAAATTAGAAGCAACAAGTAGGTGGGATTTTATTGCCTGCCTTGCAGGGTACTTTTTCCCATGATAGAAAAGTCACTTAAGTTGCAGTGGGAAAATTAGAGGCGGCAGGCAGGCCGAAATTTCTTACCTGCCTTGTAGGGTAAAAATTCCCATTGTGGAATAAAAGAAATATCACTTAAGTGAATCATGGGATTTTATTGCCTGCCTTGCAGGGTAAATAATCCTGTTATGAAAGTCAAGTGACTTAAGTGAATCATGGGATTTTCAGGGCTGCCTTGAAAGGTAAATAATCCCATTGTCATGTGATTCTTAAAAATAGAATTCTATATGTCAAAAAGTGCGCCCCCTTAGGAGAAGTAAAGGCAGCCTTTAAATTGATTAATTCAATTAATTATTCACCCAAAATATGCGCCCAGGCTTGTGGAAAAGTCAACAAAGGCAAAGGACAAAAGGTGGTTGAAAATAGATTGCTCTAAAATTAAATAAATTAATTTATTTAATGGCAGCCCCTTCATGTCAAAAAGTGCGCCCCTTTTGGGAGAAAGATAATACTTTTTAAAGTATTAAATGATTAAATTAATTCCTATTTTCAGTGGCTAAGGTTAAAGCACACTGTGAAGCTTAAGTGGAGTGAAGAGTGGATGATTAAATTTAATTTATTGGATGGTTGTCCTTAAATATGCAATTTTAGCACACCAGTTAAAGAGAAAAGCATGATTTTTAATTAATTAATTGCCAGGAATAGGAAGGGAAATTATTAATTATAGAATTATGAGGGTTATATAAGCATGGGCTACCATAAGGATGAATTAATTATTTCACATGTAAATAAGTGCAGCCTAGAGAAAAAGTGCGCCCCATTTTGAAAATCTGGGCAAACCAGAATGGGGGGCCTGTGCTATAGCTTCCTTAATCTCATCGAAGGCAAGTTTACCATCAATATTCCATCGGAATGGGACCTTCCCTTTCATCATCTCAACAATGTGTCGCATCTTGTCAGCGAAATCTGGAACAAACCGTCTCACGAATTTAACCTTTCAAAATAAGGAATGTATGCCTGTTCTGCTTGTAGGAAGGGTGAGACTTTGTATAACTTTAACCCGCTCAGGATCAATCTTAGCTCCTTTGGTCACAATATGTCCCAGTAATTTCCCTTCCGTGACCCCAATCATCAATTTTTTGGGATTCAAAGAAATCCCATGTTGCCGACACCTTATCATAATTCGTTCCAGATGATCACAATGGTCTTTCCTATTTTTTGAGAATACTGTAAGGTCATCCAAGTATACTACAATAATTTTTCCCATTAGGTCTCTAAATGCTAGGTTCATAGCTCTTTGAAAAGTAGCTCCAACGTTAATCAACCCAAATGACATCTTTCGATAAGAAAACGTACCCCATGGGGTAGTGAACGCCGTCTTATGTTGGTCTTTCGCAGCAACTTCAACTTGATTGTGTCCCGAAAATCCATCCAACATAGAGAGCATTTCAGATCCTATTACTGTTTGTAATACTTGATCCATAATAGGTAGAGGATAGTCGTCTTTTAGTGAAGATTGGTTAAGATTTTGAAAATCAACGCAGATGTGAATTTCTCCATTTTTCTTGTGCATAGGGACAATGTTGGCTACCCACGTTGAATGATGAATGGGGAAAATAATCCTTGCATCCAACATCTTCTAAATATCTGCAAGAATGGTGCCTGAAATATTGGGATTGTAATGTTGTTGTTTTTGTATCTACGACTGAGCATCCAATTTAAAAGGAATACTATGTTGCCAAAACATCCTTTGGTTTGAAGGATTTTAAATCTGCATAGGACCATGCCAAAACATCCATATACTTCTTCAAGAGTGCAACGAACTTCCTTTTCTCCTCAAGAGAGCAACATTTGCCAATGTTTACAATCCGCCGCCGCTCAACGGTCCCCAAATTAACTTGTTCAACCTCAACAGAAGAATTCGCCTCAAACTGTTTTTTCTTTTGGTTGAAACAATCATGTTTGTCAAACAGTCCTTCAAGAGACACCAGGCCTTTAGGAATTTTGTTTCCCTTCAGCTAGAGGACTTCTCCAGATCTCCTCTTGTGAATCAGAGACGGATTCGTGGAAAGCTGATTCAGAACCCTCAAAATAAAGCTCGCTGAAATTATCAAACTTTTCTAAAAAAGTCCAAATCTGTTGGTCATCATTGAAGACCTGCCAATGCGAAGAATTATCAGGGACACTAAGCTGATAAACTATCTCAATAGTATATTTATCTGCCTTGAACTCCGGATGAGGAAGGAGTATTGAAGCAAACATTGCAAGGGAATTTGCCTTGTCATTGTGATCTCTTAGCATTGCCTTGATTGAAAAGGCATCAAAATCTTCAACACAATCCCAAACCCTGTTTTTATAATGTTTCAATTGATCATTCTTCACTTGATAGACATTCCTAACTTGATTGACAATGAGCTCTACTTCTCCTTGTGCTTTTAGATTCTTAATCCCTTTATCTTTTGCCATCTCTAATCTTAATAACAATGCCTCATACTCAATGGTGTTATTAGTATTGTCAAATTGTAATTTGAATGAGAAAGGAAAAAATTCAAACTCAAGAGAAACTAATACCACACCAGTGCCAGACCTAGAAGTAGAGCAACTACCATCAAACTCCAAAGTCCATATCACATTAGGATCCACCTCCGTGACTGAAATGGAAGTGAAATCTTGGTTTGAGGTCATGAAGTAGTTCCCCAAACCGCCATCTTCAAAAAGGATTTGATCTTTAGGATCATCAGACTTGGTGACTAGGTACTTCTTTTGAGCTTCGGGTTCGAGGACACGCATGATTTCGTTGACCGGGATTTTGGATTTCATCCAATCCATATGAATCTCTCTACCCACATCCCTGCAAAAACCTCTCAAAGAAAAATACCATAAGCTACTGGAATATACGTGACTAGAATAGTCATCTTGACTCTCTTTTCTGGAAATGTGGCAAATGCGAACTATGCATCCTTGATTTGATCGATCAGCGAGACCTGCTTAGTTTCCATGGAGTAGCAGCGTCCAAACGCTTTTATGAGAGTGAGTCCCAGAGCATGAGCTACCTTGGCAGGCATAACATTATTTGAGGCTTCAATATCAATAATGCAATTGCTGAGTTTGAAACCATTAATGAGCAGAGATAAATAAAATGGCTCAATCTTTCTAGAAGAAGAGGTTGATGCCATATTATTCAGAGATAAAGATGAACATGATTGGGGAGGAGTCCTTTTGACGTAGCATTAGGCAGTATGGTGGCCATGCTTCTAATAAACTTGGAGTCTTTCAAATTGCTTTGGATTAGACTGTAGGTATTTTGCTTCAGACATTTGAATCTTAGTTCTTTTAGCATGATCAAGGATGTCAAAAGCGGTGTAAGAGGGAACAATTGAAGGTGCAAATCCTTCAATATTAACTTGTGGACTTGAGGAATTGGTTTTTAGAAACAACGAAAGGAAGAGGATTAGACGTAGTGGTAACTTGTCTCTTTCTTGGTAGTTGGTTTCTCTTTTGGTTACACATAAAGATGAGTCCCCTTTCCTTGAGTTCTGAGATCGAGTGAAAACAACAAAAGATTGACCACTAGTCTCGTAATCATCCTCTTCATATTCCAGATACCCAATGTTGGAGTCGCCAGCTGAATCGTCGTATGACTCGTCAGTTGTAACCAGAAGCTTCGAAGGCATTATTACTCTCATTGTTTACTTCTTCTAACCACCTCAACAACTGCATTAACTAGAGGTGCTTCAATGGCCAATCTCGGATGTGCGGGCGGTAAATGATTCCTGTCTCTCGCAGGAGCACCATTGTTATTGTTAAAATTCCTTCTAGGGATATTTTTATAAGGAGTGTTCGATGCATGTCGAGACATTTGCTTCTTCAAACTCAACAAATCATTGGCCATTCTCTGGATCATGGGATCAGTGGTTCCTTGAGAACTACTTTGATTCTTAGCTTTGGAGGATTCCCTTCTGATCTTTCCTACTATGATAAGATCATCTTCAATTTTTTTATTAAAGATTCCTACTATGGTAAATGATTCCTGTCTCTCGCAGGAGCACCATTGTTATTGTTAAAATTCCTTCTAGGATATTCCTATAAGGAGTGTTCGATGCATGTTGAGACATTTGCTTCTTTAGACTCAACAAATCATTGGCCATTCTCTGGATCATGGGATCAGTGGTTCCTTGAGAACTACTTTGATTCTTAGCTTTGGAGGATTCCCTTCTGATCTTTCCTGCTATGATAAGATCATCTTCATTTTTTTGGCCATAGCTTATGCGGCAACCAAGTCAGGAATAACGGACCTCCTCAGCAAAAAACTTACTTCGGGGAGTTGTGCATTGACAAAGAAGCACTTTTGGTTTTCAAGAGTAGGAACTACACGCGCTCTGGGATCTTGTGGATCAATTTGTTAAACTTGGCCAAGAAATCACGCATAGGCTCCTGCGGTTCTTTCTTCATATGTGTGAGCTGACCTAACAAAGCATGTGAATCTTCTGCAGGTTTGAATCTAGCCTCATATTGTGTTCTCATAGTATCCCAGTTGGTAATACATGCATCTGGAAGATGGTAGAACCATTCCGCAACAGTGCCTTGGAGTGTCTCAATGAATAGTCAAACATGCACTTCTTCATGAGCCACTCTCAAAACTCCACAAGCTAAAAAATGCAGCTACGTTTTTTTTCGAAGTGGTTGTTTTCCATCACCATTGAACTTTGGAAATTCTTATGAGATCCATGTGGTAATTCATACGATGACGGAACCAACGTAAGAGGACCAATAGCTGGACCCCAAGGAACCAGAGCTTGTTATCCAGCCATTCTTATGAAGGTGGTATGTGTAGGTATTCGAGTATAACTAAAAAATAATGCCCGACAAGTTGTTGAGGTGTCTTGCCCTGCACGACATGATTTCTATGCACAGGCGATGAACTTCTTGCACGTCCTGAGGATCACCTTTCAGGTGCAAGATGGAAATTGTGTTGTTATAGTAGATCAAATAGAAGATAACTTCATCTCATGCTCGACTTGCACAAATATATACCCTTCTTGTTAGTTTGATCCTGGAATGAAACAATTGAACAAAATAGATAAGCAGTTTGCCACTAGTATAAAAAGATTAGTCTTCCTTATCCATAATCCCGAGTGGAGTCGCCAAAAATTGTTGGTTGGGATATTTTGCCAAAGGAAAAATGTAAGGTTCAACCACGGTACATGGGACAAAGTCCCTTCTCGAATAAAGGGGAGGCGCCCTGTTTATTACTAATCTAGAACACACTAGGAGATATGTACAATATTTACACTATCATAACAATAAGGGTTGGGATTTCATCCCATTTTTATTTTTCAAAATTCTTATTAGAAGGGAATATGAGTAAGGAGGAAGAGAGAAGAGAAAAAGAAGAGAGGAGGAAGTTTACTGGAATAGGAAAAGAATAGATAAGAACGCATTTTCTTGTAAGCAAACACAGATCAAAAGATAACCCACGTGATTAAATTGTAATAACTTGCTGAAGATTTGATGAACTAGATATTAAGCAAAGAACAATTTAACACTTGAACATAGGAACAATTTAACACATTGAAATCATAAGAAGAATACCTCAAACGTAAAATACTCCCACAACACAAAGTTTGAAATAGATATCTTTAATATTCTTCGATGACAAAAGGGAAACACAAAGTCTTTCTCTTTTTCCAACTCTAAGCTCTAATGCATACAAAAATCTCCAACCCTTTGTAATGCTACAAACATTTCACATTTATAAAGAAGGGGAGGAGAAAAATAAAGAAACAGTTGGAACAAACATACTAAAAATAGTAAATATGAATAATGAATTCATTTGACTAATTTCAGAAAAAAAATTCTTGCACAAAGACCCAGTTAACCTTGCATTTTAGAGTATGTCAAAACAATTTTGAAAAAGACACGTCGAATGAAAAATAAAATGACATGATAAGTCCATCATTCGGACTTGTCTTCTTCTTCCTCAGTTTCAGCATGCCTGGAACAAAATTCTTGAAACCTCTAGATCATTGCTTGGGATTCTTCCTCATCTGGTCCGCGGGAGTAATGATTTAGTACCTCGTAGGTTTCATATGTATTTCCAATACTCCCTGGAAGCTTATGATATTTCTTGATAACTTAGCCAAGTTGCTGAGAACACTTTCATAGAGAATCAACTTGTCAATAACTACCAAACTAAAGTCTTCCCCTACTGAAGACTCCTTCTCAATCAATTCTTAAATGGCCTTGAATAATTCATAAACAAACAAATATTCAAACCATCATCCAAAAACTTTCGCAAGTATTTTAGAAAATTCATCATTGATGTCATGAGTGGCATCAATTGCTTCTTCTTTGGATTGCTGGAGTTTGCTACAAGACTCTTGAAGGATTTTGAATGAAATTCAATTGCTTTGCAAAAGTTGAAATGTTTGTTGGCGTCTTCCACAACTTCTTAACCAAGACATCTGAATTAACCTTTTTAAGCTCAAGCTTCCAAAGTCAGATGCAAATTACCATTCTCTTCTAGAAGTTTATATTTCAGCTTATCAATCTTAGGACCCCCTCTGGCCTTCTCTGGTGTCCCCAGATTTCACCCTGAAATCTGGGACTACCCTATTTAAAAAAAATCATACTTTTAAAATAATGGGTCGTTTTGTGTTTTTCTTGCCATAAAGTTTCTGTAATGTGTCAAGATATTCCCAAGGAGCCATATTACTCATTTTCGCCAAATACCCAGATGCCCAAAATTGTTATATTCTGTCGTTGGGATTTGTCTATGGAAAATTTGTATTTAATTATTTTGAGCCTCGTTTTAGGCAAATTGTGCTCCGGTTTAACCCTGTTGTGATCGTACATATCATTATTCCCATATACCAGTAGGGTTTTAACCAGGAATGAATCCTGGGCTTTATTTGTGACTTCTGGCAACGTTTTGTGTTTTTTGTGTTTTCCCGTTTCATTTTCTGTGAAATTTCTCTAGATCAATTCCTTTGCCGGTTTGGCCTGATTCTTGGCCTGGAGTATCTGGAGATCACCTATGCACGTTGTGCCAGAAGGAATTCGCCATCGGAGGTCTGGTTCTCTTGAAAAAGATGAAGTCGTGCACCAAAAAGCTTCTTCTGGGCTGGCCGCATTTTTGGAAAAAAAGGGTTTGAAGTGAATCATGGGATTTTTGGAAGCAGCAGGCAGGTGGGAATTTTGTACCTGCCTAGCAAGGTACTTTTTCCCATGGAAGCAACGCCACTTAAGTCACAATGGGAAAATTAGAGGCAGCAGGCAGGCGGGAATTTCTTACCTGCCTTGCAGGGTAAAAATTCCCATTGTGAAATAAAAGAAAAATCACTTAAGGCATTGATGGGATTTTATTACCTGCCTTGCAGGGTAAATAATCCCATTATGAAAGTCAAACAGCTTAAGTGAATCATGGGATTTTCGGAGCTACCTTGCAGGGTAAATAATCCCATTGTCAATTGACTTTTAAAAATAGAAATCCCTCATGTCAAAAAGTGCGACCCCTTTAGGGAAAGAAAGGCAGCCTTAAATGCATTAAATTAATTAAATTCTTCTCCAATTTTGGCGCCCAGGTTTGTGGAAAAGTCAACAAAGGGAAAGTGGATAAAGGAAGTTGGAATTAGACATTCTAAAATTAAATAAATATTATTTATTTAATGCAGCCCCTTCATGTCAAAAAGTGCGCCCCATTTGGGAGAGAAATAATACTTTTTAAAGTATTAATTGATTTAATTAATTCCTATTTTCAGTGGCTAAGGTCAAAGTAAACTGTGAGGCTTGAGTTAACTGGAAGCAGAAGTCTAAAATTAAATAAATTTAATTTATTTAATGGCAGCCATGAGAATGCACAACATAGGCGCCCCATTTGAAGAGTAAAATTTATTAAATAATTAATTAATTGCCAGGAATAGGAAAGACATTAATTAATTATAGAATTATGAGGATTATATAAGCAGGGGCTGCCATAAGGATGAATTAATTAATTCAAAAGCAGAGAAGTGCAGCCCAGACAAAAAGTGTGCCCCATTTGAAGAGGAATTTTGCTCAGAAGGTGTAATTAATGCTGGAAGCTTCCAAATTTGGCGCATAGGTTGAAGGAGGTTGATTTGTGTCTGATAATTGTCTGCATAAGTGATACAGGTGCTCAGGTGAAATTGGTAAAATTCATGTTTGCTTTGCATGCAAATAAAACATCAAATTTTGGGGCAGCAGGCTTGAATTATGCAGATTTTTATGATTAAAATCCACTGTTCATGTTCCGGTTGCCATCTTTGTCTGAATTAATTGCAGGAATTCATTACAGGTGCTTTTATAAGAGAAAGGGAGCTTAAATCAATGTCCAATACATTGAACATATCCTCTGAATCTGAAGAATTATCCAGATCTGCACCGGTTGTGAAGAATTCCGGCCGAATAAAGAGAAAAAGAATTGTTCAGACAAAGATAGATACAACCATGGCAAAGAGGGATGAAAAAGAGAGCACAACAGAGTCATGCATCACTTCTAAATTTGCAGACATTGGAGACACAGATCTAGGTCCGGAACCTCTTTCCGAATTGATTGACAGATCCAGAGCAGGAAAGACTTCCCTCATGCGTGCAGTTAAAAGCAGTGGAATTATTCGAGCTGCAGCATTTCCATACACAGCCCAGTTGCCAGAGTTCGTTATGGAGTGTGCTAGGTCTTACCATCCATCATCCAGATCAGTCCGAGATGCTACGGGGAAAACAATAATCCGGTTGGACACACAGTTCATCAATTATTGTTTGAAGATTCTGGCACGAAAGGTGGTGACTTCTATTAGCATACAGGATGCCGACAGTAGGTGGGAGAAGCATAGAGTTGACTGCGTGAACATAATGAACAACAGATACATGAAGAAGCCCAGATCTCCTTCCAAGTTCCCAAGAACTCTTCCGCGGTCCAATCTGGTACAAGAGGTGGATGATATTGCCAAATTGTTATGCAGGATAAATGGCAAAGCAAACGCTCACACCTTCCGCACATGGATGTATGCTTTCATCAGGACCATTGAAATCAACAAAGCAGATTCAATAATCAATTGGTCGGAAATCATTAGCGACAACATTGGTGAGCAACTCCGGAACGTGAGGCGTACTTTCAGCTTCAAAATGACTTCCTATTTGGTATACGCAGCAGCTTCACAAGGCATCTTCTCCAAGCTGGATAGATGTGGTGTTCTTTCCAAGGACCCTATTTTCGAGTGCTACCCACAGCTTACTGTACCTGTGTGCAAGAAAGATTTCAAAGTGGTCAACGATGGATTCTTCTACGAATTCATTTGCAGGCTGGACAGGGATCTAAAGGCCAACAGGGTGAGCAAGGAAGCGTGGGAAGTTGTGTCCAGAATTGGCAGTCTCTTCATTCAGTTTGCGGATTTCACATACCTCAGGGTCACCGGCTTTTCTGGAGAACTAGTTAAGTTGCCCAGATATCCGAATGATAGATTGGTCACCATGGAGCTGAGCAGACAACTTGTGGAGATGCACGACCTTAAGTCAAATGGCACAAGTCTACGGGCTTCTTCCCGATCACTGTGGGCCATTATAGCTGCCAGAGCATTCATAAAGCCCGAGGAGTGGAAGCGGAAATGTTCTCTGAGTACGAGCAAGAGTTCTTCCCAGCACGGCTGAACTTCGATCCATTTGGAGTAGCCAGGAAGACGATCTCCCAGGAGTACGCACATGTGCCTTCATTAGAAGATTTCTGGATGAAGTGCAAAAGTGAGTACGAGGTTAGAAAGAAAGATTTCAGCAGGCTATCAGCACGGCAAGTGTTGGACTTTGGATTAGCACGGATACCTGCGGATCTTAAAGATGATGGGCCTGTGTTACTTGACACATACCATCAAATGGGAGGAGATAGAGCTGTACTTCAGGAGAACGTAGGGGGCTGCCATACGATTGAGGAAAGGTCTGCCGCTGTTCTGGTGAACACTTCAAACTGGTTGCTGACGAAGGGATACTGCCTTGATGAAGCATTGATGAATCAAATCACGGGAAACTTCGGCACAGGAGATTCCCTCAAGAGGAAGCACGGAGGAGAAAGCAGCAGAAGGCCTGAGAAGATGAAAGTGCACAGAAGGTCTCATTCAAAGGAGAAGATCACTTCCACGGCTATGATGTTAGTTCCGGCTTCTCCAGCATCCAGTACTTCACCGACTGTTGCACCTCAGCAGGACACTGCCATTCCTCAGTTGAATCCGGCAACATTCATCTTCTCTCCTCAGCCACTCCGTTCAGCGCCTGTTCCTGAAGAAACGTTGAAGCTGCAGATGGCAGAGTTTGAAAGAGCTTTGTCTTTGGATGATTCAGAGGATGGCAGCCACAACACTGTAGCGGTTTCAGATGGGGAATCCGAACGAGAGATAGTGGTACACTCGGTAACTTCTCATTCTTCGAGAAGTAATTTCTCAGAATGGTTGACTTCGCAGTTGGTTCCAGAGGCTAGAGTGGAAATCAACTTGGAGGAACACGACTTGCAGCTGCTCCTGAGTCTAAGCGGAAAAGACAGAAAACCTAAAGTTGCTAAGGTAACTTCAAGGTTGATCATCGAGGAGTCAGGACAGAAGTTTGCTGAGATGTCAGTTCCGGCATAAGGGAAGGAGGATGAGCTCACGGCAGAAGACATAACAGTAACCAGAGTACCCATAGGTCAAGCCACCACAGAAGGATTGAAGCAGGATACACAGACATTGATAGATGCTCTATTCCTTAGGCTTGACAAAGAAAAGGCGGAGAAAGTTGAACTTCAGAAGCAGGTATCTCAGTTGTGCGAGATCATTGCTAAGGTTGCTAAATCTTCCACTCAGCCCATTTCAGCACAGAAGCAGGTGAGTGATCATCTGATGCAGGAAATGGAAGATGCAAGCAACCAGGTTAAAGCTATCGATGAATGGAAAAGTCTGATTATTCGTCAAGCTTCTGTACAACTCGGAGAGGTGCCAGCCCGCCTAAAGGTTATGAAAGATGCAGCAGATCAGCTGAAGCAACTGATGACAAGCACGGTAGATATAAACACAGTTGCTGAGAGTAACCTGAGTACTTTGGCCGAAATCAATAAGCTGCCGAGAGAAGTGTTGATTGCGGAACAGATTGTACCTGACGGATCAGTTGAGAAGGGGAAGCAGCTGGAGTTTGCAGTATCTTTCCGTTTGGAGATCTGCAGAATTATGCTGAAGAGGATGCAGGCACTTGAGAGTATGGCATCGTCTTTACCAGACAATATCATTGCTTTCACTCATGAGGAAGTGGTCGGAAATGTTACTTCATACACACGGATCATTCCTAGCAGAGTGCCTAATTCCCTGGAAGGGTCTCTTCTGATGGTGCAAGGGAGAATTGATGGAGCCATTAAGCCTTTCACGATGAATTCCATCAGCAGACTGGTGGCACTGCAGTCAGATATTGCAAAGTTTGGGCCTAGCTTGGAGGAGGTAGAAGCATGTATCAAGGTGTTGAATGAAGGATTGCTGCAGTTCAGGACAGAAAAGGAAGTTGTGGCTAAGACAGATGGGAAGATGCTGAATTACATGTTCGACAAGTATATTCAGTATCAAAACAAAAAGAAGATATAGATGTTACAGCTGGCGTGTCTTTCTTCTTCTATTTTTCTTCTTCTATTTTCCACGTTCCCAGATGAAATTGTAAAACTTTAAAGTTATTGGTTTTGAAACCATTACTTTAAGTTATGTGGAACAATTCTATTAGTTAAGTGACAGATGTGTCACTTGAAGAGGAATTAGAGGAGGATGATTGCCAGATGTTATCTTTACCTTTTGTTTATGTTTCAGTTCAGTTGAGTTTCCCATTTGTACTTTCCCTTCTACATTCTATAAGTAGAAGAAGAACCTTCGGGTTAATGATCAGAATTTGTAAGCAACATTCTTGTGTTCTAGACTTTGTGCTGAAACCCCTGATAGCCACTTGAAGCAAAGGAATATAAAGGAGCAGATTTCCGGAGAACTTTGTGTCACGGTGCATTGTGTTTCTAGCTTTCTATCTTAGATCTTCTAATAAACTTTGTTTTATTTTAGATTTAGATCTAAAGTTGTCTTTGCTTATAATTTTGTGTGTTGATATCTATTGGTTTCTTCTATGTGCATGCAATCAACTCTGTTATCTATTGATTGGGTTGCACATCTTCCCTATTTCTTCCCTGTGTTATTATTTCCTTCTTCTATAAATATTTCCTTTCTCAAACAGCTGCTTACTTGTTGCAGAGCTATACAACTATTTGGGCGTTTGACTGATTAACCAAGAGGGATCTGAAGAGAAGGTGCCTCTGGAGGAGCTGAAATCATTAGTGTGGAACTTGGAGGAGTAAGAAAAGTAGTGCCCAGAGATAGAGGGGTGGAAAGAATGGCAGAAAATGATGGCAAAGGATATTGGAGGAGGAAGGGGAATGGAAACAAGAATCCCATAAGTAACTGGTGGAAATCCCAAAGTCAATCCTATTTCCACTCGAAAGAGGGACAAGGATGAGAAGAGCTCGCCATGGAAGATACAAGCGGTGATGAACGAGACGAAGGAGAGGAAGGAGGAGAAAGAGCAACAAATGTAGATGCTGGGATCTATAAGGTAGAATGCGAAGGAGAAGGGATGTGAGGAGGAGAGGAAACGGAAGAGCAGATTTGAGACTGTTTAGTGACAACAGGAACTTAGGATGTGACAAGAGAGGAAGAGGCAATGGGCTGGTCAACTACAATGCTCACTGGTGTCTCATTGGCCACTGATAGAGACAGAGAGTCAAACACCACAACTAATGAGGTAGGAATAACAGATGATGGAGGGTGAGACTTAACTCCACTACTAACAAACTTGAACTTTACCTTTTTAGGTGGGATCCCACCTTTATCCTTTTCCCTATGAGAGGGGCCCCGCTTCTAACGCAGATGTGACAGGAAGATTCGGGAAGTTGGAATCTTTGGACTAAACGCCCCCAAATACAATCTTGCATTAGTGCGAATTAGGGTTTGAGCGGCCCTGTCTTAGATAGATGTTGATTCTTTGATGGACCAATCAATCAGAGGGAATCCTACATTATCTCCGTCCTACCAATAATTAATACACCACTAATACAAATGGGACAAATTAGGTCCCTAAACTAGCTTAGAACAAGATTTAACAAAGTAAAGAGAACATGGATTAAAAAAGGAAGGAAACCTCTAAGGCAACCTTTTGTCCAAACATAAATACACTACAAAACACCATGTCAACAAAAGACAAGAAAGGATTAAGGTTTTTGCGTAGACGGTCGCTGGTAAGGGAGGTGCAACTTTGAGTCCATGTTCTCCTGGGTGAACCTCTAAACCTACATACTTGATTCATATGTCATCATAACCCGATATATACAACTAAACTAAAGAAATAATACCACATATATCAATAACTAGATCAATTATGGATATTCATTCTGACTAAACAACAACTTAGTATTTGAATGAAATTAATTACTTTTTAACAAATACATCACAGTAAATCAAGATATTATAAGATTAAACTTAAGGTATTTCATGTACAACATCCAAATTACCATCATTACAAATGATATCAAAGTTATACAACAAAATTAGTGTTGTTGCAGAACTCAGAGCCACCCCTGGAGCAAATCGGCTTCTAGGTTGAGGTTCAGACATACGTGTGGATTTGCACAACATGGAAGCCCTTCCTCCAAGCGTGGGTCGGGACTTTGTAAAGATGAGAAAAAGATTCTCCGAGAAGGCTGGGTCTTATCCTCTATTCAGATGCAACAAAAAATTGTAGAGGTTGCTAAAACCTAATCTAAATTGCCAAGGAGACAGGGTAAGAAAATGCCATTAGAATAAAACTAAAATACAAAAGGTGAGGCACCGAGGAATGTTAGATACTTGTTTTACAAATTACATAGCCCACCATAGACGCAATACAAAAACCACCATGCACAGGTAAAACTGACAATAGAGATCAAAAATGATAGTAATGAATAATGAGAGGGTTAAGAGTCAATCACAACACATAGATTATTGCTAAAGAGTCGATACAGTACATTGCAGTGGCCAAGAGCAAAAAGACTAGCATTACAACCCCATATGGGAGGTTTTGAACGCTCACAATTTCTCTTGCAGAGGAGGGAAGAAGGGAGGTGCAAACAAGAATGTCTGGACACCCTTAAAGGAGGCTCGTTTTATTATATTATATCAAGAAAGGAGAAGGGAAATCCAGAATCTGCCCACAACCACTTCTGGGGGTTAGCAGTTAAAATCATCCATTATGATAGAAGCAGGGATGGATCCTAGCAAAAGGCGCTGTACTAACAGGAGCGGGAGCTGTCTGCGTGCATATAAAGTGTGTGACGCATTACTTCGGTCTATCACCCGCGTCAGAAGTTTTCTTAATTTTCTCCCTCCAAACTACCCAAATGTGAGATGGATCCCGAATCATGTAGATAATTTTCAACGATTCCGGTTGATATAAAGAACGTCGCAAATCCTAGCTCTGGATCGACAGATACGAAGGTCTGAAGATTTAGGGCACAAACGGCGAAAACAAATTTTTTAAATTTCTTTTCCGCCTCTGCCATCTGGATGACACTGGTAAGGCCTGGTTCAATTGGAAAATTTCTCTCTCCACCTTTTCATTTCACTGGAATTTTCTTGTGGGCCCCCTTAAACTTTGACACTTGGGCAACTATTTTCATTGGTTTCAGATCAGCGCTCGAAAACATCACCCACCTTTGACCTTTTGTGACCTTTTTCCTTGGCACATGTGTCATTCTGTGATTTTGTCCACGTGCCTGCCAAATTTTCACATCCCCGCTTCCTTTTGTCCCGATTGTCCCAGTGCTTGGTGGGACCAAATCCTCTGATCTCCTGAAATGGGCGGCCTCGTCCCGTTTCTGGCCGTACCGTGCGTGATTTGATTGGCTTTCGGCTCCTTCGGCTATCTGTGTCCCGCGCCGCCACCCTTTGTCCACTATTTCCCTTGTGCTGAAGTTTCTTGTTTTCGGCCCGCTCCACAAGCCGGTTTCTGTCCTTTCGTCCATTGTCCCAAATTCCCAGTGCTGTCTGGGACAATTCGTCCGGTTCGCCCGACTCGTCCGTGCGCTGCCTCCACGCACTCCTTGTCCTGCTTGCTCCCAGATAGGACTTAGACAAATTTTCTTTCTTTATTTCCGATTTCCAGGCATTTCACGTCCATTTGTCCCAGATGTCCCTTTCTGTTTGGGCCGCCTGGTGGCTTTCGCTGATCGCGCCTTCTCCTTCTGCGTATAATTTTCCAACTGTCCCAAGGGGTCTTGCGTACGACTTACCTAATGAAAGATTTTACGATTTTCTCCTGACTCAATCACTTGCTTGGAACTACAACTCTGATTCATGTTTCAAATTAAACTCTGGGGGGGTGAAAGTTGGATAACAATTTGGTGAATTTTTGCCAGGGCCACCAATGCCTACTATTTAGAAGATCATTGGCCCTTTTAGTGATCCATTGGGCATGGAGTCATAAGCAATCACCTGAAATGATTTGATGCTTACACTCCCTCTACGAGAGCACGCTGAACTGTAAAACCTCATATAGGAGCGACAAAACCTGCGCCACAGTCACTTGTGAACTGAAACCTAACTACACAGACAATGTTCATACGCACTTAAGAGGAATTGAAATCTAGGCTAATATTTACAAGGGTGACCTCTTATTTTTTTTAGTAGCATTTTAATATAGATTCCGTTGACCGGAATCGAGTTCTCTCCATCCAAGGTAAGTAATGTGGAAGCTTGCTATTCTTAAAACTCCATGACCATGTAGGGGCTGCGGCTCCAAATGGCATCAAACTGGATGTCTTCCTGTTTGGCCCGACTGCATCCCATTTCAGAACTAGGTCCCCTTCCTGGAAGGTCCTTGCCTCGTGCTTTCTTAGCAAACGATCTTTTCACTACGTCCTGATCTTTCTCAAATTTTTGTTTGAACGGCGCAACGTTCTCTAATTTATTCCAATTCCATCAACTCTCATACTGGCCGCCATTGGTTTCGCACTTAGCCAACGCCACCGGCTCAGGAATCCACTGCAGTGTAGTTCTATTATTGGGGCAGATTGCCTCTCTTCCATAGTCAAGAGCCTGAATGGAGATTACCTGTGGAGATTTGGGAGTGATCCCTATCAGGGCTATCAGGCTGATTTTAAGAGCTTATTATGACGGCCAAGACTCTGATTCTCGTCAGAGTTCTCCTAATGATTCGTAGCAATTGTGGTTCGTGGACTGCCTTTCCATTACCCTGTGGACTAATTGGAATAGGTGCTCAAGTAAGATTCCATTCTTGACAGCCCATATGTAATCTTGGACCTACGACGCCAATGCATTGTCTGATACCTTATATTTGCCGGCACACACCCGAACTGGTCAACTATTCCTTCCAAAATTCTAGTATATTAGACGCGTGTGCCCTCTTTGAGCGCTACTGCGTTCAGTCCCTTGGTGAAGTAAGTCATTGCGTGAGAATCCACTGGGTGGCCTTGTCTTGTTGAGTTGGGGTGACATGACCCCGATAAGTCCAATCCCCAATTGCAGAAATGGTTGGTCAACCAAGATTGGGTGCATGAATCGCTACTAGTCTTTCTTTGCCTGTTGAACGAGTGCACATGTCCTTACAACTTTCTCATCCCACGTCTAGCGTCATTGAACACCGTGGGGCCATATACCCTGCCGTTAGTATCTGATAGCGTTTACTCACTGGGTAAAAATGTCCTCAGAATCTCCATCGTGACATCTCCGTAACCCCTCTCATTTGACCGTCCCAATGGACCTCATAAACCCCATTGATGTCTTTCTTAACAAAACAACCATCAACAAGCACATATGGAATGGCTTTAATCCTGTCAAGTATCTCCTCTTTTCTTTGCTCATTTCGAGGGCATGTCCTTTTTGTAGAGTGTAATCATATTCTGGAGGTCCAACAGTATTAGGCACAAAATCATCATTTTCATGTTCTTCTTTTCTTCGTGGCCATCCGTAGTACCAAACAAGTCCTCTTTCAGCACCCTGCTTCAAACCTGTTGACCTCAAGGCTAGCTGTTCACATCCACCATAGTCCCTTTCCGCACTACTAGTTTTTGGTGGCCCTGTCCGATGTCATATTCCATGACACAATTTATCCAACCCTGCACGTTCTCATTTAAATCCTTGTTAGAAAAGTCCTTGACCTTCCCGCATTGGAGAGACATAATTGGATCTTGTTTTTTTGGACTAGGTGCTTGAATTTCTTATTAACTCATGATCCTACAATACATGCTTTTCAATGAAAGTATCTAGTTTCGTATTCCTCTAGCCTTATGAAGAGAACAACGGTTGGTTCCTAATCTTCTTTGTTTTGATTTGTGCCATGATTGTCAGAAATTATATTCTCCACCACCGAAGGCATATACACGACGTCCCTTGGAGAAGGTCTAATTGATTAGACGTTTGGGGCTTGAGATATAACCTCTTTATGGCCTGAAAACTTGCGTTGCCTTTAGATGTCCACTTAAATGCATGCTCCTTCTTTAACAATCAACGGTATTGGCTTTACGAGAGCTGCAAAGTTTGGAACAAACTTGTGGACAAAATTGATCCTTCCCAAGAAGCTGTGAAGAGCCCTTCTTGACTTGGCAATGAACAATGCTTGATTGCTTCATTCAACCTCCTTCTGGTTCAAATCGTCAACCCTTCCTTTGACACATATTCCTAGAAGTTTCCCTTACGGGAGCAAGATATTACTTTTTGTGATTCCAATGATACCCAAATCTTCTACATCTTTGAAATACTTGGCCTTTACTAATGGAGGTGATCCCTGCTTTTTTGAGAATACATGATTGTCGTCAAGATATATCAGAACTATGTTGTTGATCACCCCTTAAATGCCATATCCATTTCCCTTTGGAAGGTGGCTCCAGCAATTTGATAGTTCCAAATGCATCTTCTTGTAGGCATATTTCCCGCATTTGGTTGTGAAAAGCCGTCTTGAATTGGTCTCTTCTTTCATCACATCACCTGATTAACCCTATTAGCCATCTAGGCGAGAGAATCTCTCTGAACCGGATACTACTCAATATTTGTTTTCCATTGAAGAAGTGGGTATGGTCTTTGAGAGATGCCCTATTGAGGTCCCAAAAATCTACACACAAACCTGATTTCTCCCGCCTTCTTCCTGACCAGACCAATTTTGAAACCCAGCTTGAGTGCTTGATCAGGAATATAATTCTTTCTTTTCTTTCTTTAATTCTTGCCTCGAGTAGCTTTGTTAGCGCTTCTCTTTCTTCATTATAGGATCATTTTAGGGTTTTTACAGGTCTCTGCTTTCTGATGGTTAAGCATCTCTGGATCCAATTCTTGGTCTTTTGTGCCCAACTTCATATTGAATCCTCTCAAAGTCTTCCATACTCCAATCGAAAAACAGCTGGAACATGCTTGCAAGCTGTATGAAATCTGATTTCCATTGCTTAGTGGCCACTTTACCAATTGAAGTATTTTGCCTTCCTCAACCAGAATTGGCTCTGAATCTTCTCCTCTTGACCTGTATGTTAGCCTTTGTCCTTACGGAACTGGTCGTTAGGGTTGAAGATAGACTCCAATGTTACTAAAACCCTAGGAAGCTTGTTTTATCTGTAGCTGACTACTTGATCCCCATACTGCTGCTCTAATTTGGTCCTGATTTCTAGCTGAGAATTCAGCCTCTTCCCTGTAGAAATTGATGATCTGTTTGATCGTTCTCAAACACCTGCCAGCTTGTGTTATTATCTGGAACTGCTGGCCTCACAATCACATGGATATGTGGCTGTGCTTTTTCCCTTTTGATGTTGTCACCACATCAAACGTTGCTCCAACTTGCTTGCAAAGCCTATCCGCGGCTTCATTTTTCCTTCCTAGGTATGGGACACAATGTTGAAAGCTTCGAAAATCCTCAATGAGGTCCCTATACCCTATTCGTGTAGCTCCTCAGCAAGTCGTTCTTCGTAGCATGTTGTCCTCTAACTTGGTTGATGATTAGCTCGCTATCCCCGAACACCTGCAAGTTATTTATCTCCTTTTTCCTAGCCCAATGAAGTCCATAAATCAAGGCCTCATATTTAGTTGTGTTGTTTGAACAAGAAAACTGGAAACGAAAAGCTGAATAATATTTGATGCCTTGAGGTGAAACAAGCATGGCTCCACCTCCTGCACCTTGCCTACTCCTTGATTCATCAAAAAACAGCTGCCATACCTCATTGTCATCATTATGGCTTGGCTTGGTGATGCTGAGAACAGGTTGATTTTCTTCGTGTATACAATAGACTCCCAGCTCAGATTCTTCTACTTCTTGATAGGGATCAAAAGCATGTATCTTGTTTGCCCATTCATCGAGAGTTAGGTCCGGGATACTTCCAACCTTGGTGTCAGCCTCACCAGTACTAGGGTGATCTTCTTGATCAAATGTTGAACAATTGGCATTAATCTGACTAGGAGTGTAGGGCTCAATATGGAAGTTTGCGATATGTTCAGACCTAATTGTAGCCTTAGTTTCCATACCTTGTTCTAAAACAACATGTGAGGACCAATCAGCAGACAAATACCCCCCAATCTTGGCTGTGAAGTCCCTTAACAAGCAAAGGGCAAATAGTGGTGGAAGGTCTATGAATTGATATATCTTGTAAGACAACAACATTTGGACATGCATGCAAGGTAAGACTCAAGTTTTTAATCACTCCAACTATTGCTATTGCTGTCCCATCCAATTGCACTACCCCTTTAGATATTACTTCATATGTGAGACCCAGCTGATCAACTATTTGCTTGGGCATCACTGAGCTACTTGCCCCGGAATCAATCATGCAATTGTGTACTAGTTTATCCCTAATGATTAATGAAACATAGAAAGGAGGGGCTTCAACATTTTACCTTGTTGGCCCTCCATGGCTTCCTTCAGGCTGGGAAGCATTTGTAAGCACTTTGTCTTGCCTCTGAACCTACTGATTTGAAGTTGTCCAATCCTTCATGGCAGCTTGCAGCAGATCTCTTTGTCCTAGGATGGATAGGGATTCCCACATTGATATATTGACGTTAGTCTTCTTCATCTATTCAATGATACTGAATGGGGATGAAGTATCCTTTTGTTGTCCCTTGGTTTGTACACTTACTCCTTGTACGTGGGCAGCAACAGCTGGCATTTGAGTTGGCCTAGGGGCTGTTCTTGGCTGCCCTTGTGTATTTGAAACTTGACTCTGGACTCTTGCTTGCCAATCATTTGTGGAGAGCCGTGGAAGGTGGTGGATTGGCTGGGGCTAATGGCTGTTCTTCACCCAAATTCTCCTCTTTGACCTTGTGTTGGCTTGGCTGACACCTTGAGAAACTTCCTGATTCATGCCACAGAAATCTTCTGCTTGCCAGTTCACCAACGTGGTGTCATTTGGGGCTGATTGCTGTTGGAATGTGTTTTTTGTTGTTGACTGTTTCCTTGACTGCCCTCGCCCTCCACACCAGTAGTTGTCACCATCAGTGCTTGATTGAGAGCACCATTGAAACACATGGATTGGTTATGAGGCTCGTTGCATGGAAAGCACCAGTCATATTCCTGAGCAATGTTGTTCTGTGTTGGCACTAATGCCTTAGAGGCAGATATAGCATTTTGATTATAGGGCTGGAATGGTCTATTAGAGGGAGGCCTTGTTTGATTCACATTTGCAACTGGATTAGGTGGTCTTTGTGGTTGGTATGGCTGCCTATTAGGCTGAGCTTGAGGTTGATAGGAAGGTCTGAAACCTTGGGCTTGTTGCCTCTTAATAGTAACCAGCTCATTTCCCAAATTTTGCAACTGTTTCATGACCTCTTGGAGTTCATTTGAAGCACTTGGAGATGAAGTGGAAGCTTCACTTGAACTCTGATTTCTAGGAGTGGGAACAGGAGCCAAAGTGGGTGCTTGACTAGTGCTTGGATTTGATTTTCTAAGTTTGGATACAAGGGCATGGGAGGCCTAGGAGCCAGTTTACCAGCTTGAATAAGACAGTTTTCGCTCTAATGGCAATATAAGCCATAGGGATTGTTGTGCCTCCCATGGACTGAATTAACATAGAAATATCAGAATTCAAAGCTTTAAGGTAATATAGAAAAGCACCTTCTGCTGTTGGCCTGACTGCCACTGGAATCCTATCCCAAGACCTTTGAAATCTGAAGTTGAAGTCAGTCAGCTACTCGTTGGGGGCTCTCTTGATAGTTGTCAGCTGCTCCAAAAGAGACAAGTTGTCTCCCTTCTCTCCAAATTGCTCGTGAAGTGCAATACACAGCTGATTCCAGTTTGTGATAGAACCAGCTCCCAAGGCTCCTAAACCATTGTAATGCTTTACCCTTGAAGGAAGATGCCAGTAACTTGACAGCCACATGCATTTCATCGATTTCATGGATTGTGCAAAGGTTAGCAATATCTTTAACATGATCACCTGGAGTAGTATGATTTTCTCCAGTGAAGTAGGGAATGTTCTTCAAGGCTGCAATAGGAACTGGATGTTGTGCATTGAGAGCAAGTGGGCTGCTGCTGCCTGTGAAGTTGACGTAGGGATTGTTCTGAGCCATTCTAATCGGTCTTAAAAAACCCTTGTATACTGAATGAAAGGCCTGTCAGGTGGAGGAGTTGAGAGAGAGTTCTGTTTGGTGGAGATGGAGACCTTTGAATCCTTCTTCCTCTTTGCCTTCTTCTTGGAGATAACTGCAGGTATTCAAACAGCACTTCTTCTTCTCCAAACTCTTGACCTTGTGGTGATTCTTCTCATGAGTTTTTTAGGCCTGCACACTGCTGAAACCAGTTGATTCTTCCCCTTGGAGTCGCCAGATATGCAAATAATAGCTCTTATAAGCAAGAAAACTGCAGCAGATGCATATCAACTTTGCTGCCATAAAAAATGAGACCTCTAGTGTCCCACCGGGCGTGCCAAAACTGTTGTTGCAGACTCACAGCACCCCTGGATGCAAATCAGGCTTCTAGGTTGATGTTCAGGCATCCAGTGTGATTGCACAACATGGAATCCTTTCTCCAAGCATGGGACTTGTAAAGATGAGAAAATATTCTCCAGAGAAGGCTGGTTCCTATTCCTTTGTTCAGATGCACACAAAAAAATGCAGAGGGTTTGCTAAAACCTAATCTAACTTGCTAAGGAGACAGGGTAAGAAAATGCATAGAATAAAACCTAAACTACAAAGGTGATGCACCGAGGAATGTAGACATTCGTTTTGCAAATTTAACACAGACCACATAGATGCAATACAAACACCATGCACAGGTAACCAAACTGCAATAAGAGATCAAAATGACAGCAATGAATACATGAGAGGGTCGAGAGTCAATCACAACACATATATTATTGCTCAAGAGTCGATACAGTACATTGCAGTGGCCAAGAGGCAAAAAATACTGGCATTACAACCCATATGGGAGGTTTGAAAGCTCCACAAATTCTCTGGCAAGCGAGGGAATAAGGGGAGGATGCAAAACAAAAATGTCTGACCCCTTAAAAGGAGCTCTTCTTTACAATATATATCAAGAAATGAAAGAGGGAAGAGAGAGAGGAAATCCAGAATCTGCCCTAACCACTTCTTGGTAGCATTTAAAATCATCTCATTATGACAGAAGCGGTGGATCCTAGCAAAACAGCAGGGCTGTCTAACAGGAGCGGCGAGCTGTCTACTGCATTAAAGTTGGTTGTTGAAGCATTACTTCTATCTATCACCACGCGTCAGAGACGTTTTCTTAATTTTCTCCCTCCAAACTACACCAAAATGTCAAGATTGATCCCAGAATCATGTAGAGAATTTCAACAGCTTTCCGTTGATATAAAGAACGTGCAAATCTGAGCTCTGGATCGAAAGATACGAAGGTCTGAAGATTTAGGGCACAAAACAGCAAAAACAGGATTTTTAAATTTCTTTTCCCGCTCTCTGCCATCTGGATGACACGTGGCAGGCTCTGGTTTGCTGAGAAAATTTCTCTCTCCACCTTTTCGTGGGCTTTTCTTGTGGGCCCCTTAAACTTGGACACGTGGCACTATTTCATTGGTTCGGATCAGTGCTCGAAAACTCACCCCTTTGACTTTTTGGACCTTTTTTCTTGGTGACACGTGTCATGCTATGATTTGTCCACGGGCTTGCCAGATTTTCGCGTCCACCACGTCCTTTTGTCCCGGATGTCCCAGTGCTTCGCGGGACAGAATCCTCCGATCCTCCGGTCTGCCCCGAAATGGCGTGATCTGATCTGATTCCTTCGGCATCCCTTTTCCGCGTCTGTCGGTGACACGTGGCGTGATCTAATTGGCTTTTGGCTCCTTCGGCTATCCGTGTCCCGCGTGTCCCTTTTTCCCACTTGTCCTTGTGCTAAAGTTTCCTGTTTCAGCCAAACCGGCCAGTTCGCATCCTCCGCGCACTCTTGTCCCGTTTTCTCCCAGTCAAGGACTTGAAAAAAATTTCTTTCTTTCGGCCGATCCGGGCATTTCGCGTCCATTTGTCCCATTTGTCCCAGATGTCCCTTTTCTGTTTGGGCCGCCTGGAGGCTTTTCGGCCGATCCGCGCCTTCCGCGTATAATTGTTCCAACTGTCCCAAAGGTAGCCTTGAGCAGGACTTAGCCAATTTTATGATTTTCCCCTGAATCAATCTACTTGCTTGGAACTAAAAAACTCTGATGCATGTTATCAAATTAACTCTGGGGGTGAAATTGGATAAAAATTTACTATTAAGAGGCAATAAGCCCAAACCCTCTGCATTTTTTGTGTGCATCTGAATAGAGGAATAGGAAACAAAGACCACCTAATCTCAACTACAGAATATTTTCTCATCTTTATCAAAGCCAAGTAAGGCCATGCCTGGAGAATAGACCATTCCATGCCCTGTGCAATCCACATGCCATATCTGCCTCTAAGGCATTAGTGCCAACACTAGAAGCAACTGATTTGCATCCAGAATATGATTGGTGCTTTCCATGCAACGAGCCTGCACAACCAATCCATGTGCTTCAATGGTGCTCTCAATCAAGCCCTAATGGTGACAACTACCAGTGTGGAGGTCTCATTTTTATTCACAGCAAACAACCAAAAACCAGAAACATCTGCTGCAGTTTTCTTGCCCCATAATGAGCTATTACATTGCATGATACTGGCAACTCCAAGATTTTTGTGGCATGAATCAGGTAGTTTCTCAAGCAGTTGCAGGCCTGAAAACTCATGAGAAGAATCACCACAAAGTTCAAGAGTTGGGTGAAGAAAAACAGTAGCTGTTTGCCAATCCACAACCTGCAACGGCTCCAAGAAATGATTGGTAAGTAGAATCCAGTTTCAAGGATTCACAAGGTCAGCCATCTCCAGCCAACTAGGTCAACTCAAATGCTCAACTGTTGCTGCCCACCGTGACAGGGAGTAAGCGTGCATTCCAAAGGACATCAGAGAGATTCTTAAGACCAATTCAGTATCATGGCTCAAATGAAGAATCCATAACGTTAACTTTATCAATGTGCAGCAGCCCTACTTGCTCTCAATGCCACAGAGATCCAGTTCCTATTGCTAGCTATGAAGAACATTGGACTACTTCGACTGGAGAAGGTTCAGACTACTCCAGGTGATCAAAGTGCTTAAAGATATTGCTACCCAGCCTGAAGTGCAATCCATGGAGGAAATCAATGTAAAATGTTGAAGCCCCCTCCTTTCTATGTTTCATTAATTACTGGGGATAAACTAGTACAAAATTGCAAGGGTAAAGCATTGGCAAGTAGTTTAGTGATGCCCAAGAAAATAGCTGATCAGCTGGTTCTATCACAATACTGAAGTAATATCTAGCGGTGTATTGCACTTGGACGGGACAGCAATTCGGAGAGATAGTTGGAGTGATTAAAAACTTGTCTCTTACCTTGAATGCATGTCCAAATGTTGTTGTCTTACAAGATGTATCAATCAGAGCCCTTGCAACGAGCAGCTTTGACCTTTGACTTGTCAAGGGACTTCATATTTCAAGATTGGATGGTCTTTGTCTGCTGATAGGATCTCACATGCTGTTTAGAACAAGGTATGGAACTAAGGCCACAATCAGATCAGAAGGTAATTGCAAACTTCTATATTGAGCCTTACGCCCCAAGTCATATTAATGCCAATTGCTTAGCATTTGATCAAGAAGATCACCCTAGTACTGATGAGGCTGACACCAAGGTTGGAAGTATCCCGGACCTAACTCTTGATGAATGAGGCAAACGACCTTACCTGCTGCTTATGGTATTGCCTATTAAGAATTAGAAGAATCTGATCTGGGAGTCTATTGTATACACTGAAGTAAATCAACCTGTTCCTAGCATCACTAAACCAAGCCATAATCATGCCCTTGAGGTATGGCAAACTTTTTTTTGATGGATCCAAGCACTAGTCAAGGTGCACCCACTTTGAGCCATCCTTGTTTCACCCCCAAGGAATAGAAATTAGAGTTCAAATTTTAGATTTCAACTTGCATGCTCCAATAACACTACTTCAATATGAAGCCTCTGGTGCAAGGGATGCATTGGGAAATCAAGAGAAAATAGTTGAATAATCTGCAGGTCTTTGGGAACATTGAATTGATTGTAAATCAGGTCAAGAGGACGGCAAGCTGCCAAGAATGATCTACTCAGGTGCTTCAAGAACAGGGTGTGGGACATCATGGAATATTTTGAAGGTTTTGGCATCGAATCCATTCCCAGGACCAGAGAATCAAGTTGCTGACAGGCTTGCAGCAGTAGGGGCAATGCCTTTGACATTACGAAAAGCATTCAACAAGACAAGGTACAACTAATAGACCATTCCACGCCCTTGTAAGGCCTTCAGTGCCGGATAACAATGTCTAAGTTGGCAAGTGTAGTGCCAGACATGACCAGCAAATCGTCAATTTCCTACAAGAATATGATTGGCTGCTTTCTCATGCCAGGAATCGAGCCTCAGTTGCATCAGCAGTCCATGTGTTTCAAGTGGTGCAGTTGAGAACTAACAAATTACCAAAAGGCCTCATAACTACTGGTGTGGATCTTCGACCCGAATGATCAGTTCCGGAAGGAGACAGTCAAACATTCAAGTAAAGGGTGAGGATTCCAACAGCCTATTTTAGTGGAAGAAGCCCCAAATGACATTGCAGATTGGCAAACTGGCATTAGCCTCAAGATTTATGTGGCATGAATCAAGTAGTTTTGTTCAAGGCGTTGCATCCAACACAAGGTCCAGATGTCTTCGAAATTTGAGCTATGAAGACTTGAAAGGATTCAATCCAAATTTGGCACAACATACCATAGAATTGGATCTAGATTGCTAAGCCCATCAGGCAGAAGCAAAGACCAGTCAACCCCTCACATTGAGCCTCTGATGAAGAAAGAGCTAAATAAGCTAATAGAGGCAAGCATTATATTCCCGATTAAACACTCAAGCTGGGTTGCTAACTTGGTTCCGGTCAGGAGGAAAAGCGGAGAAATCAGGTTGTGAGTGGACTTCCGTGACCTCAATAGAGCATCTCTCAAGGATCATTATCCACTCCCTTCCATGGAGCAAATATTGCAAGTAGTATCCGGTTCAGAGAGATTCTCTCTCCTAGATGGCTACTCAAGGTACAATCAGGTGATGGTAAAAGAAGAGGACCAATTCAAGATAGCCTTCACAACTAAATGGGGCACGTATGCTTACAAGAAGATGTCATTTGGGCTGTCCAACACGCTGGTGCTACCTTTCAAAGGGCAATTGGACATGGAATTCAAAGGCTTGATCAACAAGATAGTGCTGATATATCTTTGATGATATCACTATCTTCTCCAAGAATGCAGCAGACCATCTCTTTCACCTCAGGCAAGTGTTTCAGAGGTGTAGAAAGTTCGGAGTGTCTTTGAACCCCAAGAAGTGCATCTTTCTTGCACATGAAGGAAAGCTCCTTGGCCATGTTGTCTCGAAAGAGGGACTGGCAATCGATCCAGAGAGAGTTGAAACCATAAGAGCACTGCCATTTCCAAGTCACAAGAAGGATCTTCAAAGCTTCTTGGGAAGGATCAATTTTGTCCGTAGGTTTATCCCAGATTTTGCAGCCCTTGTCAAGCCTATCACCAAAATGTTAAAGAAGAGCATGGCTTTTAAGTGGACAGCAGAAGGAAAGGAGAGTTTTTGAAGCAATCAAAGAAGCTATCTCTCAAGCACCAACTCTCATTAACCCAGACTTCTCCAAGGATTTCATCCTCTATGCATTTGGAGGTGATGACACTATCTTCTGCCATTCTGGTACAGCAGAACAAAGATAATGATGAGCAGCCGATTGCCTATTTTCAGCCAGAGCCTAGATGACTGCGAGGTGAGGTACTCTTTTATTGAAAAGCATGTACTTGCAGTAATTAGAAGCTTGAAGAAATTCAAGCATTTAGTCTCAAACAACAGGGTCCAGTTGCTGGTCTCACATGCTGGAGTTAAAGACTTCCTCCTCAACAAGGATTTGAATGAGAAAAGGGTAGGTTAGATCACCCGTGTCATGGAGTATGACATTGATATCAAGATCACCAAGCTGGTAAGAGGGAAAGGATTGTGTGAGCAACTAGTTTTGGGGAAGCAAAAAGGAAGTATGCAACGAAGAAGATGCTTGTTTTGACAGTCAAGGACAGCCATGAGCCAAGCGGCAATCATGAAGAAGACAATGCTTCCCCCATTCCTTGTTGGACCCAAGGTATTATGCACTTCCTAAGCACAGGCCTAGTGCCCTCCTAGAGATGAACAAGACCCAAAGGAGACACTTCAGATTGCAGGTTGTCCCATATGCCATTGTTGATGGAGTTTTGTTCAAAAAAGATGTAAATGGAGTGCTGCTGAGATGCATTAGCATAGGTCAGATTCAAAAGGTGTTGGAAGAGTTTCATGGTGGACCAGCTGGTGGCCATTTCGCACCAAGAGTGACAGCTCTAAAAATCATGAAGGCTGGTTATTATTGGCCTAAAATCTTCAGTGATTGCTATGCATGGATCAAGAGGTGTAAGAATTGTGCATTCTTCATAGGAAAAGAGAAGACTTGCTGCCCTTCCATTGCATCTAGTCTCAGTTGACCAGCCATTCATGCAATGGGGTTTGGACTTCATTGGAGTCATTAATCCCAATTCAAGCCAAGGGCACAAATGGATTTTGACAGCCACAGACTACTTCACCAAATGGACAGAAGCAGTAGCACTCAAAGAGGCAAATGAGTCTAGCATATTAGACTTTTATGAGGGGATAACAACCAGATTCGATGTACCTGCTACAATAATCTCTGACAATGCATTGGCATTCATTGGATCTAAGGTGACTGAGTGGGCTGTCAAGAATGGTATTTACCTAAGCACTTCATCGAACTATTACCCTCAGGGTAATGGCTACGCCGAGTCTACAAATAAGAACTTGTTGAGGATCATTAGGAGAACTCTTGATGAGAATCAGAGGTCTTGGCATACCAAGCTAAAATCAGCCTTATGGGCTAATAGGATCACTCCCAAAAGATCCACAGGTAACTCTCCATTCAGGCTTGTCTATGGAAGAGAGGCAATCTTGCCCATGTCACTTGAGTTGCCAACATTGGAACTCATGAAGCAGCTGGAGTTACTTGAATTTGAGCCCATGGAGGTGAGGTATGCGGAGTTGATGGAGCTGCAAGAGATCAGAAATCAGGCATCCCAAGCAATGGAAAAGGATCAAGCTTTGATCAAGAAGACCTTTGATAGGAAGGCCAAAGATAGATCTTTTCAAGTTGGAGATCTAGTGTTGAAATGGGATGTGGACAAAGCAAAACCGGGAAGGCATTCAAAATTTGATCCATTTGGAGTGGCCCATATATGGTCACAAAGTGCAAGAACAACAATGCTTTCCAACTGGCCTCTTTGGATGGTGAAGAACTGCAGATTCCAGTCAATGGAATCTATCTCAAGCGTTGCTTCTGAGAGGGAAAGGTTCACTACCTCTATAAATATTAGATCTAGATTTTCAATTCCTCCAAGTGATTGTGCACATTGTTTTGTTGTAGGTTATTTTTCAGTTTTCCCTAAGTGCTTTGGCACAGCTTTTGCTGGTCATGGATCGAGTGTTTTACAATTCTAGCGTGCTTTCATCAGGTGGCAGTTCCATCTTCCTCCTTGCACATTCTGAGTCAGTTGAGGTTCTAAACAGAATATTTGATGACTCCATGCCCAATGGACTACTTCAGGCAACTGGTCCTTTCATCTAGTAGGCAGATGACCCCGCTGAGTCGCCAAATTGTTATCCAATTTCACCCCCTGGGGTTGAATTGATAACATACATCAGGATTCTCAAATCCCAGGTAAATTGATTGATCTAGGGTAAAAATCATGTTTCTAGGGTCCCTTCAGAGATTTTTCTAACTCCCCTGTCCAGGTTGAAAAGAACAAGCTCTGAGAAAATGCGAGAAAGTTGCAGAAAATAAGCTTGAGGCCAGAAAAAATTGTGAAAATCGGCTAAGTCCTAGTCCTAGAATGACAGTCGGGACATTTGGGACGACCAAGGCATGCGGATCGGCCGAAACAGCCTACGGGCGGCCCAAACAAGCAAAGGGACATCTGGGAAAAATGGGACGCAAAATGCCCAAACTGGCCGGTTCAGCCGAAAGAAAGAAAATTTGTCACAAGTCCTTTATCGGGAGCAAGCTAGGACTGTGAGTACGCGAAGGACCTGCACCGGCCGGTTTGGCCAAAATAGGAAACTTCAGCACAACGACAAGTGGGACAAAGGGACGCGCGGGACGTGGATAGCCGAAGGAGCCGAAAGCCAATCAAATCACGCCACGTGTCACCGGCAGAAAAGGGACGAGGAAGCCCATTTCGGGCGGACTGGAGAGGATTCTGTCCCACGACAGCACTGGGACATCCAGGATAAAAAGACGCGGTGGACGTGAAAATCCGGCAGGCCCATGGACAAATCACAGCATGACACGTGTCGCCAAGGAAAAAGGTCCAAAAATTCAAAGGGGGCGAGTTTTCGAGCACTGATCCGAACCAATGAAATAGTGTCACGTGTCCAAGTTTAAGGGGCCCACAAGAAAATCCCGTGAAAGGGTGGAGAGAGAAAATTGCTCAGCGAACCAGAGCCTGCCACGTGTCGTCCAAATGGCAGAGCACGGGAAAAGAATTTTAAAAATCCGTTTTCACCCATTTTGTGCCCTAAATCTTCAGACCTTCGTATCTTTCGATCCAGAGCTCGGATTTGCATGTTCTTTATATCAATGGAAAGCTGTTGAAATTCTCTACATGATTCTAGGATCAATCTCACATTTTGGTGTATTTTGGAGGGAGAAAATTAAGAAAAAATCTCTGACGCGTGGTGATAGATAGAAGTAATGCTTCAACAACCAACTTTAATGCAGCAGACAGCTCGCCGCTCCTGTTAGACAGCCCACCGTTTTGCTAGGATCTGCCGCTTCTGTCATAATGAGATGATTTTAAATGCTACCAAGAAGTGGTTGGGGTAGATTCTGGATTTTCTCTCTTTTCCCTCTCTCATTTTTTGATATATATTGTAAAGAAGAGCTCCTTTAACAAGTGGTCGTACATTTTCTGTTTTGCACTCCTCCCTTATTCCCTCACTTGCCAGAGAATTTGTGGAGCTTTCAAACCTCCCATATGGGTTGTAATGCCAGTCTTTTTTTCCTCTTGGCCACTGCGATGTACTGTATCGATCTCTTGAGCAATATATATATGTGTTGTGATTGACTCTCGACCCTCTCATGTATTCATTGCTGTCATTTTTGATCTATTATTGCAGTTTGGTTACCTATGCATGGTGTTCGTATTACATCTATGTGGTCTGTGTTAAATTTTACAAAATTGGTGTCCAACATTCCTCGGTGCATCACCTCCGTAGTTTAGGTTTTATTTTTATGCATTCTCTACCCTGTCTCCTTGGTAAATTAGATTAGGTTATAGTAAAACCTCTGCATTTTATTGGTGCATCTGAACAGAGGAATAGGAACCAACCTTCTCTGGAGAATCCTTTCTCATCTTTACAAGTCCCACACTTGGAGAAAGGATTCCATGTTGTGCAATCACACTGGATGCCTGAACATCAACCTAGAAGCCTAATCTGCATCTAGGGGTGCTGTGAGTCTGCAACAACAGTTACCAGTTTCCTGAAGCAATCCATTGGGCATGGAGTCATCAAATTCTGTGCTTGGTGCCCTGACTGATTAAAACAATGCAAGGAGGAAGAGGGAGGGTAGAACACCATCTAATTTGGAGCAAGTCCTGCAAAAATGCATTTCCAGGAACAACAAGATTGTGCCAAAGCACTTAGGGAAAGAAAAGCTAAACTACAACAAAACAATGTGCATAAGCACTTGGAGGAATGAGAACCTAAGCTAATATGTACAAGGTGGAGAATTTCCTTCAATAACAATGCTTCAGATTGATTCCATTGACTGGAATATGCAATTCTTCACCATCCATTGTAGACAATTAGAAGGCATTGCTGTCCTTACACTTTGTGACCATGTAGGGGCCACTCCAAATGGCATCAAATTTTGAATGCATCCCCATTTTTTCTCTGTTTGCATCCCATTTTAACATTAGATCTCCAACTTGGAAAGATCTATCCTTGGCCTTTCTATCAAAGGTCTTTTTGATCAGAGCTTGATCTTTCTCCATTATTTGGGATGCCTGATTTCTAATTTCTTGGAGCTCCATCAATTATACATACCTAACCTCCATGTGTCCAAACTCTGACAACTCCAACTGTTTCATGAGTTCCAATGTTGGCAACTCAAGTGACATGGGAAAAATTTCCTCTCTTCCATAAACAAGCTTGAATGGATAATTACCTGTAGATCTCTTGGGGGTTATCCTATCAGCCCATAAGGTTGATTTCAATTAAGTATGCCAAGACCTTTGATTTTCATCAAGAGTCCTCCTGATGATCCTTAACAAGTTCTTGTATTCAGTTTGGCCATTACCCTGAGGATAATAATTTGATGAAGTGCTTAAGTAGATCCCATTTTGACAGCCCATTCAGTTACCTTGGACCCAATGAATGCTAATGCATTATCTGATATTATTGTAGTAGGTATGCCAAATCTGGTTGCTATCCTTTCATAGAAGTCTAGGATGCTAGATTCATTCGCTTCCTTGAGTGCCACTGCCTCAGTCCACTTGATGAAGTAATCTATTGCTGTTAGAATCCACTTGTGTCCTTGGCTTGAATTTGGGTTAATGAATCCAATGAAGTCCAAACCCCATTGCATGAATGACTGGTCAACTGAAATTGGATGCAATGGAAGGGAAGCTAGTATCTCCTTACTTGTGAAGAATGCACAATTCTCGCACCTCTTGATCCATGCATAACAGTCACTGAAAATATTGGGCTAATAATAGCCAGCCCTCATGATCTTGAGAGCTATCACTCTTGGTGCAAAATGACCACCAGCTGATCCACCATGGAACTCTTCCAACACTCTGTGAATCTAATTTGTACCAATGCACCTCAGCAGCACTCCATTCACATCCCTTTTGAACAAAACATCGTCAACAAGGGCATATGGGACAGCCTACAATCTGAAGTGTCTCCTTTTGGTTTTATTCATCTCTGGAGGGCATAGGCCTGTGTTTAGGAAGTGTATTATGTCTTGGGTCTAGTAAGGAGTGAGGACACCATCAATTCTTTCTTGAGTACTTCCTTGTTCATTACTATCTTGCAACGCCAAAACAACCTCTTTCTCATTGCATGCCTCTATTTGTTTGTTCACGACCAGCTGCTCACACAATCCTTTTCCTCTGACCAACTTGGTTACTTTGATATCAATGTCATATTCCATGACATGAGTAATCCACCCCGCTCTCTTTTCATTCAGGTCTTTGTTGAGGAAGAAGTCTTTAACCCCCACATGAGAAACCAACAGTTGAACCTTGTTGTTTAAAACTAGATGCTTAAACTTTTTCAAGCTCCTAATCACTGCAAGAACATGCTTCTCATTGAAGGAATATCTCACCTCATATTCCTCTAGGCTTTGGCTGAAAAAAGCAATTGGCTGCTCATCATTATCTTTGTTCTGCTGTACCAAAATTGCAGAAATAGTATCATCACCTCCAAATGCATAAAGGATGAAATCCTTGGAGAAATCTAGGTTAATGAGAGTTGGGGCTTATGAGATGGCCTCTTTGATTGCTTTAAAACTTGCCTTGCCTTCTGCTGTCCATTTGAAAGCTATGCTTTTCTTTAACATCTTGGTGATAGGCTTGACTAGGGCTGCAAAATTTGGGACAAACCTCCAAAATTTTTTTATCCTTCTTAAGAAAATTTAAAGGGATTTCTTGTGGCTTGGTAATGGTAGTGCTCTTATGGCTTCAAATCTTTCTAGATCAATTACTAATCCTTCTTTGGAGACAATGTGGCCAAGGAGCTTTCCTTCATGAGCTATAAAAATACACTTTTTAGGATTCAAGGATACCCCAAATCTTCTGCACCTTTGGAACACTTGTCTCAAATGAGAGAGACGGTCTACTACCCTTTTTGACAAAACAATGATATCATCTAGATATATCAGCACCATTTTGTTAATCAAATCTTTGAACGCCATGTCCATTGCCCTTTGGAATGTAGCTCCAGCGTTGGACATCCCAAATGACATTTTCCTGTATGCATAAGTCCCCCATTTGGTTGTGAAGGCTATCTTGAACTGATCCTCTTCCTTCACCATGATCTGATTGTACCCTGAATAGCCATCAAGCAATGAAAACCTTTCAGAGCCAGCAACAACTTGTAAAATCTACTCCATAGAAGGAAGTGGGTAATGATCCTTGAGAGATGCTCTATTCAAATCTCTGAAATCAATGCACAATCTGATTTCTCCACTCTTCTTTCTAACTGGAACCAAGTTGGAAACCCAACTGGAATGCTTGATAGGAAATATGATACTTTCCTCTATCAACTTATTCAATTCTTTTCTCATGAGAGGCTCCATGTGTGGATTGACTGGCCTTTGCTTTTGCCTGATGCATTTAGCACTTGGGTCCAATTCAATAGTGTGTTGAGCTAACTTGGGATTGAAGCCTTTCAAATCTTCATAGCTTTAAGCAAACACATCAGGGAATTCTTGAAAAAGCTGTATGAACTCATACCTTTCTTGCTTAGTTGTCACTTTACCAATTTGGAGTGACTTGCCTTCTTCCACTAAGATGGGCACTGAATCTTCACCCTTCACCTGGATGTTTTCTTTCTCTTTCCTAAACTGATCATTAGGATTGAAAATGGACTCCAAAGTGACAAGTTCCTTTGGTAGTTTGTTGGTTCTCAGCTATACCACTTGATCACCATACTACTGTTCTAACTTTTCTTGATTTTTAGTTGAGAACTCAACCTCTTCTTGTAAGAAATGGATGATTTGTTGATCATTTTCAAACACTTTCCAACTTACGTTGTTGTCTGGAACTGAAGGCCTTACAATCACATGAATGTTTGGCTATAATTTTTCTTTCTTGATGCTTTCAACAACATCAAAGGCTTCTCCAACTACTGCAAGTCTGTCAGTAGCTTGGTTTTCCTATCTAGGGATGGATTTAGTGCTAAAGCCCTCAAAATATTTAATGAGGTTCCACACCCTATTTTTGTAGCACTTGAGTAGATCATTCTTGGTAGCATGCTATCCTCTAACTTGGTTGACAATCAGCTCACTATCACCAAAGACTTGCAAGTTCTTTATTCCCCTCTTGATTGACCAATGCAATCCTTGTATCAAAGCTTCATACTCAACAGTGTTATTAGAACATGCAAACTGAAATCTAAAAGCTGAATAGTACTTAAATCCCTGAGGTGAAACAAGCATAGCTCCCCCTCCTGTACCTTGTTTACTCCTTGATCCATCAAAGAACAACTACCATACCTCATTGTCATCCTTGTGGTCTGGCTTGGTGATGCTAGGAATAGGTTGATTTTCTTCATGCATGCAATAGACTCCTAGCTTAGATTCTTCTATTTCTTGATAAGGATCGAAAGCATGCACCTTGCTTTCCCATTCATCAAGAGTCAAATATGGGATGCTTCCAACCTTGGTGTCAGCTTCATCAACACTTGGGTAATCCTCTTGATCAAACACTGAACAATTGGTATTGATTTGGCTTAGAGTGTGAGGCTCAATGTGAAAGTTTGTAATAGGCTCAGATCTGATTTGTGGCTTTGGTTCCATACCTTGTCCTGAACAACATGTGTGACCAATCAGTAGATAAGTAACCTCCAATCTTAGCTGTGAAATCCCTTGACAAACATAGGGAAAAGAGTGGTGGAAGATCTATCACTGATACATCTTGTAAAACAACAACGTTGGGGCATGCATGTAAAGTAAGGCTCAAGTTATTAATCACTCCTACTGTTATCACTTCTATCCAATCCAATTACACTACCCCTTTGGATATGACTTCATATTGGAGCCCCAACTGATTAGCTATTTGCTTAGGCATTACAACTACTTGCCCTGGAATCAATCATGCAATTGTGTACTAATTGGTTCCTAATGATTAATGAAACATAGAATGTAGGGGGCTTCAAAATTTTACCTTGCTGTCCTCCATGATTCTCTTCAGGCTGGGAAGCATTTGTGAGTACCTTCTCTTGCATTTGGACCTGGTGATTTGAAGTTGACCAGTCCTTCATGGTAGCTTGTAGCAAATCTCTTTAGCCTGGGATGGATAGTGATTCCCACATTGATATGTTTACATTTGTCTTCTTCATCTGATCAATGATGTTGAAAGGAGATGAGCATCTCTCTGCTGCCCTTTGGCCTGGACATTCATTCCTTGCACATGGGAAGCAACAAATAGCATCTGATTCAATCTAGGAGCTGGTTTGGGAGGTCCTTATATGTTTGAAACTGCATTTTGTTTTCCAACAGTCTGTGGAGTGATAGAAGGTTGTGGATTACTTGGAACCAATGCCTGTCCTTCACCCAAATTTCTCCTTTTTGACCTTGTGTTGGCTGCAACACTTTAGGAGATTGGTTGATTCGTGCCACAAAAGTCTTCTACCTACCAGTTTACAAGTGTGGTATCAATTGGAGTTGATTGTTATTGGGATGTTTCTAGCTGTTGATTATTTCCTTGACTCCCTTCACCCTCCACACCAGTTGTTACCATTAAGGCTTGATTTAGAGCACCATTGAAGCACATAGACTGGTTGTGAGGCTCATTACATGGGAAACACCAATCATACTATTGAGCTATGTTTTCTTGTACTGGCACTAGTGCTTTAGAGGCAGATGTAGCATTGGGATTATAGGGCTGAAATGGTCTGTTAGCAGGAGGCCTTGCTTGATTTTGATTTGCAGCTAGATTGGGTAGTCTTTGAGGATGATATGGCTGCTTGTTGGGCTGAGATTGAGGCTGATAAGAAGGTCTAAAACCTTGGGCTTGTTACCTCTTGAGTGTAACTAGCTCATTACCTAAATTTTGTAATTAGTTCATGACTTCTTGAAGTTCATTTGAGGCACTAGAAGATGAAGTAGAAGTTTCATTTGAACCCTGATTTCTAGGAGTGGGAATAGGAGCTAAAATAGGTGCTTGACTAGTGCTTGGACTTTCTAAACTTGGATACAGTGGCATTGGAGGCCTAGGAACTAGCTTACCAGCTTGAATCAGACAATTTTCAGCCCTAATGGCAATGCTATAAGCAACAGGGATAGTTGTGCCTCCCATGGATTGAATTAACATAGAAATATCAAAATTTAAAGCTTTAAGGTAATATAGAAAAGAAACTTCTGCTATTGGCCTTACTTCCATTGGAATTATCTCCCAAGTCCTTTGAAATATGAAGTTGAGGTCAGTCAACTGCTCATTGGGAGCTCTCTTGATAATTGTTAATTGTTCCAAAAGGGACAAGTTATCTTCCTTTCCTCCAAACTACTCATGGAGGGATATACATAGCTAGTTCCAATTTTGGATAGAGCTTGAAGCAAGGCTCCTGAACCATTACAAAGCCTTCCCTTTGAATGAAGACGCCAACAGTTTGAAAACAACTTGTATCTGTTATCCCGTAAAATTGACAAGGGTAATTTTACCGATAACCATACCGAAAATTTTGTTCCGATCCCTCGTTAGGGATCCCTTGCGTTCGAAACGTTGTAAAATCCCTTCCCGGGAAATCTAGTTTTCGAACTTAGTCTTTTTTGAGTCTTTTTTGGCTGGGCGCATGAAATTGCTTTGCAACACTAACTTTTGATGCGCCCCCTTAAAAGCCTTTGGCGCATGGTTTTCAATGTCAACACAACTTTTCATGCACCAAAGAATGTTGAACCTTCCCTGCGTGTGCCAAGGCGCATGCGCTTGTGTTGGTACACCTTTTGTTGCGCCACTCTTTGGTGCGCCAAAGGGCGCGCATAATCTTTGTGCAACAAAAAGTTTTGGTGCGCCAAAGGGCGCACATAACTTCATATCGACAATAGATTTGGTGCGCCAAAGGCGCGCTTAATCTTCTGTTGTCAAAAAGTTTCGTGCGCCAAAGGGCGCACACTTTCTCCTGTCGACAGCAACTTTCATGTGCCTTTTAAAAAGTAGGTGGCGCATTGATGACTAGTTTTTCTATATATATGTGCGTGCGTGCCCAAAGTGTCATTTTCACTTTTCACCGAACACGTGATTTTTCTGCGCCTGTCAGCCCCTGCTCGTCATTTTCAGAGCCTTGTGGACCCGTCGCGCGTCTCTTACTATTTATCCAGGTAAGGGGTTCTTCTCCTTGTCTGTTTTGTGTTTTTGTTTCTTGGTGTGTTCTTGGTCTGGTTCTAGCTTGCTAGTCGGTTTCGAAATAGAAATGTGTTGGCCTAGCCTCCTTCGTTTGCTATCTGCCCCCCCCATGCTATCCTTCCTCTTTCCGGATCTGCTGGAGAAGGACGTTTTCTTGAGACAGTGGTTGTGGCCCTCCTAATCTAGATCGTTTTATTTACACCGCTGAACCTTTCGAAATAGGAGCAGAGGAACAAGAGGAATTTGAACCATAAAGAACCCCCCTTTGAAAAGAAGGTTTGTTCACTGTCTTTTCCACTTGGCGCATCGGCGCGTCCTGCAACACTAAGAACAGTTGCGTCCCTTTGGCGCATCTGACCGCCTTGTAACGTGAGCAAAACCCGCGCCAATGGCGCACCCTTTCTGCTTGCTGCATCATTAACCTCTGCACCCTTTAGCGCGTCTCTTTCACATGCTACAAGTGCTATGCTCGCGCCCCTTTGGTGCGCCATCCTTTTGTGCTACATCACGTTTCCATGTGCCCATGGCGCACCCAGTTTCCATGCAACACAAAGCTTTATCTGCGCAAGTATGAAGCTATAAAGGCGCAGGCGCATCCCCGATTGCAATAACATTATGTTGTGTAAACCCTTTGTGCACCACGCCATATCCCTTTGGCGCACTAAAAGTCAATGTTACACAATCCATCCATGCGCCGAAGGGCGCACCAAATCCCAATGCAACATGAAAATTCCATGCGCCCTTTATAAAATGTAATCTGCAACATCAATGCGCCATGCACCTTATCTATTTGGCCTGCAAGTTACAATTTTCATGCGCCCTGCGCCCTGAGCTTTAAAATCTCTAACTCTTTCTTCTGCTGACTTTCCAATGGAAGATCAAATGACTAATTCGACCTTTTTGGATTGGGTCTCACTTCTTCTTCATGCAGATCAGCAACTGAGTTCAAAAGAACATATGTCTACATCCAGCAAGAGACCCACCAAACCAAGAGGAAAGGCTAAGCTTACAGAGGAAGAGATGAAGTACAAATATCAAAGGGTCAGGATGCCCGAATCACAGGCTGAATGCAGTATGGATGTCAGAGACTCAGAGTTGGGTCACATTGACATGGAAGAATTCTGGGTTAGGACTTAGAAGGTTACAAGAAGTCCGTGGATGGACAAATTAATAGGCAGTGCCCTGCACTTCGCCAGAGGAATCCCCGTCAGTGCCGTCAACAATGAATTCATGATGGTGATTGCACAATCTTACAACAAGGACACAAGATGTGTCGAAAATAGCAAGGGCGAGGTAGTCATAAACCTCACTGCCCGTCATTTTGAGATAATGCTCGGCATCCCTCACCACCGACACTTTGTGGCCGTCAGCCAAGAAGAGTGCATCAAGGCCTGGGAAGATAATGAAGACCAATGCATGCAACTAATGAACGAAGTCTACTTGAAGAACAAGAAGGTGGTAACCCGGTGGCCCCAAATCATCCACCGCAGTGATTTCTCAGAAGAGCTCAGTGATACTATTACTTTCCTGAGCAGAGTCTTCGGGCTTTCTGACGCCCACTACTTCCATAAATGGATGCTGAGGTACTTGGAAACAATGAATAAGAATGTGCCTGAGCAGTGCTTTTGTTGGGGAGAAATAATAAGCAGCACCATCTCCGAGCAGCTACAACAATTCGCCACAACGGGAGTGTTCCATATGAACTCCTATGTAGTCTACGCTGTAGCGTCGGAGAGGGATTATCCAGGGCTAAACCGAAGTGGAATTTGGCCTCAGGTCAAGATATATGAATATTATCCAGAACTAAGGCTGGAGAATAGCATCCCTCAATTCACCAAAATTAATGATGCTTTCTTCTATCACATCATTTGCCTGTTAAGGCCAAATCTGACTCATGGTCGTACGACCAAAAACATTGTGTCAACCGTGGAGAAGTGGGGGGCCCTGTTCACCCAGTTTCCCACATTTACCTATCTGAGGGTGGTCAACTTCTTGGGTGAGCCAACCAGGCTACCGAGGTATGCTGGACCTAAGCTGATTCTGCTGGAGCTGTCAAGGCAGCTAATCACATATCACGAAAAGTGCCTGAAAAGAAAGAAGGGTGGAATTCCTTTCCCCCTCACAGTAGGCCGATACACATGCTCTTCTCACCACAAGGCAAAAGAAATGTTTGCAGAGCTGGAGCTACTCAATTTAAAGCATGACTTCCCAGCCAGGCCCACCTTCGACCCAAGGGGCTGCCTGCCAAGGGCTAAGCTTGATCCGATCCATGTCCCTCAAATTGAGGATATTTACATTGACGTCATCCACGAGGTGGAACTCAGACGAAAGGATCATTCTCGCTTAGCATTGGCGGAAATTATCTAATACGGAGTGGCCATTGTCCCCAAAGGCTTCCAAACGACGGAAGATGAAGTAGACAAGGTGTATAATGACACGAAAGGGGATGATTGGCCCTTCCCGGCCATTGACAGAAGCAAGGCTCCTCAAACAATTGAGGAGAGGGTCAAGGAGACTATGCGTAGAACAGAGCACTGGTGCCGCATGAACGGGCTGATCTACCTCGGGGTAGATTTCACAACCTCCCCATTGGGCAATGCACCTCCAAGGTCCAAGAAGCAGCTAAAAGGTAAAGGTGTAGAAGGTGAACCTAGCACCATTCAGGAAGAAGCCCATGGAAGTCCTCCTTCCACAGCACCAGAACAGGTAATAACTCTAGATTCGCCAGAGAAAGAAGCAGCGGAGGATAGTCCCATACGCCCATCCACTCAGGATGTCGGCATTGCTACAACCACAGAAGTCCCTTCTATCCCTTCTTCTTCTCTTCCTTCTCCTCCTCAAGTGACTCACGCGACCACCCCTTTGGTCGCGTCCTCTGTCCCTTCTTCTACTCTTTCCCCCACCTCTTCGTCTATCTTCTCCTCCCTCGCTGATTTATCTTCTTCCATTTCTTCCCTCATTTCCGGGCTCCCTTCCCTTCCTATGTCTTCTGCAGCTACGGTTTCCCTTCCTCTCGTGGACACTTCTTTGGCTATGCTTTCAATGCCACCGCCGCGTGTCTCCACGTTTTTCCCCTCTTCTACTGCTGCCCCCTCCTCCTCTGTCTCTGGTCCTTCTATGGGGCCAGCCTGGATCTCTCAGCAGCTGGGCCAGCAAAAGAGGAAAGTTCCCATCGCTCTGATGGACTTTTTAGTAATTCCAGCCAAAGGGGCAAAGAAGCAAAAGCCTGTAACACGCTTCTCTCAAAGTGCTGTGGGTGAGAGAGTTATGGAAATAGCATACCCTGATCCCCTCAAGAAAAAAAAAGATCTGTCTCTGACAGATTTTACTGTGACTCAAGTCACAATGGGGACGTCTTCTGAAAGTCTCCAGGGAGAAGCTCTTTCCGCAGTCGATGCCCTCTGTAAAAAGCTTCAAGAAATAAAAGAAGAGAAAAGGCTATTGAAGGAGCAGAACAAATATCTGCTTCAAGCCTCACAGAAGATGGGTAGTGCACATCCCATGACTGCCGCCGAGACTTCTAAGCTTCTCAGCCAGGAGAAAATCAATGAATATTCAAAGATCGGCGAGCAGGGTATGGCCGTTTCTGCTTGGAGGAGCCAGATCCTCAAGGACAGTGAAAGAGTGATTGCTGAATATGTCAATTCATATCTAAACATCAGAAAGGCAAACAAGGAACTCCAAGCATTAGCGGGTCCCATATCAGAAGAGCTAGAACATGCTAGACTCCAACATGAGACCTTTCAACAAATGTTCGACTGTTCAGTCAAAGATCTGGTCAAGTTCGGAGTTTTCGGCCATCCAAGGGCCCTCAACAAAACCATGTCCACTCTGGACTATCAGATAGATCAGCTGGAATTTGTTCTGGAAAAGATAGACAAGGTGAAGGAAGAGGCCCTGGATGCGATGCATCAAATGGAGCGAATTGTTCTTAACATGTCTCCAGGGCTGCTCACTCCTTCTTTTACCATGAGATCAGCTGATGAAACTATCCGGATCTTCAAGGAGATCGCTTCTCAAGGAACGGGGCCAGAGGTCACATTTGACACTAAATCTATCAACAACCTGCTGGCCTGTAGGGACTTCATTGGGTTCCTCATCGAGGTGGAGAAAGATTATTCTAAACTCCCAGAAAATCTCATAAGCGAGCGGGAGACTTGCGAAGCAATCAGCGAACGGCACAAGGATCCATCACAGGATCAATTTGGACCCATGATTAATAAGTTTTTGGAATACCGTGCTCAGTTCCACATATCATCTCCTGAGCAGCATCAGAAGCAGGCAACCCCCTTTCGGCTGCAGGATGACGATGACGAGTAGCTGCTTCTTTTTCTTCTTCCTCTTCTTCTTCTTCTCTCTATTCTCCGACTTTCTTGTTGAAATGTCTAAAGTGTGTTGGCACAAATGATGACATCATCCATGTTACATCATGGGATGATGTCATCCATCAAGTTGTCAAAATTCAACATGACTTTTAGATATTTTGTAAATATCTTTGTAAATATTTGTTGGCTCCTTTTTGCTTTTCTTCTCCTCTCTTCTATAAATACTGGAATACTTGTTGTATTCGGGGTGAACATTTTTTAGATGAAAATAGAAGTGAGGAGAGAAAGACTTTGAGCTTTCTTGTAACAGAAGAAAACAGTAATACAAATATTAAGACTTTGTGCTCAATAGCTGTGTTATGCATTAGATCTTCCTTACGTTAGATCTGTATGTGTTTAATCTGTTGGATTCATATCTACTTTTCTGTCATTTGCTCATCAGTATTGCTTTGTTTATTTATGCAAGTAGGTTTGGCTCTGTTTACTACCAACCCAAAAACATAAATCTTCTGACCTTTCTGCTTTGGAATTCATTTCTTTTCTTCCTTCGGATCTGTTCTTTCCCTTTTCCCTCTTTTATTCCTTTCTTTTCGCAGCCTGAAACACTCTACTGGGATGAGATCCCAAACCCTCGAAGGTAGAATCTATGAGACTTGCATAGATTCCTGTTGGTAGAATAGTAATAAACTAGTTTCGCTTTGCTGACTCAAAGAGGGGCTAAGCCCTGCACACTGTTGGCTCGTCTATCCATAGATCTATCCAGGTGACAGATTTTCGTGCCAACAGTATCTCATCAATCTCATGGATTGTACAAATATTAGCAACATCCTTGACATGATCACCAGGAGTGGTCTGATTCTCTCCAGTAAAGTATGAAATGTTCTTCAATGCCACAACTGGGATTGGATTTTGTGCATTGACGGCAAGTGGGCTACTGCCAATGAAATTGACATATGGGTTGTGTTGTGCCATTCTAATTGGCCTTAGAACCCTTGTCGATTGGATGAAAGGTTCACCAGGTGGAGGAGTTGATAGAGTTATGTTTGGTGGAGATGGAGACCTATGAATTATCCTCCCTCTTTGTCTTCTTCTTGGGGATAATTGCAGATACTCAAACAACACTTCTTCTTCTCCAACTCTTGACCTTGTGGAGATTCTTCTCATGAGTTTTTCCAGTCTGGACTGCTAAAACCAGCTGATTCTTCTCCCTTAGAGTCGCCAGATGTGCAATTCAGGGCTCTTTTAAGTAAGAAACTTGCAAAAAATGCACATCTATGTTGTTGCAATGAAGATGAAGACCTCTAAAGTCCCACCGGGCATGCCAAAACTATTGGTGCAAATCTGTAGCACCCTCTGGATGTTCTATCAAATTTATAGTTTGACATTTTAGCATCCAGTGTGATTGCACAACATTGAATATTTTCCCCCAAGTGTGGGACTTGTAAAAGTGGGAAAAGAATCTCCAGATTAGAGGATGGTTCCTCAACTCCTTTGTTCAAGTGTGCATGGCATTCTGCAGAGGGTTATCTATATTTTAATCAAACTTTGCCAAGGGGATAGGGTTGAGAAGATACAAAGAATAAACCTATTCTAATTAGGGTGATGCACCAAAGGAGTAGTAGACACTTACTACTACAAAAAATAGACAATCCATAAGAAAATACAACATAAAACATGCAAAAATTTCCAAAATGTAATGAAAGATTAGGAAACAATGATAAACATATGAAAGGATTGAGAAAATTTAATCACAGAGCATACATTATCATTTCAGGTCCAATACAGTGCATTACAATGACCAAGAGGAAAAAAGAGATGTTGTATTTACATGAAAAGGTAAAAATTTCCACAAATCTACCTGATGAGGAAGAAAAGAGAAGTTGCAGAGCCAGAAAGATGTCTAACTATTTTAAAATGAGCCCATTCTAGATTTTACAATGCAAACTCGAGCTCAGGAGAGAGAAATGTGGGAAAACATGAAATATGATTTAACCACCAACTAAATGGTATTAAAACAGCATGGGCACCCTCAAAATTCCATTCCCTGATGTTTTTAACCATGCTGGGAGAGAATGCATGTCATACTTCATTAAAAATGGTGGTTGAAATGTCAGTTTTGTTGATTTTCATGTGCCAGAGGCGTTTTCCAATTTTATCTTTCCATACTCCACCAAAACACAAAATTGAGCCTGAAATCATGTATAGAATTTCACCATCTTTCCATTGATATAAAGAACGTGAAAAACTGAGCTCTGGATCGAAAGTTATGCCCCTCTGAAGATTTTAGGGCAAAACAGGGCCGAAAATGGTTGGCGGGAATTTTTTTTAAAATTTTCCCACTTTTTGCATTTGGGAAAATTTCCCAAAAATTCTCCATGCCCCGCTAGTTTAGTGCCACATGGCATGATTTGATTGGTTACAGGCCCTTCATGCTTCATTTTCCATGGTTTCGGCCTTTGGAAAATTTTCTAAAAATTCCCTGCCAGCTAGATGACCTGAGGACACATGTCATGTTGTGATTCACTGTGGGAATTTGCTCTCAAATTTTCCATCACTGTTGACCATCTTCCCTGAGCTAGACACATGGCACAACCCTATTGGATGTAGACCCCTCATGTTCATTTTTCCTTGCAGGCTCGCCTTGTGTTTTTTGCTGCCGCGTGGACACGTGGCATGATTTGATTGGCTCGAGCCTTGGGAGGTGGGACTTCCTTTTAAATATTTCCTTTGATTCTACTTTGGGAAAATTTCCCAATTTTTTCCTTGGCTCCACTGGCCAAAGGACACATTACAGGTTTTTATTGGTTGCGGGCTTTGGGGGCAAAATGTCTCCTTTGTGCTAACCTTTTGGGAAAATTCCCAACTTCTCCCTGCCCGTCAAAGCTCCACGGCCCCTCAGACACGTGGCGCAATTCTATTGGATCGGGCCTGGGTCCTAAAAAATTTACTTGTGCCAACCCTTGGGAATTTTTTTCAACTCTTCCCTGCCTGGACACGTGGCAACATCTTATTCTCTGGTGGGCCCTCGGGCCAAAAATTTCCTCTTTGAACCCAGCCAAACACTTGGTGAAAATTTCAAGTTTACCTCTGCCTCCGCCCTTCCAGGGACACGTGGCGCCCTCCCATTGGTTTGGGTTTTCCATGGGAAAATTTCCCACAAAAAATCCACTGAGCCATAACTTCAAAAATAGATGGAGTTAGGAGGAAAACTTTACCTTTCTGGAAAGATGAGAAAGAGCTCTATCCAATGGTGCCATTTCCAGAAGATTTTGAGTGCCTGAAAGATAAAAAATTATGACTGAGGCACAAGAGAGGAAATAATGAAGGGAGTTAGCCAAAAATGAGCAAGGGGCTCATTTTGGATAACAGGATCCTCGATAGGTAGAGGGATAAGTGGGGTAAGATACTCTATAGATGAAGGAGTACGTTAGGTAGGATGCTTGGCAGGTAAAACAATGGGTAGGGTTAGCTCCTCCTTATGTAGAGGAGTGTGTAAGGTAGGATCCTATGTGGGTAGAGGATTAGGTGACGTAGGATCCTCCATGGGTAGATTAGTAGGTGAAATAGGATCCTCCGTGGGTAGAGGAGCTCACACAAGAATTTCCTCAATAGATGGTATGGGAGACAACTGAGTAGAAGGGACATGCACTGTGTCAAAGATGGTAAGAACCTTGTGAACATTGGTGTCATTGCTAGAGGTCTCACTAGCCTGGTTGGATGAATGGGTATGGTTTGGAAAAGGTTTCTTAAATATATAAAGGTTTTGATTTGCCGATGTGTTAGGGTTTTCTAGGATGAGATCTCAATTATCTAATATTTCCTGGATAATATTCTTGAAGGTTTTACAATTTCCATCAATATGCCCCCTAACATGGTGATAGTTACAATTATCATTCTATTTATACCATGTAGGTATAGGAGGGGAAGGGTCAAAACCAATGTGTGGTTTGATAGGGGTAAGGGTGAAGGATCCTACTTTTAAAAGATTTTCCAACATAGAGGAGTAAGGATCTCCTATGGGGGTATAACGTCTCTGTTCATACTTATACTAGAAATTTTGAACATGGGACAAACTAGGAGGAGGTTTCAATTTCTTTAATGAATGAGAGGGGTCAGATTTTAGGACCACCGTGTTGGAAGATATTTTTTCCTTAGAATGATTATTGGAATGATTGTTTTTCATTTTAGAAGAAGAAGAGGAGTCATTTGACTTAAATGAAGCGATCTTGTTACGCAACTTAATATTTTCCTTGTCAAGGGCACATATCTCTATCTTTTGGTCCATGGTGAATGCCTCATCAAACATTTAGAATGTTTGTACTTGAAGAGTTGGGAAATGTTCCTGACACAAGCCCTAGTGAACAACTCTATCAGCTTGGGTTGTGGAAGTTGAAAGGTGATATGATTAATGAGCCCCTGCTAGCGTATGACAAATTTAATGATAGAATCATCATCATAATAATGAATAGAATAGAGATCAGCCATAGAGACCTTCTTAGAAATATTGATTTAGAAGTGATGTGGGAAATTCTGGGCCAATTGGTTGAAGGAAAATATTGATTTCCTAGGTAAATCACTATACCAATCTAGGGATGGTCCTGATAGCAACATGGGAAGAGTTCGAATAAACAAGGCATCATCACGGGAAATTGTATAATAGACATGTTTGAATGATCACAAATGTTTTTCAGGGTTTTCCTTGCTATTAAATCAATTAAACTTAGGCAACTCCTAATGTGCGGGATAAGGGTGAATGGGTATGGATGGATGAATAAGATCATTACAAATTTCATCATAAGTCTGCATCTTATCCATCATTATCTTTATAAGATCCATCATAGGATTAGATTGAGGGATGCCCCCTTGAGTATACGGGGTTGGATGAGATGAATAAGTCATCGACTGTACACTAGTGTATGGTGGTTTTGAATAAGAAAACTGAGATGGGGGTATGTAAGAGGGAATAGATGATGAAGTCATATACCCTGAATAAGAAGTGGATGTGACGAGCGGTTGTTGAGGAAGGATGTAGGTGGGAGGAGCCTATGTAAAGACCCTCGTGGCGATGGGAAAAAGAGTTTAAGGTATAGAAAGGACCAGATTATGAAAGGGGGTATAAACTAATGGCACCATTGGTGGTTGTGAATTTATAGGTACTGATGTTGTGGGAATACGTATACTAGGATCTGTAGATGAATACATGGCAGATGTTGATGCGATGGTAGAGGTCAAGGGAGTGACAAATGTTGAAGGTGTGATAGATGTGAAAGGTGCAATAGATCTAGAGGGTGTAGTAGGTGACATTGACATGGGAGTAGGTAACACTGAAGTAGCATTCATGGATATGAAAGGGGGCATGGAGGTAGGCATACTAAATAATGGCTAGCCCGATGAATCTTGGGTAGAAGAGTGGGTGAGGTAATGCTGCAAGGACAAGAGGTTGTGATCGATGAATTTAGAAAAATCCTTGTCACCTACAGGTACATTCATGATATTAGGATCCATTGTAGATGAGATGGAGGGAGGTGAAGGGCTAATGGGAAAGGGTACACAAATAGCATAAAAAATGATGGCTCATGCCTATTGGTGAGTCCAAACCATATGAAAGGTGGAAAAGAGGTATTATAGGCTCTACAAAACTTAGAAAAAGATGTTTGGCGAAGTTTGGATAATAAAAATAGGTTGTTGTTTGTGAGAAAAATAAAAAACATAGATCAATACCAATCAGTTAACTGGTTCCAGTTAGGCAAGAAGACTAATGCCAGTCATTGGACCGATGCTGGTTACTGTGCATAACCAAGAAATTTGGAAATTTGAATAAGAAAGGTGTAAAGCGGGTCTAATTGGGTCCTGTTAAGGGTGACAGAGACTCAGAAATAAGTGTATTGAAATAATTAGAACATAGAAAGCATGTATGTAAGAAGGGAATGTTGTTTTTGACAGAATAATAAAAAACACAGAGAAACTGAGGACGGTTAGTTAACCGGTGTCGGTATAATGATGGAACCGATGGAGGTCGTTGGTTATTGAGAGTTTTGAGAAGATGAATAGATTGTTATATTTTGAAGTGAATTAAGTCAAAATAAGCCAACACAAAAGTTATGTATGGCAGAAATATGTCCTATCACACTCAGAAAAACCTGAATACACCAGTTGTGATGGTGGAGTGTGAAAGATAAGAAGAGGTGATGAATCATCCTCATAACTCAAAATGCAGAAGACAAAAAAGAAATCAATAGTCTCATAAGAAAAAACTAGCAAAAAACATGTCAACTCTAGGCATTAGATTTTAGTGTTGAGTGACTTATACTTTTTAGACTAACTGTGAATGAAATAGAGTGTTTAGATAATGACGGTTCCCTATAATCAATCGATGTCTAATTTTAGTTTAGTTTTGGCTAAAGATTCCTCGATATACATTTCAGTACATGAGGTCTGAGCTTTGATATGACAAACCAGCCAGAACACCGGGCAGGGCCCACCATCAACGGGTTGTTAAATCCTTGACGACTTCTTCCTGGAAGGGAATGTTTAAGAAATGTGTAAATTGTGTACGTGGTTTGGCTTGTGTGTGAAATTTGAACTATGTTCAATCCAATCCAATCACCAAGTGGTCATGACCCCCATCATGTGATTGCTAATTAAATCTATGTGATACAATACAACACTAAAAGGATGAAATGCACAGATTTTAAACCCAAATCAAAAACGATATTTGATGTATAAAATAGGAGAATAGGTAGAGGAATGGTTTTCATGAATGAAGTATAGAAGAAATAAGTATTCTTTTTAAGCACCAAAAGATAGATTTCCTTTATAAAAATAGAAAGGAAGGTAGATTTACCAGAGAGAGATTTTTAGTGAATATTTCAGGAAAGAAACAAACACAAAAATGTAACCTATATGAAAATAAAAAGAACCCATAAGATGAGGTCCCATCGGACGTGCCAAATGTTGAGTATAAAAAATTAAGGGTAAAGGCAAGGAGGTTTACTTTTGAAGTCGAAGATGGGTTGTGCACATTGTAGAATATCAGACTGGATGTGAAGAACTCCTTTTTTGCTTGGAAGGACTACCTAAAATACAAAACAAGAACATAAGATAACATTAAAAATATTGGTTGGTGTATTTCCTAGCAAAGGTAGATATGGGAAGTGGGGTGCTTCCTAGAAGGCTATCAATTCACGTTTTAAGATAAATAAATGCTAATAAAGAATATGAAATAAAGATACCTACTGTAGTTACATAGTTTAGGTATCCTACACAAACATAGTAAATTAAATCTAGTCTAAATAATTGCATACAAGACTAAATCTAAATAGGGTGGTTAGTTGTTTGAGGTATGTGGGTATGACAGAGGATGATAGAGAAGTCTGGATGATATTCTGGGAAGTTTTGAGAGGTTTTGGGTAGGTAAATTAGCTTGCTAGTTTGGGGGAAATTACTAGTCACAGAGACCAATATCGGTTAGGTGACTGATGCCGGTACTTGGTAATGACCAATGTTAGCTGGGTGACCAGTGTCAGAAAGGGGAAATTGGGTAAAATGATTAAAATGGGGTTGTTTCAGGCTCTCTATGAAATCACAGAGTGTTGAGGGGGCTTAGGAAGAGTAGTAGGATTTATGTGGGGACTCAACAAGGATGAGAGAGGTGATTAGAGAAGAAAAAGGGTCCAGGTTGGTAGGATATCAGGTAAATGGGTGATGGATGATATTCGGATGAGAAAAGATTCAAAAAACATAAGAGGATGAAAGATCTAAAACCAAATAAGAACTAACAAAATAATGTTAAGATACTTATCTCAAGACCTGTAGATTGGTAGATGTCAGTGGTTGATGGACATTCATAGGAGAAATGGATCTGGGTCTAGTATCACGATAACAAAGCATGTGTGCTTCCCTGTGAATGATCCAAGACTGAGGATCAAGAGGTTGGTTGCTGATGAAGAAATCAGATGCTTTGGTTTTTCATTTGACTACTTGGATGCTTGAGAGTTTAGAATGAAAGAATGCCCAAAACCAAGATTTAGGAACATGGGTAAGGGATTGGAAATCCTTATTTAAGGGAACCCGTGGTGGTTAGGTGATCGGTACCAGACGAGGAATAACTGATGTCGGTTAGGGATAAAAGTTCATACTTTTCCAAAAATTGCCTTTTCTTCCCAATTTTGGCGTGATTCAGAATTGGTTCTGGGTCAAGAGTGTGGAATGACACTAAATGGAGTGGGAAGTTGGTTGGAGGAATGATAGGCAATTAAGTTTAGGGTTAGAATGAGTCCAAGTTAGTTAAGGGGAGTGGGGACTTAGTCTAGGTTAATTAATAGGCTTGTAATAATTCTAGGATGAGGTGTCTTGGTGAGGTGGAAATTAATTTAATTTAGGTAATTAAATTAATAATAATGTGAGTAGGGGTCATGGTTAGATGTAAGTTAATTGAAGGGGAATTGGTAGGGTGTGACCTAATTTGGGTGTCTATAACCAAATTGAAAAGTTTCACACAGTTAAAAGGGACAATTGGGTTTTTAGATTGATGTTTGGTTTGAGATTTGAACCCTTGGTTCAAATGAGAAATCAATTTGACAGGGCCGATAGAGAGTGAAGATCTAGTAAGGAGGAAGAGAGGAGAAAAGTGACTTAGTCAAAGTTTTAGAACCCCAATTTTTACATGCACCTTAAGGGCCCAAAAGGGTACTATAAAGTGGAATTGGTTGGTTATGGGTTTCTTCAATTTTTTCTATTCATGGATGTAGAAAATTTAATTTACTTAAGAAGCATAGGACATCAGAGTTTCTAGAGGGAAATTCATTGTATCCTTTGGACTATTGCAATACATTTCATTTTTTAAATTGACATACTAAAGATCCTTAGAACCTGGTGAAGTGAATAGTGTAGTTCTATAGGGCGAGTGAGAAATAAATTGCATAGTTTTGGGGTGTGTAAGAGTCAAGAAGAAGCTAGTTTTGAAGGCCTTAAAAGGCATTGTTTGTGTTTTACACCATTTCTAACTTTTGTAGTGATTGAGTTTCATTTTTATTTGCATCAATGAGGAATGTAAGGATTTTTATATTATTCTAACATTGCTATGAGCTTTAATTTTTCAGGTACAAGTGAAAGGAGTAAAGGTGGATATAAATTTATGAGCAACATGGTAAAGTTAGAATGCAAAATTTAAGAGCAAGTGAACAAATCAGGTGAAAGAAGTTAAGACTATGCAAATTTCATGAGAGATAATGAACCAAAATATCTTATGGGAACATATAAAATGAATGAAGAAGTGAAAATTTCATTGTGTGACAAGGACATGAATCAACCAGGCCTTACAAGAGAAACAAACAATTTAGAAAGAGGAATAATAAGAGATCAAGAAGATGACAAAGAATAAGAACAATATGAAAGTGACATGAATACAGGTTCACCTATTGAGTAACTATCAAGGAAAAAGGAATATGTTGAGTTAAGGCTAGTTTACTATCATTTTGAAGAAAATATTATTCAAGAAAGACTATAAGGAGATGAGAGGAATAGTTTCATAGCCATGAGTAATGAGGATACATCATATATTACCATAATTCAAGGATATATGCTTATAACTAAGGAGAAAGACACTAAATATAATCCTAGAGGCATTAGTGTAATCAAGACAGTGATAATTTCAAGGAAAAACCAAACTATGAAGGACAAAATACAATTGATAGAGGTGCAACAGAGTTGGTATCCAGGAAAGAGACATTTCCAGAGAGTCATATTCCATTGGAAGAAGAGGAAGAAAGAAGAAAAAGAAGATAGCTAACAAAAATATGGGGAGGTTTTTCTTTCAACCTCGAGAGTATGTTGCATAACAATCATTTCCCTAGTATATATATAGGTTGATAACATCAATTTTGGCTTCCTAGGTATGTTGTCAGGTTTTAAGGGTCTTTTAGAGTTGTCTAGGCATGTTAAGTTTGAATAAGCCTTTCACAAAATAAAATTATGTCATTTACTTCCAAAATGATAATTTGAATCATGAGGTTAGTTTTGGAATTGTTTTAACATTTTGGCTTGTTTCTTGGAGCCTTGAATATGTTATTAAATTATAAAATTTCCTATTAAAGAATTGAAAATCACTACTTTGATCTAGGTAGTCCACATTTGGGTTTAGCCTTTGAAAATATTTTCAAATCAATGTAAAAAAGGAAGAATCATAGAATGTGAAGGTCCATAGGAGTAAGATTTAGTTAGTGGGACATTGAAAGAGTATATTTAAACAATTGTAATTGTTTTTGCACTCCATCATTCGAATGATCCATATGGGAAGAAGGAAGCTCTAGGAGTTTGAGTCAAGAAACTTGTGTATACACAATTTGTCATGGTTTTCATTGATTTTTGAACATATTGATGAGTAGAGAATCTATTGCATGCAACTTAGGAAAATTATATTAATGGTTAGGAACTTCATTTTATGCATATTTATTTACAATTGTGGAGATTCATATTTACATGTGTATAAAAGTTAAGGACAATCTTTAATATGTGACTGAGTGCTTGTGTACAGGGATCAAGAGGCAAGTTAGAAAAAAATTGTGAATGGAGATTCAAGTAAAGGTGGAAGAGTAACTTGATGATGCATTGAATCATTATTAGACCTTACAAGATCTTAAAAATAATATAAGAAACCCATATTCAAACTCAAACGCCCTAGGAGTTGAGGAATTATGTTCATAGAGGTAGGGGTAGTGGTGATTGAAGGAACATGTGATTCTTAAGGAGTTTCAAACTATATCGGTAAAAGATAATGTTGAATAAGGATAAGAAAACTATTTGAGACAAGTTCTAGGCTTGAAAAGTAAGTATCATTCATGTGATAATATTAATATACCACTTTCATAGGTCTGTATAAACACCCTCATTAAAGTTTAGAAGAAATTATCAGTTCTTGATTTCTACAAGGAGACAATAACTTAAAATTGTATGATATCTTTATGGGTGTATCCTAAAGTTAATTCCAATGTATTGACGCCTGATAGGCTTGCAATGACAAGTTATATGTCAGAGTCATAGTTGTGAGCTGTAGGTATTCATGAGAAGTCAGGGTTAGAATTTGGAATCACTAATGAAGGAGTCTCGGTGGTAAATAATAGTTGGAATACACAGGGGGTTTTTGAAATCACTTACCAAACGTTATTTGAGTGATTGAAAGGAAAAAAGACCACATTTACTAGATTTATTGACAACACTGGTAGTTTTTAAGGTGACTGAGACAACACAATATTACACAAGAGTGGTTTAACATTGAAATAGAAGTGTAAAAGTGGAAGCAAGGGAAGAAATTTGGGGAATAACTATCTTGAAACCTTACTATATGAGAAACATAAGGATTTAAGTCTTAGATTAACTCACCTTTTGCAGGTTTATTGACAGTTATTCTTTAAACAATGAAACAGTTCAAAAGGACCTAGTGGGTGGCTAGACAGTGGGTTTTGTGGAAAAATTTGCAAAGTAATTTGATATTTTGGACACTAAAAATATATTCTAATGGGTAGTTGAAAAGAAATGCACTTAGCTAAATGAATCCCTGATTCAAAATTTTTAGAGGAAAAACTAGTTTACCAGGGCTAGTAGAGAGTATAGAGGCTAAATAACAAGAAGGGTTGATTGGGAGAAGAGCTTAATGACACAAGGTTTTAAATTTTTCCTACACCACAAAGGGCTTAAAATGGTATTAGGATCAAGTTTTACCTTATTATGAAACATTACATACCTCACTGACCTTGATTCTACTAGGGGACAAGTGCTTAAGAAGCCTATAAGGGAAGATTGGCTAAAAGATAAGTCCTTTGATCATTTTGATTGTTTTGATCCATTTAAAAGGTTTAAATAACATAGGTAAATGCCTAAGAACATGCTGAGATGGTTTTTTTATTTGAAATAGTTGAATGATTAAGAAACTTCATATTTAAAGGAGCTTGTGAACTTGAGAAAGAAGATAATTTGAAGGCTTAGGAAGACATAGTTTGAGTTTTAATCCTTTCTAATATAGATAATTGTGTGAGAATGACGTTTGTATGCATTAATATGGAAATAATTAAGAGCCAAATAAGTAAGAAAATATTCCTAACAACAATAATCACATCTAAGGGAGAGGAGCCATTCATGGAGAATTTCCCAATAGTTTTGAGGGTAGTTGGTCTCCTTGGCTCCACTTTTTATACATTAAAATATTATTTAAATGAAAAATATCTTTAAAATGTACATAAAAATTTCAAAACTAATGTGATAATCATTTTTCATGTACAACCATGAATCTATAACCAATAGGGTACTTGATATTAGTTTTAAACATAAAATAATATATATTATACTTCCATCATTCTCAATTTTAAAGTCAAAATGCATTAGATACATGGATATATAAGTATACTCCATCCCAATGTAAAAATGAAACCACATCATCATATTGATTTTATGCTACTTTTTATCAAATTTATTCCCATTATACAATGTTCAAGATTCTGTCTTACACAAAATTTGGGGTAGGTTCTCACAACTATAGAACCAAAGTTCACCATTTTCAAATACATGTTGTCTTTTAAGAGTTAAATTTATCACCATTTTTATACTAGTTACTCCCATAAATGATATACCTACATATTTTAAACAAATGTAAGGCTCAAGAAACACAAATTGAATTGAAAGAAGAAAACAAATAAAATTCAAATTCAAATCTAAGAATTGAATTAAAATATCCTAAATATTGATCCACCCCAATCAATTTCACCCAATCAAAAACAAACACAATGATCAATAAATTTCACTCAATCAAAAACAAGAACAAGGATCAATCAATAACACCACTTTTCATCTCTTCTATAAATCCAGTTCCTCAACTGATTTGAAATTTTATTCAGTTATTGTCTTTTTTTTCTAGTGCATGAAAATCAGAGTTCCAAGCATTCATAGAGAATCATATTGTTATTGGCTATATTCAATTGTAATTTTATACAAAGTGCTACATAGAAAGTATTTAATTATTTTCTTATATTGATGCACATTCCATTTATATTTTTAATTTTTTTGCATTCTCTATATTTTAAGGAAATTGTTCTTACTTTTTGTCAACTCATATGTTTTTCCTTATACTATCTTAGTTTATATCCTCTCAATTTATTTATTTTTCTCATAACATTTTATAGTTTATATTTATTGAAATGGACTTGAATCATCGTTTTCACTTGAAAATTACAAAAATTCTGGGATGTAAAATAAGTGCACTTCTAGCCACTTACTTAGGACTCCCTCTGGGCACTAAAAAAGTTTCTACCAAGGTGTGGAATGATTTGTTGGAGAGATTTAAAAAAAAATGGCTGGATGGGAAGGAGCTATTCTTTCTAGTGCTGGTAAATGCCTGCTCATAAAAAGCACTCTTCAAAACCTGCCTATCTATATAATGTCTCTTTATAAGATCCTTGCTACCTTCAGAGAAAAAATTGAAAGGATTAAAAAAAAATTCTTATGGCAGGGCATGGAGGAGAAGTTTAAATACCATTTAGTTGCTTGGGATAAGGTTTGTACTCCAAAATCTATAGGAGGCTTGGGCATAAGAGACATCAAGAAAATGAATGAGGCTCTTATTGTGAAAATGGGTTGGAGAATGCTAATTGAGAAGTAAACTTGGATATATTTAATTATGGCTAAATACCTTAATTAACAAGTTGTTTCTTCTTTTCTTCAAGATGAGCATCTTCCTTATGGTTCCATATTTTGGAATAACTTAGTGAAGAGAAGAAATTTCATAAAACAAGGAAGTAAGTGGAAAGTGGGAGATGGTTGTGATATAAAATTCTGGGAAGATAACTTGTTTACTGGTAGCCTCATGGAAAAATTTGGAGCAGTCAAAGACAATTGAAAGCAAGTATGGCACTATAATCAAGGATTATATTGTAATAACGGGCAACAAGAAGAATTGGAAAAAACTCATTGCGGATAGAGACGATCTGACATAGATTATTTCCTCCCTACAAGATCAGTTGCAGCTTATCCCCTTAAGTCAGCTCGAAGTTAAGGATGAGTTGGTCTGGAGCAGTTCTATTGATGGGAACTACTTTGTTAAAATTGGCTATAATACTTTCTTTAACAATAATCAAACTGAGTTTAATTGGAATAGAATTTGGATGAAGGAGCTAACACCCAAAATTAATTTTTTCTTTTGGCTAACTCTCAGGGGCAGAATTCTTACCGCTGACAACCTGATAAGAAAAGGTTTTATAATGCCTAATAGGTGTCATATATGTAAAAAATATTCTGAAGATATCAGTCATTTGATCATCCATTGTGAGTATGCTACCAAAATGTGGAGTTTTTCCCTTTCTAATTTTAAAGCTTCCTGGGTGGTTTCGAGGGATTTCAGTCAGCTCTGGACACAATGGAGCCCACCCTACAAGCATTGTGTTGTGAGAAGGCTCTGGAATTCGGTAATGCCTCATATTATTTGGAGGATATGGAAAGATAGAAATGACATTATCTTTAGAAATAGTAAACAAAATTATAAGCTCAGCATTGGGAAAATTTCTAATGCTATTAAGGAGAATATTGCTAGATTTAAACCCCCCAAGAACAAGAGTTACCCAGTAAATGAAGAGCATATCTTGTCCCAATGGAAGATTGGAGCTGACAGTATCTAAAATAATTCAGGTAACAATATTGATAGATCTTTGATACACTGGCATCCACCAGATCTTAATTGGTATAAGTTGAACTTTGATGGGGCCTCTAAGGGTAACCTTGGAATTGCAGTGGGGGGAGGAGTGATCAGGGATCATAAAGGTAGTTTGGTGGCTGATTATGCTGGTAAAATGGGAATTCAAACTAATCATTTTTCTAAAGCATTATCTGCTTTATGGGGCCTTAGAATTGCTCAGACCCATAATATCCAAAATCTCATTTTGGAAGGAGACTCACTCAATATAATCAATCATCTTAATCAGTGTTCACCCCCAAGTTGGAACATCAAAGACTTCATCTTGGAGTCCATAAGTATTTGGAAAACCTTCAATAATATTCAGATCAAGCATACCTACCGGGAGGGTAACAAGGTGGCAGATGCATTGGCTAACTATGGCATAAATGTTAATCACATTATTTGGGATAATAGTGATCACATTCCTAAGCAGATTCAAAACAACATACAAGTGGATACTTATGGGCATACAAATTTGGGATAAAATTAATGAGCATTGGGAGGGGGTCTTTGTGAATAAGAATTTCACATGCGTGAATAAGTTTAAAATAGTGCTTAAATAGATATTGATGGGAATTCAAGGTTATACAAAGTATAATGATGATTTAAAGTGGTTTTATCTTAAGATTCAAGCCGCACATGCTGGAAATATTATGCCTATAACAGCTATTAAACAATTTTTTTACAGATTCTCAAGTCCGTGGTAAGGCTAATGATGATCTAGAGTGGATTTCAAAGGATCCTGATGCTCGCGTATGCGGGAACTCACAGGTTCAGAGCAGAAATAATGTAGGCATTTTTGGGAAGTGCCACGACAACAATGGTTATACTATGCATTATTCCCACAGCGTGAGAAAAAATAGATAAAGGCGGGTTAGAAACTGTGGGTTCTGTTGAATTTCTCAAATGGATTTTGAAGCTTACACTATTAATCACTTAAGCCTGGTGAAAATGGGAGGACCCTCATGCCAGATCGGGCCCAGCGTGGACCCGGAGTGGAAAAATAATGAAGAACTTTGGAATCTTCTCAACCAGGGAGGAATCAATAATTTCATTGAGAAGATACAAGGCATGACCAAAGCATCTCCATTAAGTTCGCAAAGGACTAGAAAGACCACAAATTTGAATATGGAGGACAAAAAGTTTTGATCAATGAAGAGTTAATCGCCGAAGCTACTGGCCTTGGAATGGATGGGTACAAATTTTTCAATAAATGGATTGACAGGCTGGCTGAGGAGAGGAAATTTGTGGAGGGCAATGAGAAACTAGTTTTTGTAATGGCGGGTCTGCAAGTTAGATCTATCCCTCTGCCTTTTGACGAGGTTACCCGTATGATGGTGAGATTTATTTTTCTAGAGGGGAGATTTGTTATAGTTCCCTTAAAGCATCTTGTGTTTCTCACCCACTTCCGTAGAAACTACATGGTATGTTTCTATCATTATTTACTTAACTCTCTTGAGCACTCAATCTTGGAGTTCCAAAAAAATGATTATGTGGTCCCATTGCATCAAGGGCTCATTTTCTTGTTGCATAAAATGTGTCTCCTCAAGCTTCCCGACATCCCTACCTCTTCCATCTTTGTTCCTTATTTTCCCACCACCGCTATGGATACCACTCCCTCTATACCCATCACCGCAATTGCTACCCCTCTGCCTTCCTTCTTAGCTCCCCCTGTCATCCCCCCCACCTCTGCCCCCACCCCTTTCACCTCCACCTCGAACAGGCCTAGAACTAGATCATCTAAAAGGATGAACCTGGAAACCCCTGTTTTGAGGAATCTGCCTCAGGACTTGGAGGTTACCCATATTCTCCTACACATTAGCAGTATGGGTTCTCAGGAGACACACGATGAGATCTCCACTAAAATGTTGGAAGCATTAGAAACTGACATGTTGCTACTGAAAGAGGAAGTAAAACACTTGGCTAAGAAAAAAGGTAAGAGAATGAAGGAGGAGGAGGCTGATATTGACAACAATCAGATGGAAGATATCTACAAAAAACTTTATTCCCTAGACAACTGAATTGGAAAAACCAAGACTTGCCATGATTATAATATGGCTATTTTTAATGCAATTGAGGATTTTATTGAGTAGCACATCCGTTGCGTCTCTAATCTTAGCAGAATACCAACTACTCTTTGGGGAATTGAAAAAGAAAGCAAACAAACCATTTAACAGCTGGATACTACTGACCCTGCTCACATGATGGCATTGCCTATCTTCACCTCCTAGTAGAATATCAAATCCAAAATTGCCAAAGCTGCCAAGAAGTAATTATGACTCTGCGCTGTTCTTGCTGATTTCTATCATGGTTTTTGCTGTTTTGTTGCTATTTTTTGCTGCTCTTTTGCAGTTTTCAAACTGGTTGGATGTTTTGTGGTAACTTCTCTCTGGTTACACTAGTTTTTTATGTCTTATCTAGATCTTGATCCTTCTTATAATGTTTTTCACTCCTATTCCGGCTCATAGGCCCCCCTTTTTGTTTACAAGGGTATAGTCCCTTTCAAAAAATTATTTACCTATAATAATAAAAAATCATCGTTTTCACAACTTTTTATGCATGTATTAAAAAGTTTACTGATATTCTTAGAATATTCCATGAAATGTAACTATGTTGTTGTTCATTTAGAAAAAGATAAGAATTACATTTCATGGTCCTCCAGGAAGAGATCATATTGGGGTAGTTATGAATTGTCTAATGGTAATTATGTTTTGTTTCAATAAAAAAACTTTTAAATTTTAATCTGTATTTGGTCATAAATTATGTTCAATTATTTTTTGCAAAATAAATAAGTATAAGAAAATTTAAGAAACAACAAACCAAAAAAAATCTGTAAGTTTGGTACATTACCTTCCTCTATACTATATCCATTTTCACGTCTCATCTTTGAAGTAACCATTACTAATAACATAGAAAATCACATCAAATGGATGCAATTCCTCTTATTTTAGTAGCATCAATATTATTTCTTCTCATTGTTGTAAGTTGAATTGGATTTGTAAATTTATTTATCTTTTTTAGGTGTTTATTGGCACCATGAGGAGAAGGCAACTACCTAAAATAGTCAGACCTGTAAGTGCCAAAAATAGGGGAATAAGATTTCCACCAAGTGAAGAACATGAAGAAGGGGCTAAAAATACCCCACCTCAAGATGCTAATGATACACCACATCAAGAAGTAAATGTTCAAACAACAAGAGTGAGACCTTCAACCAAAAATGTGACAATGCTAAGAGATGATAGGCATCCGTTTGATATCAATAATTCCATGTAATATGTTGAAGAAAATGGATACTCTACATGTGCTGCTACAAAAAAATGGGGTATACCAACGATCACCCTTACTTATTGGCTAATGGGTCTTACCATCACTAAAAGGAAGGGTACGCCAAAAATTCTAACTAATGAGGAAGAGTTGGAGATAGTGGTTTGGTGTCATGAAATGCCTGACATGGGCCATGGATTAGATAGTGGTTTGGTGTCATGAAATGGCTGACATGGGCCATGGGACATGTGGCACAAATATGTGAAACGAGGTCCAACCCATTCATAGATGGTTTTCCAGGTAAGTCATGGTGGGAAGTTTTTAGAAAAATACACCCAGATATAACATTAAGGACAATTGAAGGCCTTGATAATGATTGAACAATGTATTTGAGGCCATCTATTTTCAATACTTTCTACATTACTTTGTTTAAAGCTTATGAGTCCAACCCATATAGGACAAACCAGAAATGGAATTGCAATGAGATTGGATTACAAACTGGAAGCAACTAAGGTATGAGAGTGCTTGCTAAAAAGGGTATAATAATTGTCTCATATATAATCCCAAAAAATAGAGAGTGGATTACCATATTGCATGTTGTGATCTAGGTGCTTATATGACAACACAAACACATGTATGTATGAAAAAATATATATTCATGAAATGGTTGCATCACTTTGTAGAGTTTATAGCTGGTGGTGTGTCTTATAACACCCTGAACTGTTGTTACTTTCTCCTTTACATTCAAGTGTTGATATGTGATTTTTCCATATGAGGATATGTTCTTTTGGTTTCAGGAAATCATGCTTGAATTGTTTGTCATTTTTTCTCTTAAGATCTTTGATAAGAACTGGGAATATGCTTGGATTCATTTTCTTTCATTTCTCACATGTGAGTACAATCTGATTTCTGAGAGATTGTAGACTTATCTATTTCTCGCATGTTTTAATTACATTCAGGATGAACAATTATGTATTGAAGTTTCGTGAATTATTAAGTCTGACTGAACTTAGAATGTATAAGTTCTTTTAAAAACCTCCTTCATATGAAAATATTTCCGTAATGGAAAGTGTTGTTGGATCCCATAAATTAATTCTGGCAGATCATTGTAATCGGAATCTGGATTTAGTCATTGTAGCATCGGGAAGAACCTGGACCTTAAGCTAAGTAATATGTGTAAGTTTTCCATCTAAAGCTATTTACTTGATGCAAATCTAAAATCTGATTTGGGAACGTTGTATTCTGTTTGAATTCAGAATGATGTTTTCAGCCTATTAAAATAGACTTAAATTGGAATCAGTAAGGTTATTAGTTTTAAACCTAAACTATAACCTATTGTTGCTTGGGTTAGTTAATCTAACCTATTCCTAAACTATGTACTTGATATTCCTAAGGGTCATCTAAACCTAATACTAAGGTGGGTGACTAATGTTATAACCTAAGGTGTTAAGATTAAACAAACCTATCCTAAACTAATGCTATGGAAATAGAACCTAAGGGAGGGGGTCGCAAGCTTTGGGGTGGTGATTTCAATGGAATTTAAGGAAAGGATAAGGATGAAGGGGTAGGGAGTACTGCCAAGGTTAGCGGAGGTTAATTTGGAAAGAGGGAAGCTTATGTGGCAGCATCTCTAAAATGGAAACTCTTGTGTTTTGTGATGTGGAACTCGCCAACTTTGGCGGATGGTGGCAATGGAAAACGAGTGGGAGAAAAGAATTTAATGAAATTAATTTTCATGGGTTCTCGAGCTTGGATTGCTTTGGAAGGAATTTAAATTGGTTGTTTTGTATTTCATGCATTCCGTTTTTCGCTCTGCACGAGCACTGGTTTTTCGAACCAGCAGTTTACTCTTCATTGCATGGAATTTTTGAAAGTTTCAAAGCTACTTCTATGTTGTGGGGAATATATAAGGCATGGGGGAAACAATATTTGGTTGTTTAATCTCTCGTGGAAAAAGAAGAGAAAGGGAGAGCTCATCCAGAGGTCTTCTTTGACTTTTTAGCGACACTATTAGGAATGATAGGCCCTAACTATTAAAAGCTTGTTTCCCTTTAAATGTTTTCATTAGAACAACTCTGTTATGATGATATATGTGCATTTTTCGCTTGGCTGGTAACAATGATTATGGGTTTTATATAAATTTGGGTTCTGGGTTGAACATGGAAATTTTGGGTTATGAATGAAACTTGTTTCATTATTCTTTGTTCCCTTACTGTGGATTAAACTTGGAGTTTTGCTAACCATTTGGAAGTGTTGTAAGTTTTTATTTGACTGAGTTATTAGATTAGAAACTTGCTCCATGGAAAGAAATGTTTTAAAATTATTACGTGTTTTAACACCATGGTAAATTCTTTACTGTTTCGGCTATGATTGGAATAACAAATTGTTTTGCTTCGTCGTAAGAAATCTGACTGTAACAAGTTCATGTTCAAGGAAATTTGGTAAATGATTTCGTGGATGGATTGTTGGTATACTATGTGAAACTTGACTATTTTAGTTGTGTGATTTGGAACATTATATGTGGTTTAAGTCTGTACCTCCTCTTTTGAAGGGGTTTGAATGTTTTTAAGTTCGCAGGTACTGTGAGTAAGGCAGTTTATGGTTTAGTTGTTGTTTTTGTGAATAATCATGAGTATTAGTGATATGGTTATGCACAGGAGGAAAAGTACTTGGATGAGTTCTGTTTCCCTGGTAAATTCGTGGTTAATCTTGGAAAAGCATTAATGGGAAATTATGTTTAATATTTTTTGATAGATAAGACTGAGTTTAATGTTACCTTTGAGATGATTGTGAAATCCATTTCTTAAGGCTGCAATAAACGATGTTGGAAACTCTTTTCGAAAATGACTTAAATTATGACAAGTTTTATCAATGTTCAGTTATTACATGCCCTTTTGAAGTTGGAATTAGGGTTGAAATGTTTTAAATGCAACTAAAAGATCTATTTTATTCTGGACTGATAATGCATAATTCACTACTATGATATGAATAGTATGGCTTTTGGGTATTGTTGAATCTGTATTTAGAATATGATTATTAATATTGTACATGCATTTATGGTTTAGTGTAAAAAAAAAATAGCAACCGAACAGTGCAACAGTTTGAACATTCAGTCTCTGATTGTTTGGTAAATGAGGGTAATGTGAAGTTACCCTAACTTGACTTTAAATTCAAATGGTTTGAGTCGTTGAAGAAATGTAGACTATTTTATTGGATCAAGATTATAGTCTAAGTTTTTGATCGTTTATAACGTTTTATGTTAAATATTTTTATTGGCTTTTGTTGGATGTATAGTTGTAGAACCCGTAGGGATCTATTGGAAAACCCTTAAGATGGCTCTACCTGACCTGAGCTAATAGGTGAACTTAAGTGTTTAAACTACTTGTCTTCTCCTTCCTTGATTGGACTAAAGAATGTATATTACTTCTTGGAAGTTAATGTCATTCTGAACTCGATTACAATAGTGTTTGATTTTCTTTGTTTTCTCCCTATGAGCTGAAAAGGAAAATTGTAAAAGGGTTTCAAAAATATGAAAGTTTTATTACTCTCTTTTTGAATGATAGTGTGCTCTTCCTTAGAATTCTATAAAGAACTCAAACAGTATGGTTATGGGATGACAGGGATGTTAAATTAAGTGGAAATAAATAGTAAGAGGTGAGATCTTAACTTGGGAGACTCCTTTCATTTCGTAGTAGTGTTAAGATCTTGTTTTAGAATTACTGATTGATATTCTCTTACATAAAGGGAATCCTGTAGCTAATGTTTTGCATACTTATCATTGATTGAAAATTAGTATAATAAGGTTAAGGATAGTTTGTTAGGTGAACTTGCAAGTGGCAGTAATCCATACTTATGTTTAAATTACTTGTATATGAACATAAGGGATGAATACCTTATATAGTTTAGTTTTTTAAATAAGAGTTGATCAAATCCTAATATACATTGTTTCAACATTTTTTAGATGGTTAGGTACTTAAGAAACATAATGTCCCTTCTTATTTTCTTGTATGAAATAAGATGATTCATCTGAAATAGATTAAGTTGAATTTATGCATGTAACATAAGTTATGATATAAAGTTGTATTTAATTGGTAGAAAGAAAACCCAAAGTGTATCATGATTTGGGATTGTGAAGTAATTGTTAGATTCAATTATACTTTAAATTAGGACAGGAAAAATAGGTTATTCATTTTGTCCATTTTGTTTTAACGATGTACTAGGACTCTTATATTGGATTCGCTTTAAGTGGAAGGTATGAAGTAATTGATATCATTATAACCGGATTGTTTGATGAAAACAATTAGTTGAATGCAATTGTTTTCAAGATTAGTGCTTATCATGCTCAATTCATTGAACTGACCCATGCTAGCAATTTTTGCAGATGGTCATCGTAAGTGGTAAAGGTAGACAAAATCTGTTATGATTCATTGACTATTCTAAATTGGTTCTAATGAAAAATTCTGATTTGATTTCCAAACTGTATTACGGAGGAAAGTTACCTCTTTTGTTTGAAGGCTATTGTCTTAAATTATACCGTAGAGCATAAGTTATAAATTGTATAGGTTTGAAAATGAAGGAGTGAATGAATGAAATAGTGAGATATCACCTATGTGGTTGTGTAATTTATTTTGTTGGGATGATCTTCTTATTATCTATATGAATGAGTGTGCATTCTTATTATTCTATACAATGGAATCTTGATGAATTTCTTAAGTAAGCCCTAACTAATTATATGGCTGAGTACTACATTCTTGAATAGTGATTCTTTATAACTTACGATTGTGATTAAAAATTGTAAATAAGATCACTGCATTTTTATGGACCATTGAGAGTGACCTATGCCCTAAAATGTAACTAGAAGAGGAAGAGGATTTTCCCCTCTTGTAATGCATTAATTATAAATTAATATATGGTTATAAATTGCTAATACTTAACGGTATTAAGTCTGATATGTTTCAGCCTATAAGGTTGTTACATTTCCTTTGTTGGATTAGTTAATTTCCAATGACGAAACTTAGATGGTTGTTGTCCTATTTTGTGGGATAAAAGGTTGTTAGGTACCAACTGACAACCAAGAAACAATCTTAAACTAATTAAAACCCTTTTGTATAAAAAACTTAACCCTAATTATTAAAAGGTTAACTTAAAGAGTGTTGGACTCGGGGTTAGGGAAGGCTACCTAATTATGTGGACCTGTAACCCAAATATAACTTAATGTCAGTAAAATTCTTGGAGGTATGTACATCTTTCTGAGGCTGTTCCGTAGGATATTGACACACGTCAACTGTGAGGTTGTACCTTTGAGAAGATTAGGATCTTCTCGAGGATACAACAATGCAGATGACATGTGGCAACACCCTTTTGCATTGATTGTTAAGGTTTACACACCTGGGACTTGATCAAAATTTCTCTCCAAGACTGGTTAGGACCATAATCGGATTATGAGGAAGCCCTTTGAGACTCAGGGTACCTTGACACACGGGGTTAACTCCGGTTGACCCAGTATGTCAACTACCCCTAGTCTTTAAGAGCACCTTCATAACATGAACTATGATGTTAATCTGATCTAGAGTGAAAACTTGGGACAAGGGGACTGATAGAAGTCAGTATAAGATGTTCTATATAACAATAGAGTGGGGTGAAGGATGTTTTTCAGATTGACGAGTCTGCCGTCAAGGAATAATACATACAAACAGTATGTTATAAATCTTTGGCCAAAGTATCGCAAGCTACTGATTGCTGATATCATTATAAGAGGATTGTTTGATGAAAACAATTAGTGGAATGCAATTCTTTTCAAGATTAGTGCTTATCATGCTCAGTTCATTGAACTGACCCGTGCTAGCAATTTTTGCAGATGGTCATTATAAGTGGTAAAGGCAGACAAAATCTGTTATGATTCATTGACTATTCTAAATTGGTTCTTATGAAAAATTCTGATTTGATTTCCAAACTGTATTACGGAGGAAAGTTACCTCTTTTGTTTTAAGGCTATTGTCTTAAATTATGCTGTAGAGCATAAGTTGTAAATTGTATAGGTTTGAAAATGAAGGAGTGAATGAATGAAATAGTGAGATATCACCTATGTGGTTGTGTAATTTATTTTGTTGGGATGATCTTCTTATCATCTATATGAATGAGTGTGCATTATTATTATTCTATACAATGGAATCTTGATGAATTTCTTAAGTAAGCCCTAGCTAATTATATGGCTGAGTACTACATTCTTAAATAGTGATTCTTTATAACTTATGATTGTGATTAAAAATTGTAAATAAGATCACTGCATTTTTAGGGAGCATTGAGAGTGAACTATGCCCTAAAATGTAACTAGAAGAGGAAGAGGATTTTCCCCTCTTGTAATGCATTAATTATAAAGTAATATGTGGTTATAAATTGCTAAGACTTAATGGTATTAAGTCTGATATGTTTCAGCCTATAAGGTTGTTACATTTCCTTTGTTGGATTATTTAATTTCCAATGACGAAACTTAGATGGTTGTTGTCCTATTTTGTGGGATAAAAGGTTGGTAGGTACCAACTGAAAACTAGGAAACAATCTTAAACTAATTAAAACCCTTTTGTAAAAAAAACTTAACCCTAATTATAAAAAGGTAACTTAAAGAGTGTTGGACTCGGGGTTAGGGAAGGCTACCTAGTTATGTGGACCTGTAACCCAAATATAACTTAACGTTAGTAAAATTCTTGGAGGTATGTACATCTTTCCGAGGCTGTTCCATAGGATATTGACACAGGTCAACTGTGAGGTTGTACCTTCGAGAAGATTAGGATCTTCTCGAGGATACAACAATGCAGATGACATGTGGCAACACCCTTCTGCATTGATTGTTAAGGTTTACACAACTGGAACTTGATCAAAATTTCTCTCCAAGACTGGTTAGGACCATAGTCAGATTATGAGGAAGCCCTTTGAGACTTAGGGTACCTTGACACACGGGGTTAACTTCGGTTGACCCAATATGTCAACTTACCCCTAGTCTTTAAGAGCACCTTCATAACATGAACTATGATGTTAATCCGATCTAGAGTGAAAACTTGGGACAAGGGGACTGATAGAAGTCAGTATAAGATGTTCTATATAACAATAGAGTGGGGTGAAGGACGTATTTCAGATTGACGAGTCTGCCGTCAAGGAATAATACATACAAACAGTATGTTATAAATCTTTGGCCAAAGTATTGCAAGCTGTTGATTGCGTTATCCTATGTCACCTAGTCTAAGGATCATGATGCTGATGAATAGTGGTAACAATTATTCAGATAGGTTCCTTGGGAAGATCACTCAGAACTCAGAATGGGGTAAGAGAACCATATATATGAAGTATTCAGTATAAATCTTCAAGCTCAAAGTTACACATGAATAGATCAGAAGTTCACAGAGTCATGCAATGAATAGATTGTTGGTACACCGAGTCATTAAAACTGCATATGGTTATATTTTATAAGAATGATTTTTATGATATGTGTGTTCTAAATTATGTATTTAGAACAAAGAACATTAATCGTGTAAAATTTTTTTTTCCTTGTTTCTAAAGTATTAAAATGGGAATGTTACATCTTGGTATTAGAGTGGAAGGTTGCAGCTCTTAGACCTATTGTGTGCATAATCTGATAAAAACCTAAATTTTCTTGTAACAAAAAAATGGTTAGAACAAGGGGAAATGTTGCGAATAATGCTCCACCTGAGGAAGGAGCAGCAACAAACCAAAAACTTGATGAGATCCTTGTTGCCCTGTTGGACACAAGAGATCATTTGGCTGTACTTGAACAACAAGTGATGGAAAATGAGGAGGAGGAAGAAGCTGGTAATAACAATCAGCCACCTCCTGAGGACAACCCTGATATGGGTGTTGGTAATAACAATGGAAATGTACCTGCCTAACCAAAAAACAAAAAGGCCAGGTTGGCAGTGAAAATCACTAATGATATAAAAAGGATAATTCCACCTAAATTTGATGGCAACACATTAGGAGATAGAGTTAAGAATTGGCTCAGTGAAATGGAGAAGTAATTTGCAATAAGAAACTTCTTAGAGGAAACCAAAGCTATTTGGGGAGCATGTCAGTTTTACCATGAAGCATCTTCATGGTGGGACAACCGTAAGGCTGAGCTAAATATTGATGAAATTGACATCACTTGGGATCAATTTAAAGGTTATTTTAAGCAGCGTTGGTTGCCACAACTTTCTTATGATAAAAAAATGACAGAATTTTAGAACTTAACTCAAGGAAAGCTAATTGTAACTGAGTATTGGGAGCGGTTTATGAAACTTCTCAAGTATGTACCGCAATATCAAACTGACGAGAAGTTTAGAATACAAAAATTCATCATGGGACTGAACCCCGTGATTGGAGGAGAGGTTGATGTTCACAGCCCAACCACTATGGAAGGGGTTGTTGAAAAGGCCATAAGGCAGGAACAGAAATTAAAAGCTATTTCTAATCATAAAGAGGAAGTACGGAAGAAGACACCAAATCCTTCTTTAGCTTATCTTGCACCTAAGAAGGGACCATGGAAAAATTTTGGTAACAAAAATAAGTTTTCAGCTGATAATAGTAAGAAAACAGTAATGAGAAAGCTTGCTGGAAATGCAAGGAATAACTTTACCAAGAATAATAATAATGGGCATAAGTCCTATGGAGGCCAACGTGACAATTTTAAGGTTGGGAATAACTCTGAGCCTAAAAAGGGACCTGTAGGAGGTTGTTATAATTTTGGAAAAGATCATTACGCAAATCAATGTCCTATGAAGAAGGATGATCGTAATCAGCCGCATAAGATACATGCTGCAATAGTAGACAAGCAAGTTGAAAAACAAGTTACACCTATTGAAGTTCCTGGTAAGTTATTTTGCATACATGTAACTATTCTTTTTGATACGGGAGCTACTGAATGTTTTATTTCTAGTATACTCACTTAGAAACTTAAAAGAAAAGCTAGAAAAATGGATAAATCATGGATTGTACATTATGGTAATAATTCTTTTCATACAGTTAGTATGTGTCTTTCTGGGGTAGTCCTTGACTTACCTAAATTTTCCACGGAAGTTGATCTTTATGTTGCACCTTTGGGATCTTATGACATTGTTATCGGCGTTAATTGGTTAGCTGAGCATAAAGTGAAAGTGGATTGTTTTGAAAAAAATATTAGTTGTATGGATGATCCACAGAGGACAGTAGAGATTCAAGGTGTAAAACGAGAAATCTCAGTTAGAAAATTGTCAGCTATGTAACTTAAAAAGGCCAAAAATAAAGGTTGTACCTTATATGCGGTAAAATATCTGAATCTACAGAGGAAAACAAAGATTACATGGAACGTTACTTGCTGTTGCAGAATTTCAGGGATGTATTTCTGGAAGAATTACCAAGTTTACCACACAAAAGGGAATTTGACTTCACCATTGAAATCAAACCAGGGACAGAGCCTATTTCTAAAGCACCTTATCGAATTACTACCACATAGTTGGTTGAGCTTAAGGATTAGTTGCAAGAACTTTTGTCTAAAGGTTTGATTAGACCAAGTGTTTCACCTTGGGGAGCACCAGTGATATTTGTGAAAAAGAAAGATGGAATAGATTATGTATCAATTATCGGATGTTAAACAAAGAAATAGTCAAAAATAGATATCCACTTCCTAGAATTGATGATTTGTTTGATCAGATGCGTGGAACATCGGTATATTCCAAGATAGATCTTCGATTTAGGTATCATCAATTAAGAATTAAAGATGAATATATTCATAAAACAACTTTCCGGACAAGGTATGGACATTATGAATTCACAGTTTTACCCTTTGGATTAACTAATGCACCTACAACTTTTATGAACTTAATGAATAATATCTTTCAAGAATTCTTGGACAAGTTTGTGCTTGTATTCTTGGATGACATTATCATTTATTCTAAAAGTGTTGAGGGGCATAATGAGCATTTGAAAGTAGTCTTGGAAATTTTGAGAAAAAGAAGGTTATACGGTAAGTTATCCAAATGTTATTTCTTTGATACCAAAGTTCATTATTTGGGTCATGTTATAAGTAAAGAAGGAATTGCTATAGATCTTTCTAAAATAGTGGCAATAACCAAGTGGCTTGCACCTAAGAATGTACATGAAGTAAGAAGCTTCATGGGACTTGCAGGTTATTATAGAAAATTTGTTAAAGATTTTTCTAAAGTGGCTGCACTGATAACTTCATTGTAGAAAAGGGATAAGAAATTTGATTGGGATGATAAATGTGAATCTACTTTTATAAATCTGAAAAGTTAGTTGACTTCAGCACCTATTTTGGTTGTACTTGATCCTAATGGAGACTTTACTGTTGTGACAGATGCATCCAGGGAAGGCATTGGATGTATTTTGTTACAAAATGATCATGTCATAGCATATGAAAGTAGAAAACCTAAGTTACATGAGTTGAATTATGCTCCACATGATTTAGAGCTTGCTGCCATAGTATATGCACTTCAAGTTTGGAGGAATTACTTACTTGGTAAACCTTTTGAGTTGAAAACTGATCATCTTGGGCTGAAATATATTTTCACTCAACCTAATCTGAATGCAAGACAACGAAGGTGGTTAGAGTTTTTGTCTCAATATGATTTTGATATAAGTTACATCAAAAGAAAAGATAATAGAGTAGCAGATGCTCTAATTCGTAGAAAGCACATTTCTACTCTTATAACATTAAGAACCCAGTTTAAAGATGAAGTGAAAAGTGCATTGGAATTTGATTTATACTTTCAACAAGTAAAAATAGCACTTGTTATAGATCCAAACGATGAAAGGTATAAAGGTTTTCATTTCAATAATGAAGGAATCTTACGTTATAAAAACAGAGTATACATACCTTTGATTAATGAATTGAGAAAGAAATTGTTAGCTAAATTTCATAATTCACCCTTTTCTGGACACCTGAGCATTACTAAAATGCTTGCCGATCTAAAAAAAAATATTTCTGGAAGGGAATGAAAAAGGATGTTGTTAATTTTGTGACTCATTGTCTTGAATGTCAGCGGGTGAAAGCAGAACATATGCACCCAGCTAGTTTATTATATCCCCATAGCGTACCGTAGTACAAATGACAAGTAATAAGCATGGATTTTGTACAAGGGCTGCCTATGTCAAGAAATAAACATGATGTTATTTTGGTAGTTGTTGATAAACTAACAAAAGTAGCTCATTTTATTGCTAGAAATATAAAGGATAATTCTCCTGTGTTAGCTAAAATATTTGTACACAAAATTTTTAGATTACATGGAGTACTTGAATTGATAATATCAAATAGGGATCCTAGAATGACGTCAAGATTTTGGCAAACGCTTAATGTAGCTCTTGGAACTAAAATGAACTTCAGTTCTGCGTATCATCTAGAAACGGATGGACAAATCGAAAGAGTAAATCAAGTGTTAGAAGATATGTTACAGATGTATTGCATGGATCAACAGTATAAATGGGAAGAGTATCTCCCATTAGTTGAATTTGCATACAACAATACATATCATGCTTCTCTTAAAATGGCACCTTTCGAGGCACTTTATGGAAGAAAATGAGGAACCCCTGTTAGTTGGAACAACATTGAGGATAGAGAGGTAATTGGGCCTGAAATACTTACGGAAATGGAACAGCAAGTTAAAATGATTCGTGAACGCTTGAAAGAAGCAACAAATAAGCAGAAGATTTATGCTGATTTAAAGTGGGTTGACTGGAAATTTGAACTTGGTGAAAAGGTTTTTCTCCATGTTAAACCAAGAAAGAGTTCTATAACTTTTGGCAAGGCTGCCAAGTTATCACCTCGTTTTGTGGGACCTTTTGAAATTGTTGAAGTAATCAATCCCATAGCTTATCGATTAGCATTACCACCTTCTTTGTCATGAATGCATGTTGTTTTCCATATTTCTTTGCTTAAGAAATACATTTCAGATTTGTCACATGTGTTAAATTGGAATTCCTTGCAGGTCCAAGACCTAGGAATAATCATGGTTAAACCCACTTGAGTGCTGGAAACTCGCCAATTGCACCTAAGAAATCATGAAATACAACAATGTAAAGTCCAGTGGGACCAGTTTAACGAAGAAAGTGCAACTTGGGAAAATATGGAAGATATGAGAACTACTTTTCCCTTTCTTTTCGAACAGAACTGAATCTGTTGACTGATAAAAAAAATTGTGAATTTATCTTTTACGTGACATTAAGTAAGCTAGTTTTGGGGCAAACATTTATTCAGGTTGAATAAATAGTAACATAATACTGATTTCTGGAACTATTTAAGTTTGAAATAGTTGATTTGATAGTAAGTGAAAGAATTGACTGACCAAAAGGTAAATAAAAGTTGTAATCATCGAGACAATGATTCTTTTAGGAGGGAAGCATGTAACACCCTGAACTGTTGTTACTTTCTCCTTTGCATTCAAGTGTTGATATGTGATTTTTCCATATGAGGATATGTTCTTTTGGTTTCGGGAAATCATGCTTGAATTGGTTGTGTCATTTCTACTCTTAAGATCTTTGATAAGAACTAGGAATATGCTTGGATTCATTTTCTTTCATTTCTCGCATGTGAGTACAATCTGATTTCTGAGAGATTGTAGACTTATCTATCTCTACGACTCATCCTTGGATCAATTGCATTGATCCAAGGAATGTTTTAATTACATTCGGGATGAACAATTATGTATTGACATTTCGTGAATTATTAAGTCTGACTGAACTTAGAATGTATAAGTTCTTTTAAAAACCTCCTTCATATGAAAATATTTCCGTAATGGAAAGTGTTGTTGGATCCCAGAAATTAATCCTGGCAGATCATTGTAATCGGAATCTGGATTTAGTCATTTTAGCATCTGGAAGAACCTGGACCTTAAGCCAAGTAAGATGTGTAAGTTTTCCATCTAAAGCTATTTACTTGATGCAGATCCAGAATCTGATCTGGGAAAGTTGTATTCTATTTGAATTCAGAATGATGTTTTCAACCTATTAAATTAGACTTAAAATTGGAATCAGTAAGGTTATTAGTTTTAAACCTAAACTATAACCTATTGTTGCTTGGGTTAGTTAATCTAACCTATTCCTAAACTATGTACTTGATATTCCTAAGGGTCATCTAAACCTAATACTAAGGTGGGTGACTAATGTTATAACCTAAGGTGTTAAGATTAAACTAACCTATCCTAAACTAATGCTATGGAAAGGAACCTAAGGGAGGGGGTCACAAGCTTTAGGGCAGTGATTTCAATGGAATTTAAGGAAAGGATAAGGATGAAGGGGCAGGGAGTACTGTCAAGGTTAGCGGAAGTTAATTTGGAAAGAGGGAAGCTTACATGGCAACATCTCTAAAATGGAAACTCTTATGTTTTTTGATGTGGAACTCGCCAAATTTGGTAGACGGTGACAATGGAAAATAGGCAAGAGAAAAGAATTTAATGCAATTAATTTGCATGGGTTCTCGAGCTCATATTTCTTTGGAAGGCATGTAAATTGAATTTTTCTTGGTTGTTTTGTTTTTTATGCATTTTGTTTTTCACTCTGTATGAGCACTGGTTTTTTGAACCAGCAGTTTACTCTTTGTTGCATGGCAATTTTGAAAGTTTCAAATTTACTTCTGTGTTGTGGGGAATATATAAGGCATGGAGGAAGTAATATTTGGTTGTTTAATATTTTGTGGAAAAATAAGAGAAAGGGCGAGCTCATCCAGAGGTCTTCTTCGACTCTTTAGCGATAGTATCAGGCTTGATAGACCCTAACTGTTAAAATCTTTCTTTCCTTTAAATGTTTTCATTAGAACGACTCTATTATGATGATATATGTGCATTTTTGGCTTGGCTGGTAACAATGATTATGGGTTTTATGTAAATTTGGGTTCTGGGTTGAACATGGAAAATTTTGGGTTCTGAATGAAACCTATTTCATTATTCTTTGTTCCCTTGCTGTGGATTAAACTTGGAGTTTTGCTAACCATTTGGAAGTGTTGTAAGTTCTTATCTGACTGAGTTATTAGATTAGAAACATGCTCCATGGAAAGAAATGTTTTAAAATGATTACGTGTTTTAACACCATGGTAATTCTTTACTGTTTCGGCTATGATTGGGATAACAAATTATTTTGCTTCACCGTAAGAACTCTAATTGTAACAAGTTCATGTTCAAGGAAATTTGGTAAATGATTTCATGGATGGATTGTTGGTATACTCTGTGAAACTTGACTATTTTAGTTACATGATTTGGAACATTGTATGTGGTTTAAGTTTGTACCTCCTCTTTCGAAGGGGTTTGAATGTTTTTAAGTTCGCAGGTACTGTGAGTAAGGTAGGATATGGTTTATTTTTTGTTTTTGTGAATAATCATGAGTATTAGTAATATGGTTATGCACAGGAGGAAAAGTAATTGGATGAGTTTCGTTTCCCTGGAAAATTCGTGGTTAATCTTGGAAAAGCATTAATGGGAAATTATGTTTAATATTTTTGGATAGATAAGACTGAGTTTAATGTTACCTTTGAGATGATTGTGAAATCCATTTCTTAAGGCCACAATAAAAGATGTTGGAAACTCTTTTCAGAAATGAATTAAATGTCGACAAGTTTGATCAATGTTCAGTTATTACATTCCCTTTTGAAGTTGGAATTATGGCTGAAATGTTTTAAATGCAAATGAAAGATCTATTTTATTCTGGACTGATAATGCATAATTCACTACTATGATATGAATAGTATGGCTTTTGGGTATTGTTGAATCTGTATTTAGAATATGATTATTAATACTGTACATTCATTTATTATTTAGTGTCAAAAAAACAAAATAGCAACTGAACAGTGTAACGGTTCGAATGTTCAGTCTTTGATTGTTTGGAAAATGAGGGTAATGTGAAGTTACCCTAACTTGAATTTAAACTCAAACGGTTCAAGTCTTTGAAGAAATGTAGACTGTTTTATTGGATCAGGATTATATTCTGAGTTTTTGATCATTTATAATGTTTTATGTTAAAGATTTTTATTGGCTTTTGTTGGATGTATAGTTGTAGAACCCGTAGGGATCTATTGGCAAACCCTCTAGATGGCTCTACCTGACCTGAGCTAATGGGTGAACTTAAGTGTTTGAACTACTGGTCTTCTCCTTCCTTGATTGGACTAAAGAATGTATATTACTTCTTGGAAGTTAATGTCATTCTGAACTCGATTACAATAGTGTTTTGATTTTCTCTATTTTCTCCCTCTGAGCTGAAAAGGAAAATTGTAAAAGGGTTTCAAAAATATGAAAGTTTTATTACTCTCTTTTTGAATGATAGTGTGCTCTTCCTTAGAATTCTATAAGGAACTCAAACAATATGGTTATGGGATGACAAGGCTGTTAAATTAAGTGGAAATAAATAGTAAGAGGTGAGATCTTAACTTGGGAGACTCCTTTCGTTTCGGAGCAGTGTTAAGATCTTGTTTTAGAATTACTGATTGCTATTCTCTTACAAAAAGGGAATCCAGTAGTTAATGTTTTGCATACTTATCATTGATTGAAAATTAGTATAATAAGGTTAAGGACAATTTGTTAGGTGAACTTGCAAGTGGCAGTAATCCATACTTTTGTTTAAATTGCTTGTATATGAACCTGTTGGATGAATACCTTAAATGGTTTAGTTTTTAAAATAAGAGTTGATCAAATCCTGATATACACTTTTTTAGATTTTTTTGGATGGTTAGGTACTTAAGAAACATAATGTCCCTTCTTATTTTCTTGTATGAAATAAGATGATTCATCCAAAATAGATTAAGTTGAATTTATGCCTGTAACATAAGTTATGATATAAAGTTGTATTTAATTGGTAGAAAGAAAACCCAGAGTGTATCATGATTTGGGATTGTGAAGTAATTGTTGGATTCAATTATACTTTAAATTTAGGACAGGCAGAATAGGTTATTCCTTCTGTCCATTTTGTTTTAACGATGTACTAGGACTCTTATATTGGCTTCACTTTAAGTGGAAGGTATGAAGTAATTGATATCATTATAACATGATTGTTTAATGAAAACAATTAGTGGAATGCAATTGTTTTAAGGATTAGTGCTTATCATGCTCAGTTCATTGAACTAACCCGTGCTAGCAATTTTTGCAGATGGTCATCGTAAGTGGTAAAGGCAGACAAAATCTGTTATGATGCATTGACTATTCTAAATTGGATCTTATGAAGAATTCTGATTTGATTTCCAAACTGTATTATGGAAGAAAGTTACCTCTTTTGTTTGAAGGCTATTGTCTTAAAGTATGCCGTAGTGCATAAGTTGTAATTGTATAGGTTTGGAAATGAATGAATGAATGAATGAAATAGTGAGATATTACCTATGTGGTTGTGTAATTTATTTTGTTGGGATGATCTTCTTATTATCTATATGAATGAGTGTGCATTCTTATTTTTCTATACAATGGAATCTTGATGAATTTCTTAAGTAAGCCCTAGCTAATTATATGGCTGAGTACTACATTCTTGAATAGTGATTCTTTATAACTTATGATTGTGATTAAAAATTGTAAATAAGATCACTGCATTTTTAGGGAGCATTGAGAGTGAACTATGCCCTAAAATGTAACTAGAAAAGGAAGAGGATTTTCCTCTCTTGTAATGCATTAATTATAAAGTAATATATGGATATAAATTGCTAAGACTTAACGGTATTAAGTTTGATATGTTTCAGCCTAAAAGGTTGTTACATTTCCTTTATTGGATTAGTTAATTTCTAATGACGAAACTTAGATGGTTGTTGTCCTATTTTGTGGGATAAAAGTTGGTTAGGTACCAATCGACAACCAAGAAACAATCTTAAACTAATTAAAACCCTTTTGTAAAAAAACTGAATCCTAATTACAAAAAGGTAACTTAAAGAGTGTTGGACTCGGGGTTAGGGAAGGCTACCTAATTATGTGGATCTGTAACCCAAATATAACTTGACGTAAGTAAAATTCTTGGAGGTACGTACATCTTTTTGAGGTTGTTCCGTAGGATGTTGAAACACGTCAACTGCGAGGTTGTACCTTCAAGAAGATTAGGATCTTCTCGAGGATACAACAATGTAGATGACATGTGGCAACACCCTTCTGCATTGATTGTTAAGGTTTACACACCTGGGACTTGATCAAGATTTCTCTCCGGGACTGGTTAGGACCATAATCAGATTATGAGGAAGCCCTTTGAGACTCAGGGTACCTTGAAACATGGGGTTAACTCCGGTTGACCTAGTATGTCAACTTACCCCTAGTCTTTAAGAGCACCTTCATAACGTGAACTATGATGTTAATCTGATCTAGAGTGAAAACTTGAGATAAGGGGATTGACAGAAGTCAGTATAAGACGTTCTATATAACAATAGAGTGGGGTGAAGGATGTATTCTAGATTGACGAGTATGCTGTCAAGGAATAAGTAATACAAATAGTATGTTATAAATCTTTGGCCAAAGTATCGCAAGCTGCTGATTGCGTTGTCCTATGTCACCTAGTCTAAGGATCATGATGCCGATGAATAATGGTAACAATTATTCAGATAGGTTCCTTGGGTAGATCACTCAGAACCTGGAATGGGGTAAGAGAACCACGTATATGAAGTATTCAGTGGAAAACTTCAAGCTCAAAGTTACACATGAATAGATCGGAAGTTCACTGAGTCATGGAATGAATAGATCAGTGGTACATTGAGTCATTACAGCTGCATATGGTTATCTGTTATAATATGTGTGTTCTAAATTATATATTTAGAACAGAGAACATTAATCGTGTAAAAAAAAAATTCCTTGTTTCTAAAGTATTAAAATGGGAATGTTACATGTCTCCTACAAATATAGGCATTTATGTTGCTTTAGGGACAATTCAAGAAGCAAGGAGTTTGGGGATTGATTTGTTAACATTGCATGCACATATATCTCACAAATTAAAACCATTGGATGTGAGTTTCTTTGCTCCATTCAAAACATACTGTAACATCCTGACTTAGTGTATATACATTATCTATGGAATTCAATAATACTTGCCTGAGTTATTGGATTTCGTTTTGTTTCCATTATGATTTTTCGTATATTGAAGTGCTCGTGATGATATATTAAGTTAGTAATAGATACATATGTGAGTATATATGTTTGATAATGATTTAACTAATAATAAATAAATAAATATATTTATACATACATACTTACATATATATACATACACACACATATGTATATGTTCAACAAGGATCTAAATTAACTAATAATATTATTATATAAATATAATTATATATATGTATATACACACACACACACATATCTATATAAAGCATAGTTACGAAGCTTTATTGATATCTATGCATTATTTTGATTGGGTCTTGGTACCAGCGTGGCTAAAAATGTTTGGTTTGTTTGGTTAATATGGATTCACATGGCCATTCACCACTTATATATATATAAAGCATAGTTACGAAGATTTATTGATATCTATGCATTATTTTGATTGGGTCTTGGTACCAGCGTGGCTAAAAAACATTTAGTTTGTTTGGTTAATATGGATTCACATGGCCATTCACCACTTGATATAAAATTTGGTTAAGTATGGTCATGGACCATTCAAGCTTAGATTATATGTATTGGATAAATGTTGTGGCTTTAGTAAGTGACATTAGGACACCACCATAAAAGAGTTATGGTTTTTGATTTTTGGGATAGCCATGATGTGTCATTTTCATTAAATGAGGAGTTAAGACTGTCATGTTCCTTAGGAACCGTTATCTTCTCCAAGAAGCTAAACACACATTCTTCACTGTTTCATTTTGCATTGTTTGCATTGCACTTGGTTTTTAACTATTTCTTGAGCTTTGTTGTTAATATTCAATATGTTTTTGGAAATATTATAATCAGAAATATGGAAGTATAGAGAGAATAATGGAACACATTTGGGTTATTAATGTTGAGTGAGTTTTGTATTTTCATGCACTCTTGATTCAGGTCTGGTTGATGCTAAAATAATAATACAACTCACAAAGAGCTTAACCGTATTGTTGAGTTTTCAGATCATAATGAACTTGCTGATATCATTTGTTTATTAAGATATTTAGAACATGAATATTATGGACTCCTCCCTCTTGAAAATTGTTTTTTTATGGGTTATCATTATGAACCTGGGCATAAATATGTACTGGGTTAAAGTTTATTTTTTAGTTTCATCTCATCTCTGAGATTGACTGTTATCATTGCTTTAGCTCTTAATGAGAATGACAGTTATAACCTGTGAAAGAACATGTTTTTTTTTGGTTCGTTGAATGAAATCAAGAAAAGGTATTGGGAACTGTATAGTTTCTTATTATTGGATTTGAAATATTAAGTGGGAATTAGAAATGTATTCTCTTGTTGGTGTATTTGATATTACTGGTAATAGATTCAATTGGGTTTTGGTCATTTGTGGACATGGAAAATGGGAAATGAGTGAGATGCAACTCATTCAATAAAAATTTTATTCATAACTTCTTGAATATCATTTTGAAACCGAGTTTTGTGATTGAGAAACTAATGAATGAGATAGAAGTGTGGATATTCCTTAAGCACGATTGTTTGAGTTAGTTTGATTTATCTTCTAATTTAGCATAAGAGTTATTATATGGTTGAAAGTTTCTTTCTGATATATTGTTTTTGGTATTCCTTTGTAGAATATAAATTGTTTGTAAAAAATGAAAGGAGGAATCAAAGGATATAAATATGGACTTTAGAAGTTAGTAAAGTTACCTTTTCAAGTTGTTATCATTCTATTTTTTAAGTTAATAAATGAAAAGGTATGATTTTTTTCTATTTAGAATATTGAAAGGAATGAAGGTTTAATTATACAAGAATTGAATTCTATTTAGTGAACTATTGTTGCAAATATTGTATTATAGAAATACAAGACAACATTAGTATGTTTCATTGTCATGTAAAAGCTAATTTTAATAGGATGGTTTCATATAGTGAAAGTGAACATATTGATTTTTATATAAATATGAAGTATTATTTTTATATTTGTGTATTGTATAATTATTATTATAAACTAGGAAGTCTATAATTACAGTGTATTGGTTACAGATAAATTTAACCATAACTTATTCAGTTATTTCATTATTATTTTTTGATTAAAGGTAAAACAGGGTTGAGGGGAACCTACCCCTTACAAGTCAAAGCTCCATATGAGCAGATGATTCAATATAAATCAGTCCAATAAATTTAACATATATAACGATAAAACCGTTCAGGCTCCATCCCGAGCATTAAAACAAGTAAAAAACATAGAAGAAACAACTATATAAGACTACCGATAAAGATAATACCATAATAAAGTAAAACATAGTAATAAAAACCACCCCCATAGAGATTAATTTTTGAATTTTTCAATCCCATCAAGTACTTTCACCCATTCTTTAGCTATCGATTCAATGTTGGTTCCCAACGATGCTAGATCACACCCATCAGCTTTCATCTTTCTCTTATTGGAGTTTCCCTAATCATCCACAGTCATGTATGCATTTACTAGCTGACCCAAGGTTTGGAGATGTTACAAAGTAGATTTTAATGTGACCACACTCCATTCCATGTAGCTATTTAAAATAGATCTAATGTGATCAACCTTGTTAGTGAGGTAACTACCGTTGGCTTACAACAACTCAATATCCCCACCATTTTTAGCCAAATCTTCAACCTACGCCTGCATCTTATGCCATTCATTAAAAAAATACTGTACAGAACTTTTTGTGAGCCTCATATCACCCTTTAGCTCTTCAATATCCAAATACATCTTAACTAGATGGTTTTCACCTTTCACCGGTCCCACATGTCCTATAGCCTCAAACTAATGTTCCAGTTGAACATTCGATTTTCCTATTTACTTGATTCCCCTTTGGATTTTAATGAATTAATAGGATCCTTCTTCGATTTAAGCTCACGGAGATTCTAAGCTATATTAATTTTAGTGGTATCCTTGTCCTCCCTTGACATTTCATCTTCCTGCAAATCCAAGTCATCATAGACTCCTCTTCATCCGAGTTTGAATCATCAGTCTCAGAATAACCTTCTAGTGCTTACTTAAGGGAACTTGTTTTATCAACATCAAGAGCGGATATTTTGAAAAAGAAAGGATGAAGCCTTGATGGATAGGGACAACAAATATGTTTTTTTAAACTGGGTTATGGAGGCATTCAGGGAGCGAAACAAGAAGTACGGGAAACTGAAGCTATGGCCATGAAAAAAATGGTTAAGCATAGGCATATAATCAACTTAAATGCACTTATGATTCCCCTCAAGAGTGAGAAATTGAATTAGGGTAAAATCCACCTCGTCATAAGGCCTAGGAAGAGTAGAATGAAGATAACCAACAAAGTGAGGGGTAAGTTTTTCATTACCTCTGAGAAATAGTTTCAATTAGTCTGTGGCCTCCTTGTTGTCTTTATAAACCTCCCTTCCAACAACAGGCATTCCCATTACTTTTGCAACTGATTCCAAAATGATAATGATATGGATGCCTTTCATTTCTATAACAGCCCCTTTTTAATATTTTTCCATGCTCTGGAAAAATCTTTACTAAGATTTTCATAGTGGCCTTCAATTTTTATTAGGAAAGATGAGAAACCTTTACCCTTGAATAAATCCATCACTTTTGGCTTCAGCCCTTCCAATTCAGAAGGCTCCGTCCTCACAAGATCTCCCCCATTTGGAAGCACAAAAACCAATTCTCAAAAAACCAGAGCTTAAGAATAATAAGAAAAATACAATCTAACCCTATAAAATCATTGTTCCAAGCATAGACGATAGTAATGGCCTTAAAATAACATGAGCGAATCCGAGCCCAAATATTATAGTCATCCCATGATAAATTCACACTATTCATACAACTTATGCACATCATGACCTTAACACCCTACAATCTGACATTAATTGGAAACGTGTCCATATCGATCATTATGGAGGTGTGCTCGCACCTTGGTGTCAAGAGCTTCAATTTCATTGATTAGTGTCAACTCATGAAAACTAACCCCCATGTTAGAAAAATAATCAGCTACATAGTTAGCCTCTCTATAGATATTATTCAAAGTGATAGTTTCAAATAAAATAGACATTTCTTTTATACTCTTAATAGAGTTTTGAATAGAAGTAGAAATGGTACCTCTACTAGTAATGTTGTTGATAATATTCAGGGAATCTCCTTTAACTTCCAATCTAACAAATCTATATTGATGTGCTATAGAAACCCCCCAAAAGACCACCGCAACTTCAACAACATGATTCATTTGTGTACCAAGATTGCAGTAATACCCAAGAATAAATCTACCTTTATAATCACGCAACACCCCACCACAGCCAGCTCTGCCAGGGTCTCCTTTGGAGGCCCCATCAAAATTCAACTTAATACACTCCTTGTTAGGTTTCACTCAATCTTGGAGTCTAGGATTTAGAACCGGATTGCTAGTTTGAGTAGAACCTATACCCCTATTTGTAGAAAAAAGGCTCTCATTTTGAAGAATGGTTTTATTGAGAGGATCTAAGTTAGAGAAGTTTGCATTAATAACGTTAAAACAATGAATTCCAACATTATTTACCAATTCCTTCTTTCCTTTAAAAATTCTTTTTTGTTTCTCTCTTTCCATATTACCCAAGCCAGATGCATAATGGAGAAGGTCCATAGATATTTTAGCCCTTGGCTCTTGAAAGGACTAGACCATTGAGACCACAACTGTTTAATGGAATATGGAAATACCCACTTGATATCAAAAATATTGAGAAGGGGATTTATAACAGAAACCAAAAAGGGACAGTTGAGGAAAAAATGTAAAGAATCTTTGGACTCCTTTTCACACAAAACAAACCTGTTCACCATATGAAATTTTCTATTACTAAGGTTGCTAACAGTAAGGATTTCATCATGGATAACCAACCACCAAAAATTATTGATCTTGGGAATAACTTCCTTGACCCACACTTATTTCCCAATTGAAGTTATCATTTCCACAATCAACAGTAAAGAAGGTATTGTAGGCACTTCAAACCAAAAAAATTCCATTGTCCTCCTTTGACCAGTAAATGTTGTCATCTTCAGAACTTTCTTTATTAACAATAACCCCTCTTAATATAATGTTAATAGAGATGATATCATTATAGCTAAAATCCTCTAGTTCAATAGTTTTCCATTGGCCCAGGGGTTCATCATAGTTAGAGTAATCTCTGACCTTTGTCCCATATTTAACCATAACATCCTTGTAGATATTGGGATATAATACCTTAAGAGGAAGGTACCATAACCATTTATCATCCTAGAAATTAATCATTCTTCCATTGCCTATCATCCATTTGCTTCCCTCAGAGACTATGTGTTTAGCCCAATTTATAGATTTCCAAAAAAAAGGAACCATTAAAATCCACATTTCTAAAGCACCATTCATTAGAACTAATATTTTTCCAGTATTTTTCCCTTATAATGGTAGTCTAGATACTATCTTCCTTCACCTACCTCTAGGTCATTTTAGACAACATAACTTTATTCATTTTGACCCAATCCCTAATACCAAGGACCCCTATATTTTTTGGCATACAAACCTTTTCCCACACAATAAGAGGAATTCTATATTTTTGTTCTGATACACTCCATAGAAATATTTTTTGAATGTTCTCCAATTTACTAGCTATAGAGGAAGGCAATATATAAATAGACATAGAGTACACCAGAAGATTTTGAATTGATCATTTGAGAAGGACTGCTTTACCTACTTGAGATAACAATGAACCCTTCCACCCTTCCATTTTCTTAAGAAATCTATCTATCAGAAAATTCCAATCAACAAATATAGGTTTTTGAGTTCCAATGATCCTTCCAAGATATCTAGTAGGGAAATTTTTAGTCGCACAACCAAGAATTCCAACAATTTTGTTACACCTTCTTTCAGGAGTGTTTATGAAATAGACCAAACTTTTCCCATAATTGATCATTTGGTCAAAGGCCTCCTCATAATTAGTCATTATCTATTTGAACTCTCTAGCCTCTGGAATAGTGGCCTCCCGAATGAATATAGTGTCATCCAAAAAATTTTGGTGAGAAATTTTTTTACTATTAAGAACAGGAGAGATGCCTTTGATTCTTCCTTCAAGGTTTTTCTTATTTAGAGCTCTATTTAGGGTCTTCGCCATTATTATGAATAGAAAGGGGGAGATAGCATCACCTTTCCTTAGTCCAAGAGAGCTTTTTGAAAATCCACAGGGCATCCCATTGATCATGATAGAGAATTTAGCTATGGAGATACAATTTTGAATCATCATCCTGAAGTCTTCACCAAAACCAAACATGGTTAAGACTTTATGAAGAAAAGGCCATGAGACACGGTCGTAGGATTTCTCCATATCAATTTTAATAAACATGGACTCCTTTTTATTTTTCTTAACCATATGGAGAGTCTCTTGAATGGTGACAATCCCATCTTGGATCTGTCTACCCATGACAAACCCTCCATGATGTTCAGATATAATAGAAGGAAAAATAAGTTGGATTCTTAAAGCTAGAATTTTAGAGAACATTTTGTAGACACAATTACAAAGACTAATCGGTCTAAAATTCCTAAAGTCCGAAGCATTATGATTATTAGGGATTAAAACAAGAAAGGTGATATTTAATTCCTGAAGCATCTTTTTGTTCTTGAAAAACTATTGAATAACTATGCATATCTATTCCTTAACAATCTCCCAAAAAGTTTGAAAAAAGAAAGCCAGAAAATTGTTTGGCCTTGAAGCTTCATCAGGTCTTAACAAATTCAACATGAATTCGATTTCTTCCATTGAAGGAATTTTAGTAAGCATAATATTTTCAGACTCATTAATCAGTTGTGGGATACAATCTAGAAAGTACTCTTCCTTATTGTTGTTAGATGATTACATTATGATTACAACATAGAATATGAGTTTTTAGACTCATGCCAGTTCTTTGAACTGACCCACATATATTTTCTCTCTCCTACAATTTGTAGGAAAGGAGGACATTCTTGAAGTGAATGTTTGGGTTTGATTATGATTGATTTACATCTTATGATATTTTGATATAAATCGAGAAAGGATTAATGTAATCATTTGATAAATGCAAATGGAATTTCATCACATCTTGTGAAGGTTATTATGTCCAATATATTATTCTTGATGAATTTATATATCATTATAAATTAATATTAAAGTTTATCCTTATTTGAATATGAATATATGACTTAGTTGATTTTTGAATTTTCTTGTTTGGATATAAAAATAAGGATATACTTTTATATAGTTGATTATTATGAAGTTATATGTTAATTATTAATTTCATTAATTCCAATCCAACGATTAAAGCATACTTAATGATGACACATAAATAGTAAGGATAACAATGAAAACAAATGAAGACGTTTAAATTACTTCATATATCAATGGACTAATCATGAAAAATAATGTATTTAATATAATAGAGACTATTCTTAATGAGTGAATATAATGAATTAACTCAGTATGGGAAATGAATAGTAAAACTATACTTAATAATGTATACTACGTTGTAAAATTACTAAAAGAGGAATTAATGAAATTTAGTAAATCGTTGAGTTACTATAACCCTCTTTTGAGAATATAATATCATGTATCAATACATTTTGAATGCGTCATAATGAAAGCCTTAATTAATTTATCTAATAAAGTTAACTTAAAGAATATAAGAAGTGTAGTTATATTGTCCTTTTGTCTTCTCATTAGTAACCTGCTCATGCCAACTTAACATGGCTACAGGAAGGGTAATGATGACATAATGATGGAAATCATTATGTGGTTAATATGTTTCCCATAGGGATCCTGAGATGGTACGGTTCACATCCTTTCATTTCGTAGGATGAGTTAGGCATGAAATCTTCTTCTTTTAAACTAAATCATCTTCATAAACAATGAAAAACATCTAGATAGATGTGTTGATATGGTTGTGTGGTGACAAAAGATGTGTTTTTTAGGACTTATGTATAGTATTCAAATTAAGCTTGTGTTAGTGTGAAATCACAACACGCCTAAATGAGTTATGGATATGCTTTTTTAAGGCAGACTCATTTGGTGTGTTTAGCATAACATTGGATCATTCCCCAAGCTGTGGGACTTGCAAATGAGAAAGATCCTCTAGAGAAGGTTGGTTCCTCTTCCTAATCCTAGCACTAAACTACTTCTTAGGAAGGAAATGTGACTATCTACTCCTAGTATAAAAATTCCAAGGGACCAAGGAGAGAGAGAGAGAGCATGAAAATAAAGAAATCCTACCATGTAGAGGTGATAGCACCGAAAAAAGGGAACTGCTGATTAGAAATCCAACTGCCTGAAATGGAGAGAGGTGAGCAATGGAGAGGATGGACAGATGCATCATAGACAAAGGATAAAGTTCACACAAAACACCATTTCAAACCCCTTAAACACATCTCCCAAAACCTATAATGGACATTTGAGATATGCACAATATACCCTGCAATGGTGAGAGGCGAGAGGAGACAACAAAATGAGCAAAGGATGGACAAAACACATCACGAAAACAAATTTTATTACTCCAGGAGTTCACATAGTACACCATTAATGGGAAAGAGGTAGGAAAATGCCATTACAAAGCCAAGGGAGGATGCTTAAACTCCACATTTGACCCTGGAGAAGAAAGAGAGAGGGGGACAGGGAAGAAGAATGAACAACCCTTTACAATGAATCTTGCCCCTGTATTTATAGATTTTATCAGAGAGAAGAAAGAGAGAGAGAAGTGGGAAAAAAAGGTTGAATCTCAACCACTGCTATTAATGCTTCCGATAAAATATGCCCCCAAATCCATCTTTACTGCATGAATCCTTTATTTTTACACCTTGAAAGAAGAGGAAACGAAAGAAACAGATCGAATCTGATCTGGTTGTTGAGATAGATTGATCCTACATTAAAGGCCCAGAGACATTTCCTCAATCTGGTTGGTGAGGCCAAGATCTTTCCAATGACATCAGATTTACAATATTTTGAGCCTTGAGTCGAAAGATATGCCCCTTCAAAGTTTGTATCGGGTCCATATAGGAGGGTGGGAAAATAACTTGAAAGAAAAATGGGTCCCCTTTTGATATGGGAAACTTGACAGCCAGATTGGAACAAAAATCGGGCCTATGGGTCCCCAATTTATCTTTTGCACTTTCCTCTGATTCCCCGCTCTGGCTTTGACTCAGGTTCAAACTTTGACTTTTTCCTTTGCCTCATTCTGGAATGTGAGCTTGTAGGTTTGAAATGTTTTCCCTTCATATTTTCTCTATGTGTGGGGTTTTCTTGACCAAATTTTATGGGGGGAATTTGGGATAACAACTTGCAAAGTAATTCTTAGTATCTGTTGGTGAGAAAATTTGTCATCTGTGAAAATTAGGTGTCAGTTGGGAAAATAGAATTATTAGACTCAAAAAAGATTTAGAAGAAAGGGAGAGAAGGGAATAATAAAAGGGGATCAATTGAAATTTTTGAAGAATCTCCTTCTGATGAAGAACTTGCTGACGATGATCATAGTCACCTCCTTTTGCATGATGCACAAACCTCATAGACCATTGAATGAGAGTTTAGAAACAATGTTTCAAGACCTCCTTATGTGAGCTTGAACTAAACATCAACCTCACCCATGATGAATCATTCCTAATTTCATAGTTAGAGTGAGGATCAATCTCTTGTTCCTTAGGTTTTTAAAATTTTCGTTAATGATGCTTGAGCCTCTGGATACTTGCATCCCAGTTCTGTACACTATGATGTTATGCCTTGCTTTTGGACATGATTGAGCTTAAGATGATTTTTCCAAGACCATTATGGAGTTATAATATTTGTGTTTGAGCTATAAGGTCATCCTATTGTCCTGTGGAGAGTCTAAAAATCAGAAAGATGAGTGAAAATGGAGTCATGTGCAAATTTCTGTATCTAAAATGAAGACTTTCTATTTTTAGCACGTAGGATCGGGACCTGCTATTTTGGGACATACCACCCATTTGCTTCAATACGAACTTATTTAACTTCTAGAAAAATCCATCCTCCTTTGTTGATGATGCATTGTTATTTTTAGAAAACTTCTATTTCTAACAAGTTATTTCTTCTAGACTTGCTATTTTGGGAAAATTTCCATTTTTTCCCTGCCTTACATTTTACACTGTTCTTGACTATCCTGGGTGATCCGAATTTGCAATCTCTAGAACTTAATATTTTTAGCATGTGGAGGGGCATAACATATGATATTTTTATTAATTTACAAAAATGACCTTGGTTTGCGACAAAAATATTTTTTTTAGATCCGTCTCTTCACTGCAATCTTGTGCTCCAAATTTCATTGTGTTTTGCCCGCCAGAATTCTTGTAAATAAAAAATGAAATTTTTCCTGGAAAGAGTTTCACGCCTGGACCTATGATGGAATCCATTAATAGATTCACTAAGCTTAAAATAGTGTTCTTTCCCACCTGGGATTGCAATGGAACCAACTTCATCAGGATAGGTTTTTCTCTTGGATTATGTGCTCACATTTTTAGCTTGATCCATCTTCTAGAGTGAGGAGAAATAGAAGGAATGAAAGCTAGGGAAAAATGAGGGTTTTGTTTCCATTAAAAATCAAGGGCATCACTTGAAATTCTGCAACTTGCTTCTTGAAGGCCTCTGAAAAAGAGGAAGTTTGCTAAAAATATCACCTCAATTTGTGCACCAGATAGTGAGATATGAATTTTTCATGGTTTTGGCTATGTAGTCAATATGGAAAAAAAGAACATAGTGTCTGTAGAAAAAGAAATATTTTGGTGTTTATTGCAGAAATGTACCTGAAGGAATGAAGAGGGGTAATGGTTTTTGCAAGTTTCTTCCAGCAACAATTTTCTCAAACACACATGGAGAAGAAAAATGACAATTACATTTTTCACAATTTTTGGCTTTCAAAATCCCTTTGAGCTTGGGAACATTTTTTTGTCCCAACTATCCCAAGGGAACATGACATATGGTGAATTTTATTTTCCTCAACCTAATCGTGTTAAGTGGCGGATGAATATTGAACAACAGAGGAGAAAGAGAGAATAACCAATAAGCATCCGGGGGTTGACACTTGGTCACATGGGGGACCAGAAAAAGGGATAGGATTAGATGAATTTTTGTGTCCCATATGTACCATGGGGCTGGGAAACAAGGTGAAATAAAATTCACCTCATTCTGGTGTTGACAAGTGGCGCTATAGGATTCAACGACAGAGAGCTTAGAAAGTGTGCAAAGGGCTTAACTAGTTTGTTTGGGCTCCGTCGGGGTCACATGATGGTCCAGGGGGATTTCTTGGGGATGGGTGAATTTTTTTGTCCCTTTTATCCCAAGGGGATGGGATAGTTGGTGTAATAAATTGTGCCTCAACCTAGGAGTGACATGTGTCCACCCAGCAAAATGATAAAGTCCGAAAGCATACCTTGGAGAGAAGCTTGATGATGACATATCTTGAGCAGATGGAGGTATTTTCAGGAACTTCTTTATATCATTTTGAATGGAAAGATAATTTTGAGAATAATTGTATGGCTATCATGCTATTATTCTTCCTAAAACACCCTAAAAAAATATACTTTTTTCTTGGGATCGCATGATGTGCATGCAAAAAACAAGTTTTGGGAAGAAATTCTTATGTCTTGGGAAAAATATGAAACCACCATCACTTAGAGAACTAAAATACCTTTCCATTTATATTTTTTTGACCTCATATTCAATATGGAGCTCCCAGAATCACTTCCCGAAGCTTAGGTGATGTTTTGAATTGCAAGCTCCTTCACCTTCAAAGACCTTCTTTTGTTGAACTTGTCCTAAAACCTTTGAAAATTTACAAAATATTCAAAAATACATTTAAATTTTTTCCTATCTCCGTAATACCACTCTCTGATGGATTTGGGCCTTCAACTCTACTATGAGAGATGTGAACTTTCCTTAGAAAGGCTAAAACTAGCCATTCCTAAGCCTCTTGAAAAGTCTGATATGAAAGGTACCATCTCAGAAGCAATTGACTGAACTTGTTTTCCCTAAATCACCTATAGGAAAGGATAACACACCACAAAAGACCACTTATAAGGATAGGATATGCCCTCTAATGCCAAAAAATATGCCAATAAAAAATCCAGCTAAAACAGCAAATGGGCATCTAAAATTTGCGAGGAATTTTTTTTATTTGAGTTAAAAGTTCACGTGTCACAACTTAAATTAAATTTTTTTAATAATTCATCCACTATGCACTTTCCTCGAATAAGTCACTAGCATAACTAAGTTTAAAATTAATTGATGAATCCATACCAAGGGGTTGTCGATATGGATTTTGTTCGTTGGAGATTAATATTTTTTTCTTACCTTATTATGACGATGAGCGGCAATGGTGATGATGGGTGACCCTTGCTAAGGAAGAATTAACTAGAATAATTTAATCTATTTTAGCTTATTTATTCATCTTACTTTCCATGTTCATTTTAATACACTTGATTACGTTATAGTGATTTTGATAAATATTTGGGGGTGCTAAATGAGTTAGGGACTAAGGTTGAGCCTTAGCTTATGATCTTATTCAATCAACAAATTGTAATAATTTACAGGACACCAAGATTATAAAAAATATTGGATGAAATTATCAAATACGTTTTATGGGTATAGACCATCTTAACTGGATTGTGTGCCCAATCCATTTATTCCATTCTAAGGAGAAAAATATAAATTTAATTTTATATATACATATAAAAAAAAGTTAGTATTTTGTTTTTTATTGTTATATAAATCTATTATTTATTTATTTATTATTAGTTTTTTATACTTTATTTTATTTATTTAAAAAAGGTTCCCACCATTTACTATATATTAAGTCTTTCCCTCCTAACTTAGGACATTTCCCACGCAAAATTTAAAATGAGAGGAAAATAAAATCCTTTGGATTTATTAGATGTAAGCCGTTGGATTTAGCTACCCTAAACAAAAATTCTAAAACCTAATCCTTATTTTATGTTCTCATATTATCATTTTCCCTTGCATTATTTCTTATTCTCTGGTATTTGTGCTTTTCGTTTCAACTTGATTCCAAAGTATCCAGATAGCTGGTTTACTAGTTTTACTTTTATTTATTTTATTTTTTCTTCCCAGGGCAGCCATGAATGGAATCCCCCATGCTGTCATACTACTATACGTTCCAAATTACCAAAGAAGAGGAAGAAAATAGGGGTTGGGTAGTTTGATTTGGTTTGCTGCTTCTTTTCATTTTATTATTTTTTTTATTTTTTTGTGTGTAGTGGTGATATCTAGTCGACGACCATGGGAGAGCAAGTGCAAGGTGTAGGGACGTACTTTCCAGAGAATGGTTGCAAAAAGGAGGGGTATGGGTCCCATGGCAGAGTGGGAGGAGAAAACCAAGTGGGTGGCCATATTGTGCAATGTGAGTGGGAAGGGCCGAGAGGAAGGGGCGTGGGCTTTCGAACTTGGTTAATACAAAAAATGTAGATATTTCAGGGATGGGTGCGCAGCCAGGCCATGGCCCCTCCACCATAAGTATTTAATTTTTTTTATTCCTTTCTTAGACAGAGGATATATATATATATATTAAATGAAAGAAAATGTTTATTAATATTTTTTATTGTTCCTTGTTTAAATGGTTCTAAACCGACTTTGACCATGTGTGTGTATTTAATTATTTATTTATGTAACTAAAATCTCCTAGGGGCAGATTAAAAAAATACCAAGAATATATGGAAATTCAAACTAAAATAAACTTCATAAATGAAAAATTTTCACAATGAACCATACATATATTTTTAATAAGGTTAACTAAATGCTAATGCAAAGAAAAATTGACTTTCTATATAGGACATCTTAATATTTTTTAGACCAGTAACTAGGGTAAGGTTCTTTTCCTTTAATTTATCCTTAAAAAATAATTTATTTGATTTATAATCCAAAGGAGGAGACAAAAATTGTAATTTTCTAACATACTTTCAAAACCAATTTAAATATTTCTTTTCCAAAGAAAGAGACAAAAGTTGTAATTTTCTGACATAATTTCAAAACCAACTTAAATATTTATTTCCCCATACATTCAAAATACATTCATTATATCCCTCAAAGAAAATAATTTGGCTATTAATATTCTACTTTTTCTTTCCAACATTTTTTTCTTTTACAAATGAAGTAATAATAATAACTCAATAATGGGAAACTTCCAAATCAGAGTCATCATTTTTTATATTCAAATACATTCTCTTTAACTTAAGGAAAATATTTAGTTACTAATACATTCCCTTTTATTTTCAACAAGTTTACAAATAAAAGAACAATATTTCATTTATATGAAACTACAACAAAACACAAGTCATCATCCTACAAAACCAAGTTACTATAAAAGATAAATGATGATTTTACAACCCCTAAAAAACTCTTCCCAACACCTTTTTTACAAGATGTAAATAAATTTCAAGCTTCCACTAAATAAGGATACAAAAATACAAAAATACAAGTAAAGAACCTTCCCACCCAATGTGGGAACAACATGTCCAAGAAATTTTTAAATTTTTCCTCCACACTCTAAACCAACTTTGGAAGCTCCCAATCCATGTAAAAATATTCAAAGTGCACAAGAGAATAAGGGGCCCAATTTACACATAACCAAATGGCATCATTACACGCCATCTCCAAAAATGGTGTACATGCTAGCCTCCCTCAAAGCCCTTGGCAGAGAAATAATGCATGCCTCAAAGATGCACAAGTTTTGGGAAAAACAAGAGATTATAAGCACACAAAAACTCCAATACTGAACAAATAAAAAAAAAATCACAAGTGAAGAAACTTAATGTTTCCTCAAAATGGGTAAGAGGGGCAAGGAGACCAATGTAAAAAAAATTATAATCCATCATAATATAGCCACTAAGAGTCACCATACTCCATTCCTTATCTCTCCATCCCAAACTCTAAGCCTCCTCCTTGTAAGGGTTTTCAAAACTTGGTTGGTTTCCTTGACAAGGAACAAAGATGAGATTCAAACCATATGAATGGTCATCTTCCTCATCAAACCATATTAGGGGGGGGGAATAATAAAAATAACACCATCAGGGCTTTCCCATCAAGCCATGTGAGTGTAAGACGGGGTTTTATCCCTCTTCCCCTACATTCCAAAATCTACCACAAGTGAGATGGATAGAGAGAAAAAAATTAAAGAAAACAAGGTTTACAACAACACCCAACAAAACATAAAATCTTAACAGATCAAGGTGGTTCACATATCAAATACATTAAAATGATGTGGAAAAGAGGGGCTCAAATGGGAGGTAAAATCCCATTTGAGCCTTGAAAAGGGTATTCCTAACCATAGGTAGGGTCAAAGGGTTCCATTTTAGTGTGAGTTAGACTCCTAATGCAAAATGAGACACTTACAACTACCACTTTTAACCTAAATTCGGGTTTGGGAAAAGTGTAAAACAAGGAGAGGTGGTGGGGCCCACCCAAATTATGTTTAGGTGATCTCACACCTGTACCAACACGATTATAAATAATAATTCACCCCTAACAGATGTAGGGACCATGAGGTCCCTAAACTAGCTTAACACAATATTTAACAAATTAATTAAACATGGATACAAAGGAAGCCACTAAGGTTATCCAAGCATAAATTCACTACAAATACAAGGTCAAACAAAATAAAAACAAAGCTAAGGTTTTTTCCCACACGGTCACTTGTGTAAATTGGAGGTGCAACTCCAAGTCCCATGTTATCCTATATGAACCTATAACCTACACACTTGATTCACACATCATCATACCAGCTTGATACAAAAAAACAAATAAATAATACCACATATATTAATAACTAGATCAATTGTGGATATTCATTCTAAGGAAACAATAATTAGTATCTGAATGAAATAACTATACTTTAACAACATACATCCACAATAAATCAATATATAAGACCCATCTTAGTTATTACATGACAACATACAAATTACCATTATCACTAATGATATCTAAAGTATACAAAAAAATTAACATAAATCCATCATATATTAGATAAAACTAACTAAATCACATCTTGTTGGTGTTCATAATGACATAAGTGCAAGAAAACTAAGATTATAATCATTATACTAGATTGACATTGAGTGACTAACAACAAATATAAAAAAATAATCCATAAAAAAACCACATAATATCAAAGTAGTGCTAAATCAATGTCTATAATCTAGTTAATAAAATGAGTTAGGAATAAAATGATGCAAGAAATAGGTGGGCACTACATCCCCCTCACCTAATATTCAACTTCCTCTTGCAATTCAATGAAAGAGATAAGGATATTGATCCCTCAATAACGTCACATCCTCCCATGTAGCAGTCTTATCATCATACCAGTCCCACTATACTCTAACCTGGTCCAAGTCTCACCCCTAAAGGGCCAATATCCTATGCTTCAGGACATGCATGGGCTCCAGTCTCTACCATCCTTCATCCTCTATCTGTAATTTCAATCAATCCAATACATGAGAAACATCTTGTACATATCTATGCAAAACTGAACCATGAAATACATCATGGTCCTAGGCTAGGCATGGTGGTAAGGCTAAATAGTAGGCAACACGACCAATGAAATCAAAGATTTCAAAATTGCCCAAAAAGTGAGGTGAAACCTTAAAAAAATTTCCATAATGGATTTGGCTCTTGTGTGGTAAAAAACTCAAGAATACTTTGTCACCAACTCTAAAGTGATGCCCAGTCCTCTTAGTGTGTGCATATGCCTTTTGGCATGCTCATGCTTTCTTAAGATGTTGTATAATTAGAATGAAATCATGATCCATATAATGAAGGAAAGATGGCCCAAGAACAACCCTGTCATCCAATCTATCCCAACTTAGTGGTTTCCTACAAGGTTGCCCATACAAGGCTTGATAAGGAGCCATACCAATGGAATTGTGGTAACTATTATTGTAGGCAAACTCAACAAGGTACAAGTAATCCTCCCACTTCTTCTGTTGATTCATCACTTAAATCCATAACATATCCTCTAGCACTTGATTAAATCCATCTGTCTGACCATCTATCTATAGGTGGTAAGCTGAACTGAAGTTGATTTGAGTTCCCAGTGTGGTCTGAAAAGAAGTCTAGAAATTTGAAGTATATATGGTATCACAATCATTAATGATAGTCTTTAGAATCCCATGCAACCTTATAATATCCTCAAGAAATACTCTAGCAATGGTGATTTCATTATATGAGACCTTGGTTGGAGAAAAGTTAGCAACCATGGTCAACTTGTCTATTGTGGCCATGATAGTGTCATGATGATATTATGACATGAGTATACCAACAAAGAAATCCATATAAATGACATCCCATTTCCACTCGGGAATGTCGTTTGGATATACAAGTCTTGAGGAATGGGAATTTTCATCCTTGACCCTATGATAATCAAGGTAATGAGATTTATAGTCTGCTACATTCCGACGTAAACTTGGATAAAAGTACAAATCTCTCAGATCAGCGTGCATCTTCTTCACTCTGGGGTGTCCTGCATATGGGGCTCGATGAGCCTCTGAAATAATAAAACTATGAAGATAACCTACCTTAGGCACATAAATGAACCTCTAAAAATGTAGAATACCATCTGTCCTCTATGATACATCCTACATTCCTACCCTCTAAAGAACCCTACGAATCAAACATCCATTTTGTGCCATAAAATATGTACCCTGGAATGTGCTGAAGGATCCTGCCTTGAAGGTCCGACTAAAGTTTCATAGTAGAAATCATATGTCATTGTATACTCAAGGAATTTTCTATGAAATTATATTTTATCTTAATATACTGAATGTCCATATCATACTCGCACAAGAAATCCATCCAATGTTGTTGACAGGCATTGAGGTTTGGCTATGAAAATATGTGTTATAGACTTTGATGATCAGTCCTTAAGATAAATGACCTACCCAGAAGGAAATGTATCCAACAAACTAGATCATGAACTACTACTGTAAGCTCAAGGTCATGGGTAGGGTAGTTAGTCTCATAGTCCTTGAGCTTACGTGACTCAAATTTAATGAGAAGATGCTCCTCCATGAGAACTGCTCTAAGAACCTCTAAGGAAGAATCATTACAAAATAAAATTATCCAGTCAAATATGGAACTGCTAAGATAGGTGTCATGGCCAGTCACTCCTTAAGTAATTGAAAGGCATGTTCACATTTTTTTGACGACACAAATTTCTTTCCTTTACACTGAAGAGAAGTAATAGGATGAGTAATCCTAGAAAAGTTATGAACAAATCTACGGTAGTAGTCTTGCTAATCCCATGAAAATCCTCACCTCTGTTACTGATGTAGGTGCTATCCAATCAAGAATGGACTAATATCTTCTAGGGATATACTGAGATACCATCTCTAGAAAATATGTGACCCAAGTATTGAATCTCTGATTGAAAGAAACTACACTTCTCTAGGTTACCAAAAAGTTTCAGATCTCTCAAAACCTATAAAACATGTCTCAAGTGTTCCTCATGTTCCTCCTTAGAATGAGAGTAAATCAATATGTCATCTAGAAAAAATAATACAAAATTATCCAAAAAGTTCCTGAAAACCCCATTCATGAGGCTCATGAAAATAGTTAGGGCATTGGTCAAAGTAAAAGGTACAACAGTGAACTCATAATGCCCATATCGAGTGTGGAAAGTTGTTTTGTGAATGTCTGCATCTGTAATGCACAACTGGTGGTATCTTGACTTGAGATAAATCTTAGAGAACACTCTGGCACCCCTCATCTGATCAACCAAGTCATCAATCCTCAGTAGTGGATAAGGGTTCTTCACTGGTGATCTTATTAAGCTTCCTGAAATCAACACAAAGTCTAAGAGAACCGTCCTTCTTCAAAAATCACTGGCCCCCCAAGGAGACACACTAGGATGAATGAGGCTCTTCTCCAAAATCTCCTCTAGTTGAATCTTGAGCTCATGGAGCTATGGAGTTATCATCCAATAAGGTGTCTGAGAAACTGGTGCTTCCCCTGGTACTAGGTCTATAGTGAAATCCACCTCTCTACAGTGTGGTAAACAAGGAAGCTTTCTTGGAAAGACATATAAAAACTCTCTCAATATAGTATTCTCATCAAGAGGTGAATGATCTAGATTACCCTCTCATAGATCACTAATTGTAATCATAAACATCTGAAAACCCTTGCACATGCTCCACTTGAGGTTCTTAGCTGAGATCATACGCAAGGAAATATGCCTCTGCATACCATAAATTGTAACAAAATTCCTAAGGTCATCCTGACACTCAATGACCTTACTTCTATAGTCTACTTTGGCCTAATGAGACTTAAGACAACCCATGCCTAGAACAACCTCGTAGGATCCTAAAGGTAACACTCAGATGTCCAAGGTAGTGAAGAATATTCCCAAATCAAGTAAAAAAATCTCCATGTAGGTATCCACTGCACAGTTTGGCCCTAGAGGCCAACTCAACCTACCCACTATCTAATTGCCTAGCCACCACTAGGCCACATTGGTCTACTATAGATGGTGATATAAATGAATCTGATGCTCCTGAGTCAAAAATTAATGAGATTGAAATACCCCTAATAGTACATGTAGTCTCAATAACTGTGGCCTGATGCTCAACCTGGAATTTATCCACTGTTGCATAGACACAATGAGCATGTCCCATGTCTACCATTGTCTTCTCTAAAATAGGGGATATCTTCCTATCATTAGTGGTGGGTTTGTGCGACAAAAAAATGAATGCAGTGGTCAGAGGACCAAAAAATAAAACAACCTACTAATCCTCTCTGTGTTAAGGGTCCCACCTATGCTCTGGTGTACCGAACAAGCTAACCTGACTTTGATAGACTGCTATGTATGGGCTGGATGTACCTTCCCACTTCCCCATCTCTTATCTCTACCCAATCCAAATCCTCTATAACCTCTACCTCTTCTGCATATCTTGTGTCTATCTAGCCCTCTACTGCTGATGTGTATGGTGTTGTGAATGCTATTGGGTGTGTGGGAGGCCTCAGAACTACCTGTGGAGGCATAAATCCTCCTCTAGGTGGTGGGGCAATGCCCCCATGATCTCATATCCTGAACTAGTGAACCCTCTCCTGTACCCTACCCCTAGTCTTATCTCAAAACTCTTGGGCCCTGTTCCTATTCTCCTCAGCTAAGTAGGCCTTTTCTATGACCTTCTCTAGACTTAATGGAGATAACATCCTGACATCCAAAACCAAGTCTGCATTTAGTCCCTAAATAAATTTGTTGAATTACAATTTCTCATCTTGAAGATAATTAACATTCTATAATAAATCCAGAAATAAACTCTCGTATTGTGCCACTATGCCTGAACCCTTTCAGAGGTCATGAAACTCATCTATCCAACACTGAATAAAATGCTCTGACATGTAGTGAGCTCAAAATTTCTCCTCAAATAACTCCCATTTAACTGTGTCTCATGTCAGATGGAGTTTCCACTCCTCATTCCTCCATTATGTCGTTCTGCATCACGAAGGAGGTGAATGACCAGTTTGGCCTTGACATTTTCTCTCATATGGGTGTAACCTAAATAAGATATCAAGGCTAAGGAACCATGACTTAGACCCAAATCCATTTTTCGTACCTCCATAAGTGGGTGGCTATAACCAAAGTAGGTCCCTAATCACATTTCCTGCACCTTGACCCTGTGGACATGGCTCCAAGGTCCCCTCTCGAAGAGGTGATGGAGGTCTCTTTGGTGGTGGTGGCCCTACAATGCTTAATGAATGAATTCGTTGTTGTGAAACAACCCTCTCCACCTCTACTGACAAGGCTATGATATATCTCATGCTGGGGTAGACCATGTTTATGTGGTGCAAAATGAGATCCCTCTCTTGCAATAACATCCTCCTCATGTTGTGTGACCTCCTCAACTAGCTTCTGCTACTCTGGAAATTTTTGTTATAGAACAACCATAACTTGTTGTAATGCCTCCATAATTTGTGGTCCAATGTCTTCCTCATGTGGCTCAGAAGTAGGTAGACCCTACCTTCGGGTCTTATTTGCTTGAAGACTTTGCTACTCATCCTTCGGAATATATACGTGCGTGTAAAAAATATATAAGGAACCAAATTAGTCATATAAAAATATTTTAGTGTTCCTTAGTTATTTATTTAAAGGTTAATTTTATTAATTTTCCCAGAGTTCCCGGTGTTGAACCTAAGCTCTGATACCAACTGTAATGCCCCAAAATATGCCAATAAAAAACCCAGGTAAAAAAATAGATAGACATCTACATATTGATAATTTTTTTAACATTGAGTTAAAAGTTACATGAATGATTTTAACTTAAATTAAATTTGTTAACAATTCAAATCCACTATGTGCTTTCACTCAGATAAAGTCACCAATATCACTAAGTTTAAAATTAATTGATGATTGTAACCACCTAAGGGAAAAATCATCGATAGGTGATAATTTGTTTGTGGAATCCATTATATTTTTTATTTTTTGCTTACCATTCATTATGAAGGTCAGTGGTAGCAAATGATTAAAGAGCCTTACCGTAAAATACTTTTAGCCTTTAATAATTTAACCATATTTAAATTAACTTATTCGTCTCAAATATTCCATGACTCATTCCTAAACAGTTAATTATCCTTTAATGATTAATAAAAAACCATTCTTTTTTTGCCAACGTGGAGTTAGGGACTAAAGCTTTATTTAAGATTTAATCTTAAATTTCTTCAAAAAAAGCTATAATAAGTTATCAAGGATACCAATGATTATTTTAATCCTGACCACCATACCTCACATTAAATTATTCAAATTACGTTTTATGGGTAGGGTCCATCTTAACCTAATTGCGATGCCCAGACCAATCTTGGTCCATAAGATCTTAGGAGAAAAATCTAAATTTAGTTTTAGATCCTACATAAGGAAAATGTTAGTATCTTGTTTTTATTATTTATCATCTATTTAATTTATTTATTATTATTATTATTATTTTATACTTTGCATTTTATTTATATAAAGGCAAATGAAGTTCTCATAGAGTTTACCATAATTAAGCACTTTCCTACACCCAAATCTTAGTTCCAAAATGTATTCCATTTTAAAAACCTCTGGATTTATTAGATGAGAAGCCATTCCCATTTATGTAGTTTTTCTAAAAAAAACTAAAGCCCTAATCCTCATTGTTTTTGTTTCCCTATTACTCTTATTCCACTTGTATTATTTCTTGGATTCTTTAAATGTTTGTTTATATGTTTATAGGTTAATTGGAAAGTCAGCCAGAAGATCAGTTTGGGTTTTACATTGGGCGTAACACAATTTCTTCTTCCATGGTGGCAACCGTGAATGGAAGAGGGGGTGGTGTCATGTGGTTCATTGTGCTACACATGCCATAGCTGGGTAAAGGATGAGGAAGCATATAGGGTTTGGGTAGTTTGATTTCTTTAAAGTCTATTCCTTTTCATTTTATTAATTTTTCATTCTATGTATTTTTTATGTATGTTTGTAATCTAGGACGACAACGCACGGGAAATGAAGCATGTAGGCGTGCTAGCGGGTGACACATTTTACAAAGAATGGGGTGCAAAAAGGAGGGGTTTGGGTCACCATGAACACAGTGGGAGGAGACACACACACAGGTGGACAGCACATACTGTGCACATGCACAGTGGACAAGGTTCGACAGGACACGAGAGGAACACACACACATTTCGGCATTGGTTAACACACAAACACACATGTAGATATTTACACATAGGGATTTTTATAAAATGGGTGCGTGGGTATTCTATATCCCATAATATAAATGTATTTAATTAGAGAATATAATATTTCATTTTATAAAAATACATACATATGTGTGATGTTAGTATATTATTCCATATATATAATATATATCTATGTGTGTGTGTGTGCGCGCGCACGCGTCAAAGTCAGTTTGGAATGATTAAACTAGGAACACTAAAACATAATAATGTATTTTTCTATAAAATGAAATATGTGTATGTCTAATATCTACAATATAAATGTTATTAATGAGTGAGAACAAATCAAGCTTAAGTATTGTTTTTTCTGTAAAAAATGAAAACTCATTTTAGGGGCATATCTAATTACAAATAACAATCAGATTTATGCAAGACATGAAACTTTAAAAAACTAATTGAATGAGATTTTCTTCTGAACAATACATATTTTTTAATAATCTATAAGTAAATGTAGGAATGCAGAACATAACTAACTTTCTATATAGAACATTTAATACTTTTAGAACAGTAAAAACAAGGGTCTGGGTTATTTCCCTTTTCAAATTACTTTAATTGATCCTTAAAAACTTTATCTAATGTATTTGATTTATAATCCAATAGAATTTCAGATAAAACATGTATTTTCTAACATATAATAAGGATTATCAATTTAAATATTTAATTTTCTCACAAAGGAGATATATTGTAATTTTATAACAAAGATAACAAAATTTTTGGCTTAAAGATCCATTTCATTTCAACCCATGTATTCAAAATACATGGTCATTAAATATCTCAAATCAAATAAACTTCCCTACACTACTTTTTCTTTCGAAACATTTTAAAAACTTCCATTTAAAATGAAGTAGATGATAATAAAATCCTCCCAATAAGTGGGAACAACCATAGTCTAAAGTCATTTTTTTATTATATTCAAATACATTATCTTCAACTTAAGGCAACAACTTAGTTACTAATACATTTCCTATGATTTTCAAACAAGTTTGTAAAGAAAGAACAATAACTCATATTATAGAAACTACAACAAATACAAAGTCCTCATTCCAAAAGGTCAAATTACAATACAAATATAAATGCCATGCTTTTCCAATCCCTAAAAAATCTTCCCAACATCTTTTTCCAAGAAGTAAATACATTTCAATATTTCACTAACCTAAGATACACAATTACTAAAATACAAGTATAAAACCCTCCCACAAATGCATGGGAACAACAATTCTAAGAAAATTTAATTTTTTTTCCCCTCCATGCTCTAAACCAAATTTGGAAGCTCCTAATCCATGTAAGAATTCTTCAATGTGCATAAGAGAGTAAGGGGCTTAGTTTCCACCCAACCAAATGGCATCATTACATGCCATCTCCAAAAATGGAGGACATGATAGCCTCCCTCCAAGCCTGTGGGAGAGAGGGAATGCATGCCTCCAAGATGCACAAGTTTGGGGAAAATAAGATATTACAAGCACACACAAACTCCAATAGTGAACAAATCAAAACAAAAGCACAAGTGAAGAAACTCCATGTTTCCTCTAAATGGGGAAGAGGGGAAAGGGGCCCAATGTAAAACATTTGTAATCCATCATAATATAACCACCAAGAATCACCATACTCCAATCCTTATCACTCCATCCTAAACTCCAAGCCTCCTCCTTGTAAGGATTTTCAAACCATGAGTGGTTTCCTTAACAAGGAAGGAAGGTGAGATTCAAACCATATGAATACTCATCTTCCTCATCAAACCATATTAGGGGAGGAAATAATAGAAAATACCATCATGTATTTCCCATTAAGCCATGTGGGTGTAAGAGGGGGTTTCCTCCATCTTCCCCTACATTCCAAAAATCCACCTCAAGTGAGATGGATGGAGAAAAAAATGAAAGAAAAAAAGGTCTACAACAACACCCAACAAAACATGAAAGCTTAAAAGATCCATAACAACCATTTCTTATGAGTAATATAATATAGAATCAAAGTAAGAGGTATGATGGCCTACCTCCAAAATAAGCTATCTAACTCCAAGACAAGCCAAACTCTTAAAGCTCCTAGCTCCTCTCCAAGCTCTCTCCAAACTCCAAAAGTAAAAATGAGAACCAAAAGTCCCTACCCCTTAGCAAGAGGAGGTATAAGAAGGAGAGTCAAAATAATTCCTCACCAATGAGAGGGTGACATGTGTCACCCATCTCATTCTCCAAAACAATACTCCCACAAGTCCCATTCACACAAAAGACAAAACCCATAATGGAGAAAAATCTCCCAAAAATCTAAAATGACAATAAACCAAATTACTTCCACTTCCAAGGTGGCTCAGATTTAAAACACATTAAAATGATGTGGACAAGAGGGGTTCAAATGGGAGGAAATATCCCATTTGAGCCTTGAAAAGGCCCCTCCTACCCATAGGTAGGGTCCAAGGGGTTCATTTTAGTGTAAGTGAGACCCCCAACACAAAAGGAGACACTTATAATTACCACTTTTAACCTAAATTCAGGTTTTAGAAAAGTGACACACAAGGAGAGCTGGTGGGCCCCACCCAAATCATTTTTAGGTTATCCTACACCTCTAACAATAAAATTACCAATAATAGTACACCACTAACACATATAGGGGCCATTAGGTCCCTAAACTAGCTTAGCACAAGATTTAACAAATTAATAGAACATGGGTCGAAAAGGAAACCACTAAGGGTGTCCAAACATAAATACCCCACAAACAAAAGGTCAAAAAAAAGACAAGAAAGGATAAGGTTTTGACCTAGATGGCCACTTGTGAAAATTAGAGGTATAACTCTGAGTCCCACATGCTCTTGTGTGAACCTGTAACATGCACACTTGATTCACACGTCATCATACCTACTCGATACAATAAACCAAATAATTAATACCACATATGTCAATAACTAGATAAATTATGGATATTCATTCTAAATAAACAACAACTAGTATCTGGATGATATAACTATACTTTAACAATATACATCCACAATAAATCAATATATAAGATACATCTAAGTTATTGTATGACAACATCCAAATTACCATCATTACCAATGATATCCAAAGTATACAACAAAATTAGTGTTGTTGCAGACTCATAGCACCCCTGGATGCAAATCAGGCTTCTAGGTTGATGTTCAGACATCCAGTGTGATTGCACAACATGGAATCCTTTCTCCAAGCGTGGGACTTGTAAAGATGAGAAAAGATTCTCCAGAGAAGGCTGGTTCTTATTCCTCTATTCAGATGCACACAAAAAATGTAGAGGGTTTGCTAAAACCTAATCTAACTTGCCAAGGAGACAGGGTAAGAAAATGCATAGAATAAAACCTAAACTACAAAGGTGATGCACCGAGGAATGTTAGATACTTGTTTTACAAATTTAACATAGACCACATAGACGCAATACAAACACCATGCACAGGTAACCAAACTGCAATAAGAGATCAAAAATGATAGTAATGAATACATGAGAGGGTTAAGAGTCAATCACAACACATATATTATTGCTCAAGAGTCGATACAGTACATTGCAGTGGCCAAGAGGCAAAAAGACTAGCATTACAACCCATATGGGAGGTTTGAAAGCTCCACAATTTCTCTTGCAAGAGAGGGAAGAAGGGAGGATGCAAAACAAGAATGTCTGACCCCTTAAAGGAGCTCTTCTTTATAATATATATCAAGAAATGAGAGAGGGAAATCCAGAATCTGCCCCAACCACTTCTTGGTAGCATTTAAAATCATCTCATTATGATAGAAGCAGTGGATCCTAGCAAAATGGCTGGCTGTCTAACAGGAGCGGTGAGCTGTCTGCTGCATTAAAGTTGGTTGTTGAAGCATTACTTCTGTCTATCACCACGCGTCAGAGAAGTTTTCTTAATTTTCTCCCTCCAAACTACACCAAAATGTGAGATTGATCCCAGAATCATGTAGATAATTTCAACAGATTTCCGTTGATATAAAGAACGTGCAAATCCGAGCTCTGGATCGAAAGATACGAAGGTCTGAAGATTTAGGGCACAAAACAGGCGAAAACAAATTTTTAAATTTCTTTTCCTGCACTCTGCCATCTGGATGACACGTGGTAGGCTCTGGTTCATTGAGAAAATTTCTCTCTCCACCTTTTCACGGGATTTTCTTGTGGGCCCCTTAAACTTTGACACGTGGCACTATTTCATTGGTTCAGATCAGCGCTCGAAAACTCACCCCTTTGACCTTTTGGACCTTTTTCCTTGGCAACATGTGTCATGCTGTGATTTGTCCACGGGCCTGCCAAATTTTCACATCCACCGCGTCCTTTTGTCCCAGATGTCCCAGTGCTTTGTGGGACAAAATCCTCTGATCTTCCTGAAATGGGCTTCCTCGTCCCTTTTCTGCCGGTGACACGTGGCGTGATTTGATTGGCTTTCGGCTCCTTCGGCTATCTGTGTCCCGCGCGCCCCTTTGTCCCACTTGTCCTTGTGCTGAAGTTTCTTGTTTCGGCCGATCCAGCCGGTTCATGTCCTTTACGTCCATTTGTCCCAAATGTCCCAGTGCTGTCTGGGACAAATTCTTCCGGTTCGCCCGATTCGTCCGGTTCGCATCCTCCACGCACTCTTGTCCTGCTTGCTCCCGATAGGACTTAGACAAATTTTCTTTCTTTTAGCCGATTCAGGCATTTCACGTCCATTTGTCCCAGATGTCCCTTTTCTGTTTGGGCCGCCTGGAGGCTTTTCGGCTGATCCGCGCCTTCTGCGTATAATTGTTCCAACTGTCCCAAAGGCGGTCTTGAGTAGGACTTAGCCGATTTTACGATTTTCTCCTGAATCAATCTACTTGCTTGGAACTAAAACTCTGATGCATGTTATCAAATTAACTCTGGGGGGGTGAAATTTGGATAACAATTTGGTGAATTTTCAGGGTCACCTGCCTACTAGGTAGAAGATCATTGGCCTTTTAGTGATCCATTGGGCATGGAGTCATAAGCAATAACCTGAAATGAGCTTGATGCTACAACTCCCTCTACGAGAGCACGCTGAACTGTAAAAAACTCAATATAGGAGCGACAAAACCTGCGCCAAAGCACTTAGGGAAACTGAAACCTAACTACAACAAGACAATGTGCATACGCACTTAGAGGAATTGAAATCTAGGCTAATATTTACAAGGGTGAACCTCTTATTTTTTTTAGTAGCAATGTTTAAGATAGATTCCGTTGACCGGAATCGGGAGTTCTTCTCCATCCAATGTAAACAATTGGAAGACATTGCTATTCTTACATTCCATGACCATGTAGGGGCTGCTCCAAATGGCATCAAACTTGGAATGTCTTCCTGGTTTTGCCCGATCTGCATCCCATTTCAGAACTAGGTCCCCTTCCTGGAAGGTCCTTGCTCTTGCTTTCTTATCAAACCATCTTTTCACTAAGGCCTGATCTTTCTCAATTGTTTGAACTGCACGTTCTCTAATTTATTCCAATTCCATCAACTCTGCATACCTGGCCTCCATTGGTTCGAACTTAGCCAACTCCAACTGCTTCATGAAATCCAATGCAGGTAGTTCTAATGATATGGGCAAGATTGCCTCTCTTCCATAGACAAGCCTGAATGGAGAGTTACCTGTGGATATTTTGGGAGTGATCCTATCAGGCTATAAGGCTGATTTTAGCTTAGTATGCCAAGACCTCTGATTCTCATCAAGAGTTCTCCTAATGATTCTTAGCAAATTTTTGTTCGTGGACTGCCTGTCCATTACCCTGTGGGTAATAATTGGAAGAGGTGCTCAAGTAGATTCCATTCTTGACAGCCCATTATGTAATCTTGGAACCTACGAATGCCAATGCATTGTCTGATATGATAGTGGCCGGCACACCGAACCTGGTCACTATTCCTTCATAAAATTCTAGTATATTAGACTCGTTTGCCTCTTTGAGCGCTACTGCTTCAGTCCACTTGGTGAAGTAGTCCATTGACGTGAGAATCCACTTGTGGCCTTGGCTTGAGTTTGGGTTGATGACCCCGATGAAGTCCAATCCCCATTGCAGAAATGGTTGGTCAACCAAGATTGGGTGCAATGGAAGCGCTACTAGTCTTTCTTTGCCTGTGAAGAGTGCACATTTCTTACACTTTCTCATCCACGTATAGCAGTCATTGAACACCGTGGGCCAATAATACCCTGCCTTTATTATCTTGAGAGCTGTTACTCATGGGGAAAAATGTCCTCTAGAATCTCCATCGTGAAAATCTCGTAACACCCTCTCAATTTGACCAGTCCCAATGCACCTCAATAGAACCCCATTGATGTCTTTCTTAAACAAAACACCATCAACAAGCACATATGGAATGGCTTGTAATCTGAAGTATCTCCTCTTTGCTTTGCTCATTTCCGGAGGGCATAGTCCTGTTTGTAGGAAGTGTATCATATTCTGAGTCCAACAAGGAGTAGGCACATCATCATTTTCATGTTCTTGGCCATCCTGTAGTACCAAAACAGTCTCTTTTTCATCACCTGCTTCAACCTGTTGACTCAAGGCTAGCTGTTCACATAGTCCCTTTCCACGTACTAGTTTGGTGACCTTGATCTCGATGTCATATTCCATGACACAAGTTATCCACCCTGCACGCTTCTCATTTAGATCCTTGTTTAGAAGGAAGTCCTTGACTCCCGCATGAGAGACCAATAATTGGATCTTGTTGTTTGAGACTAGGTGCTTGAATTTCTTTAAACTCATGATCACTACAAGTACATGCTTTTCAATGAAAGAGTATCTAGTTTCGTATTCCTCTAAGCCTTGACTGAAGAAAGCAACTGGTTGTTCTAATCCTTCTTTGTTTTGTTGTGCCAGGATTGCAGAAATTATGTCTCCACCACCGAAGGCATATAGCACGAAGTCCTTGGAGAAGTCTAGATTGATGAGAGTTGGGGCTTGAGATATAGCCTCTTTTATTGCCTGAAAACTTGCGTTGCCTTTAGATGTCCACTTAAATGCCATGCTCTTCTTTAACATCAACGTTATTGGCTTTACGAGAGCTGCAAAGTTTGGAACAAACTTGTGGACAAAATTGATCCTTCCCAAGAAGCTTTGAAGAGCCTTCTTGTGACTTGGCAATGACAATGCTTGAATTGCTTCAACCCATTCTGGGTCAATCGTCAACCCTTCCTTTGAAACAATATGTCCTAGAAGTTTTCCTTCGTGAGCCAAGAATATGTACTTTTTGGGATTCAATGATACCCCAAATCTTCTACATCTTTGAAATACTTGCCTTTAATGATGGAGGTGATCCGCTGCATTTTTTGAGAATACAGTGATGTCGTCAAGATATATCAGAACTATTTTGTTGATCAACCCCTTAAATGCCATATCCATTTCCCTTTGGAAGGTGGCTCCAGCATTTGATAGTCCAAATGGCATCTTCTTGTAGGCATAGGTCCCCTCATTTGGTGGTGAAAGCCGTCTTGAATTGGTCATCTTCTTTCACCATCACCTGATTATACCCCTAAGTAGCCATCTAGGGAGAGAGAATCTCTCTGAACCGGATACTACTTGCAATATTTGTTCCATTGAAGGAAGTGGGTAATGGTCTTTGAGAGATGCCCTATTGAGGTCCCAAAAATCTACACACAACCTGATTTCTCCGCTCTTCTTCCTGACCAGAACCAATTTTGAAACCCAGCTTGAGTGCTTGATCAGGAATATAATTCTTGCCTCTATTAGCTTGTTAAGCTCTTTCTTCATTAGAGGATCAATGTGAGGGTTGACAGGTCTCTGCTTCTGCCTGATGGGTTTAGCATCTGGATCCAATTCTATGGTATGTTGTGCCAACTTCAGATTGAATCCTCTCAAGTCTTCATAGCTCCAAGCGAAAACATCTGGAAATTCTTGGCAAAGCTGTATGAAATCTGATTTCTCTTGCTTAGTGGCCACTTTACCAATTTGAAGTATTTTGCCTTCCTCAACCAGAATTGGCTCTGAATCTTCTCTCTTGACCTGTATGTTAGCCTTTTCCTTACGGAACTGGTCGTTAGGGTTGAAGATAGACTCCAATGTTACTAAACCCTTAGGAAGCTTGTTTATCTGTAGCTGAACTACTTGATCCCCATACTGCTGCTCTAATTTGTCCTGATTTCTAGCTGAGAATTCAGCCTCTTCCTGTAGAAAATTGATGATCTGTTGATCGTTCTCAAACACCTGCCAGCTTGTGTTATTATCTGGAACTGCTGGCCTCACAATCACATGGATATGTGGCTGTGCTTTTTCCCTTTTGAATGTTGTCAACCACATCTAAACGTTGCTCCAACTGCTGCAAGCCTATCCGCGGCTTCATTTTTCTTCCTAGGTATGGACACAATGTTGAAAGCTTCGAAATCCTCAATGAGGTCCTATACCCTATTCTTGTAGCTCCTCAGCAAGTCGTTCTTCGTAGCATGTTGTCCTCTAACTTGGTTGATGATTAGCTCGCTATCCCCGAACACCTGCAAGTTATTTATCTCCTTTTTCCTAGCCCAATGAAGTCCATAAATCAAGGCCTCATATTTAGTTGTGTTGTTTTTGAACAAGAAAACTGGAAACGAAAAGCTGAATAATATTTGATGCCTTGAGGTGAAACAAGCATGGCTCCACCTCCTGCACCTTGCCTACTCCTTGATTCATCAAAAAAACAGCTGCCATTACCTCATTGTCATCATTATGGCTTGGCTTGGTGATGCTGAGAACAGGTTGATTTTCTTCGTGTATACAATAGACTCCCAGCTCAAATTCTTCTACTTCTTGATAGGGATCAAAAGCATGTATCTTGTTTGCCCATTCATCGAGAGTTAGGTCCGGGATACTTCCAACCTTGGTGTCAGCCTCACCAGTACTAGGGTGATCTTCTTGATCAAATGTTGAACAATTGGCATTAATCTGACTAGGAGTGTAGGGCTCAATATGGAAGTTTGCGATATGTTCAGACCTAATTGTAGCCTTAGTTCCATACCTTGTTCTAAACAACATGTGAGACCAATCAGCAGACAAATACCCCCCAATCTTGGCTGTGAAGTCCCTTAACAAGCAAAGGGCAAATAGTGGTGGAAGGTCTATGATTGATATATCTTGTAAGACAACAACATTTGGACATGCATGCAAGGTAAGACTCAAGTTTTTAATCACTCCAACTATTGCTATTGCTGTCCCATCCAATTGCACTACCCCTTTAGATATTACTTCATATTGGAGACCCAGCTGATCAACTATTTGCTTGGGCATCACTGAGCTACTTGCCCCGGAATCAATCATGCAATTGTGTACTAGTTTATCCCTAATGATTAATGAAACATAGAAAGGAGGGGCTTCAACATTTTACCTTGTTGCCCTCCATGGCTTCCTTCAGGCTGGGAAGCATTTGTAAGCACTTTGTCTTGCCTCTGAACCTACTGATTTGAAGTTGTCCAATCCTTCATGGCAGCTTGCAGCAGATCTCTTTGTCCTAGGATGGATAGGGATTCCCACATTGATATATTGACGTTAGTCTTCTTCATCTATTCAATGATACTGAATGGGGATGAAGTATCCTTTTGTTGTCCCTTGGTTTGTAAACTTACTCCTTGTATGTGGGCAGCAATAGCTGACATTTGAGTTGGCCTAGGGGCTGTTCTTGGCTGCCCTTGTGTATTTGAAACTGGACTCTGCTTGCCAATCATTTGTGGAGCCGTGGAAGGTTTTGGGTTGGCTAGGGCTAATGGCTGTTCTTCACCCAAATTTCTTCTCTTTGACCTTGTGTTGGCTGTGACACCTTGAGAAACAACCTGATTCATGCCACAGAAATCTTCCGCTTGCCAGTTCACCAACGTGGTGTCATTTGGGGCTGATTACTGTTGGAATGTTTTTTGTTGTTGACTATTTCCTTGATTGCCCTCGCCCTCCACACCAGCAGTTGTCACCATCAGTGCTTGATTGAGAGCACCATTGAAACACATGGATTGGTTATGAGGCTCATTGCATGGAAAGCACCAGTCATATTCCTGAGCAATGTTATTTTTTGTTGGCACCAATGCCTTAGAGGCAGATATAGCATTTGGATTATAGGGCTGGAATGGTCTATTAGAGGGAGGCCTTGTTTGATTCACATTTGCAACTGGATTAGGTGGTCTTTGTGGTTGGTATGGCTGCCTATTACGCTGAGCTTGAGGTTGATAGGAAGGTCTGAAACCTTGGGCTTGTTACCTCTTAATAGTAACCAGCTCATTTCTCAAATTTTGTAATTGTTTCATGACCTCTTGGAGTTCATTTGAAGCACTTGAAGATGAAGTGGAAGCTTCATTTGAACTCTGATTTCTAGGAGTGGGAACAGGAGCCAAAGTGGGTGCTTGACTAGTGCTTGGATTTTCTAAGTTTGGATACAAGGGCATAGGAGGCCTAGGAGCCAGTTTACCAGCTTGAATAAGACAGTTTTCGGCTCTAATGGCAATGCTATAAGCCATAGGGATTGTTGTACCTCCCATGGACTGAATTAACATAGAGATATCAGAATTCAAAGCTTTAAGGTAATATAGAAAAGCACCTTTTGCTGTTGGCCTGACTGCCACTGGAATCCTATCCCAAGACCTTTGAAATCTGAAGTTGAAGTCAGTCAACTACTCATTGGAGGCTCTCTTGATAGTTGTCAGCTGCTCCAAAAGAGACAAGTTGTCTCCCTTCTCTCCAAATTACTCGTGAAGTGCAATACATAGCTGATTCCAGTTTGTGATAGAACCAACTCCAAGGCTCCTAAACCATTGTAATGCTTTACCCTTGAAGGAAGATGCCAGTAACTTGACAGCCACTTGCATTTCATTGATTTCATGGATTGCACAAAGGTTAGCAATATCTTTAACATGATCACCTGGAGTAGTCTGATTTTCTCCGGTATAGTAGGGAATGTTCTTCAAGGCTGCAATAGGAACTGGATGCTGTGCATTGAGAGCAAGTGGGCTGCTGCCTGTGAAGTTGACATAGGGATTTTTTCTGAGCCATTCTAATCGGTCTTAAAACCCTTGTATACTGAATGAAAGGCCTATCAGGTGGAGTTGAGAGAGTTTTGTTTGGTGGAGATGGAGACCTTTGAATCCTTCTTCCTCTTTGCCTTTTTCTTGGAGATAACTACAGGTATTCAAACAACACTTCTTCTTCTCCAACTCTTGACCTTGTGGTGATTCTTCTCATGAGTTTTCAGGCCTACACTACTGAAACCAGTCGATTCTTCCCCTTGGAGTCACCATATAAGCAGATAATAGCTCTTATAAGCAAGAAAACTGCAGCAGATGCATATCAACTTTGCTGCAATAAAAATGAGACCTCTAAGTCCCATTGGGCATGCCAAAACTGTTGTTGTAGACTCACAGCACCCCTAGAAGCAAATCAGGCTTCTAGGTTGATGTTCAGATATCCAGTGTGATTGCACAACATGGAATCCTTTCTCCAAGTGTGGGACTTGTAAAGATGAGAAAAGATTCTCCAGAGAAGGCTGGTTCATATTCCTCTGTTCAGACTCACACAAAAAATGCAGAGGGTTTGCTAAAACCTAATCTAACTTGCCAAGGAGATAGGGTAAGAAAATGCATAGAATAAAACCTAAAATACAAAGGTGATGCACCGAGGAATGTTAGACACTCGTTTTACAAATTTAACACAGACCACATAGACGCAATACAAACACCATGCACAGGTAACCAAACTGCAATAAGAGATCAAAAATGACAGTGATGAATACATGAGAGGGTTAAGGGTCAATCACAACACATATATTATTGCTCAAGAGTCGATACAGTACATTACAGCTGCCCATATGGGAGGTTTGAAAGCTCCATAATTTCTCTTGCAAGCGAGGGAAGAAGGGAGGATGCAAAACAAGAATGTCCGACCCCTTAAAGGAGCTCTTCTTTACAATATATATCAAGAAATGAGAGAGGGAAATCCAGAATCTGCCCCAACCACTTTTTGGTAGCATTTAAAATCATCTCATTATGATAGAAGCGGCGGATCCTAGCAAAATGACAGGCTGTCTAACAGGAGAGGCGAGCTGTCTGTTGCATTAAAGTTGGTTGTTGAAGCATTACTTCTGTCTATCACCACGCGTCAGAGACATTTTCTTAATTTTCTCCCTCCAAACTACACCAAAATGCAAGATTGATCCCAGAATCATGTAGATAATTTCAACAGCTTTCCGTTGATATAAAGAACGTGAAAATCCAAGCTCTGGATCGAAAGATACGAAGGTCTAAAGATTTAGGGCACAAAACAGGTGAAAACAGATTTTTAAATTTCTTTTCCCATGCTCTGCCATTTGGATGACACGTGGCAGGCTCTGGTTCGCTGAGAAACTTTCTCTCTCCACCTTTTTGTGGGATTTTCTTATGGGCCCCTTAAACTTGGACACGTGGTACTATTTCACTGGTTCGGATCAGCACTCGAAAACTCGCCCCTTTGACCTTTTGGACCTTTTTCCTTGGCGACACGTGTCATGCTGTGATTTGTCCACGGGCCTGCCGGATTTTCATGTCCACCGCATCCTTTTGTCCCAGATGTCCCAGTGCTTCGCAGGATAGAATCTTCCGATCCACCCAAAATGGGCTTCCTCGTCCCTTTTCTACCGGTGACACGTGGCGTGATCTGATTGGCTTTCAGCTCCTTTGGCTATCCACGTCCCGCACACCCCTTTGTCCCACTTGTCCTTGTGTTGAAGTTTCTTGTTTCAGCTGATTCAGCCGGTTCGCGTCCTTCGCGTCCATTTGTCCCAAATGTCCCAGTGCTGTCTGGGACAAATTCTTCCGGTTCACCCGATTCGGCCGGTTCGCGTCCTCCACACACTCTTGTCCTGCTTGCTTCCGGTAGGACTTAGACAAATTTTCTTTCTTTCGGCCGATTCGGGCATTTCGCGTCCATTTGTCCCAAATGTCCCTTTTCTGTTTGGGCCGCCTGGAGGATTTTCGGCCGATCCACGCCTTCCGCATATAATTGTTCCAACTATCCCAAAGGCGGTCTTGAGCAGGACTTATCTGATTTTACGATTTTCTCCTGAATCAATCTACTTGCTTGGAACTAAAACTCTGATGCATGTTATCAAATTAACTTTGGGGGGGTGAAATTTGGATAACAAATAGCATACATCCATCATATATTAGATAAAACTAACTGCATCACATCCTAATAGTGTTCATAACTACATAAGTGCAAGAAAAATAAGATGATAATCATAATACTAGATTGGCATAGCTTTCCCTAAATAAAATATGTATCAAAAAATAATCCATAATGAAACCACATAATATCAAAGTAGTGCTAAATCAATCTCTATAATTGAGTGAATAAAATGAGTCAGTAATAAAATTATGAAAGAAATAGGTGGGAACTGTAGGCCTGACATAGAGGATGAGTTGATCTGGAGGAGTGCTTGGGAGGACTCACAATAATTTTTTTTTACACTGGGGTGTGTTTTCATGCTTAAAAATTTGAAATTTTCAAGTTGCATATTTGCATGACAACAATATCCTTGGCCAAGGTAATTTATTAGCTGACTACATTTTCTATTCACTAATTTCCTAACATATGGTGTTAGATACTGGATGGTTTACAGTTTTAATGTTTTCTAGACAGACACTTAGGAGATACACATAGTTATCATGACCTGTAAAAAGGTTTAACCATAGTATACACAATCGATAAAGTGATTTAAGGGAGATCGTGGAGATCTTAATAGAACCTTACAACTGCACATGGTTATCATATGTTATCAGATATATTATGAATATTAAATAATGCTAGATTTTTAGTAGCAAGCTAAAGAATAATGTTAACCATTAGAAGCATTAATTGTACTTAAGGGGTTTGTTTCAAATAAAAAATTCCCTTAATTTGGATGAATTATAATTATTTAATATAAGTTAAATTAAATCTGATTACAAAGTAACTACTATAATGAATGATGTACAAATGTTAATATAAAGTGAAAACATAGGAAAACAAGAATATAAATGTGAAACCTTAAGAAAGAGAGGTATATATAGATACTTAGCTGATTTCCAAGCAGTCTTGAAGTTACCTGGGAAAGTGAACTACTGGAGCATACTGAGAAGAGTGTTACAGAGACTTAGTGAGGGTTCTGGAATCTAAAACTTCATAGGACATAAGTTCCTAGGAGAGGATAGGAGCATTTGGTGCCGCTATCTAGATCTAGCCACCGGTGTCCAGGTGAATGCTATGGATTTGGTTAGTTCAAGGCCGATAATGTTCGTTGTTCTTTCCTTTCTGTCACTCTGGAGTAACTATTTTGATCTTTGAATGTACTTATAAATTGAAAAAAAGAGTTCACCTAAAATTACCCATAAACCACATCAAACCTAAAAAGGAAAATGCAAAATGGGGAATTAGATTGACCCCAATGGTCACCTGAAGAGTGAAATTATGACGAAGTGTTGCAATACATATATGACTCCATATAGTTCTTTGTGAGAGTGTGTGTAATGATGTTGTTGGACCCCATAGTATTAGATAAGTACAAGAAGGCGTGTGGGCACACGTAAAATATTTGAAGAATAGTGTGTAGGATAGGGTTTTAGCAGGGTTTAGTAGAACACATGACACACACGAAAGACAAGATAGGTTTTGGGACTTTTCCATATTCGGCATCCTAAGAAGTACATGAGAAAAGTGTTACCCATCTCGCATGCGGAGTGGATAAGGTGCTAGCCTGAAAGCTATATGGTCAAGAAAGAAATTTTCCATGCATGTGATGGTAGGATTTAGAAAGACATCATTACAAAGAGTGGAGAGATCAGATCAAAAGGAGCATGCTCCATTATAGGACCACATGAACACTTGGCAAATGATTTGTTATATCAGGAAGGCATGGTGGTGGAGACTAAATCTATATATAGAGCTGCTTGGGTAGAAGAAAGAATATTAGAAGGGCATCATATAGCATTTGGATAGGTGATGCTCTGCAAAGATAATAGTGGGTTCTATGGGTTAAGGTCCTCGTTAGGAGGACTATAGGTGAAATGGCATGTTTAGGGGGATGGGTATGTAATGGGTTTTTTTAATGTGGAAAGCATAGTTTAGGTTCCTGATGCATGACTTTGATTTGCATTGTTATATTGGTTTGTTATGGCCTTATTGAATGTAATATGGTTATTAAACTGGTTAACATGAATATAAGGTTTTGTTCTAAAGAATATATGTTGTTCATAAGCATAAACCCTAGTGCATTTCATTTGTGTTATGAATCAATTTAATATTCTATTTTATACTTCTCTCTTGTTATCTGAATGGATGCATTGATATGATAACTCATCCTAAGCTCTTAGAACGAACATGGTTCTTTATTTCTTACATCTAAATCTATCATTAATGATGTATTATCACATAACTCACATAAAGGAGGGGATCGGTGCCCGTGCGTACCTCGGGTGACCACTCAAAACTTGTTGGGTGATAGGAAGATGCGCATGGGATTAGACTGTTGTTATAAGTGTATAAAAATGAACACATCTTGGTTCCATTTCTGGGACCTCTTTTCAAAATTTGTGTGAGGTATGGCATACATCTTGGTTCTTGTGATGCGTGATGACATAATGTATGACCTTGGAGAGTGTTGAAGCATGGTTCAAGAGCACGAAGGACAAGTTTTCTCAAAGATTTGGTACTAGACTCGAGTTCAATACACGCAGATGGGTAAAAGAGAACCTATACCATGAGTTATACAAGATGTTATTCTACTGTCTTCTAGTAGAACTATATGAATGGATTTAAACATATGCATCCAAATCGAGCTGGTACTATAAATCACGCATATGGACCCATGATGACTATCAGAGGCTGTTGGATGTATATCTAACTTGGACACATGTTGTCTATCACTGGTGGAAAGGAGTGCTAACCAGTTATACTCTAGAATATTCCATTTATACGTATTCTTTCCCAGAGACATTGAGTTTGAGTTTCTAGGGAGGTCCAGGAGGATCCATTTAACGTGTTATCCCTTTAGTTATGAAAAAATTAGATCATTACCCTAAGTTTAGAGGCATTCCCTATGGCCAGATAGCTCTTTGGCATTGGAGCGAGGAGGCGAGGACGCTAGGTGGAGGAGGACGTAGGTAGTGGAAGATGGCGTGGTGGCTTACAGCTAAAAATAAGGAAGAGAGACAACTCAAATATAGTGATATAGTGATGAAAGGTATATGGTAGAAAACACAAGGTTTAAGTGTGATGGATCTGTGGAGGTAGTTTGGTAGATGTTACAGGAAGGAGTTGAGGTTCATGTTGTGGGAGTGAACCTAAGGAGTTGGTGTTACCCCATCGTGGAAAGTGAGGAGAGAATTCCCTTCGTTTCTGAGAAATTTCATCCAAGAGAACGGAAGAGCCATGGAATGCCTCTGAACCCAACTGGTGACCAACCCATAGCACTTGTTTGACAAATCAAGGGAGAAGTATTGTGAACCTAGATGGTCTTGGTGGAGTAACCGATCTGAGTCTAGGAGGATATATTTCTTGTTCAGGGCATTCCATGGCACCAAACCATTCCTGTATTTTGGAGGAATTTTTAGACAAGGTGAAAATACAAACGGTTCGGGAATCAATCTAGAAGTGGTTTAGACACTAACTGGTATTTGGCGGGATGATCTATTTCAAACCAGCGACCAATGGTTCAACGGACATTGGGGGAGGACACTAGGCGTGACAATCTTCAAGCCATTTTCCAGCTACAAGAGGTGGTGGATCTAGTTGGTATGTGAGATGGGGCTTGGTGGGGGGGGGGGGGGGGGGGATGGAATAGTGGATCTGCGGATATGGTGGGTTTTAAGAGGAACATGACCTGGGGGTAGGATCAGTGGTGGATTTGCGGAGGAGGAAACACCAAAGGGAGCCAGGCTAGTGGATTAGGAGGTAAAAGGCGTCGCACCGCCACAAGAGTTTTTTTGGCGATGTCTTTACAATTATTAGATACAGGGGTAATTGAGGGGGCTGTTGTTACAGTAGTACACGTGTTGAATTACTATGCCCACGAAAGGGATAATAAACCAAAGTGAAGGAAAGTAATTTTCGAAAAACGACATTGCAAGGGTACACACCTAGTTGGTATGGACGTATAACCACCATCAAACACGTGGTAGACTACAATGCATTGAAGAACACCTTCCTAGTAGAATTCCATATCCCTGAATTTGAGCAGAAGAGCATTAGTTCTCTAAAGGAGATCCAACAAGGAATGGCAGAGAGTGTACAAGAGTATGATGCGCGGGTTCAGACTACTTCTTAAAATCTCTATTGAATTTCCCTTATTTCTTCAAATGATTAATGGTTTGTTGGGGATTGATAAACACCATTTAGACGGGCACTAATCACACAAAGACTTTCACAGCCATTGAGGGCTTGGAAGCTCCCTACACATTGAGGTTGGTTAGTGGGAGCGTATGATATTGGATGTTTTGTTATCCTTTGATATGGGGCTCACATTTCTTGTGATGGCCAAAAAAGCAGAGTTTGGAGAGAGCAAGAAATACGAATGTCTACAAAAAATCCAATGCCTGAGGTTCGTAGTGAGATTTTGTGTACAGACTATGAAGTGGTAAGGGCATTGTGATATGAAAAGGATAGTTCCCTTGGAATTTGGTATGTTGTCTGATGGCGATTTAAACTGTGAGGCTTTCCATGGGGACCGTTGATGAAATAGAGCCTCTACTCAACACCTTGATCCATAAGAAAGTACTCATTACTATAGATTTGTACCTCACAACCATGATACCAAGGATGTAGGATGGATGATGATAGAATTCATGTTGTATTGATCTAGGTTTCTGCCAACTAGTCTTGTACGGAGTTATAAGGATGATGATTGTAATTATAAAAGGGTTTCTTGCGTTAGATGCGAGGAGTGTGTGAAGAGGATTTCTGGAGGCATTTCATGTCGCCACGAGTAACCACGGTGGAGGAAGATGGGGGAAGAAGAGTGAGATCCTATGAGGAACCTATTATAACGATGGTTCTATAGAGCATTATAATAAACCTTGAGTGTCTTGCTATTGTAGTGTCCTGGTGGGAGAACAAACAAAAAAAAAAACCACATAAGTAAGAGGAGGAGTTGACCGAGTGTTATTTGAGCACATGAAATAATACCATGAAAGAATAAAGGTGCATTAGATGGTGGGCATAAAAAAGGCGAACCATAGTGGCTGCCGAGGTAGAGATGGGCATGAGACAGGCTTATTAGAACTGTAATAGTGACAACACGAGCATAGTTGCGCACGTAAGGGAAGCTGCCAAGACCAAAAATAGTTGTTAGGAAAGAAGTGGTACATGGGAAAGTATCCAAAACATACCAATTTGAAGCAAATGCACAAGAGGACTATGGATGTGATTTGGATTTTAAAGGGGAGATTCCAATGCTAAAGGCGTAGTCACAAATCAGTTGGCGCCGGAGGAGGGAAGAATGCAGGCTCCATAGGAGGACCTGGATGAAGTCAAGGAAGTAGATGTGGCTGTTAAGGAAGAGATTATTCCCTTGCTAGGAGAAGAATGGATGCATAGATAAGCGTAACCGCCGTCAGACAAAGCCGAAAGACGGTTTTTTTCATGCAAACCTTCCTCTAAAATCCTTGATATAGATATAAAGAGATTATTTAATTTAAATTTTGTTGTAGTTGTTGATAGCTGGCTTTTTTGAGTAAATGTCCTCATGGAAATCGGGAGCGGAGAAAATGTTCTTACCTTGGATGCCTCACATAAATGGGAAGGCCCCCCCGCATTACAACCATTTTGACACTGTGTTTGTATATGCGAAAACAAGAACAAGGAAAGGCCATTGGAGTCTGAGTCTTGAAGGATGCAGTTTATCACGATTCAAGGGCGAGGGGGAAACATTCACTGGAGACTTCGAAGTCTTTGGTGGCTCGCTGAGGTTAGAAATTTTCCAGTAGGCTTGGGCAACCGGGTGCTGGTGTTACCAAAACTAATGTTGACCTATTGGTTTAGCAAGGGGCTAGTATATAAGTTTTGACAAGGAGCATGAGTCATCATCCACTTGACAGATGGAAAATCCGGCCCCTATACTGAAGCCGTGGAGGGAGAAGAAGTATTTGCAAAATTTATGTGTGCTCCATTCTCAATTAGAGACCCTGAGATAAGTCATCCCATGGAGGGAGTTATCCAGTTTGAAGATGTTTAGTCCTTGAGTGATACCACTAGCATAACATGTGACAGTTGGGTGCATGGGACTTATGAGTTGATTGGGCAATAGTTTAGAGGATTTTTAACAAGGGTAATAAGGGTGCATTCGACCAAGCACCTAGGAGGGAAGAAGTTACCAAGTTACTCTAGAGGAGCCAACCTTGATGATTTCTCATGAGAAATGGAGGCTCAGTGGAAAGATGAGGTCAAGAGAAGAGAGATGTTAAACTATAACCTGCTCATAATTCCAGCGTGCTATTGGTCTACACATAAGGAAAGCCTTCTAGAATTATGTAAGGTAAGGTCAACATCTTTATACATTCTTATAAAGAAAGTGCACCCAGTTGTCATTCCAAGACTACCATTAAAGAACCACCTCATTTCATGTCCAAGCATGTGAATAAGCCTAATAAAATTGCACATAAGCGTTCTACCTTTGTTATGTGTGCAAAAGTTATATTCCACCTTACAGGATTGTGCATGCACATGGTATATTCATTTGGAGATGTGCCGTCAAAAAGGTATTGACAAGAGTTGTAAGCTGATCTCATTCAAGATTTTAAGTATAAGAGTACAAATCCATTAGTGGATAAGGTGTTACAAGTATTCAAACACCTTACAATGGGAGATAGTTCTTTGGCAGAAGATAGAATACATGAGCTACTAGGATAACCTAGTTTAGAGACATGTTTTGATGAAGAGGAATAAGATAAAGTACAAATTGAGTGCACGTGCATGGGAAAAGAAACAAGGAAAACATGGGTTCCATGTGATAGATGGGGAAGAAATAAAGAGTCTGGATGTTAACCATTCTATAGGTATGTGTGAATTCATGGATAGTGTTGATGAGCGAGCATGCACCTACCATGAGCCATTGAAGACAAATAATATTAACATTGGTTCAGAAGAAGAACCTAAGGAGGCTATTATTGGGGATTATTGGTCAGAGAAATAAGTTTATAAGATCATCAATCTATTACGTGAGTTTCAGGATTTATTCCCTTGTGGGTATAATGAGCTTCAATATGCATCCACCATTCCTTAGGGGGAGATGAGGACAAGTTGAAGGAAGGTGAGTGCCCATTCAGGAGAGGATGCCTTATAAGATGGATATGAATTTTCATACAGGTCAAAGAGAAATAGAAATATGATAGCATCTAGTATCAT